>CM076582.1:650799558-652061174 GCA_034641835.2 Pinus albicaulis
CACTCAGCAAGGGAATAAAGAATCTTTACAGGTAAAGTATGACCATCTCAATTCAAAGAACACTAACAGGAATACCTTTCAAAGAAACACTAATCAACAGGTAAATTCAAGTAGAAGATTTCATGATCGCAGAAATTTCTTCTTCAATGGAAAATGTTTCTCATGTCACAATTTTGGTCATAAAGCTATTCAATGTGTTGCATATAAAACGATCATGACAAGAGAAGCAAGAAAGAAAAGGATTGATATTGGAACAAAGAAGAATACCTATAACAACTTTTCTCCTCTTCAAAATGAAGTTGAATGTGCTTATTGCAATAACTTTGGCCATGAAGAATTTGAATGTAGGAGAAAAGTCCAGCCAAAAGAGCAGTTTCCTTCAAGCTCCAATGTGTGGAAAAAGAAGGAATTACAGGTTGAAAATTGTGGCATAGATTTATTTGCAGAAGGTGAAGAAAATCAATGGTACATTGATAGTGGATGCTCAAAACATATGACAGGTGACAAAAACAAACTTCTTGCATATAGTGCGCTAGAAAAAAAAAATAATGTTACATTTGGAAATGATACTCTTGTTGTCATTAAGGGAAAAGGGTCTGTTTTTCTAAAAGAAAAGGTGAAAGCTAATAATGTCATGTATGTGGATGGATTAAAGCATAACCTGTTAAGTGTAAGTCAAATGTGTGACCAAGGAACTGAAGTTGTCTTTAGTTCAAAAGAATGTGTGGTACGTGATCTTGATATTGTGAAATTAATGGAGGAAAGAAAAAGAACTCCAAAATAGAAATTCATATACAAAAACTCAAAGAATAAATACATTTGAGTAAATATTCTAAAATCCGCTATGGCAGTTTAAGGTTGGGGCATCTAAGCTTCTTCAAATCAACAAAATCAAGCAAGACTAAAGTTGTTCAAAGGGATCTTCCTAATACATTTCATCTAAAGACTAAGGTATGCAAATCTTGCCAGCTCAAAAAGCAAACCGTAGTGTAATTTAATGCCAAGGAAGGATCATCAAGTAAGCCTCTTGAACCAGTCCACACTTATTAAGGTAGACCTCAGAGAAAGTGCAGCCACCACGTGGTGAACAATACTATATCTTATTTATTGATGATTTCTCTGAATGTTGATTGGGCTGACAACACAAAGATGAAGCATTTGAGAAATTTCAGATCTTCAAAGCACTAGTTGAAAATGAATTAGATCTAAAAATCAAGTGTCTTAGATCTGATCGAGGAGGAGAATATACATCAGATGAATTCCTTGAATTTTGTGAACAAAATGGCATAAAAAGATAGTTTATTGTAGCTGGCACTCCACAAAAAAATGGCGTAGCAGAAAGAATGAATAGAACAGATCAACAAATGGCTAGAGCTATGCTTGATGATTCCAGAACACCTGGCACATTTTGGGGAGAAGCAACACATACAATGGTAAATATTCTTAACAAGGCACATGTTCATGTAAATACTGATAAAACTCCATATGAACTCTGGTATGGTAATCCTCCCACTGTGTAGAATTTTAGAGTTTTTGGAAGAAAATTCTTTATCAAAAATAATGATGAAAAACTTGGCAAGTTTCAACCCAGAGCAGATGAAGGAATACTTCTTGGTTACTCCTCTAGGAGTAGAGCATATAAATGTTACAATAAAAGACTTCGGAAGATTGTTGAACATATTAATGTTGTTATTGATGAGTCTCCTGCAGCTCCAAAAGAAGAAAAACAAACAACAGATGAAGACGATGATGACATATATCCTTCTACATCAAATAGGAATGATATAGACAGTAAACCTAATGAAGAAACCCTAAGATGATCTATCCGAAAAACCTCCATCCAAATATGCCCAAAAGAATTCATCCATCTCACATTTTGGAGAAAAGGACTGTAATAGAAACAAGGACTTAGACCAGCTATCTCACAGCTGAGAACTCATTGAACCAAAGGCTGGAAAGTCAATCAAGCTAGTAAAGAGAATGTTGGATTTTGACTCTGCTGAATAATATTTGACCAAATTGAAAAGAATCACACTTGGGAATTAGTACCAAGACCTCATGACAAAAATGTCATTGGAACTAAATGGATATTCAAAAACAAGTTAAATGAGAATGGGGATGTTATAAGAAATAAAGCTAGATTTTTTTGCAAGGGGTATGCTCAACAAGAAGGTATAGAATTTGAAGAAACTTTTGCTCTTGTAGCTAGACTTGAAGCCATAAGAATGTTTCTTGCTTTTTCAAGCTTCCAACAAATCAAAGTTTATCAAATGGATGTTAAATATACTTTTCTCAATGGTGATCTAGAAGAAGAAGTTTATATAGAACAACCAGAAGGATTCATTTTGGGAAATGATGAAAAACTTGTTTGTAGACTTAAAAAGGCTCTATATGGTCTCAAACAAGCTCCAAGGGCATGGTATTATCGTCTTGACAAATATATTCATCAACAAGGATTTTCAAAGGGGTCTGCTGATAGCAATTTATACACAAAAACTAAAAATGATAAACTATTGATTGTGGTTGTATATGTTGATGATATCATTTTTGGAAGTAATGAAGAATCTATGAGTCAGAAATTTTCTTCTGTTATGCAGCAAGAATTTGAAATGTCTTTACTTGGGGAACTAACATTCTTTCTTGGCTTGCAAGTGCAACAAGCAACAGATGGAATATTCTTATCACAAGAAAAATATCTTAAGCAAATTCTGAAGAAGTATGGCATGGAAGAGTGCAAACCTGTAAGTACACCAATGATAACCGGATGTAATCTCAGTTCTCATGATGATTCTCCCACGGTGAATCAACCAGAATACAGATCTAGGATAGGAAGTCTACTTTATCTCACTGGGACTAGACCAGACATTATGCATGCAGTTGGGATTGTTGGACGATTCCAAGCTAATCCAAAAGAGTCTCACCTTCAAGCTATCAAAAGAATATTCAAATATCTACAAGGAACTCAAGACTTTGGACTATGGTATCCAAAGAATGCTGATCTCACTCTTCATGCTTACACTGATGCAGATTGGGATGGAAATGTTGATGATCGGAAAAGCACTAGTGGTGGTGCATTCTATATGGGGCCCCGGTTAGTATCTTGGTTCAGCAAGAAGCAAAGCTCTATTTCCTTATCTACAGCAGAAGCAGAATATGTGGCTGCCGCATCATGTTGCACTCAACTTCTCTGGATGATGCAAACCTTACAAGACATTCAAATCAAATGTTCACCTCCTATCTCCATTATGTGTGTGAGGCACATATGCTATCGCATTCTGCTAATCCCCCAGCAAAATTCTAACACTGCTAATATTCCCATCAAAGTATACTTCTGGCCATGACTGGGCACTTATGGAGTTGGAGTATGTTCCCTCCAAAGAACAAGTTGCTGATATATTTACCATACCTTTAACCAGGGAAGCGTTCGAATATCTCAGACAGAAGCTGTGAGTTGTCTCTGCCTCTCAGAAGATCAGATCTGCTTAAATTCAGAAGATTAAATTGGATATGCGGATTTCCTGAAGGACAGTCGCGTATATACACGAGTTTATACACAGAAAACCACGTATGGGTATTTGCTGACAAAATTTTTTTGGGTTAGCATGCTTCAACACAGCTGTGGTGCTGTTGGGTATCTCTGGTGATGTTCCAGCTCTCATATTTGTGATAAAGATGCCTTGATGATTTTTTGTTGAAAGTGTTCAGGATGCACAGGCTAAGGGGGAGCATTGGTCATGAGGAAAGGATGCATTGTTGGAATTATAATTAGTTGTTGTAGTCTGATCTCATGCTTGAGAATATTTGATCTTGATTGTATAAGTCATTTCTGTATTTAATGAAAAAGGTCATGTTGAGAGCTATGATGTAAAATTGAAATATTCAGTCATGTAAGGACTTGTTCAAATTTGTAAACCCACTTGGTTGGGTACTTGAGTCACATATGTAAATCCACTTGGTTGGATCATTGATGTAAGTATGAGTTCTTGGTGATAGGAAAGGTCATAGAGTCATGTACTTCATTGAAAAATATGTTTGAAGATTCAGCGTAAACTCAGAGGGAGCATGGTCACTTCATTACACATCAGATCTATAGAGCTCTTCTTTCTACAATAGAAGAAAAACCTTATTTTCGTTTTGATCTGCCCTTTGCCCTTGATGTCAAAGGGGGATAGTATCATGGTGTTTGAATAATGGTTATATTCAATGTATCTATCTATTGTGGTGATCAAACACCATCATGGTTGCCATCAAGTCCAAAGGGGGAGATTGTTGGCAATATGATGTAAGGTGTTGTCCTTGATGGCAAACTACTTGATGAAGTTGTCTTTGGATAGCAACCTATGTGTTAAAGATGTAAGAATGATGTATCTACAGTTCAGTTCAGATGTGACAGAGAAAAGAATTCCAATAAGTGCTGGAGAAATGATAAATATAATATGTCACAATGTATACGCGAGTTTGTAAAGGCCAAGTCGCGTATGCACGCAGATAAGTACGTCCCAAGTCACGTATGCCCTTTTGCGCTCCAAATTTATAATACCAAGGGGCATTACCATGGTTTTGGCACACAGAATTGAGCGTTGTATGGCTTATTTGATTCCGTCCAAGAATACCAACGGAAGTTGAGTGGTTTTGACTCATAGTATTGATAAAGGCTAAAACTATATAAGGAGAAGAGGATCATAGTGTAAGGTGTGCATGTGTAAGGGTTGAATCTCTTTAAGAGATATTTGCATGGTTGAATTATGTTCTTAATCGATATATCTGAATCTATGATGCACCTATGGATATGATGAAGGTTCAAGATCTCTAGATCTAGAAATGATGAATCTCTAGGATGATCTACAAAAGAAATGATGAAGACCTGGCGCAAGTCTGATGAAGAAATTGAAGAAATCTAGGTAAGTTTATAGATCTGGTCTGTTCTGCAAGTTTATCTTTTATAGATTGATACGCTAGTTTGTCTCAATAAAAGCGCGTATATACGCGGGTTCACTTAATAAAAAGCGCGTATGGAAGTTAGGGTTTCTGAAGTTTATTTACAGATATTACTTCTGTGATTTCTGTTTTCTCTCTGCTATCAGTCAATGAAGTCTACTTGAGGTTCTAGGTTGATTGAATATGGATTATGATGCTTATTTGATAATGAACAAATCTAATCATTGATTGAGAAAACATGATGAAGGATGAGTGAGAAAACATGGTTAAACCTGACTGACTGTCTAAAGGTTCTGCATTGCTGAAAAGGTGTCGGACTGAAAACCTCAGATCTGAATTTGAGATTGATCACATTCTGAAAATCAGTATTCTTAGAAGTATACGCAGGTTGATACGAAGAAAAACGCATATACACACAGCTTCAGTAAAGAGAAGAGGTGTATGCATTTCATGTTATGAAAAATAGTATGCACAAAGGCATACGCAGGTTGGTGAGTAGGGAAGCGCTTCTACACGCGGCTTCAGTAAAGAGAAGTAGCATATGCTATTTGAATTGATGAATGCTCAGAGTTGAGTTTGTATCTGCATATTTTTTTTTGAAGTCTGGGTTATTTCTGATGCTCTGGTTACAGTGGTCTTACTGTTCTGATTGAAGTGTTGAGGAAAGTATGGTTGTTAATGTTAAGGGGTTGTGTTGAAGCTTTTTTGATCTAGTATGAAAATTGATGAAACGTGGTCTGCAATGGATCTGAGGGTTGAAGCCTTCAGTATGAAAGTAGAAGCTTTCAGCCAGTAGAAGCTGGTGTTGAAATCAGGGGGTTGAAGCTCCCTTCCAGGAGAGGCTGGTAAACGAGATTAGGGGGTTGGAGCTCCCTTCCAGTTGTAGCTGGAAAATGAGAGAAGGTTGCAGCCTTCTGCAGGTAGAATCCCACGTACTGGTATAAGTTTGCATCAGTACAATGTTGTAAAAGGTTTTTTTTATATAATAAAGATTGAAGAGAGAGACGACAACAGCGGTGGTTTTCTGCCGATTTGGGTTTCCACCTTAAATATTGGTGTTCATGTGTGTGATGCTTTATACTGTTGTTTACTGCTCATAACTTCAAATTATCTAGCCTTATTCATAACTAATAAATCTGTTTAAAAGACTGATTCTCTAAATCTGAAAGATAAATCAGTATACGCTAGTTTCCTTCTATATTTCCGCGTGCATACGCTAGTTCAGTTCATAAAAATTGCATATGGAAATCTGCTCAAAGAAAAAGTAAAAATTTTTCAGTCAAATCTAAATACTGATTCACCCCCCCCTCTTAGTATTTTTCCCAACATTCTTATGAGGACATATAGACCTTCCATAACTAAGATGAATAGGAGTGGTGATAGGAGGAATCCTTGTCTTAGTTCCCTACCAACATGAAAAAATTCTGACGCAGTGCCATTAAGAAGTATACTGAATAAGGCGTGACAAATAAAACCCATAATCCAGTGGATGAACATGGGAGGAAACTAGTTTGTATAAGAATGAGATGGAGGTAGCTTCAATTGACTTGGTCAAATGCTTTAGCAAGGTCAATTTTAAGGATGGTGGATTTGAGGTTCTTAGATTTAATGGAATGTAGAACTTCTTGTGCTGTGCCAATGGCTTCATGAATCTTCCTGTGGTGAAGAAAATAATTTTTTTCTTTGGCTATATGAGAGGATAGGATGGGTTTGATGCGATTGGAAATGATTTTGGATATAATTTTGTATAAATAGTTACAGATGGATATAGGTCTGTTGTCTTGAATTGTAGAAGGATGGTCAGTCTTGGGGATAATAGAAATAAAGGTAGAGTTGAACCCATCATATGTTCTCCCCTTGATATGACTATCTTCAATGGTAGTAAGGAGATCATTGCCAATCAGCTCAAACAAATGTATGAAGAATTCAATGGGCCAACCATCTGGTCTAGGGCTTTTGTCTTTTTGGAACCATTTGAGCACTCCTTCAAGCTCGTTTATCGTGACTGGAGCATCAAGCACCTCCTCTTGTTCTTGGTCCACATATCTATGAAATAGACTGGTGATGTGCATGATCTTCGGAAGGTCAATTTGCAATGGAGCTCTATATAAGTTGGAGAAATGTTGTATGCCCATATCAAGAAGTTGAGAATGAGTTCTGGCCACATAACCGTGTTGGTGAGTAAGCTCCCAAATTATATTGCAATTTTTTCGGCCATTTTCATGCTGCTAAAAAAATTTGGTATTCTCATCACCAGCTTGAAGCCATATGGCCCTGCTTTTTAGCCTCCAATCTGCCTCTTTTTGTTGCAAGAGATTCCTTCTAGATGCTTCAAGTATGATGAAATGCTCCTTTGTGTCATTAGATCTATACCCAAGCATATCAGATGCATTGAGTTGGGAAATCTCCAATTCGATCCTTTTTAGTTCCTCTCCCTCTTTCCTACATTTATCCCGAGTCCACTTGATGGTCAAGCCTTTGATCCTCTTGAGATTATCAGAAATAACCTGAGCTGGTTCAAAGTCAGGATGCTGTTGATAGTGTTGCCACTCTTGAACCACCAGACCATGGTATTCAAGATCGAGAAGCCATCTAGAGTTGAATTTAAATGGAGGTCGGGCACGCTTTGGCCCACACTTAAAATCTAAAAATACAGGAGATTGGTCCGACATGCCAACATGTCCCACCCATTTTCGAACTTTTTCCAGTGATTGGAGTAATGGCAGCTTGATGAAAAATCTATCCAGCCTTTGTGCCAAAGCTACATCCCCAGTTCTGTGATTCCTCCAAGTAGGAAAAAGTTTGGGCATCTAGATGTCAATAAGGTCGGCATGTTCCAGACTATAAATGATAAAATCAGCCAAAGGATTAGGAACTGCATATTATCCCCAGGATTCTGAGATTCCTAATGAAAAATTGAGATCATCACCCATAATGACATGTGGGTGGTCTAAAAGAGTGCAGTCTAATAGTGATTTCTAGAATACCATCGTATTAGTGCAAGGCCGGTAGACATTTATCAGTGTGAAGGGGGTTTCAATGTTATTGATGTTAATATCCATGCCAAGTACCCCCTCCCTGCCCCAGCAATTTATCATATGGGTGATTCTGTTATTTATTCCCAAGGCACATCCACCAAATCTGCCTCTAGCATCTAAAGTATTGAAAGTCCAGTTTGGTAGAATCGATGATAGAGTGGATGAAACGTATATGCCTTCTCCCAGAGTTTCCTGAAGAAATATAATGTCAATGGGATGTTGTGCCAGAAGTGCTTTGAGTGTCAATCTCTTGTCGGGCTTGGAAAGTCCCCTGCAGTTGTAAGTGAGGCACATCATAAGTGAACCTCGTTATTGTGCTTTCTTGCTCTAAGGACCCACATGAGGGTAGATTGTGTGCCAGATTCGACCTCTAAATTTTCTCTCTTAATTTCCTTTGCCAAATGTGATGGTCGACCTCTGATTTTGTAAGGGATAGTTTCAAACCCCGGGCCAATGCCAAGAGCGTTGAGGGGTTGTGATGTAGTGGCGGATCTGAGGTAGTATGAGTGTTTTGAGGAGGACGAATTAGGGCATAGTGATGTATGGAAAGAAGGCAGGTGCATAGTTGTGTGAGGTATAGAGGGAGAAATGGATGGAGGGGCCTGTGCAATAGTGTAGTTGAGCGATGGTATACTGATAGCAATCCTATGATCCATAGATGATAAAATAGGAGTACATGTGTAATTTGTAATAGGATGCATAATGAGATGCAATAAGTCAGGGTAAGGAGGGGTACCCGGTACTGATGTAGAGCATTGTAGAGATTTTGTGGCCACTGGAGCATGTGTTCTTGCTTGTGTGACAGGCCAAGTGGGAAGTGGTGTCATTGCCATGGAAGCTGTTTGCTGATCTTGATCACCCTGTGGTCGTGCCACATCCTGTTTGCAGTTGCATGTGATCGAGTCCATTTGCATTGCCACCGATATAGTATTTTTAACAATGGGCTTGGGGAGACCCAACATTGGACATTCCTTATATAGGTTCCCAACCTCATGGCACTTCCGGCATCTGAAAGGAATGCCCTCATAATCCATAAATTGACTCCACACCATGCCTTCGAAAAACATGTTGTAGATGTCGTGCAGTCCATCTCTGGTATCAATAAAAATGAGTATGCGAGCCATGGCTTTGTTCCCAGTGACAAGGTAGGAACGATCATGGTCAAGATAATGGCCAAAGTCCTCGCCAATATTCCAGAAGGCTGTCTCATTCCAGAACTGGATCGGTAAGCCAGGAAGTCGCATCTAGATGGGGCCTGCCCCTGTGTTTTCTTTGTTAGGATTGAAAAGTGTTTTCCAGTGCTTGAGGAGGATAGGATGTAATTCAATATGCCAGAAATTTTCTAGGGCCCAATCCGCCTGGGTTGGCATAGTGAAAGTAAGAGAGAAACAACTGCGCCCAAGAAGAGCAAATTCTGGGAGGTTTTCCATAGTCTCCCCCCAAATTTCTCTGGTCCATTGTATGAGGCGAGGGGTAGAGTATTTCCAGCCCCTCACCTTGCCCATAAGCACCCTGGACACCATATTTGAAATATCCTCTAGACCTATTTCACTGCAGAAATTTGAGTTGCAGCAGAGTTTATTCTTGGTTGTCTTGTGCTTTTTACCACCGACCGAGTTCCCCTGCTCCAGAGCTCCTTCAGAGTCCGATGAAGTGTGTTGAATATCCCCATTTGGGTTGTCTGTAGGGATGTTTGTAAATACCCTTGATGCCACTACCTATACACCTGCTTCAACAGTGGAATATTGTCCACAGTCGCAGATATGTAAGTTGCCCAAATTTTGAGTCGTGTCGGTGATGAAGGTCAGCTCCGCATCTGAAAATGGTGTTGAATAGGGCATATCAGCCACCGGAAGCTGTGGCATGTCGGGTGAAAAGAAGCTGCAAATACCACCAGTCGATGGGGAGGGTGACACAAAACAGCAATGCTCCAAGCTGTCACCAATGGGGGTCAAGCAACAAGCCACGGAGGTAGGGTTTGACATATTCAGTGCTGAGATAGGATGGGTGGGAGCCATTTCGACCATCTCATTGCCCGCCTCTTGTTCTTGGAGCCCCCATATGTCCACACCCACCAAGGTGTCCTCCGAATAATCCGCCTCCTCCTCATAGCCACTCATTCTGAATGAGACAAAGGAGTTGCGAGCAACTGGAGGTCTGTAGGGTATCTAGTTGACCAAAACAGATGATGAAAATAAAATAAAACCACAATAGCCCACACTGAGCTTTGTAATATGAAACCATGTCCCAAAGATGTGAAAAACCCTGCAAAACACTCAATTCTCTCCAAGTTGAATCATTCAATTTGTCCTTGAAATGAAGGTTGGGTGTGCATTTTTGTAAAGTAGGCCAAAATGGCCTTGCTTCACTAAAATGCACGCCCAAGCTTCATTTATTGGAAAATATAATTGATTAAAATTTGTAGATTGTTTATTTAATTATTTTACACAATTTTACATTTTTATATATTTACTTTGACCTTAAATATTTATACTTTCATATTTCACACAACATTATAAGTTTTGCTTCGACCTACCTTATGTGAAAGTTCTGTATAATTGGGAAACATAGTTATGTAGGGCATCTATTAGACATGATGTAAGGTTGTATCCTAAATTTAGGCATAGTCCAATAATTTCCCATTTAAAATTTCATTACTGAGAGTGTAATTGGTTTGTCCCGAGAGTTCACATTTGTTCTAACTTGATCATTGGTAGATATGATGAATTGCAACAATGGAAGACTTGGATTTTAGTGAGTATGATTTATTTTAGGATAATGAGTATCATATGTTGTAGAAAATGTTTGTATATTTAGGATGGAATGATTATTTTTTCACTTCCAGTTAATTATAGGTCCTTGTGTGCATTTATTTGAGGCACACAATCCCTACATTTTCCCCTATAAAATCAATCAAATTTGGAATATTCATGCACAACAAAAATTTAATGAGGATTAGTTATTGTCCACCCAAATTTAATGAGGATGTAATTCATGCTATGTGGGGAGTCATGTTACCCACACATTTCAAATATCTCTTAGGTCATGTATAAATAGGAAGAGACTTCTAATTTGTAAATCGTAACACATTGGTGACAAGAGGAAGGAGTTCACTCTCTTTTACCTTTTTTTTTCTTGTTTGGAATTCTAATAATATTGAAGAAGAGTAGAATTGGTATGGAATTGATGCTCATGATGATGAAATTTGTTGGTTTATGAGGTACTATGTGTTATAATAAGATATGTTTAAGTTTTCATCTTTTAATATTCATTTAACATTGAAATGCTATGTATTCTCTTGAGGTATTATCATGGCATGTTAGCACCTGGGTGGATATTATATATTAAATACTAGTAGAAAGGCCTTATTTGATAGTGAATCCCATAATTTCCTTCATTATATTAAACCCTAGAATTATAGTCACCATTTTCATGTGTTGGGAATTCATATTCAAGACTTTTCCAATTGATGAGTGGCATTGAGACCCTAGATCTACTTAGACTTCATTACCGAACAAGAAATATGAACTAGTCCTATTTGTCTCCATTATCCTTACCTATTTATCTTCAAACCCTAACTAGGTCACTTGACCTAATCTTAACCTTAAAACCATACAAATATGTAAAATATATAAAAACCCTAAAATAGACCTTGAAAACCCTAGGTGTTACCTCTTTATTTATCCCTTGGCAACATTTAAACCTAATTACTAATAAAATAAGGTCATGTGAGCTTAATTATAGGGTTTTTACCAAGAAACTAAAATTTTCAACTATTAAAATTAAAAATATTTTTTTCTTAGCCCAACCCCTTGTTCCCAAACATTCCTAGTGTGCATTTATTTCAGGCACATAAACCCTGCCTTTTACCCTATTAAATCCACACAATTTGGAGTGTTCTTGAATAAAGGAAATATATATGTGAAAAATTGAATATATTTAATTTTATTAATGTTACCTATAAGTAAAAAAATACTCTCCAAGTTGAATCAATTCAATCTGGCCTTGAAATGAAGTTTGGGTGTGCATTTGTGTGAAGCGGGCCAAAATTTCCTTGCTTCACTAAAATGCATGCTCAGGATTCATTTATTGGGAAATATGATTTATTATGATTGTATATTTTTATTTAATGATTACACTTTTACATTGGTATATCGTTACTTTGATTTTAAAAATTTATACTTCATATTTCATACAACATTCTAATTTTTTCTTCGACTTGCCTTGTGTGAAAGTTGTGTATAAGTAGGAAACATATTTATGTAGGATAGTTTTCAAACATGGTGCAAGGTTATATCCTAAGGTTAGGAATTTTACAATGATGTCCCATTTCAAATTTCATTACCAAGTGTTTAATTGGTTTGGCCTAAAATTGTATATTTGTTTTGGTTTTGATCCTTGGAAGATATGATCAATTGTCATTTTGCTACACTTCAATTTCAATATATTACATTTCCTTTATTAAAATGACTATGACATGTTGCACAAAATGGTTTTATATTTCAGTTGGCATAATCATTATCACATAGTTAATTAATTACAGGTCCTGGTGTGCATTTATTTGAGGCACACAAACCTTCACTTTAACCCTACGAAATGAATCTAACTTGGCATATTCTTGCACAATAGAAACTTATATGTGTAAAATTATTGTTAATTATGAGTAAAAATATTCTCTTCAATCTAAACCATTCAATTTTTCCTTGTAATCAAGCCTACCCTTGCATTTTTGTGAAGTAGGAAAAAATTTCCTTGCTTCACTAAAGTGCACGCCAAGGCATCATTTACTGGAAAATATGATTGATTCAAATTGTAGACTATTTATTTAATTATTTTACACACTTTTGAATTATTATATGTTTAGTTTGATCCTTAAATAATTTTTCTTCAGATTTCATACAACATTCCAAGTTTGGCTTCAACTTGCATTTTCTCAAAGTTGTGTATAGGTTTTGCTTCAACTTGTTGTTGGGCAGAACAATTGTCCTTTTAATTTAAAGCAATAGTTCCAACTCTTCACATTAATTGTCAATCCGGGTAGGTGTTTCTATTGAAAGGATATTACACAAAATATATGCAAGGGAAAATTATGACTATTTCTAATTAATGGAAAATTCAATCATTGTAATCACACTCTCAACAACTCATCACCCTTGTTGTTACACTCTCAAGAAATAAACACACATGAAAAATAAAACCACTTTGTCACATTGTCGCTCTTGTTCAAAAAAGAAAAAAACTCCTGGAAACCATTCTATCGAAAAATGTTTAAATACACATTCAAATGAAATGAACACACCATCAAACTGTAACAGGAATTAAATAACTTTCACACTAACAAATAGACTAGTCTAGAACCTATGTTTTTACACAATACATGGATTAGAATTATACAATAATTAAAGCATGAACAAGGCTAATAATAACAGTAACAATAATCACACATGAATTATAACTAAGAGTAAATAAATCAAATATCTTCATTACATTCCTAACTAGTGATCCCTGCTAAGAATGAGAACACTTCCTTCCTAGCAAGGGCTGGTACACTACACAACACACAAGCTAGTCAATAGAAAGGTATATTGCCATGAATGATTGATATTACAATAATGAAACATACATTATTTAAATTATGGTTCTATACCCCTTTATCGTTGTTTATTTATTCCTATATTTCTATCTCGTGTAGGCATAGAGTACACCTCTTTATAATTTCAGATTGCAGTGATAATTTTATCATGAGATTATCTCGATTCTCATGTGATATAATTTGAGAATACACATTAACAATTTTATCAATATTTCCAAGATTAAGGAAAAGTTGTAACAACTTTTACAAATTACAATAATTATCAATAGAAAATCCTAATTGTTTCAACTGTGTTGTCCATATACTTCTCCTTTGACAGAAGGACTATCTTTTACTAGATAATTTCCAAATTAATCTTCATAACTAATTGGAATAGGTGATTGTGTCCAAATATATCTCCATGTGTAACAAAAATTCTCAGCGAGTCCTTTTCATGTCCTTGGTGAGGAAAAATTAGAAAGTGTAATCCTGCAACAACATCTCAATAGACCACAAACCCTCTAACAATCTAGTTGTCAGTTTACAAGAAAAATGGCCTAAAACAGTACTTATCATGCCAACTTACAAGTAGAATTAGATCATAAGGATGAAATATAAAAGGATACATACGTACGTTGATAATGGTTGTTATATAGTAAATTATGGTGGCTAGAATAAAAAAAATGGTAAAGAAAATGAGTGAAAAAATATGTCAATTTCACATCCCAACATCTCCCACCAACTTAAGTATTTACATGTCCATATTTGCATGATTTCACATCCCAACATCTCCATATTTCTTTGCTTCATTGGTTGTTTCTTGTGTAATAGCAACATCTTCAACAAGTTTTTATGGAAAAAAGGATTGGAATTCTTCATCTTGCACTACAACTTCAATTCCAACCAAAATAGTGGTTGTCCTTTCACAAACTACTTCCTCCAACACTTCCTTACATCCATCACATAATCTAACTAACATTACTTCTGCCACTTATTCCAGGGTTTCTAATCCATTTGTTTTCCTATATTGAAGTTTCCCTTCAACCATGGTAATTTTTTTCCATAAATTATCATTTTCCTCCTTCAATATATTAATTTGTTAAATAAGGATATCAATTTTAGAATTACCTAGTAAAGGGCATCTTCTTGTTCCTTTTTGAGCTCCTCCTCTTTCTATTGTTCCTTAGGTTACTTTGATTCATGTGGAACAACATGAACTTCAAGTGTCGGGTATGTTATATTACAAATTCTTCTTCTTTATCTTCATTTTGTTCTCCCTAAGACTCATTTGGCTATGTTGTATCAATACATTCCTAAATTGTTGGGATATTTGATGGTGTAACAATTACCCACACTCTCTTCTTGGGATTATTTCCACCCAATGGCTTCTTTAATTTCCTATTTTTCACTACAGTTTTTACAGGAGTATATTTCCAAATACTTCCTTAGATTCCCTGGGCATTTATGTTTCAGGAACCCCATCTTTAGTTGACCATGTTCTAGGTGCCCCTATTTCAAAAATCTTTACCTCAATCCCTTCTTCCTCAATAGGGAATCCATAATAACTATCCTCATATTTTCCATTGGATATATCCACGGGTTCTTTAGTGCATGTTATTTTTCCTTCAGTGGATGTACTATTATATGTTCTTATGGAACCCCACCTCTTAGGGTTTCTACAATGGGGTCTAGGGGGTGTAACCACTCTTCTCTGTCTAGGAAGTGTAGTTGTTGTACTTTCTCTGGGAGATGTAACTGCTCTATATTTTTGTGTTTTTTCAACACTTACCTCATGTTCTTCACTTTCTAGATTCTTCAATTTCCTCTTTTTAGATACTTCCTTATATTCCCTGGGCATTTATGTTTCAATAACCGCTACTTTAGTTGATGTTGTTCCAGGTGACTGTGATTCAACAATCTCTACCTCGGGCCCTTCTTCCCAAATAAGACATCCATAATAACTATTCTTAGATTTTCCACTAGATATATCCACAGGTTATTTATTACATGCTCATTTTCCTTCAATGGATGTACCAAAAAAATTTCTTATGGAAATCCATATCTTATGGTTTATGCGACGAGGTTTAGGAGGCGTAACCACTCTTCTTTTTCTAGGAAGTGTATCTACTCTACTTTTTCTAAGAGGTGCAATTTATCTATCTTATGGGGTTATTTTAGTAGTTACCTCTTGTTCTTCGCTTTCACTTTCCTTTTTTCTAATGGTTGGTTCATGTAACTTTGGCAATAAATCAGTCCATGTGCTTCCCTATTGTTGCGGTAAATGAATTATGATTAACTTAATGAACACATGGTTTGTTAAGCAAGTTTTTGGATGTTTTTCCATATTGATCACCTCTGCCATATGTTGTAAATATTTAAGCAAATAATAGGGAAAAATTATCAATTTTCCATTACAAAGATTTTCCAATAACTGAAAATGATAATTGAATACTATCCCAAAATGTCCCTCACAATTAATGAAGTTTTTACTAAATAAATCCATATCATACCAAGGGTGAGGAAATGATGTTCTATCACTACCTCTCCCCTTTCTCCTTACTTCCTCTCCTCATTGTAAAAATATTTCCTTAGTTGTTGGAACTATTATTTTCCTAGAAAATCAATGAGTCCCTGTCCGAGGTAAACCTATCACCCTAGTACTTATGTCCTTTGTAACAAAAATTTTGAATCCTCTAACCTCTAAATAATGCTCGTGCAGAGCATGTGTGAATTCAATATCAATCTATTGACTGAAACCCTAAAATTTCTCAAAGTAGACTAACCACCCTACATTCCTAAATATTTCTAGGGATTTCGCATGGTGTAGTAGTGCATCAATGGATTCTTATTCATGACATATTATTGCTCCTCCCATAGTTGTTTCAGAGACTGTTATTGCTCAGAGACTATTACATCATGGCACTTGGTCAATAAAAACACTTGGGTATAGAATATTAGTAAAATGAAATTTGGAAACAAGTAGGGAATAATTTAGGCTAAATTTTCAATGAATTTAGGATTTTCATTATAAATGACAACTACCAATATTGATTTCCAAGTCGTCACATTGATTTTCAAATATTACAGTAGGAGTAATGGTGGCAGAGGGTAATTATTGATTTTAGGATAAGTGTATTGTGCGCCAACCAGATTTGGCTACAATCATAGTGTATCATACGATACATATGGTACACTCCTCCCCCTAAATTAACTAAAAAATTCATCCTCACCATGTGTAACAGAAAAATTCATATCCAATTCCATAACGAGGAGAAAAATAGGGCATTATGGAGGAAGCTAAAATGGACGCCTAAAATAATGCAATAACCAAGAGAAAAATAGGACATTACGCAGGAAGCTATACATGAAGCTACATAAGGAGTTAAAGAAGAGGTTAAATTGGGCATATTAGTTGGCGCTAAAGTTGGCGTATTAGTTGAATTTAGCACCGACTGTTTTTGATCAATGAAAAATTTTCCAATATTAGCACTATCCCGATAAATAGATGAAAATGTTTTCAAAATGGTGGAGAAAAATACACTAAAACAGACAGTGGAAGAAAAAAAGGGAGCTAAAGAGGAAGCTAATCACAAGGATTTGTTGTAGTGACTTTCCCTAGTTGGAAAGTAAGCCAAAAATAGACTTGGAGACCCATAATTAGATAAATGGAGTGAAGTGGAAGGAAATGGAGTTAGATATTATCTAGAATTTATTATACTACCATGTTAAACTTATTTAAACTCAAAATAGGACTCAAAGTCAATAAAGAGGGGGGGAGAGAAAACAATGGTGGTTAATTGCTACAAAGTAGGGAGGAAATGCATACTCCTTAATAATGCCTATTGATGAGGTAGTGTGAGTTTATGGAGTGGAAATTTCCATGCCATCCTCCAATCATATTATAGTTAACATTGTTTCTCATCCTAGGTGGCACAACATTCTAAAAATATACCTACTAAAATAGAAAGCCCTAAAAATTGAAAAATTTCCAAATGATAGGGAATGTTTAGTATTGAATTAAAATTGGTCATAAGTGCACATAATAATTTATGGAAGTATATGATATAATAACGGCCAAAGTGTAGGTCTTGATGAGTTCTTAATGAGTTAGTGAGTGTAATGTACCCCAACAAAAATTCCACAAGTGGAAAAGTGGCATGCTATACAACTTTTCTCTTGGGAAGAGGGAAAAAAAAGAAACATTTTTTGGGAAAGTTATCATAACATTCACTTGACACATCAAATTATGGTCAAATCTATGGAATGATAGTTAAGACATATCAATCTATTACAAGGCATCAATTAAAATTTAAAAGGTTTAAAATCTTAGACATATATTATGAAAAATATCATCCATTCATATATTCTCCAATTAAGGTTTTAAAGGAACATAACTTACAAGTGACATAAATTTTGAATAGAATATCTAATTTTTTGGGTGACTAAAATTTGTGACAAATAGAATTATTATTACTCATGCCTCCAAAGTAAAATATTACACTAATTAAATCTCTTGAAGGCTCATCCAAGACTCATGAAGAAAGTGAATATTTATAATTTAGGTTCTCCCAATTAGATAAGGGCGTTAATGAAATGGATGGTAGTTTGTTGGAAAAGGTGGATTTATTAGGTTCTTAATAAAATATTAAAAGATAAATAGTGAATGAAATGGAAATAAAAATGGAAAAGAGGATGAATTAAAACAAGGTAGATATACAAAAATACATGAATACCTTGGAAAATATTCTCTTGGAGAAGCTATCTAAAAGGGATATTGAGATTTTTTATGATTTGTATAACAATAACTCCCAATTTATTGGATTCAAAATAATACTAATAGGGGTGGTGAATCAATATAATGGAAATTATTACTTATTTAAAGCAATTCAATCATTATAAAACATCAATCTCATAAATTGGAAAAAAACATAAGATATAAGTGGAAACACTTATGGGAGAAAACCATAAAAATTATTGATATGAAATATCTTGTAGGCACCAACCTACAAGAGAAATTAATAAAATATGTTGCTTTGTAGGAACCAAGCTAGAAGGGACACCACTCCTCTTTGTTTCTTTGTATGCACCAACCTATAGGAGACACCATCCTTTGTTTCTTTGTAGGCACCAACCTAAATGAGACACCAATCACCTTGGTTTCTTTGTAGGCACCAACCTATCAATCCCCATTGTTTTGATATTTGTATAAATCAACCTACTTGATTGATCTACTTGATTCTTCACAATGTCTATTAGTTGCATCTGCCTTCACCAAGTATGATTTCTACTTCTTCCTTCACCAAATATTTTAGTTTTTTATTCCTTCACTAATTATACCTTCTATTTATTCCTTCATTAAGTATACTTGTCCCAAAACTTGGTGTTTTTGGCTTCTTCCCAAGATTGAACTTACACAACATTCCATCGTAAATATAGTGTTGAAAATTCCACCATAGGTACGTAGATATCACTATTTTATCTCTTGTATATTTCACAGTCTAAAACATATCAAAAATAATGTTAGAGAAATATTTCCAAGCTAACTTATTTGAAGCATGTTTCAAGAGATTTTAGGAACACTAAATCCCTCATATCATATCTTAGAAATTACATTGAAACAAGGTATGAAATTTCTACCACATGTATCTAGAGATTTATTCTTTTCCCCCTTAAAATTTCATAATGTGGAACATCTCAGAAAGAAACTTATAGAAAAAATTCAAAGCTGGCCTCATTGAAGCATGTTTAAAGAGAATTCAATAACACTAACTTCATCAGTTCACATCATTGAAATTATAATTAAAAAAGGTTTTGAATTTATATTACATGTACCTTGAAATATATTCTCTATTCACTCCATATTTAGATTCCAAAACATCATAGAAACAAAATTATAGAAAAAATACCAAGTTGACATGTTTGAAGTAAAGTTTACGAGCATTAAGGAAGCCTAAATTCCTTTGATCAGATCTCTGAAATTATAATGAATTGAGGTCTTAAATTTTAACCACATGTACATGAAGATATTATGTTTGTATCCTCCAATTCTCACATTCGAAAACATCATAAAATAAAATTTGTAGCAAAAATATCAATATAGCCCATTTGAAGAATATTTCATGAGAATTCAAGAGGCCTAACTTCATCATATCATATCTATGAAATTATAGAGAACCAAAGTATAAAATTTTAACCATGGGTACATCAAGATATTATATTTTTATCCTCCAAGTTTTAAATTCTGAAACATCCCAAAAGAAAAGTTACAGAAAAAATTCCAAGATGGCACGTTCATCCCAGAAATTGCATTTTAGCTTCCACCTCTAGACTCTAAGAATTGTCCCAAAAATTATTCCTTAACTTCTATTGTGACCTTACATATCCTAGCATTTTTACATTCACTTATGGGGCTTACTTGTAAAACTGGCTGGGTGTGCATGCTTGTACTTTGATGGGTCATGTTGTGAAAATATTTCATATCTCCTCATTCCTATGGAGTTAGAGGGTGTTTCATATAACATTGGAAAGGTATCAGAATGATATTTCCAGCCATATATCTTATTATACAATTTGATTTAGGTAATTGGAATAGAAATTCCTTCAAATATAAGGTACCCAAATATGGCATCAAAAGTACAAAAGCAATATTTCCAACATATTATTGTATATATTTAATAAAATAATAGGCCCCCTTATAAACTTATGAGATATTCTTCAAAAATATTTTTATATTTTTTTCTTTTCTATGGTTAATCTTGAACTTATAGTGTTGTCATAAAAGATGAATAAAGGTAAAAACTCGTGACTCCACCACCCCATGAATTTTTTTTCATAACTTATTAAAAATCCAATTTTATGATACTTTGGTTTACCAAAGACTTTCACATTAATAAACAAAGTGTTAATAATAAATAAACATGAATTCTAGAGTTTATGATAAAGTCGTATTTCATGACCTTTTGGTGTTTTGATATCCTTGTATGATAGACACCAACTCATCTATTAAACAACATTTTACATAGAAATTAAGGGTAATACCATAAAATATTTAAAAAAATCCCAGTAGATTGGTATCCCAGTGTTCCAGGGTGATAAATATATTTGTATTTGGTAATTGAATTTTTCACAACAATTATTATAAATACCAGAAAATTTCACCAAGGCTCATTTAAATAAAACATTCGATTTTCCAATGTAACGAATACCTAAATGTGTTTTAAAAAAGTGTTAAATGGAAATAAAAATGAATACTTAAATTTTTATAAAATCTTATTGGAACAAAATACTAATATTCCCACATTTGGACATATCTCTTTGTATGCATATTTTCTCCTATATAGAATACAATAATTTGGACATGTGTTGTATGATATGGACTCAATATCCAACATTTTAAGTGGTTTATTTTCCTATGTCAAATTTTCAAGCAAGACATTATCACTCATAAGTAAACTATCTTTGAGTAACCTGAAATATTTAGTGGGAAATAGAAATGCACACTGTCATTAAGCATGTATAATATCAACCATTTTCAATTTTCATATTGTGACAATATTTCTTTACAAATTAGGGGACTTGATGGTTAGTTACCTCAAAAGTTCCCAAAAATGTGTATATGACATACCATACATTTCTTTCAAGTATTACAATAACATTGTTGTCCTTAATTGGGTAGACTTTGACCTGTGTCCAAAGCGAGGGGTGGTGGAAGTAGATTCCATGATTTCAAAGAAGGTATCACTGATATCAACATTATCCTCAAGTTCTTTTTATTGAAATGCATGTAACAACATTCCTTCCATGTAATGGGTATCGCAAAATAAATCATCCATACCAACCTCTATATCATTTCCTCCATCCCCAACGTGTGAATAACAAGTGTTACTATAGATATTTTGAATTTGTGGCTCAAGATGTAGTGGGAATTGATTATGTGGTTTAATCAACCATGACAGGAATACTTCATCTCTAAGTTGTGCTTATTCAACAACAATATCTTGATTTGACATGTAATGGAATGGAACGGTAGATGGAAGATAGGTCGTTTGTTGTCAGAATCCTAATTGTTGAAAATATTGAACATTACATCGATAATATTAATAACACAATGCATTTAGTATGTTAAAAAATTATACCAAAGAAGCATGCATTTTTTTTCCCATTGATAAACAACCAACCAACCACTTATAAAATAAAATTTCAAATTAAGAAATACATTTACATTAGTTCCATTGAAAATCCAAAAATATAATTACGCAATTATCTTTTTCTTACATCCCAATGGGATGTCTAAAGGTCGATCTAATTCAAGTTATGTGATGAGTTATCGGTGTTGCATAAAAGTTACGGTTTATTAACAATTAAACACCAACAAGGATGCCTTCCTTTTCATGAAACCTCTTTGTCATTGGATTGTCCCTCAAAGGAACATTTTTCACTAAATAATGAGGACCTACAACAATGTATGAACATCACAATATTCGCATGAGTTCATGGATGACCATCGATATTTAATAAATTTTTCCTATTAATTTTTTTCAGAAGCATAATAATTTGTGCATGATACACATGGAAATGTTGTATTTGTATGTGACAATATTCAAGTAATCAAACCAACTATAAAGAGGACCACAAAATGACATAAGTGCTATTGATTTTTTGGAAGGAATGGATAAATATGAAATGATAAAAAACTCAGTATTTGTAATATTTACCTTAAACTTGGCAATGATATAGATACTACCACAAATCGAGAATTTGGTTACAACATTGGGAAAAATCATGGAAGACGACCAAGCACTATGAAAATCATGGTTGTAATAGGTTTACAATTTACTTTGTAGACATATAGGAAGAGGGAAGTCATTTCTACCTTCAAATAATTGAAATGACTTTGGTGTGTATTTGGATGTTTTTTCTCTCAGCTCATACAAATTTTTGGATCTCCTGGTAGAGATGTTTTGGGTAGTATTGATATCATACATTGGATAAATATAACTCTATGTTTACTCAATATAAGGATATGGGTTGATCAATTTAGGAAAAAAATTATATTTTCTAGCTCCCAAATTTAAAAAAAAATGATCATATAGAAGTGATCCTATGTGATTTTTATATATCACCTATTAGATTCTTAACCAAACTATGCGGTATTAGACCATAATTTTGTGTAATTAATCAGTAATATAATGGGGCATTGTGACACATTAAGGGTTCTTCTTCAACCCTTTGCATTTTGAACAACCACATACTACTAGTTTGTCATAAAGTATATCCAAATTCATGGTATAATTGACCCAAGTTTATTTCTAGAAGATGGCATGTTACAATTTGCAGGGTAAGGAGGTTGTCCATTTTCATAAAAATAAATTCTACGATATATTTATCCTTATAAAACCTTGTTGCATTTTTTAATTGGTGGAATATATTGCACATATAAACTTAATCATGAATTATGATCTTGTAAAAAATAAATGAACATTTACTCAAATGAACATGCATAAACTTGAAGAACTTGCAATGATATGGAATGAGATGGAATCAAGGAAAATTTTAGGGGCTAAATTTCTCCTATGGGATAATTTTCCATGTTTATTCTCCAAAATAAATTTTCTAATTTCCTTAATTTCTAAAACAATTCACCCAAATTATATATATTAATATGATTTTACCTTAAATATTTCCAAATTTTTATATAAACTAAATAGAAACCTTAGAAATTTGAATATTTTTCCCAAAATATCACCAAGAATTTTATGGCTTGCATATTAAGGATGAGTAAGTGTAATAACCCTCTTATATAATTGACTTAATTTCAAGAAATTTAAATTCAATAAATTCGCTATAAAAAATTTCCAGAAGATTCAACAATAAATTGCAAACATCATTCCGGAAATTATAGAGAAAACAAAACTCCAGTTATTTTATTTATAAATTGGAAGGAAATTACATCAACTAATCTAGAAGGAATCCTAATGGGACATTTCAAAAACCTTTGTATTGAAACTGGTCCTCCATCGAGTATTCAGCTCTCCTGAAAAATGCAATCGAACCCTAGAAATGTGATCCTCTTGGAAAATGTAAACAATCCATAGCAACGAAACCCTCCTAAAAAATGAAATCGAGCCCTACCAATGAGGCCCTCCTATAAAATGAAATCAAACCATAATAATGTGTCCCTCATGAATAATATAATTTCAAGCCTCAATTTGGCCCTTTAAGGTACAATGATTTCATCCCTTGTGGATAATTTGATTTTGATTCCACTGGAATTTTTTCCCCTTGCAAGTTTATCCTCGAGAACCAAAAAATCGATATAAAAATAGGAAAATCAATCCTCTTATAGAAATTAATTTTTTCCTCCCTCATAATATATTTTTTTCCTATAGAGGTATTGATTCGACCTCCACTTGTAGAAAAATCTCAGCCTCTGCAACATAAGAGACATTTAATCTAGAAACACCAAAAATTTAGCCCCTACAACACAAGAGAAACTTGACCCAACAACTCTGAAAAATTCACCCCTGCAACACAAGAAAAACTTGGCCTAGCAACACCAGAAATTTAGTCCTTTGTAAAATATGTAATTCAAACTCTTCTACATAAGATAATTTATTGATTACCTAGGGTGGACCAACAATCACTGAAACTAACCACCACAAGCTAGGGTGTGTATTTTAGCACCGAAACTGGGAATACTTGAGGGTTTCCCTCTCATAACTACTCGATATTTTTTCTAATTTACCAATCAAATATTACACCTAAACCTTTCCTCAAGTCTCCTCTTATTTATAATTTTCCCTCTCCAAAATACCATGGTTGGAAAAATAATACCATGGTTCATTTATTTTTCTAAAGTGACTTTGCTACCTTTTATTTTATTATTAAGATAATATCTACTAATTAATCTATTGAACTCATTTTTTTCTTTTTGATAACCTATGGGGATAATGGTAGGTTATGAATTCACTTTTCTCTATTTTTATGGATTGGAAAGGGGCATTATAATCTTGCCTTCCTGAATCTTGTCCCCAAGTAAGTGCAAGCTTAACTATTGTAATACCTACTCACCTTCCCATGTGGCATCTTATATTTGTAGGTCTTTCCAAAAGATTTAATACCCCTTGATAACTTATCTCCTCAACTTCCTTTCCCTTTATCCATGACCTCTTCTAGAATGAGGACCAATTTCCCTTCCTCATCTAAAGGCAGAAGTTAAGATGTCACTTTAAGATGCTTCCCAAGTACCTTTTTTAGGAAATAGACATGGAAGACATTGTGAATCTTTATTTCTTCCAATATATCTTGTTCATAAGACACTTCCTCAACTTTTTACATCACCCTATAAGGCCCATCAAATCAGGGCTTTAATTTTTCAGAGCCGTTATTTTTCAAGGAAGATTGCCTATATGGTTGAAGCCTAAGGAAGACAAGGTATCCCTTCTAGAAACTATGCTCCACCCTATGACAATATACATATAAATTATACTTATTTTTGTTCATTTTCAAGTTCTCTTTAAGGATTCTAATAATATCCTAACTCTCATGTTACTAATCCTTTACCTTTGGTTCCTTGTTGTCACCAAGTTCCATCTCAATAAATGAGGGAGCATCGTATCCATAAACTTCCTTGAAAGGAGTCATTCCAATGGACATGTGATAAGTAGTGTTGTAGAAATATTCTCCTAAGTGCTACCATATTATCCATGTCCTCTACTGGTCAGTCATGTAGTTTCTCAAATAACCTTCCACCCATTTTTACAATATTTTTTTTGTCATCTATCTACGGATCGTAACTAGTGTTAGGGGATAATTTTGTGCAAACCAATCTAAATAGTTCCCACCAAAATTCACTAAGGAATTTTCTATCTCGGTCACTGACAATATGTTTTGGAACCCTGTGCATTCTAAATACTTCCCAAATAAAAAATTATGCTACATGTGTTTCTATGTAGTGGGGAGGTATGGACATGAAGTGTGAAAGTTTGGTTAGCCTATCCACCACCACAAAGATAAAATTTCTCCCTTGTACGTTTAGAATCCTCGTAATAAAATCTATCAAAATCATTTCCCATTTCTACTCTGGGATACGAAACAACTAAAGCAATCCTATTGGATGGGTTTTTTCTACCTTATTATATTGGTAAGTAGCACATTCTACCATATGTCTCCAAATGTCCTCCTTGAGGACTTTCCATGCGAATATTTCTCTTGCATTATTATAGGTCTTGAAGAATCCCTAATGTCTTGATAAGGGTGAGTTATGGATTTCATTCATAATTGTATCCTTTATATGTGACCTCAGAACCAAGAAAATCATCCCTTTGTAAAAGATAACATCAATGAGGATTCAGTACCTATAATCTTGTATCAATTCATTCATCCACTAATAAGAGTGTATTCCAATCACTAATAATCTCCATGAGTTAACAGGTCATTGGTTTCTTAGAGAGAGCATCAACCACCATGTTCTTCTTCCCATTAACATATTCAATGTCAAAATGATAGGTCTGAATTTTTTTTACCCATTTCTACTTCCTTTAATTCAACTCTTTTTGTTCGAGGAAATATTAAATCTATTGTGATATGCCTTTATCACAAACCTCCTTCCTACCAATTATTATTTTAACTTCACCATCGCATGCATAGTTTCCAATATTTCCTTATCATAGATAGAATACAGTTTCTCTAACTTCTCATATTCCTACTTTAAAAAGATATAGGGTGTTTATATTCTTGTTTCATCACAACCCCTATGCCTTCACCTGATGCATAACACTCTAGCACAAAAGGTTTTGATAAATATGGAAGATCCAAGATTAGACAAGTACTTATTACCTCTTTACACTTCTCGAAGGTGTGTTATGCTTCCTTTGACCACCTAAATGCCCCCTTTTAGTTATTTCTATTAAAGGTGACACCATATGTGAGTATGCCTTGAAAAATTGCCTATAGTAATTGCATATTCCCATGAATTGATGCATATTTGTAAATTTATTGGGTGTTACCTTATCAAGAATAGTTTGCATGTTTTCTTGGTGTAATTTTTGTTGAAGAATGTAACTAGGTTTGGTCTTCATTATATATTTGTAAAAATAACTTATTATTATTATTAAATGACTTATTAAAGCTTCGATTTCATGCTTGGGTCATATTTAGTTTAAGGTCCCAATTGTGGACTTCTAGGTTATTCATTACATATTTAAAGTGATCCTATTTGGGCTTTTAAATCCTGTAATATTAGATTGGTCAAAAGGTTCCTCCATTAATTCATCACCTTTAAAGGTCATCATCCTCAGTGTTCAGTGAAAATCCTTCTTCATTATCAACCTTTAAGACGACCTCAAAATACCTACAAGACTACATCCACAAGTCGGCCTCAAAACTTCCTTTAAGTCAGCCCAAATCCAAGATGCTACTCTTCACTGACACGATGGCTTATTTTCAGGGAGAAACAACTAAAAATACAGAGCTATAGTTTCACATTTTAGAGATAATAATTTAAACTTCTCTGTAATTTTCGAATGGGTTAAAACAGTTCAAAGTTTGGATAAAAATATCAAAAGTAGAGTTAAGAATTCTCTGAGATTTTTAGATCACTGTCTACAATTGAAGTGACATAATAATGCTTAATGACATGATGATGTTTGGTAATTTTAGTTGTATTATGGTGCTCGATGTTGCAATGAAGTAATATTTGTCTCTATACTCGGCACCATTCTTGATGATGTTCGGTGACATTTCTCTTGATGTCCATGATGTTGCTCGGTGACACTTATTAGGTGACCAGTGATGTTTTTTGATGAAATCCCTCTTGGTGATTAGTGATGATGCTTAGTGACACTCCTTATAGTAATCAGTGATGCTTCTCAGTTATATTTCTCATGATAATCAGTGATGATGCTCATAACTATGTCATTATGATGCTTGGTGTTATGTTGTCATCTCAACTTTGGTCAAGATAGAGAGCATGAAGTATGGGTGAAAGAAAGGGATATATCGGTGTCATGGAGATCTTTCTGCTAACACAATGAAGGGATGAATTGATGGAGGAAGCCTAATAATAGTCTAAGGTTCTTGGTTGTCTCATCTTGAACCTATTGAAAAAATAATTTTTACTAGGTTTTCCCTAAAGAGTGGGGTTTTTCCCTCGTAGTGTGCCTACATCTTGTGTCCTCTTCTATTTTTTTGGAATTAGTCTTGATGATAAAAGATAAAACGCAATAACACATAATAATAATAATCACAAGATAATTTCATGATAAGAGAAACTAATTAATTTTAATTTCTCTAACATGGTATTAGAGCTATGGTCAAAATTTAAATAGTAGTTTGAATATTTGAGGATATAAGAGGATCCATTTGCATCAAGTTCAAGATCCCGAGGATATTTCTCGATGAATAGAAAAATATCAGTGAGCCAGTTCATATTAAAGAAATCATTTTTCATATCTCATTCAAGAAGATAGTCATGTCACAGTAACATAATTGAGATATTTTCAATCATATAAAAGGGTTCCCGTAACAAAGTTTGGAACCATCACAGTTCAAAAAACTTGCCATGCTCTTGATCACAAAAAGAGAATTTCGGTGTCACCATAGAAATAAAATCTTTGCTGCTATCACATATTTGACACCACCACAATATTTACACTTAGTTGTCCCTACAGAAAGAAGGATGATACCTTAGTCTAAATTTCAATACATTCTTGAAGCTACCTCTACATGAAAATAGTAATCCCAACTCAATTTCCTTCAATGATGAAATTGTGTCACCAAAATATCAAGCATACTCCTCAAACTATGCCACCACTAAAGGAATACAAATTCTGCTCTATGAAGTTGACAACTAGATGTAAGGGCTCCCTAAATATCATAAGTGCAAAGAACCAAGTAAGTATTAAAGCTATCAAATCAAATATATGTTACTGCAAGGTACGTATGAATATCTAGATTTGTACTCTTATGAATAGTCTAATTTGTGATAGCATAAAATGTTAGAATCTTGATATTTAGGATCTACTAATATAGTTGTAAAATAAATGTCTTCTTATTAATTAAATCAATACTTGATATCTTATAGTTCCATATCTCATAGTTTCATAAAATATCTAACTTGAAAAATAAAAAGTATGCTCTTCATATCATGGTTTTCTTGAAAGTATGCATTGTAAGTATATGAGACTATGACTCACACTAGTAGGAAATTATTCGCTAAAAGATCAAGGAGTATGAAATAAGGAATCTAGGCTTGAGAAGTGTCTTGAGGAATCCTATGCAGATGTGTAGCACTTTTTGACTGATGCATAACAACTTTTTACAGATGTGTAACACTTTTCTGCAGTTGATTTTGAGGGACTTTTAGGACTCCAAATCCAATTATGGAAGATAGGTCAACTACCCTACGTTTCTAGTTTCCAAAAAATCTTTAATTTTGAAAAATTTCCCATGGAAAGGCCTCCAAAAGTTGATTCTCCCAAATGTACTCCAAATGCATAATAAATTGTCAAAAATAGTGGCAAAACCATATAAAACTAATAGTTTTTTGGCTTTTTATTCTAAAATAAAGATTTTCATGCAGCAAGGGCTCCTAGTATGTGATGTACTCATAAAAATGCATCCATCCATGTAAACCATTCATCATTTATATTCCCTAGTAACAAGGGTAACAACTTGGCGCTACACATATGGGAAGGTTGATTTCCAATTTAGTGCAAAAATCACCAAAAATGAAACAACTGCTCAAAATTGTTCAACATTTCTTTTATATGAGATGTGGAGTGTAGGCTAAATATCTATATATTCCTTAGAAAGGAGGTCCAAGTTGTATTTCTCCTTAAGCTTCATTTGAGCCTCTTTAATCTTCTTTTTCACCTGTTTGAACCTGATTTGTCAAATTTTGTTCTGGCGCAATAATGATTTTCCATATGCCTTTGGAGGTTATTTTTCTTCTTGGATTTCTTCAACAGCTTCTCAAGGTGCCCATTTACTCTATCAATTCAATATTCTTTGTCTTGATTGATCTCATCAATAATCAACTCATCAAAGGTCTACCAACCTCCTTTTGGAGTTGTTGATTCTTTTTCTATTTGAAACGCCTTTTTGAGGCCCATTGTCCTTGGTTTTATTTTGTTTCAATTTCTACCTCCTCCAGCTCATCATCATTTGCAATATATTTTCCCTTTCCCTTATCCTTGTCTGCATCAACATGTACTTTAGGTTTGTCTTGAAGGAGCAGTTTTACCTTTAGCTGAAAATTCTCTTGTTGTAGGAATGTGATCTGAGAATTTGCAATGGAGAAAATCTCCCTCTACTCTACTATTTCCTCATCCTTTTCCTTTATGATCTCTTCAAATTATTTATCCTCAACTTTTTCTGCCATGTCAACATCTATGGGCACTTTTTCATCATGTTGGTGCAATGGTGATTCAATATGATGCATGAGTGGCTGCTCTTTTGTTTCTCTTTTCTCAATTATAGTGTCAAGTGTAGCTACCCTTTTGATGGATTTGGGAGCAAATTCCTACCTCTTTCCCTTCTCATAGGTGTGAGTGACCTCAACAACCCTAGGAGCCTTTGAAATCTGAGTTTTCATGCTAGAAGAGCCAACCTCCATTGGAGTGTTGATACTGATGTTGATGGTGTGTTATGCATGACAGGAGGACTAGTGGTGGGCGCTACTACTACTTTCTCCATGAATGTTTACCAAGTCATGTTGATGGTTGAGAGATGATGCAAAAAAATTATTTTGACTAGAACTTGGTGGAAAATACTTGGGTGATGATCTTTGTTTCTGCTCTGAACCTTTTCAGTCATTCTAAGAAAACTTTTGTACAAGTAATGTGGCAAGTCAACTGGTTTAGTAGAGGTAAAGTGCATAAATAATATGATATGGTACATGTACAAGCTAGAGAATCTCCCTTCACATTGGAAATATTTCATAATTAACCTCATCAAAAGAGCATATATGTTAAGGAGGTGCCTGAAAGGGTGTACTCGGGGTTCTCTCTAACACGAGGTTTGAGGAACACTTTGTAATATTCAAGGTCTATGTCCATGCCCTTAAACTACTTTTTTCCATGACTAAGTATACTTGTTGCTGAAGAAATCAAATCTTCTGATAATTTGAACTCTACACCTGCAATTATGGCCTTTTCCATACTGAAACTTATGGAAAATAAGCTTTTCAATTGGAGATGACAACCTTCTTCCATGATTTTCTCACAGAACCTCAAGCATCCAGTCCTCTCAAAATATCCTTTGGAAAAAAGTGAGGCATTGACTTCTTGCAAGGTGAAGGGCTCAAATTTGATGCGGCACCCTCCTTTGTGGATTTTATTTTCTCCTTCCATAATGTCTACCAAAAGTATGAAACCCTAGGTATTTAGATGTAGTGGGTATGTGTACTGAATCTAGAAAAACAAATGAGGGTTAGGGTAGGTTTAGGAGGGTGATATGAAAGGTAGTGAAGCTAAGAAAAAATCCCAAAAAAAATCCTGAGGTAGGGTTGTATATTGGTTTCAAAATACAAGTGAAATTTGGTGAAATGCATGTAAATAAGGTGATCAAATTAGCAAAACACGGGGATTTCCTAACTCTACAATAGAAAAATAGTAGGAAATTAGGGTTTGATGGGAATGAAGTGTAGGGAGGTTGTGAATGGTAGGGAATGATATAATATGGTTTGGGGAAGGTGTATGAGGATATTATATGGTAGGGTTAGGGTTTTAGTCCACTGAAATCCCTCAACAATAGGAAAAGGAGGTGTGCAAGAAAATCAACATTTTGATTGATAAATTGACTTAAGGAGGATATGAGATGCTTACTTACTATTGAGAAATATTTAAAAACTGATGGAAATGACCCTGGAGCTTGGAGGAATTATTTGGGAGCCAAAATACCCAAAACGTAGCACTTTTCATATATGTAACACACCTCTACCATATCTATAACAAACTTTCCAGATGCATAACAGAACACTACGGATGCATAACAAAACACTTCCAGATGCGTAAAAAGACACTACCAGATGTGTAACAACTCCTCCAGTTGCATAAAAAAACACTGCAGATGCGTAACAAATCCCTTTTGGAGTAGTTTTATTGCTTTTCTTCAAACCCTTGACAATAATGGATTAGTGCTGAAGGTAAGAGAGGAGCTCTACCAATCATGAAAATACAATATGAGTTGAAAAATAATTCCTTTTCCTTTTTATAACATCTTGAAATGACTTTTTTACTTTTAGTGAAACAAAAGACTTTGAGGATAATTTTTCCTTTTTGGAACAATTTGACTATGAAACAAGTTTTGAAATAATAAAAAGTGTCTTAATTTATTCCCCTAACTATGCTAACTCCCTTTAAAGACTGATATGATGAAAATGAAGCCTTGGTCACCCTCTTTGGTGACATTTTTGGACTTTTTAGTGGCAAAACAAGGACACCTAGATAATAGACATATATGGAAGATGGAGTGATTAACCCAGGAATCTAAATGAAAATGAGTGACATGACCTTTGAGATGATGATGGCCATGGATGGAATTATGGGAGAAAAATTTCTGACGTAGACCATATGCAGTGACCAAAATTTATTTGAAAATTTGTTTGAAAAGATGAAATTTTGACCTAGGACTACTAGCAAATAAACTGAAAGAGCATTTTTTATCACTGAACATATTGACACTAACATTGGATCCAACCAAGGATGGAATCTCCTTTAAGAGGTGTCAAGAACAACGTAGATCATGTAGCCTTATCCATCGGGCGATGGAGTCAAAAACTGGAAATCAAAAACTTTGACAAACTTGAAATGATGAAATAAAATTGGAAATGACGTTGACTCAAAAACTGACTTGACTCTGACTTAACAACTAATTGAAAATTTTTGAAATTTTTGAAAGTTTTGAACGAAAAAACATGAGCTGAATATAGAAGTCTCATGGCCTTCTCCTCGGGCTTCAAACTTATGCAACAACTTCCTTATTCTTGGACAAAAAATATAAAATGATATGTACAATGAAGTGAACCTCTTCTTCAATGATTATGTAAGGTAATTTTTGAGAAACCTACCATTGATTGGTCCTCCCAAAACATCCTTCCCTTCAAGATCCTCTAATAAAAATGTCTTATTACCTCTAAATGCAGTAATATTATAAGGACCTTTCCATAGTTATCAAATTTTATGTGCTTACCTTTGTCTTCGGTTCAGGCATCCCATGGAAGAACAAAATATCCTAGCTTAAAATAATAAGCTTTGGTCTTCTTATCATAAATCTTCTTTATTTTCTCTTGGCATTTTGAAGTGTGATTGAAAACTTCATCTCTTGACTGTTGTAGATGGATCATTTGGTTGATTCTTCATTGGATATCATTTGGTTCACTGTCGATCTCTTGAAAAAGTTTCATCATGGGTACATCTAAAGAATTAGGGAACACTATGTCAACACCATACACAAGCTGGAAAGGTGACATACTGATTGATCTCTTCATGCTAACTCTGTCAGCCCATAAAGCATTGGTGATGTTTTTGTGCCAATTTCTCTTGTTCTCTTGCAACATCTTCTTGAATATGCTTACTAAAGATTTATTCGACGGTTCATCCAACTCGTTGCCTTGAGGATAGTATGTTGTAGAATGACCAAGCCTAATTTGATACTTATCAAAAAATTCAATCACGTTTTTAGAATTAAAGGCAGTTGCATTGTCAGTAATGATTTTATATGGACATCCAAACCGAGACAAAATATTGTTCTCTAAAAATTGAATAATGACAGTATCAATAGCTTGCCTCGTTGGGATGGCTTCAATCCATTTAGTGAAGTAATCATTGGCAATGAGTATCCACTTATGCCGAGATGATGATGGAGGATGGATTTCACCAATGAAGCCAAGTCCGCATTGTTGGAATGGCACAGCTTGCACTTCAATTGGTTTAAAGGTAAAAGGAAAAATATTTCTCTTCCCCTAAAAGATTATATATTCATGACAACTCATGACTATTTTATGGACATCAAAAAATATTCTTGACCAATAGAAACCCACCCTCAAGATCTTATTTGCTATATTACTTCAATAAATATTATTGCCACAGTCGCCTTTATGAAATTCACTCATCACTTTTTCAACTTCTTATTCAAACAAACAATTCAACAACACTCCACCCAGATCTTTCTAATACAAAACATTGTTAAGGATGCAATACTTGAGATATTTCAACTTCAAAGATATAGCTCTATTACTAGGCAAGTCAGGAGGAGGATTCAAGTGTTGGAAAACATTAACAATATCAACATACCATGGTAATGAAGAAACAATTTCAGATACCTCAGGTAATAATTTAGCCTCTTGCTCCTCAGATAATGCAGAAATAAAATTAATGTCCAAAACATGTAGATTTGAGTCTTCCATAAGCTTGGCCAAGCCTTGTCCCTTGATCAGATTTGTAAGCTTGATTTCCAATTCATACTCCAACATAGCAGTGATCCATTTTCCACACTGCCCTTCAGGATCATTCTGTGTGAGCACATTTTTTATAGCAGCATTTGGGACATATGCAATGGCATGAGAGTGTATAATATAGACCTGGAAGTCCTTCAATGCTTTGACTAACGCGAAGGTCTGTTTCTCAATGATATTGTATTTCAAGGTTGCATCTCTTATGGTTCTACTGAAGAAGGTGATGGGTTGCTCTGTGTTTTGATTTTTCTTTTGCAAAAGAACGAAAGCTAGAGTATACTGTGAAGAAAATGAAAAAATGATGAAATCAAGTGTGTAATCTGGACTAATAAGAATAGGAGCATCATAAAAAGGAAATTTAACTTTATTGAATGACTTATTTTCCTCTTCATACCATTTTACTTCACTATATTTCTTCAACATGTCAGTAATTTCCCTCAAGTGTTCAGCAAGATTGGTAACAAACCTTATTAAAAATTTGATTTTTCCATTGAACGAATGGATTTCCTTCTTGCTCCTAGGATAGTCCAAGGTCAAAATTTCTTCAATCCTTAAAGGATCTATCCGAATACCATATTTTGATATTATATGGCCCAGCAATTTACCTTACTCCATAGCAAAAATTCTCTTCTTTGGGTTCAGCGATATGCCAAAATTTCTGCATCTCTGAAAAAATATTTTCAAGTTTTGTAGGTGCTTCTCATTTTTCTTGGAAAAAATAGTGATTTCATGAAGATAGGTGACCAAAAAGACATAATTTTCATTGGCAAAATCAATATCCATTTCTCGATAAAAATTCACCCCTGCATTCTTCAATCCAAAGGGAATTTTGGCATACATGAAGGTGCCCCATGGTGTTGTAAAGGTTGTCTTTTCCTGATCATCTAGGTGTGCTAAAATCTAATTATACCTAGAATATCCATCCAGTAATGAAAGTCTAGAAGATCCAACTACCTTTTGCAGAATATGGTCCATCTTTTCTAGTGGGTAATTGTCTTTCAACAACACTTTATTCATATTTCTAAAATATATACACAAAGGGATCTCTCTTGTATTCTTCCTTACCGGAACCGAATTAGAGATCCAATTTGAAAAGCAAAGTGGAACTATAATACCATAAATAAATAATATGTTTACCTCTTTTTGAATGGAGGGCAGCAACTTGGGATTCATTCTTCTTAACTTTTGGCAGAAAGGCTTCTGATCCATCTTTAAGGGAATTGTATGCTATATTATACTCTTATCGTACACTTTCAAATCAGAATATTCCCAAGCAAATACATAAGAAAATTGAGACATGAGGGCTGCGTATTTACCTTTCAACTCTGAGCTTATGGATTTTGAAATCTTGACCATCTTTGGCTTTTCAGGAGTGCCAATATTGAGGTATTCCACTCCCACTTCCTTTGGTGGCATGGTCATTTTGTGTGCAACATCGTCTTGATCAAAATCTCTTCCAAAGGCACTAATCCTCTTGGAATGGAGTTTCTTTCAGCTGAAGTACCTGCATTTATGCTGCATGGAATTCTTGGTCATCTTCATAGCACTGGTTATCCATTTGTGAATTCACATAATCCTCTTATGTCTGTAACAAGTTTTTGATCTCTTTATCATATTGAAAGACCTGCAAATACTGAACATTATCTGGAACAACAGGGTGGTTTTTTACGTTTATCTCATAATTCTTACTAGGATACAATGAAATTTTAAACATGCCTATCTAAGTGGCAAGTCAATCAGCAATAACAATGTTGTCCCTTGGGATCAATGACGAAGTATACTAAATGAATGTCTTGAGGATATATAATACTACATTTCAATAAGCTCACATCCTAGTATGCTTGGCCTGGTATTCCCCTTTGACTTGTTTTATTACCTCCTCAAAGTCACCATATACAGAAATTTTCATGGCACATAACTTTCTGAGAATTTTTAGACTAGTTATCAAAGCCTCATACTCTCCTTCATTGTTCATACAATAGAAATCCAACTTGTAAGAGTACATTCAAAAATCGGGAGGAATTTTTATTGACTAATTTATAGGGCTATGAATCCACACTCCAATCCCATCCCATTCCTTTCCCAAGGCTCCATTGAAGTCCATGTTCCACAAACTACTTTCTTCATCGGGAAGATGAAAATCAGATGACTGAACTTTAATTTTTGCTTGAGAGAGTTCTGTTGTACCGAAATGTTTTGTACCTTTCAGTTTAATTTCTTTTTTGGGCTGGTGTGCTTGGTTCCAAACCACTTGGCATCTTTTCTTGATTTTCTACATTTTCAATTTCTAAAACAGAATTTGAAAACACAGAATTTTTTGTTTTCTCTTGAATCAAAAATTCTGAAAATGTTTAACATTCATTATTGATTAAGATAAAGGACTCTAAATCCGTGTGAAAAATATGTATCGGGTGATTATTAAGCTTTTCTCTACTACTGATCATGTACTTCATTTTAATTTCCCGGTATAGTTTTCTGATTTTCCCAAAGATGGGAATTGTATTATATAAAAATTCAAGCTGAAAGGTACCTCTAGGATCTTCTCCCCATGATTGGGATAGCAACATTCCATATCTAGGAGGTATATCAGCCACAACAACATCCATGAGGAAATTCTTGGCTGGGATTTGCTGTAAAGACACTACTAGGTCCTTAAAGAGGCTAAGACATTTCACCCTCCCTGAATCAAATGAATAAATATCATGGTAAGTTCTTGTGATATCTAAGCCTAATCTATCTATAATAGCCTTGGGAATGAGGTTATGAGAGGCTCCAGAATCAAGCATGTCATTATGGAGGAAAAAATCGTGGATTTTGAGGCTAAGATAAAATGTAGGGACCTCACTTTCTTTTAAATCACCATCAACAGTAGGACCAAACATAAGTTTTGAGTTATCATCACTCACATTAACCATGTCCTACATCTGATCCACCCTAAGCAACTTAGCTACTTGAAACTTATATTAGTTGTTCTTAAATATTTCAGTTAGAGGAATGGAAACTTTCAACTTTGTGATTTCATTTTCAAGACTAAAAAGAGCAGAATGTTTTTCTACCTCTTTCAATGGTGTATCTTTCTTCTCGGGCTGATCTTTTTGTGAAATCTCCTTCTTTTATCCCCCACCTTGTGTTTCTTTATCCTTTTTCAAACTATTAGTAGTAACTTCGTTTCCTTTACCATGATTAGGAACCATAGATCCTTTGTATTTTCTTTGATTTGGAGTGGCGGTTTCTTTATGATGAGCATCTATTTGAACATTTTGTATTTTCTGATTGGAGGTTATAGTAACATTCCTACTCCTCAAACCATATTGCCTTTGTAATTGAGTAAGAGAATTATGACATCCCCTATGATAATCTTTCGTCCGTACTGATATCATGTCATCATTATGACAAAACATATTGCTAATCATTTGTTGCATAAATTTTTGTAGAAAATTGATCTTCTTCAGTGAGGAAAATAGGTTTTTGATTTTCATCAAATAAATGATTCTCGCCAAAAAATCTTCTTCATCTTCTTCATCAAGACCTTTTTTGTAATTCTACTGAAATGGAGTTTGAATTTTTTGATGAATTTGTGGATCCTGGCCCATTTGTTCCCTTTTATTTTTCATATACTGAGGTTACTGATTTTGACCCCTTAAATCAGGATTTTTAATAGAGGGTTCATCTTGTCTATCAGTAATGAACATTTTATCCATCATCTTCTCCATGGTCTTGATCAAGGTATCTAATTTTCCCTTGGATGAAGTAGATGTTTCTTCCTTGATGGTGGCCCTTTTCTTCATCTTGATTTTAGACTTTTTGAAGATAAAATTAGCTTCCACACTCACTGCATTTCTCTGCATTTCTTCAAGAGTTGATGGATTTCTTTCCCTCATCTGGTAAGCCATGTTAGGATCGAAACCATAAGGATAGTGAAGTAAAGCAAGGCATGGAGGAGGCTTGATATTCTCATGAATTAAATCATATATTTTATTGAATCTAGTTGTAAATTATTTGAAAGACTCATTAGGATTCCTTTTCAAGGCGTTATATTCTGAGCAGGTGATCATGTCCTATTGGAGAAAATGCTCAAAATTTTATTTTCTCAGAATTGGTTGAAACTAGAACGACAGGAAAGGTCTTGTCAAAAAAATCCTGTAGCTGCAAACGGCACTCAAATCCGATGTTGTATGAGGAAGATATTCAACTTTGAAGTTTCTCAATTTCAGGCAAAAAGCCCAATTTGACTCATTTTGACCTTGGATAAAAAAAATATTAAAAAAATAATATTCCACATAATATTCTAGGAATATTCCACAGAATATTTCGGGCAGACCAATGAGCGGGCGCCACATGGCCAGCTATGAGGCCGCCACGTGGCCCCAAGAATCCAAAGTTATGGTATATAAAATTTTATATGGGCTGACCAGAGTCAAACGCGGGTCAGGTGGCCACCAGCCCACGGGCCCGACCAACCCGCCCGTATGTGGTTCTTAACATATTACAGTTCACATGCCTATTTTAATTTTCAAATACGTTTGGGCGGGGCCGAAAGGGGGCCAGCCCCCTCTACAATGAAATCTCGGGTGGAAAACCAAGGGCTAAGCTAAACACTCCCGCAGGAATCCTAATAGCTAACAGTTAAGTTTTTAATGCTGCGGAGAGGTCACATATAAACTGGCAGAAAATTTGTGGTTAGTTTTAATGCCACGGTCCCCAAAACCATTGGCACAACCGGGGCATGTGGCCACGACTACACTTAACATTTATTGCTAATCCTTAACCACACGGAATTTTTGGCGGAGTCTGCCCATAATGGTGCCACCCCTTAATTAGTGGATTTAACTGGTAGTTCCACCAAATTTGGTGGAGTTTTTCTAGGGAAACTGGGCAAAACTTCAGTTGGACATAACTTTTGCTAGGAGAGTTCATTTGGAGCGAATTTTTATTTTTATTTTGGGTAAATGGAGCATTCCATAGCCACTGGAGTAGGTTGCAGAGCCATCAGAGCATTTCTTCAGGTGTTTTATCAGCGAGAGAGCTTGAAGAGCCACCAGGTCTTGGGGATTGGAGAGCTATATTGGACTATATTTATCAATTGGAGGTGAAACTATAGTCATTCCTTACTGTTTTCTGCACTCTGAACTCATTTCTGCAACTATTTTCGCCTGTTTAGGCTTTCTACACATTGTATAACCATTTTCTGAGCATACTAAGAGCAACGACATGCCCATTTGGGGGCCTTGGACCCAACAGATGTAGCCCAGGAGGGGTGAACTACCTTATCATATGCTGAGTTATATTCTGTGATTTATTTGCTTCTTATTTTCAGAGTTTAATATGTTAAACAGTAAAAATAAATAAGCCTCCTACACACAAAAAGACTCATAAAATCACCAAAAGCATTTTGTTCCAATTGCAAAACACATTAAACAATTTGCACACATAATTTTATGGATAATGAATACCTTGCACTAGAAAATAAGTAGTTTCATTATCAGATCATTAGTGATTACTTATATTATTTCTTTAGGCAGAGTCTATAAAGGGCCAAGTAGCTTCGGGAGCTCATCCTTTCTTTGAAAGGTGACATACCCTATAAATGCCCTTATAGTCCATATCCGTATTATAAATAAGAATTTATCACATTTCAGATTAGATTGGTATCAGAGCATCAGGTTGAGCTTATGGTTTTGAGCTAGAGTTTTTACTTAGCATTTGTTGTGTGAAAAGATTAAGTCATTTGTTTGCAATTTTTGATGCTTACCAGGTTAAAACTCAAGAGAGGTGAAGGAAACTTGGTCAGTACACAAAATATTCCACAACCAAGAAGGATCAGAGAACCACCTCCAAGAGCCCTAGAAGAAGCTACAAGCATGTCTTCAAGAGAAGGTGAAGCTCATGAAGAGATGAATCCCAAGGAAGAAGAAAGAATATTTCGGAAAGCTTTCTTGGATATGAATGAAATGGTAAGGATCCTCTATCAAGAAAGAAATGATAGAATTGTTGGAGAAGGATCTAAAAACCAAAAATAAGGAGAGGATTCTTCAAGAGGAAAGAAGGAAAATGATAATTCAAAGAAAGGGAATGGAGGAAATGGTGATCCTTCATCTCCATCGTCATCCTCTTCCTCAACCTCATCTTCTTCAACTTCAGTAAATCAGTCACATAAGTCAAAAACAACTAGTAAAAATCCTTTGTTAAAGCTTGATGTCAAATTAGAATTGCCAATGTTTAATGGTGATGTTAATGCAGAGAAATTAGATAATTGGATCAGACAACTGGAGGTCTATTTAAGGATTCAAATTCTGCATGATGATGACACTAAAATTCAGCTAGCCTCATTAAGGATGGAAGGAGCAGCTTTGGTATGGTGGGAAGCCAAGACCAAGGAGGAAATCAGGAAACATGGTAAGCTTACACTATCATGGACTGAGTTTATTTCTGCAATCAAGAAGCAATTTTATTCTCTTTCTCACCTTCAAAAGGCTATAATGAACTGGAAAAACTTTAGACAGATTAAAGGACAGAATGTGCAAGACTATACCCAGGAATTTAGGAGAATAGCACTCTTACTTGGGGTAGATTTACAAAGCCAAGATACTTTGTTAAAGTACATAGGTGGTTTGCACAGTTACCTTCAACACACTATTCTTATGTTTAATCCTACTAGTCTAGATGAATTTTGTGTACAGGCTACACATTTAGAGGCTAGAGGGAAAAACACTTTTGATGCATTAAATGAGGATAGTGATTTTAAAAGAAAAGGAAGAAAAAGGGTTGCAAATTCCAGAAAGGAAAAAGGAAAATTATTTTGCAAGAACTGTTCAAAAACAAGCCATGATGAATACCACTATTGGAAGTTTCATCCTGAGCTAAAACCAGAGAAATATAAAAATAAAGACAAGACCAAAGAAAAGAGAAAAATTGTTGCAACTGTTGAACAGGACTTACAATCTAAATCAGGTGATGAGACAAAAAGTATCACCATGGTATTAAATAACATCAAGGGAAAAGAGGTTGTACAAGAATCAAATACTAGTTCTAGCTCATTAAACTGTCACAAAGAAACTCAAGATGAAAAGAGGAGGATAGAACTATTTCATGTGAGGATAATCTCAAACCATACAAAGATAGACACACTTTTTGATAGTGGGTCTCAAGCTAATCTCATCTCAGAATACTTGGTCAAACAACTGAAACTTGAGACAATTCCACATCTAAAGCCTTATCCACTTGGGTGGATATTCAAGGATGCAAACTTACAAGTCTCAAATAAGTGTATCTTGCGCTTCGCCATAACAGCTCATTATGTTGATTAGGTTGAACTGGATGTAGTACCACTTGACATTATAGGTGTTATGTTGGGTAGTCCATATTTATATGACAGAAAGGCCATATTTCATCGCCATGAGAATAATTATCAGTGGTTCAAGGATGGAAAAGAGTACATTGTGAAAGCACATAAGAAGAAGCTAGAATCTTCTTTAGTCCATGCAAGTCAATTGAAAAGGCTAGTTAATGCAAGTCAAAATCTGACTTTGTTGATGTTGAAATGAAAATATTTTGTATATTTACCTTTTCATGATATTTCTAATGATATGTTTCAGTCTGATAATGGTTCATCTTTGAAAGAAGATGACAATTTGTTGCACAATGTACCTTTGGTGTCGATCGGTGCAGAGGACGAAGTGTCGGTGCAAAGCAGTGCAAGATTCCATGAGGTGGAAAGGCATGCAAGCAAAGAGGGCACATAGTTCAACATGGGTCAATGTTGGTTTCAGAATGGCACATTTAAATGGCGAGAGAACTTGGTCAGGATTCAGCACAAGTGCATGGCTCACACAGCAAAAATTCGCCATGTGAACAGTTGGTAAGGTGAATCTCATTTTCAGTCTTCTTTGAAGTTTAATCATTGTAGAAACAATTTGTTTTCTACAAAATATTGTTGTTGTTATGAAAATTTTAAGAATTTTCATCATGACTCAGTCAGTTTTAGCAACGGTCGATCAGTGAATTCAAGGGAAAATTTATCATTTATTGAAAAGCTCAATTTGATGAAGTCGGGAAGATTTCAGTGGTTCAAAGTTGGAAGAGTGGAGAATCAGTCTCCTCATCTTAATGTTCTATAATCGGAGAGCTTTTTTGGGTCCAAAAGCTTCCCATTTGGGAGGTGTGATCAGGTGATCATGTCCTATTAGAAAAAATGCTCAAAATTTTATTTTCTCAGAATTGGTTGAAACCAGAATGACAGGAAAGGTCTCACAAAAACAATCTTGTATCCGCAAACGACACTCAAATCTGATGTTGTTTGAGGAAGATATTCAACTTTGAAGTTTCTCAATTTTAGGCAAAAAGCCCAATTTGACTCAGTTTGGCCTTGGATAAAAAAATATTAAAAAAATAATATTCCACAGAATATTCTGTAGAATATTTCGGGCGGACCAATGAGTGGGCGCCACGTGGCCCCAAGAATCCAAAGTTATGGTATATAAAATTTTATATGGGCTGACCAGAGTCGAACGCAGGTCGGGTGACCACCAGCCCACGGGCCTGACCAACCCACCCGTATGTGGTTCTTAACATATTACAGTTCGCACGCCTATTTGAATTTTCAAATATTTTTAGGCGAGGCCAGAAGGGGGCCAGCCCCCTCTACAATGAAACCTCAGGCGGAAAACCAAGGGCTAAGCTAAACACTCCGGCAGGATTCCTAATAGCTAACGGTGAAGTTTTTAATGTTGCGGAGAGGTCACATATAAACCGGTGGATAATCCGTGGTTAGATTTAATGCCACAGTGCCCAAAACCGTTGGCACAACTGGCGCATGTGGCCACGACTACACTTAACATTTATTTCTAATCCTTAACCACGCGGAAGTTTTAGCAGAGTCCGCCCAGAATGACGCCACTCAATTAGTGGAGCTAACTAATAGTTCCACCAAATTTGGTGGAGTTTTTCTAGGGAAAACTGGGAAAAACTTCAGTTGGACATACCTTTTTCTAGGAGAGTCCATTTGGAGCGAATTTTCTATTTTATTTTATTTTGGGTAATTGGAGCATTCCAGAGCCACTGGGGCAAGTTGCAGAGCCATCAGGGCATTTCTTTAGGTGTCTTATTAGCGAGAGAGCTTGAAGAGCCACCAAGGCTTAGGGATTGGAGAGCTGTATTGGATTATAGTTATCCATTGGAGGTGAAACTATAGTCATTCATTACTATTTTCTGCACTCTGAACTCATTTCTGCAGCTATTTTCACCTTTTTAGGCTTTATACACATTGTATAACCATTTTCTGAGCATAATAAGAGCAAGGACATGCCCATTTGGGGGCCTTCGACCCGGCAGATGTAACCCAGGAGGGGTGAACTGCCTTATCATATGATGAGTTATATTTTGTTATTTATTTGCTTCTTGTTTTCATAGTTTAATATGTTAAACAATAAAAATAAACAATCCTCCTACACACAAAAAGACTCATAAAATCACCAAAAGCTTTTTGTTCCAATTGCAAAACACATTAAACAATTTTCACACATAAGTTAATGGATAATGAATACGTTGCACCAGCAAACAAGTAGTTTCATTATCAAATCATTAGTGATTACTTCTATTATTTCTTTAGGTAGATTCTATAAAGGGCCAGGTAGCTTCAGGAGCTCATCCTTTCTTTGAAAGGTGAAATATCCTGTAAATTCCCTTATAGTCCATCTCTGTATTAGAAATAAGAATCTTCCCATTTCTTCATGACCAAGTCAATCAACTGATGCGAAGTATCTATTGAACCAGATGTGAGAGAGAGGAACCATTTCTTAACCTCTCTTGAGAAACTTTGTGCTATAATGCACATCTTGGCATCATCATTGTCAATATCTTCAAGATCTATGAAATCAATAACTTTGACAATGTGTTGGTAAGCAGTGACCTATGATTTTCCATAAAAGGGGGAAATATTTGACTATAATTCTGAGTTAGTGCAGTGAGTTTTTGGGGTAAAATCAGTGGATATAATATGGCCATGATTAATGGAGGAGGTTGTAAAGGTGTTGATGGAGTGAAAAATTGCAAAGTTAATGATGGAATGAAAGTAAGAGATGATGATGTAGCTGTATGAGAAGGTGTAATGATAGATGGTGAAGCAAACGCTTATTGTTGATATTGGAAATAATATATATGTTAATTTTCTTGAAATTTATCCACCAAGCCTTTAAGTTTGTAAAAATTAGATCAGACTTCACTATCAACCTCATAATAAGAAGACTCAGAAAATGGTACAAATGTCTCAAAATCAATAGGATCAAATATAGTTTCTAAAAGAAAGGTTCCAGACTTATACCTAAACAAATATGTTTCAAATTATGAATTATAGGAAAAATCTTCAAAAGCAAATCTCGTAGGCAAGGAATTTAATCTGACAAGTGGAGGAATAGCTCTTCCAACTTTCCGAGACTTGGTTTTTTTCTTTCTTAAAAGACTTTCAGGGTCATTTACAATCGGTGAAGGCATTTGGGTCTATATTTGACCTAGTATTTCTTTTAGGAGCCATCTTAGATAGGAATTTGGACTTTTGGCTTGAATTTTAGAACTAAGCCTATTTTGAATGCTAAAACTTGTCACACACAAGTCTAACCTTCAAAGGACTAAAGAAATATTCTCAGAGAAAATTTTACAATCATTCTCTGACAACAATGCCAAAGATGTTATCACTCCCCCCAACATCCCAAGGTCAAGAGTTGAATTGAATGAAGGTAACTACAGACTAGGCTTTAGGTCAGGTAGCTAGCCCTAGTAGGACTAGAGAGGGTTCTCTCAATGTCACTTTGAACTAAATGAAATGACTAAATATCTAATGATCTTATTCTAGGTATATAATCTCATTAAATAGGGTTTTTTTTTGGTATTTATGTGTTGGATAGGAATGACAGTAAGGAGACTAGGTCTAGGGTTTTAGGTCAAATTTCAAGGTCAAGTTGTAGAGATATGGATGAGGCCAGGTAGGTAGCTTGAAAGCATGATTAGTTTTTCATTGTGTATAGGATGAAATGATAGAAAGTCTGAATGAGAACTGAGGTGAATTCATTCATTTAGAATAACATAAACACATAATGTAAATATTGTTAAGACAGAGCATGGAAAGGCATGATTTATGCTTATAAACTGACAAGATAAACACATAGAAGCACATATATGAAAGAGGAAAACATATCATTAAAAATGATAATATAAACACACATAGAAATAAAAAATGCTCCAAAGCATACCACGGGATTCTCAACACAAATTCTGCAACACTATCTTTGATTTCATTCCAAAAGGCTTGTACAATAGCTCCACTGCAAAAAAAGAAATATCCAACCCAAGAAAAGACTAAAGTGGGTCTACTTATAGAGAATATGCACAATGAAACCTCATAGGATTGAAATCCCATCCAAAATTCATCATAAATACATGATTAGGTCACTTCCTAGAATCTATGGAGGTTAGAAACCATTCCCTCAAATTCAGCTAATGACTAAGCGTGGGTGTCCCCCAAATTAAATTACATGTTTCCTCATGATAACAGGAAAAAAAAAACTCAATTAATCCAATTCCAACTCAAAGGACAACAAAACCTCAAAAATATTAATTTTTCTGGTCTTGAAAAGTGTCCTAAGGAATCATATGTAGATGTGTAACATTTTTTGAAAAATGTGTAACGCCTTTTTATAGATGTGTAACACTTTTTTGCAGCTAATTTTGAGGGACTTTTAGGACTCCAAATCCAAATATGGAAGATAGTTCAACTAGCCCTATGGTGTCTAGTTTCCATAACATATTGAATTTTTAAAATTACCCATGGGAAGGCCTCCAAAAGTTTATTCTCCCAAGGTTGCTCCAGATGCATAACAGACTGTCAAAAATAGTGGCAGAAGCATAGAAAACTAGTGTTTTTTTGGATTTTTCTTCCAAACTAGAGCTTCTCATGTAGCAAGAGTTATTGATCTGTGATGTACTCATCAAAATGCATCCAAACATGTAAGCCATTCATCATTTATATTTCCTAGTAAAAATCGCAACAACTTGGTGCTCTGCATTTGTGAATGTTGAAATTCTAATTTAGTGCAAAAATCACCAAAAATGCAAACATTACTCAAAATTGTTCAAAATGTCTTCTATAAGACCCTTGGAGAGTTGTATAAGTAGCGATATATGCCTCAGAAAGGAGGTCCAATTTTTGTTTCTCCCTAAGCTTCATTTGAGCCTCTTTAAGCTTATTTTTCACCTGTTTGAGCCTGATTTGTGAAATTTTGTTCCTGGAAAAATAATGATTAGCCATATGCCTCCGGAGGTTATTTTTATTCTTGGCTTTATTCAACAGCTTCTCAAGGTGCCCATTGACTCTATCAGTCCAATACTCTCTATCTTGATTGATCTCATCAAGAATCAACTCATCAAAGGTCTGTCAACCTACATTAGGAGCTGTTGATTCTTTTTCTCTTTGGAGTGCATTTTTTAGGCCCATTGTCCTTGGTTTTCTTAATTTTATTTCAAATTCTAAATCCTCAAACTCATCATCATCTTAAATATTCTTTCCCTTTCTCTTATCCTTGTCTGCATCAACATATACTTTAGGTTTGTCTTGGAGGAGCAGTTTTACCTTTAGCTAAAAATTCTTTTTTCTATAGGAATGTGATCTGAGAATTTTCAATGGAGAAAATCCCCATAAACTATGATATTTCCTCATCCTTTTCCTTTATTATATCTTCAAATTATTTACCTTAACTTTTTCTGCCATGTCAACATATATGGCCGTTTTTTCATCATGTTGGTGCAATGGTGATTCAATCTGATGCATGATTGGTTGCTCTTCTATTTCTCTTTGCTCAGTTAAAAACAATGACACATAACACAGTTGTTTAACGGGAAAGCCTGAAGCTGGAAATCCCAACTATCATATATTATGTGTCATGTATATCATGTAACAATCTCATACAAAGCTTAGTACATCAAGCTCTCAGTACAATCAATCATCACACACTAATTAGAAGAAATCTGCAAATCCATGCACTGATTTCTTGCCACCTAATAGCCTGCCTCCACTGCGTAATCCCTGTTGAAAAAGGCCCTTGAATGAATTCGAATCTACCTTTCTTGTGCTGCACAATCCTCATTAGCAAACTCCAATGTGTGTGTGGTGCAATCAATGCATCACTATAGTCACAATAGATAGTCCATCTTGCCCTTTCACCTATCTCCCCATTGGGTATCCACTGGAACTGACATGCACTGTAGTTAATTGTTGTATTTGTTCAGTTGATTAATGAGTTATTATTTTTGAATTAATTAACTAATTAATTCACTCCACTCTCACTAGTGTATCAGTCAATTAGAATAGATACAACTAGCTCAACTGAGTTTAACTCCATTAACTAAGTTAAACTGAATAAAAACTCTATGAACTACTCTTCCAACTCTATCATAACTTTGCCACTTCAATTCTAACTGAGTCCTCCATCCATGAACCACCAGTAAACCCTAGGAATTGTGTGATTCCTTCAGCCCGCTGGTTTGCCAAATCTGTATATTGAAATTAAGTGCTCCTGGAGAATAAGTTGATGTTTATTGTCAGATTATTATTAAGAGCTAATAATAATTGACACTTCTATATTTAGATCGAAGATCTGTAAATAGACTTCGCCCAATATTATAAAAATAGAATTTCATCTATTTTTCCAACTTGACCAACCATCCACAAATAGCATCCTACAACTTTTGAAATATGATCACCATGTCTAAAAATAGACTTACACCTAAAAATAGCCTACGGGCCCACTTAGTGAAGGTGAATGATTTTCACTAAGCTAATCATCTTGTTGAATCTCAACACTCCCTCTCAACAATATAGGGATTATCCTTCACCCCAATCTTGCCTCTATGGTATTCGAATTTTCTTCTGCCGAGCGCCTTCGTCAGAATGTCTGCATCCTGATCTTCCGTAGGAATGTACTGAAGCAACATGATCTTCCACTGCATGCAATCTCTAAAATGATGATACCAGATATCAATATGTTTATATCTATCATGAAACACAGGATTAATCGAGAGTTTAATGCAACTCTGATTATCACAATGTATCACTGTAGGATCTAAATTTGAACTGAACAAACCAACCAGGATCTTCCTCATCCAGATAGCCTCACATGCAGCTTGACTTGCTACCATGTATTCTGCTTCCACTAAACTAAGTGCCATGGATCTTTGTTTCCTGCTGTGCCAAGAAACTGCAGTAGATCTGATACTGAAATCCCCTCCTAATGTGCTCTTTCTGTCTGTTGGGCTACCTGCCCAATTTGCATCCATGAATCCATGCAACTTCACCTCATCCATCTGTCTGTACCATAAGCCATACTTATATGTGCCCCTGAGATACCTCAAGACATGCTTGCCTACCTTCCAAAAGATCTTGGTAGGATTAACCATTTCTTGGGAAAGCTAGTTCACCGCATAGCATATGTCCAGTCTTGTATTAACTAAATACATGAGCGAACCCACCAACTGTCGATAAACAGTGGCATCCACTACCTCTGCCGATGTAGCATCCGTTTTCCTCCAATTTCCTAGAAGAGGAGTGTCGATAGGCTTGCATCCTTGCATGTGAAACTTCTCCAGTATCTCCTGGGTATACTTGTCTTGAGACACAAACAGTTCACCTTCCCGTTGCCATATTTCCAATCCAAGGAAATAATGAAGGAGGCCCAAATCATTCATTCAAAATCCTTTGCAAGATCTGCCTTGCATGAGTGTATCAATTGCTCATCACCTGTTAGTATTAAATCATCAACATAAAGAACAATGATTAAAAGATTACCCTCCACCACAATTTGGTACAGGTTTGCATCTGCCTCACTCTTAATGAAGCCAAGTCCAGTGAAATAGTTGTCGATCCGAGTGTACCAGGAACGAGGTGCTTGTTTTAGCCCATACATCGCTCTTTTGAGTCTGCACACATGCGACTCGCTGCTAAAGATCTCAAATCCTTCAGGATTCTCAATGTACACCTCTTCCTCAATGATCCCATTAAGGAACGCAGTCTTCACATCCATATTATGAATGTTCCAACCCATCTGCGTTGAGAGAGCAAGGATGGTCCTTATGGAAGAATACCGTGCGACAGGTGCAAAGGTTTCTTCATAATCAATCCCCTTGATCTGTGAGAAGCCCCGGGAAACAAATATTGCCTTATACTTCTTGACACTCCCATCAACAACTTGATTTACCTTGTATATCTATCTTGATCCTACAATTGAATTACCCACCGGCCTTGGAACAATCTCCCAAGCATTGTTTTTGACAATGGAATCATACTCCTCCACCATGGCATCTACCCATGTGGGCTCCTGCACTGCTTCTTCAAAAGAAGATGGCTCTGTCATGATACACTTGCTCATAAGAGCCATTTATCCAGTAAATCGGTCAGGTGACTATCTCTGTTTGAGCTGTGATGTAGGGACTCCTACATTCTGTGCCGCATCAAGATTTAGTCTCTCAGCTTCTGTGGTACGCTTTCTGCCTTGTCTGATGTTTAATTTTGCATGAGTGGACTCCTCCACTCCGTGAATATCCTCATGTGGCTAATCCACATTTGGAGGCTCATCTTTCGGAACAGGAAGTTCCTCCTCTGCATGCAAGTGTAGCTCCCTCTCAAGCGACAACTTCATGGCTTTCACCTCATTGAATTTTATATCCCGTCGCACCAAAATCATTCGACTGTTTGGAAAATACACAAGATAATTATGGGGTGTTTCTATGTACCCCAAAAATATCCCAACTTCTGCAGTTGGCTCTAGCTTCTTCCTGGTGTCCTTTGTTACATGAATGTAAATAGATGAGCCAAAAATATTCAAATGAGAAATATCAGGCTTCTTACCAGTAAAAGCTTCTTTAGGTGTACTCATGCCAAGTACTCTATGAGGATACTGGTTTTTCACATAAACCGCAGTGTTGCATGCTTCTGCCCACAAGTGCATCGGTAGGCCCTGGTCATGCAGCATCGCTCATGCAGCACCCACAATAATTCTATTCTTCCTCTCCATGACCCCATTCTGCTGTGGGTTATGAGGCGCTATGAGTTATCTTTCAAATTCCTTATTTGTTACATACATAATTCTTTGAATTCACCCAAGATATATTCACCAACATTATCGTTCCGTAGAGCCTTCATTTTCTTCCCAAACTCCTTCTCCACCATTGCTTTAAACTCACAAAACTTTGACAATTTTTCTACACGAAGAATATCTAGCATCTACGAGAAAATTCATCAACAAATATAACATAATACCTATGTTTTGTTGTTGAAGCAACCGGGAAAGGTCCACACACGTCTGTGTGAATTCTCTCCAGGATCACCAAAGCATGGTTCTCCTTCTCATGAAAGGTGGTCTTCACAAACTTACCCATAGTACATCCCTTGCACTAATTTGACTGCGCAAGAGTACCCTTGGGAAGTCCAGTAGAAATCTTCCGCAACATCTTCAAAGTGCCATGGTGAAGATGGCCCAATCTCCTGTGCCATAATTCGCCCTGATCCCGGCTCACCACTTCTTCTACTTTGCCCATCATTGCAGCACAACCATCTACCTATGGCTTGTAGATATTCTTAACTCAAACCCCTATCATCTTGGTTTGACCCATTTTTTTATGTCGGAGGAAAGCTTTTCCATCGCTAAAAACAACGTCATAACCTTTGTCTTCCAACATTGTGACCACAACCAAGTTCTTCTTTAGACCTGGAACATGCATAACATCTTTCAACTGAAATGGATTACCTAACTCCCTCTCAAAGGTAATGGTCCCAATGTCGTTCGCACTGTATTGACCATCGTCACCCATCTCTATATGCATTTGGAGATCCTTCTCCTCCAAGTCACTAAACAACTCCTTGTCTCCCGTCATATGGAAAGACACACCACTATCAAGAAACCACACCGATCCAATTGAGCTTGAAACCAAGCATTCGATCAAAGAGAAATCAAGTTCAAATTGCAAGGCTAAGGCATCACCCGCTGCAACTCCAGCAGCCTTCTTGTTATTCTTCTTCTGTGGGCAGTTAATGGCGAAATGCCCATGTTCGTGACAGTGAAAACACTTCACCTTGGACAAATTTTGCTTCTTGCCTTTGGCCTTGGATTTTGAAAGGAATTTCTTCCCCTTCCCTTTCCTTGATTTGGAAGCCAAAGCGCAATTCTCTTCATCATCATTCTTCGATGAAGATTCATCCCTAGTACTTCGCCTTATCTCCTCCTGCACAAGATCCGATCAAAGTCGCTTCCATCCCAGCAGTTTCTCCCGTCCATTGATAGAATCTTTGTAGCTATGCCAAATCTTCGGAAGCCCAAGGAGATCCAAGCTCACCAAGTATTCATCATCAACAGTAATCCCCAAACTTCATATTTCATCCCTACAGTGGACAAACTTCAGGAGATATTTTGGAATACTATCGCCCTTCTCCATTTTTTTTTTTTTTGATCTTATCTTTCAGCACCAACTTCTTATGGTCACTGCTGCTTTGGAACAAATCTATCAAAGCCTTCCACATTTCAAATGGAGTGAATTTCCCATGAATTTTTGACACAATATGGTCCTTCACACCTTCCAACATAATTCTTCTTGTCTTTGCTACCTTATTTTGCCATGCATCAAGTAATGCAGCATCGCTAGATCCCGACTTAGGAACATCGCTATCGATGAACTCCTTCAATCCATTATCTTCTAGCACCACCTCCATCCTATCCTTCCAGGCTCTGTAATTTGAGCTACTATTAAGGGCATACTACAATTGCAACCCATTGAAAGATATTTCAATTTATACTCAACTATCACACCAAGAAATTTCTGCAGCAAATTCGAATTGTCCACCAGCACAAACTCAGCAATTCTTCACAATTGCAATATTCAAGAATTAACACTGCTTCGATACCATGTAGAAATTATATACAATATGCATGTATATATCCAAATTTTCCTGATCTAACAATATTTATCTTCTTTCTAAATAAAAAATTCTTCCACTGTTAATCTTTTGTGGAAATTTAACTCAATTGAAAACACATGAAGCAATAAAAACAATCACACATAACACAGTTGTTTAACAGGAAAGCGTGAAAATAAAAACCCCAACTATCATATATTATGTATCATGGAGATCATGTAAAAATCTCATACAAATATTAGTAAATCAAGTTCTCAGTACAATCAATCGTCACACACTAATCAGAAGAAATCTGCAAATCCATGCCACCTGATAGCCTGCCTCCACTGCACAATCCTTGCTGAAGAAGACCCCTGAATGAATTTGAATCTACCTTGCTTGCACTGCGCAATCCTCATTGGCAACTCCAATGTGTGTGTGGTGCAATCAATGCATCACTATAGTCACAATAGATAGTCCATCTTTCCCTTTCACCTATCTCTCCACTGGCTCTCCACTGGAACTGACATGCATTGTTGTTAACTATTGTATTTGTTTAGTTGATTAATGAGTTATTATTTGTGAATTAATCAACTAATTAATTCACTCCACTCTCATTAGTGTATCATTCAGTTAGAGTATATATAACTAGCTCAACTGAGTTTAACTCCATTAACTGAGTTAAATTGAATAACAACTCCATGAACTACTCTTCCAACTCTGTCATAACTTTGCCACTTCAGTTCTAACTGAGTCCTCCATGCATGAACCACCAGTAAACCCTAGGAATTGCGTAATTCCTTCAGCCCACTGATTTTCCAAATCTGTATACTGAAATTAAGTGCTCCAAGAGAATAAGTTGATATTTAGAGTCTGATTATTATTAAGGGCTAATAATAATTGACACTTCTATTTTTAGATCGATGATCTATAAATAGACTTCGCCCAATATTCTAAAAATAGAATTTCATCTATTTTTCCAACTTGACCAACCATCCACAAATAGCATCCTACAACTTCTGAAATATGATCACCATGTCTAAAAATAGACATAGTCTAAAAATAGACTTACACCTAAAAATAGCCTGCGGGCCCACTTAGTGAAGGTGATTGATTTTCATTAAGCTCATCATCTTGTTGAATCTCAACAGATGTACTCAGGGTTCTCTCTAGCATGGGGTTTGAGGAACAATTTGTAATATTCAAGGTCTATGTCCATGCCCTTAAACCACTTTTGTCCATGACTAGGTATAATTGTTGCTGAAGAAATCAAATATATTGATAAGTTGAACTCTACACCTACAATGATGGCCTTTCCCATAATAAAACGTGTGGAAAATAAGCTTTCCAATTGGATATGAAAGCCTTCTTCCATGATTTTATCACAAAATCTCAAGCATTCAGTTCTCTAAAAACATCCTTTATAAAAAGGTGAGGCATTGACTTCTTTCAAGGTGGAGGTCTCAAATCTGATGTGGCACAGTCCTTTATGAATTTTATTTTCACTTTCCATAATTTCTATCAAAAGGATGAAACCCTAGGTGTTTAGATGTAGTGGATATGTACACTGAATATGGAAACAAAGAGGAGGGTTAGGGTAGATTTAGGAGGGTGAGATGAAGGGTAGTGAAGCCAAGAAAAGTTCCCAAAAAAATTTAGGAGGTAGGGTTGTATATTGGTTTCAAAACACAAGTGAAACTTGGTGAAATGGATGTAAATAAGGTGATCAAATTAGGAAAACACGGGGATTTCCTAATTCTGCAATATAAAATAGCAGGAAATTAGGATTTGTTGGGAATGAAGTGTAGGGAGGTTGTGAATGGTAGGGAATGATAGAATATGGTCTGGGGAAGGTGTATGAGGATATTATATGGTAGGGTTATGGTTTTATTCCACTAAAATATCTCAACAGTAGGAAAAATTGAAACGTAGTGGAAAAGGAAGTATGAAAGAAAATCAACATTGTGTTTGATTAGTTGACTTAAGAAGGATATGAGATGCTTACTTACTTTTGAGAAAGCTTTAAAAAATTATGGCAATGACCATGTATCTTGGAGGAATGATTTGGGAGCCAAAATACCCAAAATGCAGCACTTTCCAGATGGGTAACACACCTCTGCCAGATCTATAACAAACTTTCCAGATGCGTAATAGAACACTGCAGATGCATAAAATAACACTACCATATCCATAACAAAAAACTGACAATGTGTAACAGAGCTCCCGATGTGTAACAAATCCCTTTTGGAGTAGTTTTATTGCTTTTCTTCAAACCCTTGGCAATAATGGATCAATGTTGAAGGTAAGAGAGGAGTTGTACCAATCATGAAAAGATAATATGAGTTGAAAAAGCCTTCCTTTTCCTTTTTATAACATCTTAAAATGATTTTTTGTCTTTTAGTGAAACAAAAGACTTCGAGGACAATTTTTCCTTTTTGGAACAATTTTACTATGAAACAAGTTTTGAATTAAGACAAAGTGTCTTAATTTATTCCCCTAAATATGCTAACTTCCTTTAAAGACTGATATGATAAAAATGAAGCCTTGTTCGCCCTCTTTGGTGACATTTTTAGACTTTCTAGTGGAAAAACAAGGACACCTAGATAACAGATCTAGATGGAAGATGGAGTGATTAAACTAGGATTCTAAATGAAAATGAGTGGCATGACCTTTGAGATGATGATGACCATGGATGGAATTAGGGGAGAAACATTTCTAACCTAAACCATATGCAGTTGTTGGGAAAAATACTAGGAGGGGGGGGGGGGTGAATTAGTATTTAGAGCTTTCTGATAAGATTTTAACTTTTTCTTTACAGAATTCCATATGCGGCTTTGATGAACCCGAATCGTGTATACACACGCATATAGTAAAATAAACTAGCATATACTGATATAATTTTGCAAATTAGAAAAACTTTTCAGGAACAATCTTTAAGTCAGTTTACCAGTCATGCATCTGTTAAATAATTAGTAATTATGTGCAGTAACATCAATATAAATCATCACACATGAACACCAATATTTAAGGTGGAAACCCAATTCGGGAGAAAACCACCGTTGTTGTCGTCTTTGTCTTCAATATTTATTATATGGAAAACTATTTACAATATTGTACTGATGTAGACTCATATCAGTACATAGGCATCTACCTACAGAAGGCTACAACCTTCTCTCGTTTTCCAGATGCTACTAGAAGGAAGCTACAACCCCCTAACCTCGTTTACCAGCCACTACTAGAAGAGAGTTTCAACCCTTTGATCAGAACACCAGATTTTACTAGCAGGAAGCTTCTACTTCCATACTAAAGGCTTCAACCCTTAGAACTAATGCAAACTACATTTCATCAATTTTCATATTGGATCAAACAACACCAACACAACTCTTCATAAACATCAACAACCATAAAATTTACCCAATACTTCAATCGGAACAGTGAGACCACTGTAACCAAAACTCAGAAATAACCCAAACTTCAGAATAAATATGCAGATACAAACTCAACCCTGAAAATCCATCAACTTAAAATGCATACGCTAGTTTGCTTCACTGAACCTGCGTGTATACACGCTTTCCTTCGAACAAACCTGTGTATAGCTCTGTGAATACTGTTTTTCAAAATGTAGTCTGTCACAGATCCAAATATGAGGCTATCAGTCAGATATCTTTAGAAATGCCTAACCCTTCATCAATTAGTCACCATCAACCATGTTTATTCTCTCATTGACCAGATTTTTACATAATCAACTTAGTAGCATATACAATATTCAAACAACCCAGATCTACTAGAAGACTTCATTGATAGACAACAGAAAAATAGAAGGAATAACAAAAAAACCTCTGCAATAAGCTTCAAAAAACCTTAACTGCCATACACGCCTTTTCTGAAGCAAACCCACGTATATACGCGCTTTTACTGAGATGAACTAGCATATAGATCTGTAAATATAAAAATTTTAGAATGAACCAGATCCATAGAACTTACCCAGATTTCTTTTCTTGACTTCAGCAATCTTGTGCCAGGTCATAGATCAAATCATCTCTTCAATGGATCACACAAAAGCATAGTCATTTCAGATCTAAATATCCTGTACCATCATTGAATCCATGGGTGCATCATAGATTCAGTTCTATCAATTAAAACTAAGTTCATCCCATGCAAATATACCTTAGAGAAAATTATTCAGTAATAACCCTTACTCATGCACATATTTGCACTATGATCTTCTTCTCCTTATATATATATCTAGCCTTTACCAATACCATGAGTCAAAACCATACAACAGCTGATGGTATTCTTGGACGGAGTCAAATAGACAATACAACGCTCAATACTCTGGGCTAATACCATGGTAATGCCCCTTGGTTTCATAATTTTAGAGCGCAAAAGGCATACGTGACTTTGATTGTACTTATCCACGTATATACGTGACTTCTCATCATAAAAACTATGTATTTACTAACTCTGAATGAATACGCAGGTTTCCTTCACAAAAGTAGTGTATACATTGCATCCATACGCGGGTTTCCTTCATAAAACCTGCGTATACATTGAGAAATATTTCCTGTTTCATTTATGTGGAACTTACTGGAATTCTTTTCTCTGTCACATCTGAACTAACTTGTAGAAACATAATTTTTACATCTTTAACACATAGGTTGCTTATCAAAAGGAAACTCATCAAGTAGGTTTCCATCAAGAACAACTTCATCAAGTAGGTTGCCATCAAGGACAACATATTGCAACATATTGCCAACAATCTCCCCCTTTGGACTTGATGGCAACCATGATGGTGTTTGATCATCACAATAGATAATTACATTAAACATAACCATTATTCAAAACACCAAAATACTCTCCCCCTTTGACATCAACACAAAGGGTGGATCAAAACCAAAACAAGGTTTCTTCAGGAAGAATTTCTTGAGCCCACAGTTTCTGAGGGAATTCATACAGGCCTCATTTTCCATGGCCATTTCGTCCTCTTCCCTAGTGGAGTCGCCAAATTTTTGAAGAGGTAAATCCCCTCTGCGGACATAGGTGATCCCTACTAGCCCAGAACGGGTCTAGCAACAATCATCAAATGCTACAGCGCAAGTTCCTAATTGTGAATAAACAGACCAATGATGGAGGCCTACCTGGAGTCCAACGCTATGATTCGTAGAAGAGACGGAGTTCCCGTTCCTTAGCCTCGACAGATCACGATCCCCATGATCTCCGTGAATGGACACCTACACATGCAAGAAACAATACGAATACAAGCATAAAATCCATAATACGCAACTATATATCAGTCAGAAAGGATATAACTCATCATCATCATAAATGAAAACCAGAGTGGAACCATAACCAGTAGTCATTCATTAATAAACAATCGAAAGAGAGTACAACCAATGTTCTGACGCTGAGATCTCCTTCGGAGGGGTCACCAGTAGAAAACGTCTCGCAAAGCCTGCCAAGGATGGGACAAGCCTCTCTTAGAGTCTCTCGACGATAGTCTCCTTGCTCGAGTTTGGCCTTAAGGGAAGAATGAGGGCTCTTGCAGCATAAGGCTCTTGGGAATTTGGGAACTTGGAGATTCAAGATTTGGGAACTTCAAGACTAGCTTGCAATAGAAATGGGCAAGCTTTTATAGATGGAGGAAGAGGAGTTGGGATCCCTATAATTGTGGGATTGGCCCTATCTTCAAGGAAGCTTCCATGAGAGGTGGCAAACCACTTCCCCTACATGAAATTCCTGGAGCCAAACCTCCCAACTCAAGATAGATATCAGTTTCTGAGTCTGTTGAAACAAAACTTCCGCCATTTTATTTAAAAAAACACTCCTTAAATTGGCTGGCGCGATTGCGACTCTGGGACAGAGCGCCAATTGGTGCGGCCTATTTGAAATATTTTCCCCATTGGCGCGAGTGATGAACTGGATTCCCGCGCCAATGTAAAAAGGGGTGTTTTTATGGTTTTTTGCAAGGAGATGTCTTCAGGGAAATTGAAACTCATGTTCAGAGGAATGCAGTGAAGGTGGTTTCAAGGCATAACACTGCTCACAGGTCACAGAATGAGCCCTCCAATGTGCAGGACAGGGAATGGTAGGGACGGTGACAAATTATTGTGTAACATTTCCCTTGTAGAAATATGAGCTCTGAAGATCTGATGTGTGCTTATTTTACCATGCTCCCCCTGAGTTCATGCTGGATCATTAAACTGATTTTTCAATGAAGTACATGACTCAACCGAGTATGACCTTTCCTATCACCAAGGACTCATACTTCCATTAATGATCCAACCAAGTGGAATTACAAATTTGACTCAACTTCCCAACCAAGTGGGTTTACAAATTTGAATAAGTCCTTACATGACTGAATATAAAAATTTTACATCATAGGTCTCAACATGAACTTTTCATCAAATTACAAATATGACTATTTATGACCAAAGCCAAAGAATCTCAAACATGAGATCATAAAACTACAACCAATCAGAATGGCAACAATGCATCCTTTTCCACAAGACAAGTGCTCCCCCTTAGCTTGTGCATCTTGAACATCTTCAACAACCAAATCATCAAAGCACCCAGAGAAATTATGTCAGTAAAGCCCATACGTGGTTTTATGTGCCAAAACTCATGTATCTACCTGATTCTTCTTTATGAAACCCACGTATCGAATTTAATATTCTGAAATTAAGCAGATTTGATTAGATACACAGAGACAACTCCCAGCTTTTGTCTGAGATATTCGAATGCTTCCCTGGGAAGAGGTTTAGTAAATATATTAGCAACTTGTTCTTTGGAGGGAACATACTCCAATTTAGCCTTTTGTTCAAGCACTTGTTCACGTATGAAGTGGTACTTGATAGGAATGTGCTTGGTCTTGGAATGCATAGTAGGATTCTTTGAGATACTAATGGCACTTTTATTATCACAAAAAATGGAGATGGGAGGTGAACATTTGATTTGAATGTCTTGTAAAGTCTGCATCATCCAAAGTATTTGTGTGCAACATGATGCAGTAGCCACATATTCTTCTTCTGTTGTAGATAAGGCAATAAAACTTTTATTCTTTCTGAACCAAGATACCAATCGGGGCCCTATATAGAATGCACCACCACTAGTGCTTTTAGATCATCAACATCTCCAACCCAATCTGCATCTGTGTAAGCATGGAGAGTGATATCAGCATTCTTTGGATACCATAGACCATAGTCTTCAGTCCCTTGTACATATTTGACTATTATTTTTACATCTTGATGGTGAGACTGTTTTGGATTAGCTTGGAATCGTCCAACAATCCAACCTGCATGCATAATGTTTGGTCTTGTCCCGGTTAGATAAATCAGACTTCCAATCATGGATCTGTATTCTGTTTGATTCACCATGGGAGAATCATCATGAGAACTGAGGTTACACCCAGTTACCATTGGTGTACTTACAGGTTTTTAGTCTTCCATCCCATACTTCTTCAGAATTTGCTTAAGACATTTTTCTTGTGATAAAAATATGCCATCTATTTCTTGTTGCACTTTTCAGCCAAGAAAAAATTTTAGTTCCCCAAGTAAATACATTTCAAATTATTGCTGCATAACAGAAGCAAATTTTTGACTCATTGACTCTTCATTACTCCCAAAAATGATGTCATCAACATATACAACTACTATCAATAGTTTATCATTTTCAATTTTTGTGTATAAGTTGCTATCAGCAGATCCTTTTGAAAAACCTTGTTGATGAAGATATTTGTCAAGCCGATCGTACCATGCCCTTGGAGCTTGTTTGAGACCATATAAAGTTTTTTTAAGTTTGCAAACACGTTTTTCATCATTTCCCAAAATGAATCCTTCCTGTTGTTCTATGTAAACTTCTTCTTCTAGATCACCATTGAGGAAAGCAGATTTAACATCAATTTGATAAACTTTTAATTGTTGAAAGCTTGAAAAGGCAAGAAACATTCTTATGGCTTCAAGTCTAGCAACAGGAGCAAATGTTTCTTCAAAGTCTATACCTTCTTGTTGAGCATACCCTTTACAAACAAGTCTAGCTTTGTTTCTAATAACATCTCCATTTTCATTTAACTTGTTTTTGAATATCCATTTTGTTCCAATAACATTTTTACCTTGAGGTCTTTGAACCAATTCCCAAGTATGATTCTTTTCAATCTGATCAAGTTCTTTATTCATGGCTTGAATCCAACATTCATATTTACTAGCTTGATTTACATTTTGTGGTTCAATAGTGGATAAGAATGCTAGATAGATAGGGGATCCAACAAGAGTTCTTCCTGTTTGGACACCTGATCCTTTTTCTCATAGGTCCACATAAGTCAGTATGTATGATTTCAAGAGGCTTACTTGTTTATCCTTCTTTGGCATTGAATTGTACTCTAGTTTTCTTACCGAATTGGCAAGATTTGCATATGGTACTTTCATGCAGAGTGATGCAGGGAAGATCACGAACTGCTTTGAGTCGGCTAGATTTGCTGATTTGAGAGAAACTAAAATGCCCCAATCTTCTATTCCACAACCAATTTTCTGAAGATTTACCAAAGTAAAATTTTTCTTTGCAACCTTTCAATACATACAGATTTCTTGGTGTTCTAGTTCCTTTTATTACTGTTTTTCCTATGTCAAGTTCACGTACCATACATTATTTTGAACTAAAGACAACTTCATTTCCTTGATCACACATTTGACTCACACTTAATAGGTTATGTTTTAATCCATCCACATACATAAAATTGTTAGCTTTTACCTTTTCTTTTAGAAAAACAGAAAATTTTCCTTTAATGACAACAGGAGTATCATTTCCTAAGGTAGCATTCTTTTCTCTTTCTAGAGCATTGTATGCAAGGAGTTTATTTCTATCACCTGTCATGTGTTTTGAGCATCCGCTATCAATGTACCATTGATTTTCTTCCCCTTCTGAAAAGGCTATGCCACAGTTCTTAACCTGTAAGTCCTTTCTCCACACCTTGGAAATTGAAGGTACATGCTCTTTTGGTTGGATTTTTCTCCTTCATTCGGATTCTCCATGACCAAAGTTATTGCAATAAGCACATTCAATTTCATTTTGAAGAGGAGAAAAGTTGTTATAAGTATTCTTCTTTATTCCAGTCTCATTTCTTTGCTTTCTTGCTTCTCTGGTCATGATGGTTTTGTATGCAACACAATGAACAGTTTTATGACCAAAATTATGACATGAGAAACATTGCCTATTAAAGAAAAAATTTATGCAATCATGAAACCTTCTATTTTTGTTTACCTGCAGATTGGTGTTTCTCTATTTGATATTTCTGCTAATGTTATTTGTATTGAAGTGGTCATGCTTTACCTATGAAGTTTCTTTGTTTTCTTTCTGAGTGATAGAATGTTGTAGGCTTGCTTTACCTGCATTTAGATATCTTGGTGATGAAGACTGAGATGATTCTCCTATATATCCAAGACATGTCTTTACAAAAGGAGAGCGTTGAACCTTGATAATTCCATCTAATGTTTTATTTCCTTTAGCAAATCTAAGATTTAAATTTTTCTCTTTCTCAATTTCCTTTCTTAGACATACTATTTCACATTCTAATTTCTCATTGTGCTTCTCATTTTCTATAAGCTGATTCTTTAGAGTATATATGGAATTTTTTTTTTCTTCCAAACATATCTTGAGCTGATTAATTTCTTTAAGAAAATCATTCTCTTCTAGAGCATCCATAAAGGTATCTTTAGCCTCACTAGAATATTTTTCAAAATCCATGAGAAGTCTAACATCTTGATCAAATTCTCCTTCTTCACTATTTGATAGCCCATCACTATCTTCATGAGTATAATAACTTTTTATATTGATAAACCGATTCTTATTTACTTTTGTCACTTCCTTTCCTTTTTCATTTTTTTCTTTATGAGGACACTTAGCAACATAATAAACAACTCTTCCACAAGAAAAACATTTAAAAGGAAGCTTACCTCTGAATCCTCCAGTGCCAAGTTGTAGCTTCTTTAAAAAATTTATATCACCTTCTTTTGAACTATACCGTAATCCTTCTTGTTCTTATACTTCTTTTTCTTTTGTAGTAGCTCTAAAGACAACTTATTTGACTTCAGATGGACCTCCTTTTCTCATTTCAAAAGCAGTCAAAATAACATGAAGTTGAACAATAGTAAGAGTTTGTAGATCATGCTTCTCTTTAATAGCAGACACTTTTGATTCAAATTTGGGAGTTAGAGATCTTAAAACCTTTTCTACCAGAGTAGTGTCACTTATGGTTTCACCCAGATTTCTCATACGATTTACAATATCAGCTAGACGTAAAAAGAAATTGGAAATGCTTTCCTCATTATGCATCCTCAGATTTTCATATTGAATTATGAGAGTTTTGAGTTTATCAATTTTTTCCTTGGTATCACCTTCATAGCTTTGAATTATTTTGTCCCATATCTCCTTTGTTGTATTCAACTGCATGACTTTGACAAATTTTGAATCAGTCAGACTTCCCAATAATGCATTGACTACCTTTGCATTGGTTTCATATTTCTTTCTTTCTGCTGCATCTATTGGAACTGATGCTAGATATTGATAACCTCCTTCAACTATAGCCCATACATCTACTCCAAGAGACTGAAGATAGGATCTTTTCCTTGTCTTCCAGAAGATTAAATTTTTTCTGTTGAAGAGAGGAGGTCTGATAGATGTTTTCCCATCTTGATTGCTCATCTTAGCTGATCTTTCTTCTAGCGATTAAGCTTCTTCAGAAGAACCTGCTTTGATACCAATTGTTGGGGAAAATACTGAGAGGGGGGGTGAATCAGTATTTAGATCTTTATGATAAGATTTTAACTTTTTCTTTACAGAATTCCATACGTGGCTTTGATGAACCCAACTCATGTATACACGCGCATATAATAAAATAAACTAGCATATACTGATATAATTTTGCAAATTAGAAAAAAATTTCAGGAACAATCTTTAAGTCAGTTTACCAGTCATGCATATGTTAGATAATCAGTAATTATGTGGAGTGACAACAGTATAAATCATCACACAAGAGCATCACACATGAACACTAGTATTTAAGTTGGAAACCCAATTCGAGAGAAAGCCACCATTGTTGTCGTCTCTGTCTTCAATATTTATTGTATGGAATTTTTTTTACGATATTGTACTGATGCAAACTCATATCAGTACGCAGGAATCTACCTGCAGAAGGCTACAACCTTCTCTCATTTTCCATATGCTATTGGAAGGGAGCTACAAGTTACCCCCTAATCTTGTTTACCAGCCACTACTGGAAGGGAGCTTCAACCCCCTGATCAGAACACCAGCTTTACTGGCAAGAAGCTTGTACTTCCATATTGAAGGCTTCAACCCTCAAAACTACTGCATACCATGTTTCATCAATTTTCATACTAGATCAAACAACACCAACAAAACTCTTCATAAACATCAACAACCATAAAATTTACCCAATTCTTCAATCAAAACAGTGAGACCACTATAACCAGAACTTAGAAATAACCCAGACTTCAAAATAAATATGCAGATACAAACTCAACCCTGAACATCCAACAACTTAAAATGCATATGCTACTTCGCTTCACTGAACCCACGTGTATAGTGCTTTCCTTCACACCAACCTGCATATAGCTCTTTGAATATTGTTTTTCATAATGTAATCAGTCACAGATCTAGATCTGAGGCTTTCAGTTAGATATATTTAGAAATGTAGAACCCTTCATCAGTTAGTCACCATCAACCATGTTTATTCTCTCATTGACCATATTTGTACATAATCAACTTAGCAGCATATATAGTATTCAAACAACCCAGATCTACTAGAAGACTTCATTGACAGAAAGCAGACAAATAGCAAGAATAACAGAAAAACCTCTGCAATAAGCTTCAAAAAACCTTAACTGCCATACGCACCTTTTCTGAGGCAAACCTGTGTATATACGTGCTTTTACTGAGACGAACTAGCATATATATCTCTAAATATAAAATTTGTAGAATGAACCATATCCATAGGACTTACCCGGATTTATTTTCTTGACTTCAGAAAACTTGCGCCAAGTCATAGATCAAATCATCTCTTCAATGGATCACACAAAAGCATAGTCATTTCAGATCTAAAGATCCTAAACCATCATTGTATCCATGGGTGCATCATAGATTTAGATTTATCAATTAAAACAGAGTTCATCCCATGTAGTGTAATATCCCGGATGGGATATTTTAACTAAAATGCAGAAAAATACTGAATACCACACTTTGCCGTAAAATAAACATTTATTCAACAGAAGATTGCCATGTAAAATAAAAGACAGGAAATGCTGCAATCCAATACCATATAGAACAGAAGGAAAATCTCAGCTTTTATTATAGATAATAAATGGTGGGTTTACATACAGATCCGACTCCAAGAAGAGCTGTAGATAGAAAAACTGCCCACCAAGATAGTCAAGAACCAAGACTGCCACAAATCGTATCACGTACTCTTCCGCAATGTACCGAAATCGAACCCACTGAAACTGATGAAGCCCAAGTTGAAGATCTGAATGATCCTCACACCAAACTCTGAAGCTCTGTGAAACTCCTAAGTGAAGCCTCCTCAAGAAAGTTGGGTTTTCGTCTAACACTCACAAATCACCCGAGGGTTTCCGTCCTGGGGCTACGGCTGAAGTAGAGAACCACGTCCTCAAACCTCTCATACACAAGCAAATGATCTACTCCAAAGATGTCTCCCAATGGCCTCCTCCCTTTCTTTTATAGATCCCTCGGAGCCTTCTAGAGCATTATTTTATTATTATTTTATTTATGGAGCACTTTTCCCTTTTATTAAAATATTATAAAATATTCCTTTTTAATGCAGAAAAGGGTATATCGGCTACCACGCCTCCTCCGGTCACTGAAATCTCTGTCTAACTGTCCCATCGTTTAGGTCTCCTCGTCCCGGTTCCAATGAGCTATTACACCAAGGTGTTCCATCGTGTATTCCTCCCGGAATGCCACCTTGAGCATAATCAGCTGAGTTAAGCCCATAAATAACTCAAAATTCCGAAAGTTATCGGAATGCATTGGAACGAAAGCCAAACTGCTCGGATGGTGGAGTATATCAAGCGAATGCCTCCGAACACCATGGAAACTCCTCAAAACTCCTCCAAAAAGCTCCTGAGCCCACTGATAGCACCAATCTGTACATGTGACCTGTCTGCTCCTAACTCTGGAAGTCCCTCCTAGCCCTGTCATGGATGATACCAAAAATGGGAATATTACAGACCTCCCACCCCAAGATTGCTTGCCCTCAAGCAATCGAAATATGTGGACCACTCTATTGGCCCGCCGCATCTCAGACCCAATGCTTGGATCCCATACCAACCTTTGGGTGCTGCTATGCACCTGTGTCAAACCTCTCGGAATAGATCCCTCAATGCCGGGATCCAAAACTGATCTCTCTCTGTCCCAGACAACAAACAATCCTCCTGGATCCCAACGCCACCATGGCCAATCATCGCCCAAGTCCCACGGCTCAGGCTGTGCACTGTCTCTAACTGTATCTGATGCTCTTAGAGGTGAAGACCACCAACAAGCATCAATGCTCCCGGGCTCCTGCTGTGCTGTACCTGTAACTGCATAGGCTGCCCCACCAACTGCATACTAACTCATCACTTCTCTCCAATCCAGGTCCTGACTCAATCCGATGCTGATCCTGCTCCCCTGAAATCGGGAAGGAGTCCTGAAGTAACGACAACCGGTGCCCTCCTGCCAACTAGAATCTGTAACATCTACTATGTCTAAGGGCCCCTGCTCTGATGTGCTCCCCACGAAAAATACTGTACCATCAAGAGGGTACCAAATCATGATCTCCCGCCAGTCCATCCTAGAAGAAGAATCCGATGTAGCAACAACTGCATATGGAATATGCCTAGAGTGTCGCTGCTAGCCCGTAATTGACTCACACTGATCTGCCCTATCTGTCAAAGAAAGCTGCCTGTAGGAAGAAGCCCCTCTCCCTATAATGGGCCAAAGTGGGCAAGATATGCTGCAAGCCCCATCGATGTACTCCTGGAGAGTACTACTCACTAAAAATACTGCAGCTCTGCTGATTGCGGGTACATCTATCGACACCTCATCAATGTGTCGGCCCAAAGATGGATGCTCCAACTTGCCCTCTGATTGTACCATCAGGGAATCTAGTCGTTCCCCAATGCGGACCAACTTGGCTGCCGACTTGGCACAAGTCACTCTCATACCCTCTAGCTCCTGGTCCTGCAACAAAATGGCCTCCCGTACTGACATGGCCTTCTCTCTCAAAACTCGAAGGTCCGTCCGAAGCCGATGATACCGCTATCTGCGACCATCATCCAATACCTCCGTACCTGCTAGTGCCCTAGCTCCCTGCAAAACTATCTCATCAATCTCCCACGTCTCTAGAGGATATGGATCTGCAACCGGTGTCTGTGCATCTGACTGCTCCTCCTCAAAGGCTGACCCCAATGTGAGCTGCATATCTATCACAGGCTCAATGTGGGTGCCCATCTAGATCTCACTCAAGGAAATGTCATGCTTGATGTCCATAGTATCCTTCTCTGCTGACTCAGGCTCCATCATATGCTGCTCTGGCTAAATCGTCACAAGTGACTCATCACCCAGAGGATCACCTATACAATCCTCTGACTTCTCACCCTGCACACTAGAACACAGCTCTGGTCTTCTATCATCATCATCTCTGCATGGCTGCTCTCGCTCCCCAGAAGCATCCTCAACTGATCCCATGGAATCCTCTGAAGAAGAGCCCTCACCCTAGCATACGGATGGAATGTCTACCTGCTCTAGCTCTGCCACCTCATCTGCATCTCTCACACATGAGTGATCAGGCCCCCAAGGTTCTTTGCAAATGAAGCAAAGTCCCTTCCTCCTCAGCTCATTTATGCTGCCTGACCGACCAAACTGGAGCCGCTCCTCCCTGGTCAACTGTCTCCTGAGAAACTCAATGTTCTGCTCAACTATCCCTTGGGCTAGCTCATAAGCAGTAGGCGAGACCAACTGTTCTCTCCTCCAAATGCTCAGCAACCTAGTCTGCAACTTCCGGCAAATGGCCTCACGGTCTCTCATACATGACGACAAGATGGACTGCATCTGTGCTATTGTTGTGTCAGAATAATGTCTCCTAATGCTGAAGAAGCATCGGAACATCTACAGAATCAAGTCATCACACTCCAAGTCAAACATGATCTCATGAGTCCGGGTCATGGCCATGACTTCTAAAACCTTAAGCTTCCTCCTAAATGTAGAGCCTGCACAGATGTCCAAATCCTGAAAGGTTCCTACTATCAATCTGAAAATTCTTCTCATAATATCATCATTGTAGGGAGGGTAGGGTGCTGTTATCCTCAGGATATCGCTGAAACAAGAGGAAACTATCAGCTGGACTCTCTCACTTGGATGTTCCAAGAATCTGGCTTGTATTAATGCAAGCATAGATGGCTCCAAAGCCCAATTCAAACACCAATCAGATTGTTGTACCTTTGAAAGGCAGGATTCCAGCTCCTCTAACCTGGGAAAGTCAATTTCTGATCTTCCACTCTTTAATACCATCCCTTGTACATACAGCCAATTTCCCACTTCTTTCTCCTTTTGTATATTCCTCGGATGCTCTTGTTGGAGCAATTTATGTACCTTCTTGGTGAAGGGTCTGCTGTTCTGATTAGTTTTTGGGTTTTCTGATGCATGGTGGTTTAAGGAACCAACCTCTATTTTCATCTTCTTCAATCTGTTTAGGAATTCCTCCATCGTTCAGCCAATGGAAAGACCACTGTTTTCTGAGTTTAATGCATTTTCTGAGTCTGCCAATTTTAAGAGGAATGATGGTACACAATGATACCTTCAGTCCTAACCACAGCTGATATCTATATTTCTAAACCCAGAATTTTATATATATGTGTTGTTTACAGCAAATGACAGGGCAAGATAACGATGCTTACCACATCAGCATAGACAGAAGACTGATTACAAACTCAGAAATCACTGATATAATTTGCTTTACTATCAGATATTACAAGTGAGTAAGGGGTTTCGAGAACCTGGTAACTTGGATGGTCCTGATGATAGTGATAGCGTTCTGCTCCAGTCCTTAATTTCTGATATCAGCAACCTGCTGCTTGAGCTCCATCTTCTATCTGGCAATTGTCTTGACGTACCACTGTTGGTTTCTTAACTCCACGATTTTGCTGGTGTGGATCTCTTTCACAAATCCTTATCCGTGGTCGATGTCACAAGTGGCAACAGGACAATGTAATCACAGGTCTGAAAAGAGTATCACGATAGCCCCACGAATTTTGAAGGATGCCCAGAAATGGAACTTGACGTTATATAACATCACCTCCACATTTTTCACAAATTCTGAATAACATAATACCAAGACACCAGTGAGGAATGTGCCTGAACATGTGGCTGAAGCACCAATCATACAGCAGCGACAAGTTACCATCTGTACTAGTGTCCCCACTTGCTATTCAACGGAGGTTGTATTTGCTGCGATGATGTATCTCAACAGAATGTTCATAGTGCCACTCAGCTGAAGGCTATTTATGAATGCTCAAAACTGAAGGTCACAACGTCTTCCCTCACAACGCAACATAAGAATATGTGGGATCTGTCCCTTTTTAACTTCGATAATTTAGCCACTATACACACGCTCAGCCAGGATCGCTCAATGTTTTAGAATGCACTCGCAGGGACCAATGGCGTCTCTAGACTGTGTTCACACTTATTATAATTTTGATGACAGACCAGCGTTCTTCATATTTCCACATCGTATTTGACGAGTGATTGCTCTTTGAAATCTTCGTTAAATCTTTTCACTGCTCCTGAGATGGGACGACTTCTTCAATTAATTATTAAGATCTCTGCACATCTCGAATCCTGCTGCCAATCACCGCTGAGGTGTCCACGGAGAGAGTGCCTTCGAATTCGACTTCAGACAGTGGGCAATATGACGAATCCCTCAATACCGACTACTGCTTCAAATAAAAGAAAATGGTGGCTTTTGTTCTATGTCGATTTCGAAAGAAATCTCAGCCTTTTGCTAGAACGGACTCTCGATAAAATATTTAGCAAATCTGTCCTCGAAAATTTCTCCATAAATTTATCACGGCCCAAAAATTCTTCACACTTTGATAAAATAGGATTCTCACTTCTCTTTTGGAATCGATCTACAGAGCTTGGCCCTTGAAATTTTATGCAGCCCCAACTTGCGTCTGCTCAAAACTCACGGAACGGAACTCCCTGTCATGCAAATAAAACTCACGGCCTTAATAAATATTGAGCACATACTCGAACGCTACACAAATAATAGAATGGCCTCCACAAATAACCCACTACAGGAAATGGAATGCGGTCCCACTGAAATACGACTCCGTTGTTGGCTATGCCTTTGAAATATTATTTTGAAAACGGTCTTCAGAAGTATAAAATTCGACCCCTTACGGCTCCACTTGACTTTCGATTAATGAATTTTGTGCAACAATTTCATATGGCTTCTACTAAGACGTTTTCCACAATCTCAGTCAAACCCTCGAACTGGGACTTTTAGAATAACCCACGGCTGAGCCAGAATTTGGCTTAATTCAGGTGTCTCAACAATTTTGGGAATTTTGCCCTTCCACCAGATCTGAGTTTCAGGTGAGTGGCTGCCCTTCAACAATTCCAATTCCTGATCAACAATTCATATTCAGATAATTCAAAAATTTCAAAAGAGATCTGTTGAATGCTTAGGTGATAATTTCACACCATTTCCCCAGAAACAAATTTCAGTGATTTGATCATGAACCTTCTTTTGACATTTAGCTGTAATAACCCTCAGGCTGGCAAGATCACCAGCTCTGATACCACTGTAATATCCTGGATGGGATATTTTAACTAAAATGCAGAAAAATACTGAATACCACACTTTGCCGTAAAATAAACATTTATTCAACAGAAGATTGCCATGTAAAATAAAAGACAGGAAATGCTGCAATCCAATACCATATAGAACAGAAGGAAAATCTCAGCTTTTATTATAGATAATAAACAGGGGGTTTACATATAGTTCTGACCCAAGAAGAGCTGAGATAGAAAACCGGCCACCAAGATAAGCTGTTGAACGGCACTGGCCACAAACTGTACTGCTGCACTCTCCCTCTGGCAACAGCTGAAACTGAACCCACTGAAAACTGATGAAGCCCAAGTTGAAGATCTGAATGATCCCCACACCAAACTCTGAAGCTCTGTGAAACTCCTAAGTGAAGTCTCCTCAAGAGAGTTGGGTTTTCGTCCAACACTCACAAACCACCCGAGGGTTTCCGTCCTGGGGCTACGGCAGAAGTAGAGAACCACGTCCTCAAACCTCGCATATACAAGAAAATGATCTATTCCAAAGATGTCTCCCAATGGCCTCCTCCCTTCCTTTTATAGATCCCTTGGAGCCTTCTAGAGCATTATTTTATTATTATTTTATTTATGGAGCACTTTTCCCTTTTTATTAAAATATTATAAAATATTCCTTTTTAATGCAAAAAAGGGTATATCGGCTACCACGCCTCCTCTGGTCACTGAAATCTCTGTCTAACTGTCCCATCGTGTAGGTCTCCTCGTCCCGGTTCCGATGAGCTATTACACTAAGGTGTTCCATCGCATATTCCTCCCGGAATGCCACCTTGAGCATAATCAGCTGAGTTAAGCCCATAAATAACTCAAAATTCCGAAAGTTATCGGAATGCATCGGAACGAAAGCCAAACTGCTCGGATGATGGAGTATATCAAGTGAATGCCTCCAGACACCATGAAAACTCCTCAAAACTCCTCTGAAAAGCTCCTGAGCCCACTGATAGCACCAATCTGTACATGTGACCTGTCTGCTCCTAACTCTGGAAGTCCCTCCTAGCCCTGTCATGGATGATACCAAAAATGGGAATATTACATGCAGATATACCTTAGAGAAAATTATTCAGTAACAACCCTTACTCATGCACACATTTGCACTATGATCTTCTTCTCCTTATATATATCTAGCCTTTACCAATACCATGAGTCAAAACCACACAAAAGCTGATGGTATTCTTGGACGGAGTAAAATAGACAATAAAAATTTCAATACTCTAGGCTAATACCATGGTAATGCCCCTTGGCTTCATAATTTTAGAGTGCAAAAGGCATACGCAACTTCAATCGTTCTTATCCACGTATATACGCGACTTCTCGTCATAAAAACTACGTATTTACTAACTTTGAATGTATACGTGGGTTGCCTTCACAAAATTAGTGATTACATTGCATAAATACGCGGGTTTCCTTCATAAAACCTATGTATGCTTTTAGAAATATTTCCTATTTCATTTATGTGGCACTTACTGGAATTCCTTTCTCTGTTACATCTGAACTGACCTATAGAAACATCATTTTTACATCTATAGCACATAGGTTTCTTATCAAAAGGAAACTCATCATATAGGTTTCCATCAAGAAAAACTTCATCAAGTAGGTTTCTATCAAGGACAACATATTGCAACATATTGCCAACAACAGTGACCAAAATTTATTTGAAAACTTATTTGAAAAGATGAAATTTTGACCTAGGACTACTAGCAAATAAATTGAAAGTTCATTTTTTATCACTGAACATATTGACACTAACAAAAAGAACCTAAAATATTATCAGGAATACCCTAACCTAAGGGAATATTGATGATGTGTGAAACCCTAAACCTAACTAGGGATATTAATGAAGAAATCTTTATGTTGATTGATATATCGATAATGTTGTGTTCAAGATTTTGATAAATATCATAGAAGCTCTAAATTTATTGGAGTTGAAATGATGTTGTTTGAAATCTCGAACCTTTGAAGTTTGATTTAATAATGGTTTTCTTTGACAATAAACTGAAACCCTAGGTTTTGGTTAGGTCTACAAGTGAAATCCCTGTTATGGAAAGTCCTAGGAGTGAAATGCTAGGTATATGTTCTTTTGACTGAATCCATAGCCTAGTCTAGGTTGATATATATGTCCTATGTGTTAATGTTGTCTAACATATTATATGTTTATAATGATGATGTCCTAGATATTTGTGTTGACCTAATTTCTAATGGTCCTAAGAATCTAGCGTTTGGAAACAAGCCTTAGTCAAATGTTCTAGGATGATGATTGAAAATGTCTATGGTTTATAACTAAATCCTATTAATGATTAAATTATCTAGTATGAACCTATATAGTGTGTGTTTTGGTGAGGTAAATCCCCTCTGTGGACAGAGGTGATCCCACTAGCCCTAGAGTGGGTCTAGCCACAAACAAGACACGCTATGACATCAATTCCTAGTTAAGAATGGACAAAGACTTGGTAGATAACTTACCGTAGGTCTTGCGTTGTTGTGTCATCCGGGAGAATGGTTGCCTCTTGCTCCTGATTCGACATATCATGATTTTCTCGTTCTCACGCTTGGATACCTGCACATACACAAGAAACAAAGACGATACACAACATACTACTTCGCATTCCTAAATATCAATCAGTCGAAGAAGACTAAATCAAATGCGTCAAATAAACATAACACAGATATGGAATCAATACCATATTCAAGTATATTAATTTAAAGAAGGAAGAGTACAACTAGGCTTCGACGTTGTGATCTCCTCCAGTAGGGTTCCAACAAAGCACGTCTCACAAATCTCGTCGAGAATTCAGACAGGGGCTCTCTCTACAAGATCCACCTTTGTTCAATCTTCTCTATAGATATTACTCAGCTATAATATCTCTTCTCCAACTTTAGCTTCTTGGCTATATATTCAGCTAGCTATTGTAAAGGGAGAAAGATTTTTTATATATATGGAGAAGGAGAGGTTAGGATTTCTATAATCATGGGGGAAGTCCTATCCTCCAAGAATTTTCCACCAACCATTTCCTAAAGGAAGAGATTCGTGGCTTATCGAGTTTAACCACTTGCAATGAGTCATTCCTAAGGTGGTTAAAGGAAACTTCCACCTCCAATTTGTTAAAAAACATTCCAAAAAAGGCTGGCGTGGGCACAAAAAAGAGACAAAGTGCCAGATGGCACGGGATCTAGTGCAAATCTTCCCCATTGGTGTGAGGTGTGAACTGTCTACCCGCGCCAATGCCAAAACATAGGTTTTTGAGTGCCTTCTGAGGAAATGTTCAACAGGAGGAATCATGTCCTTATGCAGAAGGATGCAAAGAAGGTATTTTCAGAGTATGACACTGCTCACAAGTCATGAGAAAGGCCTCCAATTTCGGGGTGAGGGATTGCAGGGACAATGACAAAATGTTGTGTAACAGATGCCCCATAAATCATGAGGTCTGAGAGAGAGGGAGGGGTGAAATGATTTATGAGAACGTGTTCGACCAAAACATTGCTGTCAGAAAACCTGCAAGTATGAATACAACTGATACATGGCATGTGGCATGGGCGCAACCATCCATAAGAGAGTATATAAATAATGATATCTAGGGCATGGACAGAACCATCAAGCAGTAGGGATCAATAAATAGACTCAGGTATGGTTGCAGCCATCCAATCAAAAGATTCATACAATAAGTCATAATAATCCACAAAGAACCCGCAGCCTGGATTTCATCAGACAAAATCCAGGGTCTTACGCTCCATCTCGACCCAAACATAGTACAAATTCGAGCATGTGAATATTTGAGCTGAAGTTAAACATGCAAGAATATCGTCTGATTACCAGCCAATGATGAAAGTTGTTAACAGACGCAAGACAAACCACCAATAATGACAATGGCTTTCAAGGTACAAAAGGTACAATCCACGGCATGTGAACAGTGATCTGACGTCAAACACCCACAGAGTCATTCAATCGAAGGCCAATGATGTGGACCTTGCGTCAAATGTGAAGAACCTGCCATTGAGGCATGCAGGTTCCAAGGTACCTGAAGGGAGTCTCTAGATCCACTTCCTGGATAATGAGTTGGAGTCGACAAGAAGTGACCTTGATCGAAGGAGGGACATAATGTTTCCCACATCATCGACACGAGATAGAGGAATATGATGTTTGTGAATCAAGACCAACAGAGAATCAGAGGGAGGTTGAAACCTACAGAGGCAAACTTCTCTTGAACATATTTGCGGCACGACACTAGATTTGGCAGTATTTGATATCAAGGGATATGAGGTCATGGTGACATGGCAAAGAGCTGATGAGTGGTAAAAAGAGATTACCCAAACCCATGGAGGAAAAAAAATAATGAGATGAGTTGTCCCCAACCCGAAACGAATGCAGATAAGTGCCATGTTCAAGAGCGACATACTGCCAACACGACTACAATCTTGGTTCCATTTCCCCCCACCATTTTTGGCGAGTACCCCAATTATTTTTGAAAAAAATCTTGAAGGGGATAGCATGTGCTTGCGATGTAAGTTTGTCCTTCGGACAAATCCAACCTAGTAAATTTTATGAGCCCTAGGAAGGAGGAACTCGAGTGACATCATGACGACAGATTCTGATGTCATCAGTTTTTAACGAGTCTGACAAAGGAATAACTCGACATTTTTTCATGTTTAGAGAGTTTGAAAAGAAGACGGAAAGGAAAACTCCAGCAGTCCCTTTTCATAAATAGTCTCACAGATCTGAAAAGGTATAAAACTGTGTCTGAGAGAACCTCTTAGTCGTGATCGGCTAAGGTATTCATTTCTCGTAAATAATCTATCCCAGCCCGAAAAAGGGGTAAACATATACTGGGTAGATATCATTTTTCAGCCAAATTAACGAGTTCAAATGACAAGCGACTCGGAGATCTTTTCAATTTTAGAGAGTCAGAAAAGAGCTGAAAGGTGACTCCAATAGTGAATTTTTCATGTTTTTACTGAGTCCGAAAAAGTATAAAATACAACTCGTTTCTTCGTCATAACCGCGTGAAAACCTGTTGCTGCACAAAAAGACGTGTGTAAAACGTATTCCTCGAAAATAATATGAAAATATATCAAAAAATATGTTTTAAAACCTATTTTAGGATTTGGAAAAGTTATAAAAGACCATAAACGGTAAAAAATATTTACTTTTCACTTTTACCTCTTTGCAGAGCAACAGTGACCCATTTCCCTTGCGATCTTCAGGTGACGATTATGAACAATCCAATGGACCAATCCAGATTCTGTCTGTTTCAAGTAAGATCCGACTCTATTTGCCATGTTTTAAGCTATATTTTAGTGCATTTAGCTGTCATTTGGGATCCCTTAGGGGAGGATTGGAAAATTCTAGGGCATCGCATTTGGTGCAGGTTTCAGGCATGGACCCGCACCAACCAAACCATTTTTACACAAGGGTCGTGCCAACCGCGCAACCCAAAATCTGCTTTATATTTAAGAAAGTGCAACCAATAGACTGCAAATTTTGATACCCAAGGGGACTTATAATGTTTCTATGATCAATTCATGCATCGAGTGGAAGGAGAGAGAACATAATAAAGAGGATGAACAAGCAATGGGAAATGAACAATGCATGAATTCCCTCAGGAATTGTGGGCTCAAGAAGTTCTTTATGACACCATGTCTCCGGGCTCAGCCCGAATTGCTTCAGTATCTAATAAGAATTTGGTACGAAGATCAGGAAAATTTTGTACTTCGAGATCAAGAGCTCAAACTCGAAGTTTCCGATGTGTATTTCATCACTTGGTTGTCACGTAGGGGTGCAGTCCCTATCTTAACTGGTACCCGGCATTTCGGAGAAAACATGCCAATGGTCATTAACAAGGTGTGCTGTGGGGCACGAAAAGGATCAGGGAGCGTGTTAGGTCCCTATATTACTAGTATAGTCCCTTATTGTTGTTAGTGTAACCCCCTTATTATTATTAGTGTACCCTTGTAACCCCCATATTGTTATTATTGTGCCCTTAAATTATTATTGTTAGGTCGGCTATGACTACATTGTGGCCCTATGGACTCCTATATATAGAAAGGAGGTTTTGTGATTTGAATCCTCCAAGAATTGTTCATTCATGTAATGTATTGGAGGTTTCCCCCTCAAAGTGGTTTATTTATAAGGCGTTGATATCTCTTTTCTTCTCTTTTTGGAGTTGGTTTCACAACATTTGGTATCAGAGCTTTGAGATTCTAGGGTTTCGCTGCTCCAAATAGGTCATCGTGGAATTTTCGCTATAACATTTTTACTATGAAGGTTCAAAATCTGAAATTTTTAGAGTGTGAAGCAAAAATCCTGAGGAACATGTTTGCAAAATTTCAGAGCTTGGTTCACAATATTTTCAGAGATATGATCTGTGCAAGTTAGGTTATTTTGCAGGCTCCTGAATTTAACCCAAACAGGTCATCGTGGTATTTTTGTAATAACGTTTTCTCTACGAAGGTTTAGAAGCTGAAATTTTTAGAGTGCGAAGCCGCAATCCGGAGGAATATCGTTGCACAATTTTAGATATTGGTTCGCAACATTTTCAGAGATATGATCTATGGAATTTAGGGCTTTTTGAGGCTTCTGAATTTCATCTCAAAGAGGTGATCGTGGGAAAATATTCATAGGTTTCTCTCTGAGCATCAGATTGGAATGTTGTAAAAATTTGTTGCAATTACATGGACTATCGTTTTTATTCTATCAATTTCAGATCCAAATGAGGAAATAGTGACATGTGGCAAGTCGTACAAGTTCAGTCTACTGAACTAGTCCAAAATTGGGTCATTGTGGGAGATTGGACATAACTTTGCCTTAAGGAATCCAAATCAGATCAGACCTATGGCATTTGAAATAAGCTTTAGAAGGCTACTATAGGGCTGAATTTTAGATATTTAGGATCCGCAATTATAGATATAATTTAATTTCAATATTGGGCTCCTCAAAAGCAAGTAAAAGGTGTGTATTTTTTTTCCAAATTGCATAAGTCTTGTTTGAAGAATCGAGTTGAATTGATTCCAAGGGCATATTGTAGAATATATATCAGTATTGGATTCTAAAATGGCCCCTAAAAATAATTCAACACCTATTAAGCCTTTAGAAAGCTCTAATATGACTCATGAAGATGAAGAATGGCAACATGACATATCAAAATTACAAGAGAAAGTGCAACAAATTTCGCTCGAGCAAAGAGCAACAAAAAATTACATGGAAGTTTTGAAGAAAGGCGTGGAAACTAATATGGATGGTTTGAAGAAAGGCGTGGAATCTAAGATGGATGGTTTGAAGAATGGCATAGATGGCATGGAAGCTAGCATGGAATCTAAGATGGATGACATGGAAGCTAAGATTAATGAGAAAATGGAAAACATGAAGAATGATATAAAACCAGACATGGAAGGTTTGACAAAGTTGATACAAGAATTTTTTCCTAATGGTAAAATTATAGTAGAGGAAACTCATGATGAGAACAAAATAAATGTTAATCGTGATTTCATAAAATCTAATGTTGGCAGGAAGAACCACCATATTCCAAAAATGGATATGAGGAAGTTTGATGGAAAGGATCCTATAACATGGATACTACATATGGAGTAATATTTTGATCTCCATAATGTGCAAAACACTCAAAAGGTATGCATTGCAACTTTACATTTAGAACAAAATATATTTTTATGGTATCGATGGTTTTAATCCCAAAAAAAATTGTCACTTGGTCAATTTCTACGGAGGAAATGATAGCACATTATGAGGATACAAATAGCAACACCTTCTTTAACCAATTGATAGCTCTCAAACAAAAGGGTTTAATGGGGGAGCACATTGAGGACTTCCAAAAATTGAATATAATGGTAATTGATATTCCAGAGGAACACAGTATTGATCTCCTCATAGGTACTTTAAAGGATAACATCCAACATGAAGTTCGCGTTTTGGAACCTAATTCATTGGAGAAGGCATTCAGGTTGGCAAGAAAAATTTAATGTAAAATTATGGCGACAAGGAAGCCTACCACTCACTTCTATAAAGAGGGAAGTGTTTCTACTCCTAGATTTCCACAACCTACAAGGTTGACACCACAACAATTGGAAGAAAAAAGAGCAAATGGGATTTGCTATAGTTGTGATAGCAAATACACTAAAGGTCATAAGTGTGCTGAGAAGAAATTATTTTACATAGATTGTGAAGAGGAAGAAGAAAATGAACAAGAAGAGGATATACACCAATTACCAACCCTAGAAGAGGAAGAAATGAGTCTGACCATATCGTGTAATGCATTAGCAGGAATTACCACTCCTCAAACTCTCAATATAGAAGCACATATCAAGAAGAAAAAGGTAATAGTGTTGATTGATTCAGGTAGTACCCATAATTTTATTCATTGTAAGGTAGCCAAGGAACTGAATTGTTTCCTATACCCAGCACCAGAATGTCAAGTGATGGTTGCAAATGGAGGAACTATAAATTTCTCTAGAAAATGCCATAATATCAAGCTAACCATGGGGGAATATGTATTGACTAGTCAAATGCTTTCCATTCCTATGGGAGGTGTTGATGTTGTACTAGGAGTACAATGGTTACAATCTTTGGGGACGGTAGCTTTTAATTTTCAAGAACTTTTCTTGAAATTTTTTTCAGAAGGAAAGGAAGTTTAATTACGGGGTATTGCAGGGAAGCCAGGAAGGATAATAAGCTCTAATGTCATGACAAAGCTTCTAAAGAAAGAACAGCGAGGCGTAATTGCACAATTATGCTCACTTGAAGTTCCAACATCAAAATCATCTATTTCTGCAGATCTCCAACAAGTCTTGGACAATCATTCCAAGGTGTTTGAAACTCCCAAAGGACTCCCACCTATTCGTGATCATGATCATGCTATTCATTTGATTCCAGGAAGTTTTCCTCCAAACATTAGGCCTTATAGATATCCTTACTTCCAAAAGAGCGAAATTGAACGTATGATTGCAGAAATGTTAGAGGCGGGTATAATTCAACCTAGTCAAAGTTCTTTTTCTGCTCCTGTAGTATTGGTACACAAGAAGGATGGATCATGGTGAATGTGTCCGGATTATAGGGAGCTCAATAAGCTCACCATTAAAGATAAATTTCCTATTCCTGTGATTGATGAATTATTGGATGAATTACATGGAGCAATTTATTTTACCAAGTTGGATCTTCGTTCAGGATATCATCAAATTAGAATGAAGACCGAAGATATTCCAAAAACAACATTTCGAACTCATGAGGGTCATTATGAATTTTTGGTCATGCCTTTTGGCCTTACCAATGCACCTTCTACATTTCAAGGGTTGATGAATTCAATTTTCAAACCCTTCCTTAGAAAATTTGTGCTAGTATTTTTTGATGATATACTAATCTACAACGAGTCTTGGAAGGATCATGTTCAACATTTTGACAGGGTGCTCAAACTATTGCAGGAGAAACAATTATATGAAAAAACATCCAAATGTTTCTTTGGAGTACAATAGGTGAAATATCTGGGTAATATTGTATCTCACGAGGGTATTAAGGTAGACCCTAACAAAATTAAAGCCATTAAGGAATGGAAATTCCCCACAACCATAAAGCACTTGCGAGGATTTCTCGGGTTAACAGGGTATTATCGAAAGTTTGTTAAGAATTATGGGAGAATATTAGCACCTCTAACAACATTATTGAAGAAAGATGCATTTTCATGGACTCCTGAAGCAACTAAGGCCTTTGAACATCTTAAAGAGTCAATGTGCCTAGCACCAGTCTTAGCTACGCCAGACTTCACAAAAACTTTTATTGTGGAATGTGATGCCTCAGGAAATGGAATTGGTGTTGTTTTAATGCAAGAAGGAAGACCCATTGCTTTTTAAAGTGTTCAAATCAAAGGAAAGTATTTACATAAACCTATTTATGAGAAGGAAATGTTAGAAATACTGCATGCACTAAATAAATGGAGAACTTACCTAATGGGAAGACACTTCAAGGTAAAAACTGATCATGATAGTCTTAAACACTTTTTGGAACAAATACTATCTTCAGAAGAGAAGAAAAAATGGGTCACAAAGATGTTTGGTTATGACTTTGAAATAATATACAAAAAATGGAAGATAAATGTTGTTGTAGATACACTCTCAAGAAAGAATGAAGAGGTGGAAGAATTTCTTTGTGCCATTTATATTATCCAACCAGATTGGATAACCGAAGCAAGATATGAATGGAAGAAGGACGAAGAAGTGTGCACACTCATTCAAAATTTGCAGCAAGATACTAGTACATCTGATACATTTAGTTGGAAAAATTATTCCTTATGGTACAAAGATCGCTTATATCTTTGTAAGAATTCCCAACTAAAACAAAAGATTCTTTTAGAATTGCACTCTTCTACTTTAGGAGGACACTCCGGATTTTTAAAAACTCACCACAAGGTGAAGAAAGAATTTTTTTGGGATGGCCTTAAATCTGATTTTCAAAATTTTTTGGTGGAATTTTTGGTTTGCCAGCAGAATAAAGTTGAGACAATTAAGACTTCGGGTCTTCTACAACCTTTATCCATTCCAAGTCAACGTTGGGAGGAGATTTCAATGGATTTTATCACAGGTTTACCTAAGTCCAAAGGAAAGAGTGTCATCATGGTGTTAGTTGATAGACTTACCAAGTACACACACTTTTGTGAATTATCTCATCCATTTAAAGCAAGTACAATTGCTACTACATTTATGGACACAATTCAAAAGCTACATGGAAACCCAAGGGTTATTGTGAGCAACAGAGATCCCATTTTTACTGCAAATTTTTGGATGGAGTTATTTTCTTGTTTGGGTACTCAATTAGCTCATAACTCATTTTATCATCCTCATTCTAATGGTCAAACAGAGATAGTAAATAAATGTTTCGAAGGATATCTTCATTGTTTTGTATCTGATAAAAAAACACAATGGGTCAAGTGGTTACCTCTAGCTGAATGGTGGTATAATACTTCATTCCATACTACAGCAAAAATTACCCCATTTATAGCACTTTATGGATATCATCCACCATCAATCCCATCATATTTAAGAGAAAATTCGAAGGTTCAAGTAGTGGAAGATCACATCGAGCATCAACAAGAAGTTCTCCAACTCTTAAAGGACAACCTGAATTTGGCACAAAATTGAATGAAACAACAAGCAGATCAACATCGCAGCGAGAGAAGTTTTGATGTAGGAGACTGGGTATTTTTATGGCTACAACCATACAAACAAATGTTCCTCAAGCAAGCTAAGAAGGATAATAAATTATCGCCAAAGAATTATGGTCCTTACAAGGTGTTGCAAAAGATTGGTACTATGGCATACAAATTGGAGCTTCCTGCTTCTTCACGAGTGCATCCAATTTTCCATGTTTCATGCTTAAATAAGGTTATAGGTGAAAATATTAAAGTTCAAACAATATTTCCAGAACTTGATGAGGAAGGAAAAATCATATTGGAACCTGAAGCGGTCACGGAAAAATGAACTCGACAGCTTTGGAATCGATCAATTTCAGAGTATCTCATCAAGTGGAAGAACTTACCCACTGAAGATTCTACATGGGAGGATGAGAATTTTATACAGAAGCACCTAGAGCTACTCAAGCATTGAGGACAACACTTTTTTGAAGGAGAGGGGCATGTTAGGTCCCTATATCACTAGTATAGTCCCTTATTGTTGTTAATGTAACCCCCTTATTGTTATTATTGTACCCTTGTAACCCCCATATTTTTATTATTGTGCCCTTAAATTATTATTGTTAGGTCGGCTAGGATTACATTGTGGCCCACTAGGATTACATTTTGGTCCCATGGACTCCTATATATAGAAAGGAGGTTTTGTAATTTGAATCATCCAAGAATTTTTCATTCATGTAATGTATTGGAGGATTCCCCCTCGAAGTGGCTTATTTCTAAGGCATTGATATCTCTTTTCTTCTCTTTTTGGAGTTGGTTTCACAACAGAGTGGAAAATTGGATATCCAAATTGTCCCTGATTTGGCACTGAGGGTAGTGTTGCACACTATCACGTGGGTTGCGGGATCACAGGCACCGCACGAGGCCATGAAGACACAACTTCTTCTTACTTCAGAGTGTATGAACCTGACCATATTCAACTAGGCTGAGGCCATGACTATCAACATCAAACGACAGCTCACTAAGTGCAAGAAGACCAAACTCAAGCAGTTTTGGTATGGGTCGATCCTAGTATCGTTCTTCTTGGAACGATTACCCATATTTCAGTGTCAAGAGGTTATAGTCCCGGAGAAACCACCTACCAAGCCACGGATGGGCCAATGGGCGGCACTGATGCCTAGAGTAGGGGGTGGCCAACAGATGTCCTGGAGGCCAGAGTTTTTTTATTGGCTCCAATGATAACTGATTGTCTTGGAGGATTGGCCCTACGCTGGCACAAACTTCACTGGAGACCCAAACCTCCCACCCCCAGAGGGAGAGGATTGGGACGAAGAACTTGGTAAGACTCATTTTTTATTTTCATGAGTTTATAATTTTTTTGATATATATGCATGGTCTGACAGTTATCCTTATATGTATGCAAATTTTGGCCCAGATCGTCCAGCAGGCATGTCGCCGGTAGCGAGGCGGATTCCTCACGATTTCGATCCTCATGGTGAGGGTGGCAAGGAGGAGCTAGTGAAGAACCTGGAGGGGATCGCCTGTGGGATCCCAAACTATGCTCACTTGGATGACGTGCCTTGAGCCTATCGGAGGCATACTGTAGAGGTGCCGAGTTGTATTCACTGCTTGCTGAGGCGGTTGGTATGGGCGGTGACGTGCTATCATGAACACCATGCAGATTAGGCACCTAGGCTTTATTTCCACATATTTTGAGAGACATGTTGTCTCATGATGTAACTAAAACAAACATATGTTATTTTTTGTGGGTTTTATGATGCACACGTTGCAAACAAATGATATATATATACATCTATTTTCTACATGGGTCTATGCACATATGATGATGTTTTTATAAATTCTGCAAATATCTATCTAGCACAATGTTAGCCATTGCATCTGTTAATTTATTCATTCGTCTTGGTATATGTTTATATGTAATGAAATAAAAATGTCTTTCAAGTAAATGAATATGAAAATATAATCTCAAAATGCATGGGTTTCGAACTAAATAATGACCGTTCAGTTGAAGAACAACACGTTGTGAATCCAACTTCATAAGCAATGTGCGTATGCTGAGCTTGACTACCTCGGTTAATAGTTCCAACACTGCACTATATTCAGCGACATTGTTTGTAGCTGGCCCTAGACAAATATCTTGTAAGTTAATCAACTCACAAATAGGATCATAAATTACCCAGGCTGCTGAAGACAAGTTCCTGGTACTGCGGGAAGCACCATCCGCGAAACCGACATAAGGCGAAATAGACATCTTCATAGCAAACAAGACCCAATAAGCAGAAAAAATCTCACAAAGCACATCAAACCAAAGCATGCACACAAAATGAAAACAATCACCTATGTACACATATCATGCATGAATGACTCAAGCATAATAGTTTTTCAGATACAACCCATTTTTGGGTTGCGATAAAGGACAACCTTCATAGTAAATAAGATCATAAGCCCCATTTTGTAACACACGTTTGACGATGTAGGGCCCATGCCACATGGGTTGTAATTTTCCTACCCCCAGCTTATCATGAGCTTGATCGTATAGGAGAACGAGATCGCCTTCGATGAAATAACCAGGAGAAACGGTTTGGTCAAAATGGGCTTTGACTCATTTCTTCTATGCTTCGATGACCAAGGAAGCTAAGCGATGACTTTCATCCAATCTCTCTAAGTAGAGGAGACGTTCTTCTTCAGGCGAATTATCAGGCAATAATTCAACAGCTAATTTAAGTGAAGGGATTTCACATTCAATTGGAAGCGTAGCTTCCAAACCATATACTAACTAAAATGGGGTAAATCTGGTTTCATTCTTAATCAACGTTCGGTAAGCCCATAGAGCTTAAAACAACATGAAATGCCAGTTTGATTTATGGATCCTGATTTTTCATTGAAGCGTGGTAACAATAACCTTGTTTACAGCTTCAACTTGGCCATTAGCTTGAGGATAGTAAGGTGTTGAGCTGTCGTGATGTAGACCCAACTTAGACGTCAGCTCTGCCATCATATAATCCTGAAAATGAGAACCATGGTCAATGACGATGGCTTGAGGTACACCAAACCGAGCAATAACATGATTGAATATGAACTGTGCCACCGTCTTACTGTCCACAGCCAGTGTAGGCATTTCTTCAGCCCATTTCGTAAAACAATCGATGACGACGATAATATAAGCATGCCCCCCAGCCGAACAAGGGTTACACATCATAAAATCGATGGCCCATTTGGAAAAAGGGCCAGCAATAATGACAAGGTGTAATGGAGCAGGCGACGCACGCATCTTGCGTTGATAAATCTGGCACACATGCCATTTATGTACTGCAACAATGCAATCTTTAAAAATGGATAGCTAGAAATAGCTAGCACGAAGGATCTTCTGTGTAGTGGCATAAACAGACATGTGACCACCACAGGCACCACTATGGCAGTCATGGAAAACTTTCTCCACTTCCTCGAGGGTCAGACATCGGCGGAGTATAGAATCAACTCTGACACGATAAAGGGTCTCTCCAACAATACGATAAGGTTGTGATTGATGCCGAAAGCGACATCTAGCATATTTCATTATGTCACACTTGAAAGTAGATGTTTGGAGGTACACTATGATATCACCGTACCATGGATCAAGGGTGCTGATCAGGAAGAGATTTTCGTCCAAAATATGATCCTCGGAAGAAGAAGGAGCAGAGTCGGTGGGGAGAGAACAAATCAAATCAGTGAAAACAAGTGATTTCTTGGATTTTGCGGTAGTGACCTCCAAATCAAACTCTTGGAGGATGACGATCCACTTCGAGTATTTCCCCCCCTGCAACTACCGTGACAGAATATAAGTCATGGGGTCACAATCATAAATCACGGTCACCGTGCATAAAATAATGTAATGACGAAAACGTTGGACGGCCTGGACTGCAGCCAATGCTAACTTCTCGACATGTGTGTAACATGTTTCAGGGTCGAGAAGGTTCTGATACAAGTAGTAAATGACATGTTCATTACCGTCATCATCATCTTGAACTAATACCATGGTGATCATACTGAAGGCGGCAGCTAGGTAGAGGGTGAAATCACGATGGTAATTCGGAGGACGTAATAGAGGATCGTTGACAAGCAACATCTTAAGTCTATCAAAATAATACTGAGCAATCTCATCCCAACAGAAAGGGATGTCCTGCTTTAAAATTTGTGTAAATCCTTTGGCTACTTCGGTGTAGTTTAGGATGAAACGAAGAAGGAAATTGGCTTTCCCTTGGAGACTCTCGAGCTGGTGTAACGAGGACGGGGAGGGGAGATTAACAATAGCCTCAACCTTAAGAGGGTCAAGGCGAATTCCATCTTTAGATACGATAAACCCTAAGAGTCTACCAGACTCGACGCAGAAGACGCATTTATGCGAGTTGAGCCTAATGTTGTAGCATCTACAATGAAGAAATATTTAACAGAGATGTTTCAGGTGGTCTTTCCGCACAGCTAAATGAACCAGAAGGTCATCCAGGTATGGTTGGACAATATGCTGAATATCATGAAAAGCATAGGACATCACGTGCTGGAACGTTGCCCTAGCATTCTTCAAGCCGAAAGGGAGTTTCTTATATGCAAACGTTCCCCATGGACAGATAAAAGAGGTATTGTGTTGATCCAACGGGAGAATTTTAATCTGGTTATAGCCAAAAAAACCATGCATAAGGGAGAAGATTTCACTCCCCGCACAATCGTTAATGATCTGATCGATAAATGGGGTGGGATAGTTATCCTTAGGATAGGCCCTATTGATATTGTGATAATCAACACAAACACGAATGGTGCCCTGCTTCTTATCCATAGGAAAAATATTAGAAACCCATTCAGTTAGGGGAATCAGATAAATGAAACCCACTTTAAGAAGTTTCTCAACTTCAGCTTTGATAGCGATAGATTTCTGAGGATGCACAAGACGAAGACGTTGGCGAACAAGCTTCGCACCTGGGTAGGTGGGAATCTCGTGCATCACAATACTGGGGTTGATTCCAGAAATCTCTTTATAAGACCAGGCGAAAACATCACGAAATTCGCGAAAGAATCTAGTGTACACTTGGACTTCCTGAGAAGATCAAGTGACTCCCACATGGATGTTCTCGACAATCCCCAGTTTGACGGAAATGTCGATAGGCATCATTTGAGTAATGTTACCCAAGTTACCTTCCGCAAAGACTTCATGAGTCAAAATGGGCATCTGAAGTAGCGGAGAAGGAACTTGAGATGCAAAGCACTCAAGACAGTTAGACATTGCCCGGAGGCAAGGCATAAACGAGGAACAATGATGCCCATCACTCCACGGTAGATCCTCGAGAGACATGGTTTCCATGATAGCCTCGTTGAATGGAAACACTTCTTTCAAAGGATCAGGTGAATCCACATCACTAAGCCAGGGGGATTGAGAATACACGTCAAGAGACATGCTCAAAGGAGCAGCTTCAGGAGGGGGAGAATCAGATGCAGCTGTCAGCTCACAATAATTGATCTCGATTGGACTAAGTGGCATTGAATCTCCAAATGAATCAACCTGTTTAGGTGAAGGGACGATCCAAGGGTCATCTGACCAAGAGACCATATTGAATTGAACGGTATTCGGTGGCGAAAGGGGAAAAATACCCATGAGAGCGAGATCTTTGAAAATATCTGGCCTTATACTATCAGGGGGATTAGGAATCTGATCCAGGTATGGTACGTTGTTCTTGGAAGACAAGGTAAAGAATGACAACTAATCAACAATAATAATTTTGCTCTCATATGGAAACTTCAGAAGTCGAAAGAGGGTAGACGGAACGCACAGCATAGCGTGAGTCCAACTACAACCAAGTAGAATATTTTAGTTGAGTTTGTTAGCAATGACTTCTACTTCAACGTTGATTGTCTTTCCTTGCAATGTAATCAGCAAGCTAGCGAGAACACCTAAGGGTTTTGATTCCCTTCCATTGAATGCCTCAAGGGCATTGGGTGACGAATTCAGGGTTGGAGAGCCAATAGCCTTCCAGCAAGCAGATGACATGACGCAGGTAGATGCACCTTCGTCCACTACGGCCCTATGGATGTTGAGACCATTGATACCGACTTGTATAACAAGTGCAATCTGGAGTGAAAGTTGGGGGAAAAAATTCTCTAAGTTGAAAGAAAGAAGGCTAGAATCAGCAAGGTCAATTCCACTGCTCACGGATAATAACGCTTCCCGTTGAGACAGACAACTCTGGAGCACTTCTAACGAAGACATCGCGAAAGACACCTATGCTAAATCCTCAACAATACTGTAATGTCAAGCAGCATGGGCGTTAGGATTATAAGGAGATTTCCGGAGAACACCTTTAGAAGGTGGTTGTATAACGGGTTCAACACTGGGCCTTTCAATTTCAAGAGGACCAGAGGCAAGTGGGGGAGGAGGACCATCAACAACATCTTTCCCGGCTGCCTGGCGTGATCCAGCATAATCCTTCGACCGAGTAGTGATAGAAACGAGTGCAGAATCATTCATCATGAAAACTTGAGAGCCAAACGACACAGATGGTGGAGGTTGCTGGATCATCTGGGTTTGCTGAGATGGGAAAGGTTCTTTAACGACCTTCGGAGTTCCCTTAGTGCCTTTACGTAGTTTACTAGCCTCAGATCATCTAGGACAATCCTTAATATAGTGGTCCTCATCACAAATCAGACAGGGATACTTCAACTTTCGCTGTGAACCATCATTAGCACGAGGTTTAGATGATGCTAGTTTTGGGGCATCGGATTTGGCCTTGCCTTTACCTTTATTTTTCCCCTTGGAAGTCTTGTCCATAGGATTGGCCTGAACAGCATTGACCTCTGCGGTTTTACCAGAATATGGGGTAGATTGAGGAGCAGAATTATTGGAAGAATTCTATTTATGTTTCCCATTGGAAGACTTGCGTGAACTCTGAGACACGGAACCAATAATGTCGTCGACTGATGGGGTAGCCAGTGCTGTTACACAGTAATTTGTCACCGTCCCTACCATTCCCCATCCCACACATTGGAGGGCTGATTCTGTGACCTGTGAGCAATGTCATGCCTTGAAACCACTATCATTGCATTCCTCTAAACATGAGCTTCAATTGCCCTGAAGACATATCCTTGCAAAAAACCATAAAAACACCCCTTTTTGCATTGGCGCAGGTAGCCAGTCCATCACTCGCGCCAATAGGGAAAATCCTACAAAGAGGACACGCCAACTAGTGCTCTGTCCCAGAGTCGCAGTTGCGCCAGCCAATTTAAGGAGTGTTTTTTAAATAAAATGGCAGAAGTTTCGTTTCAACAAACTTAGAAACTGCTATCTATCTTGAGTTGGGAGGTTTGGCTCCGGAAATTCCATGTAAGGGAAGTGGTTTGCCACCTCTCATGGAAGCTTCCTTGAAGATAGGGCCAATCCCACCATTATAGGGATCCCAAATCCCCTTCCTCTATATATAAAATCTTGCCCATTTCCATTGCAAGCTAGTCTTGAAGTGCCCAAGTCTTGAATCTCCAAGTTCTCAAATTCCCAAGAGCCTTAATGCTGCAAGAGCCCTCATTCTTCCCTTAAGGCCAATCTCAAGCAAGGAGACTATCGTCGAGAGACTCTAAGAGAGGCTTGTCCCATCCTTGGCAGGCTTTGCGAGATGTGTTCTACTGGAGACCCCTCCAAAGGAGACCTCAATGTCAGAACATTGGTTGTACTCTCTTTCGATTGTTTATTAATGAATGACTACTGGTTATGGTTCCACTCTGTTTTTTCACTTATGATAATGATGAGTTATATCCTTTCTGACTGATATATAGTTGCATATTCTGGATTTTATTCTTGTATTCATATTTTTTCTTGCATGTGTAGGTGTCCATTCACGAGGATCGTGGGGATCGTGATCTGCCAAGTTTAAGGAACGGGAACACTGTCTCTTCTACGATTCATAGCGTTGGACTCCAGGTAGGCCTCCATCGTTGATCTGTTTATTAGCAATTAGGAACTTGTGCTGTAGCATTTGATGATTGTTGCTAGACCCGTTCTGGGCTAGTAGGGATCGCCTCTATCCGCAGAGGGGATTTACCTCCTCAACAATTTTGCGACTCCGCTGGGGAACGTCTAGTTTTGATTGTCTTGTTTTGATTGTTTCGCGTTTTTCCTTGCTTGGCTAGCCTTGTGGGCTGGGTTCTTTCGTTTTTTTTGCTTCTTGGTTTGCTTGGATATCATTGATCTGCTTCTGGAGTAGTTCTTTTTATTTTTGGCTGACAAAAATCGGTTGGCGCGCTTTTTATCTCGACAGTCGCGCCAATTGGCGCAGGTTGCTTGTGTATTACCCGTGCCAATTTCTTTCTGGCGCCAGTTACAACCTCACAGTCACGCCAATCCTGTGAGGCATTAGGGTTCGCTCAGTTTTGAGCTCTCTGGGTCTGGTCAGTGTATTTCTTTTTGGTTTTTCGGCTACCTGAGTGTGTTGGAGTTCTGTTTGACTGGGATTTTGCCTTCATCCTTTGGTTGTTTGCTTTTCTCCATCAATTTCATGTTTTAAGCCCTAGGGCATCTAGTGGCTTTGTGTGTCGAGCCCTCCTTAGGAGTTTTGATGTTTTGTTAGTCCAGTCAATTCTCTGATAGCTCCTCCGCATTCTCTTAGTGGTTTTTTATCGTTTTGTTACGATTTTTGGGTGATTGTTCTTCTCTTCATTCAAATTTCGTTTGGTCTTGCTTTGGGCCTAGATCACACAGTCCATTGGAGCCTTTGGGAATTTTTCTTGGTTTTGAGAGACTTTGGTCAATTTGAGATCTGATTGTTTGTGCCATTGAGTGAAATTTTCTCATTTTACTCTCTTAATACCATTTCTCGAATTTCTTTTCATTTTTTTTCGGTTTGTTTAGTGCATCTAGCTATCAAACATTGAAAATAAAAAAATCTCTTTTGCTTTTGGTTGATTAGTGCAAGTTGAAAACTTTTCGATTTTTCTAGTAATTAGTAAATTTGAAAGAAAATTTTTTAGTTTCATTAGTTGCGTTAAAGATATCATTGATTTTCTTCTGATCATTTTGGTTTGTGTAAAAAGCTCTCAACTCTTCTGTAGCTAGCTTTCATCGAACGAAATGATGTACTGTGGCATGTAGTTTTGCCTTTAGGAGGTTTTGAGACAGCACATTCGTTAGGGCCTGAAAACTGAAACGTAATTGAAGATCAACTTTAAAATCTACTCAATTTACACTAAGGCAGCATTGAAATCTAATGAAACACATTTAGAGGTCTAGGCTAGAGACGTGTTCCGGCTTCTTAAAACCTAGTAGCTGTCATTCACCTCTTGGCTTTAGACAGCGCTAGTACGGACTTGTGCTCCCCATACCGTCGTGTATATAAAGGGAGACCCCACTAGGTTTCAATCCTTTATCCATAGGAAGCTGAGTCTGCCGCCCTATACCCATGATACACTGAACACAGCATTCGAGGAGATTGCCTGCACGTACAGAAAGTCCTTGGTTGATTTCTCTTTCATTATTGAAACCAAGGTGTATATTGTAGTTCACGGTTATTTGGTACACCCTTTTTTCCTAGTATTCCTGAGTAGTCATTTGATCTTTTCTGACTCCCTAAATTTGAAAGGATCACCAAGCGCTTGTCCTTTCATGCTTGTGTCAAATTTGAAAGAGATAGAGTCACCTTTTTTACCGTTTCTCGACTCTTAAAACATGAAACGGTGAAGTTTCTTATTTTTCTATGTGGTAAAAAAATAATCACCCGCGATCACATGCCCTGTTAGATTTTTCTTGTCGACCGTTTGATCGTGTGTCTTGACTCTTTTTCAGCCCGTTTGTGGTTTTGAGTTTTGATGGCGACTTTTTCAGAGTTTACCAACCAAGGAATCCCCTCAGATGGGAATCCTGGTCATTTTCCTCCTTTCGGGAATGTTGGTGCACCCTACATGGCAACGTTGTCCCTCCCTGGGTTAACTGTTGGGTTGCCCGTTTGGTTGTTTTCAACCTCTGTGGTCCCGAATGTCTCCACTACTGTTCAATCAGTTCCTCCACCTGGACAACACCATGTTGATTCCAAGGTGGACCTCTCCCCTTCTTCGCCTGTTTCTGCATCCTCCTCTTCTACTTCGCCTGGTGAAAGCCTGGATTCAAGTAATCAGGTGGATAAGAAGAAGAAGAAGAAGACAAAGAAGAAGAAGTCTGATAAACGAAAGGCTAAAAGTACAGCCACTGTTTCTGAAATATCTTCTCTTGATAAACCTTCCAACCCTCCACGGAAAGTCAAGTACCCTTGTATGTTGTGCACGGGAGACCATCTTCTTCGAGACTGCCCTGGCATTCCCAAGGTGCTTGAAGCATGGTCCGACGGTCGCCCGTTGTTGCCTTTGGCTTCCGGGAGTCAGGTTGGGAGCACATCTTCAACAAGTGCTGATAAGGCTCCTAAGAAGCAGGGTAAGATCACCAATCCCTGTAAGTTGTGTGAAGGGTACCATGCCATTCACCTTTTTCCTTATATGGATGAAGCCAAGCGAGTGTTGGACAACCCAGTTGTTTCCACACCATGCCTCCTAGCTGGTTATAAGCAGCTCTCTTTGAGTCTTCCACCTATTGGTGATACAATTGGTCAAGAATCATCTTTGGTCCATCCCACTCCCTCAAAAATTTGAATTCAGGAATCCATCCCTGACCAACCATTGGTTGTGGGATCAGTTGAACTGGCCCCGTCTACGGTGCACCAGGTATTTTCTGTTGAAAGTGGATCTCACATCCCTCATGTCCTTCTGGTTTCTTCAGATTCTTCGAACTTGGAGAAATATTCTCCTGTCCCTATACCTCAACAAGCAGCTCCTCCACCTCCCATGATGGAGGTTCCGGAGGATACTCCTTCGGCCTTCAAGATGGAGCTCATGGAGGAGGCTCCTGCTTCTATAACATCGGGGGAAGACCTTCTCGGTTCGATGGTAGCCCCTCCAAGTAGTTTGGTCGCTTCCTTTGATTGGAGTCAATTTTTAGGATACTGCCTTCCATCTTATGTGCCTTTTGAGATCACAGTACAGGATTTTGGTTTGGTTGCACCCAGCACCATTATAGATGAAGGCGCATCTGTTAGTATTCTATCCTCAACTACTTGGCAAGCTTTTGGCTCTCCACTGCTTGCACCTGTTATGCAGAATCTGTTGGCATTTAACAGAAGAACGATTCAACCGTTAGGGATCCTTCCAAGGTTACCTGTTACTTTGGGAGGTAAAACCGTCCATATGGACGTGATGGTTGTTCCAGGCCCCTTGGATTTCAATCTTCTCTTGGGGCACGATTACACCTATGCCATGGGAGAGCTTGTCTCCTCCCTTTTTCGTGTGGTCTGTTTTCCACATGAAGGGCGGATCGTGACCATTTATCAGCTTTCGCTCTTTGGTCCTAATGTGGCAATTGGCCCGCCATCACCCCCTCTTGGTTTTTATCCACCCGTTGTATCTGCCTCACCGCAGGTCAACTATGTGGCTACTTACCCCGTGCCAGCACTCAGTGACGACGCCGTTGTGCATAGTGTACTGGGGGCATTGGGTTATGATTTCCAAGATGTCATCCTCCCACCTAGTGCAGGACTCTTGGAAGCCATGGATTCTTGTTCATCATGACGGGTAGTCTATCGGAGCATAGTTCATTTCCTTGAGTCAAGCTCCTTAAAAAATGAAATCAAGTCTGTCAGAGCATAGTTCCTCCACTTGTGTCAAGCTCCTAAAAAAAAATGAAAAAAACTGCTTGAGGATAGTTTGTTTGAGTGTGTCAACCTCGTTAAAATAATGAAACACGAGACGTTCAATTCGAGTTTTGTTAACCTTAGATCAAATCTCTTGTGTTGAACCTTCACTCCATTTCCAATGGACTGAAGCTTGCGGGGCATGTTCCTCGAATTGAGACATCATGCTAGGGGGCATGCCCGTTTCCTTATTACAAGCATAGTTAGTGTTTTAAGCTTGCATAAAAATAAAACTCATTCCCAAGCATAGTTTGCATATGTGTGTCTGTGTGTGCTTTTCAGCTTGCGTAAAAATGAAATGTGTGATTAGATACATTGTGTGAACTTTTCATTTGGGTCATTTGTTATGCAACTGATACATTAGATAACATTGTATTAGATATTCACATGACATATAAAAACATCATCACGTGAAAAGAAAGATCCATCCAGAAATAGATATGTATATATATAGATATCGAATGTTTGCATAGTGTGCATCACATTAGATCAAAAAATATACATGTTCGTCTTATTACATCCGGAGACGACACATCTCTCAAAAATATGCATGAAATAAGGCCCTAGAAGGCTAGTCTGTGTGGTGCTCATGATAACAAGTCACCGCATGCACTAGGCGTCTCAGTAGACGGTGGAGGCGACTAGGCACTCCCACCGTATGTCTCTGATATGCTAATGGTACATCTGCCAGCCGGGCATAGTCTGGAATCCCTCGGGCGATCCCCTCAAGGTTCTAGACCAACTCTCCTCCTTCCGCACCCTCCTCATGAGGATCGACTGCAAGCTGAGTTCTCCATGCGATAAGAGACATCCCGGCTGGTCTCTCTGGGCCAACATATACATACGCATGTAACTGCTGTTAGAATGGACATGTATTAACAAAAAAATCATAAACCATAAAAATGAAAACATATCATACCCAGCTCTTCGTCCCAATCCTCTCCCTCTGGCAGTGGGAGATCTAGGTCTCCAGTAAAGTCTGTCCCGGCATAAGGCCAGTCCTCAACTACAATCAACTAGCGCCGCAACCACCCAAAAAACTCTGGCCTCCAGGACATATGTTGGCCTCCTCCTACTCTGGGCATTAGTGCTGCCCAGCGAGCCATTCTCGGCTCTCGTGGTATCGGCTCCGCTACAACGGCCCCTTGGCCCTGGAATATTGGTAATCGTTCCAGAATGAACGATGCCAGGATGGACCCGTAGCCAAACTGCTTCAGCTTGGATTGTTTGCATCTCGTCAGCTGTCTCTTGATGTTGATCGTTACTGCTGTGGCCCAGTCAAACAGTATGGGACTCATGCACTCTAAAGCCAGTAAGAGTTGGGCTTTCGTCGCTTCGTGCGGTGCCTACAATCCCACAACCCACGTGATGGTATGTAGCACTACTCGTAGTGCCAGATCGGGGATAATGTGGATATCCACCTTTTTACTCCCTGATCCCATTTGTGCCCTTGGGCACACTCGTGCCATCACTTCCTCCATTTTCTCACCAGACGGTCTGCTCCCTGTCAGTATGGGTACCGGACCTTTGCGCGACAGTCCGGTTATGAAATACACATCAGAAACGTCCAGTTCTAACACCTGGTCTCGTAGCTTGAATACTTGTTCCTGTTCATCCCAAATGCTCACCAGGTACTGAAGTAGCTTAGGTTGAGCTCGTAAACAAGGTGTCAGGAAGAATTTCTTGAGCCCGCAGTTTCTGAGGGCATTCATACAGGCCTCATTTTCCATGGCCATTTCGTCCTCTTCCCCATGCTCTCTTTCTTTCCACTCAATCACCATTTTGCTCGGTTTCCTGCATCAACATGGTCACAAACCTTTAATTAGATCTCTTTTGAGCTTCAAAATTCATTCAAATTGATTAAAATGTCGAATTTTTAGGCGGAAAATTGGGTTCGGCCGCTGGCGCGAGCCTTTTGCATATAAAAGCCCATTGGCGCGGGTCCGTGCCCGATACCCGCGCCAATCAGCGGAGCCCTAAAAATTCAAAAAGTTGCCACAGAAGTCTATTGCATGATGGAAAACTATTGAAAAATGGATTGAAATGAAGTACAAGGAAGCGCCTTTTACCTGGAACTGACGAAACTCTGAATGGTAGCCCGGATTGGTCGCAATCGCCGCAGAAGTTTGCACAGTAAATGGACCAATGTTGCTCTTCACTCAGGTAAAAAGTAAAAGTAATTTTATTTTTACCATTTAGACTTATTTATAACTTTTTGAGCTCTATTTAGGTTTAAAAGGTCATTTTTCATTAATATTTCGTATGTTTTGTCGAAAATGGATTTTACACTTGCCTTTCTGTGCAGCAACAAGTTTTTATGCAACGTAAACGGTGAAACGAGTTGTATTTTATACTTTTTCGAACTCGGTAAAAACACGAAAAAGTCACTTTGGAGTCATCTTTCAACTCTTTTCTAACTCTCTAAACATGAAAAGATTGCCGAGGCCCTTGTCGTTTCGATCTTGTTAAAGTGGCTGTGAAACGACATATACCCAGTATACGTTTACCCCTTTTTCGGGCTGGGATGGATTATTTACGAAAAAGGAATACCCTAGCCTATCGCAACTAGGAGGTTTTCTCGGATATTGTTTTCTACCTTTTTGGATCTGAGAAAATATTTACGAAAAGGGACCTTTGGAGTTTACTTTTCTGCTGTCTTTTCAAACTCTCTAAACATGAAAAGATGTCGAGTTCTTTCTTTGTCAGACTCGTTAAACCCTGATGACATTGGATTCAGTCGAAATGACGTTCTCTGAGTTCCTCCTTCCTAGGGCTCGTTAAATGTACTAGGATGGATTCACCCAAAGGGTGGACTTATATTACAAGCATATGCTATCCCCTTCAAGCTTGTTATCAAAAATAATTGGGGTACTCACTAGAAATGGTGGGGGAAAAATGGAACCATCATCATTTTCATGTCGGCAGTATGTCGCTCTTGAACTTGGCACTTGTCTACATTCGTGTCGGGTTGGGGATATCTCATCTCGTTCTTTCACTTGCATCCGTGGGTTTGGATAATCCTTTTTGACCTCTCCTCTACTCATTGCCTCGTCACCATGACCTCTGATCCGTTGATGTCAAATACTGCCAAAACCACTATTTGTGCCGTTATATGTTCAAGAGAAGTTGACCTCTGCAAATATCAACCTTCCTCTGGTTCTCATATGATCCTGATTCACAACAAAAACATCGTGTTCCTCTGTCTCGTGTCGATGATGTGGGAAACATTACGGCCCACCTTCAATCAAGGTCACTTCCTATCGACTTCAGCTCATTATCCAGGAAGCTGATGTAGAGATTCCCTTATGGTACCTTGGAGCCTGCATGCCTCAATGGTAGGTTCGTCACATTCGACGTGAGGTTTTCATCATTGGCCTCTGATCGAGTGATTCTACGGGTGTTCGACGCCAGCTCATTGATTCACATGCCGTAGATTGTACCTATAGTACCTTGAGGGCCATCATCATTATTGGTGGTACCTCTCGCGTCTGTTAACAGCTTTCATCACTGGCTGGTAATCAGGCGATGTTCTTGCATGTTCGACTTCAGCCCACTCATTCACATGCTTGAACTTGTACTTTGTTTGGGTCGAGATGGAGCGCAACACCCTGGATTGTGTCTGTTGTAATCCAGGCTGCGATTTTGTGGATTATCATGATTATTTACATGACTTATTCACTGGATGGTTGTGACCATACCTGAGTCTATTTATCAATCCTCATTGGATGGCTGCGTCCATACCTTGGATCTGGATTATCGTATACTCTGTTATGGATGGTTGCGCCCATACCACATATACATCGTGTACTTGAGATATCAGTTGTATTTATCCACGCAAGTTTTCCGACGACGGAGTTTCAGTTGAACACGTTCTTGTAAAGCATTTCACCCCTCTCTCTCTCTTGGGCCTCATGCTTTAGGGGGCATCTATTACACAGTAATTTTTCACCGTCCCTACCATTCCCCATCCCGCACATTGGAGGGCCCATTATGTGACCTGTGAGAAATGTCATGCCTTGAAACTACTATCATTGCATTCCTCTAAACATGAGCTTCAATTTCCCTGAAGACATCTCCTTGCAAAAAACCATAAAAACACCCCTTTTTGCATTGGTGCAGGTAGCCAATCCATCACTCGCACCAATAGGGAAAATCCTACAAAGAGGTCGCGCCAACTGGTGCTCTGTCCCAGAGTCGCAGTCGCGCCAGCCAATTTAAGGAGTGTTTTTTAAATAAAATGGCGGAAGTTTCATTTCAACAGACTTAGAAACTGCTATCTATCTTGAGTTGGGAGGTTTGGCTCCGGAAATTCCATGTAAGGGAAGTGGTTTTCCACCTCTCATGGAAGCTTCCTTGAAGATAGGGCCAATCCCACCATTATAGGGATCCCAACTCCCCTTCCTCCATCTATAAAAGCTTTCCCATTTCCATTGCAAGCTATTCTAGAAGTGCCCAAGTCTTGAATCTCCAAGTTCTCAAATTCCCAAGAGCCTTAATGCTACAAGAGCCCTCATCCTTCCCTTAAGGCCAATCTCAAGCAAGGAGACTATCGTCGAGAGACTCTAAGAGAGGCTTGTTCCATCCTTGGCAAGCTTTGCGAGACGTGTTCTACTGGAGACCCCTTCGAAGGAGACTTCAGTGTCAGAACATTGGTTGTACTCTCTTTCGATTGTTTATTAATGAATGACTACTGGTTATGGTTCCACTCTATTTTTTCACTTATGATAATGATGAGTTATATCCTTTCTGACTAATATATAGTTGCGTATTCTGGATTTTATGCTTGTATTCGTATTGTTTCTTGCATGTGCAAGTGTCCATTCACGGGGATCGTGGGGATCGTGATCTGCTAAGGCTAAGGAATGGGAACACTGTCTCTTCTACGAGTCATAGCGTTGGACTCCAGGTAGGCCTCCATCGTTGATCTGTTTATTCGCAATTAGGAACTTTTGCTGTAGCATTTGATGATTGTTGCTAGACCCGTTCTGGGCTAGTAGGGATCGCCTCTGTCCACAGAGGGGATTTACCTCCTCAACAAGTGCTTTAGAGGTCCCAGGATGTGGAACCTCAATCAAAAAGTAAAAAATGCCCGATTGAGAGTACACTAAATCAAGGTACTTGGCATGAGCGATGGATTGTTTCTCAATTACACATGCCCCCATGGCGATTTCTTTCACAATCTGATTGACAAAAGAGGTAGTGAACCAATGAGTAAGAAGCTGATCAGGAATTTCAAACTTGATCAGATGACGACGTCGTCTCCATTCATGAATGTGGTCCGAGATATGGGTAGCTCGGTCTTGTTTCAAGGATGTGAGGAGATGCATCCTGGCTTCATAACGGACCGAAAACTGGAAATGAGTAAGGAATGCCATAGCAAGAGTATTGAAATCTTGAAATATGCCACGAGGCAGTTCGATATACCACTTAACAACAGCTCCGGTAAGAGTGCACTGGAAGAGACGGAGCCGAACAGAGTCGTCCACCCAAGAATTGGAGGAACACCATAAATGGTATGTCATGACGTGAGCTTGGTGGTCTTCTCCAAACTTTACCTCAAAGTTGTGACAATCACCAGGAACATTCGCTGGAAGCAGAGGCCAAAAGGGATTATGAAGAATGGAATCATTTGTCAATTTGGACACATCCGGTAACTCCAACGTAGCGAGAAAAGGTAATTGAGGATTAAACGAAATAGCAGGTCATCAATAAGGACCCGTACCCATACTCCATCCTGGTTGAGTATAAATTTGCCCCCATTGATTCTGTCCTAGAGGATTCTGACCAGAAGGGGTATAAGCCAGATAATTTGGTTGATATGGCGGCTGAGGACCAGGATACGGGGATTGAAAACTGGGTTATTGATTCTTATTATATGAGGGTCTCGATTGAGCAGCATAAGGATTCTGCTGCGGAGTATAAGTATAGCTTGGCGGTTGAGGGTGATAAGCAAGACCTTGAGACGGGTTGTAAATCGGTCGATATTGAACTTGAGGAAAATAACTGTCTTGGGGTAGAACAGGCTACTGATAAGTGGGGCCTTACTGAGCTGGATATGTCAAGCATAGTGGTTGATTTGGGTGTGACATAGAGTAGAGCAGTGGCTGAGCAGGGTAAATGGGTTGTGTAGGTTGGCCCGGCTGAGCAGGTTGACCTGACTGATGAGGGCCATCAGGTTGCCCCAGTTGAGTGAGTTGGCTTGATGGCTACAGTGGGCCAGGTTGTGCCTGATAAGCAATTTGACATGGAGTAGGACCATAAGATGGTCCTGGCTATGAAAAATTTGGACCGATCGAGAGATATGGCTGTTGAGGTTGCACCAAAGTTTGAGATGGATGAATCTTCCCCCAAGGACCGTATGAAGGTCCAAGTTGATATACCAGCTACCCATCTGGTCCTTGAGGTTGCCCTGGTTGGAACACAGGCTGAGCTTGTAAAGGTTGACCTTGAGGATTGTAAGGCTGCCCTTGTGAGCCGTAAAGCAATCCTTGCTGGACCGAAGCTTGTCCCTGTAAGGGTTGCCCTTGCGGGTCATACGCATACCCTTGCTGCACCGAATGTTGTCCTTGGAAGGGTTGTCCTTGTGGGTCATAAGCATATTCCTGCTGAACAAAAATTTGTCCCTTAAAGGGTTGTCCTTGTTGGTTAGAGGGTTGCACAGGCAAGGTAGGTATAAAATTGGAAAAGAACTGATAAGCCTCAGGAGCAGGCAAGTAGATAGGGTTGCCTTGCTCGTCATGCTGGAATGAAAATGAATAAATCAAGGTACCATCCACTCCATAATGAGAAAAATAAGACTGATATGGATCTTGAGGGGACTGATACGTTTGGGAGTTCTACTACTGAACAGCTAGTTGATACTCCTCAAAATAAAGGCCGTTAGGGATCGCCATGGCAATCTAGGTCTCTACGGAAGTTGAAACCCCTAACGAATGAGAAGTGACAACCGATGCCGAAGCAACCACAAAGACAGTAGTTCAAGTGTTAACAGATGTAACAAAAGGCGTCGACGACGAAATAGGTGTCGTTGGCGACATACCTAAGGATGGAAGAACTGGACCCCTTAACGGAGTTGATGTTGCCATGGAGGCAATACCGACCATAATCTGACCCAAAGACCTATATCCAGCTGGAAGCGACACCGATAGTGAATATTGAGCAGGCTCTTGTTGGATGTCTTCCGGGAAAAGTTGGTATTTTTCATCAAAAACTGGAATACCCTCACTACCATTAGGACCGGAGGAATCCATGTCTGAATCCACTTTAAGATCTTGCAAAAGAGTATGGGGGCCAGGAGGTATGATAGCAGCCAAAAACAGTGATCCCGATGTAAGAGGGGGGAAATGTTCCCCAACCCCAAATCCAAACCAAGTGTTTGAAAGAGGCCAATGGAACTCCATTGGTTCTCCAAAGGGGTACTCTGACGGGATGACAAGTTGTTGAAGCTCGACAGAGCCAGAGATCTGAGAAGTTTCGGATGAATCGCCCGAAAAAGGACTTCCAATAGACGAAACTGATGGTTCCGCCACTGTGACTATAGCACACCAGAAAAGGGAAAAAGATTGAAAACGGACTCTTGGATCAAAACCAAGGGAAACAAAGACAGGCCAAGTAATCAATCTTTAATGGGCATGTAATCGTAGATAGTTTATTTCACCACATTGAAACAAAAAGTTTGTTGTTTCATGTTTTAAGAGTCAAGAAATAGTCAAAGATGACTCTATTCTCTTTTAGTTTTAAGCAAGCATGAAAGGAAAAGTGCTCGATGATCTTTTCAATTTTATGGAGTCAGTAAAGATAAAAAATTACTGCTCAGGTAGTCTAGGTAAAAGGGTGTACCAAGTTCCCATGAACTGCCATATACACCTTGGTTATAAAATGAAATAAGAATCAACCAAGGACTTGACATACGTATAGGTAGTCTCCCCGAATGTTGTGTTCAGTGTATCATGGTTACAAGGTGGCAAACTCGGCTTCCTATGGATAAAAGGATTACAACCTATTGGGGTCTCCCTTTATATACTCAACAGTACAGGGAGAAAAATTCCATACTAATGATGTTTGAAGCCAGATGGCGAGCGACAATTGCTAGGTTTTAAGATGCTGGAACACGTCTCTAACTTAGAACACTAAATGTTTTGTTAAGTTTCAATGCTGCCTTAGGTTAATTGAATAAATTTTAAGTTGATATTGTATTTATGTTTCAATTCCAAGGTCCTACCGAATGTTGGATCTCACAAATTCCTAACTCCAAGCTACATGCCATAAAATACCATTTCATTCAATGAAGAGCTATCTACGAGAAGGTTAGGAGTTTTCAAGCGATAGAAAATAATGAGAACACATAGAAGCATTCACTACAGAACCTGTTGCCAACTAATGAGAACGAGAAATTTTTCCTAAAATTTCGAATGCTAGTTATGCGAAAGATTTTCCAATTACACAATGCAAAAAAAAATGCAAGCACAAAATCTATTTTTTATTTTTTCAATGTAATAAAGCAAACAGTGCACTAAATAACATGAAAAGCGAATCTTCACACTAGTTTGAGAATGCCAATGCAATATTCGAAACAAAACAATCTAAACAACTAAAAATAAAACAAGACAAAAACTCAAACCAATGTCACAATCTCTCAAATCAAATAAAGATGCCGAAATAGACCCATCCAAGCAATGTGAGCTAAGCTTGGAGTGACAAGAAGAAAAATTCAATAAAAGAGGCAAGACTCACTACAGACTCATTCCACCAAATGAAATCACTCAAAATGGATCCAGGGAGCTGAATGCAACCAAGCAAATAACAAAGGTGACCGTGAAACAAGAGACCCAAACTCCTACAAGAGGCTCAACATGTCAAAGCACTAGATATCCCTAAAGCCATGATGTTGAAAGAAATGGACAAACAACCGAAGGAAGAAGGTTGATCACAGTCACAAACAAACCCAAAGCATTCAAATCAAGGCAAGAAAACACCCAGAGACACCAAGATGGACCAAAAACTCCAAAACAGGGAAAACCCTAGCACCTACAGGAATTGGCACGACTGTCTGGCTGTAATCCGTGCCAGACAGGGGATGGAGCGGGTGATAAACTGGAAACACATGCCAGTGGGTGCAAATGTGAGGCTAGAAACCACACCAATCGAGCCAACCTTGGAAAGACGAAAATTTGGAAAAACAGAGGTCAAATCTGATCCTCTGGGGCTGAACAGGGGTCTAAGACTTAGCAAAACAACCAGAAAAGGCAAGCTAAGCAAGTAAAGACCAAGAAGAATATATAATAGATGAAAGACAAACTCGCACTGATCCCCAGTGGAGTCGCCAATTTTTTGGTGAGGTAAATCCCCTCTATGGACAGAGGCGATCCCACTAGCCCTAGAGTGGGTCTAGCCACAAACGAGACACACTATGACATCAATTCCTAGTTAAGAATGGACAAAGACTTGGTATATCACTTACCGTAGGTCCTGCATTGTTGTGTCGTTCGGGAGAATGGCTGCCTCACGCTCCTAATTTGACAGATCACGATCCGCTCGTTCTCATCCTCGGATACCTGCACATACACAAGAAACGAAGATGATACACAACATACTATTTCGCATTCCTAACTATTAGTCAGTCGAAGAAGACTAAATCAAATGTGTCAAATAAACATAACACAGAGATGGAATCAATACCATAGTTGAGTATATTAATTTAAAGAAGGAAGAGTACAACCAGGCTTCGACATTGCAATCTCCTCCAGCAGGGTTCCAGCAGAGCACGTCTCATAAAGCTCATCGGGAATTCAGATGGGGGATCTCTCTACGGGATCCTCCTTGGTTCGACCTTCTTTATAGTGATTTCTCAGCTATAATATCTCTTCTCCAAGTTCAGCTTCTTGGCTATATGTTCAACTAGCTATTGTAAAGGGAGAAGGCTTGTTTAGATAGAGGGAGAAGGAGAGGTTAGGATTCCTATAATCATGGGGGAAGTCCTATCCTCCAAGAATGTTCCATCAACCATTTCCTAAAGGAAGAGATTTGTGGCTTATCGAGTTTAACCACTTGCAATGAGTCATTCGTGAGGTGGTTAAAGGAAACTTCTGCCTCCAATTTGTTAAAAAACATTCCAAAAAAGGTTGCTGCAGGCACAACAAAGAGACAGAGTGCCAGCTGGTGCAGGCTCTAGTGCAAATCTTCCCCATTGGCGTGAGGGGTGAACTATCTACCCACTCCAATGCCAAAATATAGGTTTTTGAGTGCTTTCTAAGGAAATTTTCAACAAGAGGAATCATGTCCTTATGCAGAAGGATGCAAAGAAGGTATTTGTAGAGTATGACACTGCTCATAGGTCACGATAAATACCCTCCAATATGCGGGGCAAGGGATTGCAAGGACGGTGACAAAATGTTGTGTAACAGTGTGCTAAGAATTTATAAATGGAAAATATAGGGTATACATCAAACCTTGGTACAAGATTTTCATGATATGTTTTGATAATTGATTTGAGATCTAGAATCTGCAACTAACTCTAGTTAAGGTTGATCATGATATTGTCTATGATTAATATTGATTGACATTTTTATGAAATCTAGGATGTGTATTAATCCCTAGTGGAAATTCTAACTTGTGAATTTTTAAAAAGGTTGTTAGATGCCTTGCAGATCTATATTGGTTCTAGGGTTTACTATAAGTTGTAGCACGGTATGCTATACCTTTGAAAGAAACGTTGAAACCCTAGATAGAATGAAATACATTATGAAGTAGTCTAGTGTTTATGATAAAATTCCTTAGCAAAATTTTAAATAGTATATATCTCTTGTTTGGGTAAATGATATGTATAAAATTGAAAATGCTTCTGTGATTTTGATATGGCTAACTTCATGTTTATATATATTTGTTTGTACTTTTTGTCTAAATTTATGCAATTACATCATAAATATGAGAAGATGATAAGTATGATGAGAAGTATGGAAGCCATGAAAGATTTTCCAACACATAAAGAAGAAGTTAATCTCCCTACATTAAGAGTGAGCCTGGATAGAAAATAAATCTCCCTAGTTAAGAGGGAGGACATAAGAAAGTTTTTGGTTGGATAATATATTATGGAAATATATGTTGCCACATGTGAAGTAGGAAGAGGAATCTTCTTCTGAAAGATTCTATTGATAGTCCTACTAAAATTAGTTGAAGGGAAACATCGAAACCCCAAAGATTTTTTTTATTATGCATCTAAAATTATTGATGATTAGGGTTTTTGTTTGCACAGGTGAATCTCTCGAAGGACTTGATAGCATGTTGGTTACAAATAATTTTTATTAGGAGTGATTGGTTTTCCTTAATATTTTGGATCAAGGTGTGTTAAGACTTTGTGAGTGAAGCATTACCTAGAAAATACATCATGTCAACACTTTGTGTTGATGTATAGTTGGGAGGGCGGCATTGAGTGGATGTGCACCTAGTTCCCTGGGTTGATGATTAGTAAGTAATCATGATGGTACCTATATAGGTTGAAAGCTTTAGTCCATATTATTCCCACTCGTATAAGTTTCTTTGGTCAGGAATCTAGTCCATGGAATTTCGGTGCCTAAAATTCTTCATAGATAAAGTGATATATTCCATGTACTTCTTTTATATATGAATACCTCCCTAGTTAAGAGGGAGTGTTGAAGAATGTAACTAGGTTTGGTCTTCATTATATATTTGTAAAAATATTTTATTATTGTTATTAAATGACTTATTAAAGCATGGGTTTCATGCTTGGGTCATATTTAAGGTCCCAATTGTGGACTTGTAGGTTAGTCATTACATATTTAAATTGATCTTATTTGGGATTTTAAATCATGTAATATTATATTAGGTAATATTAGCACAATTCAAAATACTCTGATATTTTCGGATCACTATATACAATTGTAGTGGTATAATAATGCTCAATGACATGATGATATTCGGTAATCTTAGTTCTATGATGGTACATGGTGCTACAATGAAGTAATCTCTATCTCTGTACTCAGTGCCATTATTGATGTTCATGATGCTACTCGGTGAAACTCCTTATGGTGATCAGTGATATTGTTTGATGACATCCTTCTTGGTGATCATTGATGATGCTCGGTGACACTCCTTATAGTAATCAGTGATGTTGGTTAGTGATATTTCTCAGGATGATCAGTGATGCTGCTCATACTATGATGATGCTCAATATTGTGTTGTTATGATGCTTGGTGTTATGTTTCTATCTCAACTTCAGTTAAGATAAATAGGATGAAGTTTAGGTGCAAGAAATGGAGATATCAGTGGCATGGAGATCTTGGTGCTAACATAATGAACGGATGACTTGATGGAGGAAGCCTATAGTCTAAGGCACTTGGTCATATCATCTTGAACCTATTGAAGAAATAATTTTTACTAGGTTTCTACCAAAGAGTGGGGCTTTTACCTGGCAGTGTGCCTACATCTTGTGTCCTCTTCCATTTTTTTGGCATTAGCCTTGATGATAAAAGATAAAACAAAAGAACACATAATAATAATCACAAGATAATGTAATGATAAGAAAAACTAATTAATTTCCATTTATCTAACACTTGTACTCCCTTTGCATTGATAATGTTCCCCAAGTACAAGATATTGGTCATACCAAACTCACATTTTGATTCGTTTGCAAAAAGATATTTCTCCTTTAGTATGTGAAAAACATCCTCAAAATTCTCTTCCGATGTCTTTCTATAGATGATAAGATCAATAAAAAACACCAAAAAATATATCCACAACCACTTCCTAAAAATATGATTCATGCATGACTAGAAGGTAGCAGGGGTACTGGTAAGCTCAAAAGGAATGATAAATAACTCAAAGTTCCCATAGTGACATTTAAAGGGATTTTTGTGTATATATTTCTCATGCACCCTAAATTTATGGTACCTTGACCGCAAATCAAATTTGGAGAAATAGAAATATTTGTGTGACTCCTCCATAAGCTCATTAATACTAGGTATTGAGTATGTATTGTTGATGGTCTTATTTTTTAGGACCTTGTACTTTATGGACATCCTTATTTTTCCATCCTTTTCCTTAACTAATACTACAAAGGATGAAAATGGGCTAGCACTTTCCCTTATGTGTCCCATATCCAACAACTCCTTACTGATATTTTGTATTTCCTTCTTATGCCATTTGGGATTCTTGTTTGGAGTTGTGATAATCATCTTATCCCCTTCTTCCAATTCTATCGTATTCATGAATCCCTTGTCTGACGACCTCCCTAGTGGGATCTCTTCGAAAACCTTTTGATACATGCTTAATAATGCTTGAATATATGGCAGGTATTGCTTCCCCTCATATGGAATATTTTTCTTTGTCACCATACACTATGTATCATGTTAGTGTCTAAATGTTTCAATGATCAAATACACTCTTTCAGGTTTATTTGGTAGAAGTACTTGGTCAAAATTTTATGTTTTCAAATAAATTAACAAATAAATTTTGTTCATTGGATGTTGTCTAGGTCATATGCAACTCCCTCCACCCACTCATGGTCATCATAAATCTCAAGGTCATGTCATCATTTAAGTATCTAGGGTCATAAATTAGTTAAAATACCTTCATCTAGGTCATGGTATAGGGTTATTGTTTTCTTGTCATCATAATGCCAATCATGTCCTATAAGAAAGGAAAATAAGATTCATTTTCATTATTCAATTCACCTTCATTAGGAGTTAGAAAATCTACAAAATAAAACAAAGGGAAACTTGTCCTTTTTGCAAAGAAGTATGTTACATTGTCAAATATTTCAAAATATATTTGTCTCAAAGTACATTTGATGTCACTAAAGCCAAAGGAAAAGTTTGTAAGTTTTAAAGGGAAATGAAGCTTATTTTGAGTTCATTTCATCCTTTGGTTTTCAAGAGCTCCTCTCTCATGCTCCACAACTCTCCACTTGTGAAATCTACATCCTTGCCTATGAGGTTAATTTCTCTAGAAGATTTGTCCTTCAATTTCAAATTTGAGACATCATTGTTCAGGTCCAAGTCGAAATCCTTCCTTTCAGGAATAGTCTTTGACCCCATTTATTTTGAGACATACTTGCCATTTTCTAAGTCTTCTTATTTTGAGCTTGATAGTAAGTTATGATCTTATTTTCATAAACTTCAGGGTTTGGTCAATAAGATTCAAGTAACCTCTGAAAAATCTTATTTCCAGTAACAACGACAAGCTTTATTTTCTTCTACATCTACTGTCACACCTTCTCACACAACTACACCATCATTTTTCACTTTCACTCTGTCACTTCCTCTACAGTTATAAACTCCATCAACACCTCCACAACCTCCTCCATTATTCATGGCAAGATTTTCTCCATTGATTCTACCGCCACAACTCACTGCATTACCTCTGAATTATGGTCAAATATTTCATATTTTTTATGGGACAATAGAGGTTATTGCTCACCAACACATTGTTAAGGTGATTCATTTCATCAATATTGAAGAGATTGATAATGATGATGCCAAGATGCGCATTTTCGTACAAATTTTCTCAGGAGAGGTTAATAAATGGTTATGTTCCCTAACAGTTGCTTCTGCAGCTAATTCACAACAACTAATTGACTTATCTAAGGCAAAATTGCAAGAGAAAAAAAACCCTTTACAAATTCTAGCCGAATACAACGCCTTGAAAAGAAATCCTATTGAGTATGTGCAAGATTTCACTACAAGATTCAATAGGATATATGATTCCATTCTAGAAAACATTAAGCCTCCTCTTCGCCTTGCACTTCTTCATTATATAGATGTTTTCGATATTGATATGGCCTACCAATTGAGGGAAACAAATCCATCTACCCTTGAAGAAATGCAGAGGAATACAGTAAGCATTGAAGCGAATCTAATTATCAAGAAATCAAAAATAAAACCAGAAAAGAGGGTTACCATCAAGGAGGAACCATCTACTTAATCTGAGGGAAAAATTGATACCTTGATCAAGACAATGGATAATATGATGGACAAGATGACCATCATGGATAGACAAGTTGAACCCTTAATCAGAAATCCCAATTTCAGTGGTCAACAATAGTAGCCTCAATACAATATTAAGCAAAGGGAGAAGAGTGTTGTGTAACCAGCTCCAAAAATAGAAGAAAAGAGATATGAACGCCTTAGAAATAAGCCACTTTGAGGGGGAAACCTCCAATACATTACATAAATGAACAATTCTTGGATGATACAATTCATAAAACCTCCTTTCTATATATAGGAGTCCATGGGGCCATAATGTAATCCTAGTGGGCCACAATGTAATCCTAGCCGACCTAACAATAATAATTTAAGGGCACAATAATAATAAAATGGGGGTTACAAGGGTACAATAATAACAATAAGGGGGTTACACGAACAACAATAAGGGACTATACTAGTAATATAGGAACCTAGCATGCCCCTCTCCTTCAAAAAAGTGTTGTCCTCAACACTTGAGTAGCTCTGGGTGCTTCTATATAAAATTCTCATCCTCCTATGTAGAATCTTCAGTGGGTAAGTTCTTCCACTTGATGAGATACTCTGAAATTGATCGATTCCGTAGCTGTCGAGTTCTTGTTTCCATGACTGCTTCAGGTTCCAATATGATTTTTCCTTCCTCATCAAGTTCTGGCAATATTGTTTGAACCGGAAGATTTTCACCTATAACCTTCTTTAAGCATGAAACATGGAAAATTGGATGTACTCGCGAAGAAGCAGGAAGCTCCAATTTGTATGCCATAGTACCAATCTTTTGCAACACCTTGTAAGGACCATAGTACTTTGGTGATAATTTATTATCCTTCTTAGCTTGCTTGAGGGACATTTGTCTGTATGGTTGTAGCCGTAAAAATACCCAATCTCCTACATCAAAACTTCTCTCGCTGCGATGTTGATCTGCCTGTTGTTTCATTCGATTTTGTGCCAAATTCAGGTTATCCTTTAAGAGTTGGAGAACTTCTTGCCGATGCTCGATGTGATCTTCCACTGCTTGAACCTTCGAATTTTCCCTTAAAGATGATGTGATGGATGGTGGATGATATCCATAAAGTGCCATAAATGGGGTCATTTTTGCCGCAGTATGGAAGGAAGTGTTATACCACCATTCGGCAAGAGGTAACCACTTGACCCATTGTGTTTGTTTATCAGATACAAAACAACGAAGATATCCTTCCAAACATTTATTTACTATCTCCGTTTGACCATCAGATTGCGGATGATAAGATGAGCTATGAGCTAATTGAGTACCCAAACAAGAAAATAGCTCCGTCCAAAAATTTCCAGTAAAAATGGGATCTCTGTCGCTCACAATAACCCTTGGGCTTCCGTGTAGCTTTTGAATTCTATCCATAAATGTAGTAGCAACCGTACTTGCTTTAAATGGATGAGATAATGCACAAAAGTGTGCATACTTGGTAAGTCTATCAACTACCACCATGATGACACTCTTTCCTTTGGACTTAGGTAAACCTGTGATAAAATCCATTGAAATCTCCTCCCAACGTTGACTTGGGATGGATAAAGGTTGTAGAAGTCCTGGGGTCTTAATTGTTTCCACTTTATTCTGCCGGCAAACCAAACATTCCGCCACAAAATTTCGAATATCAGATTTAAGGCCATCCCAAAAAAATTCTTTCTTCACCCTGTGGTAAGTTTTTAAAAATCCTGAGTGTCCTCCTAAAGGAGAAGTGTGCAATTCCATAAGAATCTTTTGTTTTATTTGGGAATTCTTACAAAGATATAAGCGATCTTTGTACCATAAGGAATCATTTTTCCAACTAAATGTATCAGATGTACTAGGATCTTGCTGCAACTTTTGAATGAATATCCATACATCTTTGTCCTTCTTCCATTCATCTCTTGCTTCAGTTATCCAATCTGGTTGGATAATAGAAATGGCACAAAGCAATGCTTCCACCTTTTCATCCTTTCTTGAGAGTGCATCTGCAACAACATTAAGCTTTCCTTTTTTGTAGATTATTTCAAAGTCATAACCCAACATCTTTGTGACCCATTTTTGCTGCTCTTCTCAAGATAGTCTTTGTTCCAAAAGTGTTTAAGACTATCATGATCAGTTTTTACCTTGAAGTGTCTTCCCATTAGGTAAGTTCGCCATTTCTTTAGTGCATGCAGTATTGCTAACATTTCCTTCCCATAAATAGGTTTCTGTAAATACTTTCCTTTGATTGGACGACTTTCAAAAGCAATGGGTCTTCCTTCCTGCATTAAAACTGCACCAATTCCATTTCCTGAGGCATCACATTCCGCAATAAAGGTTTTTGTGAAGTCTGGTGTAGCTAAGACCGGTGCTAGGCACATTTCCTCTTTAAGACGGTCAAAGGCCTTAGTTGCTTCAGGAGTCCATGAGAATGCATCTTTCTTCAATAAGGTTGTTAGAGGTGCTGCTATTCTCCCATAATTCTTAACAAACTTGCGATAATACCCTGTTAACCCTAGAAATCCTCGCAACTGCTTTATGGTTGTGGGAAATTTCCATTCCTTAATGGCTTTAATTTTGTTAGGGTCTACTTTAACACCCTCGTGAGATACAATATGACCCAGATATTCCACCTCTTGTACTCCAAAGAAACATTTGGATTTTTTTGCATATAATTGTTTCTCCTGCAATAGTTTGAGCACCCCGTCAACATGTTCAACATGATCCTTCCAAGACCTCCTGTAGATTAGTATATCATCAAAAAATACTAGCACAAATTTTCTAAGGAAGGGTTTGAAAATGGAATTCATCAACCCTTGAAATGTAGAAGGTGCATTGGTAAGGCCAAAAGGCATGACCAAAAATTCATAATGACCCTCATGAGTTCGAAATGCTGTTTTTGGAATATCTTCAGTCTTCATTCTAATTTGATGATATCCTGCCAGTGCATTACACGATATGGTCGGATTCATTTCTTCCTCTTCTAGGGGTGGTTCCTGGTGTATATCGTCTTCTTGTTCATTTTCTTCTTCTTCTTCACAATCTATGTAAAATAATTTCTTCTCAGCACACTTATGACCTTTAGTGTATTTGCTATCACAACTGTAGCAAAGCCCTTTTGCTCTTTTTTTCTTCCAATTTTTGTGGTGTCAACCTTGTAGGTTGTGGAAATCTAGGCGTAGCAACACTTCCTTCTTTATAGAATTGAGTGGTAGGCTTCCTTGTCGCCATTATTTTACATTCAACTTTTCTTGCCAACCCGAATGCCTTCTCCAATGAATCTGGTTCCAAAACGCGAACTTCATGTTGGATATTATCCTTTAAAGTGCCTATGAAGAGATCGATCCTGTGTTCCTCTGGAATATCAGTTACCCTTATATTCAATTTTTGGAATTCCTCAATGTGTCGCCCCACTAAACCCTTTTGTTTGAGATTTATCAATTGGCTAAAGAAGGTGTTTCTCTTTGTATCCTCATAATGTGCTATCATTTCTTCCGTAAAAATTGACCAAGTGACAATTTTTTACGGGAGCAAAGCCATCGATACCATACAAATGTATTTTGTTCTAAATGTAAAGTTGCAATGCGTACCTTTTGTGTGTTTTGCACATTATGGAGATCAAAATATCGCTCCATCTGTAGTATCCATGTTACAGGATCCTTTCCATCAAACTTCCTCATATCCATTTTTGGAATATGGTGGTTCTTCCCACCAACATTCGAGTTTATGAAATCATGATTAACATTTATTTTGTTCTCATCATGAGGTTCTTCTCCTATATTTCCACCATTAGGAATCATTTCTGGTTTTAAGCTTGTCATCAAGCCTTCCATGTATGCTTTTATATCACTCTTCATGTTTTCCATGTTGTCTTTCATGTCATCCATCTTAGCTTCCACGCCATCCATCTTAGCTTCCACGCCATCCATTTTAGCTTCCACGCCTTTCTTCAAACCGTCCATCTTCAATTCCATGCCTTCCATCTTAGCTTCCATGCCTTTCTTCAAACCTTCCATCTTCACTTCCACGCCTTTCTTCAAACCTTCCATCTTCACTTCCACGCCTTTCTTCAAAACTTCCATTTCATTTTTTGTTGCTTTTTGCGAGAGTGAAATTTGTTGCACTTGCTCTTGTAATTTTGATAGATCATGTTGCAATTCTTCATCTTCATGAGTCATAGTAGAGCCTTCTCAAGGCTTAATGGGTGTTGAATTATTTTTAGGGGCCATTTTAGAATCCAATATTGATATCTATTCTACAAGCTGCCCTTGGAATCAATTCGACTTGATTCTTCAAACAAGACTTATGCAATTCGGAAAAAAAAAATACACACCTTTTACTAGCTTTTAGGAGCTCGCTATTGAAATTGAATTATCTCTGTAATTGAAAATATTCAATATCTGAAATTCAGCCCTGTAGTAGCCCTCTGAAGCTTCTTTCAAATGCCACAGGTCTGACCTGATTTTGATTCTCCAAGACAAAGTTGTGTCCAATCTCCCACAATGACCTAATTCTGGACTGGTTCAGTAGAGCGAACTTGTACGACTTGCCACGTGTCACTTTTTTGTCCTTTGTCTCTGAAATTGATAGCAAAGAAACTACAGGCCGTGTGCCTGCGACCACTTTTGACGGCACTCCAATCCAATCTTCAGAGAGAGAGTTATTGAACTTTTCCCACGATCACCTCTTTGAGATGAAATTCAGGAGCCTGAAAAAGCACTACCTTCCACAGATCATATCTCCAAAAATATTGCGAACCAAGCTCTGAATTTTTTTTGAAGAATTTCCTCAGGATTTCAGCTTCGCACCATATGAATTTCAGACTCTGAAACTTCGTACAAAAAAATTTATAGCGCAATTTCCACGATGACCTGTTTATGAGCCTGAAAAAATACCTAACTTCCACAGATGATATCTCCTCAAATATTGCGAACCAAGATCTGAAATTTTTAGACAACCTTCCTCAAGATTTCAGCTTCGTACCCTAGAAATTTCAGCTTCTGAAGCTTCGTAGAAAAAAAAGTTATAGCGAAAATGCCACGATGACCTGTTTGGAGCAGCGAAACCCTAGAATCCCAAAGCTCTGATACCAAATGTTGTGTAACCAGCTCCAAAAATAGAAGAAGAGAGATATGAACGCCTTAGAAATAAGCCACTTCGAGGGGGCAACCTCCAATACATTACATAAATGAACAATTCTTGGATGATACAAATGAACAAAACCTCCTTCTATATATAGGAGTCCATGGGGCAACAATATAATCCTAGTGGGCCACAATGTAATCCTAGCCGACCTAACAATAATAATTTAAGGGCACAATAATAACAAAATGGGGGTTACAAGGGTACAATAATAACAATAAGGGGTTTACACTAACAATAATAAGGGGCTATACTAGTGATATAGGGACCTAACAAAGAGGGGTCAGAATCAACAAGGTCAGTAGAAAATTCACACTCCTTTTCAACAGAATCATACAGAAGACCCTAATGAAGAAGAAGAAGAGATTTCAGGAGAAAATCGTTTTTCTGAGGAAAATTAGCAGCCGATTTTCTTGACTGAAGAAGATCAATTTTCTAAATAACTTTATATACCAGATGATCAGAAATATGTTATGTCTAACAATGATATGTTATCAGTACAGACAGAATATTACCAAAGAGGATATCAAAATTCTCTTACCTAGGTGTAAAGGCAGTATGGTTTGAGAAATAGAAACATGCCTATAACTTTAAGTCAGAAAAAGAATAATTCTGAAGAAAATGCTTATAATACAGAGATGACTACTTCAAATCAGAGTGAGGATAAAGGACCTATTGTTCCTAATCATGGAAAGGGAAATGAAGCTTCTACCAGCAATCATAAGTAAGATAAAGAATTTCAATATGGAGGACCAATAAAGGAGATCTCAAACAAAGATCAACCCGAAAATAAGGATGTACCATCTAAAGAGGTAGAAAATAATTATGCTTTATTTAGTCTTGAGAATGAAATTTCAAAAATTAAAGTCTCAATTCCATTGACTGAAATAATCAATAATTACCAATATAAGTTCCAGGTAGCCAAATTTCTTAGGGTAGACCAAATGTTTGATATGGTAACTATTAGTGATCATCACTCTGAGATTTTGTTTGGCCATGTTGTAGATGGTGTCTTAGAATATAGTGAGGTCCCTCCATTTTACCTCAGCCTCAAAATTCGTGATTTTATCCTCCATAACACCATGCTAGACTCTGGAGCATCCCATAATCTCATGCCTAAAGCCATCATGGACAAAATAGGATTGGATATTACCAAACCCTACCATGACCTTTACTCTTTTGATTCAGGAAGGGTTAAATGTCTCGGTCTCATCAAAGATCTAGTGGTGCCCTTAGAGAAAATTTCAAGCTAAGAATGTTCTCATGGACATTTTTGTAGCTAATATCCCTCCAAGATATGGAATTTTGCTCTCCAAGTCAGGTATCTGAAATTTTTACTTCATCACCATGGTATGATGATATTGTTCATGTGCTGCAATATTTGAATCCTCCCCCTAGTTTTCCTAGCAATAAAGGTAGATCTATAAAGTTGAAGGCTCTTAAATATTGCATTCTTAACAATGTTTTATATTAGAAATATCTTGGTGAGGTTTTATTAAAATGTTTTGTAGAAATTTAAGTTGAAAAAGTGATGAATGAATTTCATAAAGGTGATTGTGGTGGTCATATTTTCTAGAAGGCTACAACAAACAAGATATTGAGGGTTGGATTTTATTGGCCAATTTTATTTTGCGACCTTTACAAAATTTTCATGAGTTTTCATGAGTGTCAAATTTTTCAGGGAAAGAGAAAGCTCTTACCGCTGCCCGTTGAAACCAATTTTAGTTCAAGCATCTCCCTATTGTTCCAGAAAATTTTCGATATTGGAAAGTCTTTCAAGATGAAAAATAAATTAACAACTTCTTATAGACAGAAGAGGAGTTTGTGAGTTCAAAAATGGATGACCAGTTTTAAGAAGATGATCAAGAAATGCATGCAACATAATTGAAGGTACTGCAATTGAAAGACAACTCCATTCCAAGAGGTGTTGTACCTTTGGAGGAGATTTTTTATCAGGATGATGTCGCATGGAAACCAACAATGCTACCAAATGAAGTAGGAGTGGAAGAAATCAATATTAGCATTCCCGAGAAGCCCAAAATGATCAAGATATCAAAATATTTGGGACCATAAATGAAACGTAAATATGCAGCACTCGTGTCTCAGTTTTCTAATGGTTTTTCATGGGAATATACTGATCTAAAAGTGTATGATAAGAGTATAATTCAGCACACCATTCCTTCAAAACCTGATTAGAAGCCTTTCTGCCATAAAATTAGGAGGAGGAATCCAAAGTTGTTGCCCTCCATTCAAAAAGAAGTGAACAAGTTGTATATTGCTGGTATTATAGTTCCTCTCTATTTTTCAAATTGGATGTCAAACTTAGTGCCAGTAAGAAAGAAAACGGGTGAGATTCACTTGTGTATAGATTTCTGTAATATGAATAAAGGATCAATGAAAGAAAACTACCCACTTCCAAAGATGGAACATATCCTGCAAAGGGTGGTTGGTTATTCCAAAATTTAATTTTTGGATGGATATTCCAGGTATAATCAAATTTTAGTTCATATGGATGATCAAGAGAAGACAACCTTTACAATACCTTGGGGTAATTTTATGTATGCTAATATGCCCTTTGGGTTGAAGAATGTAGGAGAAAATTTTCAGCGAGCGATGGATATCATATTTTCCAATGAAAAGGATGTGCTTTTGGTTAATTATCTTGATGACATCACAATTTTTCCAAGACGGATGAACAACACTTACAACATTTGAAGACAATTTTCCATAGGTGCAGAAAACTTTGCATATTATTGAATCCAAAGAAGATTTTGTTTGCTATGGAAGAATGGAAATTGCTTGGTCACAACATATCTAAAGATGGCATCTGGATAGATCCTTCAAGGATCGAGGAAATTCAAAATTTGGACTATCCTAGAAGCAAGAAGGAAATCCAATCATTAAATGGTAAAATCAATTTCTTGAGAATGTTTATTCCTAACCTTGTTGAACATTTAAGAGAAATTGTTGATATGTTGAAGAAAGACAATGAGGTAAAATGGTCCGATGAGGCAAATAAATCATTCAATCAAGTTAATTTTGCGTTGTTTCATGTTCCTATTCTTATCGGTTGAGATTATACACTTGATTTCATCATTTTCTCCTTTTCTTATGAACATACTTTAGTGGTTCTCCTTATGCAAAAGAAAGATCAGAAAACAAAACAAACCATTTCCCTCTTCATTAGAACCATAAGAGATGCAACCTTGAAGTACATTATCATTTAAAAACAGGCCTTGGCACTAGTTAAAGCATTGAAGGACTTATGATTCTATATTCTTCATTCTCATGTTCTTGAATATTTCCCAAACGTTGTTGTCAAAGCTGTGCTAACACAAAATGATCCCGAAGGTCGGCATGGAAAGTGGATAACTGTTATGATGGAGTTTTACTTAGAAATAAAACCTACAAAACTCATTAAATGACAAGGCTTGGCTAAGCTTATGGATGAATCAAATTTACATGCCTTGGACATCAATTTTATTGCTGCATTATCTGAGGAGAAAGAGGTTGATTCATTACCTCAGGTATCTGAAATTTTTTCTTCATCACCATGGTATGCTGATATTGTTCATGTGCTACAATATTTGAATCCTCCCACCATTTTCCCCAACAGTAAAGGTAGATCTATAAAGTTTAAGGCTCTTAAATATTTCAGTCTTAACAATGTTTTATATTGTAAATATCCGGGCGAATTTTTATTAAACTATTTGGTAGAAAGTGATGTTGAAAAAGTGATGAATGAATTTCATAAAGGTGATTTTGTCGTCATATTTTTTGGAAGACTACATCAAACAAGATATCGAGGAATGGATTTTATTGGCCATGTTTGTTTTTTGATGTTTACAAAACTATCATGAGTTGTCATGAGTGTCAAATTTTTCAAGGAAAGAGAAAGCTCTTACTGCTGCCCTTGAAACCAATTTTTGTTCAAGCACCCTTCTAGCAATGGGGGTTTGATTTCATTGGTGAGATCCACCCTCCATCATCATCTCAGCATAAGTGGATACTCACTGCCACTGATTACCTCACAAATTTGATTGAGGCCATCCCCATGAGGCAAGCTACAGACACCGCCATTATTCAGTTTTTGGAGAGAAATATTCTGTCTCATTTTGGCTGCCCACAGAAAATTATCACTGACAATGCAGTCGCCTTTAAGTCCAAAAAGATGATAGAATTTTGTGATAAATATCACATAAGACTTGGGAATTCTACAAAATGATATCCTGAAGGCAACGAGTTGGTTGAATCATCAACCAAATCATTGGTGAACATAATTAAGAAATTGTTGCAAGAGAATAAGAGAAATTGGAAAAAAAAGTTAATAAATGCTCTATGGGCAAATAGAGTTAGCACAAAGATATCTATCAACATTTCACCCTTTCATCTAGTTTATGGTGTAGACACATTATTTCCTACTTCCTTATCAATGTCGTTGATGAAAATTCTGCAAGAGATCTACAATGAGCCAAACGACATCCAGCGAAGAATCAGTCAAATGATTATTTTACAGCAGTCAAGGGAACAAGATTTCAATCACACTTCAAAACTTCAGAAGAAGATCAAGAAGATCTATGAAAAGAAAACCAAAGTTGATGATTTCAAATTAGGAAATGTTGTTCTTCGATGGGATGCCTAAAATGAAGATAAAGGAAAACCTGGTAAGTTTTATAACCTATGGAAAGGTTCTTAAAAGATTACAACATTAAGGGGAAATAAGGAATTTTTGTTAGAAGATATTGATGGGCAGGAAATTCCTGGAGGACCAGTGAATGGTAGGTTCCTCAAACATTATCTCACCTGATCTTGAAGAAAAAGGTTCACATTCATTGTAAATAACATTTTATTTGTTATCAAAGAATAAGGAACTTGTCACAGAAGTTTGAAGATCGAGGAGAAGGCCATGAGGCTTCTATGATCAACTTATGTTTCCTTTTTTAAAGTTCCAAAATTTAAGTCAGTTTTCGAGTCAAAGTCATTTTATGTTTTAATTATTCATTTCAGTTTGTCAAGTTAGTTCAGTTTCAAGTTATTTTTAATCCATTTCCCAATGGATGATGCTACTTTGTCTACGGTGTTCTTGACACCTACTAAAGTATTTTTAATCCCTAGCTAGAGCCAATGTTAGTGATAAAATACACTCTTTCAGGTTTATTTGGTAGAAGTCCTTGGTCAATATTTTATGTTTTCAAATAAATTTTGTTCACTGGATGTTGTCAAGGTCAGATGTTGCTCCCTCCACCGACTCATGGTCATCATAAATTTCATGGTCATGTCATCATTTAAGTATGTAGGGTCATAAATCATTTAACATACCCTCATCTATGGCATGATCTAGGGCTACTTTTGTCATGTCATCATAATTCCAATCATGACATGTAAGAAAGGAAAATAAGAGTCATTTCCATTATTCAATTCACCTTCATTGGGATTTGTCAAAGATAGGAAATAAAACAAAGGGAAACTTGTCCTTTTTGCAAAGAATTATGTTACATTATAAAATATTTAAAAATACATTTTTCTCAAAGTACATATGATATCACTAAAGCCAAAGCCAAAGTTTCTAAGTTTTAAAGGGAAATTAAGCTTCTTTTGATTTCATTTCATCCTTTGGTTTTCAATATCTCCTCTCTCATGCTCCAAAACTCTCCACGACCATCCAGAGATTGAAGTCAACCACAAAAAAAATAGATCCAGAATGTTTCATGCTACGTTTCTACTGCACAATACATTTTTGGGGCAACCACACTATGCTTTTGGAATTTTGCTACTTTTTTGGCATTCAAGGTCCAAGAAGCCATCAAAAGGGTCAATTAATAATTACACAAGTTTCAAATGTTTCAAATCCAGTAAGTTAACATTACTCACCTCTCTTTCAAGTAAATTTCTTTAGCAAAGGGTGGATTGCCCCTTCTAGGGTTTTCAACTACGTTTTTGGATTTCATTGATGTTTGTCTTGCTTTAGTAATAAAAACCTTAGTTTCATCACCTAAAAACCTCTACATACAACTCATAAACCTTACCAAATGATTCCTTATCATTCATATCTCTCATTTCTCCCATTTTCACTCAAACCCTAAATCCTCACTACGTTTTTGCAAAGATACTAGGTCAACTCTGTGTTTGGACCCTTTTTCCCTCTTTCCCTTACCTATTTCCAAACATTTCACCTGCACTGTGTTGATAGCCTACCACCCTATATTCTCAAATTTTTAGGGATTTTTACGTAACTCCAATCTCTCTCATCTATGTCCCTAAACTCACTACATCATTCTCCCATGTTTTCTCAATTTTCACCCTTCATTTCCTTCACGTCAAGATAGGGTTTATTTTTGCTGACAAACATCATGGAAGGTGAGAAGATAAAGTATAACAAGGGAGTTCATCATTCCATACTTGAGCCATCAAATTTGCAGGAGATAAATTATTCTCCCTATACCAAGAAATCCTTAGATACATTGGTTGTTTAAAGTTTTGGGAAAGAATTTAAGAGGTAGGTTTTCATGCTCAATTGCCAAGCCTATTTTCCACCAGTTTTAGGAGAGATAAGGCTAACATATCAGGGATTTAATTCACTATATCAGCAGATGCCACAGGCTTAGCAACAGGTATCCTGAACCATGGATAAATTTGGTTCAAAGGGATGGATTTGGACATTGAGAACTATAAAGGTTTTTTAAAACCACACTACAAAGATGCTCCTTAACACATCTTTCCCTTCAAGAATTTACTTGATAGGTATGCCCATTTAATGAACCTAATCATGAAGTATTTTACCTATGAAGGGAGGTTCTCAAGATTATACCAATACCACAGAAGGCTATTGATGCATTTCACTACCACCAAGCCACTGAATTTGCCTCATTATCTATTCAGGAGTATGGTCAAAATGACTGAAAAAAAAAAAGTACAAAGTAAAGGAAAGGATCACCAAGGTAGTTTGTTTCACCATGGTTTGATCAAGGTTATAGTCTTACATCAGCTCTCACAAATCAATATATCCTATGAAACATTCATGAAGTCAGTTTCTTCTATGCCCACTACTAGTCCACCTATCATTCAAAGCATACCATCAGCAACATCAAAGCCCTAGGATATAGGCTCTTCAAGTAGACAAGTAGAGGTTCCAAATACGCCAAGGGCTGAAGTCACTCAAACTTATGATAAGGGTAAAATTTTGGTATTTGATCCTATGATCACTAAACGTGTGCTTTCACCTGAACCTACAGTTGAGCAAGTATTATGAGAAACTATGGAGAAGCCACCAATGCATGAGAGTGAGTCACCTTTGCAGAAACATGAGGAGGAGAAAGCACCTTTAGAGGTTGAAATGGAAGAGCAGGTGGGAAAAAATTCATCTAAAGAGATAATCAGGGAAAAAGAAGTAGAGATATTAGAGCTCGAGGATAGCCTCTCAAGGGAAAAATTCATGATAACATTCCTACAACAAGAAAACATGCAACTAAAGGTGAAATAGATGCTCCTAATCAAACCTAAGGCAGATCTCATGGAAGAGAAAGGTAACAGAAAATAAGTGATAGATTTTAATCATCTTGAATACAAAGAAGCTAAGATAAAGCCAAGGAGTAAAAAAACAAGACGATTAACTAGGAAAAAAGAACAAGAAACAGAGTTATCTCCTCCCTTAGGTCAACAAAGTTTTGATGATTTGATTGTTACTAAGATTGAACAAGACAAAGAGTTTTGGCTTAACATGGTAAATTAGAATCTGGAGAAACTCTTGAAGAAGGCATAAAGAAACAACAACCTCCAAAGGTACATGGCGAGACACTACTTCACCAGGAACCAAATTTCCAAAATCAAGGTTAAGAATTTGAAGAAAAAGCTTAAAGAATATCTAATTAAGATAAAGAAGAAGGAAAACTTGGATTTTTTGTCTAAGGAATATCTAGCTATCTAGATCACCATTAAAGGATGCTATGGATCAAATTTCAGCAAGTTTTAAGAATTTTTGGTATTTTTTTGGATTTTTGGGAAGTTTTGCAAATTTCTTTTGCAGAAGCGTGGCGTGGCCATGCTACGATTTTTATCAGAGGCTCCAATTAGGGTCGGCTTTAAATTTTTGGATTTATTGTGAGGTGTACATTCCAAATATTCTTTTATTCTTTCATGACACTTCCAAAATTTGAATAAAACCTCAATTTTCATGTTTTTTCCACTATTTTTCAGCCCACGCTACGCTTCCAGAGTAGCCTTGGGAAAATGAATTTTTGAGGGTCTTACAGGTGATGTTTTTCAAGTTTCAAGGTTAGGTTGGCTAGAGGAAATCCAGGGCTACCTTACCCAATCTTCATATCAGCAAAAATATGTATGAAAGCCACCTCAAAATTCCCTCCAAATGCACACTACACTTCTGTCAAAACACACTATGTTTCTTCCATGCACGCTACATTTCTATGTAGAAGGTTTTCTGGATATGTGTTAGCAAAAAATGGTCAAAGATTAGATGTAACAATTGTCTCATGAGTTGTTTTGTGGTTAAGGAAGTCTATTTATGCTCCTCATTGTTGAGGAATCTTGTAATCAATCAAGGAGACAAAGGCGCATAATTGTTAGCTAAATTAGGGGGGATTGTTTCTATATTCCCTAAAAACCAGGTAATGACTCATTAGGTCGATTTATGAGTTTTTTTGGATCATGTTTCGACCCAATGAGGTGGAATTTTCTCTATTTTCTATATGTACTCCAACTCAAGTCATTTAGGGTTTGGATAGTTGATATTCTTGTGTGGAGCTTATGTAGATCTTTTTATAGTGAAATCAAAGACATGTTGCAACTATAATTTTAGGACTCCAGTGGTATGATTATTGGCATTGTTTTTTCTCAGTGTTACCATCAAATTGAATGTTTATGATTTATTTCCATCACATGTATTATTCCATATGATGATATTATGAGTATTTAAGCATAATTCTTACTTTTGTGCTATGTTTAATGAGATTTTCATAAATTTGTTTTACCTCCTCTGATGAATGAACTCATAGGTTATATGCTCATTCTGATTATCTATTTTTCAAACCCTATACCACAATGAAAATATAAATTTGTTTCTAATTATACCTACTTGGCCTCATCTTCATCTCTATAGCTATTCATTTGAAATATAGCTTTGAAAACCTAGACCTAGTTTCTAGACTGACACTTCCTATCCAGCAAAATTCAAAACAAAACCCTAGTAAAAATTACTGAGCTTATATCTAGCCTAAAATATTTTCCTTTCCGTTCACCCCATTTAATATGAAATTGACATCGAGAGAGCCCTCTCTAGTTTAGTTGGGCTAGCTACCAAATCAAAATATTGGTTTGAGGTTACCTCCTTCAATCTCCTTTCTCATCCTTGGGAAACGGAGGGAGTGATAACATATCCCATGTTATGTCCCCATTCTTGATTATACCCTCCATGTTTTTTTCCATTAACACTCGTGGGGAATTATTGGTCATTCCTATAAATAGTACCTATTATCCATTTTGTGTAATAAATCCCATCTCCATAGTGTAATATTTGTTCCAGTGCCTTCCTATGAAAATGAGCTAATGGACACCCAACACCATGTTAGTATCGGCTATTCCAACCACATAAAAAACATTAGAGAGGGTGTAATCCCACATCCTTAATTCCATATTAGGAACCCTCCCTAAAAATGACATCCTACATCCTCCAACCACCACTACATCAAACCCTTCAAATTCTTTAGTGGGAAGACGACTTTTGGCTATGAATGTTGCATCTATGAAATTATGGGTAGATCCACCATCAATGAGGATGATAAATTTTTTCCTCGCAAAAATTCTCAAAATAAAAAGGTATTCTATCTTGGAACACAAGAGAGCTTGGACAAAGGGACCCCCTTTGTTTCTATTTGTGGAGGCTCTTCATCATTATTTCTATGCTACTCTTCATTAGTTGCTTCAAATTCTTCCTCTTATTCACTATATAACATTAATTCTATGAGGTGGAATTTTCTCTTTCCCATGCACCTATGCTCAAGAACCCACGATTCCTTGTACTTGGAACAAAATATCCTTCTCCTCAACTCATCCCTTGTTTCTTCTATCATATTCTTTTCTTACCATGGCTTATTTCCCTTTTTCTTCTAGGGAGGGATGAATTTGGTAGGCATTCTCTTCAGCAATGCATATTCCATAACCCTTGTCCTAGATTTAGCATCCTGGAGTGTATTGGGTTTAAATATTTTCACCCAACCATAAAATGGTTTAGCTAGCCCTTCTAAGAACTACATCACCAACCGCTCCTGGGATATATCATTCATCGTCATTTCCAATCTCTGTAACTCAGTGATATAGTTGTTTGGAGTCCTCATTTATTGAAGTTGTGCTTGATACCTTAAATGCAGCTTTGGGTTTTTCTTATCAAACCTATGAATCATTATCTTTATGAAATCCAAGTATAAGGTGATATCAGAGTGCCCTATGGTTGTAAATTTGTAGTACCACCACTAGTGTGCCACACCTCCCAAATGCAGGGTAGCATACTCAATATCCTCAGAGTTTTTCATTTGTATAATTTTTAGACCCAAGCTCGAGTTGTAACACTAGATGTTGTTGATTGATTTTGGAGCATTAAGAGGTATTCCCACATGCCAAAATTCCTCCAAATTTTTCCAAGGAAAAATATGAAAATAAGAAATAAAATTATTATTTTTTGGCTTCATGTATTCCCAAAATGGTCAAGTTGGCCCCACCATGAAGGGGTGTGATTTTTGGTCTAAAAGTCACCCACTTACAAAATATAAAAACACAAGTTGACCCCCCCATTTGTACCAATTCAAATCACACACATTATTTTAGTTTTTGATCCACATGTGCAAAGTCAAGAGGATGAGATTTGAAGTTTGACCAAGATAAATAAGAATTCGTTTAACCAGGTTTGGCCTACTCTGTTTGAATGAGAATCTATTTTATTTAATCGAGAGTTTGATTGTATTTGACTGCAAATAAAGTGGCAAGATTGACTGCACAAGAAGAAGACAATGACCATATATTTGGTCCATAGTCAACCATAGTTAACTGTAGCTGTCCATAGACCTTTGATCATAGGATAGAGCTAACCTTAGGCCAAAATTTCAAATTGTTGACCAGTGTTGACCAATACTAGTTTCTCATATTTTTAGAGATTTGATCAATATTGACTAGTTGGTATTTGACCAAGTTTGACTAGTATCTTGGACTTGGATTTGTGACATAGATTTCTAAAATTATCTTGAAATTATAGATATTACTAAAGAACAATTCTTCTTAGAAGATTTTTTTTTGGGTTTTTCCCAAGGTTGGATTTTTCCTACGTAAATTTTTTGTATCTATTAATATTTGCTATCCCTTTATGATACTACTATTTTCATTCCATAACTATTGATATTTTATAAGTAACTGCTTAATGATATATGTGACATAAAGATACTTGATTGGAAATCATTGGAGATTAATTATTAGACCGAAATATTATTTTATACTATGCATTATTACAGAAGATTCAACATGGTATCAAAGCTTTGTTGAAAGAGAAATTGTTGAAGTAAACCTTAGAGACAAGTGTTCAAGAAAATTAGTTGGTTTTTGGGTCTCTTGCCTAAAATGGCACCAAATATTAGAGTTGAAGACATGTTGGATGGTGTCATCAATTTCAGATCTTGGAAAACAAGAATACAATGTATTTTGGAAGAGAATGAACTTCATGATAATGTGGAGAAAGTCACTCCAAAGCCATAGGGAGCTAAAGATAAATCCAAATATAAGAAGAATGAAGATAAGGCCAAGATAATTTTGGCACATTCTATAAAATTTCACTTGATTACTCATGTAGCTATATTAAATATTTCCAAGGCAATATATGATGTTCTCATGAAATTGTATGCAAAACCCAATACCAACACGATGTTAGCCTTGAAAAATCATCTCCATAATATAACAATGACTATATTAGATTATTTTGTATCGTATCTTATGAATATCTCACAAGTTAGATATGAGCTTGTATCCATTGGAGACATCGTTGAATATCTAAAGCTTGTACTTTCAGTTACTCTCAATGTATTTCCTCCCACAAGGGATCCATTCATTCAAGGAATTCATGCACGATAAAAAATACCCACATTTGATGAGCTATGGATTGATCATGTTCAAGAAGAATCAATATTATCATCCAGAAATAACTCACAAACTCCACAGAATGAAGGATCACAAGCCCGTGTAGATAATACTAGACAAGGAAGGGGAAGAAGGAACTTTCGAATTTTTTTTTAAAATTACTTGGATAATTTAGTAAGTAGAATACCTACTCATGCTCAATATAAGAAGAAGAAGGACATGTCAAAAGTGAATTGTTTCACTTGTCAAAACTTTGGACATTATGAATCCAATTGTCCGGATATAAAAAGGAAGGAAATGGAGAATGCATCAAAAACCAAAATTGAAAATAATGATGATGAGTAGTGACCTCAAAAGAAGTAAAAATAGTTTTTCCTTCATATTTTTCAATAAATTAAAAAATCACTTCAATTCTCAATTGTTTCCTTTTTTTAATATAAAATATAAGTATTTTTTTTTGTATCTCTCTTCATTATTATTTAGCCGACCTCTTGTCTTTTCACTTTTTTATGGCTTTCATATTTCATTCTTACTTCCATTATGAATTTTAATTTCCATGACCCCCAGAGTGAGGTTCATGAATAATCAGGTCTATTGCAAACGCTGTCATTACATAGGTGGTAGCATTAGGAAGTATTAGGCAAGGTTGTGACAAGAGTGTTATCCCAGTAAAAGGGAGTCGAATACGAGAAGTTTTTTGTTCCCGTCGTGGATGGCCATATTATTAAGAATTTTTGGAATAAATTGTACAGATTAAAATGAAATATAGTGTCTGAAAATAGAAATATCTTCCAATTCCAAGGGAGCAGACATTTAGGTAAAGTGGAAGGAGAAAACTTCCAAGAAGATGTCATGGGATTGAGATTGTTAGATTGGATTCTAAGAGACATAAGTTCTCTAAAAACAATGTGTCTTTCTAGAGGATACCATAATAGAAGGACTTTCTTACAACTTCAATAAAATGACTTTCTTATGTGACAAAGTAGCAGCAAAGGAAAGAGTATTTACTTCCATGACAGAGGGAGTTTTGCCTCAAAGATTGAAATGAAGGATTTTGGCAGATACATTATTTCTTAAGATTGGTGATTTGGATTTGGTGAATCCAAAAATGTACAGGTAATTGATTAGAATAAAAAAGTATCCAGTTAACATCAGACCATATATTCACTACAAGAAAAAAGGACATTAGTGAGGGTCATGCTTGTGACATACCTTTAAGGTCTGTCACCAATGTCGTGATGGTCCTTTAAAAAATGTCATTGTAAGTGTATGTAGTGATGGTACTTCAAGGTTTGTCACCAAATCCATTTTCCTTGACACTTTTGGTGAGGGTCGTTAAATGCCCATCACTAATTCTCTCTTTGGTGACACTTCTAGTGACAGACTTTTAATGACCCTCACCAATACTCTTTTTGTTACTTTTGGTGACGGTCAAAAAGCGTTCGTCACCATTGATCATTCCAATGAGTTTTTGATGACACTATATGCCTGTTAATATATTTTTTTTTTTAATGTAACTATTTAAGGCCATTATTGTGGAGTATTTTTTATGATATTTCTAAGGCCATAGTGGTTAGAATCATTCAATTTTTTAAGAAGTAATTAGTGTGTATCATTTCCCTCAAGTATTCATTAGTTTAATATATTTTTCCTATGATTCAACACATGATTCATATCTATTAAGTTTATTATCTATCAAATTCCCTTTAGATAAAGTTCCACTAGTGTGTGTAGGAAATATATTATTTAATACATAATCAAGCTCTGACAATTCTATTAATGATAAATACCTAACACTCCTCAACAATTCAGGCACACCTTAAATTAATGCTTTGTCACACACTAACATTTCTTAGCATCTCGCATGTCTTGGAACATCTTTGTACCTAGAACATATTTTCATGAAACCGACGCCCAAGCACATGGTGGCATGCGCTAGCACAACATGGAAATCTCCTAGCGCATGTTGGCATGGATGTAGTCCCTAGCATGCCCTGGAACACCTTGGTTGAATGCATTGACATACATTAGCACTTGGCACACAATGCCACTTGACATGTATCAGGACCTATTATTAGTGTGACTATCATACCCCTTTTGAAAAAGATAAAGTCCTGACTTATTTACCCTCTTATGTGTTCATTTACTTACATTTTAGCTTGGTTCTTCCTTTTTTCTCCTTAACACTTCTTGACACATATTGACATACCCTGGCACCCTGCACATCCTTAGTACCTAGCATGTATTGGTATATCTTGGCACTATTTGGGACATATAATTAGCACACCCTGGAACTCCCTAGAAAACTTGGCACTTATTTACATGCCTTGATATTCCCTAGCATGCCTTACCAATGCTTAGCATACCTTGTCACTTCCTCCTTGGCATGACAACTAGCACTCATTAACACTAGTCCCCGACACACTTTCCTCATATTCATTAACTTCCATGAATTTTGACCTAGTTCTCCCTTAATATTTTTTCCTAGTACTCCTTAACACTCCTCAACAAGCATTAGCACTCTCTAGCACACATTATCACTCTTCAACATGTCATTCCACTTCATAGCATGCATAACACTCCATGACACATATTGGCACTTGGAAAGTCTTAGCATGTATGGAACACGTTTAGATTCCTTGGTATGATTTGGCATGGTTTAATATTAAATTTATTTGAGATAATTTTTTGGAAAGTAGACGAGAAGCAACAAAGGAAGACTTGACACTTAAAATGCACTAAGACTTTTCACTTGGCACCTAATGTTGCCTAGTGTTGGTGTGCCTAGCATGCCCCTCTTAGAAAAGATAAATTGATGACTTATTAACCCTCTTATGTGTTCATTTCCTTGTAGTTTAACTTGTTTCTCCCTTTTGTTTCCTTGGCAGTCCCTGAAATGCATTGACACACCCTTGCACATCTTGGCATGCCTTATCACTTGGCACATATTATCATGTTTGACATGCCTTCACACTATCTGGCACATATTAGAATTCCCTAGCACGCCTTGGCACTCGTGTCCTCACAGCTAGCCTTTAAATTTTTTCATGACTTGAGAACCCAATCAAGTCCTTGGCTATTGTAGTTCATGTGAAATCATTGGCCTACTTCAACCGCAACAACCTGACCAATTACACATACTACAAGTAGATTGTGCCTTGTTCACCTAAGAACTTCCTATAACTCATATTATGCCACTCATTTCCAAGATCAACTTGTCCCACTTAACTATTTACCAAGACAAGGATCACATGATCTATCCATGGCGATAAAACAGCTAAGAAACATAGCTTACACACACAATATTTCAGATGTATGTTTAGTTCATATAAACAATAGAACATTAATTAAGAGTTTGCAAGAACCACAAGATTCATAAGCACACAAGATATAAGCTAACACAAGTTGAGTGCCCCAAAAATTATACACAAAAATGTAAAATATACAATTATCTAGAATATTTTAAAACATGATCATGTAGCCAAAGTGTGCCACATCTCATATAAAAAAAAATAACTAAAGGAAAATCAATGTTGTGCCTAGCACAAAGTGATCTCCCTTTGTCTAAAACTGCTATGTCGAGCCCCTTATAACAACCGTAGGCTTGCCTCCTGTAAATCATATTCTAAACTTCTCTTAACACACTTCGTCCTTAGCACACTTGAATTCTCTAACACTCCCTGACACACACTCTTATTTGTTCCTTTCCATGCGTTTTGACCTATTTATCCCTTGATATGCCCCGACACTCCCTAACACTCTAGTTCAACATTCATTGACAATGTCCGACATGTGTTAGCATGCCTTTTCATTCCTTTGCATGCCCTGACCCTCCCTAGCTATCATGCCCTCAAAACTTATACCCTTACTTAATTTTCAACTTGGGAACCCAACCAAGCCCTCCCTTGAATATAAGAGCTTGACCAATTTATAGTTACTACAACTAGACTTTGTTTTTTAATTGTGTAGCTTGGGAGGTACTCCATAAGGCTAGTGAGATGGATTTGTGTGAGTTTGGTCACAAAAGGATTTGTAGGAATAGAAGCCAAGAAAAGGGATTTTAGACCCAAGACGGGGTTTAAAATATAAAATAAAATTAAAAAGGAAAATTAATATTTCCTAAGGTCTAAGTGCATAAAACCCGTAAGTTCTAGAGGGTTCCTAAGAGGTCTAGGAAAAACTATTTAAGAAGTCCTTAGGATGAAGGAAATAACATCAAGTGAGAAGGAGCTCATTTGATCAAGGGGGTGAAGAGAGATGTAGTCCTAAAGAGGCCATGATCATTATCATGTCTAGCATTCATTAAGATGCCTCGGTATGCTTTGGCATGGTGAGAAGTAATAGAGGATGATTTGGCACTTAGAATGCACTAGAACTTAGCACTTGACACTCATTTCCACCTAGTGTTGGTGTGCTTAGCATGACCCTCTTGTAAAATGTAAATTGATGACTTATTAACCCTATGATGTATTCATTTCCTTGTATTTTAACTTGTTTCTCCTTTTTGTTGCCTTGATAGTCCCTGGCATGTATTGTCACACTATTGCAGATCTTGGCATGCCTTAGCACTTGAAACATCTTAGCATATTTGGAATGCCTTCAAACTATCTGGCACATGTTAGCATTCCCTACAATGCCTCGGCACTCATGCCCTCACAAATAGCCTTACATTTTTTCACAAGTTGGGAACCCAATCAAGTCCTTAGCTACTCCAGTTCATGTGACATTGGTTTGCTTCAGTCGTAAAAACTTGATCAATTGCACCTACTACAAGTAGATTGTGCCTTGTTCACCTAATAACTTCATATACCTCATCTTAGGCCAGTCATGTCCAAGATGAAATTTTCCCACTTAAGAACTTACCAAGACAAGGATCAAATCTAGCCATGGCCATAAAACAACTAAGCAACATAGCTTACTACATAGGCAATATTTAACATGTATGTCTAGTTCATATAAACAGTAGAGCTTTAACTAAGAGTTTGCAAGAACCACAAGATTCACAATACACACAAGATATAGGTCGGCACAAACCGAGTTCCCCAAACTTATACACAACAATTTACAATATGGAATTGTCTAAAATAGTTTAAAACATGAGCATTCAGCCAAAGTGTGACACGTGTCATATAAAAATAATAGATAAAGGAAAAATAGTGGTGTGCCCAACACAAAGTCTCCCTTTGTTTAAAACTAATTTATTGAACCCCTCATCGCAATCGTAGGCTAGCCTCTTACCAATCCTATTATGAACTTTTTCTAACACACTTCATCCTTGGCACACTTGAATTCACTGACACTCCCTGGAACACACTCTTATTTGTTCATTTCCATGCATTTTGACCTAGTTCTCCCTTCTGATGCCTCGACACTCCTTAACACTCCTCAACATGCATTTACATTGTCCAGCATGTGTTAGCATGCCTTTTCATTCCTTGGCATGCCCTAACCCTTCCTATTTATCATGCCCTCACAACTACCCTTACTTAATTTTCAACTTAGGAACCCAACCAAGTCCTCGCTTGACTATAGGAGCTTGACAAAGTTACAATTAATACAACTAGACTATGTTGTTTAATTCTATAGCCTGCGAGGTACTCCACAAGCCTAGTGAGATGGGTTTGTGTGATTTTCACCACAAAAGTTTTTGTGGGAAAATAACCCAAGGGAAGGGGTTTTGGACCCAAGATGAGGTTTAAAATCTAAAATAAAATTAAACAGAAAAATAATATTTCCTAAGGTATAAGTAGATAAATTTCATAAGTTCTAGAGTGTTATTACGAGGCCTAGCTAGGAAAATCTATTTAAGGAGGCCTTAGTATGAAGGAAAGAACATCAAGTGAGAAGGATCTCATTTTATCAAGGAGGCTAGGAGAGATGTAGTCCTAAACTAGGACGAGTTAGAGGGATAAGTAAGCATTTCTAAAGGGAGGCCATGATCATCCACCAAGAGTAAGATCATCATGTGAGGGTTCACAATAATGTTACATACCTTAATGGGTTCGATATAGGAAGTAGGATGGCATATTCTTGGTTTTCTTAGGGCAGATAAAGCTCAAGAGACACGACTCATGAGAATTTGGGCATGTGATTTCAGAGGTTGTTTCTATGTGAAGTACGCATCAAATTTTGAAATAGTAGATATGGTTGAGACCCTACCTTGTGTTGGTTACTAGGTTTCGAGGTATATGATAAATACCAAAACAAATGGAGGAGGGTATGAACTAGAATTTAGGGCCAGAACAGAAGTAGTCACAGTTGTAATATTGACTAAGGTAATCATAGTTTGAGGGTCATAGAGATCTAAAGTTCAGGTCAAGATTCAGTCGAAGAAATGACCAGAATCTATGGATCCAAATTAGCTAGGTCGAGTCCCTTATGAAGGAAAGAGTTGTCTTTTCTACTATGGGTGGATATGGTTTGTTATAAAGAAATTAGAATAGAAGTATAATTCCCTATTTTGGGAGGTTTCCTAGAATGTTCAATCAATAAGGTATGCCATTAATATTGTGACAAATATGCATAAAAGAAGAGGGGTTGTGACCCTTAGAGATAGGTTTATCTCTACAACATATACCACAAATTTGGAAGATGGTTTGTAGAAGTATGTGCGGAGATAGAAAATCCAAAGGAAGGTGGAACCTAAGTAGGAGATGGAGCAGAAGAAATGTGCCATATGAGGAATGGGTTGACATAAAGAGGAGTTTATTTTGTTAGACTTTCCATAGAGTTTTGGACAGAGATCTGAAGCAGCCTATAAACAATTAGTCAATGGAATGTTAATGGATGATTTTTGACCCTAGTTCAGTCATCTACAAATTGTTAGAAGGATGATACAATGAGTAGTTCATATTTGTTCGTAGATTAGACAAAAAATAAATTGGTACACAAGAATAGTGATTTGGAGAGGACTCAAATCCATATTAGGTGGCATATTTGAATATCCCTACATGAGGGTAGTGTTGTGGGCACTAGTTTAGTAAAAAAATTACTGTAGTTGGGAAAATTGATGGAAATCCAAGTACAATTGGAGGGTTTTTAGGTGACTATCAAAGAAGAGCTCTAAGTCCTTTACTTGTGAAGGAAAACAAGATTGGTAGAAGGGTAGATGTATTGATCAGGAGATCAAGTCCTTTGTAGAAAAATGCTCAAAAATGAAGTTGCTCAGAATTGGTTTGAAACAGATCGACGGGAAAGAGCTCGGAAAGACGATCCTGTAGACGTGAACGGAAATGAAAATTGATGTCGTATGCAGAAGATATTCAGCTTTAAAGTTCACCAATTTCAATTAAAAAATGCCAAAAATTGACTTTATGAAAATTATTTTTATTAAAAAAAGAATATTCCACAGAATATTTTGGGAATATTTAGTGGAATATTTCGCAAAATATTCTGAGGAATATTCCAGTGGCATCCAATTACAGGGTTCCATGTGGCCATCTCGGAGGCCGCCACGTGGCCCCAAGGTGGAATGGAATGAATTACATTGGCGTTTAAAACTTTTGTTTGGTCGCGGTGAGGATCGACCCTGGGTCGGGGCGGACACAACGGATGGGCCCGACCAATGGGCTACGGCAGTGGTCCGTGTTATCAAGTGGCGCGAAAATGTTTTTAAGTTTTAGTGTTCGTTTGGCACGCAGGTGGCGGGGTCACGGTCCCGTGGACCAGCGCCAGGAGCGGAGGAGATTTAATAATATGGTTTGTTAATTAAAGTTCCACGCAATTAACGCCAAGTCGTTCAACCAAGTTCCGCTCGGTGCGGTCACATTGTGTTATGCGTTAGCCCCCCCTCATTTTGGTGGAAATAATGGCAGATTCCACCTATTTAGGCGCTAGTCTTCATAATTGTCGGGCTATCTGGCAGTTAGCCAGACTTAGCTGGAGTTATTCTAGGCCAAACTGGCAGTTGGAGTAAAAGAGCCATAACTTTGGCTAGGAAAGGCCTTTTGATACAATTTTTTTTTTTATTCTGGGGTATTGAATCATTCTGGAGCTATTGGGAGTGTTTGCAGAGCCATAAAGGCACTCTATTAGAGAATTTACCAGCGTTTTTGGTCGTGGAGCCACCAGGGCCTAAGGAAAGAAGAACTGTTTTGGACTATCTTCATCCAATGGAGGTGTTTGTTTAGTCATTTTATACTGATTTCAGCCTTATGAATCTTAATTTGTAGTGTATTTTTCCATTTGAGGCTTCTATACAGTTGTATTCACATTTTGAGCATTTAATCAAAAAGGGAAAAGCATAATTACAGGCTTTTGGACCCAGCAGAGGTAGCCCAAGAGAGGGGTGAACTGCTTAAACAATTATTTGCCGTCATACTGTATATTTTTGCTGCATTATTTCAGATTCTACTCCTTTAAACAGTAAATTTTTATAAGCAAACTTTTCCCAAGCAGGTTTAAACAGAGAACAAAACTTATTAGTTCATCTTCAAACCATTATACTTCATTTGCAGAATATGTATACTTGCCTATTCACACATTAAAGCTGGATCAATGAATACTTTGCACTTAAAACAAATACTTTCATTGATCGGATCTTAGTGATTACATTTTATTTATTTAGGCAGAGTTTGTAGAAGGGCCAGGTAGCCTCCGGATTCATCCTTTCTTTCAAAGGTGAAATATCTAGTAAATGCCCCTACATTCAATCTCTGTATGAGAAATACTTTGTTCTCACAATTTCAGATCATGTATTGGGCCTAAGGACGTGCAAAATTTGAATGACTAAAGTAGCAGTCAAGTGGGCTAGCCAAATAGCCCTATTTCACTATATTGTAGAGGATTGTGTCATTGAGAAGAAGGGAAACCTCCATATCCCTAGACTTGTCATTTTGGAGCAGCAATATGGCAAAAGTGGGAAGACCAAAGATTTGTTCACAATTGAGTTGTGAACAACTGATCTAAAACCTTAAGTGTTGCAGAACTTAAAGGAAAAAAGAGGTAGATAAAGGGAAAAGTTTTTTGAGCCGAGTTTAGTAACATAAATGAGTTGAGTTCATTGATAGAGGCAGAATGAGGAGTTACATAATGGGAGCAAAGAGGACCTACCAGATGTGTTCAAGACATGTAGATTGAAAGGGCTATATGTGTCCACCATCGAAAATTGGGTCAATTTTTGTCTTATTCAAGGTATATTGGTTGTCAAAGAACTAACACCAAGCCCTAGTTGTATTCCTTGTATCAATGTGATTGTAAAGGGCCATCATCCTTGGTACAAGAGCTCTAGCCTATTCTATTAAAGATTTTAATTTAACGAAGAAAGGTTTGAAAAAGTTAAAAATTTTCATGTGCATTGATTGATTCCCTAATTTATGTAGATTTCATTGTGCAAAGTTCATGTGTTGTGGCACTTGACTGTGTTTGCATCAAATATTCTAAGACCAAACCCAAATTCTCATGTGTCGTGGAAATTCAACATATGCCTTGTTCACCTAAGAACTACATGTAACTCATCTTAGACTACTCATGTCCAATCTCAATTGATCCCACTTAACAAGTTACCAAGACAAGGCTCATCACATCCAATTGTGGTCGTAAAATAACTAAGAAACATAGTTTACATCTTGACATGCCATAACATCTAACATGTCTTAAATGCCTTGGATATATGTGGCATGTGTTAGCATACCCTACATTCCTTGACATGATTTTACACTTCCTAACACACCGTAGAACTTCCTGACACACCTTGGTATTTTATCATACCTTGGCATTGCCTAGCATATAACCTTGTCACTCCCTCCTTAACACACCTAGAACTCATTGACACTCCCTATCACACACCCTTATTTGTTCATTTCCATGAATTTTGATCTAGTGCTTCCTTGTGTTTACCTGACACTCCCTAGCATGCTATTAGGTAAACATGACTCGGGATAGAGTCAATGTTGACTAGGGTAAATATTAGTGTTTTTTGGGGCACATGGTTTTGTGCACCCATGGTTTTAGCCCATGGTATTACATGTAATGGAGCCTATAAGAGGCTGGAAATACTTCATTGTAATGTAGGCCTGGAGGTGAGCGGTGAAGGCTCACTTGGCCAGATTGGCCAGGGTTTTGGCCAATGTTTAATGAAATTTCATTGGTTGGGTTTTTCCCTAGGTTTGGGGTTTTCCCGGATAAACATTTGTGTTTATGTTTATGTGATTTGTTGCTGGGTTTTGTATGTGTATTATTCTCTCACTAAATATTTTATTTCTACAGTAATTTTCTAACAACTGGTTTCAGGGCCATGGTTCAGGTTTTGGCTTCAAATGGACGTTTTCTGTTGCCAAGGGTTTTATTGGCTTGTGTGGATATTGTGTGAATTTGTTTAAATATTTCAGATCTGATGCCTGTGGAAGCATTTTTGATGCGCTAGTGGCATTCGATGAAGCTTCTGAGTGTACTACCTGAAATGCACTGCTCATAACTTATGTTAAGAATGGGCTCTATGAAACTAAGGCTATGGAGATTTATAAGCAGATGAAGTTTTCTGGGATGAAGCTTGCTAATGCTGAAGGTGATACACACTGTGATAAGTTTAACATGACTTGTTTTTGTATATCCAGGAGATTCATTCAGTCTCTTGCTGTTAGAAAACCATCAACGTAGGTACCAAGCTGGTACGATGTCAATGATCTTTGCAAGGAGGGCTGACTAAAGGAAGCATTGGCTATTTTAGACAAAAACGCAGACAACCATGGTATTTCTTTCGATTCTAAAACTTATGCTGCTCTCTTGCGCGCCTGTCTTGTCTCCATAGCTCTTGCCGGAGGCAAGCAACTTCATGCCAAAACGCTGGTTAGTGACTCTAATCAGAACTCATTTTTGGGAACCCAACTTGTGGGTATGTATGTTGTCTGCAGCAGTTTGGACAATGCATGCCAAGTGTTCGAAAAATCACACCAACGAACTATTCTCTTATGGAATGCCATGATCAGAGGCTATGCTAAGGGTGAACTCTATGAGGAAGCCATTTCCCTCTATTATCAAATGCAGCAGGAAGGAATACAACCAGACAATTTCACAAAGCATGTGCTACCTTACTAGCTCTAGAAGAGGGCAAGAAGATTCATCATCACATAGTTAGGATGAGGCTTGAGTCCGATATTTATGTAGCTGCTGCTCTTATAGACATATACGCAAAATGTGGAAAATTGGAGGTTGCTCGTCATTTATTTGACAAAATTCCTCAAAGAACTGTGATCTCGTGGACGACTATGATTGCAGGATATGTTCAGAATGGACCATTAAGCTGCTAACTCTTAGCAGATTCAGAAAGAAGAAAAAGATGTTGTTTCAGCTGTAGCAACTGTGCTTTCTGATCTTTTTGGACCAGGTGAATGGATGGAAATGTCAAAAACTTCATTCTGAGCTTCTTGAGCATTATAGTGGTGTTGCTTTAGAGAGGTCTTGGTCTCTAAATCTATAGAGTAAGAAACTATGAGGATTGGTTACATGCAAAGTGTTTGACAGAATGAGTCAATCAAATTTTTTGAAAAATGTCAAATGAGAGAGGATATTTGCAGGTGAATTAATTAAAATTGATGAACCATGTATCTGAAGAGAAATCCTAGAAGACTGGCGGTTACAAATGCTGGTGACCCATGTAATCCAATATATGGGTTCTTTTTATATGGACATTGATTTCATATGTACAAAGACAGCAAAAATGAAACAAAAAAATATATATATTATTATAATGGAGTTAATTTTTATTACCTGTAAATGGGCATACTACTGTAAGACCTGGTATGGCATGCGTACCCCTAGATAATCACTGGTAAAGTCTGGGTTAGACCTAGGTGATAGGGGGGATGTCAAATTAACAATTACCCTGGGTAAAAATTTGAAGGGGGGAAGAGCTAGAATGAGTAGGGTTGTCTCATTTAGCAAGATTGGCTGGATTTAGTCAATAATCCCCAAGTCAAGTTTAAGGGGGGAATTTTTAGGTAAACATGACTTGGGATAGAGTCAATGTTGACTAGGGTAAATAGTAGTGTTTTTTGGGGCACATGGTTTTGTGCACCCATGGTTTTAGCCCATGGTATTGCATGTAATGGAGCCTATAAGAGGCTGGGAATACTTCATTGTAATGTAGGCCTGGAGGTGAGCGGTGAAGGCTCACTTGGCCGGATTGGCTAGGGTTTTGGCCAATGTTTAATGAAATTTCATTGGTTTGGTTTTTCCCTGGGTTTGGGTTTTTCTGGGATAAACATCTGTGTTTATGTTTATGTGATTTGTTGCTAGGTTTTGTATGTGTATTATTCTCTCGGTAAATATTTTATTTCTACAATAATTTTTTAACACATGCATTGGCACACCCTAACACCTAGCACATCTTGGCATGCCACCCTAGCACTGTAGCATTAATTGGCACTACCTAGCATACCTTTTCACTCTCTCCTTAGCACACCTAAAGCTCATTGAAACTCCCAGTCACAAACTCTTATTCGTTCATTTCCATACATTTTTACCTAGTGCTCCCTTGTGTTTCCATAGAATTCCTTAAAAATTCTTGGCACGTGTTGGTACACCATAACACCTAGGATATCTTGGCATGTCGCACTGGCCTCTAGCATGGCTTAACACTACCTATCATACATTGCCACTCCCTCCTTACCACACTTTTTAGCCAATTTAATGTATTAAATTGTTCAACATAAATTATCAACCGAGGTTTGTAATATGATGAAGTGTGGTGCACTATATGTGCTTAGTTAACCTTCTTTTTACTTCGTTGTATGTAATTTTATGTTTTTTTTAGGGGGTTTTTAGCTTTATGTCTAAATTTTAATCTTTAAGAAATGAAAACTATGAAAGGAATTAATTGAATCTAGTGAAATTTAGATGTGTAAAACTAATTTTGAAAGAAGGAAGAAAAGGAAGTGTTCTTAAGTTAAACTAACTTGCATAAAAATGAACCAAAAGCTATTGAATGGTTATAATATGATCTAAAAATAGAGTGCCTATTCTAATGACTTCTAATTTAAAATTATTCCTACTCCATGATATGAATCTTGTAACTGAAAATTGAAATTGCAATGCTACTCTAGATGAAAGAAGTTTCAAAGGAAAACAACTAATGTATGTTCAATCACTCCAGCATTCAACATGGAAGTATGATATAATCACCCTCTTCAAATGATGTACAAGCAACCGATTATACTTTAGTTTTGAAAATTAAATCTAGGAAAGCAATTAAAGCATGTAAAGGAAAACTCAATAATTGTGTAGGTTAAACATTCGAGCACCCAATTTGGAAGTAGGAAAAGTCACCTTCTTGGCTTGATCTTTAGGAACATCCAATTATACAATTGATTGAGGATCATAATCTAGAAAACAATTTAAAAGCCTGTAAAATAAAAGTTCAATGATTGCATAGGTTGAACACTCGAGCACCCAATTTGGAAGTATGACAAGTCACCTTCTTGGCCTGATCTTTAGGAGCATCCAATTATACAATTAACTGAGAATTTGATCTAGGAATGTAAATATCAGAACATGAAAGAAAACTAAACAACTGTGAGCTCTATTGCCTCAAACTTAATCCAATTGGAAAATATATGAATCTAACTTCTTGAGATTTTTTAGGAAAGAAAAGATTACACAGTCATTCTATCATTGATTCTAAGAAAAAATTCATGACTTGATTCTGTGATACTGATTTAAAAGCTGCAACACAATATTAATCTACCAAGGAGATTGACAAAACAGAGTAAATAATTAAACTAAAATAACTAACAAAAAACCTCCTCCTGTGCAGGGGCCCTCTGTGACATAATTGGTCGAGATCCTATCTGATTATATATGCATTAAGTAGATACTGGAACCGTGAACACGATCCTTGTATTATGGAAATAACAAAGTTTAAAGCAATACATAGTGTTTCAGAAATTACAACTATTGTTCAGTCTTTACATAACCAGTATTTAAATAAAATAAAACGTAACTGTGATGAGCTAATTATGCCTACAGGTGGATATTATAACCGAAACATAGAATTATATACTAATTGGTTAAATCTTGATTTTCTACGTCAAATAAAATCAAGAGTTCTTCGCTCTCGGCTTACGTCCTTTGACCGGACTTTGACCACGATCACAGGCACCCTTTTCTGTCGATTTTGATCAGGTATACAAGACGAAATCCATGTGTGAATCATTCTGGAGATGCCCACGTGGCTCGTTCCTTTATTTTCTCCTTGGAACCTATCAAACCATAAAAGTATCCGTGGAACCAACGATTAGCTACAAAATAGGTTGTGTTCTATATCTAAGTTACAAAAATCCATTAAAATAACAAGAACATCATAATATAACATACAAATCATTTAAATGCAATCCCTGAGATAAAACATGACATTTATCATTGATTGGAGTGTATGGACTTATGAGAAGGTAAGGAAAAAAGTGATGTGAAATGATATTAGAGAAAGGATAATTATGAGGTTCAAAACACACTTGGAAGTCATTGACACTTCCAATCACAAACTCTTATTTGTTCATTTCCATGCATTTTGATGTAGTTATCCCTTGTGTTTCCCTGGCACTCCTAGTTAACACTTCCTTGCATACATTGGCACATCTTGGCTGCATCCCATCCTAGCACTCTATCATTCCTTATCACTACCAAGCATGCCTTTTCACTCCTCCTTATCCCACATGGAACTCATTTAAAGTCCTTGTCACACACTCTTATTCATTCATTTCCATGCATTATGACATAGTGCTCCCTTGTGTTTCTCTAGCTCTCCCTAACACTCCTTGGCAAACATTGGAACACCCTGAAACTTGGCACATCTTGGCATGCTTTCCTAGCACTCTATCATGCCTTGGAATTTCCTATCATACCTTGTCACTCCCTCCTTAGCACACCTATAACTTGCTAACACTCCCTCCTTAACACATGGCATGTCTTTTCATGTCTGGCATGCCTTGGCACTATTTGGCACATATTAGCACACCATGACACTTCTTGAAATTCCATAGCATTCCCTAATATGCCTTGTCACTTCCCCCTTGCCACGCCTGACACTTGTCGACACCCCCAAAACACCCTCTTATTCATTAATTTCCATTATTTATCACTTGATGATTTATTTTTGATGGGGTCCATGCCTAGAAATAGTTCCTTTAAGAGAATAAAAAAATGATCGCACCATTACTGACATAAGTAATTAAGAGATTCTACTTGAATGACATTTTTATGGTTTTTTTTTATGGTGTGAGAATGGTAAGAAATGAGTGGTCAATGAGGTGTGTGAATTCTTACAATACCTTCTCACTCCCTCCTTGGCATGACAACTATCACTCATTTACGCTCCCTGACACACCCCCATATTCATTCACTTACATGTATTTTGACCTAGTGCTCCCTTATGTTGTCCTAGTACTCCTTAATACTCCTCAACATGAACTAGCACTCTCTACTTAACACTTTTCTACATGCATTGCCACTTCATAACATGCATAACACTCCCTAACACACATTGGCACTTGGAACATGTTAGCACTTGGAAAGTCTTAGCATGTCTGGCATGCATTCATGAGATGACTTGGTATGATTTGGCATGGTTTAATATTAAAGCTATTTGAGATCAATTATTGGAAATTAGATGAGAAACATTAGAGGAATATTTGGCACGTAGAATGCACTAACACTTGGCACTTGGCACCTATTTTCACCTAGTGTTGGTGTGCCTAGCATGTCCCCTAGGAAAAAGGAAAATTTATGACTTATTAACCCTCTTATGTGTTCATCTCTTTGTAGTTCAACTTGTATCTCCATTTTTTCCTTGACTGTCCCTGACACGCATTGTTACACCCTTGCACATATTCGCATGCGTTAACACTTGGAACATCTTAGCATGTTTGACATGCCTTCGTAATATATGTCACATATTAGCATTCCCAATCACGAATTGGCACTCATGACCTCACAACTAGCCTTACTTGGGAACCCTACATTCCCTGGAACACCTTGACACTCCCTATTTGTCACACCCTCATAGATAGCCTTACTTTTTTTGCAACTTGGGAACCCAACCAAGTCATTAGCAAAATAATGGTGTGCCCAACCCAAAGTATCACTTTATCTGAAATTAATCTTTCCACACCTTATCACAATCGTAGACTACCCTCTTGCAATTCTTATTCTGACCTTTTCCTAAAACACTTCATCCTTGGGACACCTAGAATTTACTGACACTCCTTGGAACACACTCTTATTCGTTCATTACCAAGAATTTTGACCTAATTCTCCATTTCCCCTAGAACTCCCTAACACTCCTCAACATACATTGCATTGTTTGCCATGTATTAGCACACCTTTTCATTCCTTGGCATGCCTTGGCACTCCTTAGCTATCATTCCCTCACAACTACCCTTACCCTTTTTTAGACTTGGGAATCCAACCAAGCCCTTCCTTGACTATAATATTTTGACCAAGTTACAATTACTACAACTATACTATGTCGTTTTTACCTAAGAACTTCCTGTGGAACTCCCTAACGCTCCTTGGCACACATTGGCACACCTTGACACCTGACACATCTTGGCATGTCGCGCTGACACTCTGTATTCCTTGGAAATACCTAGCATACCTTGTCACTCCCTCCTTAGCACACCTATAACTCACTAACACTACCTGCCACACACTCTTATTCATTTCCATGCATTTGAGACTAGTGCTCCCTTGAATTTCCTTGTCACTCCATAACACTCCCTAACATGCATTGGTACCCCTTATAACTTGGCACATATTGGCATGTTTCCCTGACCTCTAGGATACCTTGTCACTACCTCCTTAGCACACTTGGAACTCACTGACACTTCCTGACACAAATTAATATTTGATCATTTTCATGCGCTAAGTTTACCTAGTGCTTCCTTGTGTTTCCTTGACACTCCCTAACACTTCCTAGCACATGTTGGCACCTTGGAACCTGACACATCTTGGTTACATGCCACCCTAGCACTCTAGAATGACTTAGCGTTGCATGGAACACCTTGCCACCCTCTACTTACCACACCTTGAACTCGATGGCACTCCATGTCACACACTCTTATTCATTCATTTCCATTTACTTTAACCTATTGCTCCCTTGTGTTTCCCTATCACTCCTTAACACTCCTTAGCATGCATTGGCATAGCCTAGCACTTGACACCTCTTGGTATGCTTCCCTAAGACTTGGTGAAAAATGACTATCAATTTGTTAACTAATTCATGATGACTGAGTTAGCTGAAGAAATTAGAGTTGAGGTGATCGATGTGGATATTGGTGGGCACTCGCCTATTCCTCTTGGGCCCTTGCCATTGTCTCTCTTTAGTTTTTCAGTTTCCTTAATTATAGAAAAAATTACTATTTTTGTCATTTTTTGGGTCCTGAACTTCCAGAGCCGTTTTGAGGCCCCTAATGACGTTTTTGGGCATGAAAGGTTTAGTGATTGCACAAATTCACATTAATAGTTGTAGTCCTCAGAGAGATATTTCTAATGAGGTATCATGTGCGTCAAATGAAGATCATATGACCAAGTTACGACCCCGAGAAATTGGTTGCCCAACTACCCCCAACGAGGCCCATAAACTCTTGGTGTTACATCTCCTCGGGTTACGGTTTTCTATTATTTTTAAATAAAAAAAGGTCCTTGAGATTTATTGTAACATAGTTCAAAGGCATGTAACTACCACATCTCTTCTCAGAGATAAGCTACCATTTCCTGAGTTAGTTTGTTTTCCATTCTATGTGTAAGCATTTTTTAGTATTTGATATTAATTAAATGAAGTGTTATTCCTACAGCATCTCCATGTTTATGTTTATTTATTTGTTTTATTGCATTCCTGCATATGTCCAGATCATGAGGGTATAAGATGAGGCATGTAGAGGGATTCTAATATTTTGGTGGTCCATTTGCAGTTGATGCATTAGTGGGGTGTAGGTGTGAATTAGTTAACTCAATTAATTGACTTAAAATCAATTTAACTAGTTTTAACTGAGTGATGAGCTATTGAGAGGTCCACTGAATAAAATTATATTTATTTCATAATGAGTGATTAATCAGATAATTGATAATATGCTATTAATATTTGCATGCATGTCAGTTCCGAGGAAGACCCAGTTGAGACAGAGGTTAAAGGTAACATAACTATCAGTTGTATTTATACAAAATTTCCCATGTGCAATTATAAAGTCATTGGGATGCCATTATGGATTGCGCAATCAAGGAAGGTTGATTTTACTAATTAATAGGGAGCTAATTCACTTGGAATTGCGTGAGCAAGGCGGGTTGAAGGAAAGTTGATAACTGGCTAAGTACTAGACCGATTTTTCCTAGATTAGTAGGAGACAATTGGTAGAGTGTTGGATAATCTCATGAGATATTAAGCATTGTATTGTTCCATGATTCCTTGAGTTAATACACAATGATAATAGGTAAGAATCAAGGAGTTTACCTTTGAAAACTTTGGACATTCGGTGGATATTTAAGGTTTTGCACTTCCGGCAACAAATCTAATAATTTTCATTAAACATTAGAAAGGATTATATCTATTGAGGGAAATCAATCAAATTTACATGTCTAAAAATCGAGTTTAACTTTGAAAACTTTGGAAATTTTGTTGATAGTGAAGGTTTTTCACTTCCTGCATCAAATATAGGAATTTGCATTAAACTTTAGAGAGGATTATCTCTATCAAGGGAAATCAATCAATTTTACGAAGAGCATCAACCTCCAAATGATCATTGTTTGGGTAAAAATCTTGCCGAAAATTCTCGTCTTCTTCATTTATGGAAATTTCATGAATATAAGTGACCATATGCATATCCACATTCACTCATATAAAAATATCTCTTGCTAACATTCACTAACCCTAAAGTTTATGTAGACATTTCTCTTAAGCAAGTCTTTACACCAAAATAGGCAGGAGTCACATGAAAATGAGCATACTTACCAAATTTACTGCCCACCATAATTTATCAATCCTTAGTATATAAGTAGATAGGAGTAAAATGTACACATGAAAACTTACCTGAGGTTACTATCCACCAAAATCTAAGCAAGCATTTTCACATGATTAGGAAAGAGGATTATGTAGTTTAATTTTTCCACTTCAAACATCAATTTATTCCCTAAAGATAGATAAATCTCGAACATAATTTAGATATGAATTTTTTCAAGTTGGAAACTGATTTAGGAATTAGTCTTTTCCACCCAACCATAAGCTCAATTGCACATCAAATTTCTACAACTAGCCACCCCTTAGCTAGGACATGATACCACAAGGGGAAAACTAATAACTCACTAGTATCTAAATACATGAAAAAAATTCTCTTTCATACATAAATCAAAGTTATGGATCTCCTTTCCCAATTGAATATAGGCCTACGCAATCTGTAAATGCCTTTGAGCTTGGTTAGCAAAGAAAACAAGGGAATTCCCTTTTTAGCTCTAAAGTCCCTTGGAAATTTCCCTACCTCTTGCTTGTCATTCTCAACCAACACACAACAAATCACAACCCACTATGCCCAAATAGAGTCCATAACTCTTTTTGCTAGTGTTTGACAAGCAAAATTCATTTTTAGGGAGCCGATAACACACCAACGTCATTCCATTCTGCAATTGGCACATTAATTGGCATATATGGGCACTCAGAATTAAGTTTAATCACCTAGAATGATTCATCATTCATTCCACTTGTGAATTTCACTACTTAAGCATTCGTGTGCCTTTGCTCCTTATGCGTGTATCCCTTTATGCGTGAATGGACAAATTTCTCTATATATGAATGTCTTAGACCACCTTTTTCCTTCATGGTTCTCTGCCACTTTCCATATTTTTCCATAATATAGTCCCACATTTATCTTAGTCTCCTAGGAAATCCATGGGTCAAATTCAAAATCCAAGGGTTTCACTCATCCCATTCCTTCCACTAAAATTTTAATAACTATTGTAGTTGCCACCCAATGTCCCATATTTATGAGGGTGATTGTTCCAACTATCCAAACCTTCAAAATCAATTGGTTATTGGGCAAGAGGAAAAAGGCTTATATTCAAATTTGAAATTAATGGAAAGGTTTTAGCAAGACAATTCCCTGCAACAGCTTCATTTTTTTACACTCATGGTATCATTGCTCATATTAATGCTCATATGTTCCAAGTTAGTTGTGTCATCATATTGATTAATCAAGCATTTATATTACATATACATTGTTTCATTGTTTTACACTCATGGTATCATTGCTCATATTAGTTCCGATGTGTTCCAAGTTAGTTGTGTCATAATATTGATTAATCAAGAATTTATTTTACATATACATTGTTCCTTGATTTATCCAGTTCTTTATATTACATATACATTTTTCCTTGATTTATCTAGTTCATTTTTGTTGCACTAACGACACATTAATGCTAACACAATTAATACAATGGCATCAAGATAATTAATTACAATTTTACAAATTAACTTACGAGTCGAGATTGGATGTTATAATAACCACATGAAGAACTTGTGAATCTGCATTTAATATTTGCTATTTTAGTTTCAAATTAAGTTTATATATAAATAAGAGTGCCCTCTTCATTCTAAATGAGGACCCTTAGAGAATATTCAATATTATGATGAAATATAATAAAACTTCTTGATATTTTATCTCATATATATTGTAATTTTACAATTATATATATAACACGTCTTGATTTAAATTTATGTTGTTATAGTGTAATTTGCTTCCTTGATTTCTTGGAGACTGAGCTCACTTCATGAGAACATAGTGGCCTATTGTTTTATTTTACTTCATGCAATTTGATTTCACAATTATCTTTACATTGATGCAAGAGTGTTTGATTTTTTTGTAATGATTATTTTCAACTAATAGAATAAGTTTCCTTTATCAACAACAATTCATGGAAAGAAGAGGTGCGTGGATCATGTCAAGGGATAACCTAGTGACAGTAAGGTCCCAATAGCATTATCATTGTTCAAGTACATGGTCATTGCCAAGAATGATTAAGTAAGCTAGTTTCTTTGTTTCTAAGTTTTCAGATTCATTCCATCACCAAAAAAATTCAAACAATGTAATTGTTGTCATGGAACTAGCCTAATGTCTAATGACATTGTTGACAATTAGTTGGTTTAAACCCCTGGACTATTTGCATTGATATTAACATATACAATGCACTTTTATTAATTCATTTTTTAAAACTATTGTAACATTTTTTTGTTATAAAATTAGATTTCCCTCTTCCCTCTTAATTCAATGAAGAGGTGGATAGTAGAACATATTTTAGGATAACCATACATACATAGTCATGTCAATGAGACTTGAACCTAGGTAGGGAGGTTATAATTAAAATCTCCCAATCACTTGGGACACACTCAATTGACTAAACTATTGTAACAAAATGGTTCCTGACACAAATATCTCTCATATTAGGTTGTACCAAGTGTCTCTCATTATTTAAATACAAAGTTAGGATAAATTTAACAAATATTATTCAATTTTTAATCATATGAATGCTTATTTTAGAAACTCTTATGCACTTTTCTTTGTGCCAAGAATAATACCAGTGTAAATTAGGGGATGTAAATTCACTACTACCACCTTTATAAAAAGTATATCAAAAACTTATATAACATATAGAGTTATCAACCATACCTTAAAAATAATAGAAAACAACTTGAATGACCCTAATAATTAATGATATGTACTTCTTTGTGAGAGTCAAAAAACTCAAATCTAAAAAGGAGTAGAGATAAAAATAAATATATGGAAGTGAAAACCTAAAATTCTCAAAGTCAAAAATACTTTGAATCTAAGGTTGGGTTTTCCCGCGCTTAAACACGGACTGTTTTATTTGTGGAAGGGGCGAATTTGAGCTATATAAATAGGGAATGTCCATGGGAAAATGACACTTTGTATTATTAATTCTAATAGTACAAGGGCTTTAATTCAAGTTTCGATAAGAATGGCACGGGAAAAACCCAGAAGGGTGAAATTAAACTTATAAAGAGGCCTATCGATGGCTGGAAGAAGCATGTATTGGGGAATGCATGGAATTTTTGGTTTGACATCCCTTCGGGTGAAATCCAAATCGGCAACACGGGGCATCTCTCTTCGTTCAGTCTATACCTTCAAGACTGTTGAAAATTTATGGTGGTAAGTTTTTTCAGATCTAGAAAATGAAAAATATGTGGTTCATCTGGGTTTTATCTACCATTTTCTCATGTCCTGTATCCCCCTGATCATGCTGTGCAGTTTATATAGCAACGCATTTTTGCCATGCAATCTCCCCTCAACAGCGGATTTCCACTCTTTTAAATCAGGTATAGAGCCCAAGTCGAGGTATATAAATAGGGTGTGTCTCTGGGAAAACGATACTTTATATTATTAATTCTAATACTACAAGAGCTTTATTTCAAGATGCAACAAGAATGGCACGGGAATAACCTCTGAACCATGCATTTAAACTGATAGAGATGCCTATCGATGGCGTGAAGAAGCATGTATTAGGGAATGCATGGAATTTATGGTTCGACAACCCTTCAAGGAAATCCAAGCTGGCAGCATGGGGTAGCTCCCTTCATTCAGTATATACCTTCAAGATGGTTGAAGATTTCTGGTGGTAAGTTTTTTTAGATCTTGAAAATGCAAAATATGTGGTTTCATTGGGGTTTTCTCTACCATTTTCTCATGTCCTGTATCACCCCGATCACATTAGGCAGTTTATAAAAAAAAATAAAAATTCCAAGCAATCTTCCCTCAGCGACATATTTCCACTGCTTTAAAGCGGGTATAGAGCCCATGTGGGAAGACCTTACATGTGCCCATGGAGGAAAGTGACTGCCACTAACACCCAAAGCAGCAAGCCTGGATTGTATCAACTATGGCTTAACATTGTAAAACCCCAACTATCATACATACATGTGCGTGTATATGAATTTTTGTGTATATTCAATTCTACTCATATAGATTTTGTTATCTGATTTCAGTGGCCATGATTAGTGAACAATTTGACGAAGGCGATGAAATTTGTGGTGCTATGGCTAGTGTGACAGCTAGACAAGAAAATATTGCCTTGTGGACCAGAACTGGAACCAATGAAGCTGCCCACGTATTTTTTTCTTTTTTTCATCAAGGGCATGTCTTTGTAATGCGAAGATGAGGAGCAATGGTAGATAATCTATCCATAGGAATATAGGAGGTGCTCCCGTTCATCGCATTAAGATCCCAAGTGTCTTTGTGGGATTACGGTTTGTCTGAGGCCAGTATGGAAGCAAAAAAATGAGTCATATCGAGATCTCTCTCTATTGGGCGGAGAAGAAACTATAGATCAGTCAAGCTTTGAGACAATTGATAAGCCAAGGTCAATGGCGTTGAATTATTCTAGTCATGTTCCAATCATTATTTGGTAAAGCTTACCGCTATATATAAAGAGGTGAGGGGTAGGGACATAGAGATGTTGTGGCTACAATAACACACCCATCTATAAGTTCGATAAAAAGGTCGGGCTCTTTCTTCTCTATTCAATTCTTTACTGATTGGAAGTTGGGATTCGATAAAGCTATCTAATTCATTAAGGTAATTCCATTTGTTGTTTTTGAAATATTAAATTAGATTATTTGTTCAGTTTCATTATATATGTAATTATACATTGTGCAGGACGAATGACCTACGATCAATTAATTATTAGATATCACAAGATAGCAAAACAATTAACCGCACCAAGATTTCATACCCCATGGTCTGGGGATCAAATTTGTGTCTTGTGCAAACAATTTCACTTGATTTCTGTTTTTCTTTTCCTTTCCCTTTTTTACTTTGACCCATTCCTTTTCATCTGTTTTAATGAGATCTTTAACCAAGTCTAATTTATTTTGATCGTTCATGAGTTTAGAAGGGTCCATTTCCCTCTCCTCTTTAATTTAATCCAATCATTCACCTTGCTTATCCTCCCTTGTGAGGGCTCAGGATACCGTCAAATCTTGCTTCAATTTCATCAAAATATCTTTTGATTGGAATTAGAGTCTGATTGATTCTCATTATTTATGAGTTTAGAAGGGTCAATTTCCCTTCCCTCTTCAATTTGATCCAATGATTCACCTTGCTCATCCCCCCTTGTGTAGGTTGAGGATACCATCACATCTTGCTTCAACTTTATCCAAATCTCTGTTGTTTGGAATTTCATTTTTTTTCTTCAAGGCTTACTAACTATGAGGGATCTGCTACTTCCACCATGAGAAAATTTTCCTCAACACCTTGCTACCAAGTGGGCTGTTAGATATATTGCTTTCTCAGGCATAGGCACCTCAGAAAAAGGTGGCTAAGAAGATGAAAACCCATTCAAGGATATTTTACTAAATCTTCATTCTTGAGCTCTTTTCATGTTGTTTCACATTGATCATGGAGTTTATTTAGTTTTATCTCGTTGTGGTATCTATTTTTTTCATTTGTGTTTCTCTAACCTTGTTCCTTAGAAGCATATTTCAATTGATGTTCTCACCCCGATATATATTGAATATAACATCTAACATCTCCTTATTGATGGTCTTACTGATGATGTGAGGGATCCTTCATGGAGTCCACGATGACTTGATTTATTTTGGCTATACTCATTTATTTTTTACCAATTTTATAGATTGGTATGTCATTCAACCTTTGCCTTTAAAAAATGCCAGAGATCATTATCCTCTAATAACATCTATATTTTCACTTACATGGTATGAAGTTGGAGGGACCTTATAATATATTTTTGTATCTGAGATTGAATGTAATCAAATTATTACTCTTGGATTATACTGTTAGAAAAAATAGATCAAATACCTAAAGACAAACTATCATAGGTCCATAGTAATTTTCGCAAGCATGAATCTTGGGCATCCCATTGTTGAAACCTTCCTACAACTTTCTATCCCAAGTAGAAGTCCTACTGTCCAAACAGGATTTATTGGAAGGTTTCAACAAACATGCTATGATGTCATGTCAAAAATTAGACATTGGTAAGAAAATTCTATTTTTTTAAATCCGAACTGAAAATATATTTATATTTCATAAAATCTAAGTTGGGGAACAATTGTATAACCTTTATAATTATTTCTTGTTGCTCCAAATTAATCAACATTGTGTTAAGCTAAAAAATTCTAAACTATTATCCAAATTTATGTCCTAGAGTAGGCACAAGGGTGTTACAGTGTTCTAAAGTCACTATCTTGTATACCCTCCAAAAAAGACCAACTGACACTTACAAAACATGGAAAATAAATTTTTTTAACCCCCTTATAGCGGGAGACCTGATGTTTATCAGGGAAAACTTCCTTTATAACTATATGACTCGTATAAATAGGACAAAATGTACAAGTAGGATTGGTTTTGGACACCTTCTGGTTGACTTTGAGAGTGAGCCCATCTAACATCGATCTTATGTAGGCGATTTCATCATCTATCTTGCTGACTTCTGATTGCAGATCTAATAGGTGCCTTGAGTCTAAACCACGGCTCTGTTTCAAAATTTTGGTCTCAATCTTGTTTGTGAGTAAATAAAGTAATATGAAATTCTCTTCTATAGAGGAAGGAAGAGATAAATCCTTATCTAAATGAGATCAAGCTCCATCAATATATAAGGTTTGGCTTGGCTAGCAGCAAGAGAACTTTCCAACGAGGGCATAATTAGTGAGATTGGGGGTCAGATTTTGTGCAAGGACTCGTGAGATTTTGAAAGCTATAACTTCATGCTATATTTTAAGCTGATGTAAATTATCCATATTTTCATTAGGAGTCTCATTTATTCACTTGCTGGGTAATCAAACTCATGAATAAAATCAAAGAATCCATCTCATTGTAGAGGGGAACCTGTTTCAAGCAAATTTCTAAGTTATATGGATATAGCCTTCCAATGTAATGGACATTATAGGTAGACATCTATAATAGACACCACGAGCCATTACCCATGCCTTCCCTTTGCGTGTATTTTTATCGAAAATTATATTAAGATAAATTTTAATATTAGCATGGTCTCGAATAAAATTTTCCTTTAACAACTTTTATTCTATTGTAAATGTTTCTATTATTAAGAGGGATGGACATAGTGCCCTTATTTTGGGACTGTTGACATTTTCAACGTATAGCACGTTGGATTGCTGACATTTTCAATGTATAGCATGTTGAAATTGAATTTCAGTAACATAATTTTTAGGGTGGGAATTTGTCCTTTGTAGGTGAAGTTTCTCATAAAATAACATTGTCTATGGAAAGTTGCATTAGCTTGTTATTGTTATCCTATCATATTTATCATTTATATGACCTTGGTAAATGGCAGTAGGATTGGTAGCGCAAAGCATAAAGTGTATCTTATACTATGATTTTGGATTTTTTTAGCAACTGGTAGTAGAGAGGAAATTTATGGAAATACTATCACTATATTGATTTAGCTATATTTTTATACTTTTTATTTTTATTTTTTTTCAGAAATGAGAAAATCCAAGCAATAAAATTTGCATGAAAGGCATGTGAATTTGTAATCAAGGAACATGAAGAAAATAAATAAAAAGAGACATTCAGCAATGGATGATAATGTGGATGAGGAAAATAAGGAGGATACGTATTTAAGAGGGATGAAAAATATGTAAAGGTTGGTTGCAAACCTTTAGAATTTTTTATTTTATTTTGATATTCGATTGATTGTCTAAACTATTCAGTCTTGCATGAAATATTTAGAGAAAGTATGAAGACAACATAGTTTCCATGTCACAAGCCAAGTCTAGCTCTGAGAATTTGGCATAAAAGTATTTTAATGGCTATTTTTCATCTTGAAATTTTCCTTGGAAGCAACATGTTCTTTTCTAGCTTTTACATACACACATGATGTTTGTCCAACCCTAGGATTGATCTTATAGGGTAGACTGACATATGTTAAAATATGTTGATCATGGCACTGTAACACACTCATTATATTTTGTTTTCAGTCAACTGTCCTTACCCTTTTCTCTTGCTTTTACCATGTGTTCAATACATTATTATTGTCTCGAAACTTGATTGTTGATTTACCACTTCTTGCTTGAAGTCTAGTCTTTTGTGAAACTGTGAAATATTTGTTACTAATCCCACCATGAATACCATATTTCAAAGAAACTAAAACTGATAAATATTGACAATTCTCTCTTGCTTCTCCACGAATGCACCTCTTAATGCCATTTAACTTGTGTTTTCTTGAGTTGTCCATTTCCCTTGATAATTTGATTCAAAGCGAGAAGTTGAACAATCCTTATCATCAATTGGTGAGCCTTTATCCGCTTCTTCATAACGAATTCTATATTTCCTTATACAATCATTATTTTGAAAGAGGTGTGGAGAAAAAACCTTGAGATCATTTTCTACTCTGTTTTTCAAGTTACCATCCAAATCATTTGATATATTGTCTTTAGTATCCCTGTTAATGCATATTGGGGTTAGTGCCATTATATATGCATTAGATTCCATTCTCCCTTGAGAATTAAATGCACCACTTGAAAACATATCATTTCTATAAAAAATACTTTTCTTTAGGCTTCCTTTCAAGCTCTTAATGACTTCCCCAGTTTTCAGGAATCAAATGGTGAAAATAAGTGATAAGGTTAATAAATACCCATCTCAACATAGGGTTTTCCCTATGCACAATATTCTCCGTAAAGATAGAGAGGAGGGAAGGAAGAGAAAGGATTAGTCTATAATATTCGACCTCCCCCCCTTATTTTTGAATCTGGATTGTGTGAAGTTAGAACCTCCTCAAAACACTAGTGTACTAGTAGTAAGTACCAACAAAATTCCACAACCAGGAAAAGGGGATTTTTGGTGGAGAATTGAAAGGAGACACTAAAGTATGCTTCATATAGGATATCCATGAAGACAAATATAATAGTCCAAAAAAATAATATCCATAGAAAATGTGGACCTATGACTGAAAATTTTCATAGCAACATCATTTGTATGTTACTTGGCCTCAATTATTTTTTATTGTTTTTCATACTGTTAGACTCCTATACCAATAGGTGTCATATTTCATGATTGACTTGATGAACTATGCAATATGTTCATACCTTTCCTTGTTGCAAAGGTTTTCCATATTTTCAAAAAAAAATCAAAAAATTTAAAAAATGTAAAGAGGGTATACCCTAAAAGAAAAATCAAGGGGTAAAACAATAATAATGGCCAAAAAAGTAAAAGAAAATGAACCCCACCAAAAGAAAGGCCAAGGAAAGTGTGCAAGTCTAAATGCCACTACTTTTTTCTCTTATGTAATAAACAAATTGAGTGCAACTTGTATCTAATGCCACAATTGATGGACAGTCAAACAGCTTAAACTTGGCTTGTTCATATTTCAATTTCATGTTTTAGAAATAGAGAATAAAATCTGACCAAACTGTTTAATCTTGGCAGATAAGTAGATAGGTAGAGTAAATAAAAGGAGCTCAACTGTTTAATCTGAGCCCTTGGATGTAAGAAGGCTAGAATTAGAAAGGTTTTCATATGTAAAATAAAAGTGTGATAAGGGTTTGCTGGTCTAAGTGCACCCTAATAAAGAAGAAAAAATGCTAGAGTAGAGTAGGTAGGGTAGGTAGATGTTGTTGCAGAATCACATGTGATGAATGATGGTTCTAAATGTGTTCAATTGTACTTTCATCACAAGTGCAAAGGCAGATACTACATTGGAAAATATTCACAACAAAGCAAAGTAAAGATTATTAACTTCACCTTCATTTTTCCCTAAAGAATTCACTAATTTCCCTAGGTACTAAGGTATTTGAAGATTAAAGGGGCTCAAGGCATTTCCTTGACTTTTGGAGGGACCGGACCCTCGGCCTAATAATTGGAAAAGCCTAAGTACTTAACATTCATTCACCTCCAAAAAATCTTTTCCTAATTAAAATCCCATTTTACTTAGGAAAATCATGCAATAGTTCATAAAAACCCTCAAAATCACTTTTTATTCTAAGTCTAAGTAATGAAGTTGTTATAATGCAATTTGCTTGTAAATCTTCACTTGCTTAGTTATATTAATGAATTTTGAGTTTACATTGTCCCTTGGTCATATTAACTCTAATTTATATATTAACCCCCTATAAAATCACCTTTTCCTATTATATATAACTTCTTTTATATAATATCCCAAAAAACCCATGTATTATTATTTTAACCAAAGTATTTAATCCCCATTTGTTCAAATTAAAAACCCACTTTATGTCCCCTTTGGTTAAAAAATAACTTTAATTTTATTCCCACCCCCTATGGTAAGTAAATCACATTGGTTTAATTATCATATAATAAAAATATATGAAAAACATTTAAACATATTAGATATGTGTTTAAAACAAAAATTCCCAAAGTTTGTTTAAACCAAACTTCGAAATAACCCATCTATATGTATATTTTCCCCTCGCCCGATCACGTTTCCGCTTTTTAAACAAAGGAATTAATTAATCCTCACGATTAATTAAGAACCTAACTCCGCCAATCAAAAGGCTCCCGCTGTGATTAATCAATAATAAAACGCATTGGGCCTGCGCCATTAAAACCCCGTCATCTCCCTGTCCCGTCAACCGTTCGACTGACCCATTCAAGATTAACAGCTGTTGATAATTCTGCTGGCCATCTCCAGTCCGAACAATAATGTGCGAAATGACGGTGGTTTTCAAACAGTACCATGGCCACATGTCATTCGTTCTGTGGAATTGCTGCCCATCCACTCAATATCGCCTTCCCTCAAAAGCGGTGCGGAAAAAACCGCTTACCACCTCCCCCCTGTGACTCATCTGTCATACATACTGACGTCATCCATTTAAAACCTACCAACCTTTTGAATTTTTGAATAAAACAAATGTGCATGCATCGTTTTCATTATCTCGTGCACTAACCAGTCTCCCATGCAACAAATTTCAAAAATCAACTATTGAAGTCTACCGACCGTTACCTTTCCGAAGAGAATTGCAGTCGAGTATTCCAAGGTTCTTCTACCATAACCAGTACCTGTTCAAAACACTGTTCATTCAAATATTACCCGCAAATATCAACCGTTTACCCATTTAAACACAATCACCCTAGTATTGCTCATTTTCACCTGATTGTGCAGTAAAACCCTCTGTAACCCAGCTGCGCCAGCTAAAGCCTCTGTTAACCGATTTGAGCATGTTTTACCTCCCAAAAATCATTCTAGATTCACTCCATAGACCTCTCAAAATAAAATGAAACCTTTTCGACCTCCCCTGCAAACCAATGCTTTCTTAACAATTTGTTTTGTTTTACAGGTGATCAGAAGACCACATCCTTGGATAAACAGTCTTAATACTAGTCATAAGACTTGTTTACTCCAAGAATGTTATCAAATCTATTCAAACAGAGATGGAAGATAAAACATACAGTTGAAAGACAAGCAAAGGAAACAGGATATTAAATGATTTACTGTTGAAACAGACAGTAAAAACCTAAACTACACATTGAAGGTAAAAGGACACAGTAAAGAACAGTTAAAGAGTATCAGGATTAAAGAGTATCAGATTTAAGACCAATTCAAGTAAATCAGCTAGCATGAAGATAAACAACAGGGAAGACAGTTACAAAACAGAACATACAAGTTCATGACAAAGTGAAGACAGATAAAAACAGTGTGGTAAAAGGTAAAAATTAAAAAGTAAACAGTAAACAGTGAAAATAAACATGAAGATATTAAGGGTTAAACAAATATGAAAACACTTTCACCAACCACAATGAAGTTTATCCAAAGTGAAAGTAAAACAGTCAAAATAACAAAAAAGTGAAAAGATGAAAAACACAACAAGAAGGAACATTTTTGAAGAAATTTCCTGTTTAAGTCATAGTTTTGCAGAAACTATTGTGATCAATCCAAGATTAATTTTGAAAAATGGAAAGAGGTTTATGTTCTTAATAGGACCATCTACAAAAACCTCTCTCACTTTTCTAATAGCTATTATGGTTTTGGAAATATTAAACAATGTTGGAAAGCACTTTTTGTAGGAAATTCCAGTTAAGTCATCATTTTGCAGAGAATATTGTGGCCAATCCAAAATACATCATACAAAACTGAAGGATTTTTTTGTTCCAAAGAGACCCATCTACAAAAACCTATCTCACTTTTTGCACAATGATTTCAGAATGAGAGATACATGCACATCTTTACAGGCTATTTTTCAGACTATGTAAAACTCTATTTTACACATATTTTTACAGAGCCTATTGTGCACATATGGAGAGGAATTTTAGGAAACAGAAAGAGGTTTATATCACCAACATATTAATCAAAAATAACCTCTTTCACTTTTTACATATATATTACGGATTGAGAAATACAAAGATATCATTGGACCCCAAGTTTGTAGAATTGTTGGAGCAGAATGCACAAAGAAAGGAAGCAGTTAGTGACTTGGATGCCTCATCATCAACTAAGAGTTGGATCAAATTCGAATTATCCTCTTTTTCATCACCTATCCATAAAAAATAGTGCCAAATAGATGCATTAGTTTGAGTGTCATTTACTTAAGTTCTATTTATGTAAAATAGTTGGAGAGATTTGTGAACTAATCTTGATATTTTTTCAAGATATTTTAGTTTAGAATTTGTATAAATACTTCACTCTTGGAAGTATTTTGGGTGGATTCTTATACTTTGTTGTAACATTTATTTTTGGAATAAAGTTCTTTTGGAGAAATTTCTTTGTGGCTTTCTAGATGATGAATTGAAGCTCAAGACTTTTTTCAGGATTCATGTGTCATACTACAGTTCAATAAGTCATTTCTATCCTGTGTTTTAAGTTTTATATATGTTTACTACATCACTGTGTTTCATTTCTGAATAATTAACAAAAAGGATTAAATCATAAATTGCTTAAGTGTACTCTGATTTCAATTGTTATTATTCTAAATGTTTTCTTCTAAATTGGTTATAAACAATGAATTCTTAATTGCTATTGTTTCTCTGGTTTAAGCATTTGATTACTTAGTAAAGAATTCTTAATTTCTCTTTATTGGTAATCACTCACTTTCCCTCGTTTAAACATGTTAAAATATTCTTAATTGCCTTTCATCCATTTAAAAAATCCATTCCATTCACTTTAATATCCAAAATTGTTCTTTGTTTTGGCTATCTTGCCCTGCAAAGCCATATTTAGTGTAAAAACTTAATCCAGTAAAGCCATCCTTTCGACTCCATAGCCCAATGGCCTGAAATACTCAATCTTGCCCTCAGTTGGCAGATTCCACCATTCAAATTCAAACAAAAACCGTGGACTTATAACTAGCATAATATTTTCTAAGAACAAAGCTAAATTTTAAAAGAGAGAGCCCTCTCTGGATACAGATTGGCTAGATTCTGTATCTGAAGGTTGGTTTGTGGTTACCTCGGACCCCTTTCCTCTTCCAACAACTTCAAGGAAAATATGAGTGATAACACATACCCTAGGGTTTCATAGACTTATGGGATCTTGGTTGTCATTGAAGGACTGAATTGAGTTTTTTAATTAGTTATTCATCTCCTTTAACATAAATATGACATATTACAAGGGATATTTAACTGAATTTATTCTTTCAAAGGCTTTTCGGTTCAGCTTTATACTTGTCCATATAGAGAATCAAGTCGATTTGAACACAACCTATTATGGTTGCTTTGCTACTCTCAAATTTTCTTGTATTTATGCTTAATATTAGTGATGATGTGTCATTTATAGACTACAATTCCTTCATTTTATATGTAACGTCATCATCATGCATGTGAAATGGCATCTAGTTTATTTTTATCTATTTTCTTTTGATGTAATTTTATAGTTGGAATCTTAGACCAATTCATCTTTGATACACGGGTCATGTTTCCTTCTACACTCCTTGGAACTGGTGAAAATTGTATTTTGATGAAGATTTTTTATATTTTGTGAGTTTGACATTGGTGAGGCTACATCATAGTCATTTCCAAGAATAACACCCAAATAGGGTGGGGAATTTAACTAGTGACTGGACATCTAGGAGTGCTTTAACAGTGCACACAATCATTGTCTATCGAAGACCCCGTGGACGATGAAGGCAATTAGAGTTACTAAATACTTAAATTATGAAGTAGGTTAGTTCTACATTGATATTGTCTAGATATAATATATTTTATTGTTGTTATTTCTCGTACACATTTTTTTTCCATTTTAGTTATGGAAGATCAAATATTCTTCCAATCTCTAATATGAATCTTCATCAATCTATTGGCATCTAATCAATAAATATTCATAAGATTTTGTTGAAAGTTTGTGTGAGGAGGTATATAGTTTTTTAGCAAAAACAAACACAAGTCTACAGGGATAACATAGAATTGAACCATTGACCCATATAATGTCATATGGTTCTACAATTGTTTCCAAAATTCTGCTTTTTACACCATCTAGTGACACCACTTATTACTTTACTTCATAATGGTTGTAGGAAAATTTTTTAAAACCAAAGGGATGGGTGTGTTTGGAAATAATGCTAAAAACAAAAATATCTCCATGGAGGACTGGTGGTATTATTTGCTGACAAACTGGCATGAGAATGATGATAATCCCTCAACTTTTCCATAAATATATCCATCAAATTGGTGAAAAATGAGTGATCAACTTCCCAACGACAGGAATCTTCTGTAAATGCCACCCCTAAACTGGGTTATGAGACCACAGGGATGAAGGATTGCTATTGGATTTATTTCTCATCCATACCAACCCACAATAATAAAAAATATAACCACAACTAGACACCAACAATTATTTCCCTCATTGAAAGTTTATTTAGGTATCTGACCCAGCGTTCAAACAATGAAAAACCTCTTCCACTTAGCGAAACAGAACACAAGGTCATGATCTCCATTAAATCCATCCCCTCTAGTTCCACAGTATTGGCATAAATAATTTGAGCTACTGGTTGCTCTTTGGGAATCCCTGAAATTCATATACCTTGGCTCATTGCAGTGATGAATCAAAAAAGTGGATAATGTGATTTCAAGGATATCTTAGCTCATTTCTAGTTAACATTGATTTAAAAAAGTGAGTAATGAGAATAAGTGTTGCTTACTCTACAACTCTCTCTTCAAACACAATGGCTTCCTTCTACTTCTGCCACAACCCCTCTAGCTTGGCACAGACTCACACATATTTCAATATCACTGGCTTCTTATATCGATTTCTAGCTATGGAGGCATGTGTTCTCTTAGCATGAGGAAGAATATAAGAATGAAAAGGAAAGAACCTCTCCAAGAAAAAGTATATGTTATGTCTCCCATGCATGAGGATCATGTGTCTTCCTTGTAACATTTTGAGTTTGGACCCTGAACATATGATCAATGGAGTAGGTGAAAGAGATTTTAATATTGCATGGTTAAAAGATAGAACCTCTGCAAGCGACACAAGGCAGAAATGATATATTGGGTTATAAGAGGCACCCCAACCCTCGATAACAAATCCCATGTGATGTTTTCATATGTGGTTTCAAGATAACTCATGATATATTTGTAGGCAACTCCCTTCTACTAGCTCCATGTAGAGGGCCATATTTTCCATACAAAGAGACATCCCTCATACCATATCCATCTCTTTTACCCAAATTTCTATCCAGAGCCTGAGATGGTAGGATAGCTTCCCTTTCGACTTTAGAGGAATACCCTTTGTTTGAAAGTGGGCATTCGATGCATTGAGTCCTGTATTTGGCTCCAAAGATTTGTATTTCTTCTTCTTATCATTGTGATAATCATGCTTAGATATTTTTAAGTAGGACAGATTCTTCATTTTATAGGGGTAGCCTTTGAAATCCCACTTTGTACTACTACTTATGAATTGAGTAGTCTTTTTGATGTAATTTTGGTCACTTTTTGGACATTAAGTAACCTATATTACCTTCCCAAGGACTTCCTTTACCCTTCCACTCTTGGATTCAACTCTTGTGTTGCTCCTTAAGCAATCTTTTTGGAGGTTATTATATTATTTAATATACTTTGGTTTTATAATAGTTAAGCATAACACAAAAACCTAGTCTTCCTGCCATTTGGACTCATGACCATTCAATAGTGGGGCCTTTGCCTTGCACTTAGAGTTAACAAAATTTTCAAAGAATGTTCACATTCTACAGTATGGGGTCATTACAATTCAACCCTCTTAGATTCACACAATTCTCATAAACAACTGCATTGCAAATAATACATGATTTAATATTTTATAATCCAGGGGTTAAAACTGGAATCTTAAATTCTATAGGTCATAAATTCACTTACAAACACTGACGGGATGCATTTTCTGTTTGGACTGTTGGAACAATCTTGAAAAAACAAAATTTACATTGTTGTTGGTCATTTTTATTTGTGATTTAGTATCAACTCTTTTGCTTCATTAGAATTAAGTCCATTTTGCACTCGCGGATAATTGAACACATTGTTTTTTTCCAATGTTTTGTAGTTTTAAAGTGAACTAATTACTATATTATTGTTTGGTGTTTACTGCTGAAAAGAGATACTCTTACTATGATAAGATTCAAATTTTTTTATTTGTTGGTTTTTGTCATGTTTTGAGTGCGGACTTGTGATCGTCAAAATCACATGTTGTTTTGTGTGAATGGGATATATATATATATATATATATATATATATATATATATATATATATTTCAATTGCACAAAAGTTTAGATTTCATTCAGATATCTAAAATTTCTAATTTCTAATTTGAATATTTATGTGATAAAGGAAAGGCAAAGGCCCCAATTATAAAAATTCACCCAACAACAACAACATTGAGATTTTTCTTTCATTCAACCTGTAACATATTGCATCTGTATTCATCAATGCTCTTCTTCCATATGTTATCCACTTATGACATTTCCTTTACAATATTTGGTGCATTTGTGAGTTATAGGTAATTTTTAGGCTAGAAATGTCTTCAGAGTTTCAATTCTAATTGAGAATTCAACTAAACATATTGAGTCTCTTATATGTAACTATTTTCCCCTCCACCCACTTTTCATAACTTCCATAACCATTAGGTAGGGACCTGTAGATTCGATGATGTTTTTCTTATTTAGTAAAAGATTGTCGAGACTCTAATTTATTGAAAGTTGTAGAATTTACAATCTATAAAGTTTCAAGATATCATTTTTAAAAGTCTAATTCTTTAAAGGGTGCTAGCTCAATGGAAGAGAACTTGGCTTACAAGCAGGAGGTTGGTGGTTCGATTCCATCGTGCCCTGATATTCATATGGAATGGCGACGATTAGTTTTTGGTGACAGAGGCTCTTTTGACCATCACCAATGAGCTTATGGTGACATTTTTAGACCCTCACCAAAATATTAAATGGTGACAGTCAAAAAACACCACCATATATATGCATAAATAGTGATGACCATGAAAGGTTTGTCACCATAAATCATTGTTGTTGATATGAAATGGTGATGGTCATCATTTGTCATTATTGTCATTATTCGTGACAGACCTCGATGTCACCAATGAGCTTATGATGACATTTTTTAACCCTCACAAAATATGAAATGGTGACGGTCAATGAATGTCACCATCTATATGCACTAATAGTGACGACCATGAAAGGTCCATCACAAAAAATCGTTGTTATTCATAAGAAATGGTGACGGTCACTATCCATCATTAAATTCAATATTCGTGACGTACCTTGAATGTCACCACAACACATAATTTCGGCGACACCACCTTTGGTGACGTTCAGTTTTTTGGTGACAGGGGCTATTGTCCATCACCATTTCTCATATGAAATGGTGATGGTCACTATCCATCATTATAAATGATTATTGGTGACAGACCTTTAATGTCACCACAACACCTATACTTTTAGCGAAGCCACCTTTGGTGATGTTAAGGTTTTGGTGACGAAGGCTCTTTTGACCCTCACCAATGAGCTTATGGTGACAATTTTCGCCCCGCACCAATGTCATTTTTTATTGTAGTGATTTTCTTTATAGTGAACATCCTAAATCAATTTATGGTTGAGCCGAGGCATATATATTGAATATGAAAAAAACATATGGTACCTATGTTGTAAAATTGGGAGTGGTCTAATATATGTCTCATGAGGTGAAGTGATTCCTTGCAAGATATCACAATTCATGAAGAAATGAGGCTATAAAAGCTAGAAGTACATGGCCAAGTCACTTCATCCAAGACTTGATGAAAAGAGGAGCAGTAGAGCTCTAGTACATATCCAAAAATGAGTAGATTGTGGACAAATATGATGTTATTTGATTCCAAATGTATCCCTCATTGGAAGGGAATGATGATGTCTTTGAAAAATTAGAATGGTCATCTCTTGAAGCCATAAAGGACTTTTTTTGGGTCATAAAGTACTTTGACCAAGAGGATATGAATACATTAACCTTTGAAGAAGAAGGATCTGGCTAAGTCATAAAGGACTTTGAACAGAAAGATGAATGGAGAAAGATAATTACAAGGGAAATTATAGGATACATTCACCTCTAAAGCCAGAAGGACTTGGCTAGGTTGGACAGAGGTGAATGTCCTAGGGAAATTATAGGATTGGAAAAATCTTCTCCTTGGAAGCCAAAAGAACTTGGCTACTAGAATGACTTGGGTATGTCAACCAAAGGAGATAGATGTAATTCATACTAAATCCAGAAGTGCTTGGCTATGTAATAAAGGAATTTAACTAGAAAGGTGAATGGCCCAAAGGAAAATTCTCTCCTAAGAAGATATAAGAACTTAGATGCTAGAAGAACTTGGCTAGGTCATGACCACAGGAGATTGATACATTTTCCTAATGATCCATAAGGGATTTTGGTCAACCCTACATATATGAGTTGTTACATTTACCACTCCATGAGGCAGTTATCTATATACATGCATCAATATGAAAATCTAATGAAATTTTATTAGGAAAGGATAAATTTCAGCAAGGCAAATCTATTGCAATACCTCCCTTGTTGAGAGGGAGTGTTGATTTTTTGTGTAAAATTGATAGGTATTCCTGCATGAAAAAAAGCCTCCAAAATTATCCAAGGAAAAATATGAAAATGAAAAGTTAAAATTATTATTTTTGGGCTTCATTTAGCCCATAAATGGTTAAGTCAGAACCACCATGAAGGGGTGTGGCGTTTAATCAAAATGTCACCTATTTAACAAATATAAAAAAAGAAAACAAGTTGACATGCTCATTTGATTCAATTAAAATCACACACATTATTCTATTTTTTGATCCACATGTGTGAAGTAAAGAGAAGAAGATCTGAAGTTTGACTACGATAAAGAATCTTCCATTTGACTGAGTTTGACTTTCTCTGTTTGACTGAGAATTTTTTTTGTTTGACCGAGATTTTCAATGAATTTGACCACAAGGAAAGGGGAAAGTTTGATCGCAAAAGAAGAAGAATTTGACTGTAGATTTGCGTCAAAGTCAACCATAGTTGACTACAAACCCTTTGAACGTAGGACTGAGCTGACCTTAGGTCGAAATTTTAGATTGTTGGCTAGTTTTGACCAACACTAATTTCTTTGATATTTCTAGGTTTGACTAGCTAGTATTTGACAAATTTTGACTGGTATCTTGGACTTGGAATTGTGGCACAAATTTCTATAATTCTCTTGAAATTATAAATATTGGTGAACAAAATTTTCTCCTTAGAAGAATTTCCTTTTGTTTTTTCCCAAGGTTGGGTTTTCCCAAGGTAAATTTTTTGTCTCTATTGTGCTTGGATATCTCTTTATAATCTTATTGTTTTCATTGCATTATTGTTAAAAAATTTTGGGTGTAATTACTTAATGATATATGTGACACAAATATAACTTGATTTTAAATCATTGGAAAGTAATTATCATATCAGAAGATCAGTTTTTATTGTGCGTTATTGTAGAAAATTCAACAAATGATCCATCAAAAGTAGGAATATTTTCTTACTCGCCTTCTTGGAAACATAGTTGTCATGCCACCACTGACCATGATATTTGGTTTTATTATAAATTTTATGGTGAAATAATCTTGGAGCGTCATGGATATGTGGAAATATACCCCCATTTTTTCATATTCCCTTAGATAATCTAAGGAATCTTCATCTCACCCTTGCTAGTTTCTGGATTGTTCTCCCACGAATTTCAACATAAATGGTTTGATTGTTCTTTTTTTTACTGGTGGGGGAACTATATTATATGTATTGTTGGCGTAAACATGATGAATTTTGGATCCTCCAAGTAATTTATTGTTTGAACCTCCAACGTGCTTGTTAAGTTTATTTCCTTGTATGTTGGTTGTAGATTGAGTGAGAGATTTCATTTTTTGGGCCATCTCCTATTATCCTCTAGCCAAATAATTTACATCATGCATGATAATTTCCCAAGGTTGATCCTCATGATCTCCCATTTCACCTTCTTCTTCCTTTGGTCCTTGATAAGGGATTTATTTTCCATTCTTTTTCTTTTTGTAAGTCACAAATTCTCTATCTTTTGTGGTCTTTAACTATGGTAACCCTTCACGCTGGTGGGATGCATAGCTTTGATACCACTGCAATAAACCTCATATAATTGACTAAATTTTCATAAATTTAAATTCAAAAAATTCATTATAAATTCGTTTCCATATTATTCAGTAATAAATTGCAAACATCATTCCATAACCTGTAAAGAAAACACTGCACACTCTAATGATTTTACTTATAAATTGGAAGGAAACTACATCAAATAATCTAGAAGGAAACGTGATAGGGATATTTCAAAAACCCTTGGATTGAATCCTTATATTTTCAACTCTTCTTCCATGGGGTATTCGAGCCTCCTAGAAAATGGAATTGAACCTTAGCAATGTGGACCTCTTGAATAATATAATTTCATCCCTCAATTCATCCCTCTGAGATACAATGATTTTGACCCTTCTAGTTAATTCGATTTCCCCCCCACTAGCAATTCGATCCTTAGGAACCAAAAAATCGAACTACCACAAGATAGGAAACTCAACCCTCTTATAGAAATTCATTTTTTTCTCACTTATAATGTTATTTTACTCCACAAAGGTATTAATATAGCCTCCAACTAGTAGAAAAAACTCGGCCTCTACAACACAAAATAAATTCAACCCAATAGCACGAAAACTATGGTCCCTACAATACAAGTGAAACTTAGCCCAAAAAATCTAGAAATTTGGCCCCTGCAACACAATGGAAACTTGTCCCAACAACAATATAAATTCAGCCCTATGTAAAATATGCAATTCAACCTCTTTTGAAGATGATAATTTATTGATTATCTAGGGTGGTCCAGCAACCACCAAAACAGTTGCCACTAGCTAAGGTATGTATTTCAACACTGAATCTAGGAATACTTGAGGGTTTTCCCTTTCATAAGCTACTCAATAATTTTGTTAATTTACCAATCAAATCTCACATCTACACTTTGCCTCAAGTGTCCTCTTCTTTATAATTGTTTTCTCTCCAAAATACCATGGGTCACTTATTTTTCTAAAGTGACTTTACCACCTTTTATTTAATTATCAAGATAATATATACTAATTAATCTATTCACCATGCATTTCTTTTCGATAACCTATGGGGATCATAGTAGGATATGACTTTACTTTTCTCTGCTACTATGGATTGGAAAGGGACATTACAATAAGTGTCACCAACCTTTCTACACTTCAAAATAAATTTCCAGCCTTACTATTTTCCCTAATGGAATCTAAAGATTTGAAAATTTAGTATTTTATTTTTTTCCCTTACATTTTATTCAAAACCATCATCATTACGTGAATAAATTCTTAATATAAAGTTTGGGACTTCAAACAGAATTTTTAATGGCTTGTAAAATTCATTGATGCACTTAATTAATTTGTGATGTCCTAGTGCCTGTGTTCATATAAAATGTACTAGTGCACTAAATTATGATACACACCAAAAAATGACCTATGTTTTGGTATCTACAAAGAAAAACCTCCACAAGGCTTTAATTTTAGTTTTTTTCCTCTATATGTTGTCAATTAAATTCTTTAGTGGTGTGTTTTTACGCACAAACACACTTATTCTTTTGAAATTCTATAGTGCACCAAAAAATCAAGTTACAAAAAGCAATTGTGGATGTTTTTGGAAAGGTAAGTGTCTTCTTACTGGTGTGTCTATATACAATTCACAAGTGCACTAAATTATGATATGCACCAAATCGTGACATTTTTTTCCTCCACAAAGAAAAACCTTGATAAAATTTTAAAGCAATTGTCTTTGGTTAAAGCAAGTGTGTGACCCTGTGTAAAGTCAATATGATGCATGAGAAGTTCTAACAGAAAAGGGGAAAGGAAGTGTGCCCCTTCGAAGCATGTAATAGTATGCAGCTTGAAAGGAACATATGAGATGAAAAGACATCACATAAACTAACAAGCAAAATAGTCCACAAGTTAAAGGTGATGGATTAAAACATGAGCACACATTCAACGAGATTCATACAAATGAAAACGAAATAGTTCATAAGCATATGCATAACTTAAACAACATACATCACAACAGAACCATAAAATCCCAACTACATTTGTAATATATGCATGAAGACATGTCTGTTCTGATTTTTTTTTAAGTGAATGTTCTATAATCCTTGATAACAACTAGGTTTGTCTAGGTTTGTCCTAGGTAAGTTAGGTTGGGTCATTTAGATGAAATAAGGTCATGAAATTCATTAAATTTCAAAATATGTACATAGTTTAAGGGGTCTAAATAGTCATTGGTCATGCAATAAATGTCTTATCAAGGTAAATTTCAAAAAATATGATTGCATGGGTAATAAAGGTCATTATGTGACACTTGGAAACTTTTTCATTATTCTACAATGTATTTAGTGTAAAATAGTCTGATTTTGCTACGGAAGTGTCTGACAGTTCCGTAGCAAATTTTCCCTCCCGAGTACTAAAAACGCTACGATTTTTGTTTTTTCTTCTAACGGTGGGATAAGCAGTGTCTTGTCATAATTTCAGTGTTCAGTGCACACTTGGTCATCATGGTACTATTCATTTATGTGTCATCATATGTCATGTGCATGCGTCGTAATCATTATGACTTACATCATTTCGTTTTTCCCACTCATTTCCTATTTTCTAATTTAGCCCGATCCCTAATATAAAAAAAAACCTTGCCTTCATCCTTGTAAGTTGTTTGAACATTTTTCCAGCAGTCTTGAGTCTTGATTTTTGTCCAATAGTTGTCTTAGGCTAGGTGTTGCCTATGTCAAGGAAGGTGCTTGTTGTCTCAAACAATTCTGCAGGTGTCAAAGTAGAAGCTGATCAAGGATTTGTTTGAAGGTATGGATTCACATAAAAATAAAAACAAGGGTGGCACTGTGGTTATATATGAACCCATGGATATGAGGCTAATTACATAAGACCCCATATTCTCACAAGATTTTTCAAATGGAGGTTGCATGCGGTTCGGTTATAAACTGCAAGGGTATCATGCACACGTGTCTAACGATTTTGCTGTAAAATTAATTGGTATAGGTTCGAAGGTGGGCATCCTCAATTTTACTGTGTCTCATGAGACAATTGCACAAGCAACTGATATTCCAAGGTCAGGAGAGGAGTGGTTTAAAACAAAAAAGTTTAAGCTTCAAAATTGTGATGAATTTCTAAAGGAGGAGAACATAGGCATAGATATGAGCTCAGGCACCTCTAGGAATTCAAAAATATTTTACTTATGAAGGTATATTTCACATGATCAATCGATACCAATTCATATTTTTGCTTCATTTCATAGGTAAAAAACCTCTGGATTTGCCATTTTTTCTATTTAGGATTTTAGGAAAAATGGATGATAAGGTGCAAGCTAAACCTGAAAGCAATGATACTTCTATTTTTCACCATGGTTTGATAAAATTGTTAGTTATGGAGTAGTTAAAGAAGTTAAACAGGGATTGGTCCACTTTTCTGTTCTTGAGTGGGTATGAGCTGGATGTCCTCAATTCTAGAAAGACACCTAGATCAAAGACAAATACTCCAAGGAAAGATAAAGAATATACGGTTGAAACAGAGGTTGAACATGGAAGTAAAGACAAAGGTGCAGCCCATGGTGGAGCCTATGGAGGTATAAATTGATCAATTGTAGGAGACAATGGTGCCTAAACAAACCCCTACTAGCAGTAAAGTTAAAACTAATATAAAAACCCAAAGAAGGATCACTAGAAGTCAGACAGAGGGGAAAGGAAAGCTAGAAGATATCTTGCAGGAAATTGACATTGAGGAGTTTCATGTTGTGACTGTAGAGGTTAAAGGAGAAAAAAGCAAGAAAAAGGTTCTTAAAGCTAATAAACTAGACTTCTCCAAATAAGACTCAAGTTTTGTTTTTAAACCTAGGAAGCCACTCACTAGGTCACCGTTATCAAAGGGAGACAAATCTGAGAAGTTTTATAAGGAACCAGAAAAGAAGAAATATCCAGCAAGAGAAGAAATAATAGAGTTATCTGCAATAGAGGCATAGATGAGAAAGGCAAGGAAAGGCAAGGAAAAATTTCAAGAAAAATCTGAACTGGAGTTTTAAAATAATAGCTTAAGGAAGCTAGAGAAGATATTTTAGAAGATAAGCTGGAGTTAGCAGACTTTAAACAAGAGAGGCAGGAGCTCACCAACTTCAAAAAAGAAGTGAGAAAACTGATAGATTTTTATGATGAAGTTGTAGAGGGGTCAAGGAAGATGTTGAAGAGGACACTACCTCTGCACAGAATGATGAGACATCTCTTCAGGAGGAACGAGTGGCGGCAATCAGAAAGAAGGAAATTACAAATCCAAGTCAGAGAATTATAAATACAAATGGAGATGGTGCAAGCAGAGTTGAAGAAAAAAGGTTTGAAGATGATTGTGATAGAAGATGGCCCTACTTCCCCTTGAAATATGGTAAGACATAACTTTTTTGGCCACTTTTTATGTTAGGATACCATATCCAGTCATTTTGGAGTTAAGGAGAAAATTTCCAAAATCTGGAGAAATCAAGCAAATTTGTAGCTAGCTCCAGGCTTAAAGTTGATTTTCCACTACAAACTCGCTATGGAATTTTTTGAAGAAAAACTTCAAAAAAATATCATGTCAGGGGTAAATAAAGGAACATGTTTACCTTATTATACCCAATGAAGACCCTCTCACAAGCAGAAAGTCAGAAAATTTGTAGAATGTGGTGTAATGAAAATGCTACAAAAACTATGCTACGAACTTGCCTAAATACTCTGTTTTTCCAATGTGCTAAATTTTTGGTATTTTGATTCATTTAATGCCTTTGAGGAAGAAAATGGTCATCAAAAGAGATTTTGGACTGTCACTGGGAAAACTGTTGATGAAGACAACTCAGAAATACACTTCATAAGGTTGACATGGCTGATAGCACATCACTTTTTCCACCTCACCAATAGACATCTCATCATCAAGTTTGGTATATCAGGTCCTGAAATCCAGTATGACAGTTTGCCACCTGAACATGGTTGTTTTCCCCCTAAATAATGTTTTTTGGTTCAATATCCATCATTATCATGGGTTATTAAAAGCTATTGTTGATTCAGTTAACAGAGATAGAGTCCTTTTAGACTACAAACTCTTTCAAATAGAATTATCTCTATTTTTTCTCAATGTAATGGAATCCTTTTGGGATTAGATCTATAGATCATGTTTGAGAGTCTAGCCCGGGTGGTAGACCTATGTAAAAGGGATTTCGGTCTATAAATAGAATATTTTTAGAGTTAGAGAGGGTTAATGGATGTAATAACCAAAGCTACTATGTAATTTGCTTTCAGTCAGTTAATAGACAGTTGCACCAGTGTTTTGTTCAGACCTGAGATTTTTATTGAGCTTTTATGTGTTTGTGTTATTTATCTTTTGAATGTTAATTCAGCTTGCTCATACATAATTACTTGGAATTAATAAATTCTTATGCTTCAACTTCCTTTATGTATTATGTTTGCTATCTTATTTATTTTTTAAGAGCTCATGTGCCTTAGTTTCCATGAATGATACTTATTTGTAATTGAATTTCTATGATTGACTCCATGCCTACTGGTAGCCCTCACTCATCTTAAACCTGCAAAAATCATCTAAAATACATATAAGAGTTATCCATCTTCATTATAAGCATGTTTATTGAATATATTACCTTTTCTTGAGAAAGCCCTCTCTGGTTGTAAGGGCTAACTTCCAGGCCCAAGTGGTTTGAAATAGTTACATCAAATTGACTGTTGAACATCCCAATTAGTCCTAGTTTGATGATAACAAGTTCCATTCATACATATAATAGGATGAACCACTTGCCCCAATAGCAGAACGTGAAGTAAAAAACATATGATCCTCCCAAAGAAGTATACTCCCTCTATGTTATGAAGAAGCCAAGGATGATGCAAAACTCCCAAGCCTTTTCTAAGCCTAAGCCTAGCCAAAAGCTTGGATCTCAAAATCCTCTTACAAGAGTTATGAGGATGTATTTATAACCAAAGGGGGGTCACTCTTGGCATGCCCCCTTGGTTACTCTTGGACTCCTCTCATGAATCCTCAAATTACTTATGAATCTTCACATTATATCATAGAAACATGGAATTTCACTCATATAATAATTAAAAATAATATTAAAATTTCCATTGATACCCATATAATACAAAATAAGGTAGAGACAACTTGGCGGCCTAACAAGGAAAAATACTATGATGGTGGTGTTGGGATGAACTCAAGCTAGGAATATTGGACTAGGTGTCTCTCGATCATGTACTCATACCAAGCTTAGTATTGTGCAATGGTATCCCCAAACCATGATATAGTGTCAGGCTAGAAGCAGACTCTTGCCTCCAATGCATCTGGGTACAATCTCTTAGAACCGGTCTTCAGTTCTTCTTCAATCAGGTGCAACATCATTTTGATCTGAATAGGGCCACCAATGCAATATGAAAATTCTTTCTATTGATCTCCATGTCATCCTAGGTGGCCATCTACTCTAGCTGCTTCAGTTATTGATCAATCTCCTGTCCTACTTGTTGCTTACATTTAGCCTCGGTGAGTGTACCAATTGTTGGGATCTGGTGGGCTCTCACCATGAAATCCTATATGTCATATATCCATCCATATACATCTCATTGAATGATATATTGTACACATCCATGACTGGATCAGCATCAAGGGTGTAATATCCAAAATTGGGATCAAACAGTAATATAAAGCATGCAAGACTAAAACTACAGCAACACAAAAATAACCATTAAAAACACCATGAATGAGCCAAAAACATCTGAGCCATTTTATTGATTTTATTATGGGAAAATGGTACAATGAGGTGCTCAAGAAGTTGGCACCTTGGCCTCCAAAATACAGGCTGAAATAACTCCTATAACCTAAATAAAAACTGTGTTGTTCTATTGCTATGCGTGGCTCCTCCTTTGTGATGTCTTGATAGAAATGTTGTTGCTAGCTGAAAATGGACCGTGTGTTGAGGCTACTCTAATGCTCAGAAAACTCGTGAAGGGTTTCTAAAAATTATCCCCCTTGGGCTTGGCACGTTGCTCTGCTAGGTGATCCAGTTCTCTAGCCGAACTGTTGGAATATGCTACTGGAAATCTGCCTAAAACTCCTAGTAGTAGATGGCTAACCACTCCTGCAAGCTCTGGACTGAAAGGTGCTCTCTCTCCTACTATCCCAATGTTTCTCCTCAGTTGGACTATGTACTCCCTCTGCTACATGTGTGGCCTATGCCTTGTCCTGGAGGGACTGTATATGCTCGAATGTGCTCCTATGAATCTTATCTCAAAATTGGACGGTACCTCCTCTCCTGAGTGGGCATTCAAAGTCCCACGAGGTATACATTGAGATCTCTGCTCAGAAATATCTGTGCTAAATAGAACTTGCATACTTGGCTAAACAAATCAAGTGTGATACAGTCAGTCAGTCATAAAATTAGTGATTGAATGCATAAGGAAAGAGCTTCTCTCACGCCTTATTTATCCAAGTGAGCCTCCAATGTTCCCTTGGGCCCACCTGTGTTGTGTTGTCCCTATGCTAGCCTGTCCCTGCACTGCCACTGCATAGACTATTGCAATGCCTCTCATGCACTACCACTTAGGATGTTGTCCCATTTGAGTTGTTGGCCTTATGGGCCCCACTTTAGCTCTAATATTTGTCTAAGTGACTTTACGAAAGTGAATTAATCCTATGTTTTATTAGTGGTTCCCTCCTTGCCCAATTTATCTACTGCTAAACATTAGAAAAGGAAAAAATTAACAAAATTAATATTCCAATTAGCTGACTGCTAATTTGGAATATTACAGTCCTCCTCGCAAAAACGTTTCTTGTCCTCAAGCAACTCCAAATATGGATACTGCAGAATCTTCTCCCCTTCCCAAGTGGCATCCTCATCGGGAAGGTTTCTCCACCTAATCAGATAATCTTTGACCACTCTGATCCTCAAGTGTCTCTCCCTGGTATCAACAATGGCCTTCAATTGTAGCACTAAGTGACCCTCTTCATCGATGGGTGGAAGCTCCATTGTTGCAGTCACCTATTGTCCCAAAGCCTTATTCAGGCATGAGACATGAAAAATGTTGTGGATCTGGCTACCCTGTGGAAACTCCAACTCATATGCCACCTCTCTAACCCGTCATATCACCATGTTTGGCCCATAAAAGCATGGATTGAGCTTCTGATCTCCCTTCTGCTTCAGCATTGACAGCCTGTACGAATGAAGCTGGAAATACACTAAGTCATCCACCTCAAATTTCCTCTCCACATGGCCTATGTCTGCGTATAGATTTCATTGGTTTTGGTTTGTGGCTAAATTATCCTTGAGAGCCCAGAGTATGTCTTGTATCTCTTGGATCCAATATTTGGCCCTAGGGGCCTTGCTGGCTCCTAACATCATATCAGCAAAATTCAGTGCATTATAACCAAACAAAGCATAAAATGGAGACATGACGATAGACATGGGGAATTTTTTGTTGTAGCAGTGTTCCCCCAAGTGAAGCCAGTGTAGCCAAGCCTTTTTCTACCCTATGACACAGTTCCTCAAGTAGCCCTCCATCCACTTGTTAACTATCTTGGTCTGCCCATCTATCTCTCAGTGGTAGCCGGTGCTGGGTGTCAACTTTGTGCCTACCAATCGAAACAGCCCTGCCAAAAGCCTCCCATGAACCAGTTGTCCCTATCACTGATTATGGTCTTTGGAAGACCATGGAGTCTCAAGATGTCCCTAAAAAATAGCTCATCAACCACTTGTGAAGCAGTGTACCGAGCTGAAATAGCGAAGAAACGGGCATACTTCATCAACCAGTGAACCACCATGAAGATGTAATCCTTGCCTTGTACCATGGGTAACCCAGTGATGAAGTCCATAGAAATTCTTTCCCATTTCCCCTCAAGAATGGGAAGCAACTGCAACAACCCCGTCGGATGGTTGAGCTCCCCCTTTTTCTTTTGGCATACTACGCACTCCCTGATATGCCGGAGTACGTCCTCCTTGAGGCCCTTCCAAGAGAACCTCCCTCATGGCCCTATATGTTTTGGTAAATCCCTGGTGGCCTAAAAGTGGTGAGTCATGGGCTGCATGCATAATATTCCCCCGTAGTTGGGAATTTCCTATCAAAAATAGCTAGTCACGGTAGTAGATGACCTCATCCATTACCCTGTATCAGTCATATGTCACCTGCCCATCCAGGATCTCGCATGAAACTAGTATTTGGAGTACTCTACCAGCAGTTGAGACCTCCAATATGCATCAATGCTCATCAATAATAGTGACGCTGGTCTCCCAAACAATGCATCATCCACTACGTTGTTCTTCCCTTTGACATACTCAATGTCAAAATCATATTCCTGGATCTTGCTGACCCATTTCTAATGCCTCTCTTGCAGCTACTTCTTCTCAAGGAAAAATTAGAGGTTTTTCTGATTTTTTCTCACCTGGAACCTATTCCCCATAAGGTATTTCTAAAACTTCACCAACTCGTGCATTATGGCGAGCATATCCTTGTCATAGATAGGGTATAATCTCTCATGCAGCAATAACTTATAGCTGTCGAAAGCTATGGGTTGTACCCTATGCATCAGTGTTGCGCCTTCCCCATCCATTGAAGCATCGCACTCTAGCATAAATGGTTGTGTGAATTCTGGCATGACCAATAGCATAAAACTTCTCATCACCTCCTTGAGCTTGTCAAAGGCCCTCTGCGCTATCTCTGTCCAACTGAAATCCCCCTTTTTGGTGAGGTCTGTGAGGGGTGTTGCAAGTTGTGAAAACCCTTTGATGAACCTCCAGTATTAGGTACAATTACCCATAAACCCTCGGAGCTCTGTCATGTTCTTCAGCCCTGTCCAATCCCAAATGACCCTAATCTTCTCCTCGCGGACTCTCACTCTATCCACTCCAATGATATGCCCCAAATAGAGCATCTATGTCAGCCCAAACTCTCATTTGGACAGCTTGGCATAGAAGTGATGCTCGTCCAAGATACGCAGCACTATCTCTATGTGTTGCAAATTCTCCTCCCATGTGTGGTTGTATATGAGGATGTCGTCAAAAAACACCACCACAAACTTCCTCAATTGACCACGGAAAATGTGGTTCATGTAGGACTGAAAAGTAGCCAGATTATTGTTCAATTCAAATGGCATCACCAAGAAATTTAAATGGCCATAGTGAAATTGGAATGCAGTATTGGTAACATCCTGGTCCCTCACTTTGATCTTGTCGTACCTCGACCTCAAATCAATCTTGGAGAAGAACTTCGCCCCTCTCAGCTCATCCATCAACTCATTGATCCTGGGAATAGGTTACGGTTCTTCATGGTATTCTTGTTCAGAGCCATGTAGTCTATGTACATCTGTAATGTGTCATCCTTTTTGCTCACCAAGACCACCGAAGAAGAGAATGGACTGGTGTTGGGCTTGATGTGCCCCAATTCTAAGAGATCGTGAATCGTTCTCTCAATCTGGTATAGGGGTGGTTATCACGGACTGAATGCTAGACTCCATCTCAATAGTGTGCTAAAACCCTCAGTCTGGTGGTTGTCCTGATGGAATGTCCTCAAAAACCATAGAGTAACGGTCTAGGAGAGTCTGCACACGTGGGTGCATAGGCCGGCTTGAGACACCTGCATCTGAAACCATCAACTCCACAACCCACTCTATGTCTCCCTTTCAGAAATCTGCCTCCATCCTATGTGCAGAAACCATCTGAGAAGGGTATGTGTGCATTCCCCTAAGCATCACATGCTTCCCATTCTTTTTTTCCACAAACTCCATCTCCAAAGTCTTCCAATCTGTAGTGACCTTCCCAAGAGTGATAAGCCACTGGACTCCCAATACTAATTTGGTGTCTATAATATCAACCATGAAGAAGTGATCTTTTAATGTGTACTCTCCCATGGTAACTAATAATGCTAATGCATGCACTTCATAGTCCTGGCCCCTGGAACCAACACCTAAAACCCATAAAAACCCTTTGTCTATATGTGTCTCCTCTGTAACAACTGAGCATCAATGAAATTGTGCATAGCCCTTCTTTCCACTATCACTGAGACATGTTACCCCTGAACTATCCTTCAGAACCTCAACATTAAGTACATGGGTACTCCCCACAAATATGCAAGGACCCCTCTGGTTGGTGCAAACGTTGATCCTCCTGCTGCTGGGGGAGGTGGTGGTGGAGGATTACCTCCTAGTGCTTGGGAATCTCCTCTCAACTCATCACATGACTCCTCTTCTCCCTCACTGTCAGAGAAGACCTCAATGTAATGTGCCTTCCCTCTTGCACATCTGTGACTTGGTGCCCATGGCTCCTAATAGGTGAAACAGAGCTTCCTCTGTCTCAAATCTCTCTAGGTGTCATCATCCAATGGCCCTCGTTCCTGGTTCCCTATCGGGGGTGGCACTCTCACGTACCTCCCTCTCTACTAGAACACTGGTCTATTGGGCATGGTAGCCCTCGGCCCTAGTTCCCTCTTCGGGGTGGGGCTCTCACGTCCCTCCCTCTCTGCTGGAATGCTAGTCTATTGGGCATGGGAGCCCTCGTCCTCGGCAAAGCGTCATGCAAATCTCTGGTTCTCCCTATTGTGTCCTGCAGCGTAGTGGACCGAGTAGACCTCACTAGCCCACGTAAGGGTTCATTCAACCCATCAATGAACATATATATCCTCCTAGGTACGTACAAGTCAGGAACCATCATTGAAAGTATCAAAAACATGGATATGTAGGTTTCCAGGTTCCCTATCTATTTCATTAGCTCAACAAAATGGTCCTTCGGGTCTTTCCAATCAAATCACTCTATCAATATCTAGGTGAAATCATCATACGTTGTCGCTCCTGAGTGACCCATTATAGCCATCCCATGGAACCACCAGTCATGGGCTTCTCCCTCAAGATGCAGGGTAGCCACCTTGATGGCCTCCAACTCCACCATTTTATTAAACTGGAAATAAATGTCCAGCTTCTCCACCCAAAATTTTGTTGAACATTTTGATGACCCATAGAATGTAAGAAAGAAAAATATGCCCACGGTACATTTCAGGTCATTTCCCTGGATGTACCCTCCTCCTCCAGTTTGGCCTCGTGTTCTGCTGGTATTCTTCAACTAACAAAACTCATTGAAGGTGAGGGAGTCTATATACTCCGACCCATAAGATTGATACTCAGCGAAGTAATCCCCATAGTGAGCCACCTTCAGCTCTTGTGGCCCTCTTTCTCCTGCTCCCGAAGCCAAGAATGTGGGAATGGTGGAACGTGGTGGAGTTTGTGGCACCACCTGCTAGACAGTTTTAGGCTCAAGTGGGTGATGGGATGTGCCGGATCCTTCTCCAATCTGGAATTCCTTCAGAATTTCCCTCTGCTTGTTATCTCCGACAATATTTTTCCCCATCTCCTTTATTCTCTTGGTGAGATCCTGCGTTGAATTTACAAGGAGGTTAGCAAACTCCTTTCCATCGTCTCTTTCCTCTGCCATATGTGCCTTTCCCCTCTCCTCTTCCACTGGAACATTTTCTACTTGGTCTGGTGTGATTTCAAGCCTCCTTTCTCTGTTTATATATCGCTTCCTTCAGTATGTGATGTTATGCCTATCTTTTGGTGTCATAAACCGTGTGCTCCATAGTATAAACCAATTCTATGAACTCGGATACCACTATAATATCCCAAATTAGAAACAAACAGTAATATAAAGCATGTAATACTAAAACTACAACAACATAGAAATAACCATTAAAAACACCATGAATGATCCAAAAACATATGAACCATTTTATTGATTTTCTTATGGGAAAAAGGTACAATGAGGTGCTCAAGAATTTGGTACCTTGGCTTGCATAAGACAGGTGGAAATAACTCCTCTAACCCAAACATAAACCTTTTTTTTTTGTTGCTCTGCGTGGATCCTCCTCTGCATTGTCCTTTTGGAAATGTTGGTGCTGGCTCGAAATGGACTGCGTGTTGAGGATGCTCTATTGCTCATAAAATTTAGGGAATTAGACACCAGACTCTCCTCAAATAACCCAAAAAAAACCTATGAAGGGTTTCCATAAATCTTGACCCCGGAAATTAGCCCCCTTTGGATTGGCACGCTTTTCTGCTGGGTGATATGGTTCTCTGTTGAACTGCCAGAATGTTCTACTAGAAATCTTCCAAAAAACCATGGTAGGAGATGGCTAACCACTCTTGCAAGATCCAGACTGAAATTTTTTCTCTCTACCATTCTCCAAATGTTGCTCCTCAGTTGGACTGTGTAGTCCCTCTGCTACCTTCGTGGCCTCTATGTTGTCCTTGAGGGACTGTGTATGCATGAATGTGCTCCTGTGAATCCTCTCTCAAAATTGGATGGTACCTCCTCTCCTGAGCGGGCACTTGAATTCCCCTGAGGTAGAGGTTGAGATCTTTGCTCGGAAATATCTGTGTTAAACAACACTTGTAGACTCGGCTAAACAGCTCAAGCATGCTACAGTATATTAGATAGAAAATCAGTGATTGAATGCATAAGGAATGAGTTGCTCTCACCCTTTATTTATCCAAGTGAGCCTCCAACGATCCCTTGGGCACACCTCTACTGTGTTTTCCCTTTGTTGGCCTATCCCTGCACTGCCACTACGTTGCCTCTCCTACGCTGACACTTAGGATGTTGTCCCATTCAAGTGGTTGGCCTTATGGGCCCCAATTCAACTCTAATATTTGTATAAATGAATTTAGGAAAGTGAATTAATCCTATGGTTTATCATTAGGTCCCTCCTTTCCCAATTTATTTACTTCTAGACATTATAAAAGGAAAAAATTAACAATATTAATATTCTAATTAGTTGACTGCTAATTTGGAATATTACAAAGGGGAACTACCTCCCATGCCTCACTCGGTGCTTTCTCTATGACTAGAGGTAGTGGATTCTGAACGGTGGCCTAAGGTGTGTTAGGCATCAGGTCCATATCATCATTTCAATGGCTCGAGTCCCACTTCCACGTCTATGAGTTCAATCAATTGTTCAAGCTCTTGAGCAAACTCTTGTTCCTGCATCTATTCTCTCACTCATTTTGTTGCTGGTTGATCTTGTACCTATTCTTTAACCTACATGGGTGTCATTTCTTCTGTCGTGGCACCTTTCATTTCTTCCTCTTCTTTCTTATATCTCTCCTCTTGTTCTCTTCTTCTAAGTGCTTGTTCTTCCTTCAACTCTTGCTTTTCTCTTTGCACTCTCTGCACTGCTTCTTCTCAGTATTTTTTCTCTCTTCGTCCTCTCTGCTCTCTGTTTCCGATGTTCCCTCTTCACTTCGATTGAAAAATATAATTTATTAGGGATAGGATCTTATTTCTTTTTCCCTTTTTTCCTCTTCTGTATTGTCTGCTACCTTCCTCCATCCTTTGTCACACACTAGATTGTTGCATGTTGCTTTTATTGCTTTTGGAACTTCTCTCATTTGTGGAACAACTTGAGAAGAACCAGACGTACTGATCAGCTCACAAGGTCGGGAGGGGTTATAAGAGTTCTTCCATGGTTCCTCCTTTGGCCCTTGATACATCTCGTTGGCCCAGTTGAAGTACACTATCACACATCATTATTTTAAAATTCACCTTGGATCATAGGGATTGTAACTCTTTGTGTCGAAATCAAATTTGACCATGTCTTTGCTTTCAGAATCTACTACCTTGAGATTCTTAATATCGTATAATCCGACCTTCAAAGGAAGAGTTTTCCATGGTGCATTATTCTTCCTATGCAATTCTACTAACAATCCTATGGAGAGGTGATAAGAGACCTCTTACATGACCAATTTTTCGGTGGCATATCTCAGTAAAATATGTGGTGTATTATGCCCATCGAATACTATGATGAAAGTTCCATTCAGTAAGGTGAACCAATAAATGATCTCTGATATTGCCTCCATAGTTTCTCGTGACATGAAAGGTGGGTCCTCTAAAAAGATGAGCCTATAGAGGGGGGTGATGAAGTGATCAGTAAGTTTCTCCATGACTCAGTGATGACTAAAATCTAAGAGTAGATTGCAATATATATGTATGGAAGTGTGTCTTGGTTTCCATTTCTATTTCATGCTAGGGAACTAGTTTTGTGCACAGATTGCATCTAGTCAGTATGCATATATGTAGAAGTGTGCTTACTAACCCTTGGGTGAATTGAGAGATTTTTTATCATGGACTCTTACTTGGTGAGCCAATAGGATTGACCAGTTGAATGACTTCCTCTCATTTACTACATAGTTTAGAAAGATAGCCCACTCCTTAGGAAAGGTATCTGTGTATGACTTGTCGTATATTCTGCAAGCTAGTATGACCAAAAGATGATAGGCTTTCCTGAGTGCTCTTGTCTTGTAAATATGGGTGGTTGTTTGTCTGAAATTTTTTGGCTCCTTCACCCAACTTTTGATGATATCTCTCATGTTCTTGTAGCTGTGAGTTGCATATAAAAGTGATTCCATGTTATTCATTCGCTAAGGAATATGATACATTTATTTTAATTTTGTTGCTAGGAATGTAGCACTATTTTTCCCGATGGTGTTGTTCAATGTCATGGTTTCTACGTTAATATTTGAAACAACCCAGTTGATCATATGCACACATCAGAAGGTTGCATACTTGTATGAAACCTTGTAAATCCCTGACTACATGATGTTTAGATACACATGTCGGTCCTCTAAGTCTACCTAAAATTCCTTTGTGAAATTATCTTTGATTAGTTTCCATGTCAATTTTGATCCCTTCTCTATAAACAGCTAAGTGTCCGAGTAAACTGGAAAGTTAACCGAGAATTGATCAATTACTTCCCCAGTATTGATTTCAATGGTTTCCTTTGAGGAAACTATATTTGATGCCATCTATTATTACTCCACCGGATTCCCAAGGCTGAAGAATGAATCCTAATAGAGGTAACCATAGACCAAGCTTTTGACTTGATAGCTAGCCCTATCAAGTCGGAGAGGGCTCTCTTCAAAAGGGTCACAGCTAAGAGGGCTGGAGAAATTAGGGTTTTTAGGCTAGATATAGAGTGCAAGATTTTTTTTTTATTTGATTTGGTTGGGGAATCACCGGATGAAGGAATTAGGTCAAGGAAAGCTAGGTGATGAAAAATGAGTTAGGGTTGCAGGGATCAATGGGGCAAGGTAGGTACAATGCTTATCACTTGAATAGTATTTTTATGGAATGGTGTTGAAGCTAAAAGAAGGATAAGAAAATCATAGGAGATTTATTTTTCTCAGATAGATGAAAATGGACAAACTATGATCAATTACCCAAAACAGATCATGTGCAAACATGTATTCTGATTATCTAGTTTGTAAGAGATCATAACATAGAAATGAAGTGAAAATGAATAAAATACATTCAAACATATAATACTAAATAAAATACAATGATATACATTCAATACCACAAGTATCCCATAAAATTGCTGCAACTCCTCTTTATTAGCTGGCCAAACTAAGTACAAAATTTCCTTGATTAACTAGAAAACATACAAATTGATTCCAACCCATCACTAGTGTGAATAAAAGAGATAAATAGACATAAAAACTAGCTTCACTCATCCTCAAGGGTCGAATCCATGAGGTGAGGATGAGATCCACTAATTTATGAACTGAAAATTGAAGTGTAGAATGGTCCAAGTGACTCACTCATCATTACATTCAACTGATTCATCATGAATCATTAATGACTTTAACCCTATGAATCTACCCTAGGTAAGTAATCCTTGACATAATTACATTTTAACATGATTAATTACATGAGTAGAAAGAGGATTTGTTGAATAAAAGTCAAAAATTGAGATAAAATTTGAAAAAAACAGCAAATTTGACATTTACGCCATCCATTGTGCATTTGCGCCATCCTAGTGTCATTTGCACCATCATTTTTCAGGGCCAGTTTTGGAGGCCTTCCCGGTGTCCAAATGAGGCCAAAGATAGATTTTTGGAAATCCCTTCCTATCCTCTTTCCAAATCTGCCTCAAGTTTTGAAAATGGAGGTCATTTTCCCCCTCAAAAAACCAATCTCCCAAGACTGGTATTTGTGCACCGCCAAGGTGAAAAAAGGGGCAGAAAGGTCATTTTTTGGTGTTTTTTTGGGCTTTTCACCCATCAAATATGTAAACCAAGGCTGGAAACATGGTTTTATGAGATTTATGAGTCATTATGAATCCAATGGTTCCTTCCTTCTCCTTAAAAAGAGTGTTAATTATTTGCGTAGCGCCTAGGGCGCTACGTAAATGCCCAATTTTCTGCTAATTGAATGCCTCAAAAAACACAGAGTTTTCCAGAATTTGACAAAAATTTGTAGAATTCCTCAAAAATGTTGGAATAGCTGAGGAAGGTGTGTCTAAGCTTGTAGGGAAGCCTCATCAAGGATATCCAACTTTTTATCCTCCTCCTTGGTCAACTCTTCAATTTTGGCATTGGCTCTTTTGAGTTTGGCCAATACAATTTTCTCTTTCCGTGCATGAATTTGGAACTTCCTCCTAAAAAATTTATTGTATTTTTTGGCCTTATCTAGCAGCTTCTCCAAGTGTTGGTTGGCTCTATCAAGCCATAGTTCCTTGTTTTGATTTATTTATGGAAAGCTTCTCATTTAGGGTTAGATGTTCAACTAGCTTAGCTTCCCTTTGTCTCTCTAGAGTTAGACCTCTTTTAAGCCCTCTAGTTCTAAGTCTCTACCTTGGTACCTGTTCTTCTTCCTCATCCAACAAACCATACTTATCCACTACATCATCTAGCATTGCCTTGGCGTTATGAGCCTCCCTTTGAGCAGTGAAGTACTTCACCTCATCAATGACTTGTTTGGTCTTCAAATGCTCATTTTCTTTCTCAAGAAAGTGAATCACATATCTAGCCCTGTCAAGATTAGTTTGGAGTTCACTAATCTTGGCATATTTACCTTTGATTGTTCCATTTGTAATTTTTCCCTCTTCATCTTTGTCTAGGAAAACAATCTGAAACTCTTAGTCAGTTTCATGATTATCCTCCTCATCATGAATGAGTGGCTTAATGAAATTTTCTTTACCTTTATCTGCCTATTGTTTTGATGTTGAAGGCATGGCCCCTTTCACTCCAAGTGAATAAAACACATGCCTATAGCCTCTCTAGTAGGTTTTTGGCAATGGCTCAACCTCAACCAAACTAGCACACTTAGTCTCAATGTCATATATCCTACTAGGTGACCCAAAATAATGATGAGATGGAGATGAAGATTCATAATGAGATGGAGATGAAGGGTCATGATGAGATGGAGATGAAGGAGGTGAAGGGGACTGATCTAATGATGATAAGTGAATTATGGGTTGAGATGATGAAGGGACATGTTGTGCATGTTGAATGGATGGCTCAACGAAGATATCATTAGCTATGAAGGTGCTCCAAGCAATGTTCAGTTGATCAAGATGATGGAGGACTATGATTTTTATGAGGGAATGATGGAAAAGGATTTTCACTTTCTGTTCATAATCCTTCTTATGAGAAATGTAGGCCATCTTCTCTATACTCCGGAAAAGATAATAGGGTATGTTAAGCATCTTTACACTAGTGAAGTGCATCAAGACCAGGATGTGATAGGAATAGAGCCTTGAAAATCTGCCTTCACAAGAGAAATATTTCATTATAATCTTCATCATAGGTGCATATATGTCCAAGAGGTGTGAAAAAGGGAAGAATCTCCTTGTTTTATTTTGATGTCTTAGTTTGAGGAAGAAGTCATAATCCTATTTCTTCAATCTACCTTTCTTGAACCATTTCTACCCAACATTAGGGATTCTTGTAGCATCTGAAATGAAAGCAGTAGATAAGGTAAAAGTGACCCCATATAATTCAACTTGATTTTCATGGAGTCCTAATAAGAACAATCTAATCAGCATGGGGTTGTGTTTAACCCTCTTAACTTTCTCACAAAAATCATAGCAACCAACATGTTTAAATCATGTGAGAGTCAATGGATAATATAAGAGTTCTTTGGGGTTAGCAAGCTCAATTCTGAGCACTCTTCCTCCTCTCTTTGACCTCCTTATCTGTGTTTCCCTTGCTTCAGTGAATGTTGTGTTTTCCTCTCCTGTTGCCATGGTGTTTTTGTTTAAAACCCTACAGATTAGGGAAGGGAAATGGGAAAGGGAGATGGGAAAGGAAAACTAATGTAAATATTCGATAGGGATATGTGATATGGGGAGGTGATAGGGACTCATTTTTAGGGATATGAGGAATAGGGAAGGGAATAGGAGAAAGAGTGATGGCAATCGGGTTTGAGGAGCCTAGGTCTAGAATAGCACCTAGGGCTTAGGGTTTTAAGAATTAGTAACTTAGGGATGGGGTTTATGATAACATGGTTTAGGGAATGAATTTTAAGAATGTAGGGATGGTATGGAGAGTAAAGGAAGTGGATTTTTGGGAATTATGGGTGCAAGGGAGAAAAATTAGGGTTTCACCTCAAGATAACACATAATTATACTTTTAACATGAAAACTTCAACACATATGACTTAAGAAGATAATTTCATGGAAAATGCCTCTTATTGGATTGCTAGAGGTGAATGGTTGAGTGGATAAGCCTTGGAAGCAGTTTTGATCATTTGAATGGTTTGGTAAGCTTGTTGGTCATTTGCACCATCAACAATGTATTTGTGCCCTCAACAATGTATTTGCACCCTCTTTTTCGAATATTTGAGCCATCTTCAACTAATTTGCGCCCCGTCTGCACATTTTCACCCTCCAGAACTAATTTGCGCCCTCCTTTCATGATATTTGCGCCCTCCAGAACGTATTTGTGCCCTCCTTTCAGGATATTTGCGCCCTCGCTTATGCTCCTTTGCTAATTTTGCTCAAAATTTTGAATTTTTGGGCCGTTGGAGTGTTGGCTTGATATTTTAAAGAGGAAAATGAATATGAATTGATGTCTTTAGTCGTAAATAAAAAATTAAATTTGAATTTGAATTTAAAACCCCACTTTTCTAATGTATTTTTTCATTTTTCTAAACCATTTGTTGATTACCCTCTTCATCTGACCTTTCTCTCTTGCAGGATGATGTTGTTAGGGTTTATGACGTGCATGTCACAAATCAAGGGAAAAGCGACACTTGGCGGAAATTTCCAAAAATAACAAGTATACCTCCTTCGTGTTCCTAAAAATATATCCCTAGATTTTAGGGATGTCTTTTTCTCTTTTTTTATTTTTCCAGGAAAACTTGCTATGCACCTCACTGGGAAGGATTGCATAGTTCCACGCAACTGGAAACTCCCGGCTTAGTGCACTATGCAGTTTCTAAGCTTAGTGAGTGATTATGCAGTTTCTTGGATCAGTGCTTGCCTTCCCATCGTGAATGCATAGTTCCTGAGCTAAAATTTGGGCTTCCAACCATGAATTTAATAGTTTTTGGAGGCAATCCCAGAACTGTTGTGGATGGATTAGACAGGATTCCAGCTTGTGACATAGAAAAATTGCTAAGTGGAAAAGCAAGTAGACACAAGAAAAATTGAAAGATAAACATCCGTCAAAGCACAAATACATGCTAGTAGTGCAAGGTAAAATCCTGTGAAGGGAATTTAGGCTCCAAAATCTAAGTAATGGAAAAATTTTGGAAGGTGGTTGTAGTCACTACAAAATTGGCGACACACTGGTAGAACTCCATCTCTCTGAATGAATCTTGTCTTCATGTGAAACTGGGTCTCACCCTTCCAGAAGTATTGTTCAATTCATTATTTATCATAGCTCCCTCACTTATTCCAAGTTAAATACATATCCCCTTCCATCCTCTTCATTGGCGGAACACTAACCAATCTAAGTTGCACTAAGTTGTTTCGATTAGGGATGAGGAGTATTTAGATTCACAAGTAAAATAAAAATGTCAGATTATTTAGTTTAATCTCTGGTGTTTCTTTTCTCCCAGCAAGCCTGTATAGTACCCCAACAGAGTCACTTTAGAAACACAAACATTTCTCCACTTCCAGCGAGCCTGGATAGTACCCCAGTGAAGTTGCTTGCTTCACCTCTGCATAGGAAGCCTTTCTCTTATTTCACCCTTTAATTCATTTTTTATTTTTTTCATAGAAATATGCATGGGAACTTATTTATTTCATGGGGCGGAAGAGGGATCCCAACTTATTGAGAGCTAAAGAGGTTGTTCCTTTAGAGAAGTATGTTTATGTAAACCTCTAAATTACTTGTTAAGGTTTTCCTCCCCTCCTTTCTTTACTAGAATAGAGTGACAAGGATTAACCAAAAATATAAAAACTGATTAGAGTAGGCGGGACCAGTTAAAACCCAAACATCGTGATTTCATCATGATTTTCTTCAACAAGGAATGTATTTTCCATCTGTGTATCATCAACCAAAACAAAACATCAAGATTGACGGAAAGAGAAGGAATAAGAAGAAATCCAAGTGTTGGTAGAAGAAAAAAACTTCTCTTGGATTTCACCATGCTTGCTTCAGAAGCCAAACATGGTCTCATGCAGAAACTAACCTAAGACTAAAAAACAAACAAAAGAATGAAATAAGAAAAATGGAAAAAAATGAGAGAAAGAAAATCAATAAAAACAACAAAAAAAAGCAAACACTACTCCTACTCCTAACCTAAGGAGAAAGTAGGCCAACTCACGTAAAGTGATACTTCCAATTCAGCCATCAACACATTGGTATGCCTACGCGAGTGTGGGAATACATGTAAATAAATATATGCATGCATAAAAATATACAATAAATATAATTCATTGTAGACCAAAACTTATGAAGTTTGAATGCACATGCAGAAAATAAATGGTGAAAAGAACATGGAAGAAATTTTGCGGACGTATTAATGTGTGGGGACACATCACGAACTAAAGACTTGAAAAAAACATTGTTGAACCATGAAAGAAAGCAAACATAAAGAAAGAAAGAAATTTTTGTTTCTCCACGGTGATTGCCAAGTACAAATCCTCCAACGATTGAGAGATAGGATCGTGGAAAATAACTGGAGGATGTGAAAAATTGTAAATCATAAGGATTTTCAACATGTACAAGGGATTGATGAGGATCTTCAAAATATTCAACACTCTTATGATCGGAGGCAGAACTGAACTCGAGGCCACGGCTAGAACCTGGGATAACTATTAGCTCGGGTTGAAGTGCCTCGACAGTTTAAGAAAGATCCAAATCATTGGAAGATAGATCATCAAAGATCGGTGGATTTGAAAAATCAATAATAGTAAGATCAGAAGCGTGACTAGCTGAATCATTGAAAAGGTCACGATAGCCACGATCAGACAGTTCAATATCGAAAACGAAGGTTTCCTCATGATCTGATGAATCGTATAGAGGGGAAGATGGAAAATGAGAAATTTCACCCTTTATGTTTCCATAAAGGTATGATAAGAGGTTGGGAGGATCAGTGATAGAATATTCATCCTCTCCACATTTAAATGAAATTTTAACATTCCAAGAATTATGCGAATGATTGGAAGTATTAACAATATCAGAAATTAAAATTTCACATGATTCAACCAGAATGAAAGAATCATGGACAATGTTAGGATAATTTTGAAGATTTGCAGAAGAAGGATAGTCTTCCTTCATCACAAACTCTTGTTCGATAAATAAATCTGCCACATACTCATCATAAATGACATCACAATTTGGTTGCACAACATCAGCTCCATCCAACACTTAATCCTCATGAACATCAAGGGGAGGATTTTAAACATAATAACACACAAACACACACTTCGGAGTATCAGAGGGACCGAAGGGTGGAGGATAAGGAGAAAACACCTCAACACACTCATCGGGATTACAGTCCAAAGTTGTGTAGGGAATCTGAGTATGTGGGTTAAGAGGAGATGGTGCTTCTTGAAAAAATGTCTTGTGAATCTTTCCCACCACATCTTGTGGATGTAAAGTTGTTAGATGAAAAGCAGACAGGGGGTTTCTTGGAACAACACCTTTGTTCATCGCAGATTTAGTATCTTTATGAATGAGGCTCGCTAGGTGTGATTTAAGTGATCGTAATTCGTGTGGGGTAAGTGAAATTTGAACAATATATAGAAATATTCTAGTTAATAAATCCCAATCAACTTCATCTTCTAGAAATTCAAAATAGAGATGCAAAAAATGATTCAAAAAATGGTGTAGTGATTCATTAGGTGATTTTCGCAATTCTGAAATTTTCTCACACAAAATTTTATAATAAAAGTCATCAAAAGCATGAAATAGTTTTGTGACAATATGTTTGAAAGAGTGGATGGAGGCATCAATCAATGTGTAACACCATTTCCTTACGTGCCCTTCAAACGTGAGAAAGATCAACCAACAGCCAACATCCTCAAGGGGGATGTTGTGCTCTGTGAAAATTTTAAGAAAGAAATATGTATGCTCAAGGAAGGTTATTTCACCTTCGCCATTAAACTTAATATGTGACAAGTCGTCTATGATATTCAATGGCACTTGAAAATTTAGTTTTCTGGAAAAACATGTCGATTATATGATTTGGGAAGTCATAAAAAATGAGTAAGAATTTCAAAACAGACTTCAAGGGCTCAGCTTGTCATCTGGCCCTCCTAGCACCAAAAATGTTGAAGGTGTTGGACATTCCAACATTTAGGGGATCTCCCCGATATGAAGTCCCAACTAGACCTCACACTGTTTGGAGTAGGAGTCTCAGAAGTGGGGTGTTTAATGATATTTCTTGGATTTCAAAACACATGGAATGGTGTATGGTTTATTTGGTTAAAGAAAGTGTGTGACCCTGTGAAAAGTCATTATGATGCATGAGAGGTTCTAACAGCAAAGGGGAAAGGAATTGTGCCCCTTGGAAGCCTGTTATAGTACGCAGCTTGAAAGGAACACACGACGAGTTGAAAAGAAATCACACAAACTAATAAACATAATAGTCCACAAGTTAAAGGTGATGGATTAAAACATGAGCATGCATTCAATGAGATTCATACAAATGAAAATGAAATAATTCATAATCATATGTGTAAGTTAAAAAACATACATCACAAACATAGCCAAAATAGTTCGACTACATTTACAATAGATGCATGAAGACGTGTCATCTTTAATTTTATTATAAGTGAAAGTTCCATTCATACATAAAACATGAAAAATCACTTTTCCCAATAGTGGAACGTAAATTAAACATAACCTGCTCCTCCCAAATAATTATACTCCCTCTATGCTATGGAGAATCCAAGGATGACACAAAACTCCCAATCCTTTTCTAAGCCTAAACCTATCCAAAAGCTTGGCTCCCAAAATCCCCTTACAAGGGTTATGAGGATGTATTTATTGTTGAAGAATGTAACTAGGTTCGGTCTTCATTATTAATATATTTCTCAAAAAAAAAAAATTATTATTAAATCACTTATTAAAGCATGGGTTTCATGCTTGCATCATATTTAGATAAAGGTCCCCATTGTGGACTCCTAGGTTAGTCATTAAAAATTTAAATTTAATAATTTTTGGATTTTAAATCATGTAATATATGTTGTTTATTATTTGGTCAAAAGGCTTCTCCATCAACACAGGGACACAACCTTTCATGATGATCATGTCATCCTATATATGATGGGAAACAACTATATATACCCAGCTAAGGTATTCACATTCAACACATAAATTTGCATATATCTCTAAAATTAAGTTTGGATCATCATCACAGGTTCGGTGTTATTACATAAGGATAAGGTTTCACACCTATTACAGATTCAGGTAAGTTTCTTGCTATATATATTTGGGAGACATTACAGCAAAATAAAGTCTAGGTGTAAACATATATCTACCATAGAATCAGTGCTATGATGGTATCTCAATTATGATGCTCATTGTTATGATGTTATCTCATATATGATTCTTGGTACTATGATGCTATCTTGGTTATGACTCGGTGCTAACTCAGTCATGGTAAAACTGCAGTCTCGGTATTATGATGCTCATAGATCTCGGTTCTATCTCAGTTATGATGTCTCGGTGCTATGAAATCAGTGCTACATATCTTGTTTAATGTAATGAGGATAAAGTTTTGGTGCAAGAAAAGTAGATCGCAATGTCATAAAGATCTCAGTGCTAACACAGTGAGGGGATGACTTGGTGGAGAGATTCTTTAGTTAGGGTCTTGGTATTCTCATCTTGAATCTACTGAATGAATTATTTTGACTTGGTTTTTCCCGAATAATAGGGGTTTTCCCTGGAAGCATGCCTACATCATGTGTCCTCTTCTATTTTTTTGGCATTATTCTTGATTATAAGAAAATATAAAACGAAAGAAAAATTAATAATAACAATAAATATCACAATATAATGTCATGATAAGAGAAATTGATTAACTTCCATTTCTCTAACATGGTATCAGAGCTAAGGTTGTGATCAAATGTAGTGAAAGGTTCTTGAAGAACATAGATGGACACTTTTGGGTTAATGGATCACAGTGCACTAGCTTAATCTTAAAAGCACCCTGAAGAAGTATGAGTACCTCGCACTAACAAAAGTCAGGCAACTCGGATAAAGATAGGAGGATATTTTTCAAGATGCTTTCCGGATTATCCACAGTGTTGAAGAACATGTATCGACGTTTCGAACCCCAACTGGGATCCATCATCAGGACAATTTAGAATGAAGAAATTTGAGAAGGAATAAAGACCATAAATAGTGATCAATTTCATGAAAAGGTAGCCGACGAGGAATTATGTAATTATTGTATTTTAATAATTTAAATTCTAAAAGTATTTGAATAGTTCTATATTTTATTAAAATAATTAAACATAAAAATAATTAATTAAATATAATTAATTAATTAATTAATTAATTCTAATACTATAATTAATAAATTATAGTTTATAATCAATTAATTGATTAATTATATACTAATAAATTAATTAATTTTATGATTAATTTAAACAAAAATAATTAACCACAATTTAAATAATTATAATTTAATTAATAATAAATATAATTAATTTTTATTTATTCTTATATAATTAATTAATTGTTTTAATTAATTAATTAATTAATATCCAATTAATTAATTAATTAATATCCAATTAATAATTAATTCTTGATAAATTATATAATAAACTAATTAGTTAATTTATCTATTTTTAATACTATAACTAAATTATAGTTTATAATTAATTAATTAAATAATAAATTAATCAATAATCAAGCATGAATGAATAATTTTATGAGTAATTTAAACAAAATAAATCATAATTTAATTAATTATAATTAAATTAATTATAAATATAATTAATTATAAATATAATTAATTATTTGTTTTAATTAATTATATTCATAATTAATTATTCTTATATAATTAATTATATTAAGGATTTAATAAATATTATTACTATAAATGATAACTAGAATAACTAGAATAAAAAGGACATACTAATAATTATTGTTCAACTAATTAATTTTTATTTTAACCAAATTAAAAATTAATTACCTAGGAATAATTATTAGAATTTCAAATTAATGCCAAATATGAATTCAAAAGAGGGGGAAAAAACATACCTGAGAATCCTATACCTGAAAAACTATGTCTGGGTGGATGGTGCTTTAGAGGAGCAGATTTGTCGAAGAAGGGGTCTCCAAGTGTCACTGATTTCTATTCCACCATCTCTATTAAGATTATTAGGATGTTTTATAATCTCAAGGGCCTCTCTTATCTTTCTTCTTTGATAGTATTCTTCTCTTGCAATGATCTTTGCATCCCCAAGACGAACTTGATGTTTGGTTTTTGAGGAGTGTTCTGCAAGGGCTGAGGTGCGTGATCGTTCATACTTGATATCTGCTCCATGCTCTTTCAGTCTTTTCTGAAGTGAGCGTCCAGTTTCCCCAATATAACTTTTCCCACATGAACAGTCAATTTTGTACACTCCTTTGAGTTGCTCAGGGCTAATGCCATCCTTAACTGGTCGCATCCTTTGCCTGATAGTTCCTGATGCTGAAAATTGGGCGAAAATATCGTTCTTTTTCAAAACCTTGGCGATTTTATCAGTAACACCCTTAATATATGGTAGAAAAATCCTCCTTATGTTTTCTTGTTGTTCGTGGTGATTCCGAGGTAGGATCGAACCCTTAGCTCTTTCCAAGGCTTTTTTGATATCTCTTTCTTTATAACCTAAGTCCTTAAATACTGACGATAGGTGACTGATTTCTTCGTTCAGGTGTTCAGTATCAGAAATTCTCATTGCTCTGACTGCAAGGGTATTAAGGACACCAAACTTTTGCGCCGGATGATGGTAGGACTCAGCATGGAGATAGTTATCAGTATGGGTTTTCTTTCTAAACACCTGGTGCCCAAGACTTCCATCCTCATTTCTAGTGACAAGAACGTCCAAAAAAGAAATACTTCTATTTTCTTCAACCTCCATTGTGAACTTAATCTCAGTGGAAATGGAGTTCAGGTGATTATAAAATCCCTCAAGATTCTCTCTACCATGGGTCCACTTTATGTTGGTGTCGTCTACAAATCTTTTCCACCAATCAGGTTTCAAGGGATAGGAGGCAAGGGCTTTTTTCTCAAAGTGTTCCATGTATAAGTTGGCGACAATAGGGGATAGCGGGGATCCCATTGCGACACCTGATACTTGCTCATAGAATTCCCCTTGAAAGCTGAAGAAAGTGAAGCGTAGGCAAATCTCCGCCAGCTTGGCTGTTACAGGATCAGTGACATCCTTAATGACCTGGATTGCCTCGTCTAAAGGAATTTTTGTGAATAGTGATACTACATCAAAACTAACCAGGATGTCGCTTTCCTCAACCTTCTGATCCTTAATGAGCTTGATAAAATCATTAGAGTCCTTGATGAAAGAGTCAGTATTCCCAACAAGAGGTTTCAAGATCTTGGCAACATATTTTGCTAGCTCGTAGGTGGGGGACCCTATGGTATTAACAATAGGTCTAAGGGGAACTCCTTCTTTATGAATTTTGGGCAATCCATAGATTCTTGGCATGATCTCACAAGATGGGGTTAACCTCTTTTTTATTTTGTCATCCAACCCTGAATTCTTAATTGCTTTCTTGACTTCTCTTAATACCTTGGGCATAGGGTTGGAGTTAAGTTTCCTGTAGCTGCCACAGTCTAGGTGTTCATTCATTTTCTTAATATAATCATCCTTATCTAGAATAACAGCTGCCCCTCCCTTGTCGGCTTTCAGCACCACAATGTTGTCATTATTGCGAAGATCTTTGAGAGCAAAAAATTCCTCCTTACTTAGGTTGCTTCTAGGAATCATGGCTTTTTTCAAAATCATGGAGTGCAAAATAGGAGGATATTTTCGATGCTATAACATTAATATTTTAATAGTATATACATTTTGGTAATAGTGGACAATTCTTGATCAACTACAAGAATAAAATCAAAAAATAAAAGCTTGGATATTTCTTTGAAGCAAGATCGAATCACAGTTCAGGTGTCAGCTAAATCCCTGGAATAGAGTCTTGGTAATATGAGAAGGTCTCAATACTACCACACCTTAGATGATATACCACAGTGACAGAAATTTGGGTATGTCACAAGGATGATTACAGTGACAAGGGTTTGGTTGGATCACAGTAATAACCACAGTGAAAAATATTTTGGAGGGAAGGTTCAATTTCGTTGTCTTCTCACAGTCAATGTTTTGATGTTAATCATAGTTAATAACTATGATAGTGACCTCATATCAAAATTACCTCAGATGAAGTCTCGTTGCATCCACATAATGTTAATACAGTGAAAAATAAACTTGGTTCTATCACATTCATAAAGGCTCATTTGGATTATGTAGTATGTGCATAACAATTGGTTTAGGCTAAAACATTGATAAGGAGCAATGAGGTTTAGGCAGTGACATGCCTATACAAGAATGTTCAACCTACATCTTGAAATGAAACTGAATTCAGTTGATTATGGATATTTATCAAAGGTATGAGATGAGATGCATAATAAATAAACTTAAGAAAATCAAGTAAGTATTATAACAAGTCCAACAAGCTATCAAATCAAAGGTATGTAACTACAAGGTAGGTATGTTCATGAATTTCTAGATTTGCATTATAGATAACAATTCTTGCTTATAGCTAGTCTAATTTGTGATTCTTAGATAGCATACATGTTAGAACTTTGATATTTGTCCTCTAGGATTTACAAAGTAATCTAGATATCAAATAAATATCTTTTTGTCAATTAATTATTCATCAATACCTTAGGATTCCATCCCTCATGGTTGCATAAAAGGTCTAACTTGAGAAATTAAATTACGTTCTTGGTATCACGGTTATGCTTGAAAGTGTGTATTGCAAGTATAAGAAGACCATGTCTTACACTTTATAGGAAATGAATTTATAAAATATCAAGAAGTATGAAGAAAGGAATCACAAGAAGTTTTTTCGAAAAATAAGGGTATGTCTTGAATTATAAATCTTTTTTAATTCTCTTTGGAAAATCCGTTGTACACTACTAATGTTTCATGTGACTAGCCCTCTTGAATCTTAAAATATTATTGTTTGGAGTGATTCATAATCTGATGAATGTACCCAAATTATATCTTTGACTGTATGCATAAAAGAAACCTAAAAGGTTATCTGGAAAACCATAACCTAAGGGTATGTTATTATTGTCTGAAACCATAAACCTACTTATGGCTATTAATGAAGAAATTTATGTTCTGGTTAATATATTAATGATGTCATGTTTGGGATTTTGATATGATCATGAACACTCTAACTTAGTAGGGTTGAAATGATGTTGTTCAAAATACCGAACCTTTGAAGTTTGACATAATAAGGGTTTTGTTTGACATGAACCGAAACCTTAGGTTTTGGTTAGGTCTACAAGAAAAATCCTTGTGATGAAAAGTCCTAGGAATGAAATTTTAGGTATGTGTCCCTTTGATTGATTCCCTAGCTTAGTCTATGCCAATATATTTCTAATGTATTAATATTATATTCATATGCATGTTGGTAATCTCATAGATATGTGTGTTGACCAAATTTTTAAATGGTCATAATTCCTAGGGTTTGGAAACAAGCCCTAGTCAAAGTTTGAAGTTCTAAGATGATGATTGAAGAGTCTAGGTTTTTACATAAAATCCCTAGTAATGATTAAAATTCTCTAGTATGCACATCTATATAATGTTTGTTTAGAATTCATAGATGAAAATATAGGGTTTACATCAAAACCTAGTAGAAGCTACTCGTGTATTGTTTACTTTGATTGAGTGAAATCTAGGGTTTACATAAAACCCTAGTGGATAAGCTATCATATGGCTTCTGAAATTTGTTAAATAGCTTTATGTTTTTTCTTTTAACATATTTCTAGGGATCACTATATGATATAACTAATCTTCTGTCATATTCATTGAATTTTTTATGTAATTTAGGGTTTGTGTCAAACCTAGACTAGAAGTTGAAGTATTGAAGTATAGCCTTTTGATGATTATGTTTGAAAAGTCTAATGCTTCCACTAAATTTAAAATTTCGTTATGACTGAACTTCATGCTTCTATATATTTGGTTGTTCTTGTTATATAAGTTGTGCAGGTACAACATATTGGTAAATAAGTCCATAAGAGAAGTTAATATCATTAGCATGATGAGAAGGATGGAAGCCATGAAATATTCTCCAACACCAAAGGAACAAGTTAATCTCCCTACATTAAGAGGGATCCTAGATAAAATAACTCTCCCTGGTTAAGAGGGAGTGCATAACATAGTTTTGGATTGGAGAAAACATTATGGAAGATATGTTGCTACATGTGAAGTAGGAACAGGAATCTTCTCTCAAATATTTAACTGATAGTCCTACTGATATTATTTGAAGGGAAAAATTGAAACCTCAAAGTTTTTCTTTGATTATATATTTAAAATGTATTGTTTATTGGGGTTGTGTTTGTGCAGGTGAATAGCTCAAAAGGTTTTAATAGCATGTTGGTTACCAATCAATTTGACTGGGAGAGATTAGTAATACTTGATCTATTGGATCAAGGAGTGTTGAGGCTTTGTGATTGAGCATTTCCTAGAAAAACATCGGTCTGACACTTTGTTTTGATTTCTGGTAGGGAGGGTGGCATCGGGTGCATGTGAACCTAGTTACCTAGGTTGATGGTTAGTAAGTAAGTCTAATGGTACCTATAGAAGCTAAAATATTTAGTCCATCTTAGTCCCAATCAGATAGATTTCCCTATTCAGGAATCTAGTCCATGGCATTGTGGTGCATAAGTTGTTGAGAGACCAAATGTATAGATTTCCCTGGTCAGGAATCTATTCCATGGAATTGTGCTCTTGAAAATTCTTCATAGATAATGCAAGATCTTCCATGTACTTCTTTTATATATGAATACCTCCCTAGTTAAGAGGGAGTGTTGAAGAGTGTAACTAGGTTCAGTATTCATTATTAATATATTTGTAAGAAAAAATTTATTATTATTAAATGACTTATTAAAGCATGGGTTTCATCCTTGGGTCATATTTAGATAAAGGTCCCCATTGTGGACTTCTAGGTTAGTCATTACAGATTTAAATTGACTCATTTTGGGATTTTAAGTCATGTAATATAGGTTGTTTATTATTTGGTCAAAATTATCCTCCATCAAGTCATATTATTCAAGGTCATGATCCTCTCGGCCTCTTCATCAAAATATCCAACTCATATTCTTCAACAAAAGTCTCCAAGTCAGCCTAAAATAAGTATCCTTCAAGTCGAATTCACACAAACTCAAGTCAGCCTAAACACAAGGAAACAACCCTTCATGATGATCATGTCAGCCTATTTATAATGGGAAACAACTATATATACCCAGGTAAGGTATTCACATTCAACACATAAATTCACATATATTTCTAAAATTAAGTTTGGATCATCATCACATGTTTGATGTTATTACAGAAGGATAAGGTTTCAAACCTATTACATATTCGGGTAACTTCCATGCTATATATATTTCAGAGATGTTACAACAAAACAAAGTCTCGGTGTCAACACAGATCTACCACAGAATCAATGCTATAATGATATCTCAGTTATGATGCTCAATGCTAGGATGACATCTCACATATGATGCTCGGTTCTATGATGTTATCTCGGTTATGATACCCTATGCTAACTCGTTCATGGTGAAAATACAGTCTCGGTATTATGATGATCATATATATCAGTTCTATCTTCGTTATGATGTCTTTGTGCTATGAACTCAGTGCTACAAATATCAGTCAAGGTAATGAGGATGAAGTTTTAGTACAATCAAAGGATATCTTGATGTCATGAATTTATCGGTGGTAACATAGTGAAGGGATGAATTGGTGGAGAGAGTCTCTAGTTAGGGTCTTGGTATTCTCATCTTGAAACTACTGAAGGAATAAAATTGACTTGATTTTCCTCAATGTGTGATATTTTTCCCTGGCAGCATGCCTACATCTTGTGTCCTCTTCTATTTGTTTGGAAATAGTCTTAATGATAAGAAAATATGAAACTAAAGAACACATAATAATAACAAGAAACGTCTCAAGATAATTTCATGATAAGAGAAATTGATTAACTGTCAGTTATCTAACATTTCTAACCAAAGAGGGGTCACTCTTGGCATGCCCCCTTGGTGACTCTTGGACTCCCCTCATGACTCTTCACATTACATATGACTCTTCACATGCCATCGTGGACACATGGAATTTCACTCCTATAATAATTACAAATAATATTATAATTTCCACTCATACCCATAGAAGACAAAAAATAGGGTAGAGACAACTTGATGCCCTAACAAGGAAAAATACTATGATGTTGGTTTTGGGGGGAACTCAAACCAGGAATCTTGGACTTGGTGTCTCACGGTCACGTACTCATACCAAGCTTGGTGTTTTGCGTTGGTATCCAAAAACCATGAGATAGTGTTATGTTGGAAAAAGACTCTTGCCTCCAATGCATATAGGTACAATCTCTTGGAACCGTTCTTCACTTCTTCTTCAATCAAGTGCAACATAATTTTGATCTAAACTAGGCCACAAATGTAGGTATGAAAAGTTTTTTCATTGATATCTATGTCCTCTTGGGTGGCCTTCTTCTCCAACTGCTTCAGGTACTCATCAATCTCATGCTGGATTTGTTGCTTATGTTTATCCTTGGTGAGTGTACCAATTTACGAGATCTAGTGGGTTCTCACCATGAAATCCAATATTTTACCAATGGAAGGGAAACATTTCCAGATTGGGAACGACTGTAGTCAGATTTGGTGCAGGAGGAGTTCAGACAGAACACCATAGATGGATCTTAATCTAAGAATGAAGATGAAGAAGAGTTTTCTTTGGCTTCCAAGGCGAATAAGGGGAAGGGGAATAAATTCCATTCCAAATTCGAGTCCAAATATGGAAAGAAGCAGGACATGTCCAGGGTGAAGTGTTTTCACTGCGACGAGCATGGGAATTATGCTACTAACTGTCCACAAAACAAGAAGAACAATAAGGTTGGAGGATCTACAGTTGGTGAGGCTTCGGCCTCACAATTTGAGCTTGAATTCTCATTGATTTCATGCATTCTTTCAATTTCATTGGGATCTGTGTGGTATTTGGATAGTGGCGCTTCCTTTCACATGAAGGGAGACAAGGAAATTTTCAGTATCTTGGAGGAGAATGATCTCCAGATGCATATTGAAATGGGTGATGACGGGCAGTACAGTGCTACAAGGATTGGTACCATTACCTTCCATAGGTATTCAGGTAAACCCTTTCAATTAAAATATGTAATGTATGTACCAAATTTGAAGAAAAATTTATTCTTAGTTGCAATGTTGGAGGATAGAGGCTATGATGTTGTTTTTAATGAAGGAAAAGCTTTCCCACAACACAAAACAACAGGACAAGCCAATAATATAGGGATTCGAGTTAAGAATATCTACAAGCTGGATGTAGATGGTTGTGCAACATTGATGGGAAAGGCAGACAAAGTGGTGAGTTGGGATGAGGGCGAATTATGGCACAGGAGGTTGGGCCATCTTCACCATGGAGCCTTAAAATTCATGCAGCAGATTTCTACTGGTATTCCCAAGGGTACACTTGCGTAGTCAAACACATGCAAGGGATGTACTATGGGAAAATATGTAAAGGACACCTTTCATAGAAGGAGAACTGAGCTTCGGGGATCCTTGAGAGAGTTCACACAAACATGTTTTGAACATTCTCTGTTGCTTTGACAACAAAACATAAGTACTATGTGATATTTGTTGATGACTTTTCTCGTAAGTGTTGGATCTTCTTCACGCAGAAGAAATATCAGACATTCTCAAATTTTCTTGAGTTTAAGGCACTGGTAGAGAAAGACATGGGGAAGCAAGTGAAGACTATTAGGAGAGATAATGGTGGATAGTACATCTCTAACGAATTCAAGAACTTTTGCAAAAAAGAAGGAGTTCGAAGAGAACTAATAGCACCTCATAACCCATAGCAGAATGGGGCTGCTGAAAGAAAGAACAGAACAATTGGGGGTACAACAAGAGTGATGTTGCATGATCAAGGCCTACCAATGCATCTATGTGCATAAGCATGCAACACTGTGGTATTTGTGCAGAATCGTTGTCCTCATAGGATACTTGGAATGAGTAAACCATAGGAGGCTTTCACTGGTAAGAAACCTGATATTTCACACTTTAAGATTTGTGGCTCATTTTTTTATGTGCATGTGACCAAATACGCCAGGAAGAAGCTAGAACTAACAGCTGAGATCAAGATTTTTGTGGGGTACATTGAAACACCCCACAACTATCGGGTGTATTTTCCAAATAACAGAATGATTTCTGTGTGACGTGATATAAAATTTGATGAGAATAAAGTGATGTATTTGTCCCTTGAGAGGGAGCTCAACTTGTAGGTAGAGCAAGAACCCTTAGTTCCCAAGGATGAGCCTCAAGATGTGGAGAAGCCACATGTGGAGGATCATGGAGTGGTGGAAAACACTTATGCAGAGCCATCCATCAGAAATGGCATAAGGTGCACCACGAAAGCTGATAGATTGAGACTTGATGCTGCAGAGAATGTAGGAGCCCCTACTTCATAGTGCAGACATAGATAGTCTCCAGACAAGTTTACTAGATACATGGCTCTTATGAGAAAATTTATTGTGACTGAACCATCTTCCTTTTAGGAGATAGTGCAGCAACCAACTTGGGTTGATTCAATGGTGGAGGAGTATGTCTCCATTGTCAAGAACAGTGCATGGGAGATTGTCCTAAGACCAGTCGACAAATCATTGGTTGGATCAAGATGGATCTACAAGGTAAAGCAAGCTACTGATGGGAGTGTGGAGAAATACAAGGCCATATTTATGGCCCAGGGATTATCACAGATCGAGGGGATCAATTATGATGATAATTTTGCACCTATTGCAAGGTACTCTTCCATTAGATCTGTACTTTCACTCTCAGCGCAGATGGGCTAGTGCATTCATCATATGGATGTGAAAACTGTGTTTCTCAATGGATTCATTGAGGAATAAGTTTACATAGAGCATACTGAAGGTTTCAAGATCTTTGACAGTGAGTCACATGTTTTTCGACTCAAGAGAGAACTATATGGGCTGAAGTAAGCACCTTTTGCTTGGTACACTTGGATAGACAATTATTTCACCGGACTGGGCTTCACCAAAAGTGAAGTTGATGCAAACCTGTACCAGATTGTGGTTGAGGGTAAGCTATTTATTATTTTTATTTATTTTTATGATCTAATTTTTACTGGTGATGAGAAGCTGATACACTCCTGCAAGAAGGATCTTGCAAGGGAGTTCGAAATGAAGGACATGGGACTCCTTCATTATTTCCTTGGTTTGGAAATATGGCAGCGGGATGGTGAAATTTTTGTTTCTCAAGGAAAGTATGGCAAAGAGATATTGGGTAAGTTTCACATGGAAAGATGCAAACCCATGGATACTCCTCTTCCAGGAAATTGGAGGAAAGAGGATGCTACTTCTAGAGAGGTAGTGGATGCTACTGTCTATAGGAAGTTGGTTGGTTCACTCATGTATCTAGTGAACTATCTAGTGAACACCAAACCAAACATGTTATATGAAGTTAACTAGCTGAGTCAAGCTATGGCTAAGCCTACCAAGATCTTTTGGAAGGTGAGGAAGTATTTCTTGAGATACCTGAGCGACACATCAGAGTATGGTCTATGGTACAAACAGACAGAGGGAGTGAAGCTTCAAGGCTTCACAAATGCATATTGGGTAGGCAGTCCATTAGACAGAAAGAGCACATGAGGAGGGAACTTCAACATAGGATTTCCAATAGTTTCTTGGTACAGCAGGAAGAAATGATCTTTGGCACTCAGTTCATCAGAAGCAGAGTACATGTCAGCAAGTAAAGCTGCATGTGATACTATCAGAATGAGAAATATCTTGGTTGCTTTTTTTGGTTCTCAGATGGATCCGACAGTGATACATTGTGATAATCAGAGTTGCATTAAACTCTCGATTAATCTTGTGTTTCATGATAGGTCCAAGCACATAGATATCTAGTACCACCATCTCAGATATTTTGTGTAGAGGAGAATAATGTTGTTTCAATAAATTCCCATGGAAGATCAGGATGCAAATATTCTAACGAAGGCGCTCACCAGGAGAAAATTCAAATACCATAGAGGCAGGATCCGGGTGAAGGATAATCCCTTTCTTGTTGAGAGGGAGTGTTGAGATTCAACAAGAAATTTCAGCACCCACACTAGTGTGGGACCAGGAGGTCCAGACAGCACCTACACTAGCATGGGACCAGGAGGTCCAATCAGCACCTACACTAGTGTGGGACCACAAGTCTTAGTAGCACCTACACTGGTGTGGTCTAAATTTTTTGCATGTATATTTTAGTTATCCCTTAATTAATATGGACAATAAAATGTAATCTAATCTCAAAATAACTTGTAATAGTTAACTGAGTGTGATAAACTCATTTAGCTCATGAATTTCGAGTTAGAGGTAGTTGGTGACACATGCAGAGTAATTCTAGTTGTAACAAGGTTCGAAGTGCAGTGGTGCATTAGTTAGTGCATTTTGTAATCAGTTTAACTCAGTTAAGTGAGTTAAACTCAGTTGTGCTAGTTGTAACTGTTAGATACACTAGTGAGAGATAAAGTGAATTAAATATTAATTAATTCATAATCAATGATCTCACATGCAACTGAGGATTTACTATTATTAGTTGCATGCATGTCAGATACAATGGAGACCTAGTTGAGATCTAGGTGAAATGGAAGTTGACTATCAGTTGTAGGATTATTGGGCTGCACCCATGCAACAAAACACCCATTGGAGTGCCCATAATACTTGCACAGTCAAGGAAGGCCAAAATTCCTAAATAATAGGGATTTCGTTCATCAGGAATTGCACAAGCAAGGCAGGTTTTCTGGAGGCAGTAAATTGGCTAAGTATTGGTCATTTTTATCTAAGACAGTGTGAGACAATTAGCTGAGTACAGGAGGGCTCTTGTGAGAAGATTTGTATGTAATTGTTTCATGATTCCATGTTGAATATACAATAGAATATAGTGGGGTTTTGAGCAGCAAGCTTTCCCCGAGAAATTATTTGTGTTGTGTCTTGATTGATTCTTCTTTGCTTCATGTGATTGGCGATTGTGTTTTTAATTCCACAATTGATTTGTAGAAGCAATTCATTATTTAACTTTAGTACATTTTTATATCGGATTGAATCCATGATATACATGCTTGTTGTATAATTTCTACATAATGATTTCTCTTCCTCCGCTCTTCTCTTTTCTTTCGGTGTTCCCTCTTCACTTCGATTTCCAAAGATACTTTCTTAGTGAGAGGATCTTCTTTCAATTTACAACTTTTTTCCTCTTTCATATTTTCTGCTACCTTCCTCTTTCCTTTGTCACGCACCAGACCGCTACCTATTGTTGCTGCTACTGCTAGAACTGTTGTCGCTTGTGAAACAACTTGAGAAGTCCCAGCCATATTGATCATTTCACGTGGTTGGGAGGAGTTATAATATTTCTTCCATGGTTCCTCCTTCGACCACTGATATATCCCGCTAACCTAGTTGAAGTACACTCTCACACAATGTTCTTTTGAAAATCCCCTTGGAAAATACATATTATAACTCTTTGTGCTGAACTTGAATTTTACCATGAATTTTATTTTGGCATCTTCTACCTTGAGATTATTAATCTCATATAATCTGACCTGCAAAGGAAGAGTTGGCCATGGTGCCTCCTTCTTCCTATGTAGTGTTGCGACAATATTGTGGAGAGGTGATGAGCTACCTATTGCATGACTAGTTTATCAGTGGCATATCTTGGTAAAATATGTGGCATCTTCTGCCCACTGGATACTCTGATCAAAGTGCCATCTGATAAGGTAAATCAACCAATGATCTCTGATATCGCATCCATAGTTTCTCGTGACATGCAAGGTGGTTCCTTTTGAAATATGAGCCTATTGAGGGGGGTGATGAAGTGATCATTAACTTTCTCCATGACTCCATGATGATTTCAATACGAGAGTAGCTTGAAATATATATGTATGGAAGTGTGTCTTTGTTTTCATGTCTAGTTCATGCTAGGGAACTCATTCTACACACAGATTGCATACAGTAACATGCATATATGTAGATGTGTTCTTGCTCGCCCTTGGGTGGATTGAGAGCTTTTGTCACATGGACTCTCAGTTGATGAGCCAATATGCCTGACCAATTTAACAACTTCCCCTCATTCACTAACTAGTTCAGCAAGATATCCCACCCCTCAGGAAAGGTATCTGAGTATGACTAGCCATATATTTTGCAAGCTAGTATGAACAAAAGTTGATAGTCTTTCCTGAGTGTTATTGTATTGTAAATATGGGTGGTTTTTTATCTAAACTTTGTTGGCTCCTTCACCCAGACTTTGATGATATCTCTCGTGTTCATGTTGTTGTGAGGGGAATAGAACAATGCGTCCATGTTCTTCACTGGCTCAGGAATATGATACATCTTTTTGAAATTTGTTTCCAGGAATGTACCAAGCTTCTACCAGCTGGTGTTGTTCAATTTCATGGTTTCTACATTGATGTTTGAAACAACCCAGCTGATCACATCCGCACATGGGAAGGTTGGATACCTGCATGAAAATTGTAAAGCACTGACTGCATGATGTTGATATACAACTATTTGTCCTCTAAGTCTGCTAGAAATTCCTTTTTGAAATCATCTTTGAAATTTTTCCATATCAGTTTTGATCCCTTCTCTATGAACAATTGAGTGTCTGAGTAAATTGGAAAGTTAATCAGGACTTGCTCAACTACTTCCCCATTAATTATTTCAATGGTTTCCTTTGAGGAAGCTCCCTTTGATGTCATTGTGAAAGTGACTAATAGATAGATGCTCAAAAACGGTTGTACCTGTGGGATAGAAAAGAGACTGATGGTAGGAAAATGTCAGTTATAAACAAAAAAACTTGCAAGACATGTTCATGAAGCAAAACAAGAAACTGAAAGAAATGATTGCACAATTTTTTATGGGAAGAGGGTCTGAATGGGTGGGGAAATTGTGCACTATGTAGTATCATCAATCAGTGTCGAATCTTGTGAATTCATATTGCACAATGCGCAGTTCAACTTGGGTAGGGAGCCAGGAGAGACTGCACATTGCACAATCTCAGTGGCCAAGCATGTTGGCTGAGGTCTAGCACTACACAATGTGTAGTGAGGCTAGTAGATATTTTTCATTTCATAGTTATAGAGGCCAAGCTTGAATCTTGAGCTTCCATATTACATAATGCCCAACTGGGAAAAGTGGATTCTAGAAAAAGGAAAGGCAGATCCACCCAATGAAAGTGTGGAAAAATAGAAGATCTAAGCAATGCTGAAGGAATGAGTGCATATATGACTAAGTGTTGATGAAAAAATACAAAACAAGTGTAGAAACTTAACAAATGAAAATTGAACAATATCGGTGAGGAGATTCACTACAACGGCGACCATCTATGCAAAAATGAAAAAACCGATGCGACACTTGTGAAAGGAAAATTAAAAATTAAAACAACACTTCTGCAGGCTAAAGCATTTTAAAATTACAACATGCATGCAAAGAAACAAGCAAAAAATCACATAGGCAAGCCAAATGGAAAAAAGCAACAGAAAAGCAACTAAAAGCGATAAATGCAAAACTCACCCGGAAAAGCAACGACTTTGTGCCGAAGGTTCCTTGATCTCCTCGAGAATTCTAGAGATGCAATATCAAATGAGAAAATTAGCTCTAGGGGCGTCGATTAAATATATTTGAGGAATTAGGGTTTATGACACGCATGCCACAAATCAAGGGAAAAGGGACACTTGGTGATAGTTTCAAATAATAGAAAGTGTGCCTCCTATGGGTTACTAAAAATAGATCCCTAGGTTTTAGGGATGATTTTTTTTTTTTCCTTTTTCTTCTTTTTCCAGGAAAACTTGTCATGCACCTCATTGGGAAGGATTTTGCAGATATGGGGAACTGGAAGCTCTCAGTTCAGTGCACTGCACAGTTTCTGAGCTTAGTGATTGATTACATAGTTTCTGGGCTTAGTGTTCGGCTTCCTGTCATGACTACGTAGTTCTCGAGCTCAAGGTTGGGTTGTTATTAATGAATTGCACAGTTTATAGAGGTAAGTCCATAATTGTTGTGTAAGGCTTAGACATGAAATCATTTTGTGACATAGAAAAAAATTTAAGTGGAAAAGAAAGTAAACACAAGAAAAACTGAAAGATAGACATCATTCAAAGCATGAATTCCCGATAGTATTGCAAGGTAAGCTCATGTGAAGGGAAGTTAGGCTCCAAAATATAAGAAATGGAAAAATTTTGGAGGGTGTTTGTAGCCGCTAGAACACATTTCTATTTTTTCAATTAATTTAGGTAGTAGTGCATTTGTTTACATTAAAGAGCATTGATGTGCTTGAAATTGTAAATTGCATCGAAAATGTAATTTAAAAAATAGTTTTCAATTTATAAGGGAGATTTGAGCAAGAGATACTTACCATCAAAGACATTGGAGTGGATATATTTTTTAAGAGACAACTTTGTAAGAGATCACCATAGGTCACATACAAATATGTAGAGAAGAAATCTCAGGTAATGATTTCATTCTATTGATTATCTCAATATTTTTCCTTTTTTATTTAAACAATTTTCAATGCATTATCAAAAAACTAAAATGGTTTCATAATTACCTTTGGTATTGGAAACCCTATCTTTCTTGTTGTTTCTCCTTATTTCCTTCTCTATATTTCACAAGAAGGTTTTATTTCCCTCAAACAATATATTTTTATGGGTTTCTTTACTTGTATATGGAGTATTGGAGTATTTGGTATATGTTTCAATGAGCCCACCCATAATTTTAATCACAAACATATCATTGTTAATTTAAAATAAAAAAATGTGCTTGTGATTAGCAGTGCACACTATACATGCATAGTGCATTGGTGCATATTTTCTTATCAATAGCACCATTTAGTTTAACATGTAGGTAACACTGTTTTTATTTGAATATAATATGAATGATAGAATTTCAAGGAAAATAAATTCTTATAGTAAGCATGAGAGTAGCTTATCCCACCAAGAGAACAAAGCAAGTTCTTTAAGTTTTTTCAAAATTTTAATATATTTAAATTATTTATAAGGTAAAATTAATAATGTGTATTGGTTAGTATATGGCATACAGAAGAAAAATTGGAACAAAATAAATAATATTGTTCGCAATCTGAGTGAAAAATGACATAAAAAATTATGGAAATGTTGCAAAGAAAGGAATTAAGTGGTTAAAAGGTAATTATCATGAGATTTTCTTTGAATTTTTAATTTTAAATGAATTTATTAATATTAATCCTTAAAAAAATTTAAACACTCAATTTATTTATTTTTAACGTTGCGCAAACACCAATTGATATGGATCATAATGCCATCCCTGTGAAAATAAAATTTATGATGTAAATAATGATGAGTTCATCCTCAATTCATATGGAATGGTGTTGTAAGTTAACCAAAACGACAATTTTTTTAAAAAAATTATGAGGGTTATAGTGGAAATAACATATATGCATGCATTCCACTTACAATACAGAAATCAACCTACTGAATCCAAAAATCGGGTTATATATAACTATGGGAAGTGTTTATGGAGAAATGGTCAATTAGACATGTGAGACTTGCAATTGCAAAAACTGACAATAAAAATGGAAAAATAAAAAATATTATTAAACTTGTTTTTCTATAATGTATTTCAAAATTATTAAAATAAATCTTTTTCCTATATATCCTCATGTTCTTTTTGAAAAGAAAAGAAAAAACATCTATTTTTATTTTTCGAGAAGATTATCTAAATTCCAAGATAAAAATGAGGGGAAATGAATACATGCGAGTAGAGGTGTCTAAAAAAGTTTACAAAGATGCGGTAAAAGAAATGAACATAATTGTATCCTAGGAGGAGCCATCCCAAAAAAAACACACATCAAAGGTATGTAATCCTTGATTTATTATTTTATGACATACAATCACATGTTATTGATTTTGGATTGTTTTGTTGTAAAAAAAAAAAAAAAAAAAAATTGAGCGCATTATACACATAAAACTCAATGATGAGAAAGAAAATGGTTGATCGTAAAGTTTGTGAGTACTTATGTTTTCAAAATTAGTTGAGATTTCATATTTTTTGTCAAATTTATATTTAAATAATTATTCTATACTCATCCATGGATGTCTTCTAATAGATGCTAACATATAAATAAGAGCCAAAAAATTAATTAATCAATATTAGGTTAAGTCGGTATTATGAAAATATGTTGAACTATCAAGGGTTAGTTGAACAATTTGTAAGTATCTATGTTGTTTAAATTCCCTCGCTTTATAATTAATGGAACAAAAAAGAACATTTATCTTAATTATATCAACCATGATTTATCATGACTTTTTAAACATGCATGAAACAAACTATAGAGTGGAGCTAGTGAGATTTTGAGAAACACCATGTGGCTAGGCTTAAAAAGCATGTTTATTGTACATTAAAAATTTCCTACTATGTTACACTTTCTTATTTCCACAATCATGTGTATTCTACTATATAAAGGTAGATATAGTTATTTCACTTTATTTATAGTTTTGTATTAGAACATGAAAAGGAAGAACATCAAAAACAAGTCGACCAAGAAAAATATCAGGTTAAATAATTGAAGTATAGTATCACCTACAAGTAATGAAAAAATTAGATATGCACACAACGCAAGTGATGAAACCATTTCAAGTGATGAATGATAACCAATATAATTGAATGTTACTACAAGTTGTATGTTTTGGAATATGTGCTTGTGAAAATCTAAGATTTTGTTTAATGTACTCGACATATTGTCCCAATAGCATGAATACATGTTACCAATAAATTTAACATTTACATATTGGTTGCATTTTTATTATTCTGAACCTTTACGTTGTCCAATTTTGTATGATGATGGATTTCTTATTCATATAAAATAAAATGAGTCTCTTATTTTATTGCATTGTCCAATGTTGTAAAATGGCACATTGTTGATTAATTAATACATGGATGATTTTGCATTGTTCCAAATAACAAAGTGTAATCTATTGGATAACGTATTAATGCAATTATTATATCAAAATGAAATTAATAATTAGAAAAATAGACACACATGCACATGATTAATTGAAATCATGCAAAAACACAATTTATTAAAATATATACATATTGGAGCATTTTCAATTGGATTTATCTTGGGTGGTTGGGAGGAATGATTTTTATCCTCCCAACTCAGATCTAATTCTCGCAAGTGACATGATGAGAGCTAAAGTTCACCATAAATGTAGAAATTAATCTGTAAATTCTAAATTTCTCATGAAATTTACAAAGTCAGAAGACTAGAAGCTACTCTACTGATCTGCAGAAGTAAATTCACGATCGAGAACACAAATCATTAACATGCATCAAGATTCAAAAAACATACACAGAGATTTATCTAGAGGAAAGAAACTACTCAAACCCCCTTACTCTATATATTGCATTAATCAAAGAATCTGGATTAATACAATATGCTCTGCTCAAGCTTGAGCTCAACCTGCACTTGTATCTTCTATCATCTTCCTGAATGACTAAACATGTCCAATAATTAGCCAAATTTTCAAGCCTCCAAGCTATTATTTCCTTTCATTGTTCCCTTGGGAAATTTCCCCTATTTTTTAGGAATTTCTCACCAGGAAATTGTGCAATTATCATAGGTCAATTCTATGATTGCATGCACCACCTGTACAACTTACAAATGATAGTACACTGCCCTTGAACTCTAATATCAAATGGGTAACTCGAATTATTTTCATGCATCCATTATTTTCGGTTGATTGATTAGTTAACTGGATGACCACTAAGTGTGACTAAAGTTACACTACACAACTTGACCCTCCATTAGTTTCTCCAATAGTTGGAACTATTTTAACTGATAATAACTCAACTTAATTGAATTATATTGATACAAATTATCAATCAACCAGGTATAATTGAACTCAAATCTCTCCAAATTGAATTAAATAAGTGAACCGAGTGACAAAATCCATGTCACCTCAATTAACTACCTCCAAGTATTCTACTAAAATTGAAATTCGAATTTTAAACTAGTTTGACGAAGGAAAAGTCAAAACTATATTTTCTTGTTGCCTTTTCAACACTCCCTCTCAGCAAGAAAGGGATTATCAAATACCCAAATCCTGCTTCTATGGAACTCGAATTTACCTGTTGACAAAGCTTTTGTCAAAATGGCTGCATCATGTTCCTCTATCGGAATGTACTACAACAACGTGATCCACCTCTGCACACAATCTCATAGATGGTGTTACTAGATATCTATGTGCCTGGATCGATCATGAAAAACTAGATTCTCAAAGAGTTTTATACTAATATGATTTTCACAACAAATCACAGTAGGATCCATCATCTGACCAAATAACCCAACATTAATCTTTCTCATCCATATAGCCTCACATACTGCTTGACTGGAAGCCATGTACTCTGCTTCTTTTGAGATAAGTGTTACAGGTCTCTACTTCCTATTGTACCAATAAATTGTTTCTGACCTAACACTGAAAATTCCTCCTGATGTTCTCTTCTGTTCTGATGGACTTCGCCCAATATACATCTATTAATCCTTGTAGCTTCACTCCCTCTGTCCTTTTGTACCAAATTCCAAACTAAGTGGTGCCTCTAAGGTATCGTAGTACATGTTTAGTGTCCCTCCAAAATAATTTGGTTGTTTGAACCATGGCTTGGCTCAACTCGTTGATTGCATAACACATTTCGAACACATGAGTGAACCCACCAACTTCCTATACACTGTAGCAACCACATCCTCACCTAAAGTGACATCCTCTTTCCTCTAATTGGTAACTAAAGGAGTATCCATGGGTTTGCATCTGTCCATGTGGAACTTCTGATGTATCTCATTGGCATTATTTCCCTGAGATACAAACAGTTCCCCTTATCTCTTCCATACTTCCAAACCAAGGAAATAGTGCATGAGCCCCATGTCCTTCATTTTTAATTCTCTTGAAAGGTCCTCCTTGAAATACCTGATAATTTTTTCATCACCAATCAAAATAAATTCATCAACATATAATACTGTAATCAACAATTTACCATCTACTAGAATGTGGTAAAGGTTTGCATCTACTTCACTTTTGTTGAAGCCCAAACCAGTGAGGTAGCTATCGATCCTCGTGCACCAAGCACAGGGTGATTGGTTCAATTCATAAAATTCTCGCTTCAGTTAGCACACATGTGACTCTTTAACAAAGTTTTCAAAACCTTCAGGTTTTTCAATGTTCACCTCCTCCTTAATAACTTCATTGAGGAATGTTATATTTACATCCATCTGGTGGATATCCCACCCCCTATATGCAGCAGAGCAAGAATTGATCTAATGGAAGAGTACCTTACTAATGTAGTAAAGGTCTCTTCATATCCAATCCCTTCTCTTATTATCCATAACCTTTCAGTTTGGATTAACATGTCAAGTTTGTAAGTAGGTTGGTTAGGGGTCTAATAAAAATCATGAAATGATAAATTTTTATGATATGGTGTGAGTTTTTAGGTTACCTTAAGTTGTTAGGGGATGTATTTAAGTCATGTCAAAGGGAGAAATCCGAACTTCATACTCAAATCAATCAAACTTTTCAAATTTGGCCACCTGTTGGAGTTTTCCTGAGTCTGAAACGTATTTAGTGCAAATTTAACAGATTTCGCTGTGAAATCACCTAATTATTCTGTAGCAAATCTAACACCTGCTCAACTGAATTCGCTACGGATTCCTGTTTTCCTATAATGGTCTCTGTAAATTGATGTGTTGTCAAATTATGAGTGATTTGAGGTCATGTTGGTCAAGCTAGGGTCATCATTGAAGGATTTGAACAAGTTTGGTCATTAATTACCGTCCTTTTATGAATTTCATATCATTCTCTTTCCTTATTTAGCTTTCATTCCATACATTTTTTCATTCCATCCTTGTAAGGTGCTACTCAAACAACTCGTTGTCATTGTTTCTCCTTTTAGAGTCTGTTGTCATACCAGCCTCGTAATCCCATAGCATCTTGCTATCATTGAGTCTTGACTGTGGAGTTGTGAATTTCTAAAAGAGGCCAATGCTACAAAAAAAGAAGATGGATACGTAAAAGAAGACAAATAAAGGAGGCCTACAATTCAAATATGATCCTATAAGTCCAAAATTGACCATGGAAGATCCCAGTTTCATGGAGACTTTCACAAAAGAAGGTTTCATGTACTTTTTCCAAAAACTACAAGGTCATCATATATAGGTTTCATATGATTTTTCACTGAATTTCAAGGGAAATTCTACAAAAGTGGGCATCCTCCATTTTCCAATTTCACCTGATAGCATTTCTCAAGCAACAGGAATCCCCAGGACAGTAGAAGAGTGGTTTAAAACCATGAAGTTCAATTTAAAAATTTGTGGTGATTTTCGGAAACCTGAGAATGTAGGGATAAATATGACTATAGGGATTCTTAGAACTTGTCTCAAAGACAAATATTCTAAACTACTGATGGTGATACAAAATTACTTTACTTGCGAGGGTTCGTTTCATACAATCTAAATATATCATCTCAAGTTGCTGCTTCATTTCACAGGTAAAAAACTAATGGATATCCCCTTCTATATTTTTAGAAGTCTTGGAAAAATGTCAGATAAGGTGCAGGGTAGGCCTGAAAGAAGTGAAACTTCTATTTTTCACCATTGATTAATCAAATTGCTAGAGCTGGAAGAACTGAACAAACTAAGCAGAGATTGGGCAACGTTTTTTATCATAAGTGGCTATGAAATAGATTCCCCTACTCCAAAGAAAACTCCTAAGTCCAAGACTGTTACACCTAGACAAAAGATGGATACCATTGCAGAAACAGAAGGTGATCATCAAGAAGGTTTGTAACCTCCAGCTAAACCCATGGAGATAGATATTGAATTCATTCAAGAGGCAACAACTCAACCATCATTTAGCAAGCATGTTATAGAATCTAATATAATCAGAAAGTCCAAACCTGCTACAAAAATGCCTAAGATAAGCACAAAATACTCCACTGGAGGTAAAGGTAGGCTTGAAGATATTTTACAAGCAATATACATTGCAGAGACTCTTGTAGTGAAACCTATAGAAGTAAAATTATCCAAGACTAAAAAGAAGGGTCTCACTGCCAAGAAGTTAAATTTCTCTATTAAATATTCAGGTTCTATGTTTAAACCCAAAAAACCTCTCACCATATCACAGAGTGTTTGAGGCTGTTAAAAATGACAGCAAGCAGTAGAAGAAATATAAAGGAAAAAGTCCATTGGTGGAAGAAATGATAGATTTGTCTCCTACTGAGGCATACATTACTAAGGGAAAGAAATTTAAATCCAAAAGGAAGGTTCAAAAGGATTTTGAGGTAGATTTACTGAAAGTACAACTCAAATATGAAGAAGAAATTGTCAAATAGAGGAAAGGTAAATAAAAGGTCACGTAGAAAACTGAAGGGGGGCTTCTTAAAGAACACCTGAGGTAGGCTAGAGAAGAGATGATTGAAACGAAGATGAAGCTGGAGAAATAAAAACAAGATAGACATTTGATAGATGAGTTGGAAAAGAAAGTAACTAATCAGGTCACCTTTTTTTGAAGAAACCCTTGCAAATTCCAAGAGATTGTTGAAAAGAACCCAGCCTTTGCGCATCATGATGAAACACACCATACAAAGGAACATATGGTTTCAGGAAAAAAAGGAAGAATATTTAGATACAAGTTAAAGAATTGAAGGAACAAATGGAAATGGTGAAGGTTGAATTAGAAAAGAAGGGTTTGAAAATAAAGGTTGTAGAGGAACTTATTGAAGTTACTCATGAAGAACCTACTGCTAAATGAAGAGGTAACAATGAACAACAAATATTTTTTGTTTTATTCCATCATATCTCACCCTCAAGTACACTCATTGACTTTTTTTTGGCCTAAAATCCAAATTTTATGAAGTCTATGGGCAATTAGGAAATTCCGCAGCATGTCCCAGGCTTGAAGCCCAGTTTTTGCTGCGGAATTGTTGAAGAAGTCTTTTTGGTTCAAAGCCACCAATTTTGACTTGGTCAGGGAACTCTAAGGTTTGTATTTAAAAAATTTTGACCACTCAACACCATCCATTTATCAGAAATAGTATGTGTATAGCACAAGTGACCTAAATTGTTTTGTTGTGGAATCTCACTGCAAAAGTGCCTAAAAAGCTCTGTTTTTGCAGCAAAGTAAATTTTTGGAAATGACCGAAGGATAAAGAATTTTTTTAAAGTTTATTTCCATCTGGGATGTCAAGGAGTATCAAAGGAGAGGTTTTCTGAATGGAAACACTTATCATGGTTTGAATATTCCATCTCATCATGTTGCCACATCATCAATGACAACTCCTCAAAAATAGGAAGAACAATTACATGAAGAGAGTGAGGGTATTTATGTTTTGAATGTGGTCATGTTGTTGAAGCACATGATTTCTTTCGATGTAGTTGGGTTATCCTTTAGATAAAGATGTAATGAATAGGTGGTTGAGTTATTTTAGGACTCTAACTCCTAAGTTAGTAGGTAGCATCAAAAGAACTTAATGATCTAGCCATTTGGAAAATTCGATATAAATGTTGGATGCCTATTAATAGGCAGTATTTTGATGAATGAAGGGTTGGAGAATATTGTACTAGAATGCTAATTTGTAAAAGCTTTCAGTTTCAATAATATACAGTGGATTTTTTTTTCCTTCTTCACCTGAGATTCGAATAAGGTTTTTCAATGAGTTATATGTCTTGTATCTTTCATATTTAATATTTACAGTTAGTTTATATATAATTACTCAAAACTCATGGAAACATCCTATGACTTCCTTTAGATTTTAAATTTTTGTTTTCTTCTTATATTGTGTATGCGTACCATCTTTTCATTGAAACTTCCATTTGCCTCAGTTTCCACAAGAAGGATTATTTCATTTAATTGTCTAATGTTGACTCCATTTTCCCAATGGTAGCAATTCCTTAACATTTTCAACCTGCAATCAAGCATAATCAATTTACAGTCATAGAGTTAGCCATCTAATTGAGTTTTCATTGAAAATCATAAGTTACCTCGAGAGAGCCCTCTCAAACTGAAGAGGCTAATATTCAATTCAAAGTTGGTTGAAATTGTTACTCTAAGTTGTCTGGTGGAGCAGCCCATCAATACCAATTTAGAGATAACACCTTCTACCTGATTGTACCCTTTGGCCATGAATCTAGCCTTGTGATTCTCTATGCTTCTGTCTTTTACATGCTTTACCTTGTAAATCCATCTCGAACCTACTAGTGATTTGTCTGTTGATATTGTGACCACTTCCAAAACACTATTTCTGACAATGGAATCATATTCTTCTAACATAGCATCAAACCATACAAGTTTCTCTATTTCTTCCTCGAATGAGGTTGTTTCTGTGACTATTATCTCAATCATCAGATTCATGTAGCCATTGTACCAATCTGGTGACCTCCTATGCCTATGCTGTGATGTGGGTGCTCCCACATTCTCTCGAGCATCCTGCAATAATCTGTCAACTTCCCTGGTTTGCTTCCTTCCTTCCCTAGATGTCCCTGCTTGATTGATTGTATTCACTCTCTTCTCCTTTACATGTGGTTTCTCTACATCTTATTGAGGTTCTTCCTTTGGATTCAAAAGCTCTTGATCTACATGCAACTAAATCTCCCTCTCAAGAGAACACTTCATTTCCTTCTCCTCATTGAACTTCACATCTCTATAAACAACTGTCATCCTGAGATATGGAAGGTACACCCGATAGTTGTGAGTTTTATCAATGTACCCCATAAATATCCCCAACTCTGTTTTCATATCTATATTTTTTTGTTTCTTCCTTGGATACATGGAAATATATTGATGATCCAAAGATCCTGAAGCGGGACACATCTATTTTTTTCCCTGAAAAATCTTCTTCTGGTGTACTCATCCCAAGAATCCAATGAGGACTCATATTCTGCAAATAGACCATTTTTTTTCATGATTCGGCCCACAAGTGCAGAGGTAGGCCATGGTCATGCAACATTTCCCTTGTTTCTCCCATAATACTTTTGTTCTTCCTCTCAGCCATCCCATTTTGTTGTGTTTTTTGGGGTGTTGTCAACTCCTATTGAATAAATTCCTTTGCACAAAAAAAATTTAAACTCATTTGACACGTACTCACCACTGTTATCTCTCCTGAAATTATTCACTTTCATGCCAGTTTATTTCTCAACAAGTGCTTTAAATTTTCAAACTTGAAGAACGTCTAGTATTTCTTTTGCATGGAGAAAATCCAACACTTATGTGAGAAATCATCTACAAATATAACATAATACGTATGCTTGGTAGTGGAGGTTGTTGAGAAAGGTCCATAGACAACATAGAGGATTATTTCAAGGATCATTGAAGGTGCCTTTTGTGTACATCCTCAAGGTACACCCTTTGCATGTATTTTGTTGCTCTCGTGATCCGTTGGGAAGGCATGTGGTGATCTGCTGCATGATCTTCAAAGCTCCATGATGCAAAAGGAAAAGTATTCTATGCCATAATCCATCGACATCTTGGCTTTGCACCTTCTCCTCCTTTGTTCTCAACATTCTTCCACGTCCAACCTTTAGAGGTTCTTCACTCAAATCCTGATCTACTTCACTTATCCTGTGGCAATGTGTCTTAGGAATGTCTTTCCTTTGTTGAATATCACATTGTATCCACATTCTTCCAACACCACGATGGAAACCAGATTCTTCTTTAGACCCGGTACAAACATCACATCCTTGATCCTAGGAGGGGATCCTAACTCCCTCTAACAGGTGACGATGTTGATCCATCGTGTTGTACCTTACATCATCTCCCATATCGATGTGCATTTGGAGTTCTTTCTCCTCCAAGTCACTTAAAAAAATGTGTTCCCCATCATATGGAATGAGTCACCATTGTCGAGATACCACACGCTTCCAATCATTGTGTTGTCCATGCATGCAATGAGAGTAAAATCAAGCTTGAATTTTGTAGCTAGAGCTTCACCATCCGCTCCTCCTAAGGTATTCCTTCTTGTCTTCTTGTGTTGACATTTCATGGCATAGTGCCTGAATTCATGATAGTGAAAGCACTTGATTCTGGACAAGTATTTATTCTTGCCCCCTTAACTAGATTCTTCTTTCGATTGGGATTTCTTCCCTTTCCCTTTATTTTCCTTCCTATCCAAGGCACAGTTATCCTCATCCTCTACCTTGGATGAAGTCTTGTCTCTATTGCTCCGCCTTATTTCTGTAATATCCCTATTTTCTGCTTTTATTTAGATAGTTAATCATCCTAAAGGTTAAGTGGACCTAAAGGAAAACTATATGTGGACATATTATTTTTAAATTAAATAAATGTGAAATTTAATTATTGTGCAAATACTAGAGTAAAGTGGAGACCAAGATTTCAAATCCATGAGGATGGAATAAAATCCTAATACTTTCCCAAAATTCTCTAAAAATCCTTGGAGAAAATTAAAATAAAATAAAAATATTAGATGGGAGATAAGAATCTAATGAATGCCTAAGTAAAGTGGAAATTTAATGAGAAGAGGTGAAAATAAAACTAGAAAGAGGGAAAAACTAGTTTTAAATAGCTTTTGTAGAAAAATACAAAAGTAAAGCCTAGGCTAAGGAAAAAATCATCCCAAATTAACTGGACGCAATTATAGAAATATGCTGAAGGAAAGCAAGCTTAAATAAGTTATTCCTAGTGAGACAAGAGACTTTCTACACCGTGGAATAATTTGTCTCTACTCGGGGGGAGTTGTGGATTAAGCTCAAGGTTGGGTGGAAAATAGTCTTTACTAGATTGGGTATGCACATTCTGTTAAATTTTGTCTTATGATTTCTGTTATCTTTATGATATTCTGATGTAGTCAGATATGGTTAAGTTATGAGTTATAGTTGAACTATTTATATCAATAATTATAAATTAATTTTAATAGTCTGTTGTGTTAAAAAAAAGTAGTTGCCATATGCATTTAACAAAATTTTAACTATAGTAGGTATAGTTAATTATTTTGTTGGGTTACATGGACTGAAATAAATATTTTAACCAACATACAGAATCTCTAAACCCTGAAGAAAGGGTCTAAATATGTTTTTATGTCCCTATTATAACTTTTATTGCAGATACACAACACAATTTGGATCAACTATAATTATAATTGTAATTAAAGGAAAATACAAAGAGATATGAATAACACATGTACTTTAGTTATGTAAACATATATTGTAATTATATATATATAGTTGAGAAGTGAACTACAATTATAATAATGAAAGTATAAATCTGCAAAATAAACATGCTTGAAATTTAAACTACATAATTCCTATTTTATGTACATTCATACATATAGAGGCCGATATGTATTGAAAAGAATATGTGTAAAAAAATTTTAACAGTTCTCAATATATGAACTCCCTCTTATAGAGGTGAATATCAAAACATAGTACACTTTAGTTAAAAATATAAGTTACACCAGTTATTTACATATTGACTGAAAGTCATCCATTTAATAATTTCAACTACAGAATGTAGAGTTGATATTGGTAAACATCATTAGATATAGATGGTTGGAATGTATATACTTGGATGACTGACCAGGAAGAAGCAAAACATGTCATCAGATCTTCTAATGGAAATTAGAAGTAACTGTAATGGAATTGTGGGAAATAGAAATTAGCTGTACAAAAACATATATATCTATGTTAGAATAATATCAAGCAGAACAAAAGAAATATTAAAATATAGAAAATTCCTATAAGGAATAATATTTCAAATTATACCTATTTAATGAACTTGAAGGATTGGAATTCCTCCTGCACATGACAATAGAAAAATATTAAGTTCAGAAAATTTAAAAGAATTAAAGAAATGTGAACCCGGAAATTAATTAAAATACAGAGTTGGTTCACTAATTAAATTGCAGAGTTGACTATTAGTTACCTATGATGAGGACTGAAACCAAGTACAGATTATCGTCACAGAATTGTGGAAATTATGCAAATTTGGAAAAAGAGGTTTTTCCAAGATCAGAGTATAAAAAGAAAATTTTAATCTGACAATTAAAAAGAATGAAATTCAAACAAGATACCGTATTTTTATATGAAATTAGGACCTGCATATATCAAATTTATTGGACTCTGTAAATTTTATAACAGTGGAAAATATAATTTCAAAGCATTCTTATATCAATAGTAAAATTGGGAAAAATCACCAATTTAATTCCCAAGTAAAATAAATTTACATACCTCTGATGAAGCCATGGAAAAGCTATACATTGAATTAAAATTATGGCAGGTTGAGAACGTAAATATTGTTGTACAGACATTGCTTAATAAGAAATTTAGTTAAACTGGAAAATACTCAAAATAATTAAAATAACCCTCTGTTAAATATATATGGAGTTAAACGAAGTTCAACTTCGGAAACACTCGATGATACACAGAGGATACGAATAGAAATAAATTAAAATCTTATAAATTTGAAGGAGAGCATTTCGAATTGAGATTGAAATATAATAAGAATTCGAACCCAAAATCCTCGATGTCAGTGAAACCATAATTCGAAATTATAAATGCATAGAAAATTTTAATATGGGATTTAAAATTTGATTCAGTACGAAGATTCTAGAAATTGCAAAAATTTATTAGCGTAAACTGATACAATGATTTTAAGGATAATTAGACACGGTTAAGGAAAAAACGATATACAGTGAACGAAAATAATTTATACAGTTAGAAAAATCAATGCAGTGAGTAACAGACTTAAACAATGGAGAAACGTATACTCTTTAATGGTAAGAGGAGATGGATTTTCTCTGTTATAAATCCACAGATAAAATGATTGTCTCTAAATTAACCCAAATACAATAATAAATGCATCATATAATTCGTAATAACCTAGTCACAAAGAATAATGATTTCTCAGTGGGGAAGTCCAATCGATTTCGGGAAAAACATTTTCTACCATTCGTTTTTATTTTCTAAATGAAGGGACAAAAATTTTCTGAATCAAAAGGTTATACAAATAGTTTAAAAACTCAAACATGGAAAACCTACAGAATTTCCCAACACTAGAATGTGCGGAGACACATCGTAAGCAAGGAAGAAGCTTACAATCATTTTTCCGCAAGAAAAATACTCAGAACCAAAATCAATTTTGTGGGTAATTGTAGTGAGATTCTAGAACCTACAATGCGAAATAAAACAAAATTAGAGTCAAAAATAAAATAACAAAAATAACATTTAAAAAACAGTATGTGAATACAAAGCCTTAGAACGATGGAAAAGAAATAATTTTGGAGACTATAGGAATTATCTGAACAGATAGTGAGCATAGTTTTAATTCCAAGGAGGAAATGCATTTGTATCTGCATTTTTATCCCTACTGAGAACCAAAGCAACACCAAAAACCAGAGGAGAGAGCTCTCTGCTAAATTTTGCACAAATGAAAAAATGAAAAAAACAAAATTGTGACCCTAGCCATAGTCACTTTCACTTGGAGGGAATATGAATCAATATGCATCGTTGAAAAGGCAAGAGATCAACCCTACAGCTGGCTCAATCGTAACCCTACCCATGTGATTTTTAGCTGTTGGAGGTACCAAAAAATTAATGTGTGGGAAAATCGAAACGATAAGAAATTAATGAGTTATAGTTGTTCTGTCATTCGAGGTTAATGCACTCATATATTATCCATCCTGGTAAAAGAACCATACGTTAGTTTAATAAGAATAAAGGATATTTCCAAACCCATAAACCATAGTTTTCAAGTATCCACATTAAACATATGATGAAGGTTTGTAATATGGATTTGCCATTCAATATGGAATTATGTTTATATATGAAGTACAAAGTGAGTAAGGTAAGTTGTCATGGAGATAGATATATATAAATTAAATGAAAGTGTTGGATATGTAGTGGTTAATACCATAGTACCAAATCGTATACATTATGAACATGGTTATTCATTTGATTATTAATATGCATGGGGATTGGTGCATATAATTTTTTAGGTTAAATGGTGATAGGGATACAAAATATATTATAGACGATTATGAGTGTGGAAAACATATAAAATTTGGATTTATTAAATATGAAGAACATGAATGAACTTTGAAGCTATTTTAAGATACAGTTTATAATAATTTATTGAGATTTTAGGTGAGTTATATTTAAGATATATATATATATATATATATATATATATATATATATATATATATATATATCATAAGGGTTTAAAATTCAAGAGCGGGTATAGATTACATGTGTTTAATTGTATTGATGCGAAAAAATAAAAGGAATTATGTGTCAGAAAAGTAGTATGAACTGATATAAATAGAAAAAAAATTAAGTGGAGTTGTTACAAATGGTATCAGAGTCCATGTTGAAAACATTCAACCTATGTGTCCCAACACACAAAAAAAAAGAAATCGTTGGTGTGAAAAAAAATAAGTAAATAATTTGTTTTCATAATTTTGTGTACTAATTAAATTCTGTGTATAGTGATTGAAGTGCAGGAACAGTACAACTGTTGTTATGAATAACGAAGAAGAGTTGTACGTTGAGCTGGGGGTGCGGAAGACCCACCAAATCAAAATGCTCAATTGCTGGACATGATAAGGAATATGTAACAAGACATGGTTCAGCTATGGACTAGCAATGAACGATTGTTGCAGGCCAGTAATCAGAAAGATAGGTTGATTAGGGAATTAACCTCACGGTCTAGTCATGAAAGTGAATACCATGCAAGAAAGATAAAAGAAGTTGAACCCAACTCAAAAGGGTCTGAGAGTGGGGAAGAATCTAGATCTAAAACCAGAAATAAAAAGGAGTTGCAAGGGGAATTCCGAAAAATAAAACCTCCAACTTTTGATGGTGAAAAGGAGGAGGATGCAAAATCTTGGCTCCTGAACATGGTCAAATAATTCCAGGTATATGAATACGGAAATAATTTGAAATCCAGATTAGAAATTTACCAACTGCAGGGTAAAGCAACACTTTGGTGGGAAGAGACAAAAATTATACATGTGTTAGATGAAAAAACTATTACCTAGGAAGACTTTCAAGAAAAGTACAATCCTAGATACCTGAATGAGAGGTATTATGATGATAAAGTGAAGGAATTTCATGAGATGAGATTAGGGCAGCTCACAATTGATGAGATTGTTACCAAATTATGAATTTGCTTCGTTATGTGCCTTATATCAGGGAAGAAAAGGCCAAAGTACAGTGATTTTTGAAATGCTTACCTACTATCTATAAAGAAATAATTGAATTTGATAATCCAAAAACAATGGATGAAGCTATTCGAAAAGAAAGATTATGTTATCAACATTTTAAAGGCAGAATTGATCAACTCAAAAACTGGAAAAATAAAGAGAAATGGAAAGGAGATTCAAGCATAAAAAGATCAAAACTAGCATACCTCAAAAACTTTGGGAAAAACCACCAAAGAAAGAAATTTAAGAAAACTGGAGAAGACTAACTAGCACAATCACATACTGGTTCCAACCAAATGGAGACAAACAACACAAGGGAAAGTATTGTAAAAATGAAAGAACCATTAAAGTGATGGTTTTGCAGAGAACCTCACATGTTATGTGATTGGCCTCATAATACAAGAACAATCCAGACCATTCAAGAAGTACGAGAGGTAGCTACAGTAAATGACATTGCTTGCAACATTCCTAAGATCAATGTTGCATTAGAATATTGACAAGCTGAACACCAATCAACCATGATAGAAATTGAAGGTATGATTGTTGAACAACCTGTTTCAATTTTAATAGATCCAAGAGAAAATTTAATTTATGTGAGACCACAGATGTGGAAGAGTGTAAGCTAAAATCAGAAAAATTTCAGCAATCATTGTTAGTGCAGTTAGCTACAGGAACAAAGAGAAAAGAGACCCATAAAATTCCAAAAACTGTTGTAAATTTAAATGGATATGAAATTAAACTCCATTTAAGCATTTTTCCTCTGGGATCTTATGATCTATTAGTAGGAATGGACTGGTTGGAAAAACAGAAAGAAATATTAAATTTCTTAGACAAAATAATACATTGTATAGATAAAGTAGGAAAAGTTGTGATAGTAAAAGGAAAACCAAAACAAATATTGGTCACACAAATTTATGCATTACAATTAAAAAAAAAACAAGGAAAGGTTTTCAAGTGTATGTTGTACAAGTGGAAGAATTGGGATAGCAAACAAAAAATGAGGCTGTAGAAAACTTTCCAGTGATCAGAGAGTTCAGGGATGTATTCCTAGAAGAAATCCCCCATCTACCCCCTAAAAGGTACATTTATTTTTCAATTGAACTAGTACCAAGAGCTACCCCAGTTTCCAGGGCACCCTATAGAATGAGTATTCCTGAACTACTAGAATTAAAACTTCAATTGCAAGAATTGTTAGACAGAGGGTACATCAGACCAAGTGCGTCTCCTTGGGGAGCACCTATGTTGTTTTTCAAAAATAAAGGTGGCACATTCATAATGTGTATAGATTACAAACATCTAAATAAGTTAACTATCAATAACATATATTCTCTTCCAAGGATAAATGACTTATTTGATCAAGTAAGAGGAGCTACTATATTCTCTAAAATTGATTTGAGAACATAATATCACCAACTCATAATCAAAGATGAAGAAATCAGCAAAACAACATTCAGAACTAGATATGGACAATATGAATTTGTAGTCATACCCTTTGGACTTACAAATGCCCTTGCTACATTCATGTGTTTAATGAATAGTGTTTTGCATGAATATCTAGATAAGTTTGTATTAGTGTTCATTGATGACATTTTAGTCTACTCCAAAAATCAGGGAAAACATCAAGAACATCTTAGGATAGTACGACAAACACTTAGAAAACATCAGTTATATGTAAAACTCAACAAATGAAAATTTTACAAAAATAAAATTCAGTATCTTGGTCACGTGATTTCAAAGGATGGATTAGCAGTAGATCTAGAAAAAGTACAAGCAATCATGAATTGGCATGTACCCACAGATGTACCATCAATACGATCATTCATGGGTACTTCTGGATACTACCGCAGGTTTGTTGAAGGATTTTCTGCATTAACCTATCCTATTACTTCATTGCAAAAAAAAGAGTAAAGTTTGAATGGAAAACAAAGTGTTAAGTAGTTTTGAACAACTAAAATTGAAATTAACTACTACCCCCATATTGAAATTGTTGATACAAATAAAGAATTTATAGTATGTATAGATGCTTGTGTCGAAGGGCTAAGAGGATTATTACTGCAAGAAAATTCAGTAATAGCTTATGAGTCAAGAAAACTGAAGAAGCATGAACAGAATTATGATGTCTATGATTTAGAACTAGTTGTTTTTATACATGCATTAAATATGTGGGGACATTATTTGTTGGGAAAGAAGTTCATATTGATGATAGATCACATAAGATTAAAATACTTCTTTACCCAACCAGATCTAAATGCCAAACAAGCTCGATGTTTAGTTTTCCTTAGTGAGTTTGGTATGGAAATCAAACACATTAAAGGAAAGGAAAACAAAATTGTTGATGCTTTAAGTAGGAATCCTCATCAAATTTTGACATGTGCAATGAGTAGTGTAAAGTTTGATGCAGAAGAACAGATTCATGGAGTGTTGATGCAAGATCAACAATATGTAAAGTTGCAAAATAAAATATAGGAAACTGAAGTTGTAGGATATACCATAAACCAGCAAGGACTAATTTATTATAAACAAAGATTGTATATTCCTAATGTGACATCTTTAAAACAGGAAATTTTCGATGAATAACATGTTTTGGTCAGGTATGAAAAAGGATGTAGTTGATTATTTGGTAAGGTGTTTAGAATGTCAACAGGTAAAAGTAGAACATCAACATCCTAGAGGACTACTGAATTCTCTCCCTATTCTAGAATGGAAGTGGGAAGTGGTTTCAATAGATTTCATTACCGGATTACCACGAACTCAGTATCAACATGACTCTATAATGGTGGTAGTAGACACTTTAACTAAACAAGCACACTTTTTACCAGTGCAATCTACTTTTGGCACAACTCAAATGGCCAATGTGTTTATGAAAGAAATAGGGCAATTACATGGAATTCCAAAAATGATTATATCTGACAGAGATGAAAATTTACTTCATCATTTTTGAAAACTCTGTTTGGATGAATGGGTACGCAGCTGAATTTTAGTATTGCTTACCATCTTCAAACAAATGGACGGACTGAAAGAACCAATCACATTTTAGAAGACATGTTGTGTATGTATGTGATGAACTTATGCACAAAGTGGGAAGATTTTATGCATCTGGCATAATTTTTTTATAATAATAGTCATCGAGCTTCTATTAAGATGAGTCCTTTTGAATCTTTATATGGCAAAAAATGCCACACTCCACTCAATTGGAGTCAAACAGAGGAGAAGTTAATTCTTAGACCAAATGCACTATAGGAAATGGAACGAACTATGAATAAGATTCAACAAAATATTAAAAAACCTCAAGATCGTCAAAATATTTATGCAGACAAAAAAATAATTCACAAAGAATTAAAATTGGGAGACCATGTTTATTTGAGGATTAAGCCTCGCAAAAGTACATTATATGTTGATATTTGTGCTAAGTTAGCACCAGACTACTGTGGACCATTTGAAGTTTTAGAAAGAGTGGGGCTAGTAGCTTACATATTGGCTCTACTTAGTCATATTAAGGTTCATAATGTTTTTCATGTTTCAATATTAAAAAAGTATGTACATGACCCTACTGATGTAATTGATTGGACTATAATATAGGTGGAAACAAAAGGGGAATTTCTTCCAGAAACCCTTCGTATACTGGAGTGGGAAGAAATCGAGCTCTGGAATAGAACAATAGCTAGGGTGAAAGTGCAGTGGAGGCACTTTACACCTGAGGAAGCTACTTGGGAGAGAGAAGATGAGATGAAATAGAAATATACATCATTGTTTGAGAAGTAAACAAAAATACTTGCAACACCGAGGATGGTGTTTTGTTTTAGAGGGGGAATATGTAATATCCCTATTTTTCTGCTTTTATTTAGACAGTTAATAATCCTAAAGGTTAAGTGGACCTAAAGGAAAACTATATGTGTACATATTATTTTTGAATTAAATAAATGTGAAATTTAATTATTGTGCAAAGACTAGAGTAAATTGGAGACCAAGGTTTCAAATCCATGAGGATGGAATAAAATCCTAAGATTTTCCCAAAATTCTCCAAAAATCCTTAGAGAAAAATAAAATAAAATAAAAATATTAAATGGGAGATAAGAATATAATGAATACCTCAGTGAATTGGAAAGTTACTAAGAAGAGGTGAAAATAAAACTAGAAAGAGGGAAAAACTGTTTTTAAAGACCTTTTGTGGAAAAAAAAAAAGTAAAGCCTAAGCTAAGGGAAAACAACATCCCAAATTAATCGGACGCAGTTATGGAAAGATGTTGAGGGAAAGAAATCTTAAATAAACTATTCCTAGTGAAATAATAAGTTGTCTACACTATGGAAGAATTCGTCTCTACTCGGGTGGAGCTGTGGATTAAGCTCAAGGTTGGGTGGAAAATAGTCTTTACCAGATTTGGTATGTAAATTCTATTAAATTTTGTCTTATGATTTCTATTATCTTCATGATATTCTGATGTAGTCAGATATGGTTAATTTATGAGTTATAGTTGAAATATTTATATCTGTAATTATAAATAAATTTTAATAGTTTGTGGTGTTCAAAAAAATTATTTGTCATATGTATTTAACATAATTTTAACTATAACATGTATAGTTAATTATTTTGTAGGGTTACATAGACTAAAATAAATATTTTTACCAGCATATAGAATCTCTAAACCCTGAGGAAAGGGTCTAAATCTGTTGTTAGGTCCTTGTTATTGTTAGATGATCCAAATATCATAGTTTAAAGCTAGGACAAAATATTTATTAAATTAGAATATTTAAATATTAGAGACACTTAGAAATATAATATTGTTACAAAAGATATGACTCTAAAATAGTGTCCTATCTTAGGCTCTAATATAGGAATAAAGTTAGTATATTTTTTAGAAGGATATTTATTGTAAATGGAAACTTGTTGTTTTATCAAGTGGTCCATAACTAAAATAAGTTAGGACATGTAGCTTATAAATAGGTAATTTTCCTAATTGCAAGAGTATTGGAGTCTACGGGTGTAAACTTTTGCAAATTTCTCATGTAATTTCTTTTCCTATTAATAAAATTACATGTCTGAGGACACTTCTGCCATTATTGTGGTATCAGAGCTTCAATAATGTAGTTGATGATTGGAGGAGATTCCAACTCTACAAGCTTATGGAAAACTCCATTAAATTGTTCATCAATTGAATTGGTATGCAAATTTGTCAAATTGGTTTTTCAGAGAAAATAAAATTAATTATTATTTGATTCTAGATTTTAAAATCTGAACATAATTTTTTTAAGATTCGTTTTTTTTAATCTGAAATCCTATGCTCATTAGCCACTGGCGTCATTGAACTGGCATCCAATTCCCTACAGTAATCCTATTGTCCCTATGCTCATTAGCCACTATGTCATTGCACTGGCATCCAATTCCCACAATTGTGTAAGTGCATTTTGCAGACTTTCTTGAGCGGATTTGATTTTGTATCCATCATGTTGCCCAAAGTTCCCTCATTCCTGCATCTACGAATGGATAACCAGTTCGACCTTGCCATTCCGATAACCATCTACATCAATTGAATTGTCTGATACTAGCTCTTTGTCCTTAACGTATTCAGCCAGTGCCTAACAATATGAACATAGAGCGAGACCTGTGAAGCTGACATATTCACATGTTTTGGTACTTAGTTGCTCTGACCTTGCTACCTGAACAACTAAAAGAAATATGAAATAGGAATAGCTTCCCCTCTCCCTTAAATCTTCTATGGTTCGTAGTTTTGTATGACCCGATTTTTGAAATTGGATTTCTATAAGAATATACAAATTATTATAGTGCTCAAGTCAATCACCAGTCTGTGTTTTCTTTGATATAAAATTAGATGTGGACTTTGGGAAAAATCTCAAATTATGTAGCAATGATCGTTAATCAGAGTGGCGCAGCGGAAGCTCAATACACATGCTTCGCAAGATGAATAGCCAAGGTACCCACACCGCCCACTTCTCTGACTATGAACACGCTAAGGCATTGCACTATCACAATGTATTCCTCATCCTTGGCCCTCTAAGCATTCAGAAAGGTAGAGGAGGTGAGAACGCAAGTCAAGAGGCAACTCAAAAAGTGTTACCTTGTCCTTGGAGCAATTGTAATTTTGATGTGCAAACAATGTAACTAGAAGCAAAGAGCCAAGGATCATTCTGTAAATGATTAGGGTAGCAGCTTCAGTCATTTTTGGGATATAAATGTTATTTTTAAAAATTTTGTAATGTAAGTGGGATAAAAAAAAATTTGGGTGATTATTTTATAAAAAATTTAAATTTGTGGAGCAATAAGGAGTTGTCATTTGTAATTTTATTTGGAGAGATAAGGAATTTATTATTATTTGTAATATTTTTGGAGAAAGAAGGTGTGAGGGGTTATTTGTAAATGTTTGGAGAAATTTTTTTTTTTAATTTTTGGAGTAATAAGTAGATGTTATTTGTAATTTTATTTTGGAGAAATAAGGGTCATTATTTTTAACTCAAAGTATTTTTTTGCTTCGAGGGGGGGTTAGATTTTTTAAAGGAAATTTGCAAGGGCATTTTCAAGTGGTCAAATTTTGAAAAGCTTCCATTGTAAACTCTCAAAGAGAAATTGACTAGAGCCAAGTGAAAAGCTCAGTCATTTTTCTCATTTTGTTTCAACGACTATACGAGGGTCAAGGCCAAGCCCCGATAGATCGTTTTATTTTTTTGTGGCATGTTTCTTGTGACGATTTGCTCATTTCTTTCTTGTGCTTGTTTCTTTTGATGCACTAGTTCGACACTACAATGTCGAAGTTAATTAATCTGTTCTCTGATTCTGATAAGCTAGAAGGGGTGAAATATTATAAGACATGGAAATGTCTAATTGAAATCACTCTCATATATGATGAATTGTGGCGTGAAATATGTGATGGCGACATTAAGCCTAATAAACCAACAAATGTAGATTAACTTGCAAAATGGGAAGTAAAAAATGCCAAGGCACTAGATCTTATAAAGTCTTTGGTTAATAATGAGATGTATATTCACATTGAAAACGCCGCAGATGCATGGAATGCTTTACGTATATTCAAAGATCTATTTGTTACACAATCTGAATAAAAAAATGTCTATCTTCAATTAATATTTCTCCAACAAAAATTAACTAAAGGTGGTGATGTTCTTGAATATATTTCATGGCTTAAAAACATCATGCAAGAAACAATAAATGTCAATTTTCAAGTTGTTGATGAAATTTTCCTAACTACAATTTTAATTGTTAGATTTCCATCATCTTACACACATTTTTTGGAAACTTTGAAACTCACTGGAAAATTAGAGAAGATCAAGTTTGATGAATTGAGTGATATTTTAGCCCAACATGACAAAAAATTTGGGAAGAAGAAACAGATTGGGGAAGATGTCTTCTTCACATAGCCCAGCACAAGTAAATCCTCAACTGACAGTTCCAGAAGCAGAGGACAAGGACATTTCAATCAAATTAAAGCAGCACACAGTGTACAAGGTCATGGTCACAACCAAAGTAGAGGACATAGTTTCAACAGAGGCTACAGTTCAGGCATGAGAAATTTTCAAGGCAAAGGAAACAATCAAGGCAGAGGCTATAATCAAGGAAGACGAAAAATTCCAGGCAAAGAACAAACTCAGAACAAAGGACAAAGCTGAGGCAGAGGACAGTATCAAGGCAGAGGCAGAGATTTCAGTCAAATTATTTGCAAGAGACGTAACAAAGTTGGACATTATGTTGATGATTGTAGAACTTCCATTGATAAAATTCCTAAGTTTCATCAAAACACTGCACAGTTTGAAAATGATCAAGATGATCATGATGGTTCAGAATATTTCTTCAAAAACACAAAATCAACATCTTTATAGGTTTAAACTTTTCTTAGAAGTGAATATAAAGATGCATATATTTTGGATACAGGAGAAACTCAACACATGAATTTTCGACGTGACTTATTTTGGAACTTCCAACAAATGCCATCTCAATTCAATCTATTTTGCTGATAAAACAAAACATACTCCTTATGGAAAAGGTTTTGTTAAATTTTTTCTACCTGAGATTGGAGAAAAAATGATTTCAAATGTATGGTATATACCAACATTTAAGAAAAAATTGTTATCTTTAGTCACGATTCGACAAGAAGGACATATGGTGATTATGGAGGATATCTTAGTTAAAATTAACTCAGTCAAACAGAACATCAAAATAGTGATGATAGGTTATGAAGATGGAAAACTATTAAGGATGAAAGGGACAATTATTCCAAGAAATTATGGCTTTGCAAGAGCAGCAAGTACAGACATTTCACCGATTAGATTATGGCATGTAAGGTATGACCATATCAACTTTGAAAGTCTCTCTCAGTTACAAAAACATAGAATTGTTAAGAGACTTCAAACCTTCAAAAGGGAAAATACAAAATGTGAAGCTTGCATTTATGGAAAAAAACATCGAGAGAATTTTACCACAAGTTCATGGCGAGCAAACAGACATTTGCAATTGGTTCACAGTGATATTTTTAAACCCTTACAAACTTCGGTAGGAGGATGTAGATATTTATTAGTCTTTGTTGATGATTTTAGCGGGATGACTTGTGTATATTTTTTGAAGAAAAAGTCAAAAGCATTTGAAAAGTTTAAAACTTTTCGCCAACTTATTGAAAATGAATTTAAGGAGAATATTGACACTCTTAGAATAGACAATGGAGGATAATTCACTTCTAATGAATTCAAAATGTATTGCATGGATAATGGCATAAACTGACATCTTACCAATGTCTATACTCCACAGAAAAATGTAGTAGAAATAATTAACTGCATCTTGTTAGAAATGGCGAGATCTACGTTAACTTTCAAAAAGTTAAGTCCTATATATTGGGTGGAGGCAATTCATATAGTTGTCTACTTAAGGAGAAGATCTCCAACTGCTTATTTAGATGGAATCACACCTTATGAAGCATGGTTTGGTTTCAAACCTCAAGTTAAACATCTCATATTTTTTGGATCATTATGTTATGCCTTAGTTCCGAAAGAAAAATGAACTAAGCTCGAATCACGAAGATTGAAGTGCACAGTGATTGGGTATTCTAATGAGAAGAAAGGGTACCAAATTTTGTCTAATGGGAAATTTATTGTGAGCAGGGATGTGATTTTGATGAAAATGAGAGTAAGAGTGTTGAAGAAATTGAAAGTCTTCTTCACAAGTTATAAACAAAAGGTGATAAAAGAAAAGGAAATATACAAAGTCAAATGAATTCACAAAAATTGTATGAACTTGAGTTTCCTTCATCTGAAAATTTTTCATCTAGTCCATCTTCTTCACCAACACCATCTGGGTCTTCTAGTAGTTCATCCAAGTCTCCTAGCAGCAGCAGCTCTTCTGACAGTGACTCTTCTTCCCCAGAATCTGTAGTTTATCAATGAACATATGTTTACATCATCTTTACAATGATGGTGATTTTTCACAATCTCAAGCCAGTGAACATCAATTGCCAAAATGGGCAATTCAAATTTTGAAAGATGTAAGGCCTAATTAGAAGAATAAAATAGGAACAAGGGGATCACATAGAAGTGAAGGAAATTTTTCCTTGATAGAAAATGATTTTACTAAACCCTCTACCTACAGAGAGGCAGTAAAAAAAAAACAATGGAAATAGGCTATGATTGATGAATATCAGGCAGTTCTCGACAACAGCACTTGGAAACTTGTTGATTCTCCTTAAAATTTTAAACCCATCGGATGCAAATGGGTTTACCGAATTAAGTACAAGAAAAATGGAGATATCAACAAGTACAAAGCAAGATTTTTTTCTAAGGTTTTTGTGCAGTAGGAAGGGATTGATTATGAGGAAAATTTTTCTCCTACGGCTAAATGGAAGACCATATGATAAACACTTGCATTGTCAGCCTAGAAAGGATGGAAATTTCATCAAATGGATGTAAAAAGTGCTTTCCTCAACGGAGATTTACAAGAAGAAGTGTATATGACACAACCACCGGGTTTTGAAATTAAAGGATAGGAACATAAAGTCTACAAATTGATAAAGGATTTATATGGGTTAAAACAAGCTCCACGAGCTTGGTATGCCAAAATGGATGAATACCTTCGGAAATTTGGCTTTCAACAAAGTGAATCTGATGATACCTTGTGTGTATGCCAACATGGTAAAAATCTAGTGATTATGGTTATGTATGTATATGATTTGATTATCACTGGAAAAAATGATGATCACATTGCACAGGTGAAAAAGGAGTTACATGCAGGTTTTAAGGTGATAGATTTGGGACTATTTCACTACTATCTTGGATTTGAAGTATTCCAATGTCCACATCATATCTTCATTTCTCAGAGAAAGTATGCAACAGAAGTTCTTCAGTGATTTGGAATGTAGGATTGCAAGCCTTTTCTTACCCCCATGGAACAAAACTTGAAACTTGTAAAATTTGAAGGGGGAAAATGGTGGATAGCACTACTTATCGACAATTGATTGGCAGCCTGATTTATCTGATGACTACTTGACCAGATATTTCTTATGTCGATAGTATTATTTCTCACTTTATGTAGGAACCACAAGACAACCACTAGAATGCAGCCAAAAAAGTTCTTCATTATTTCCAAGGAACAAAATATTTTGGTATTCTTTACAAAAATACTAAAAACTTTGTTAGGTGGATTTTTTGATGCTGACTTTGCAGGCAGTATTGATGATAGGTCATCAACCTTAGGTTATTTAATGAACATGGGGTCATTTGTAGTGTCTTGGAGTTGCAAGAAACAAGCTACAGTGGCCACTACTTCAGTAGAAGCAGAGTACATATCAGCATGGGAAGCAACATGTGAGATTGTTTGGTTGCGTAGAGTTTTATAAGACTTGGTAATTCCTACAACAGAAGCTACATTGCTATTCATTAACAACCAGTCAGTAATAAATCTTTCCAAGAACCCAATTTTACATTCAAATAAAAAGCATGTGGACACCAAGTATCATCATATCAGATCACTCATTGCAAAGGATATCATCAAGTCGATTTATTGTCCTTCAGAAGATCAGATCTCTGATATCTTCACCAAACCTCTTGGCAAGATAAATTTTACTAAGTTCAGGGATGAACTTGGTATAGGTTGTAATGTATCTTTGGATTGTAGGGGGGAATGTTAGATGATCCAAATATCATAGTTTAAAGCTAGGATAAAATATTTATTAAATTAGAATATTTAAATTAATATTAGAGACACTTAGAAATAGAATATTGTTACAAAAGATATGACTCTAGAATAGTGTCGTATCTTAGGCTCTAATATAGGAATAACGTTACTAGATTTGTTAGAAGGATATTTATTGTAAATGGAAACTTGTTGTTTTATCAAGTGGTCCATAACTAAAATAAGTTAGGACATGTAGCTTATAAATAGGTCATTTTCCTAATTGTAAGAGTGTTGGAGTCTACGGGTGTAAACTCTTGCAAATTTCTCATGTAATTTCTTTTCCTATTAATAAAATTATGTGTCTGAGAACACTTCTGCCATTAGTTATAAATTTTATTACAGATACAGAGAACACAATTTAGATCAACTATAATTATAGTTGTAATTAAAGAAAAATACAAAGAGATATGAATAACACATAGTTTAGTTATGTAAACATATATTGGAATTATATATATACAGTTGAGAGGTGAACTGCAATTATAATAATGAAAGTATAGATCTGCAAAATATGCAATTATAATAATGAAAGTATAGATCTACAAAATAAACATACTTCAGATTTAAACTGCATAATTCCTATTTTATGTACATTCATACCTATAGAGGCCGATATGTATTGAAAATAATATGTGTAAAATTTGTATAACAGTTTTGAATATATGAACTCCCTCTTATAGAGGTGAATATAAAAACATAGTAGACTTCAATTAAAAATATCAGTTAGAACAGTTATTTACATCTTGAATGAAATTCATCCATTAATGATTTCAACTATAGAATGTAGAGTTGATATTGGTAAACATCATTATATATATATGGTTGGAATCTATATACTTGGATGACCAACCTGGCCCAGAAGATGACACATGTCGTCAAATCTTCTGATGGAAATTGGAAGTAACTATAGTGGAACTGCGGGAAATAGAAATTACATGTACATAAACATATATATCTGTGTTAGAATAATATCAAGCAGAACAAAAGAAATAGTAAAAGATAGACAATTCCTATAAGGGTTAATATTTCAAATTATACATGTCTAAGGAACCTAAAGGATTGGAATTCCTCCTGCACATGACAATAGAAAAATATTAAGTTCAAAAAATTTAAAAGAATCGGTCATTGTGAACCCTGAAATTAATTAAACTACAAAGCTAGTTCACTAATTAAATTGCAGAGTTGAATATTAGTTACCTATGATTAGGACTGAAACCGGGTACAGGCTATCGGGGCAGAATTTTGGAAATTATGAAAATATGGAAAAAGAGGTTTTTCCAGGATCAGAGTATAAAAAGAAAAAATTATTCTGAGAATTAATAAGAATGAAATTCAAACATGATACTATATTTTTATATGAAATTAGGATCTACATATATCAATTTTATTAGAATCTGTAAATTTTATAACAGTGGAAAATATAATTTCAGAGCATTCTTATATCAATAGTAAAATTGGGAAAATTCACCAATTTAATTCCCAAGTAAAATTAATTTACATACCTCTGACGAAGCCATGGAAAAGATATACATTGAATTAAAAGTATGGCGGGTTGAGAAAGAAAATATTGTCATATAGACATTGCTTAAATATAAATTTATTTAAACTGGAAACTACTCAACAGAATTAAAATAACCCTCTGTTAAATCAATCTGGATTTAAATGAAGTTCAACTTCGGAAATACTTGATGATACACAAAGGATACGATTAGAAATAAATTAAAATATTATTGTAGAAATTATACAACAAGAATGTGTATCATGGATTCATTCTGATTTAACAATGTACTAAAGTTAAATACTGAATCACTTCTACAAATCAATTGTGAAATTAAAAACACAATCACCAGTCACATGAAGCAAAGAAGAATCAATCAAGCCACAACACAGATAATTTCTCGGGGAAAGCTTGCTGCTCAAAACCCCACTATCTTTTATTGTATATTCAGCATGGAAACATGAAACAATTACATACAAATCTTCTCACAAGAGCCTTCATGTACTTAGCTAATTGTCTCACACTGTCTCAGATAAAATTAACCAATACTTAGCCAATTTACTGCCTCCATACATCCTGCCTTCCTTGCGCAATCCCTAATGAATGAAATCCCTATTATTTAGGAATTTTGGCCTTCCTTGACTACGAAATTATCATAGGCACTCCAATGGGCTTTTGGTTTCATGGGTGCAACAAAATAATCCTACAACTGATAGGCAACTTCCCTTTCACCTAGATCTTAATTGGGTCTCCACTGGATTTGACATGCATGCAACTAATAATAGTAAATCCTCAGTTGCATGTGATATCACTGATTGTGAATTAATTAATATTTAATTCACTTGATCTCTCACTAGTGTATCTAACAGTTACAACTAGCACAACTGAGTTTAACTCACTTAACTGAGTTAAACTTATTACAACCTGCATTAACTATTGCACCACTTCACTTCGAACTATGTCACAACTAGAATTAATTTGCATTCCTCAGCGACTACCTCTAACTCGAAATGCATGAGCTAACTGATTTTATCACACACAGTTAACTATTACAAGTTATTTTGAGATTAGATTACATTTTATTGTCCATCTGAAAATAGACATGCACCAAATTTAGCCCACACCATTATAGGTGTTGCTAAGACCTATGGTCCCACACTAGTGTAGGTGTTTCCTGGACCTCTTGGTCCCACACTAGAGTGGGTGCTTAAATTTCTTGTTGTATCTCAACACTCCCTCTCAACAAGAAAGGGATTATCCTTCACCCCGATCTTGCCTCAATGGTATTCGAATGTGCTCCTAGTGAGCTCCTTCGTCAGAATATCTACATCCTCATCTTCCATGGGAATGTACTGATGCAACATTATTCTCCTCTACACAAAATCTCTGAGATGGTGGTACTAGATATCTATGTGCTTGGACCTAGCATGAAACACAGGATAAATCGAGATTTTAATGCAACTTTGATTATCACAATGTATCACTGTTGGATCCATCTGAGAACCAAACACACCAACTGAGATCTTTCTCATCCAGATACCCTCACATGCAGCTTGAATTACTACCATGTACTCTGCTTCCGCTGAACTAAGTGCCACAGATCGTTGTTTCCTGTTCTACCAAGAAACTAATGTTGATCCTATGCTGAAGATCCCTCCTAATGTGTTATTTATTTCTGATGGACTGTCTACCCAATTTTCATCTATGAAGCATTGAAGCTTCACTCCCTCTATCCGCCTATACCATAGAACATACTCTGATGTGCCCCTCAAGTATCTCAAGACATGCTTCCCCTCCTTCCAAAAGATCTTGGTAGGCTTAACCATAGCTTGACTTAGCTGGTTAAATGCGTAGCAAATGTCTGGTCTGGTGTTCACTAGATACATGAGTGAACATACTAACTACCTGTAGACAGTCGCAACCTCTTTCCTCCAATTTCCTGGAAGAGAAATGTCCATGGGTTTGCAGCTCTCCATGTGAAATTTACCTAGTATCTCTTTGGCATACTTGCCTTGAGAAACAAAAATTTCACCATCCCACTACCATATTTCTAAACCATGGAAATAATGAAGGAGTCCCATGTCCTTCATTTCAAACTCCCTTGCAAGATCCTCCTTGCAGGAGTGTATCAGCTGCTTATCACTAGTCAAAATTATATCATCAACATAAATAAAAATAATCAATAGCTTACCCTCAACCACAATCTGGTATAGGTTTGAATTAGCTTCACTTTTGGTGAAGCCCAGTCTGGAGAAATAGATGTGTATTCGACTCACTATCTAAGATCTCGAAACCTTTTGGTGTTTCTATGTACACTTCTTCCTCAATGAATCCATTGATAAATGCAGTTTTCACATCCATCTGATGAATGTGTCATCCCATCTGCGTAGAGAGTGAAATTATGGATCTAACGAAATATTACCTTGCAACATGTGAAAAAGTCTCATAATTATCGATCCCCTCGATCTGTGAGAATCCCTAGGCCACAAATCTAGCCTTGCCTTTCTCCACACTCCCATCAACAACTTTCTTTACCTTGTAGATCCATCTTGATCCAACCACTAATTTGTCGATCAGTCTTGGGAAAATCTCCCATGCATAGTTCTTGACAATGGAGTCATACTCCTCCACCATTGCATCAACCCAAGTTGGTTGTTGCACTACCTCCTGAAAGGAAGATGGTTCAGTCACAATACATTTTCTCATAAGATCCATGTATCCAATAATCCTATTTGGATATTATCTCTGTCTTTGTTGTGAAGTATGGGCTCCTACATTATCTACAGCATCAAGTCTCAATCAATCAACTTCAGTGGTGCACCTTCTTCCATTTCTGATGGATGGCTCTGCATGATTTTTTTATGCCACTCCATGATCCTCCGCATGTGGTTGCTCCACATCTTGAGTCTCATACTTGGGAACCAAGACTTCCTCCTCTGCATGCAACTCCAGCTCCCTCTCAAGGGACAACCGCATGGCTTTCTCCTCATCAAATTTTATATCCCATCACACAAAAATCATTCTGTTGTTTGGAAAATACACCCGATAGTTATGGGGTTTTTTAGTGTACCCCACAAAAATCCTGATCTCAGCTGTCGGTTCCATCTTCTTCCGGGAATCTTTGGCCACATGCAAAAAAACATATGAGCCAAAAATATTAAAGTGTGAAACATCAGGTTTCTTACTAGTGAAATCCTCCTCTAGTGTACTCATGCAAAGTATCCTATGAGGACAACGATTCTGCACAAATACCGTAGTGTTTCATTCTTCCGCCCACAGATGCATCGGTATGCCTTGATCATGCAACATCACTCTTGCTGCACCCACAATTGTTTTGTTCTTTCTTTCAATGACCCCATTCTGCTATGGGTTATGATATGCCATCAGTTCTCTTTGAATTCCTTCTTTGCTGAAAAAGTTCTTGAATTCGTTAGAGATGTACTCTCCACCATTCTCGCTCCCAAGAACCTTCACTTGCTTCCCCATCTCTTTCTCCACAAGTTCTTTAAACTCAAGAAACTTTGAGAATGTCTAATATTTCTTCTGCATGAAGAAGATCCAGCACTTACGAGAAAATTCATCAAAAAATAGCACATAGTACTTATGTTTTGTTGTCGAAACAACAGAGAGTGGTCCACACACGTCTGTGCAAACTCTCTCAAGGATCCCCAAATCTCGGTTCTCCTTCTCATGAAAGATGGCCTTCACATATTTTCCCATAGCACACCCCTTGCATGTGTCTGACTATGCAATTTTACCCTTGGGAAGACTAGTAGAAATATGTTGCATGACTTTCAAGGCTCCATGGTGAAGATGGCCCAACATCCTACACCATAATTCGCCCTCATCTCGGTTGACCACTTTGTCTTCCTTGCCCATCAATGTTGCACAGCCATATACATCCATATTGTAGATATTCTTAACTCGAATCCCTATCTTCTTGGCTTGTCCTGTTGTTTTTTGTCGCAGGAAATATTTTCCTTCACTAAAAACAACATCATAGCCTCTATCCTCCAACATTGCAACTGAGACTAAATTTTTATTTAAACCTGGTACATGCATTACATATTTTAATTGAAAGGGTTTACCTGACTGCCTCTGGAAGGTAATGGTATCAATCTCAGTAGAATTGTACTGCCCGTCATCCCCGATTTCAATATGCATCTAGAGATCCTTCTCCTCCAAGATACTAAAAATTTCCTTATCTCCCGTCATGTGAAAGGAAGCGCCACTATCCAAATACCACATAGATTCCAATGCTCTTGACACCATGCATGCGATTAATGATAATTCAAGCTCAAATTGCAAGGCCAATTCCTCACCAGCTGCAGATCCTCCATCCTTATTTTTCCTCTTCTTTTGTGGACATTTAGTAGCATAATTCCTATGCTCGTGATAGTGAAAATAATTCACCCTAGACATGTCCCACTTCTTTCCATATTTAGACTCAGATTTAGAACGGAATTTATTCCCCTTATCCTTCTTCGCCTTGGTAGCCAAATCATAATATTATTCGTATTCATTCTTAGATGAATATCCATCTTTGGTGTTCTGTTTGAACTCCTCTTGCACCAAATCTGACCATAGTTGTTCCAAATCTGGTAACTTTTCCCTTCCATTGATAGAGTCTTGATAACTATGCCAACTCTTGGGAAGTCCTAGGAGATCCAAGCTCACCAAATCATCATCAATGATATTTATTCCAACGCTCCCCAGTTCATCTCGACATTGGACAAACTTTGTTAAATATTTTGGCATGGAGTCGCCTTTCTCCATCTTGATCTTCTTGAGTTTATCCATGAGCGCCAATTTCCTATGGTTATTGCTGCTCTGAAATGGATCTGAAAAAGCCTTCCACATTACATATGGTGTGGCTTTCCCATGGAGGATTCAGACAATGTGGTCTCGTACTCCCTCCAATAGGATCCTCCTCGCCTTTGCCACTTTCTTTTGCTATGCATCAAGATTTGCAGCATCTGTCACAGCGGGTTTAGGAACATCATTGTCAATGAATTCCTTTAAGCCATTTTCTTCGAGTACTGCCTCCATCCCGTCCTTCCAAGAAATATGGGTTGAGCTTCCCTCGAGTGCATACTCCAAACTCAAGCCATTGAAATCCATTTCGATCCTGAATCCGCTGTAGCACCAAGAAAGTCTTTCTACAAATTCGAATTCTATCCAAACACAAACTTACCTCCTCCTTCACTATTGTGATTTCCTATGCTTTGATAACATGTAGAAATTATAAAAAAATCATGTATATCATGGATTCAATCTGATCTAACAATGTACTAAAGTTAAATATTGAACCGCTTCTACAAATAAATTGTGGGATTAAAAACGCAATCGCCAATCACATGAAGCAAAGAAGAATCAATAAAGCCACAACACAGATAATTTCTCGTGGAAAGCTTGCTGCTCAAAGTCCCATTATATTCTATTGTATATTCAGCAGGGAATCATGAAAAATTTACATACAACTCTTCTCACAAAAGCCCTCTTGTACTCAGCTAATTGTCTCACACTATCTCAGGTAAAACTAACCAATACTTAGCCAATTTACTGCCTCCAGACAGCTTGCCTTGCTTGTGAAATCCTTGATGAATGAAATCCCTATTATTTAGGAATTTTCCTTCCTTGATTGCGCAAGTATCATGGGCACTCCAATGGATGTTTGGTTACATGGGTGCAACCCAATAATCCTACAAATGATATTGAAATTCCCTTTCACCTAGATCTAAACTGGGTCTCCACTGGATCTGACATGCATGCAAGTAATAATAGTAAATCCCCAGTTGCATGTGAGATCACTGATTGTGAATTAATTAATATTTAATTCACTTGATCTCTCACTAGTGTACCTAATGGCTACAACTAGCACAACTAAGTTTAACTCGCTTAACTGAGTTAAAATAATTACAACCTACATTAACTAATGCACCATTGCACTTCAAACTCTGTTACAACTAGAATTACTCTACATGCCTCACTAATTACCTCCAACTCAAAATTCATGAGCTAACTGAGTTTATCACACTCAATTAACTATTACAAGATATTTTGAGATTATATTACATTTTATTGTCCATCTTAATTAAGGGATAAATAAAATAGACATGAACCAAATTTAGCCCACACCAGTGTAGGTGCTGCTAAGACCTGTGGTCCCACACTAGTGTAGGTGTTGCTTGGAGCTCCGGGTCCCAGCGTGGGTGCTGAAATTTCTTGTTGAATATCAAAACTTATAAATTTGAAGGAGATTGTTTCGAATTGAGATCTAAATACACTAATAATACGAACCGGGGATTCTATGTGTCAGTGTAACCATAATTCAAAATTATAAATGCATAGAAAATTCTAATATGGGATTTAAAATTTGATTTAGCACGAAGATACTGGAAATTGAAAAAATTTATTATCGTAAACTGATACAATGATTTTAAGGATAATTAGACACAATTAAGGAAAAAGTGATATACAGTGAACGAAAAGCATTCATACAATTATCAAAATCAATGCAGTGAGTAACAGACTTAAACTATGGCGAAACGTATACTCTTTAATGGTAAGAGGAGCCGTATTTTCTCTGTTGTAAATCCACAGATAAAATGATTGTATTTAAATTAACCCAAATACAATAATAATTGCAATAAGAAATGCATGGTATAATTCATAATAACCTAGTCACAGAGAATAACAGTTTCTCAATGGGGAATTCCAATCGATTTGGGGAAAAACCTGTTCTACCATTCATTTTGACTTTCTAAACGAAGGAACAAAAATTTCTAAAGCAAAAGGCTATACAAATAGTTTCAAAACTCAAATGTGGAAACCCTATGGGATTTCCCAACACTGGGATGTGCAGAGACATAGTGTAAGCAAGGAAGAAGCTTACAATCATTTTGCTGCAAGAAAAATACCGAGAACCAAACTCAATTTCGTGGGTAATTGTAGTGAGATTCCAAAACGTACAATGCAAAAGAAAAAAAATAGACTCAGTAGTAAAATAACAAAAATGAAATTTAAAATCCATTATGTGAATACATAGCCTTAGAACGATGGAAAAGAAATAAATTTGGGGACTATACAAATTACTTGAAAAAATAGTGAGCGTAGGTGTAATTCCAAGGAGGAAATGCATTCGTATTCGCATCGTTATCCCTACTGAGAACCAGAGCAACACCGAAAACCAAAGGAGAGAGCTCTCTGCTAAATTTCGCACAAATGAAAAAATGATAGAAACAAAACCATAACCCTAGCCATAGTCACTTTCACTTGGAGGGAATGTGAATCAATCTGCATCATTGAAAACGCAAGAGATAAACCCTACAACTAGCTCAATCGTAACCCTACCCATGTGATTTTCAGCTGTGTACAGTGATTGAAGTGCAGTAACAATACAGTTGTTGTTATGAATAACGAAGAAGAGTTGTACGTGGATTTGGGGGGTGCAGGAGACCCACCAGATCAAAATTCTCAATTGTTGGACATGGTAAGGAATATGACACAGGAAATGGTTTAGCTAAGGACTAGAAATGAACGATTCTTGTAGGACAGTAATGAGCAAGAGAGGTTGATCAGGGAATTAACCTCACGGTCTAGTCATGACAGTGAATACCATGCAAGAAAGAGAAAAGAAGTTGAACCCAACTCATAAGGGTTTGAGAGTAGGGAAGAATCTGTATCTAAATCCAGAAAGAAAAAGGAGTTGCAAGGGGAATTTCACAAAATCAAACCCCCAACTTTTGATGGTGAAAATAAGGAGGATTCAGAAGCTTATCTCTTGAACATGGTCAAATACTTCCAGGTCTATGAAGACAAAAGTAATTTGAAAGCCATATTACCAATTTACCAACTACAGGGTAAAGCCACACGTTGGTGGCAAGAGACAAAAATGGTACATGTGCTGGATGAAAAAACTATTACCTAAGAATACTTTCAAGAAAATTTCAAGTCTAGATACCTGAATGAGATGTATTATGATGATAAAAAGAAGAAATTTCATGAGCTAAGATTGGGACAGGTCACAATTAATGAGTTTGTTACCAAATTTACGAATTTTCTTTGCTATGTGCCTTATATCAAGGAAGAAAAGGCTAAAGTACAACGATTTTTGAACTGATTACCTACTATCTATAAAGAAAAAATTGAATTTGATAATCCATAAATAATGGATGAAGCTGTTCGAAAAGCAAGATTATGTTATCAATAGTTTAAAGGCAGAAATGATACAAAATAAAGAGAAAGGGAAAGGAGCTTCAAGCATAAAAAGATCAACACTAGCATACCTGAAAAACTTTGGGAAAACCCACCAGAGAAAGAAATTTAACAAAAGTGGAGAAAACCAACCAGCATAATCACATACTGGTTCCAAAAAAATGGAGACAAATAATGAAAGGGAAAGTATTGTAAAAATGAAAGAACCATTAAAGTGTTGGGGTTGTGGAGAACCTTACATGTTACGTGTTTTCCCACACAATACAAGAACAATCCAGAACATTCAAGTAGTACAAGAGGCAACTATAGTAAACAAGATTGCTCGCAACATTCCTAGGATCAGTGTTGCATTAGAAGTTCGACGGGCTGAACACCAATCAACCATGATAGAAATTGAAGGTATGATTGTTGAACAACATATTTTTGTTTTAATAGATCCATGAGAAAATTTAAGTTATGTCAGTCCACATATAGTGGAAAATTGTACGCTAAAATCAGAAAAATTTTAGCAAGCATGTTTAGTGCAGTTAACTACAGGAACAAAGAGAAAATTGACCCATAAATTTCCAAAAACTGTTGTAAATTTAAATGGATATGAAACTGAACTCCATTTAAAAAAATTTCCTCTGGGATCCTATGATCTGTTAGTAGGAATGGACTAGCTGGAAAAACAGAAAGAAATAGTAAATTTCTTAGAAAAAAAAATACATTTTATAGATGAAGTAGGAAAAGTTGTGATAGTAAAAGGAAAACCAAAACCAATATCAATCAGACAAATTTCTTCATTACAATTAAAAAGAACAACAAGGAAATGTTGTCAAGTGTATGTTGTACAAGTCGAAGAATTGGGACAGCAAGCAGAAAATGAGGTTGTAGAAAACTTTCCAGTGATCAGAGAGTTCAGGTATGTATTCCAAGAATAAATCCCCCATCTACCCCCTAAAAGGGACATTGATTTTTCAATTGAACTAGTACCAATAGCTACCCCAGTTTCTAGGGCACCCTATAGAATGAGTATTTCTGAACTACTAGAATTGAAACTTCAATTGTGAGAATTTTTAAACAGAGGGTACATTAGACCAAGTGTGTCTCCTTGGGGATCACCTATTCTATTTGGCAAAAAAAAAGGTGGAACATTCAGATTGTGTATATATTACAGACATCTGAATAAGTTGACTATCAAGAACATATATCCTCTTCCAAGGATAGATGATTTATTTTATCAAGTAAGAGGAGCTACTCGATTTATTTATTTTATCACCAACTCATAATCAAAGATGAAGACATCAAAAAAACAGCATTCAGAACTAGATATGGACAATATGAATTTATATTCCTAGCCTTTCGACTTACAAATTCCCCTACTACACTCATTTGTTTTATGAATATTGTTCTTTGTGAATATTTAGACAAGTTTTTATTACTGTTCATTGATGACATTTTAATGTACTCCAAAAATGAAGAAGAACACCAAGAACATCTCAGGATAATACTACAAACACTTAGAGAACATCAGTTATATGCAAAACTCAGCAAATGCGAATTTTACAAAAATAAAATTCAGTATTTGGGTCATGTGATTTCAAATGATGGATTAGCAGTAGATCCAAAAAAAGTACAAGCAATCATGAATTGGCTTGTACCCATAGATGTACCAACAATATGGTAATTCATCGGCATTTCCGGATACTGCCGTAGGTTTTTTGAAGAATTTTCTACATTAGCATATCCTATTAATTCATTGCAGAAAAAATGAGTAAAATTTGAGTGGACAACAAAATGTCAAAGTAGTTTTGAACAACTAAAATTGAAATTAAATATTGCCCCCATATTGAAAATTGTTGATCCAAAAAAAGAATTTGTAGTATGTACATATGCTTGTGTAGAAGGGCTAGGAGGAGTATTACTGCAAGAAAATTAAGTAATAGCTTATGATTCAAGAAAATTGAAGAAGCATGAGAAGAATTATGATGTGTATTATTTAGAACTATTTGTTGTTATACATGCATTAAATATGTGGAGACATTATTTCTTGGGAAAGAAGTTCATACTGATGACAGATCACATAATCTTGAAATACTTCTTTACCCAACCAGATCTAAATTCCAGACAAGCTCAATGGTTAGATTTCCTTAGTGAGTTTGATATGGAAATCAAACACATTAAAGGAAAGGAAAACAAAATTATTGATGCTTTAAGTAGGAATCCTCATCAAATTTTTACATATGCAGGAATTAGTGTAAATTTTGTTGTAGAAGAACAGATTCATGGAGTGTTGATGCAAGATCAGCAATATCTAAACTTGGAAGAGAAAACACAGCAAACTGAATTTGTAGGATATACCATAAACTATCAGGACTGGTTTAATAAACATAGACTATATATTCCTAATGTGACATCTTTAAAATGAGAAATTTTAGATGAGTACCATAAGATACCTTATGCAGGTCATCCTAGTTATCAAAATTTGATTTCAGCATTAAGGAAGAACATTTTTTGGCCAGGTATGAAAAATGATGCAGTTGGTTATTTGGCAAGGTGTTTAGAATGTCAACAGGTCAAAGTAGAACATCAGCATCCTATAGGACTATTGTATCCTCTCCCTATTCTATAATGGAAGTGGGAAGTGGTTGCAATAGATTTCATTACCGAATTTCCACGAACTAAGTATCAACATGACTCTATAATAGTGGCAGTAGAAAATTTAACTAAAGAAACACACTTTTTACCAGTTCAATCTAGTTTTGGCACAACTCAAGTGGCCAATGTGTTTTTGAAAGAAATTGTGAAATTACATGGAATTCAAAAAATGATTATAACTGACAGAGATGCAAAATTTACTTCAACATTTTGGAAAACAATATTTGGAGGAATGATTACCAAGATAAATTTTAGTACCACTTACCATCCTCAAACAGATGGACAGACTGAAAGAACCAATCATATTTTAGAATACATGTTGCGTGTAAATGTGATGGACTGACCCACAAAGTGGGAAGATTTTCTGCATCTGGCAGAATTTTCTTATAATAATAGTTATCAAGCTTCTATTAATATGAGTCCTTTTGAATCTTTGTATGGCAGAAAATGCCACACTCTGCTTAGTTGTAGTCAACTAGAGGAGAATTTAATTCTCGGATTAGATGCACTACAGGAAATGGAATGAACTGTGAAGAAGATTCAACAAAATATTAAAGCAGCTCAATATCGGTAAAAGCTTTATGCATACAAGAAAAGAATTCACAGAGAATTAAAAGTGGGAGACCATGTTTATTTGAGGATTAAGCCTAGAAAAATTACATTATATGCTGGTAGTTGTGCTAAGTTAGCACCACGCTACTGTCGACCATTTGAAGTTTTAGAAAGAGTGGGGCCTGTAGCTTACAAATTGGTTCTACCTAGTCATATTAAGGTTCACAACGTCTTTCATGTTTCCTTATTAAAAAATTATGTACATGACCCTACTCATGTAATTTATTAGACTATGATACAGGTGGAAACATAAGGGGAATTTCTTCTAGAGCCCCTTCGTATACTAGAGTGGGAAGAAATCGAGCTCTAGAATAGAACAATAGCTAGGGTGAAAGTGCAATGGAGGCACTTTACACCTAAAGAAGCTACTTGGAAGTTGGGAGCGAGAATATGAGATGAAAGAGAAATATCCATCATTTTTTTAGAAGTAAATACTTGCAACACCAAGGATGGTGTTTTGTTTTAGAGGGGGTATATTTAATATTCTTATTTTTCTGATTTTATTTAGACAGTTAAATTTAATAATCCTAAAGGTTAAGTGGACCTAAACGAAAACTATATGTGGACATATTATTTTTGAATTAAATAAATGTGAAATTTAATTATTGTGCAAAGACTAGAGTAAATTGGAGACCAGGATTTCAAGTCCATGAGGATGGAATAAAATCCAAAGACTTTCCCAAAATTCTCCAAAAATACTTGGAGAAAAATAAAATAAAATAAAAATATTAGATGGGAGATAAGAATCTAATGAATACCTCAGTAAAGTGGAAAGTTACTGAGAAGAGGTGAAAATAAAACTAGAAAGAGGAAAAAGTTAGTTTTAAAGAGATTTTGTGGAAAAAATAAAATTAAAGCCTAGGATAAGGGAAAACAACATCCCAAATTAGCTGGACGCAGTTATGGAAACATGTTCAGGGAAAGCAAGCTTAAATAAGCTATTCCTAGTGAGACAAGAGTTTTTCTACACTGTGGAAGAATTGGTCTCTACTTGGGGGGAGTTGTGGATTAAGCTCAAGGTTGGGTAGCAAATAGTCTTTACCAGATTTGGTATGCACAATCTGTTAAATTTTGTCTTATGATTTATGTTATCTTTATGATATTTTGATGTAGTCAAATGTGGTTAAGTAATGAGTTATAGTTGAAATATTTATTTCTGTAATTATAAATAAATTTTAATAGTATGTTGTGTAAAAAAAAATAGTAACATAAATTTAACTATAGCAGGTATAGTTAATTATTCTGTAGGGTTACATAGACTGAAATAAATATTTTTACCAACATACAAGTCTCTAAACCCTAATGAAAGGGTATAAATATGTCGTTAGGTCCCTATTATAACTTGTATTACAGATACAGAGAACACAATTTAGATCAACTCTAATTTTAACTGTGATTAAAGGAAAATACAGAGATATATGAATAACAAAAAGTTTAGTTATGTATATATATATATATATATATATATATACACACACAAAGTTGAGAGGTGAACTGCAATTATAATAATGAAAGTATAGATTGAAAAATAAACATACTTCAAATTTAAACTATATAATTCCTATTTTATGTACATTCATACATATAGAGGCCAATATGTATTGAAAATAATATGTGTAAATTTTTTATAACAGTTCTGAATATATGAACTCCCTCTTATAGAGGTGAATATAAAAAAATAGTAGACTTCAGTTAAAAATATCAATTACAACAGTTATTCACATCTTGATTAAAAGTCATCCATTTAATAATTTCAACTACAAATTGTAGAGTTGATATCGGCAAACATCATTAGATATAGATGGTTGGAATCTATATACTTGGATGATTGTCCTGGAAGAAGACGAAATGTGTCGTCGGATCTTCTGATGGAAATTGGAAGTAATTGTAGTGGCATTGCAGGAAACAGAAATTACCTGTACAAAAACATGTATATATTATTAGAATAATATCAAGCATAACAAAAGAAATAGAAAAAAATAGACAGTTCCTCTAAGGGCTAATATTTCAAATTATACCTGTCTAAGGAACCTGAAGGATTGGAATTCCTCCTGCACATAACAATAGAAAAATATTAAGTTCATAAAATTTAAAAGAATTAAAGAAATGTGAACCCTGAAATTAATTAAAATAAAGAACTAATTCACTAATTAAATTGCAGAACTGAATATTAGTTACCTATGACGAGGACTGAAACCGGGTACAAGGTATCGAGGCAGAATTGTGGAAATTATGCAAATCTGGAAAAAGAGGTTTTTCCGGGATCATAGTACAAAAAGAAAAATTTATTCCAAGAATTAATAAGAATGAAATTCAAACAGGATATTATCTTTTTATATGGAATTAGGATCTGCATATATCAAATTTATTAGACTCTGTAAATTTTATAATAGTGGAAAATATAATTTCAGAGCATTCTTATATTAATAGTAAAATTGGGAAAATTCACCAATTTAATTCCCAAGTAAAATGAATTTACATACCTCTGACGAAGCAATGGAAAATCTATATATTTAATTAGAAGTATGGTAGGTTGAGAAAGAAAATATTGTTGTACACACATTGCTTAAAAATAAATTTAGTTAAACTGGAAAATACTCAAAAGAATTAAAATAACGCTCTGTTAAATCGATCTGGAGTTAAACGAAGTTCAAATTCATCAACACTCGATAATACACAGAGGATACGATTAGAAATAAATTAAAACCTTATAAATTTGAAGGAGAGTATTTCAAATTGAGATCGAAATACAGTAAGAATTCGAACCCAGAATCCTCTCTGTCAGTGCAACCATAATTCGAAATTATAAATGCATACAAAATTTTAATATCGGATTTAGAATTTGATTCAGTATGAAGATACTGGAAAATACAAAAAAATATTATCCTAAAATGATACAATGATTTTAAGGATAATTATACACAAGGAAAAAACGATATACAGTGAACGAAAAACATTTATATAGTTAGCAAAATCGATGCAGTGAGTAACAAACTTAAACTGTGGAGAAACGTATACTCTTTAATGGTAAGAGGAGCCGGATTTTATTTTTTATAAATCCACAGATAAAAATATTGTCTCTAAATTAACCCAAATACAATAAAAATTGCAATAATAAATTCATGGTATAATTCATAATAACCTAGTCACGGAGAATAACGATTTCTCAGTGAAGAAGTCCAATTGATTTGGGCAAAAACTGGTTCTACCATTCGTTTTGATTTTCTAAATGAAGGGACAAAAATTTATGAATCAAAAGGTTATACAAATAGTTGCAAAAATCAAAGGTGGAAACCCTACCAAATTTCCCAACGCTGGGATTTGTGGAGACACAACATCAGCAAGGAAGAAGCTTACAATTGTTTTGCCGCAATAAAAACACTGAAAACCAAACTCAATTTCGTGGGTAACTGCAGTGAGATTCCAGAACCTACAATACAGAAGAAAATGAAATTAAACTCATAAATAAAATAACGAAAATTTCATTTAAAAACCATTATGTGAATACAGAGACTTAGAATGATGGAAAATAATTAAATTTGGAGGCTATACGAATTACCTGAACAAATAGTGAGCATAGGTGTAATGCCAAGGAAGAAATGCATTCATATCTGTGTCGTTATCCCTACCGAGAACCATAGAAACACCGAAAACTAGAGGAGAGAGCTCTCTGTTAAAGTTCACACAAATGAAAAAATGACAGAAACAAAACCGTAACCCTAGCCATAGTCACTTTTACTTGGAGGGAATGTGAATCAATCTGCACCGTTGAAAATGCAAAAGATCAACCCTACATATGGCTCAATTTTAACCCCTCCCATGTGATTTTCAGCCGTCAAAGGTACCAAAATTTAATGTGTGGTAAAATCGAAACGATAAGAAATTAATGAGTTATAGTTGTTCTGTCATTCGAGATTAATGCACTTAGATATTATCCATCGTGATAAATGGACCATAAGTTAGATTAATATGAATAAAGGATATGTCCAGACCCATAAACCATAGTTTTCAAGTATCCACATTACACATATGATGAAAGTTTGTAATATGGATATGCCATTCAATATGGAATTAAGTTTATATATGAAGTACGAAGTGGGTAAGGTAAGTTATCATGGAGATAGATATATATAATTTAAATGAAAATGTTGGATATGTAGTGGTTAATACCATAGTACCAAATCATATACATTATGAACATGGTTATCCATTATATTATTAATATTGTTGTGTAGGTAAATCCCCTCTACGGACTGAGGTGAACCCTCTAGCCCTAGGGTGGGTCTAGCAGCAAGAGGACATGTTAATGCGTCGATTCCTAGTTAATGAATAAAATTGAGTCAGGATATATGCCCTACCTTTGTTCCAAGCAGTTGTCGTAGTTGTGGAAATAGTCTCCTGATCTTCGTCCCGACACGCCGCAGTCCTTCAGCGGTGGTACTCAGGTGCCTGCACAAGGATCAAAGAACGATAACAACATACGAAACAATACTTGCATTCATAACTATCTAATTGGTCAAGGAGAATTAAACGTATAGCACAACATTAATCATATCAAACGCAAAATCACAATCAAAACATCATTCATGTATTAATAAGAAGAGAGAAAGAGTTTACAACCAAAAGAGCCATGACGTCGCAGCATCCTTTAGCGGGTCCAATCAAAACGTGTCTCGAGCATTCGTCAGGGAATTGGACTTGGTGAGGCGATAAGCCTAGACTCTCTCTAGACAATAGGTCTCACTCTGCTCTATATCACACCAGCTATATCAGACTGTTCAACTATTCAACCATTTCAGCTATTGTAGAGAATGTTCAGCTAGTTTCATCTATGTGAGAGAGATGTATTTATAGGATAGGAGGAGGAGGTTGGGATCCCTAAAATTGTTTAAGGGAGGCCTTATCCTTTGGGAGGTTGCTCAAATGTAGGAAACAAAAGGCCAACGGAATATGTTCAACGTTATTCAGTCGAACAACCCATACTGACTCCACTCAGGAAGTGGTTGGAAATGGAAACTTCGCTCCTATTTTAAAAAAATTTCCAAAAACAGCTCGGCTCGGGCAGTCCACTAAGATAGATCGCCAATGGGCACGAGGCCCAGTGTTAATTTCTCTATGGGCACAAGGCCATAACTGCCTACCAGCGTCGACCCAAAATCATATTTTTTTGATGGTTTGTTCCAGGAATAGTCAACAGAGGAAATGTTCTTCTCATGGTTGTAGAAATTTGAATAACTATTAAATTATTCATCGAGATTATCCTGATCACACACTATTTGAGCTTCATGCATAATACATAACCGCTTCTACTATTGATCATCAATTTGTGGAATTAAAACAATCGCATGCGCACATTAAAACCATAAACAATCACACATATAAACACAGTATTTATGGGAAAGCTTAAAGCTGAAAACCCCCTGTTAGTTCCCAAATCCACCTTAGGCTGAAGGAAGGCGAGATTCAGGGTAACATCATACCATGCTCAGTCTGGTAGCTAGCCCTACCAGAACAGGAGAGGGCTCTCTCTGGGTCAATATCAATTAAAATATTCAAAGGGGCTTGAGATGACTAAAACAACAACTGATCTTAGGCTAGATAAACAAATAGGAGGGTTTGATTTTGATTTTTAGGGGTTTTTGTTAGAAAAGGGGAAAAACAATTTTCGGGCTTGGGGATGAGGCCAAATTCTTGCAGAGTTCAAGTTGGGGCAGGGTAGGCAATGAATTTTATTTCTTAGATCAAATGAATGGATTGAAAAGACTACTGAGGAGTTGAAGAGGGCAAGAGAGTGCAAGGATCCTCTTCAAACTGACGAGAAACATGTAAAATTAAACAAAATTTTAAGGCAGGGCACCAGCAAACTAATGAATTCTACCTCAATTACTCATTCGTTTAATTAAGAATAAAATATAAGGGAAATGGAATACATATAACATTAATGAAAATTACAATAACATGAGAAGAACATCATCAAAACCCAGAAGCCACAAGGATCCCAACAAGTGCTGCAAAACTCTGGTCTTTCCTTTGCCAAAAATCTGAAAAGAATATACAATGAGGTGCCAAAATTTTCCCAAGTATCCAACCCTAAAGATGTCTCAGAAAATACAAGATATAGACAATTCTAACCCCTTCCCATGCCTCTAGGATTCGAGCTCATCCTTCTAGGAGCTGTTTCAACCAATTCTAAACTAGGAACTGAAATCTAGGCAATCAAACAACTTGCCTCTATATGGTAGGAAACTGATTCATTCATTTAATTTTCACTTTTTAGTGAATGAATCCTCTAGAACAAGTAAAAATGTGCCAAATTTACATCATGTTCATGAAATTACATCAAGATATATCATGAGTTACATCAAAAAGTGAAACTAGTCAAAACTGGGCGAATTTCTCAGCTGAAGAGTGAAAATGGGGCCAAATTTCTCTATGCGTCACGCCACTTTGAGACTATTTTTGAGGCACTTCCCAAAGTCCAAATTGAGCTCATAATAGCTCTTTGGAAAGCTCTGTATGTCTACTATCCAACCCAAGTGGCATTTCTAGATTTTGTATCCATTTTCCCCTCTAAAAGTTCAATCTCCCAAGACTGGTTCCTGCTGGTGCAAAAAGTGGCAGAAAGGCCATTTTCAAGGTGTTTTTGACCCTTTAAACCACCCAGAACTTGATGAAATCTCTCGGCCATTCCTGAGCATGCAAAAATTTTCATAAAAAATCCAAAAAAGTCAATTTTTCCTCCAAAATATCTCTCAAACGTAAGCGCGCGCCGAGTGGCGCGACGCGTCGGGCAAAAAAACCTGTTTTGCAACCAAAATTTAAAAAATGACAAAAATTTCTCCAAATTTGCTAAAACTTGGAGTGAAGGTCCCCCATCATGTGCCATGCTCAACCAAAGAAGCTTCGGCCAAGATTTGAAGTGGATCACACTTTTTGTGATGCTTCAGTGCCCTCCTGGTGCATGCAGTTTCAGTGGTTGAATCATTGTCTCAGTCATATGACGTGTCGGTGTTCGTCTCCATGGTGTTTGCAAGGTATATGTTGAGTGTATGCTGATCTGTATGAGGTGAAAATAGGATTTTGGTGTCCTTTTTCTGCAATTACCAAATGTATGCCAAGGGAAATGAGGGACTGTGAGGAATATGGAAAAGTGGGGAAAAGTGGATTTTCTGTCAAGTGGATTTGTCTTTCGAAAGCTTTTGATTTGACAAAATTTGGGAGAAGGGATAGCCACTGCACTATTTTTGGAAGTTGAGGTTTTGGGAATTTTTTATAAGTGATATGAGAGAGGGAACATGATAGGGAATGGTAGGGTTTAGGATAGGGAAAACGTAAAGAAATGATGTGAGTAGTTTGGGAGTTTAGGGCACAAGGGATAAACAATAATGATAGAATTATGAAAGGGAAAGGATCACAAATGGGAAAGGGGACTTGGCAGCAAAATTACAATTTCAAAACCCAAAGAACCAGATTTTGGTATGAACATAGGGTTTATATTTCACCAATCAAAACTCTCATATCTTTGCCTCCAAACACACCAAACACGACTAAAATCAATGGGAAAGAGTTTTCAAACTTACTTGGAGCAAAAAATATGGAATTTTTTTTATTTTTTATGAATCCATGATGAATTTTTGTCTAGGAGGCTCTATGCGCCGTGCACAAGCCCGGTGCGCCGTGCACAAGCCCAGTGCGCCGCGCACACACCCAGTGCGTCGCGCCTTTTTTCAGGAGGCTTTTGGAGGCCTTCCCAGTGTCCAAATTTGGTGTGTGATAGCTCTTTGGAAATATATTTGATTCTACGTTCCAACCCAAGTGGAATTTTTCAATTTTTAGTTCATTTTCCTTGTCAAAAATCAAATCGCCCAAGACTAGTCAAAATGAGCAGAATGAGGCTGCCTCAAGGCAGAGTGCTGTTGCAGTCAACTTTTGAAGGTCTTAATCAACTCCAAATTGAGCTCATGATAGCTCAATGGAAATATATTTGTGTTTAGTTATCATTTGACTCATCAAGCAAGTCATTTGGCCAACCAATATAGGCGAAATCGTGATTTTCCCAAGGTCACTTCAGAGGTACATTCAATTCTCCTGAGGCAACGGTTGTTTTGACATTGCTCTAAAACCATGACACCTGTGTAAAAATTGAAGGATTTTTTTCTTCCTTGGCCTGTTGTGAAAAAAAACCTCTCTCAGTTTTCCCAAATTCATCTTTTATTGCTCAGAAACATCATTTTAGTGAAACCTATCCCGATGTGTGGAACAAGGGATTTGTCGAAATGAATCGAAATGAAGGGGATAAGGGGCTTTTAAATTCTTGAAAAAAATTTGGGAAGTAGGGAGGAATGTTAGGAAGTAGGGGAAAGTGGAATTTCAGAGATTGAGTTAGGGGAAGGGGTCCAAAAGGGAAAAACACAGGCCTAGCCTAGGAAATTGCCAAGTTGTAGCAAGAAACTAGGGTTTGTGCGAAAATGAGGAATTTGGGGGATCTCAGTGATGGGAAGTGTTTAATAAGGTAAATTAAGGATAGGGGAAGGTGTATTAACATCAGGATACAAGTTTGGCTGATGATTTTACCATCCAAGAGAAATTACCTCCAAAACCCTAGGAGAGGGAAATGGACCTTACCTAGGCACAACTGAAGCATGAACAAGGTGTAAAATTACTCTTTGGAACCTAAAATGATGATGAAAACCCTCTTAATGATGGTACACTCAGCTTAATGGTGACTAGGACTGACATTTGGACAACTCTGAAAGGAATGAAAGAAAACCCTAGACCTAATACCTAGTGACCAAATTTTACATTGAAGACTCGCTGAAATGACAAAATTTGACCTTGACATCTTAAAATCACTTTGTAAGAGCATGTTTGATCACTGGAGGAAGGCTGAATATACTGACACTAACACCCCCAACTATCTATATATTATAATTATAGAGATCATGTAACAATCATAGTACAAACTCCTCACAAGCTCTCAACACTATCTCCAATTGTTACACACTACACAAGCTCAGATCATACAAAACACTTGCTCCAATCTGCTCCACCTGTTAGCCAGCCTCTACTGTGCAATCCAATATGGATAATGATGAAATCAAGGTTCAAATTCCACCAGTATGTAATTTGCAATCCTCATTGGCTTCTCAATCAATGTGTGTGCAAATCTCTTGCACCAGTATAGTCACAACTGATAGTCACACTGCTCTTTCACCTACCTCTTCACTGGTCTCCTTGTTGTCCGTACAACTTTGAGATTAGCTGATGTATTATTTAGTTGATTTATGAGTTAATAATTAGTGAATTAATTAATAATTAATTCACACCACTCATCACTAGTGTATTTATCAGTTAGACTAAATACAACTAGTTCAACTAAGTTAAACCGAACACAACTCCATCAACTGTCTCATCAACTCCACCAAACTGTTTTGTAATGAGTTATAATGGATTCAACAAAAAGTAGCTCCACTTAACCCTCAGGAATAGCGTAATTCCTTTTGTTAGCTCTTGTGCCACATCTGTGCACTTAACTGAAGTTCTCCAAGAGAATAAGATAATGTTTAGAGTTCAAATATTATTAAGAGCTAATAATATTAGACATATCTATTTTTAGAATGACATTCTAAAAATAGATTCCACCCAATATGTCTAAAAATAGAAGTCCATCTATTTTTCCAACTTGACCAACCATCCAAAAATAGCATCCTGCAACTCATAGAATATGATCCATATGTCTAAAAATAGACATAGTCTAAAAATAGACTTTGCGCCAAAAATACCTTGCGGGCCCACTTAGTGAAGGCGACTTCTTTCCACTAAGCTCATCATCTTGTTGCAATCTCAGCACACCCTCTCCCAAGATATGGATTATACGCAACCCCTATCTTTTTTATTGGTATTTGAATTTGCTCCTGGTGAGCACCTTCGTCAAGATATCAGCATCCTGATCCTCTGTGGGAATGTATGAAAGTAACATGACCTTGCGCTGCACACAATATCTGATATGATGATACCGAATTTCAATGTGTTTAGATATATCATGAAATACTGGATTAACGGAGAGTTTGATGCAACTCTGATTATCACAATAAATCATAGTAGGCTCTAAGTGTGAACTGAACAACCCGACCAGGATCTTCCTCATCCATATAGCCTTGCATGTAGCCAAGCTTGCTGCCATGTACTCGGCCTCTGTTGAACTGAGTGCCACGGATCTCTGCTTCCTGCTGTACCAGGAAACTGTTGTCGACCCAATGCTGAAAACTCCTCTAGATGTGCTCTTCCGGTCTGTTGGGCTCCCTGCCCAATCTGCATCAGTGAAGCCAGAAAGCTTCGCTCCATCCTCCTGTCTGTACCATAGACCATATCCCGATGTGCCTCTAATATAGCGCAATACATGCTTGCCTGCCTTCCAAAAGAGCTTGGTAGGCTTAACCATAGCTTGCGAAAGCTGGTTAACAGCATAGCATATATCGGGTCGTGTATTGACCGGATACATAGCGGCCTGGCTTGTCCAATAGCGATGGCATCCACTACCTCACCTGAAGTAGCATCTTCCTTCCTCCATCCACCAGGAAGAGGAGTATCAACAGGCTTGCAGCCATGCATGTTGAACTTCTCCAGTATCTCTTGGGCATACTTACCCTGAGAAACAAACAGTCCACCACTGCGCTGCCAAATTTCCAATCCCAGGAAATAATGAAGGAGGCCCAAGTCCTTCATCTCAAACTCTTTTGCAGGATCCTCCTTGCATGAGAGTATCAACAGCTCATCACCTGTCAAAATCAAATCATCTACATAAAGTACAATGATCAACAACTTACCCTCCACCACAATTTGGTATAGGTTAGGATTTGCCTCACTCTTGGAGAATCCAATTCTGGTGAAATAAATGTCTATCCGTGTGTACCAAGCACAAGGTGCTTGTTTCAACCCATACAACGCTCTCTTGAGTCTACACACATGCGACTCACTGCTGAAGATCTTGAAACCTTCGGGCTACTCTATGTACACCTCCTCCTCAGTGACTCCATTGAGGAACGCAGTCTTCACATCCATCTGATGAATGTGCCACCCCATCTGCGCTGAGAGAGAAAGAATCGTCCGTATGGAAGAATACCTTGCGACAGGTGCAAAGGTCTTCTCATAATCGATCCCCTCTATCTGTGAAAAGCCTCGGGCAACAAATCTTGCCTTGTACTTCTCCACACTCCCTTCATCTGCCTGCTTCACTTGCTAGATCCATCTCGAACCCACCACTGATTTCCCCTCTGGCCTTAGGACAATCTCCCATGCACTGTTTCTAACAATGGAATCATACTCTTCCACCATGGCATCTACCCATGCAGGATCCTCCATAGCTTCCTCGAAATAGGATGGCTCTGTCACGATACACTTGCTCATGAGATCCATCTATCCAGTATACCGATTAGGTGACTGTCTCTATCTGCGTTGTGATGTAGGTTCTCCCACAACCTTCTCTGCATCTTGAGACAGTCACTCAGCTTCTGTAGTGTGCTTCCGCCCTCTGATGGTTGGCGCTGCATGAGTGGTTTCTTCCACTCCATGAACTTCCTCTTGTGGCTGATCCACATCTTGAAGCTCATCCTTAGGAACTAATAGCTCCTCCTCCGCATGCAAGTGTAGCTCCCTATCAAGCGAACACTTCATGGCTTTCTCCTCCTGAAATTTGATATCCCGTCGCACAACAGTCTTGCGAATGTCTGGAAAATACACACGATAGTTGTGGGGCGTATCAGTGTACCCCAAAAATATCCCAACCTCCACAGTCGCCTCCAGCTTCTTCCTGGCATCCTTCGTCACATGAATGTAAACAGGTGAACCAAAAATCCTCAAATGGGAAATATCAGGCCTCTTATCAGAAAACGCCTCCTCGGGTGTACTCATGCCAAGTATCCTGTGAGGACAACAGTTCTGCACATATATTGCAGTATTGCATGCCTCCGCCCACAAGTGAATGGGTAGGCCATGATCATGAAACATCACCCGTGCAACACCCACGATCATTCTGTTCTTCCGCTCAGCAACCCCGTTCTGCTATGGGTTATGAGGTGTTATGAGATCTCTTCGAATTCCTTCTGCGCTACAAAATTCCTTGAATTCGCCAGAAATGAATTCACCACCATTATCGCTCCTAAGAGCCTTCACCTGATTCCCCAATTCTTTCTCAACCAGTGCCTTGAACTCACAGATTTTTGAGTATGTCTCGCTCTTCTTCTGCATGAAGAAGATCTAGCACTTACAAGAAAAATCATCAACAAATATCACATAATACCTGTGCTTTTCTGTCGAAGCTACTGAGAAAGGTCCACACACGTCTGTGTGAATTCTCTCAAGGATCGTCATGGCGCGACTATCCTTCTCGTGAAAGGTGGCTTTCACAAATTTTCCCAAGGTACACCTTGCTTTGCCTTTGATGCTAGCTGTTATGCCTTTGGAAGCCCGATGAAGCCGCTGTGACATCTTCAAAGCTCCATATGAAGGAAGGTGGCCCGATCTCCCGTGCGCCACAACTCGCCATCATCCCGGCTCACCACTCCTTTTGCCTTGCCTGCCATTGCTGCGTAGCCATCTACCTGCAATTTATAAAGGTTCTTAACTCGAAGCCCTATCCTCCGGGTCTCACCATTTTCCTTACTGCGCAGGAAATCCTTGCCCTCGCTAAAGACAACATCATACCCCTTGTCTTCTAACATCGCCACAGAGATCAGATTCTTCTTCAATCCTGGAACATCCATCACTTCCTTCAATACGAAGGGTTTACCAGACTCCCTCTCAAAGGAAATGGTACCGATACCGGTCGCACTGTATCTACCATCATCGCCCATCTCGATGTGCACTCCAAGATCTTTCTCATCCAGATCAGTAAACAAATCTCGATCTCTTATCATGTGAAAAGACGCACCACTGTCCAGAAACCACACTGATCCCGCCACACTTGAGACCAAGCATGCGATCAGTGAAAAATCTAGCTCAAACTGCGAGGCTAAGGCCTCTCCAGCTGCAGATCCAGCAGCCTGCTTATTTTTCTTCTTCTGTGGACAATTTTTGGCATAATGTCTGTGTTGGTGACAGTGAAAGCACTTCACCTTGGACATGTCCTGCTTCTTGCCTTTCGCACCGGAATGAGAAGCTTTCTTGCTCTTCCCCTTCTTTGCTTTGGCAGCCAAAGCGCAATTCTCTTCATCAGAGTTCCTTGATGAAGATCCGTCCCTGGTACTCCGCCTTATCTCCTCTTGCACAAGATCCGACCAAAGTCGCTCCCATCCTGGCAATTTCTCTCGACCATTGACAGAGTCCTGATAGGAATGCCAACTCTTTGGAAGACGAAGGAAAGCCAAGCTCACCAAGTCCTCATCATCTACAGTCACCCCCACACTTCCCAGCTCATCCCTGCATTGGGTGAACTTCGTGAGGTACTTGGGCATACTGTCGCCTTTCTCCATCTTTATGTTTCTGAGTTTATCCTTGAGCGCCAACTTCCTCTGGTCGCTCTTGATTTGGAATAAATCTGTCAAGGCTTTCCACATCAAGAATGGAGAAGCCTTACCATGAAGGCTGGACACTATGTGATCCTTCACACCCTCCAACAGAATCCTTCGATACTTTGTTGTCTTCTTTTGCCATGCATCAAGTACGACAACATCACTAGAAGTAGGTTTTGGAATTTCTGCATCTATGAACTCCTTCAACCCATTGTCATCTAGCACCGCCTCCATCCTGTCCTTCCATGCAATACGATCGAGGCGCCCTTAAGGGCATACTCCAATCGCAGTCCGTTGAAAGACATCTCAACTTTGACACCAAGAAAACACTGCAGCAATTTCAAATTCCACCAGCACAAAACTCAACCGCTTCAATGATCAATATCGTTCTAATACCATGTAGAAATTTGAATAAATAATATGTTATCCACCGAGATTCTCCTGATCACACACTATTTTATCTTCATGCACAATACAGAATCTCTTCTACCATTGATCATCACATGCAGAAATAAAATCAATTGCATGCACACATTAAAACCATAAAAATTCACACATATGAACACAGTAATTTATGGGAAAGCTTAAATCTGAAAACCCCCAACTATGCGTATATGACAGTAGATGTCATGTAACAATCATGTTAAACTCTCCTAGCTCTCAACCTGTCTCCAATTTGTTACTACACAAGCTCAGATCATACAAAATACTTGCTCCAATCTGCTCCACCTGTTAAGCAGCGACCTCTCTGCACAATCAATATGGATAATGATGAGATCAAGGTTCAAATCCCAAATTGTGTACTGCAAAATCCTCATTGGCTTCTCCAATCACTGGTTGTTGCAAATCATGCAACAGTATAGTCACAACTGATAGTCACACTGCTCTTTCACCTATCTCTTCACTGGTCTCCACTGAAACTGTCCATGCACTAAAGTTAACTGATGTATTATTTAGTTGATTAATGAGTTAATAATTAGTGAATTAATTAATAATTAATTCACACCACTCTCACTAGTGTATCAATCAGTTAGACTAGATACAACTAGCTCAACTATGTTTAACTCAATTAAATTGAATACAACTCCGCTAACTTCCTCAATCAACTCCACCAAACTCTGTCACATGAGTTCTAACTAGAGTCAACATGCAATAGCTCCACTTAACCCTAGGAATAGCGTAATTCCTTCTGTCAGTTGCATGTGCCACATCTAGGCATCAAAGTAAAGTGCTCCAAGAGGATAAGATAATTTTTAGAGTCCAAATATTATTAAGAGCTAATAATATTCGACATATCTATTTTTAGACTGGCAATCTAAAAATATATTATGCCCAGTATGTCTAAAAATAGAATTCCATCTATTTCTTCCGACTTGACCAACCATCCACAAATAGCATCCTGCAACTCATAGAACATGATCCATATGTCTAAAAATAGACTTTGCGCCAAAAATAACCTGCGGGCCCACTTAGTGAAGGCAACTCCTTTCCACTAAGCTCCTCATCTTGTTGCAATCTCAAAAATGGAAAGGGATGCAATGAAAATTTTTGCAAGGCATGACACTACATATAAGTCACAGAATTGGTCCTACAATGTGTGGGATGGGGATTGCAGGGACGGTGACAAAATGTTGTGTAAAATATGCCCCCTGAAACATGAGGTCCGAGAGAGAGGGAGGAGTGAAGTGCTTTATGAGAATGCGTTCAAACCAAACACCATTGTCAGAAGTCCTGCAATTACAAGTACAACTGATATCTCTGATACATGAACATGTGGCATGGGTGCAACCATCCATAATAGAGTACATATAAAACTGAGATCCGAGGTATGGACACATCCATCCAGTAATAAGGATAAATAAATAGACTCAGGTATGGTCGCAGCCTTCCAATCAAAATAGTGATGCATATAGTCATGATAAACCAAAATATCCCGCAGCCTGGATCTTATCAGACAAAACCCAGGGTCTTGCGCTCCATCTCGACTTGAAAAAGTACAAATTCAAGCATGCAAATATGTGAGCTAAAGTCAAACATGAAAGAAAGTCACCTGATTACCAGCCAATGATGTAAGTTTTTAATAGGCACGAGAGAAACCACCAATAATGACAATGGCTCTCAAGGTACAATAGGTACAATCCACGGAATGTGAGCAGTGATCTTGTGTAAAACACCCACATAATCACTTGATCGAAGGCCAATGATGAGTACCTGTCGTCGAATGCGAAGAAATTTCCATTGAGGAATGCAAGCTCCAAGGTACCGGAAGGGAGTCTCTACATCAATTTCCTGGACAATGAGCTAAATTCGACAGGAACTGACCTAGGAAAAGGAGGGCCATAATATTTCCCACATCATCGACACGAGACAGAGGAATAAGATGATAGTGAATCAGGACCAAAAAAGAGGATCGGAGGTTGAAAACTGCAAAAGGGAACTTCTCATGAACATATCAGCGACATGACTCTGGATTTGGCAGTATTTGACATCAAGGGATCTAAGGTCATGGCGACGTGGCAAAGAGCAGATGAGAGGTCAAAACAGATTACCCAAACCCATGGAGGCAAAAATGACGAAATGAGATGTCCCCAACCCGACATGAATGCAGATGAGTGTCATTTTCAAAAGCAACATACTATCGTCACAACTGAGAACTAGTTCCATTTTCCCACACCATTACTAGCGAGTACCCAAATTATTTTTGGAAACAAGCTTGAAGGGGATAGCATGTGCTTGTCATGTAAATTTTTCCTTCGGACAAATCTATCCTAGTACATTTTACGAGCCCTAAGAAGGAGGAACTCGGTTACATTATGGTGACGATTTCCGATGTCATTTAAGTGTTAATGAGTCTGACAAAGGAAAAAATCGACATCTTTTCATGTTTAGAGAGTTTGAAAAGAAATAGAAAAGAAAACTCCAATAGGTCCCTTTTCATAGGTAGTCTCACAGATCCGAAAATGTAGAAAAATATTTTTGAGAGAACCTCTTAGTCACAATAGGCTAAGGTATTCCTTTTTCATAAATAATCTATCCCAGCCCAAAAAAGGGATAAACTTATATTGGGTATATATTGTTTCGCAGCCATTTAACAAGTTCAAAATGACAAGAGTCTTGGCAATATTTTCAATTTTCGAGAGTCAAAAAAGAGCTAAAAAGTGACTCTAGGGGTGACTTTTTCGTGCTTTTACTGAATCTGAAAAAGTATAAAATACAACTCGTTACGTCATCGTCGTCATGTTGAGGACTTGTCGCTGCACAAGAGACGCACGTAAAACCCATTTTTCGAAATAAAATAGCAAAATAATCAAAAAATATGCTTCAAAGCCTAATTAGGGTTCCGAAAATTTATAAAATGCCAAAAATGGTAAAAAATAAATCACTTTTCACTTTTACCTCTTTTGAGAAATTTGTTACCCTTTTTCACTCTGATTTTGTGGAGCTAACAACGGGCAATCCGGAAGACCAATCGTGAATCTGTCTGTTCCAGGTAAGAACTCATATCCTTCCCTGCATTTTGATAGCATTTTAATTACTTGTAACCCACTTTGTAGATCTATGGGGGGAGTTTTGCAAAAATTAGGGTGCGGTGGTCGGTGTGAGTATGGGGCACAGACTAACGCCAACCAGCCTAAAAATAAAACGGGGGCGTGCCAACCACGGCTACCATTTTTAGCTTGAAAATTCAAACAATGAGCCCAACTTAACCATTTCAAAAGAATTTAATTTGGCTAATGACAACCATATGGGTGTTTTTGCAAGTGTGAAAGTGAAAATGGTGATTGAACGGAAAGAATGAGAACATAGTGAAGAAGATGAGGAAGCCAGGGCAATGTGAGATGCATGGAAGTTCTCAGGGACTGCGGGCTCAAGAAATTATTTATGGCACCATGTCTCAGAGCTCAACCGGAGCTATTGCAGTACTTGATCAGTGTCTAGGACATTGATCAGGAAAGATTCATTATTCATGATCAAGAACTTGAGGTTGAGGTCTCAGATATTTAATTTATAACCAGATTTTCGTGGAGGGGGTCAGTACCAATCCTGACAAGTACTCGGCCCACAATGGAAAACATGAGCATGGTTATCGACAGAGTATGCCTAGGAGCACATAAAGGATCCAAAAGTGAGAAGGTAGATATCCAAACCATTCCCGATCTGGCACTCAGAGTAGTGCTACACACCATCACGTGAGCTGCAGGAGTTCAGGCTCCACATGAAGCCACAAAAACAAAATTACTACTTGCAGTGGATTGTATGGCACCAACACTCTAAAACTGGGCAGAGGCAGTAACAATCAACATAAAATTCTAGTTGACAAAATGAAAGAATGGTAAGCTGAAGCATTTCGGCTATAGGTCCATCTTGGTACCTTTCATCTTGGAATGGTTACCAATTTTCCAACGTCAGGAAGTGATATTTTCGACACCAGTAGCCCAGGAGCCACGGATGGTCTGTTGGGAAGCTTTAATGACAAGGTCAGGGGGTGGTCAACAGATGTCCTGGAGACCAAATTTTTTTTAGTGGCTCCGCCGACAGCTGATAGTCATGGAGGATTGGCCTTATTTTGGCACGAACTTCACCGGTGATGCGGATCTCCCACTCCCAGAAGGAGAAGATTGGGATGAAGCATTGGGTAAGACTCATTTTTATTTTGAGGATTATGATTTTTTTTTTATGCATGTTTTGACATTAATCCATGTAACTACAAATTTTGGCCTAGAAATACCTGTAGGCATGTCTCCGATAGCACGAAGGATTCCTCATGACTTTGATGTGGCCCCTCATGGTGACGGAGGTGAGGAGGAAGAAATCATACGTAACTTGGAGGGAATATCCCATGGGATCCCTGAATACGCAATATTCTATGATATTCCTCACGCGTAAGCGATACATACTGCAGAGGTGTCGAACCGTGTTCAACGCTTATGGAGGCAGCTTGTACAGGCAGTGACATGCTATCATGAGCATCACGCTGACTAGACACCTAGGATTTTATTTCTGCATATTTTTTTAGAGACATGATGTCTTAGGATGTAACTGAAACATACATATTTTTTGAACTTATGATGCACGTGGATGCAAACACTTGATATATATAGATACACTTATTTCCCTATATAGATCTTGTCATGTGATGATGATTTTTTTACAAATTACGCAAATGTCTATCTGATACAATATTAGCTACTGTATCAGTTAACACATTCATTCGTCTAGGAATATTTTGATATGTAATGTAATCAAAATTTCTTTCCAGTAAACGAACACACAAATACAACCTTAAGATGTGAGGATTTCTAATAGAATAATGCCCATTAAGCTGAATAACAACAAGCCGTGAGTCTAGGTTAACAATCAATGCATGAATTTCGAGAGCAATGGCCTTAGTTAATAGTTCAATAACAACACTATATTCAGTGACATTATTTTTGGTTCATCCTAGACAGATACCTTGAAGGTCTATCAACTCACTAGTCGGATCATAAATCACCCAGGTTGCTAAACACAGGTTCCAGGTACTATGGGAAGCACCATCCATGAAACCAACATAAGAGGTAATAGACACCTGCACAATAAGCAACAACCCAATAAACAGGAAAATGCTCACAAAGCACACCAAGCCAAAAATGTAGAAAAATGAAAAAACACCTATGTACAAAGAAACATGCATGAAAGACTCATGCATAACAATTTTTAAGATACAACCCATTTCTGGTTTGATCCAGAGGATGACCTTCATAATCAATTAGCTCATAAGCCCCATTCTGCAAAACGCGCAAGTAACAATGTGGGGCCCATGCCACATGGGTTGAAATTTTCCTACCCCAACTTATCATGAGCTTGGTCGTACAGGAGGACAAGGTCTCCTTCTATAAAGGAATGAGGGGAAATTGATTTTTCAAAATGAGATTTGACCCACTTTTTCTGTGCTTTTATGAACAGAGCAACAAAGTGGTGATTTTCATCAAGCCTCTCTAAATATAGAAGAAGCTCTTCTTCGGGCGAAGTATTCGGCAGCAGTTCAACAACTAGTTTGAGAGAAGGAATTTCACATGCAATCGGAAGGGTAGCTTCCAGACCATATACAAGCTAGGATGGAGTGAATCCAGTTGCATCCTTCACTAAGGTTCGGTAAGCCCAGAGAGTTGAAAACAACATGAGATTCCAGTTTGATTTGTGCATCCCAATCGTACGTTGAAGCATAGTGACGAGAATTTTTTTCACAGCTTCAACCTGGACATTGGCCTGAGGGTAGCTATCGTGATGCAAACCCAACCTGGAAGTCAACTCAGCCACCATGTAATGCCTAAAATGGGAACCATGATCGGTAACAATGGCTTGAGGAACACCAAACCTAGAAATGACATGACTGAATAGAAATTGTGCTATTGTCTTACCGTCAGCCATAAGTGTAGGCATTGCTTTGCCCCATTTGGTGAAGTAGTCTATGGCTAAGATGATATAAGCATGCCCCCCGGGTGAGTGAGGGTTACACGTCATAAAATCGATGCCCCACTTCGCAGAGGGACTAATGGTAATGACAGGGTGAAGATGGGAAGGCGGTTCGCGCATCTTGCGCTGATAGATGTGGAAATTATGGCACTTACGAACAACAACAATGCAGTCTTTAAATATGGTGGGACAGAAATAGCCAGCACGAAGAATATTATGTGCAGTAGAATATCCAGACATGTGAATACCATAGGCACCACTGTGACAATCTTTCAGGACATTTTTAGCCTCCTCGAGATTCAATCGCTGGCGGAGAATGGAATCAACTCTGATGCGGTAGAGAGTATCTCTAACTATGCAATAGGGTTGCGATTGATGGCTGATGCGTTGACGAGCATCCTTCGTCAACTCAGATCGGAAGGTGGAAGTCTAAAGATATACGATGATATCACTATACCAAGAATCGAAGATTCTAATAAGAAAATGTGTGTCGTCCGGAATGCGTTCTTTGGAACCAGATGGAGCGGAATCGGAAGGGAGAGAATAGATCAAATTGGCGAAGACCAATGACTTCTTCGATTGGGCGATAGTGAACTCCAAATCGAACTCTTGGAGGATGAAATTCCACTTCGATTATTTTCCCCCCAGCAATTGACAAGTCAATATGTAAGTCATAGGGTTGCAATCGTAAATCATAGTCACTATGTGCAACAGAATATAGTGACGAAAACATTGGACACCTTGAACGGTAGCCAACGCCAACTTCTTGACATGTGCATAACGTGTTTCATTATCAAGAAGATTTCGAATTAGATAATAAATGACATGTTCATCACCATCATCATCATCTTGTACCAAAACCATGGAAATCGTGCTAAACGTGGCAGCCAAATACAGGGAGTAATCGCAATGATAATATGGAGGATGTAACAAAGGAGCATAGACCAGCCATGTCTTCAGTGCATCAAAGGACTTTTGGGTGATCTCATCCCAGAGGAACGGGACACCTTGTTTCAATAATCGCGTAAATCCTTTGTCCACTTCAGCATAGTTAGGTATAAAACGACGCAGGAAATTAGCTTTCCCCGACAGACTCTACAGCTGATGTAAGGAGGAAGGAGAGGGGAGATTAACAATAGCTTCAACTTTGAGTGGATCAAGACAAATCTCGCCTTTGGAATTGATAAAACCTAAGAGTCTACCGGAGTCAACGTGGAAGACTCACTTATGCAGATTGAGCCGGATGTTACAGCATCGACAACGAAGAAAAATCTGACGAAGATTATTAGGATCATCTTTATGCTTAGCCGAATGATCCAGAAGGTCATCCAGATAAGGTTGAATAATGCGCTTGATATCGTGGAAATCATATGACATTGCTCGCTGAAATGTAGCCCCAACATTTTTAAGACCGAAAGGGAGATTTTTAGAGGCAAAATTACCCCAAGGACAGATAAATTTGATCTTGTGTTGATTAGCCAGAAGAATATTAATCTGGTTATACCCAGAAAAACCGTCCATAAGGGAAAAAAATCTCACTCCCCGCACATTCATCAATGATTTTATCAATAAAAGGAGTGGGATAATTATCCTTAGGGAAAGCATGGTTAATGTCACAGTAATCAACACAGAAATGAATGGTACCCTATTTCTTATCTACAGTAACAATATTGGAAACCCATTCTGTCAAGGGAATCGAATAGATAAAACCATCTTTAAGAAGTTTTTCAACTTCTCCCTTAATAGCGGTCAACTTTCTAGGGTGCACAGGACGAAGACGCTAGAGAACAGGCTTCACACCAGGATAGGTAGGAATCTCATGCACCATGATACTTTGATCGATGTCAGGAATTTATTCATAATACCACGTGAAAATGTCGCGAAACTCGCAGAAGAGACTAGTATAGACCTGAATCTCATCAGGAGAATAGTTCACCCCAATATGGATGTTCTCGAAAACCCCTAGTTTAACGGAGATGTCGATAGGCATCATTTTTGTGATGTTTCCCAATTTACCTTCTGCAAAGACTTCATGTGTCAAGATGGGCATTTGAAGCAGAGGAAAAGGAAATTGAGAAGAAAACCTCTCGAGACAAGTAGAAATTTCCCCAACACCAGGCATGAATGAGGAATGATGATGACTATCGTCCCAAGGAGGATCCTCAAGAGACATAGTTTCCACGATGGCCTCATCGGAGGGAAACATCTCACTTAAGGGATTGGGTGAATCCAAATTACCAAGCCAAGGGGGTTGAGAATAAGTGTCAAGAGACATGCCAAAGGAGCATGATCAGAAGGCAGAGGATCCGAAGCCGAAATAAATTCACAATAATCAATCTCGATCAGACTTAACAACATCGGATCTCCAAATGAATCAATATGCTCAGGCGAAGGGATGATCCACAGATCAAAAGACCTAGAGATCATATTAACCTTAATAGTGTTGGGTGGAGGAAGAGGAAAAATACCCATGAGGGCAGGATCTTTGAAGAGACCCAGACCTACACTCTTGTAAGGCATTGGAATTTTATCTATGTACGGAATGTTGCTCTTAGAAGATGAAGAAGTGAAAAAACATAACTGGTCGACACTGACAATCTTTCCTTCATGTGGAAATCGCAGAACACGAAAGAGAGTGGATGGAACACAAAGCATGGCGTGAGTCCAACTACGATTGAGGAGAATATTGTAATTGAGCTTGGCATCAACTACTTCAAACTCGACGTTAACTATTTTCCCTTCTATAGTAATCGGTAAACTAGTGAGAACACTAATAGGTTTAGATTCCCTTCCATCAAATGCTTCTAGTGAATTTGGAGATGAATTGAGAGTTGGAGAACCAATGGCTTTCCAGTAGGAAGATGACATGACGTATGTAGATGCACCCTCGTCCATGACCAATCGATGGATATTCATTCTATTAACCCCAACTAGGATTATCAATGCAAGTTCGTGAGCGAGATGTGGAACGAAATTTTTCAAGTAGAAAATGATAAGGCTCGAATCGACGAGATCAAACCCACCGATCGCAGATAGCAAAGCCTTCCGTTGAGACAGACAACTCTGAAGTACTTCTAATGCAGACATAGCGGATGGCACCTGAGCCAAATCCTCAACAATACTATAATGTTGAGCAGCATGAGCATTAGGATTATAAGAAGACTTACAAAGTACACCTTTGGAAGGTGGTCGTACAACGGGCTCAATACTAGGCCTTTCAATCTGAAGAGGGCCAGAAGCAGGTGGAGGAGGAGGACCATCAACGATCTCTTTCCCCACTGCCTAAAGCGGCTCAGTATAATATTTCGACTGGGTAGAAATAGAAATGGATGTCGGACCGTTCATCATGAAAACCTGAGAGCCAAATGGGACATAGTAATGACGTTTCTCTACCAATTGAGTTTGCTATGATGGAAACGGTTCTTTGAGAACAAATGGAGTTCCTTGGGTTCCTTTGATAAATTAACTCACTTTGGCCCATCAAGGACAGTCCGTGGTGCTGTTCTCTTCGTCACAAATAAAGCAAGGGTACTTCGGTTTACGTTGTGAACCATCATCGGCATGATTTTTGTGAGAAATATGTTTCAGGGTATCGGTTTTGTCCTTACATTTACACTTCTTTTTACCCTTGGAAGTTTTATCTACCGGATTTGCCTAAACGGAATTCACTTCCGTGGTTTTACCAAAATTTGAGATCGGCTGAGAAGCAGTATCATTGGAAGGAGTATATTTTTTCTTCCCAGGATTCGGAGGAGAAGACTTCCGAGAATTCTGAGACACGGAACCGATGATACCATCGATGTATGGCGTTGTCGGTGCTTTGGAAGTTCTAGGTCTAGGAGCATCAGGCAAGAGTTCATAGAACGTGTTGAACTGAGAGTACACAAGATCAAGGTACTGGGCACAAACAATGGCTTGTTCCTCAGTAGAGCATGCCCCCATAGTAATTTCCTTAGCAATCAGAGCAACGAAGGAGGTAGTGAACCAATCAGTTAGAAGTTGATCAGGAATCTCAAACCTTATCAGGTGACGACGACACGTCCATTCATGAATATGATCAAAGATATGGGTAGCTTAATCTTGCTTCAAGGATGTGAGGAGGTCCATCCCGGTTTCATATCGAACCGATAACTGAAAGTGTGTGAGAAACTCCACGGCTAAAGAGTTGAAATCTTGGAATACACCATGAGATAATTCGATGTACCACTTGGCAGTGGCACCAGTAAGAGTCTGTTGGAAAATATGGAGTCGGATAGAATCTTCAAACCAAGAGTTAGAGAAACACCAAAGGTGGTAAGTCATAACATGTGCTTGGGGGTCTTCTCCAGACTTGCCCTTAAATTTGGAACAATCGCCAGGAATTTTGGTTGGAACTGGAGGCCAATATGGATTATGAAGGATTGAATCGTTCTTCAATTTCGACACATCGGGTAGTTCCAATGTAGCAAGAAAATGTAATTGAGTATTGAAAGGCATTACAGGTCATTGATAAATACCATCATTTGAATTCCACAAGGTTGAGAGACATTTTCCCCCCATATGTTTTGTCCTGGAGGATTATTTCCATAGGGGTTATAAGCCTGAAAGTTCTAACCATACGTGGGTTTAGGACCAGGGTAGTAATTCTGAGCATACCACTAAGGTCATTTCTAAGCAACATATGGATTTTTCTGCGGAATGAAAGAAGTGCCTTGAGGTGCATTATACAACACCTGGGTTTGACCTAGCAGAAGATACACAGTGCCTTGAGGAGCATTGTATACCATCTGAGATTGACCTTGAGGGATTTACACAATGCCTTGGGGTGCACTATATAGGATGTGAGATTGACCTAGAGGAAGATAAGTGGAGCCTTGCGGCTGAATGGGCTGCCCCTGGGGTGCAGGTTGACCCAGATACTAAGGTTGGGTAGGCTATCCCTGCGGAGCAGGTTGGCCTGGATACTGAGGTCCACTAGGTTTCCCTTGCTAAAAATTTTGGCTTGATGGTTGGGATGGGCCAGGTTGCCCCTAGAAACCAGCTTGACCTGGCACAGGACCATAGGGTTGTCCTTGTTGTATAAAAGTTTTGCCTTGCTAAACGTAAGGTTGATGATGTTGCACAAAAGGTTGTCCCTGTTGCGGATAGATTTTCCCCCCAAGGAGAGAAGATGCACCCTATTGAACATGAGATGGACTAGTAGAACTGAAGGGTTGTCCTTCTTGGGCCGAAATTTTTCCCTCAAAGGGTTTTCCTCGTGGACCATAAGGTTGTCCCTGTGGACCAGAGGGTTTTCCCTGCTGGATCGAAGGTTTTCCTTAGAATGGTTGTCCTTGTGAACCAAAGGGTTGTCCCTGTTGAATTACGAACTGACTGGGATCAATCAGAGGCAAATAAAAGGGATTAATGTATACATCATAATGATGTGGAGGATTTCCAGAAGTTGCTAACTATTGATAACCCTGAGGGATATAACTTTTCTTCTAAGGCCCCTGAGAGATAGAATACCGTTGTTGAATGGCCAACAAATATTCATCAAATGTATAACCACTAGGAATGGAAGTAGAAACCATAGGTGTAGTGCAAGTAGGGTGGATTTCCACAATGCGAGGTTGTGATCCACTCATAGCAGGCCTAACAAGTATCGTGGGATTGATATAAATATACCTACGAACAGCAGAAGGCCCCGATGATGACGGATTCATACTAACAACTGGTGCAGATGAAGCCACACAGACAGTGGGTCAAACAGGAGCAGAGATTACAATCGTCGACGTCACAGGAGTCGAGGGAGATGCCCCCCATACCGATATAACTAAACTCATGGAAGGAGTTGGCATATCGGTCCATATCGGATTCTGATACAATGATTGAAAATCGGAAATGATCTAACCCAAATTATGATAACCACATGGGAGAGACATTGGTTGTGAGGAAGGTTGATCTGAGACATAAGGAAATTTTTCCAGAGGGAGATGATATTCTCCTATAGAAACATAAAGCTCTTCACTACTAACGGGACTCGAGGAATCCATTTCAGATGAAGACATTTGATCATGAAAAAGACGACGAATAGTGTCGAGTAAGGCGGTAGCTAGTAGAGGTGATTCCGAAGTAAGAGGAGGGAATTATTCCTCGTTCCCAAAACTAGACCAAGCATCCCGAGGTTTCCAATTGATATCAAATGGCTTTTCAAGAAGAGATCGGGTAGCAAGAGGTAAGATACTCTAAAGGAGAGACTGTTATAAATCAACAGACCTAGTGGGTTGAGATGCTTCCAAGAAACTTCGGGAGAAGGATCACCACTAGGGGGTAATGAAGAGGACAATGAAACTGGTGGTTCCACCACTGTGACTTCATTTCAAAGCATAAAGGAAACGAGATAGCATATTCGAGGCTTCTCAAGACCAAACACTATGGAACTACTAAAAACAAGCCAAGAAAATATCTTTAACAGGCATGTGATCGGAGGCAGTTTATTTTATGACATTGAAGAGAAACTTTGTTGTTTCATGTTTTAAGAGTCAAGAAATAGACAAAAGATGACTCTAGTCACTTTCAGATTGAATGAGTGTGAAATCACAAGTGCTCGATGATCTTTTCACTTTAAGAGAGCCACGAAAAGACCAAAATGACTACTTAGGTAATCTAAACAAGAGGGTGTACCAAGTTTTCGTGAACTTCAATATACACCTTGGTGATCAAATGAAAGATAAATGACCAAGGACTTGATGTACGTGCAAGAAGTCTCCATGAATGATTTTTTTGGTGTATCATGGTTACAAGGCGGCAGACTCGACTTCCTATGGATAAAGGATTGAAACCTATGAGGGTATCCCCTTATATACACAATGGTACGGGGAGCACAAGTCCATGCTAGTGCTATCTAATGCCAGATGGTGAATGATAGCTACTAGGTTTAACGACGCCGAAACATGTCACTAACCTAGACCTTTAAAATGTGTGCATTAGGTTTCAATGCTTCCTTAGGTTGATTGAATTCATTTTAAGGTTTATCTTGAATTAATTTTGCGATTTCAAGGCCTTACCTAATGTGATCGTGAATTCCTAAATGCACTCTATATGCAAAATAAAAAAATTTTCTTTTAATGAATGTTGACTAAGAGAATGATAGAGATCTATGACAAAGCAACAATCAATTGAATCACACGAATAATTTCACTAATGCATCTAATAAAACCAAATCAGAAAACGAAAACTCTTTCCTAGTTTGCTAAGAGCTATTAATGCAAAAGAACATTTCCATTTTCAATTTAACCGAAAGAATGCAAATTTTGTCTTTTTAGATGAATGAGGCACACAATGCACTGTTACACTAAAAAGAAAAATAAACACTAGTTTTGAGAACTACGAATGTAACGATCTAAAACAAAGTGATCAATGCAATAAAAACATAAAATGCACTCAAAACAAGGATGCCCTCTTCCAAGAAAACAAAGGGCTTTCGAACTGATTCAACGAATAATGTAATCTATGCTCGAAGTGACGAATGGAGATCCAAATGAAAAGAAAGGTGATCATTCAACAAACCAAATACATGAAGAACCAAAATAAATACTAACACAATCAGTCAGCGAATTGAAATGGAAAAGATCAAATCGACTCAAACTTAACTCAGAAGGCTTAGTGAGGAGGGGTTCGAACAAACAACACAAGGCACCTACAAACCCTAGGGAAACAAACTCCACTAATAATATGATAGACAAATAGCTGAGAAGACCGAGACTACAGAGCCAAAAAATCTCAGTAGATTAGTTGCAAGGTCAAAAACCAATTCATAGCCAAGGAACACTAAAAAAAACTCAAAAAAGAGGCAAAATTCAATCCTACAGGATTCAGCATGATTGTTTAGTTGTAATCCATGCTAAACAGGGGTTGGCGCACCTGTGACAAAATAAACATGCACCAATCAGCGCGATTGTTCAAAGAAAAGAAACACCAAGCTAGAAAACCATGGGAAAAAATAAAACCACTGAGTAGAGGTCAAACTTGACACTTTGGAACTAAACAGGATGGTTGAAAATAGTCAGACAAGTCGAGAAAATCAAAAAATAAATGAAACGACCAAACTCGACTCGACAAGCTAAACTCTCGACAACAACAAGATGACAAACACACACTGATCCCCCGCAGAGTCGCCAAATTTTTGTGTAGGTAAATCCACTCTGCAGACAGAGGTGATCCCTCTAGCCCTAGGGCGGGTCTAACAGCAAGAGGATATGCTAATGCGTCAATTCCTAATTAATGAATGAAATTTAGTTGGGATAGATGTCCTACCTTTGTCCAACGCAGTAGTCGTAGCTGTGGCAGCAGTATTCTCATCTTCGTCCTAACACATCATTGTCCTTTAGTGGTGGTACTCAGGTGCCTACACAAGGATCAGAGAACGATAACAGCATATGAAACAATACTTGTATTCATAACTATCTAATTGGTCAAGGAGAATTAAACGTATTGCACAAGATTAATCATATCAAACGCAAAACGGGAACCAAAACATCAATCATGTATTAATAAGAAGAGAGAAAGAGTTTACAACCAAAAGAGCCTTGACGTTGCAGCTTCCTTCAGTGGGTCCATTCAAAATGTGTCTCGATCATTCGTCGGGGAATTGGACTTGGCGAGGCGATAAGCCTAGACTCTCTCTCTCGACAATATGTCTCTCTCTATTCTATCTCACACCAGCTATATCAAATTGTTCAACTATTCAACCATTTCATCTATTGTACAAAATGTTCATCTAGTTGCATCTATGTGAGAGAGATGTATTTATAGGAGAGGAGGAGGAGGTTGGGATCCCTCAAATGGTGGGAGGGAGGCCTTATCCTTTGGGAGGTTGCTCAAATGTAGGAAACAAGAAGCCAAAGGAAGATTTTCGACGTTATTTAGTTGAACAACCCATGTTGAATCTGCTCAGGAAGTGGTTTGAAATGGAAACTTCACTTCTATTTTAAAAAAATTTCCAAAAACAATTCAGCGCGGGCAGTCCACTGAGACATAGCGCCAATGGGCACAAGGCCCAGTGTTAATTTCTCTATGGGCGTGAGGCCATAACTGCCTTTCAACGCTGACCCAAAATCATATGTTTTTGATGGTCTGTTCTAGGAATAGTCAATAGAGGAAATGTTCTTCTCATGGCAAGGGATGCATTGACACTTTTTGCAAGGCATGACACTACATATAAGTCACGGAAATGGTCCTCCAATGTGCAGGATGGGGATTGCAGGGACGGTGACAAAATGTTGTGTAACAAATATGCATGGGGATTGGTGCATAGAATTGTTTTACGTTAAATGGTGATAGGGATACGAAATGTAATAGAACATATATGTATTCGAAACCCTTTAAAAGTATGGGTTATAAAATATGAAGAGCTAGGATAGCAATTTAGACATAACACAATCAGTTTATGTTAATTACAAGGTTCGATGAAAATGTTTAGGATGTATGTATACATATATCATAAGGGTTGAAAAGTGAAGAGTGGGTACAGATTACATGGGTTTAATTGTATTGTAAATTCACTATGTACAAAATTATAAAGATATATATAGGTTGGGGTAAACTATATATATTATATAATTTCTAATATTATAAGGGTATGAAATAACATTATAAATGTATACATTCATTTATATTGAAATTAAATTAAATGTATAAAAGACGAATTAAGGATGATTCCTTGGTGAATCATAGGTAACAAATGTCCTTAAAAACGTTAAAGAGTATAAATGAAGTTACTGAAAAATAAATTGATCAGAAAAAAATAAGGATAGAAATAAAGTTCTCTAGTGACAATCTGTAAGATTTTACTAATGCAACAAAATTAAAGGTTGGCTGTCTATTGATGATCTGATCTATTTCTTCTTCTATCAAAGGGGAAGATGGTCTTGTGTTCCTTTGTGCAAAAGTGCAGCCGCTCTCTGTTTCCTTTGAAGACTGGATTTGAGGCAGGATGTCATCTTGAGCCTCAACTATAAGGGATGATAAATCAACATCTGAGTTTTCAGGAATATCTTGAAGAATGTCCACAGTCTCTTGACTATTTTCTTCCTTAGCTGTTTCATCTATGTTCTTGTGATAGCTAGGATGCATATGAAAATCTTGAATGGCTGTTAATAGATCTTCAGGATGCATATTAACCAAATCCTCATCAATACCTAACAGATACTATATGATATTCTGAGATTGATCACAAAAATCCCATGATAAGGATGGAGATTTTCCTTTATAATTCTTGTAAAATGCTTGGTGCATGTCCCTTAAAGAAAACAAACTCCGAGGTTCTAACCATTCATACCAGACCCTAGCTTTTCCTTATAATGTTGCCATGAACATTTTCATTAGGTAGTCTTCATGCCATTCAACTTTAAATATCCACACATGTATATGAAACTTGATGAGATGTAGCAAGGGGTCCTCAGTGTTTTCACCCTGAAAGATAGGCAGGTTTTTTAACCAGCCCACTTCAGGAATTTTGTGTGGGAGTCCAGGGATATGCTCCCTGCTCATTGGGGCATATCTTCTCTATATACGTGGAAGCATGTTTGTAAATCAGAAAGAGGTCACTGTATCTTCTCAACCAATTCAGAGTCTTCTACTAGTGGAGTCATTTGGTCTTTTGGGAGTTATGGAGTGTGGATTCGCCAGGTGGATGTATATGAATTTTTGAAGCAGGATGGTGTCCACCATCAGCAATTGAATGCCAATCTAACCAAAGATTCTGGGTCTTTGAGTGCCTAAGAATTTTTAAGGTGAAATGCACTCATTCCCCAGTGGAGTCGCCATTATGTTGGGGTTCCCATGTTTTGGCCAGATTGGCAAGACCAAAAGATGACACAACATTAGAACCGCTTTGGGGCCCTAGGATCTAGCCCTCCCAGACCCGGAGAGGGATCTCTCCTAATAGAGAAAATAATGGTATATCTTTGAAGCTCAAAATGAGATGTTAGGCTAGGTATGAAGCATAGAGGGGGGTTTTAAATTATTTGGTTGGTTGATTGCTGGGTCGGTCATGAGATCATAGACTGAGAAGGTAATGGGAGAAAAGGAACAAAATAGCAGGATGTTTCAGCAAAGAAGATAGGTCAAGAGAGAGCCATTCATTGGGCTATGGAGTCATGAAAGGTAATTACATGCAACAACTAGCCAAAGCTTTCAGAGGGAAAGTCATCTAATACTAAAGGATCTTTAGATTAGATGGTGGAATGGAACATTAAGGAAGGAAAGTGAAAGAAGGAAAGTAACCCAATTTTATGTCTATATATCAGGTCAGAGGTCATTTAACTCTAGACCTTCTTGGACATACTCAAAGGCAGCTTTCAAAGGAGGGACAAAGGGGCAGCTTATAGATCGGACCAGAGGTCATTTAACTCCAGGTCAGCTTTAGCATGCTTCAAGGGAAAACAGAGATAAGTTTAACAAAGAGATCTTAGAAAGGCCAGCTGGTCGCACAAGGATCCTAGTGGACAGGGCTAACTCTAATCCCCAGTGTTCCCAAATATTCCAGCTTAAACCCAACAAGAACATCTAAAGACATATTCATTTAATTCATACCTCAGTTAGCAGCATAAGGAACTACTACACTAGTTAAATTAACTGAAAACAACCCTTAGATAACACATTTAGCAGAAAACATATAATGCAAGGAGAGAAGAAGCATAGGGTACCTAACAAGGGTAAATCCTATACCATATTTCTGATGCAAGCCAGCAGAAAATGAACATGTATGAAAATGTAATGACAAAGTTAGAAAAAACACCACCAATAGTAAAATACCAAGATCCTGTGAAATGTGCATGATTAATTGATGCAAAACCAGTCACATACACTAAGCTCAATGGCTGTTACAATCCAAAATTCTCCTCCCAACCTAATACATAACAACTACTCTGCTAATCCCTCCCAAGACTATTCTGACAGTCAAAATGAATCCTTCTAACAGCAACGGCAGCAGCCGAACCACAACCCTTTAAAATATGTTCTCAGGAATTCTAATAGGAGAAATAATAACAATGGTAGTCGTAAACTTGAATGTGGTATTAAAACTCTGAAGCAATAGGAGAGTCGAGGCTCCATTCGGTTTTAATTCTGAGCATTTATCTTCTGCGGTTTTCAGATGGAAAAATGATCTTCATCGGGATGCAATTTACTCTAGGTAAGTCTTTGATGTACTTTCCGTAGCCTTTTGCAGAATTCTGGTGAATACACCGAGGTGTATGAACAACTGTGGGGTCTACCATACTGTATAACTAATGCACTGGCAGCATAGGACCATGTCAGGGCTGGAAAACCTCTCTAGAACACGGCATAGGATGAGAAATGTATGGGCACCTTTTCCTTTTATGAAAGAACGTTCTGCTGATATTAAAACCCTGCTAATATGGTTATATGTGCATTGGACCGTCTGATCAATCCACGGGGTCTTTGATTTTGGTACCTCTGCCTTCTAAACTCCCTGAAGAAGCTCAAAAGTCTTCTATTTCTTGCCTCGAGCTCTCTGATGCTTCCCGTACTGTCTTTGTCTGTGAAATTCAAGCTTTAATGGTGTCAGAGAGGGTTTGCAGAGTTTAAACTCTGTTCTTTGATGAAATATGTGATGCAGACACCTTTCCAGACAGTTTTCTGTGAAATCAGGCTCTAAATTCAGCTCCTCCAGTGCACTGCGCCTTAATAATAGCACGTATGGACCATGGCAGGTTTTACCACCTAATAAACCTACAAAACATGAAAACAGTTACTAAAAACATGTATGGAGGTGGTGGTATGGATGAAAGTGACAGTGGCAGCGTGGCACGGATGAGGATGATGACTGCAGGGGCAACAATGGAGGAAAACATGACACATTGGAGAATGCATGAGAGAACGTCAAGGTGGACGTTTTAACGTAAAAATAATGAAATTTGACCTTGGGACGAACATATATAACGGGGGCAGGTGAATGTACGGTGAGACACATGGAATGGTGACGTGGTAGGACCGGGCGATGGCGGAATATTTAGCAGCGGGGAAAACAAATCTGGACCGTCAGATGTCAAAGGGGATCGACGATTGAAAATGCAACAGAGGGCGACATAAAGAGGGACAGGGGTATGGAGACCATAGATTAACCCGTGCGCAGCTTATTTGAGCAATGACCATTAGATGGGCCACCCCAGATTGGACGGCTCAAGGCGATATCGCTACGCATCCGCGGACGAACGATAACGTGCGATGAGGTAGCGGTTTTGAAACAGTGTGCCTGACACGTGTCGTTTGATGAGTGGAATCGTTGGCCGATCAGAAAATACCTCTTGCCTCCGAAAGGCGGTGTGATAGAAACTAGCTGGTTTATGAACAGTGAAAGCGGGGCGGGGACCACTGGGACAGATAGACTCCGGGCCGCTGATCTGCGGGAAATGAACGGTGGATCAACTATCAGAGAGGTAAACGGGGGGAGCCACGGGCACGACGGAGCCAGCGAACATCGTCCGATCTGTTTAGATCAACGGTTAAAAATGCTTCTGATACATACTCTGTGGTAAACGCCTTTCGGGCTGGCGGGTGGTTCTAGCGCCCGGGTCACGTGGAGGGGGAAAGCACAGGGGCTTGGCCAAAAGGGGCTAGGCCCCATATACATGGAGAATATGGTTTTTTGGCACATTATTAATGAAATTAAAGGCCAAAATGGGTAACGATAGAGGGAAGAAGGGGTTATTAAACCACACCAGGGGTGTGTGTATGGTTTAGAGGGGATTTTGGGAAGGTTGAGAAGGATTATGGGAGGGATTTCGGGGGTAAAAATGGGGAGTTTAAAAAAGGGAAAAAAACAAGGGTTGAAAGGGATATTTTGCAGGGATACAAGGGATAAATGGAGGCCTTTAGGAGCACAATGATGTCACAATCAGAGAGACCTTATAATGGGAATTAGCAGAAGGGATTTTATCAAAGACAAAGACACAGGAGACTTCAAGGATGATGTGTCTTCAGGGGAGATGCATTCCTTGAAGGTCTCAAAAACAATTTATCCCCCTACTTTTCCTGTCAAAAATTTATAGGGGGCTAACAGTGGCTCCAAATGGGGATGGATTCTTCTTGAAGAAGTCAATAATTCAGAAAATAAATCTTTAGTGAAGGCAAGGTGCCTGCTGCTTGGCACATCCCTTTCTTTCTTTAGATCAACTACCACAAATCTTGAAGAAATTATATCAACAGAAACATTCCCAAACAATCTACCTACCCAGACTAAAATCCTAGAATTTTTCTTTTAGGGTGCATTTGAACTAGCAGACCCTTTACATCATTTATTTATAGACAGAAAATAAACCTATTCTATTTCTACCCTTATTACTCCATGAGACCAGATTAAACTGTTGGTCTCATATGCTTCTCTACCTACACTACTATCTGCTAGGATTAGACTATCTAGCAGATTTCTTCTCTACATTCTAAGACATAAATTGAAAACAGTCAAGCCAGGATTAGACTGTCTCACTTACTGAACCTTGCAGAAATTAAAACAACTAACTAGATTCTCACAAACTGAGCTTATTTGAGCTTTTCCTACCTACCCTACTCTGACTAGAATATTTACAAGTCTAGCTTACAAACAATGTCTTCCAATGCAACCAGTCCATCAAATGATCCCATTACTGGTCTTTCTTGCTCAACACCTTGAGCAGGCTGGATGGGCAGGGCAGCTCCCACTCTTTTTTTCCAATAACAGCAGCTTTGAAAAATTTTCTTTCTGTTTGCAACATGCTGCTCAAAAAGACCTTTGATCCTTCTTCAAATGTGTGCAGGAAATGTAAATAAGGATCATGAAATGATACCTAGTTATGAATATCTGGTAGGCAGGCTTCAACCAGGATTTCCTCTTCTTCCACTGGATCAAGAATAAGACTCTCTTGAGAAAGAGAATCTCCCTCATCTTCTTCATTTTCTGAACTGGAGGACTCATCATATATGGCAGTGTTGTCCTCTTGGAGCTCTGGTGTATTCTTCTCTGAGGTGTTGAGCTCTATGAAGAGATCCATGTATTCTTGAGCAGGGGTTTGATCTATTTCTTCCTCTTATTTAAGAGAAAACTCCCTATTTTCAGTTTTCTCAAAAATTTCTTCCTTGTTTTCCTCTTCATCTTCTAAGATGAATGGTTGCTGACCTCCAATCATGTGAAAACCATTACTGACGAGTTCAAATGGAGTGAAGCCAAGATCTAGAGATCCTTCACCCTCTTCTACACTCTTAAAACTTTCTTCATCAGTATCATAAATAGCCTGCACTGGCTCATTACCTTCTGGAAGTAAAGGGAATTGATTTTCCTCACATAAATCTTCTAATGATGACCCTACAAGATCATCTTCTGTTTGGAGAACATCATCATCAGATAGATCAAAAATAGTAAAATCATGAATGTAAGTAATGCTACTAATCAGACATACTAGATTATCAGCAAATTTCTCTTCACTCTGATTTACATGTGAGCTTTCCAACTCTGTACAACAAAGCTCATCAGATGATTGGACAAGGATGTCTAATCTGTAAAAAAATTCAGAGGCTGGCTGTCTATTGATGATCTGATCTATTTCTTCTTCTATCAAAGGGGAAGATGGTCTTGTTTTCCTTTGTGCAGAAGTGTAGCAGCTCTCTATTTCCTCTAAAGACTGGATTTGAGGCAGGATGTCATCGTGAGCCTCAACTATAAGGGATGATAAATCAGCATCTGAGTTTTTAGGAATATCTTGAAGAATTTCCACAGTCTCTTGACTGTTTTCTTCCTCAGCTGATTCATCTATGTTCTTGTGATAGCTAGGATGCATATGAAAATCTTGAATGGTTGTTAATAGATCTTCAAGATGCATATTAACCAAATCCTCATCAATACCTAACAAATACTGTATGATATTCTGAGATTGATCACAACAATCCCATGATAAGGATGGAGAGTTTCCTTTATAATTCTTGTAAAATGCTTGGTGCATGTCCCTTAAAGAAAACAAACTCTGAGGTTCTAACCATTCATACCAGACCCTAGCTTTTCCTTCTAATGTTGCCATGAACATTTTCATTAGGCAGTCTTCATGCCATTCAACTTTAAATATCCACACATGTATATGAAACTTGATGAGATGTAGCAAGGGGTCCTCAGTTTTTTCACCCTGAAAGATAGGCAAGTTTTTTAACCAGTCCACTTCAGGCTTTTTGTGTGGGAATCCAGGGATATGCTCCCTGCTCATTGGGGCATATCTTCTCTGTATGCATGGAAGCATGTTTGTAAATCAGAAATAGGTCACTGTATCTTCTCAACCAGTTCAGAGTCTTCTACCAGTGGAGTCATTTGGTATTTTGGGAGTTATGGAGTGTGGAGTCGCCAGGTGGATGTATATGAATGTTTGAAGCAGGATGTTGTCCACCATCAGCAATTGAATTCCAATCTAACCAGAGATTCTGGGTCTTTGAGTGCCTAAGAATGTTTAAGGTGAAATGCACTCATTCCCTAGTGGAGTCACCATTATGTTGGGGTTCCCATGTTTTGGCCAGACTGGCAAGACCAAAATATGAGACAACATCAGAACCGCTTTGGGGCCCTAGGATCTAGCCCTCCCGGACCCTTTGAGGGATCTCTCCTAATAGAGAAAATAATGGTATATCTGTGAAGCTCAAAATGAGATGTTAGGCTAGGTATGAAGCACAGAGGGGGGTTTTAAATGATTTGGTTGGTTGATTGTTGGGTTGGTCATGAGATCATAGACTGAGAAGGTAATGGGAGAAAAGGAACAAAACAGTAGGATGTTTCAGCAAAGAAGATAGGTCAAGAGAGTGCCATCCATTGGGCTATGGAGTCATGAAAGTTAATTACATGCAACAACTAGCCAAAGCTTTCAGAGGGAAAGTCATATAATACTAAAGGATCTTTATATTATATGGTGGAATGGAACATTAAGGAAGGAAAGTGAAAGAAGGAAAGCAACCAATTTTCTGTCTATAGATCAGGTCAAAGGTCATTTAACTCCAGACCTACTTGGACATACTCAAAGGCAGCTTTCAAAGGAGGGACAAAGGGGAAACTTATAGATCGTACCAGAGGTCATTTAACTCCATGTCAGCTTTAGCATGCTCCAAGGGAAAATAGAGATAATTTTAACAAAGAGATCTTAGAAAGGCCAGCTGGTCGCACAAGGATCCTAGTGGACAGGGCTAAATCTAATCCCCAGTGTTCCCAAATCTTCCAGCTTAAACCCAACAAGAACATCTAAATACATATTCATTTAATTCATACCTCAGCTAGCATCATAAGGAACTACTACACTAGTTAAATTAACTGAAAACAACCCTTAGATAACACATTTAGCAGAAAACATATAACGCAAGGAGAGCAGAAGCATAGGGTACCTAACAAGGGTAAATCCTATACCATATTTTTGATGCAAGCCAGCAGAAAATGAACATGTATGAAAATGTAATGACAGAGTTAGAAAAAACATCACCAATAGTAATAGACCAGGATCCTGTGAAATGTGCTTGATTAATGGATGCAAAACCAGTCACATACACTGAGCTCAATGGCTGTTACAATCCAAAATTATCCTCCCAGCCTAATACATAACAACTACTCTGCTAATCCCTCCCAAGACTATCCTAACAGTCAGAATGAATCCTTCTAACAGTAACGGCAGCAACCAAACCACAACCCTTTACAATATGTTCTTGGGAATTCTAATAGGAGAAATAATAACAATGGTAGTTGTAAACTTGAATGCGGTATTAAAATTCTGAAGCAGTAGGAGAGCCGAAGCTCCATTCAGTTTTAATTCTGAGCATTTATCTTCTGTGCTTTTCAGATGGAAAAATGATCTTCGTCAGGATGCAATTTACTCAAGGTATGTCTTTGATGTACTTGTCATATCCTTTTGCAGAATTCTGGTGAATAAACCGAGGTGTATGAACAACTGTGGGGTCTGTCATACTGTATAACTAATGCACTGGCAGCATAGGACCATGTCAGGGCTGGAAAGCCTCTCTAGAACACGGCATAGGATGAGAAATGCATGGGCACCTTGTCCTTTTATGAAAGAACGTTTTGCTGATATTAAAACCCTGCTAATATGGTTTTATGTGCATTGGACCATCTAAGAAATCCACGGGGTCTTTGATTTTGGTACCTCTGCCTTCTAAACTCCCTGAAGAAGCTCAAAAGTCTTCTATTTCTTGCCTCGAGCTCTCTGCTGCTTCCTGTACTATCTCTATTTGTGAAATTCAAGCTTTAATGGCACCGGAGAGGGTTTGCAGAGTTTAAACTCTATTCTGTGATGAAATATGTGATGCAGACACCTTTCCGAACAGTTTTATGTGAAATCGGGCTCTAAATTCAGCTCCTTCTGTGCACTATGCCTTAATAATAGCGCGTATGGACCATGGCAGGTTTTACCACCTAATAAACCTGCAAAACATAAAAACAGTTACTAAAAACATGTATGGATGTGGTGGTATGGATGAAAGTGACAGTGGCAGCGTGGCACAGACGAGGATGATGACTATAGGGGCAACAATGGAGGAAAACATGACACAGTGGAGAATTCATGAGAGAACGTCGAGGCGGATGTTTTAATGTAAAAATAATGAAATTTGACCTTGGGACGAACATATATAACGGGGGCGGGCGAATGTACGGTGAGACACGTGGAATGGTGATGTGGCAGGACCGGGCGATGGCGGAATAGTCAACAGCGGGGAAAACAAATCTGGACTGTCAGATCTCAAAGGGGATCGACGATTGAAAATGCAGCGGAGGGTGACAGAGAGTGGGCCAGGGGTACGGAGACCATAGATTAACTCGTGCGCAGCTTCTTTGAGCAATGACCGTTGGATGGGCCGCCCCAGATCGGACGACTCACGGCGATATCGCTACACATCCGCGGACGAACGATAACGTGCGATGAGGTAGCGGTTTTGAAACAGTGCACCTAACACACATGAGTGGAATGGCTAGACGATCAGAAAATACTGCCTGCCTCCGAAAGGCGGTGCGACAGAAACCGGCTAGTTTATGAACAATGAAAGTGGGGTGGGGACCACCAGGACAGATAGACTCTAGGCCGTTGATCTGCAGGAAATGAACGGTGGATCAGCTATCGGAAAGGTGAACGGGGGGAGCCACGGGCGCGATGGAGCCAGCGAACGTCGTCCAATTTGCTTAGATCAACGGTTAAAAATGCTTCTGATACATACTCTGCGGTAAACGCCTTTCAGGCTAGTGGGTGGTTCTAGCGCCCGGGTCACGTGGAGGGGGAAAGCGCAGGGGCTTGGCTGAAAGGGGCTAGGCCCCATATACATGGAGAATATTATTTTTTGGCACATTATTAATGAAATTAAAGGCCAAAATGGGTAACGATAGAGGGAAGAAGGGGTTATTAAATGACACCAGGGGTGTTTGTATGGTTTAGAGGGGATTTTGGGAAGGTTGAGAAGGATTAGGGGAGGGATTTCGGGGGTAAAAAGGGGGAGTTTAAAAAGGGGCAAAAAACAAGGGTTGAAAGGGATATTTTGTAGGGATACAAGGGATGAATGGAGGCCTTTAGGAGCACAATGATGTCACAATCAGAGAGACCTTATAATGGGAATTAGCAGAAGGGATTTTATCAAAGGCAAAGGCACAGGAGACTTCAAGGATGATGTGTCTTCAGGGGAGGTGCATTCCTTGAAGGTCTCAAAAACAATTTATCCCCCTACTTTGCCTGTCAAAAATATATAGGGGGCTAACACCTTCCAAAGCATACTCGAGCCTGAGTCCATTGAAAGTCATCTTCTCAGTCCTGAAGAAAACTTGTAACATTGATCTTTAAATTTGAAAATCCTGCAATGAAAACTTCAAAATCTCCTCTCTACTATGAATCTATCTCTTATACCATGTACAAATTAATCTGTAGATTCTAAATTACTCATGAAATTTACTAAATCGCAAGACTAAAAGCTACTCTACTAATCTACAGAAGTAAATTTGCGATCAAGAAGACAAATCATTAGTATGCATCTAGATTCCACACACATACATAGATATTTATCTAGGGGAAAGAAACTAATCAAACCCGCTTACTATTTGTATTGCATTAATCAAATAATATGGATGAATACAATATGCTATAGTCAAGCTTGATCTCAACCTGCACATGTATCTTTTATCCTCTTTGTGATTGACTGAACCTAGCCAATACCTAGCCAAATTTTTGAGCCTCCAAGCTCTTATTTCCTTTCCTTTTTTCCTTGGGAAATTGCCCCTATTTTTTAGGAATTACTCACCAAGGAATTGCGCAGTTACCATAGGTAAATTCTTTAATTGCATGCACCACCTATAAAACTTGGTTTAGTTTATAGCTGATAATACATTTACCTTGAACTGCAATCACAACTGGGTAACTCAAATTCTCTGCATGAATCAGTTATTTTGGGTTGACTTATTAGTTAACTAGATTACCATTGAGTGTGACTGAAGTTACACTGCACAACTTGACACTCCACCAGTTTCTCCAACATTTGGAACTAGTTTAACTAACAATAATTCAACTTAACTGAATTATATTGCCACAAATTAGTAATCAATAACGTAGAACTAAACTCAAGTGTCTCCAATTTGAATTAAATGAGTGAAAAAATCCATGTCACCTTAGTTAACTACCTCCAAGTATTTTGTTGAAATTGAAATTTGAAATTCAATCTAGTTTGACCAAGGAAAAGTCAAAACTAGATTTTCTTATTGCATTTTCAACAATAAAAATAGGGACTTGTGTGTTTTTATGAGTAATACCTACCACGACTAAAATTTGTGAAAATGAAACAATTAATTTAAATTAAAACATATGATATTATATCTATAATATCAAAATATTACAGTGCACATAGCTACAATAGCATTGATGCTTTGTGTGTGTGTGTGTGTGTGTGTGTGTGCGTGTGTGTGCATAAATTCTTAATAACAAATAACGATGGCAATACCTCACTTAAATTATTTGAAATTTCACATCTCCCTAATTCACATCGTAATATAGGTACCAATGTGTTTATATATACAATACAATGTTCAATACACATCAGTATTTTGTTGAGGTTTAGGAGCATTGACTATTTTAAAACAAATAAGAGAAAACCAATGCACATAAATTATACGAGCACTAGTGTATCATAAAAAAAAAAAGAACAACCTAGTGGATGATATTTATATGAGCATTGTTGCATCATATAGCAAAAAAATACAATTTTAACAACCCTGGTGAAAATTTCATGTAATAAATGTTAAAAATAATAACTACGGTTGATGGGACATTTATTCCAAGCTTAATTTTGGGCAAAACATCCTAGCGGGTGTTCATTTCGGTTAATATGGCTAAGGAAAGTGTAAAAGGAAAAGGCAAAGGCTTTAGAAAGGAAAAATGGAATTTTTGCACATTTATTTATGAAAATAATTGAAATTAGGGGAAAAGGGAGGTGAAAGGTCACAGGTTGCATGTGAGGAGGAGAATGAAGGAAAATTATGGAAAAAGGAAGAAAACAGAAGCCTCTTTTATAAAAAGGCTTATGAGGATCAGTTGGAAATCTATTGATTTTATGGTTACATACATTATAGATTCTAGTTGATTAGTGTAGTTGTATGTGCATGTGTCAGATAGCCATGAATGATATTAACATATGGTTGTATTCATTTCTATTTTTGTTTTATGATTAGATAACTTCATGATTATGTGATATGTTGTTGATGAGTACATTAAAGGTTAAATTGTTGTTGTTACATGTTGTGACTTGATGATTAGGGTTATTTCATTAACATCTTGATGGTATATACATTATGCTAATTTGGATTGGCCCATGCAAATGATTAGGGTTATCACATTTAGGCATGAGTCGACCTAATTTTGATAGTGTGTTGTACTATGTCTAGACTAATTGTGCATATGTGATTTCTATGCATGACTTACATTTGTTTATGAGCTTATGATGTGAACATGTTATATAGTTACTATTATGGGTATCATGACCTTATTTAGGGTCGAGTTGATGTGTTGTGAAGTTATATTGTGCTAATCTAGATTGATTATGTAGACAATATAGCCTCCCCTAAGATGAATTAAGGTATGAGCTTGTGTATGTCACATACTTTTTACTTGATGTTGTCTATCTATTCTTTGCATGTTTTATTAGTTGTATGATATGAGTTTTCATCTATAATATTGCATAAAGGAATGATTTTTTTTTGAGATGGTTTCACTAACACACTATGTGTTTAGGTAGTTGATATGTACTTGAGTATAAGCAAGGTGATGTGATAGCATATGGTAAAACTCAATAGTAGCAAGGTAAGATAACTACTATAGTGTTATATTTATTTATGCGCTGACAGTTATGTGTTTATGGCAGTATGATGCAGGGGCTTGCATGGTAAAGTGTTTGCCATGAAATCTTAAAGAAGGCTTGGGTGAGATTTCACTTGGAGGCATTGGGAACCATGGGGATTGATTCATGGTGTTTGTTGTTAGTCTTTTGTTAGCTTGATTTGTGGTTTTTTTTATGTCTAGTGCATAACTATGCCACTTTGTTTTTGGTGTCTTACTTCTGTTGGTTTTATTGGTTTTCCTCTTGTTTTTTTCTTATTCTTGTCATTGTATTTTATGTTTTGAGCCTTGGAAATTGGTTGGGAAAAAGGAAATTTGATGGAGCTCAGAGAGAGATTTTTGGTATGTAAAAAGTAATGTAAGAGTCGAATGAGGCTTGGTGCATGATTAAGTGCAACGGAAGGTAAGAATATGATAGTCGGTTGGATAGGTTGGATCCATTTTGGTGAATGGATGGTGGCAGTACAATCATGAGAAAGGTTGTAATATTCCTTTTTCAGGATTCTCAAGATTCTATTTCAGAGATGGACTATAGAATAATTTACAAGATATGTCACCTTTCAAATAAAGGATGAGATCTAGAGGCCACCTAGCCAACTGTAGACTCTGTCTATAGAACTTGGAATAACCCCTTTTCAGGAATTTCAACAAGGTGCTCAAGGAAAACGTTGTATAAGTAAAAATGTACAAAAATAACATAGATCGGGGCTTGTTTCCCTTTATTTATGTTGTATGTGACTTATATATGGAATTTCATCATAAAAAAATCAGTTTAGGCACATTAAACAGATCTCTAAAAAAGTAGACTAGCTAAAAAGCACCCAAAGGGGAAGGCTGCAGTCAAATGCAAGCACTGCTTCAGAAATTGCGCAGTTTTAGCTAATTTTCAGTGGAGATAAACAATAGAAATGATATCTCTGTATTACATCAGCAAATAATCATTATTACAAATCCCTTTCATTATACAGTAGAAAGCATGAACCAATACAGCAGTAAATCTTCATAAAAGAGAGTAGGAGCACATGTAAATTTGCAGAAATGCTTCAACAACATTATTTTTCAGGAGGTTCAGAAGATGTAAGTTAAAAATTAGATCTAGGGCAGATCTATGGACAAAATATCAGATCTATATCAGATCTGTAAACTCTATAGATTTCTCTACAAAATCCACTTGGAATTTTGTCAAAAGCATGCATGAATAAGAGTAGATCTGAGAAACAAGTTGCAGATCTGGAAACTACTGCAGTAAATTTATGAATATATAATTTCATTGCAATGGATCAGGTATAAAGAGAACATAGATCAGCAAGCCAATCCATGGATCACCAAGTGGAATGCAAAGCCCAACAGAAGAGATCTTTGATCTAAACTATGAGCAAAACAACCTGCAAACCCTCATACATAAATAACGCAGTTTTCCCAATGGGAAAGCGCTGTACCTCAAGAGACGTAGAAAAATACTGAATAATTGCAGATCTAAAGTACAATAAATGATACACTCTTCTAGGAGGTCAAAGGGCCCACTCCAAGGAGAGAGGCTCTCAAAATACACTAGATCTCTGCACATCTAGATCACCACTTACTGCAGCTTGCAGAGACAGAAAAACTCTCAATCGATCAGCGTTGCCAATGTAAGTAGGAGCTTGGTCTCAAGCCTGATACTGGTTCATTTCAGAAAAATTTCCTCCTTGAATCATCAAAGGAAGAGATGAAACTCCTGCATAGGAATTCCAGATACAATCCTCCACTCAACAGCAGAGAATGGTATTTGTCTAAGCAAACAAATACTCAGAAATATGATCTATCAATAACCTTCTCTTGCTGCTCTCCTTTTCCTTTTATAAGAGGAGAAAGCTCTTGCAAACCCTAAACCACTTTGATGAGTTAGCCATTTTCACATTAGAGGCTCCCTTCTAGAACTGCGCTGTCCCTTTTGGAGATGCAATGAACCTAGACAGCGTTGTTGATTTGGTCAAGGTTGACCCAGTCTTTAGCTCAAACCTCTTTCACACCTACAAGTGATTATTTGCATAGCCCTAATTTGTCTTTTTTCACATGGGCATTGATTTATTCAGACTTTTTAGGAGTTTTACATGTCCTCATTTATTCATTTATTCATGAAACATAAATTAAAACAAAATTGAATGTTATTCTTAGCGAAGGCTAAGTGGGAACATTACAGTCCTCCCCTCCAAAATGTTGCTTGTCCTCAAGAAGCTAACAAGGTAAGAACTATAGTTCTTCTCCTTCTCCATTGATGACACCATCAAGGATCAAGCTTTCATCTTGGACTAAGTGCTCACCAAGCCAATACATCAGAAACTGCTCCTCCAATGCTAACATGATAAGGGCATAGTCTATCCCTTCAGGAGTGTAAAACTCAACAGAAATAAACATGGGTGAAGTAATGTCACATCTAAAACATGTATCATGAAGTACATGATAAATTTCCATCTCATGTGGTACATATGCACTACCCACTTTTTTTCCATGCAAACCCATAAACAATACCAATATATCATCTATGTATGGAAGCAAAATCACATATATGCAAACTGAAATTTGCACTTGAGGAGGTGGGTCACAATCCCACATAAGGTACCAACGCAGTGCACCCCTTGTTTTGAGTATATCTGAGTTTGGTAGGTGGTACTCCCACCACATCTTTGCTGCATGGGTCACTTTGACATGGCTGAAAGTGAGGCCCAAGTTAGGTGCCTTTGGGAAGCACCCATCATGGTAGATAATCTCCCTTTGCACCTCAAGGGAGTGGCCAGGTTTGGAATTTTTATTGGCCTCATCAATGTCATGAGATCTGCGTGTAATATCACTCCTTGTAGGAGCCATGGCCCGCATACATATGGTAAGAGAATGTGTCAAATCAGAAAAATAAGCATGCTCCATAAGATCAGATTCTTTACCATTCAAGTCTCCCACATACATGGAGTTAGGCATGGGAATTTCTTTTCTTTGTAGTATCTCTTGCTTAAGCTTGGAGGCTTGAGACAAGAAGACTTTACCAAGATGATAGATGACCCCATTCATGGACCAAATAGCCTCCTCCTTGCTTCATGCCATCTAATATCATCCTGGTGTGCAGATCTTTGAAGTATTCCACAAGGATTTGAGATCTCCAATATGGATCTACACATCTCAACAAGGACAGCGCTTTTGATGCATCTATGGTGGTGCCTGCCTTGTCGCTGATTTTTTCTTTGACATTACACATGCCAAAATTATTTGTGGGAAGTCTGATCCTCCCCCTTGCTTCCTTCCACAACGTTGTGGCTTTCTCCTCCATTTCTCCAGCACTTTGTGAGACTTCCCCCACATGATCAGAATCTAATGGCATTCCAAGTGGCTTGCCATGAGGTAGGAATGTTCCTTGCAACATTCTCATAAACATGAGAGAAGGAATTGTGAGGTCCTTGCCCCCACTGTGTAATTCCATCTTTGTTGTTTGGGTGGAAACATCAGGTGAAGGATAGGTGTGCATGCCTTGAATGATTTTTTGCTTCCCACTCTTCAAATCCACCCACTCCATCTGCAAGGCCTTCCAATCAGTGGTGACTTTTCCCAAGGTAATCAACCACTGGACACCCAAGATGATGCTGGTGTCTGGTATGTCAACTACAAAGAAACGGTCCACTAAGGTGTAGGTTCCCATAGTCACAGAAAGTGATGGAACATACTGCATGCACTACATAGTTCTATCTTCTGGAACCAAAACAGAGAACCCATCAAAAGTATCAGTGGAAATCCCTCTCCTCTGCACAAGGTGAGCATCAATAAAGTTGTGGGTTGCCCCACTGTCAATCAGAATAGACACTCTTTGGTTCATAACTGAACCTTGCACTCTGAGGGTCAAGTACTTGGGCACTCCTCTCAAAGAATCAAGAGTCCCAGTTGTTGGAGCAAAGGCTCCTTCTTCCTCTCTGGATGGTAATTGATCCTCCTCCTCATCATCACCAGCGCTATGACCTCTCCTAGGTCCATCATTTCCCTCTTCCTCCTCAAAATCAAAGAATACTTCAATACAGTGTGCTCTTCTAGCAGCACATCTATGTCCCGGTACCCATGGCTCTTGACAAGTGAAACATAATCTCTTTTTCCTCAACTCCCTCCGGAGATCAATGTCAAGAGGTTTCTTCAGTGAGCTCTCCTTGGATGGAGCAGATTTCCCTTATTTCCCCTTAAAAGAGTGGGGGGTTCTACTCTGGAAAGTTTCCTTGGCTCTTGGCAAGGCATCTTGGAGATCCCTAGCTCTCTCAATGGCATCATGCAACGTGATAGGCTTGGTAGACTTAACCAACCCATGCAAAGGTTCCTCCAGGCCATCAATGAACATGTAGACTCTCCTTGCTATTGATAGATCAGGGACCATTACAAACAACCTCAGGAATTCAGAGATATAGGCCTCTGCATCTCTTGTCTGCTTAAGCTTTGCCAAGCTTATGAAAGGGGCCTCTGGATCTTTTCGATCAAATATCTCCACTAGTCTCCTAGTGAACTCAGCATATGTAGACACATTGATGTGTCCCAATGTAGATAGTCCATGAAACCACCAATTGTGGGCTTCTCCCACAAAATGCAACGCAGCAATCTTGATGGCTTCTACTTCGGGCACTTTATTCAACTGTAAATAGATGTCCAAGTTTTCCACCCATGCTTTGGCAGAACAAGAGGGTGATCCATCAAACTTAGGCAAGAAGAACCTGCCCATAGTGTGGTGTCTCCCATGAAGGAAACCTCCATCTCTGTACTACTGCCATGGCCTCCTCCGGTCCTTGAGATGGAAAAAGTCTTGAAAGCTCAATTTATCCTTGGACCTCTGACTTTGTGAATCATATTCCACAAAGTAACCTTCCAAGGAGGTTGGCTCTTAAATTCCTTCATTCTCTACAACCAAGAAGGTAGGCATTTTAGAGCGTTGTGAGGCCTGTGGAGCTTGTAGCAAGCTCACAGATTGACCAGTCCCAAATTGAGACATATCAGAACTTTCTCCTTGATGGAATCTCCCGAGAGATTCCCTCATTCTATCTATCCTCATCTCCTTTATCTCCTTGGACAGATCTTGCATAGCCTCCAAGAGAGTTTTTGCAAACTCCTCTGCTTCCTTATCTTTATCATTCACAGATTCAGGGGCTTTCCCCTTGTCTTGACCCTTTTCAAGGTCAACAATAGTATATTCATAATTTTTATGAATTCTATTCTGATATCTCCTCTCCCTCTCAGAAATATGATCTTCATATTCAGAATGCAGCATGACTGGTTCTCTAATGCTAGCACAGGTTGTGCCAAGAGTGGAGCTCCGATACCACTGTAATATTCATTTTTTAGGATTCTCAAGATTCTATTTCAGAGATGGAATACAAAGGAATTTACTGGATATGTCACCTTTCAAAGAAAGGATGAGATCCAAAGGCTTCCTAGCCAATTTTAGACTCTGTCTATAGAACTTGGAATAACCCATTTTCTGGAATTTCAACAAGGTGTTCAAGGAAAATGTTGTATAAGTAAAACTGTGAAAAAATAACGTAGATAAGGGCTTGTTTCCTCTCATTTATGATTTATGTGACTTATATATGTAGTTTCATCAGAAAACAATTATTTTAGGCACATTAAACAGATCTCCCAAAAAGTAGACTAGCTAAAAAGCACCCAAAGGGGAAGGCTGCAGTCAAATGCAAGCACTATTTCAGGAATTGCGCAGTTTTAGCTAATGTTCAATGGAGATCAGCAAGAGAACTGATATCTAAGTATTAAAACAACAAATAATCATTATGAAAAATCCCTTTCATTATACAGTAGAAAGCATGAACCAATACAGTAGTAAATCTTCAGAAAAGAGAGCAGGAGCACATGTAAATTTGCAGAAATGCTTCAACAGCGTTATTTTTCAGGATGTTCAGCAGATGTAACTTAAAACTTAGATCTAGGGAAGATCTATGGATGAAATATCATATCTATATCAAATCTGGAAACTCTATAGCTTTCTCTACAAGATCCACTTGGAATTTTGTCAAAAGCATGCATGAATAAGAGTAGATCTGAGAAACAAGTTGCAGATCTGGAAACTGTTGCAGTAAATTTCTGAATATATCATTTCATTACAATGGATCAGATCTAAACAGAACATAGATCAGCAAGCCAATCCATGGATCACCAAGTGGAAGGCAAAGCCCAACACAAGAGATCTCTGATCTAAACTATGAGCAAAACAACCTACAAACCCTCATACATAAATAATGCAGTTTTCCCAGTGGGACGAAACTATAGCTCAAGAGACACAGAAAACTACTGAATAATTGCAGATCTGAATTACAAGAAATGATACACTTTTCCAGGAGGTCAAAGAACCCACTCCATGGAGAGAGGCTCTCAAAATACACTAGATCTCTGCAGATCTAGATCACCACTTGTTGTAGCCTGCAGAGACATCAAAACCCTCAATGGATCAATGCTGCCAATGTAAGTAGGAGCTTGGCCTCAAGCCTGATAGTGGCTCATTTCAGCAAACTTTCCTCCTTGAATCATCAAATGAAGAGATGAAACTCCTACATAGGAATTCCAGATACAATCCTCCACTCAACAGCAGAGAATGGTATTTGTCTAAGCAAACAAATACTCATAAATATGATCTATTAACAACCTTCTCTTGCTACTCTCATTTTCCTTTTATAAGATGAGAAAGCTCTTGCAAACCCTAAACCACTTTGATGAGTTAGCCATTTTCACATTAGAGGCTCCCTTCTAGAACTACGCTGTCACTTTTGGAGATGCAATGAACCTAGACAGCGTTGTTGATTTGGTCAAGGTTGACCCAGTCTTTAGCTCAAACCTCTTTCACACCTGCAAGTGATTATTTACATATCCCTGATTTGTCTTTGTTCACATGGGAATTGATTTATTCAGACTTTTTAGGAGTTTTACATGTCCTCCTTTATTCATTTATTCATGAAACATAAATTAAAACAAAATTGAATGTTCCTCTTAGCTAAGGCTAAGTGGGAACATTACAAAGGTAATCAGGTAAGGTAAAGTAAATGGATCTGAGATATCAGATACCTTGGGTATGTTGGGAACTGTTGTTCTCAATATTGTGCATGTTGTGCATGGATAAAGGAATTTCTCTCAACCTAAACCTTATGATATTTGGTAAACATGTTGTAATTATAATGATGTATATATATGTATATATGCATATATGTATGTATGTATGTATGTATGTCGTTGATTGACAAGATCGTCATGGATATTTATGGTTTTATGTTGATGGTATGTATGTATGTATGTATGTATGACATTGTCTGACAGGGTCATGATTGTTTTATGCTAATGATTATATATATATATGTAGGTATGTATTTATGTCACTGTATGACAGGGTTTTCAAGGATAATTGTTATGGAGGAATGATTTCTTATGCAGGTGAATGGCATGAATGGGTTCCTGGCTATAAGGTATCAAGTGGTAGAGTAAATCTAACAAATATACGAGGTTAGTATCATGTGGACATGAATTAATATTATATGCTTGTATTATGCATATGTTTATGTTATGGACAGGTAACGCTGAGGGGTACATCAGCGAAGTGAAAGTAGTGTGATATACGCCATGCTAGGATAAGCATGGATAGTGGAAAGACACTAGAAGCAAGGTTACTTTTGGGGTCAGTGTAAGGTCTATGGATGTACATTTATTTTGTTGTGTATATGTTTTGCATGTTGTATTTTCAGTGATGTACCTATGGTGATGTGTAATGTTGCATATGTAGTATTGTGTACATATGATGATGTCATCATGTTGTATATATGATGTTACATATGAAATCCCAGGTATAGATGGTGTTATGTACATGTTGGATATGCGGTGTTGTGTGCAATATGGTGTTGTACGCATGTTGGATATGCAGTGTTGTGTACGTACGATGCTATGTACATGCTAAATATGCAGTGCTATGTAAATGTGGTGTTTTGTGCGTGATGTATGTATGGTGCTATGTGCATTTGCTATTGTGTGCTTGATTGTACACATGATGTTGTGTGCATGTGGTGTTGTGTACAGGCTATACATGTGGTGTTGTGTGCAGGTGGTGTCGTCTACATTTCCTGCATGTGTTTCTATGTACATATGGTGTCATGTACATGTCGTTCATGCAGTTTTGTGTACATGTGGTATTGTGTACATTACATTTGGCGTTGTGTACACATTGTGCAGGTGGTGTTCTGTACATGTGAAGTTGTGCACACGTTGTGCACATAGTGTGTGTACATGTGGAACTGTGTACATGTGGTGCATATGGTAGTCGTATACATGTGGTATTATGTGCATGTCGTACATGTTGTGTTGAGGGCATGCGATACTATGTATGTGCATGGTGTAGTCAGGGTATCGCGACGTGTGTATTCATTATGTTTCACTTTGTGTAAGCATATGTATATGTATTGTTTAAAATGGAAACAAGAAACAGTGAAGGAGGCCTCCTGAAACATCTTTCTTGATCCTAGTTGGAAAGTGATCACCTAAACTAGGTGGGGGACCACACAGGTGATTTTTGTCGAAAAGTCTATTTTTAGACTATGTCTATTTTTAGACATATGGAGCATGGTCTAGGAGTTGTGGGATGCTATTCTTGGATGATTGGTCAAGTTGGTAAAAATATATGGACAACTATTTTTAGACATACAGGTCGAAGTCTATTTTTAGACTGCCTGTCTAAAAATAGGTCAGTCAAATATTATTAGCTCTTAATAATATTTGGACTATAAACATTATCTTATTCTCTTGCAGCACTTCAGTTTGAGCTACGGATGTGGCACATGCAGCTGACAGAAGGAATTACGCTATTCCTAGGGTTTATTTGAGCTTTTGCATGGTTGAATTCAGTTAGAACTCATGTGGCAGAGTTTGGTGGAGTTGATGAGACAGTTGGTGGAGTTGTGTTCTGTTTAACTTAGTTGAACTAGTTGTATTTAGTCTAACTGAAAAATACACTAGTGATGAGTGGTGTGAATTAAATATTATTTAATTCACTAATTATTAACTCATAAATCAACTAAAGAACACATTAGTTAACAACAGTGCATGGACAGTTCAGTGAAGACCAGTGGAAGAGATAGGTGAAATAGTCGGTTTACTATCAGCTGTGACTATAGCTGTGCATGAGATTTGCACAATCATTGATTGAGATTTCCAATGAGTATTGCGCAGTTAAAGAGGGTGGGATTTGAACTTGGATCTCATTCATTCTCATCTTGGATTGCGCAGTAGAGGCAGGAAAACAGTGGAGGAGTTTTGAACCCGTGACTTGTTCAAAACTGAGCTAGTTTGTGTGTAAATTTTGGAGATAGTATTGAGTACTTATGAGGAGTATTGTACTATGATTGTTACATGATTCTCTATCATTATAATATACAGATAGTTGGGGGTTTTCAGCTATAATATTTCCCCATTAAATACTGTGTTTATGTGTGTTTTACTATTGTGTTTATGTGCGCATGCGACTGCTTTCTATTTCCACATATTGATGATCAATTGTAGAAGAGGTTATGTATTATGCATGGAGCTTAAATAGTGTGTAATCGGGATAATCTTGGTGAATAATTCAGAAAATTATTCAAATTTCTACATGGTATCGGAGCGAGATTGATCATCGGATCTATTACAGTGATTACAATTATTTTGGTAGACAAAGTCTGTAACGGGCCAGGTAGCCTCTAGATCCATCCTTTCTCTGAAAGGTGATATATCCAGTAAACGCCCCTATAGTCGATCTCTGTGCTAGAAATAATTTGTTCTCACAGATCCAGAAGCAGTTGAGTTTTGAGCTTGGAATTCGAATTTTGCAGCAGTGTTTTCTTGGTGTCGAAGTCAAAATGTCTTATCAAGGATTGTGATTGGAGTATGCTCTTGAAGGCAGCTCGAATTATATTGCATGGAGAGATAGGATGGAGGCGGTGTTAGATGACAACGGGCTGAAGGAGTTCATAGATGCAAAGACAGTCCTTTCTTGTTGAGAGGGAGTGTTTAAAATGGCAACAAGAAATAGTGAAGGAGGCCTCCTGAAACATCTTTCTTGATCCTAGTTGGAAAGTGATCACCTAAACTAGGTGGGGGACCACACAGGTGATTTTTGTCGAAAAGTCTATTTTTAGACTATGTCTATTTTTAGACATATGGAGCATGGTCTAGGAGTTGCGGGATGCTATTCTTGGATGATTGGTCAAGTTGGTAAAAATATATGGATAGCTATTTTTAGACATATAGGTCGAAGTCTATTTTTAGACTGCCTGTCTAAAAAATAGGTCAGTCAAATATTATTAGCTCTTAATAATATTTGGACTATAAACATTATCTTATTCTCTTGTAGCACTTCAGTTTAAGCTACGAATGTGGCACATGCAGCTGACAGAAGGAATTACGCTATTCCTAGGGTTTAGTTGAGCTTTTGCATGGTTGACTTCAGTTAGAACTCATGTGGCAGAGTTTGGTGGAGTTGATGAGACAGTTGGTGGAGTTGTGTTCGGTTTAACTTAATTGAACTAGTTGTATTTAGTCTAACTGATAAATACACTAGTGATGAGTGGTGTGAATTAATTATTAATTAATTCACTAATTATTAACTCATAAAACAACTAAAGAACACACGCTAACAAATAGCAGGCGGACAGTCATGAAGACCAAAGGGAAGAGACAGTGAAAGAGCGGTTTACCATCGGGGCCAGGACTATAGCTGTGCATGAGATTTGCACACACATCGATTGAGATTTCCAATGAGGATTGCATAGTACAAGCCAAGGGGATTCGAACTTGGATCTCATTCATTCTCATCTTGGATTGCGCAGTAGAGGCAGGCAGACTTGTGGAGGAGATTTGAACCTGTGACTTGTTCAAATCTGAGCTAGTTTGTGTGTAAATTTTTGGAGATAGTATTGAGTACTTGTGAGGAGTATTGTACTATGATTGTTATATGATTCTCTATCATTATATTATACAGATAGTTGGGGGTTTTCAGCTGTAAGCTTTCCCCATTACATACTGTGTTTATGTGTGTTTGACTATTATGTTTATGTGCGCATGCGACTGTTTCTATTTCCGCATATTGATGATCAATTGTAGAAGAGGTTATGTATTATGCATGAAGCTTAAATAGTGTGTAATCAGGATAATCTCGGTGAATAATTCAGCAAATTATTCAAATTTCTACATGTATTGGGTTGTATTGTACACAAGGTGTAGGTGTATGTGTTGTATGCCGCTGTAGGTGTATTTATTGTGTTGTATCGTACACTAGGTGTATATGTATATGTTGTACGTTGGTGTAGGTGTAGGTGTTTGTGTTGTGTTGTACACCGAGTGTTGATGTATGTGTTATGTTGTGTGTCAGATGTGGCTGTATGCATTGTGTGATGTTGTACGCCTAGTGTGGAGGTATGTTTTATGATGTACATTGTGTGTGTGTGCACATGAGTAAAGATAGGAAAGTTCATTTGGTGCTTGTTGGGTGTGGAAACCGATCCAGTGTGTGTACAGAAAGAGTAAAGGCAGAAGTACAGATCGATGGAGGATAAGTATCAGTATTTTATTTCAATATTGTTATGAATGTGATATGTGATTTTGACTTATGATGGTTACATGTGATTTATTATTATGGTTTATGATTATTCCATGGGATTTATGATTTTGATCTATGATGGTTGCATATTGAGCTAGCCAGATATGATATGTTTATACATTATCGTTTGATCAAACAACTAGTTTAACTTGTGTGACAAGAAGTGAACAAGATTGCAAGTATACCTGGTTAATGAGCTACCCATGAGCTATCATTTTGAATCTAATGAATCTAATGATTTAAGTTTGCAAATTATTTTTAATCTAATGGAAATTATGTGCTTGGTACATGACAACATGAAATTCCCGGTTTGAGATGGTTGAAAATGACTGCAAAAATTAGCTGCAACAACAAAAGGAATTGAGACATGCAGCAATGTGTTGGTAAAGACTTCAGGAGAAGGGCCATTATGGGACACTGGTACCCAATAGTGTCCATTTATTTCCATGAACATGATATGACCAGTATGATAGTTTTGAGGTGGGTATATCCCTTGGTTTTTATATCTTCCGATGTGAGGAAACCTTTCCAAAGGATGGATCACCTAGGATAGGGGATGTCGAGGAATTTCAAAGGTGAGTGACTATATGGAAGTGGATTACCAGATTACCTGAGGGGTTTTGTAGCAGAGAAGGGAAGGTCTAAAATGGATTTTTTTTTGTCACTAGCATTTCCACATGGAATCATATGCACATTAGGAGTGTGCCCGATAACAATGAGTCAGTAACTGTTCACTGAGGATGCAATGGGCAGGATTGTAGTGTTGGACATTTGATGCAACTTTGGCTCTAACAGTGGATTCTAGACTTCCTGGGAAGGAAGTGAATCATGGTATTACTTTTAGGGTGGAGGCGTAAGCCTCTGGATTCCGTTGTTGCTTATACATGCATCTTATCCTTCTATTTGTTGGTTGAGAAAATGTGCATATTTGTGTATGTGTATATTATTGTAAATATCGTAATGATTTGTGTTATAAAACTCCAGTACATAGTATGATTTTCATGATGGTTTTGATTTTAAGCAGGTTATTCATTGTATACATTTCAACAAACTAAGTTATAAAGCTCCATGGTCGGTATGTTTTCTTTTTAGCGGTTATGTTGAGGTATATGTGAGGTTGAACACTTTGGAAAATGTCCCCTAAAGGGGGTGGGGGGCGGCGGTTCTGTAACATCCCTGGTGAAAATTCCAAGTAATAAATCTTAAAAATAATAACCATGGTTGATGGGACACTTATTCCAAGATGAATGTTGGGAAAAACATCCTAGTGGGTGTTCATTTTAGTTAATATGGCTAAGGAAAATGGAAAAGGAAAAGGTAAAGGCTTTGGAAAGAAATAATGGAATTTTTGGCACATTTATTTATGAAAATAATCGGAATTAGGAGAAAATGAAGGTGAAAGGTCACAAGTTGCATGTGATGAGAAAAATGAAGGAAAATTGTGGAAAAATGAAGAAAACATAAGCCTCTTCTACAAAAAGGCTTTTGAGGATCAGTTGGCAATCTTTTTCTTTCACTATTATCTCTCTCATACTCTTGGACACTTAGAGAATTATTGGAGCATTCTTGGTGAGTGTGGCATACTTGGAGATTTGGAGCAACAAGGCGAAGATCAAGTATGGAAAGGCAGGATCAGGCAGCTACAGAAGGATTATTTGTAGGCATTGATTTACATGAATGATTTCCTTGCCAGATCTGGCATGCATGGTATTGCATGTGGTTCTTTGTTGTCTTGGAATTGGTTTTTCCACTTGTGATAATGTTTTCAGCCTAGCCTTGCCATTTCTGGATAGCCATGGTGTTGTGGATTTATCATGTTTTGGTTTATTTGGATTACCGGATGGATTTGAAGCTGAGTGGGGTGGATCTCCGAATTGATATCGCACATTTCCTAGTGGTCCTTGAACCAGATTGTGGATCACGGTAAAGCCACTGGCCTAGTAACCCCTGAGCTAGACTGTGGGTTGTGGTAAATCTAGGATTTTGTTTCCTTGGTGGGCCTAGGAATCCTCGATCGGTGAATGGTGGGATATATGGTAAATCCTAGAGGTGGTTTACTCTCCATTTAGGACTATGAATGCCGATTTTGGGGTTGCATTAAATCCTGGAGACTATGTATCATTTTAGGGCCTAGTGAACCCTGATTCAAAATGTGGGTTGTGGTCAAGTCTGAGAAACCAGGAGATAGGAAAATTCCTCACAGTGTGGGCAGAGAGAATCTGGTGAAATCCATGCTTGTGTTGGCCTAGTGATCAAGGTAGATCAAGGAAGCCAATTATGACATGTTTATTGATGAGGGTGAGGTGGTTTAGCCTCATTATACCCTAGTTTGTTCTTTCGGTTTAAGTCCCACATTCATGCTTGGAATATGGCATAGGGGTGATTGGCTTATGTAGATTTGGCTCAGCCAATCTATGGTCGAGTGGAACGTGGAAGTACCATTCTAGGTGGTTTTTACATTCATTTATGAAAGGTTAATTTCCTTGGTATTTTATTTGCATATGCACTGGTCTATATATGGATTCTATTGCTAATGTATCCATGGTACTTATGTTGGTATTACGTTAGTTATAATCATGTATTGTGATAGTGATGAGGTATGACTCTCTCCATGTTTTTTATTGTAAATGAATGCATGGTGTATCTATGGTTAATTTTATTAAATGATATCCTATAATGTAGGGGAGAAATTATTCTTATCCATTCTCAGATAAGAAAGAGACCCCTTTGTTTAATTTTTTTTTTTAATACAAGTAGATTCTATGTTTGTGACATGTTTGACGAAATGCCTGTCATGGCTCAGTGGGGTCGAATGAGTTCCTAATGATGCGATTTCTTCCATATGTTTTTTTTTATGGTATTTACCCTCTCCTAAAGTTACAGGAAGTTTTGGGCAGTGACCTAGGCTTAGGGGCTGAAAATGTGGCACAAGTCCTGGAGCTACAGGAGGAAAATTTTTTGTTTGGGCCCGCGCCTCTACCTTGCCAAGGCTAGCCTACGGATCTAGGGTCTAGTGCCACTTCCTTACCCTTACAAGCCCGCATATCAGCCTCAAAGGGACTAAAAATGAGTTCCCCCTCAAGGAATAGGGCCCTGGGAGATTGGGTTACCCCCTAGGAATGTCAATGATGCAATGTAAGGTGTGCTTTTGGTTTTTCTTTTGGTTCCACTTCCTTACGGTCATCTAGGAGGTTGAATCTCATATTAGTACCCTCTCATCACATGTTTACCCTAGTTAGTTGGTTACTTAGGTAGATGTGGGAAGAAGGTGTTACAGAGTGGTATCAGAGCATGGTTGCACTCTCATTTGGTTGTGTGTGTTTGTCGTGCATACATATTAGTTTCATATATGTTCCTCAAGCTTATGTTCTATGTTCTTATTGTGTATGCATGATGGTGGTGTTTGGTTTCCGTTCTCTTTATGTGATATCTAATACCACAGAGTTGTATAAAGCATGGTTCAACTCTCAAACTGATGGGTAGTGTGTGGATCATGCATTTATGTTGGTTTCATATGCATTTAGTATGCTTGAGGTCTATATGTGCTTTTTGAATATGTGTTGTGTTGGGCATGGTGGCAGTGGTGTTGACATGGAAGGGTTGATGGTGTTGTTTTCAACATGTGTCATCATGTGTGTATGGCTGGTTATGTGGTGTTCATGCTTATGTATTGATCATGTATGCTTGATTACATGTCACTGTAAAATTTTCAAACAGAAACACTACTACAGTGATATATTTATTTCGCCTACTTATTTATGATAAGTTATTTACAGATTTTCTTCCAGTAAATTTTGAAATAAACACAACTGCAGTATTCACTTAACCATAAGCAGAAAATAGAACAGAGCACATATAATGCCATAGAAACAATCACATGTACACATTTATTTTTGGACAATTTTCCTCGGAAAAACCCAATGTGGGAAAACTGGTGCAACAGATGAGGGTTTGTATTATTCTTCAACAAGGAAAATATTTTACAAGAAATAGACAAGTAGACTTCTAGAATACACCTGAGATAAATTCCCTGAATCCCTTGGGAGAATTTTTGACACCCGGAAGACACCCTAGCTCCCTCTTTGTCACTATGTGTGATTTTCTGCGTAATACCTACGCCGGACTGCGTCACTCTGCGTGGGGACTCAGTGTTGCTACTCAGCATTGTCCTCTGTGGCCCTCTACATCCTCCTCTTTCCTTTCTCTGCTGACTTCCCCTATCTTATTATACCTCTGTAACTCTTCCTTTGCAACTCTCCCTCTAAAATCTAATTCTATTCCTTCATAATTGATTTCCTTCAGGTACTGAGTGTGTGCCCAGCTTGCTTTCCAAATGACCCCCAAGCCTTCTCTTATAATCTTCTTGTTGATGAATCAACAGCCTAGATTAGATATATAATCGATGGCTAATATTAAAACATGACTTGATCTTCATTCTCTAGAATATTCTCACTTTGTTTTATTAATACCGTTTAATTATTTAATTTCCCTAAGTTTAGACTTAGGGACCCCATTAAAATAATTAATTATTTTAATAAAACATGAACCGAGTGGAATTTCCACAAAAATTTTCTGGGTTCTTCGGAATACTGATTTCCAAGCCTCCTCACAAAACATGAGACTTGGAACACTTTCCAATTCTACAAAAATAAATAGTCTCTACATGTTTTATATGCATTTCTTTCTTATGCTAGGGTTACACATTCGTCATGCTTGTGTGTTGTCTGTGTATGATTTCTTATGTGATGCAATATGTGGAACATGCATTGGTATTTCATGATTGGTTATACATGTCAAGTGGGTGCGTATGGTCAAGCTTGCATTGGTTTGATTGAGGTTGTTGTGCTTAAGGTCATTGTATGCAATTAGGTCATCATGATGACATTGGTACGTTATGATGCTAATGTGTTGGTTGAGATAGAGTAGTAAATGCAAATCATTAAATTGAAGTTGCATCATTTGACCTTGAGACAAGAGAAGATATTCATACAAGTTTGTATGTTTTGCATGCAGGTATGCGATTCATGGTTGTTGTAATAATTATGGTTACTTGTATGTTTGTCATTCTATGGTTATTATGGGTGCATATGTGATAAGTACTAGTTAAACAGTGTATTCATGAGCATTATGGTTGTGTATGCCTTTCAATATTTTGATGTTATGGTTACATACTTTATAGATGCTAGATTATTAGTGTAGTTATATGCACATGTGTCGGATAACCATGAATGATAGTAACCTATGGTTGTATGCATTACTATTTTTGTTTTATAATTACATAACTTGATGATTATGCAACATGATGTTGATGATTACATTATAGGTTAACTTGTGGTTGTTACATGTTAGTGAATTGATGATTAGTGTTATTTCATTAACATATTGATGATATATGCATTATGCTAATTTGGATTGGCCCATGTAGATGGTTATGGTTATCATATTCAGGCATGAGTTGACCTAATTTTGATAGTGTGTTGTATTATGTCTAGACTGACTGTGCATATGTGATTTCTATGCATGAATGACATTGTTTATTAGATTATGATGTGAACATGTTATATAGTTACTATTATGGATATCATGACCTTATTTAGGGTTGAGTTGATGTGTTGTGAAGTTATATTATGCTAGTCTAGATTGATTGTGTAGACAAGATAGCCTCCCTTGAGATAAATTAAGGTATGAGCTTGCGTATGTCGCCTACTTTGTACTTGATTTCATCTATCTGTTGTTTGCATGTTTTAATAGTTGTATGATATGAGTTTACATCTATAATATTGCATGAATGAATGATCGTGTTTTTAGATGGTTGCACTAACGTACTATGTGTTGAGGTAGTTGATACGTACTTGATTATAAGCAGGGTGATGTGATAACATATGGTAAAACTCAATAGTAGCAAGGTAATATAACTAGTATATTGTTATATTTATTCATGCACTGACAGCTATGTGCTTATGATAGTATGATGTAGGGCATTTCATGGCAAAGAGTTTTCCATGAAATATTAAAGAAAACTCGGGTTGAGATTTCACTTGGAGGCATTCGGAACCATGGGGATTGAGTCGTAGTGTCTATTGTTAGTCTTGTGTTTTTTTTCCTTTGTGATTTTCTGAACTTGATTTGCGGTTTTGTTTATGTCTGGTGCATAACTATGCCACTTTTTTTTTGGTGTCTTATTCCTATTGGTTTCCCTGGTTCTCTTCTTTTTTGTTTCTTGATCTTGTCGTTGTATTTTATGTTTTGAGCCTTGGGAATTGGTTGGGAAAGAGTAAATTTGACGAAGCTCAGTGAGAGCTTTGTGGTACCCAAAAATCTATATAAGAGTCGAATGAGGCTCTGTGCGTGAGTTAGTGCAGCGGAAGGTAAGAATATGACATTCGATTGGACTATTTGGATCCATTGTGGTGAACTGATGGTGGTAGTACAGTCATGAGAAAGGTAATCAGGTAAGGTTAAGTAAATCAATCTAAGATATCAGATACCTTGGCTATGTTGGGAACTGTTGTTCTCAATATTGTGCATGTTGTGCATGGATAAAGGGATTTCTCTAAACCTAAACCTTATGATATTTGGTAATCATGTTTTAATTATGATGATTTCTATATATTATTATATGTGTGTATGTATGTATGTATGTATGTCGTTAATTGACAGGGTCATCATGGACCTTGGTGGTTTTATGTTGATGGTTTATATGTATGTATGTATGCATGCATGACGTTTTTTGGCATGATCATGATTGTTTTATGCTAGTGATTTTATGTGTATGTATGTATGTATTTATGTCACTATACGACAGGGTTTTCAAGGACCATTATTGTGGAGGAATGATTGCTTATGCAAGTGAATGGCATGAAGAGGTTCCTGGCTATAAGGAATCAAGTGGCAGAGTAACTCTGATAGATATACAAGATCAGTATCATGTGGACATGAATTAATATTATATGCTTGTAATATGCCTATGTTTATGTTATGGACAGGTCATGCTGAGGGGTACATCAGCGAAGTGAAATTAGTGTGATCTGTGACATGCTAGGATATTCATGGATCGTGTAAATACACTAGAAGCAAGTTTTCTTGTGGGTTCAATGTGTGGTCTATAGATGTATAGTGATTTTGTTGTGTACATGTTGTATATTCAGTGATTGTGCCTATGGTGATGTGTAATGTTGCATATGTAGTATTGTGTACATATGATGTTGTCTTCCTGTTGTATATATGATGTTTCATATGCAGTGCCAGGTATAGATGGTGTTATGTACATGTTGGATATGGAGTGTTTTGTGAAATATGGTGTTGTTCGCATGTTGGATATGTAGTTTTGTGTACATATGTTGTTATTTATATGTTGAATATGCAGTGATATGTACATATGGTGTTTTGTGCGTGATGTACGTATGGTGTTATGTGAATTTTTTGTTGTGTGAATGATTTTACACATGCTGTTGTGTGCATGTGGTGTTCTATATAGGTTGTACATGTGATGTTGTGTTCATGGGTGGGATCGTCTTCATGTCGTGCATGTGTTGTTATGTACATAGAGTGTCGTGTACATGTCGTTCATGTGGTTTTGTGTACATATGGTATTGTGTACACATTGTACAGGTGGTGTAGTGTACATTTTGTGTTGTGTACACATTGTGTAGGTGGTTTTGTGTACATGTGATGTTGTGAAGTTAATGTGTGTAAAGGTGGTACTGTGTGAATGTGGTGCATATGGTAATAGTATACATTTGATGTTATGTGCATGTCGTACATGTTGTGTTGCGGACATGCGGTACTATGTATTTGCATGGTGTAGTCATGGTATCGCGACGTGTGTATTCATTGTGTATCACTTTGTGTATTATTATGTATATTTTTTGGGTTGTATTGTATACAGGGTGTAGGTTTATTTGTTGTATGTCGGTGTAGGTATATGTATTGTGTTGTATCATACACTGAATGTAGATGTATATTTTGTACGTTGGTGTAGGCATAGGTGTATGTGTTGTGTTGTACACCGAGTGTAGGTGTATGTGTTATGTTGTGTGTCAGTTGTGGGTGTATGAATTGTGTGGTGTTGTATGCCTAATTTGTACGTATGTGTTGTGATGTACATTGTGTGTATGTGTACGTGATTAAAAATAAGCAAGGGCAATGGGTGCTTGTCGGGTGTAGCAATCGATCTGGTGTGTGTACAGAAATAATTCAGGTAGAAGTACAGACTGATGGAGGATAAGTATTGGTATTTTATTTCAACCTTGTTATGCATGTGATATGTGATTCTGAATTATGATGGTTACATGTGAGTTATGATTATGGTTTTGTAGAAATTATACAATATGCATGTTTATTACCAAACTCTCCCGATCTAACAAATTAATCTTATGTTAAATACAAAATCCTTCCACTTAATTCTTTGCGGAAATTAAATCGCCAATTGCAAAACACATATGAAGCAAATCAATCGCACATAACAAGAATGTTTTACCGAGAAATCTTAAAGCTAAAAAACCCAACTATCAAATATTATGTATATCAATGGAACATGTAACAATATCATACAAATCTCATAGCATAGAGCTCTCAGTACAATCAACAATCGTCACACATTGTCATGCAGAAATTTGCATATCTATGCACCAATTTCTTGCCTCCTGACAGCCTGCCTCCACTGCACAATCCCTGCTGAAGAAGATCCCTGAATGAATTCGATCTTGCCTTGCCTTGACTTGGAAATCCTCATTGGCGTCTCCAATGTGTGTGTAGATGCACTGAATTCAACACTATAGTCACAACTGATAGTCCATCTCACCCTTTCACCTATCTCTCCACTGGGTCTCCACTGGATCTGACATGAAAGTAGTTAACTGTTGTATTTCTTCAGTTGCAAGTAAGACACTACTTGTGAATTAATTAAATAATTAATTCACTCATCTTTCACTAGTGTATATTTAGTTACAACTAGTACAACTGAGTTTAACTCACTTAACTGAGTTAAACTAAATAAAAAATCACATAACTACTCTTCCAACTCTGTTATAACTTGCCACTGTCAGTTATAACGAAGTCCTCCATGCATGAGTCACCAATCACCCTAGGAATTGTGTAATTCCTTCAACCCACTGATGTGCCACATCTTTTCACTGAAATAAAGTGCTCCAAGAGAATAAGTTACCGTTTATTTTCTGATTATTATTAAGGGCTAATAATAATCGACATGCATCTATTTTTAGATTAGCGATCTATAAATAGACTTCGCCCAATCTTCTAAAAATAGAAATTCATACACAGATAGAATTTTCTCAACCATCTAGAATCAGCATCCTGCTAATTTTAGAATATGCTCACCATTCTAAAAATAGACATACATCTAAAAATATTATGCGATCCCCACTTAGTGAAGGTGCTTAATTTTCACTAAGCTCATCATCTTGTTGAATCTCAACACTCCCTCTCAACAAGATAGGGATTATCCTTCACCCTGATCCTGTCTCTATGGTATTCTAATTTTCTCCTGGTGAGCGCCTTCGTCAGAATATCTGCATCCTGATCTTCCATAGGAATGTATTGAAGCAACATGATCTTCCTCTGTACACAATATCTGATATGATGATACCGGATATCTATATGCTTAGATCTATCATGAAACACAGGATTAATCGAGAATTTAATGCAACTCTGATTATCAAAATGAATCACTGTAGGATCTAAATGAGAACCAAACAAATCGACCAAGATTTTCCTCATCCGGATAGCCTCACATGTAGCTTGACTTGATGCCATGTATTTTTCTTCTGTTGAACTAAGTGCCACAGATCTCTATTTCCTGGTGTACCAAGAAATAGTTGTAGATATGATATTAAAAACCCCTCCTGATGTGCTCTTTCTATCCGTTGGGCTGCCTGCCCAACCTGCATCCGTGAAGTCATGCAACTTCACCTCATCCGTCTGTCTGTACCACAAGCCATACTCAATTGTGCCCCTGAGATATCTCAGGACATGCTTGCCTGCCTTCCAAAAGAGCTTGGTAGGCTTAACCATCGCTTGACTAAGCTGTTTCATCGCATAGCATATGTCTAGTCTTGTATTAACTAAATACATGAGTGAACCTACCAACTATCGATAGACAGTAGCATCCACTACCTCTGCCAATGTAGCATCCTCTTTCCTCCAATTTCCTGGAAGAGGATTATCCCTGGGCCTGCAGTCCTCCATGTGAAATTTACCAAGTATCTCCTGAGCATACTTTCCTTGAGACACAAACAGTTCACCTTCTCGCTGCCATATTTCCAATCCAGGGAAATAATGAAGGAGACCCAAATCCTTCATCTCAAAATCCTTTGCAAGGTCCTCCTTGCATGAGTGTATCAACTTCTCATCACCCGTTAGTATTAAATCATCAACATAAAGAACAATGATTAAAATCTTAACCTCCACCACAATTTGGTATAGGTTTGCATTCGCCTCACTCTTGGTGAATCCAAGTCCAGTGAAATAGTTTTTGATCTGTGTGTACCAAGAACGGGGTGCTTGCTTCAGCCCATACAGTGCTCTTTTGAGTCTGCACACATGCGACTCACTGCTGAAGATCTCAAATCCTTCAAGCTACTCAATGTACACTTCTTCCTCAATGATCCCATTAAGGAACGTAGTCTTCACATCCATCTGATGTATGTGCCAACCCATCTGCACTGAGAGAGCAAGGATGGTCCTTATGGAAGAATACCGTGCGACAAGTGCAAAAGTTTCTTCATAATCAATCCCCTTGATTTGTGAGAAGCCCCGAGCAACAAATCTTGCCTTATACTTCTCAATGCTCCCATCAGCAGCTTGTTTTACCTTGTAGATCCATCTTGAACCTACCACTGATTTACCAACCAGCCTTGGAACAATCTCCGAAGCACTGTTTCTAACAATGGAGTCATACTCCTCCACCATGGCATCTACCAATGTGGGCTCCTGCGCTACTTCCCCAAAGGAAGATGGCTCTGTCATGATACACTTGCTCATGTGAGCTATGTATCCAGTATATCGGTCAGGTGACTGTCTCTATCTGCGCTGTGAAGTAGGGACTCCTACATTCTGTGCCGCATCAAGCTTCAGCCTCTCAGCTTCTGTGGTACGCATTCTACCAGTTCTAATGTTTGGCTCTATGTGAGTGGGACTCCTCCACTCCATGATACTCCTCCTATGGTTGATCCACATCTTGAGGCTCATCTTTGGGAACCAGAAATTCCTCCTCTGCAAGAAAGTGTAGCTCCCTCTCAAGCGACAACTTCATGGATTTCTCCTCATTGAATTTTATATCCCGTCTCACCACATTCATCCGACTGTTTGGAAAATACACACGATAATTATGGGGTGTTTCTGTGTACACCACAAATATCCCAACTTCTATAGTCGACTCCAGCTTCTTCCTGGCATGCTTGGTCACATGAATGTAAACAGATGAGCCAAAAATATTTAAATGAGAAATATTCGGCTTCTTACCAGTAAAATCTTCTTTAGGTGTACTCATGCCAAGTACTCTATGAGGACAACAGTTTTGCACATAAACCGCAGTGTTGCATGCTTCCGCCCACAAGTGTATTGGTAGGCCTTGGTCATGCAGCATAGCTCGTGAAGCACCCACAATCTTTTTGTTCTTCCTCTCCATGACCCCATTCTTCTGTGGGTTATGAGGCGCTATGAGTTCTCTTCGAATTCCTTCTTTGCTACAGAAGTCTTTGAATTCGTTCGAGATATATTCACCAACATTATCGCTCCGAAGAGCTTCCACTTGCTTCCTCGACTCCTTCTCCACCAATGCTTTAAACTCACATAACTTTGAGAATTTTTTATCCTTCTTATGCATGAAGAAGATCCAGCATCTACGAGAATAGTCCTCAACAAAAATAACATAATACCTGTGTTTTGATGTTGAAGCAACCGAGAATGGTCCACACACGTCTCTGTGAATTATCTCTAGGATCACCGAAGCACGGTCCTCCTTTTCATGAAAGGTGGTCTACACAAACTTACCCATATTACATCCCTTGTACTAATACAACTGCGCAAGAGTACCCTTGGGAAGTCCAGTAGAAATCTGCTACAAAATCTTCAAGGTGCCATGGTGAAGATGGCCCAATATCCTGTGCCATAATTCACCCTCATCCTCGCTCACCACTTCTTATGATTTTCCCAACATTGCAGCACAACCATCTACCTCCATCTTGTAGATATTCTTGACTCGAATCCCTATCCTCTTGGTTTGAATCGTTGTTTTATGTCGCAGAAAATTTTTTCCCTTGCTGTAAACAACGTCATAACCTCTATCCTCCAACATCGTGACTGAGACCCAGTTCTTCTTAAGACCTAGAACATGCATAACATCTTTCAACAGAAATGGTTTACCTGAATCCCTCTCAAAGGTAATGGTTCCAATGTCGGTCGCACTTTATCTACCATCGTCGCCCATCTCTATATGCATTTGGAGACCTTTCTCCTCCAAGTCGCTAAACAACTCCTTGTCTCCTGTAATGTGGAAGGAAGCACCACTATCAAGATACCACACCGATCCCATTGCACTTGAAACCAAGCATGCGATCAAGGAGAAATCAAGTTCAAATTTTGAGGCAAGGGCCTCACCAGCTGCAGCTCCAGCAGCCTTCTTGTTCTTATTTTTCTGTGGGCAGTTAGTGGCGAGATGCCCATGTTCATGACAGTGAAAACACTTCACCTTGAACAAATACAGCTTCTTGTCTTTAGTCTCGGATTTTGGATGGGATTTATTCCCCTTCCCTTTCCTTTCTTTGGAGGCCAAAGTGAAATTATCTTCATCATCATTCTTTGATGAAGAGCCATCCCTGGTACACCGCCTTATCTCCTCCTACACTAGATCCGACCAAAGTCGCTCCCAATCTGACAGTTTCTCCCATCCATTGACAGAGTCCTGATAACTATTCCAACTCTTCAAAAGCCTAAGGAGAGACAAACTCACCAAGTCATCATCTGCAAATTTAATTCCCACACTCCCCAGCTCATCCCTACATTGGAAAAAATTCGTGAGATATTTTGGAATACTATCGCCCTTCTCCATTTTGATTTTTCTGAGCTTATATTTCAGCGCCAACTTCCTATGGTCATTGCTACTTCGGAAAAGATCTGTCAAATCCTTCCACATTCAAAATGGAGTGGCTTTCCTGTGAAGGCTTGACACAATATGGTCTTTCACACCTTCCAATAGAATTATTCTTGTCTTCACTACTTTATTTTTCCAGACGTCAAGTAATGCAGCCTCCGTCGAAGTGGGCTTAGGAACATCGCTATCGATGAACTCCTTCAGACCATTATATTCAAGCACTGCCTCCATCTTGTCCTTCCAGGCTATGAATTTGGAGCTGCCCTCAAGTCCATACTCCAACCACAACCCATTGAAAACCATTTCAATGTTTACTCAACTGTCGCACCAAGAAATTCTTGCAGCAAATTCGAATTGTCCACCAACACAAAACTTAGCACCACTTCAATATTGCAATCTCCAGCGATCAACACTGCTCTGATACCATGTATAAATTATACAATATGCATTTATATTACCGGACTCTCCTGATCTAACAAATTAATCTTATGTTAAATACATAATCCTTCCACTTAATTCTTTGCCGAAATTAAATCACCAATTGCAAAACACATATGAAGCAAATTAATCGCACATAACAAGAATGTTTTGTTGAGCCCTAGAATTGCCTTCACTTTTACAAACATCCACTTCATTTCATCATTCTTTTATCACTTCATAAGCCTAAAATCAATGAATAATGATTAGGATTTCTTAAAGGTTACATGAAATTGATTAACAAATTGTATTTTCATGGTTTTTGTTGTTTTAATCATTTTGTGCAAAATAGCTACAGAATACAGACGTTCCGTAGTCGATCAGGCATTCCGCAGCTATTTTAGTGTTTAAACAGGTTACAGGTGTCATCTGAGGGAAATACGTATATGGTTAGACTCCAAAAATCTCCTGAATCATTCCTTGTCCTCGTCCTCCACAAGGGCTGAGCAAAAATATGGAAGTGGTTATGCACGTGGACAAAGCCAAAACCAAGAAGCAGACTTCTATAAGGAAAAGGACTCTTGAGGTGTCTTCAGCAAAATACGAGTCCTAAACAGGAGTTTTAGTTCGATTTTGAATATAAAATACACCTATGCCTATTTCTACTCAATGTCAGTTATGTATTTGCTTATAAAAATCACTCGGTGAACCGAGAAACAGTTAGTTGATGTTTTGTTTTTAGTTTTCAAAGACTATGATACTCTGTTTCTGAAGCATTTTCTTTTAATAAAAGAAGTATAACTTTGATGCATGATCTGAAGCAACTGTAAGGAGTTAAGGATTCATGTGCCAATCTGATGGTAGAGGGCCCCTACTATCCAAAAAGGCTTTTGCATATTTTCTAGATAAGTGACCTTTAACTCTGTTTTGTTCCTAACTTAGGCAGTTTTCTGAGTTTATCCTCTTGCATCATGTCTTATGTCATTTACTTACATCGAATATTATAGTCAATCTTGTTCTCATGAGTTGTTCCAATATATCACTAATACGTGAATAAGATATAGCTGTAGTACTTTGAGTTAATTGTATTTTATTTCTGTTCATTGCATTTCAGTTCTGCTAGTTAATTGCATTTCAGTCCTGTTAATTAGATTTAAAAGACCCTCATTATTTTATAAGTTGCTCTTGTTCTCAACTTCTTCTAACACATCACTATTATAAGAACAAGAATTAGTTATATTATTTTGAGTTCTTGATTGTTCTGCAGTTATGTAAGATATTCTCATGATTTTACAAACAAGTCTTTTTCCCAAGTTGTTCCAAGAAATCTCTAATCTTTGAATGAGGCTTAATAGTAACATTGTGAGTGGCACAATGAGTTAATTTTAGTGTCATAAGTTATTTTAGCACAGGATTCTTTACTATGTTGCAGATGATCTTTCTCAAAATTTTCCAACAGACTTATAACCATGAATAAGATTTCTCTGTGATGTTTTAAGTTGTTGTTTACTAAAGAGAACCTCATTACATCAAAACTAATCCTTTTCTCATTTTTTTCCAATATATCTCTAATGAAGCGAATTGTACTAAGTTTAATGTTATGAGTTACTTTATTAGCAGCTTTACAATCTATGGATTAGCATTCTCTGTTCTTTTTATCATTCCTAGTTTAGAGTAGATATTATTTTGTTTTAGTGCATTCAGTAACTTTTCTTTGCTATTAATTTAGTTTTTCACCTTAGCATAAAATAACAGTAAACATAAAACCAAAAACATTAGAAAAACATTGAACACAATGAAGTAGGAAGAGGTTACTTAGGCATATATGGTGCACTTCACTTCAACAATTTACTAGCCCTGGTTGACAATTTATGTTATCAATTTAGGAACACTAAAATTGATTAAACATTTTGGCACCGTTGCCAAGGAACTGTAACTAGGTAACCTTATTTCTTACATCCAAAAAAACAAAAAAAACAAAAACAAAAACTTCAATCACCTACCACACCCACTATATCATGTGGTGCAGTAAGAGCCACACATCCACATCATGAATTCATATTTTTGCAGGTAGAAGAAGAGGTGACAAAGGAGGGTGAAGAAATGGATGGAGATGATGACAATGAGGAAGATCCTTTCGGATTTCCCATTCAAGAAATTGATATCAACGTTCAAATGAAGAACATCCATCCATCTGTACTTCCTAACTTCAAAGGTATGAGATCAAAAGACCCCGAAACCTTTCTTTTTGAATTTGAAATAATTTGTAGATCTTATGGCTACTCATTGCACATGCAAAAATTGAATTTGTTTCCGGCAACATTGAAGGATAGAGCTCTTAGATGGTTCATGACTTTAGGAACAAATTCTATAAGGACATGGGATGATATGAAAAGAGTATTTTTGGAAAAATATAAAGGTTATTGCATGCACCATGACCTTATAAATGAAGTCTTTAAGATGAACCAAAATGAGGATGAAAGCCTAGAAGATTTAGTGGAGAGATTTACTTATAATATCAAAAGCTCTAAATTGCATAATTTAGGATCGGATGCATTAAAAACTCTCCTACTAAATGCTATAAAGGATGAATGGATTGATCTTCTTAATCTTGTGGGAAAAGGAGATGTCTATCGATTGTCATTTCAAGAAATTTGTGAACTATGCAAGAACGTATCAAGAGGAAAAGCAAAGTGTGTAAGATCCCCTCAAGATCCATTTATGGCAAGAGTAAGTAAGTCAACATCAAGATTGGTAAGTCAACCTGAACCTAACAATTTGTTAAACATTATTGGTAATTTAAATGAACAAACTGACATGCTAAGAATGCAAAACAAGCAAAAAGAAGCTTCATTCATATTTTTCCCTAAATGTAGAAAGAAACATGCTTTGCATGAATGGCCACTTGATAACATTAAAATGTGTAAAATTTGTGCAGGATCACATACTACTGAAGATTTCCCATCATTACCAGGGTTGAAGGCAACTTACCAGAAGGATAATGGAGCAAATCAAGCACAAGAGCAACTTTTTTATGTAGCTCCAAGAGGACTATGGCAGCCTCATCAACCCAATACGATGCAATATCCTTGTGCACAGTATCAAGGTTATGCACAAAAATCTCAATCCCAACCTCAAAACCAACCTTGGAAACCTTGGCCATCTCAATCCCAACCTCAAAACCAATCTTGGCAACAAAGTTGCGAAGGCCCTATAAAGGAAATCCACCATATCCTCAATCTTTCCCTCTATATCCTCAATACCATCATCAATGTTATTCATACCATTTGCCTCCACCACAACATCAATATCACCCTCATTTGACCTCAATTCAACCTTTCCCATTATTATCCACACAAGCACCCCAAAAATTCATTCCCACTCCACTACCTCCACAACCATTTAACATCCCCAACAATAAAACACCTCAATCAACTTACAATTTTGAGGTATTGCAAAATGATTCACCAGCTATCATTGAAGAACAACAACCAGCAGAAGAAGACTCAGATAAGGTCCAAGAATCATGGATGTTTATTGATAAAGAGAAGATGGTGGAACCAAAGATTGAAAAGTCTCATGCATTCCTATCACCAGATTCTATGAATGAAGATCACATCTCCGAAGACTTGCATTTCATGATAGAGGAAAGACAAGGAAGACAATATTACATTGAATCTTGGTTCAAGTCAGTCATCGGATCCTAATGCTCAATTATTCAATATCTTCTAACATCATCTAAATCAAGACAGTTGGCATCTCATATACTGGTACATATCAAAGAGTATCTTTCAAACCTGCATATGAGTTAATCTATCATCTTGTTACAAAAATGGTTCCATTGGAAGTATTCATATACTTGAACAAGATTTTCTTTTTCAAGTAGAGTAGGACATATAAAAATAAATAAAAAGTAAAGATAAAAATAAGTCCTATTGTGAAAACCAGCTTGCTAGCGCAATTGGACATGAGCTTTGCTTGAAAACCAGGAAACTGGCGAGCAAAGTTCACAGTAAGTTCTGCAATTTCCTGATGGTTTCAATCTTTCATGGTTCTTCAAATCATTTTTGGTTCTATGCTCGAGTTCGATGATGTGTAATTCCTTAAGGTCCACCTTCCAACAGATCTTGTCCCATCGACCTCAACACTTTATCTGGGATCAATATTAGAGATTATTTGGAGAGCCTTGGAGCTTGCATTCATCAATAGCAAGCCTCCTCGTTGATAGCAATGGAAATACAACAATGTCTCTTGATTTTAAAATCTTGCAGGCAACTCGACTTTGACACATTCATTCGTCCCTGTCAAGATGCACTGAGGTACCTTGACACTCATTTACATTATCGGTGAGTTGTCTCGCATTGGTTAACTATTTTCATTATTGATCAGTAATCCAATGATTTCTTCCCATGCTCGACTTCGACACATTTATTTGCATGGTAAGAATTGTACCATGAATGTTGGCTTTGAGGAAGACTAATAGTTTTATGGAATCAACAACAACATGCAACAGTACATTTTATTAGTTTCTTGTAGCAGCATGTTCATCTTTTTTTCAATTCAAAAACAGTTGCGGAAAGTGGCAGTTTCTGCAGCTATTGCTGTAGCAGCATGTTTTTGTTTTTTTGCAACTTTTTCCAGAGGCAGTTTTGGCACAAATATTGCAAGAGATTGGAGCAAAAATAAAAAATTCTGAGCTTCTGGGTTTTCTCAGAATATGATAAATTGAGTAATACATGGACAGAATTTGAAAAAAAACAATTTTGAAGGGCATTTCAGATGGGTTTTTAAGGCATATTTTCATTTTTCAGCATTATGGACAGATTAGGACAGATTTCAATATTTTTTCACAGCAGCGCCTTTTCTTCATCAAAATGAAATTCTAAAACATGTGGCAGTAGAAAAGGTAAAAATACACAGTTTCCCTTTTGATTCACTCAATTCGGCCTTAAAATGAGTTCGTGGCGTATTTTTTTGTTGCAACATTGGGCAGAATGAAGGGTGAAACAGGGCAGAAATTGATTTTATCATAAATTTCAAACCGTGCATCCGTTGGTCTTGAAATTTTTATGGTAAATGCATTGATTTAGGGTGAATAAACACATAAAATTTCAGAAAATTTCAGTGCGTATTCTTCAAGGAATTGGCCACTTTTACCTACAGCCATTTCTCATTTTTCGGGAGATCCGTGCAACCAATGGCTGAGATTTTTCGTTGGAAGATGCATAATAATATTGGTAATAACCTCAGAAAATTTCAGGGAAATTTTATGTACCATTTGAGAGAAATCGCAAAACTCATTTCATTTTACAATTCCACTCCATCTCACCCCACTTTCATTCCATTTCACAAGTCATATTCCACTTTCACTCCATTACATTTCACATCCATATTCCATAGCCATACTTCATTTCTTTTTACATATTGCATGTTGCAACCACATCTTATTCAGCAGTTCTGACACAATTGTACAGCCTATAAAGAGATGATGATTACAGGAAATTGAAGGATTCTGTTTTGAAGACCAACATGCTAAAAGAGGACCAAAGGAACAACATCAAGCACAACAATTAACAAGGTCAAAATTCTGAGGTAAATTGTGAAAATTATTTTAATAGATAAAATTTAAAACATGAAATAGATACAATGTGTATAATCATATGTTTCCTAAAAAACCTATCATTCGAATTGATTAACATATCTTGGCCATATCCCTTATCCAACATTCCATAACGGTCCTCATTAAAACCTTGATTAATGACTAACGATCATAATCACAAACGTAACCTACTAGTCCACATCTCCTTAAGATTGTATCATTCACTTATTTCACCACAAGTTCATCATAAATTCTCCATCAGATCCATAGCCACTTCATTTTCCCTTATAGCTTAATTACCTCCATCCATTCACCTCCATTACAGTTTGGAGCCAATCCATCTTTAAGTACAGAGAGGTAATTCTGAGGGTGAAGCATCATTCTACAGCTAATTCATCTTCAGACACAGAGATATAGTTTCAAAAATAAAGCATTAGACTCTGTAGTCAATCTAGCTTCAAGCATAGAAAAGTAATTCTGAAAGGAAAATAATCTGCATAGAGGAGGAATGTGGCTAATTGTTAGAACAGAACCAGTTGGATTCAAGTATTTGGAAGGATATCCACAAGTCAAGGAGCTACTACAACAAGCAGGGAGGTTAAATTTTATAGAGAAATTTGATGGCTTCCATAAGGAGATTACAAAATCATTTTCCAAATCTTTTGACTCAATAACAAATTTATGATTATGTGGAATATTTGGAAAGAAATGCCTCAGATAATCAAGAAAGATCCCTCCGTCCACAAGAACCTCCAATAGAAGCCCTGAAGAAAGATAATTATGAATTGGAGATATTGAATAGACACATTAAGAATGAGAATGAAATCTTGAAAGAACAAGTTAAATTGAAGAATGTTATGAATAATACTCTCACTCTGCAAATGGGGACACTGCACAAAGAAAACAGGAAGCTAAAGAAGAGGAATAAGAAATTGAACAGAGCCCTCATAAATCTAAGGTTTAAATTACTCATAAAGAAACCCAGAATGACACTAACTAGCAAAAGAAGCAGAAAGATAAGGTTGGATGTTCTAACAAAGGTTTCAGAACACATGGAATAAGTTTTGATAAAATTACGTGAGGACATGCAATAGTTTTGCAGTGGGGGTATGTTGAGCCCTAGAATTGCCTTCACTTTTACAAACCTCCACTTCATTTCATCATTCTTTTATCACTTCATAAGCCTAAAATCAATAAAGAATGATTAGGATTGCTTAAAGGTTACATGCAATTGATTAACATATTGTGTTTTCATGGTTTTTGTTGTTTTAATAATTTTGTGCAGAATAGGTACAGAATACAGACGTTCCGTAGCCGATCAGGCGTTCCGCAGCTGTTTTAGTGTTTAAACAGGTTACAAGTGTCATCTGAGGGAAAGACGTATATGGTTAGACTCCAAAACTCTCCTGCATCATTCCTTGTCCTCCACGAGGGCTGAGCAAAAATCTGGAAGTGGTTATGCACGTGGACAAAGCCAAAACCAAGAAGCAGACTTCTATAAGGAAAAGGACTCTTGAGGTGTCTTCAGCAAAATACGAGTCCTCAACAGGATTTTTAGTTCGATTTTGATTATAAAAGACACCTATGCCTATTTATACTCAATGTCAGTTATGTATTTGCTTATAAAAATAACTCGGTGAACCGAGAAACAGTTAGTTGATGTTTTGTTGTTAGTTTTCAAAGACTGTGATACTTTGTTTCTGAAGCATTTTCTTTTAATAAAAGAAGTATAACTTTGATGCATGATCTGAAGAAACTGTAAGGAGTTAAGGATTCGTGTGCCAATCTGATGGTAGAGGGCCCCTACTATCCGAAAAGGCTTTTGCATATTTTCTAGATAAGTGACCTTTAACTCTATTTTGTTCTTAACTTAGGCAGTTTTCTGAGTTTATCCTCTTGCATCATGTCTTATGTCATTTACTTACATCGAATATTACAGTCAATCTTGTTCTCATGAGCTGTTCCAATATATCACTAATACGTGAATAAGATCTAGCTGTAGTACTTTGAGTTAATTGTATTTTAGTTGTGTTCATTGCATTTCAGTTCTGCTAGTTAATTGCATTTCAATCCTGTTAATTAGATTTAAAAGACCCTCATTATTTTATAAGTTGCTCTTGTTCTCAACTTCTTCTAACACAGCACTATTATAAGAACAAGAATTAGTTATATTATTTTGAGTTCTTGACTGTTCTGCAGTTATGTAAGAGATTCTCATGATTTTACAAACAAGTCATTTTCCCAAGTTGTTCCAAGAAATATCTAATCTTTGAATGAGGCTTAATAGTAACATTGTGAGTGGCAGAATGAGTTAATTTTAGTGTCATAAGTTATTTTAGCACATGATTCTTTACTATGTTGCAGATGATCTTTTTCTCAAAATGTTCCAATAGACTTCTAACCATGAATAAGATTTCTCTGTGATGTTTTAAGTTTTTGTTTACTAAAGAGAACCTCATTACATCAAAACTAATCCTTTTCTTAGTTTGTTCCAATATATATCTAATGAAGTGAATTGGACTAAGTTTAATGTTATGAGTTACTTTATTAGCATCTTTACAATATGTGAATTAGCATTCTCTGTTCTTTTTATCATTCCTAGTTTAGAGTAGATCTTATTTTGTTTTAGTGCATTCAGTAACTTTTCTTTGCTATTAATTTAGTTTTTCACCTTAGCATAAAATAACAGTAAACATAAAACCAAAAACATTAGAAAAAAATTGAACACAACGAAGTAGAAAGAGGTTACTTAGGCATATATGCTGCACTTCACTTCAATAGTTTACTAGCCCTGGTTGACAATTTATGTTATCAATTTAGGAACACTAAAATTGATTAAACATGTTTTACCGGGAAATATTAAAGCTAAAAACCCCGACTATCATATATTATGTATATCCATGGAACATGTAACAATCTCATACAAATTTCATAGCATATAGCTCTCAGTACAATCAACAATCGTCACACACTGGCATGCAGAAATTTGCATATCTATGCACCAATTTCTTGTCTCCTGACAACCTGCCTCCACTGCGCAATCCTTTCTGAAGAAGATCCTTGAATGAATTCGATCTTTCTTTGCCTTGACTGCGCAATCCTCATTAGCATCTCCAATGTGTGTGTAGATGCATTGAATGCATCACTTTCATCACAACTGATAGTCCATCTCACCCTTTCAGATATCTCTCCAATGGGTCTTCACTGGATCTGACATGCAAGTAGTTAACTATTGTATTTGTTCAGTTGTAAGTAAGACACTACTTTTGAATTAATTAAATAATTAATTCACTCATATTTCACTAGTGTATCTTTAGTTACAACTAGTACAACTGAGTTTAACTCACTTAACTGAGTTAAACTAAATAACAACTCACATAACAACTCTTCCAACTCTGTTACAACTTGCCACTGTCAGTTATAACGAAGTCCTCCATGCATGAGTCACCAACCACCCTAGGAATTGCGCAATTCCTTCAACCCACTAATGTGCCACATCTATTCACTGAAATAAAGTGCTCCAAGATAATAAGTTACTATTTATTGTCTGATTATTATTAAGGGCTAATAATAATCGACATGCATCTATTTTTAGATTAGCGATCTATAAACAGACTTCGCCCAATCTTCTAAAAATATAAATTCATCCAAAGATATAATTTTATCAACCATCTAGAATCAAAATCCTGATAATTTTATAATATGCTCACGATTCTAAAAATAGACATTCACCTAAAAATAGCCTGCGGGCCCGACTTAGTGAAGGTGCTTAATTTTCACTAAGCTCATCATCTTGTTGAATCTCAACAGTTTTATGATGATTTCATGTGATTTATGATTTTGATCTATGATGGTTTCATTTTTAACTAGCCATATATAATATGTTTATACATGATGGTTTGATTAAACAGCTAGTTTGACTTGTGTGACAGGAAGTGAACATGATTGCAAGTGTACCTGGTTGACGATCTACCCATGAGGTATGATTTGAGTTTATTTCAATTTATTTTGAATCTAATGGAAATAATGTTCTTGGTACAGGAGAGCATGCAATTATCAGTTTGGGATGGTTGAAACTGAATACAAGAATTAGCAACAACAACAAAAGGAATTTGGACATGTAACAATGTGTTGGTAGAGACTTCAGGAGCAGGGCCATTGTGGGACAATGGTACCCAATAGTGTACATTGATTTCCATCAACATGTTATGACTGGTATGACAGTTTTGAGGCAGGTATATGCCTTATTTTTTATATATTCTGATGCGAGGAAGCTTTACCAAGGGATGGATCACCCAGGATAGGGAATATAGGGGAACTTGGAAGGTGAGTGACTGCACCGAAGGGGATTATCGAATTGCCCGAGGGACTGTGTAGCAGATAAGGGAAGGCAGGGGATGGATTTTTTTTGTCACTAGCATTTCCATATGGAATCATATGCACATTGGGGGTGTGCCCGGGAACAATGAGCCGGTAACTGTTCACTAAGGGTGCAGTGGTGCGGGATTGTAGCGTTGGACATTGTATGCAACTTTGGCTCTCACTGTGGATTATGTACTTCCTGGAAAGGAAGAGAATCTTGGTATTACTTTGAGGGTGGAGATGTAAGCCTCTAGTTTCCCTTGTTGTTGATACGGCCATCGTATCCTTCTATTTGTTGGTTGAGAAAATGTGCATATTTGTATATGTGTATATCGTTGTAAATATCGTAATGGGTTGTGTTATAAAGCTCAACTATACGGTATGATTTTCATGATGGTTTTTCTTTTGAGAAGGTTACTCATTGTAAATATTGCAACGAGCTAAGTTATAAAGCTCCATGGGTAGTATGTTTTCTTTCCAGTGGTTTTGTTGAGGTATATGTGCGGTTGAACACCAAGGATAGTGTCCCCCAAGTGGGAGGGTTTTGTAACAACCCTGGTGAAAATTCCATCTAATAAATGTTAAAAATAATAACCATGGTTGATTGGACGATAATTCCAAGATGAATTTTGGGAAAAACATCCTACTGGATGTTCATTTCAGTTAATATGGCTAAAGAAATTAGAAAAGGAAAAGGCGAAGGCTTTGGAAAGGAAAAATGGAATTTTTAGCCCATCTATTTATGAAAATAATGGAAATTAGGAGAAAAGGAAGGTGAAAGGTCACAAGTTGCATGTGAGGATGAAAATGAAGGAAAATTATGGAAATATTAAGAAAACATTAGCATCTTCTATAAAAAGGCATTTGAGGATAAGTTGGAAATATTTTTTCATCATTATTCTCTCTCTCATACCCTTGGACACAGAGTGTTCTTCGAGCACTCTTGGTGAGTGTGGCCTACTTCGATATTTGGAGCAAGAAGGCACAGATCAAGCAGGGAAAGGCAGTATTAGGAAGCTACAGCAGGATTATTTGCAAGTATTTATTTGCATGTATGATTTCCTTGTTAGGTTTGGCATGCATGGTATTGCACGTGGTTATTTGATGTCTTAGCATGGGTCTTTCTAGGTGTGACAATCTTTTCATCTTAGCCTTTTCATTTCTGGATAGCCATGGTTTTGTGGAGTTCTCATGTTTTGGTTTAGTTGGATTACCAGAAGGATTTGAAGCTAAGTGGGGTGGATATCCGAATTGATATATCACATAGCCTAGTGGTCTCTGAACCAGACTATGGATCACAGTAAATCCACTAGCCTAGTAACCCTTAAGCCAAACTGTGGGTTGTGGTAAATCCAAAAATGTGTTGCCTCGATGGGCCTAGGAATCCTCGACCGGTGAATGGCGGGATATACGGTAAAGCCTAAAGGTGGTTTACTCTTCATACAGGCCTAGGAATCCCGAGTTTGGGGTTGCATTAAAACCTAGAGATTATGTCTCTATTTAGGGCCTAGTGGCCCCCAATTTGGACTATGGGTTGCGGTAAATCTCAAGAGACTAGGAGAAATGAAAATTCCTCACGATGTAGGAGGAGAGAATCCAGTGATATCCATGCTTGTGTTGGCCTAGTGATCAGGGTAGATCATGGTAAAGTCAGTTATGACATGTTTATTGATGAGGGTGAGGTATTTTAGCCTCGGCATGCCCTAGTTTTTTCTTTCGGTTTAAGTCCCACATTCATGCTTGGAATATGGCATCAAGGTGATTGGCTGAAGTAGATTTGACTCATCCAATCTAGGTTCAGAAGGAACGTGGAAGTCCCATTCCAGGTTGGTTTTCACATTCATTAATGAAAGGTCTATTTCCTTGGTATTTGATGTGTATATGAATTGGTCTATATATGGATTCTATTCTTGATGTATCCATGGTACTTCTGTTGGTATTAAGTTGCTTATAAGCATGTATTGTGATAGCGATGAGGTATGGCATTCTCCATGTTTTTACTTGTAAATGAATGCACAAGATATCTATCATTAAATTTATTAAATTATAGCTTATAATGTAGGGGAGAAATGCTTCTTAGTCATTCTTAGATAAGAAAGACACCCCTTTTTTTAAATCTGTTGTTTATACCTATAGATGTTATGTTTGTGACATGTTTGACGAATTTATTGTCATGGTTGGGTAGGGTTGGATGAGTTCTTGATGATGTGATTACTTCCATATGTTTTTTTCAATGTTAGTTACACTCTCGTGAAGTTACAAGAAGTTATGGGCAGTGACCCGGGCTGAGGGGCTAAAAATGTGGCACAAATCCCAGAGCTACAAGCGGAAAATTTATTGTTTGGGCCTAAGCCGCTACCTTCCCAAGGCTAGATTGCGGCTCCAGGGTATAGAGTCGCTCCCTTGCCCTTACAAGCCCGCAGCTCAGCCTCAAAGGGGCTAAAAATCAATCCCCCCTCGGGGAACAGGGCCCTAGGAGGTTGGATTACCCCCTGGGGATGTCAATGATGCAGTGTAAGGTGTCTTTTTTGTGTTTTCTTCGGTTCCACTTCCTTAAGGTCATCTAGGAGGTTGAATCTCATATTAGTAGCCTCTCGTCACATGTTCACCCCGGTTGCCCAATTACTTGGATAGAATTGGGAAGCAAGTGCTACAACAATATTGACATGTAATAACTATACTAACACCAGTCCCCTAATGGAGTAACCAAAAAATCAAAAGGATTTGGGGGTGTTTTCATCATCCCACCAACCCACACACTAGCGTGATGTGGCAACATACTCATCCAATATTTTACTTAGGACATACATAATTCTCAGGATGTTGGCATAGTCCACCACCTAGAAGGTCTACATAGTATTCATTACTTAGCTCTATCACTTACATGAAAGGAGATTATAATGGATTTTCCATTGGATTTCATAGTTGAAAATACAACTCTCATGAATTCAGATAATTTGTAGTCTTATCACTCATCTGGCATTCAAAGATCAACACTTAATGGGCACTCAATGGAGATTTCGCACACAAAGAAGGGATACACATAGTATCACCTAGCTCGAAGTGGAGTGAAATTCGGTTTACCCTATCAGTAGAATTTGGTTCTTAGACACTAATATATTCCTCAATCTATGATTTTGAAGCATGCAATTGGCCCCTTATTTTTATCCTAGTGCAATGGCCTTTTAGCAAGTTTTGTATGACTATCAACCTAAAGAATAGATGGGAAACACTGCCAAAGCATAAATTTTTCTTCATCCCATTATATTTTCAACGTCCTCCCTCTTGTCACCCTCGTTCTCTGGGCAGCTGAACCTCAATATTAGTAAGTATTTCTCCATCCCTTCAACGAGTGCAAGCCATAAACAAGGTGCAGTCCTCCAAGTGAGCTTCCTCCAAAGCTAGGAGGTCTTGAAGAACTTAGGTATGATTTGATTTTTTAGTGTTTTGTGCTTCTAATTCATTGTTTGTTCCAAGTACTATTACTACAATTATTATAGGTTAAGGGACAACTCAGGATTTGGGTGATATCCATAGGGCTCAGGGGCTAAGACATTTCCCCTCCACATTTTCTAAGCTCCACATTGCTACCACGACTCTCTCTTTATTCTAGTATATAGTCACGCCTAAGAAAAGAGCTAGAGTGAGGCAGGGAGCAACATATTACCAAGAGAGACTGTAATATTCCCATTTAGCCCAAGCTAATTGGAATATCTTATTTTGCCTCGTTTTATCTTGCATTTCATGTTTATGAATAAAATGTGAAGGAGGACATGTAAAACTCCTAAAAACCATGAATAAATCAATGCCTATGTAAATAGAGACATATCTGGGCTATGTAAATAAACTCTTGCAGGTGTGAATGGGTTTAAATCACAATATGGGGTCAACCTTGACCAAGTCAACAGCGCAGTCTAGGGGCAATGAACCTCATGGATACACAACGCAGTTCTAGATGGAGGCTCCACATGTGAAAGGGGATAACTCATTGAGGTGGTTTAGGGTTTGAAAAGGCTTTCACCCTATAAAAGAAGGAGGAGGACAACAGGAAAAGGTTGCTGAGGATATTATTTTCTAAAGGTATTTTCTATTTAGACACTCTTTTTTGGGTTTTCCTGTTTAGGATACCCACCTCCTTCCTTGAGAAGCTCTTGGAGGAGTCGTGTTTTTCTAGAACAATATCCGGCATTTGGCCAAGCCACATATTTCATCTACAGCGTAGTCCTTCTTAGGATTGGGTTGTCCATGTGAGCTGTAGCAAGTGGAACACTAGATCTGCTCAGATCTAGCTTGTGCTGGTGCCTCTTCTCAGTGAGTGTGTCTTTTAACCTCCTGGAAGAGTGCATTAGTGGGTTAAGCTTCAGATCCACACATTGGAAGTAGGCCAAAGAATTCTCAGGGCCTACATCACAGTCCCTCTTCCATGACTGCGTTATTTGCAAGAGCAGAGTTGCAGGGTGACTTGGCATCATTTTAGAGGAGAGATCTCTAGTGATTGGATCCTTCCTTTCATTGTGGTGATCCATGGATTGGCCAACCAATCCATGTTGGTTCAGATCTGATCTGCTGCATATGTTATGATTCAGAATTTTATGAATACTTCTGCAGATATGTGACTTATATCTCAGATCTACTCACCGTTGTTCATGTTTTGCTAAGATCCCCAAGGGGAGTGTATAGAGGAGCCTATCTTGTACACAGATCTAAAATAGATCTATCATTTTATGTATATATATTCTCTAGATCTGATTTGTAATCTACTACATGCTTCAGCAATGAAAATAACAATGTCAAGCTTATTCTGCCATTTCATGTTGTTGTAGCAGCTCATTTTGAGGCTTTTGTCTTATACATTTTTTCTATATCTATTATACACTGTATAAGCTGTATTGTAGATCTAATTTTCAGATGTATAGCTGAAATATGAACCTCCATGTTGGTATCACAATTTTAAATTGATAAACTGCATTATTTCTGAAGCAATCCATTGCATATAGCTACAGCCCCTCTCTTTGGGTGTTTTTTAGCTAGACTAGGTTGTGGGAGATCTGTTTAACCCACCTAGTTTGATTTCTTTTTTCTCTCCTTTTGGATTTATATCTTAGATGAGATGATCTAAGGGATACAGGAGCTGCAAACTCATTTATGTGCATAGGTTTCTCAGGAGTTCGTTACTTCAGCAGGCTTGCTGTGCAATCCCAATTTTGGGATATTACAGTGGTATCAGAGCAACCTTCTTGGCATAGCCTGTGCATTCTTTGAGCCAATATGTCTTCAGAGGGAGGAGAACCTCTTACTGATAGAGATCATAGGTATCATGGAAGAATAAAGAAGAAAAATGATTACACCATTGAAACCCCTTTGTATGGAAGAATAAAAGGAGTAGAGTTCTCTAACATTATTTCTCAAGCTCTGCATGAGCTGGAGGAAGAAATCAAGGGAGTGAGGAATGGAAGATCAGCAGATCTCTTGACGATTTTTTCACAAGATGGAAGCCCCACTACTTCATCTGATGTGTGTGAGCATGCAGCCACACAATTTGATCTACAACGTTGCAGCATGCATGCATTCTTGGCAAGAGGAGAAGAAGAGGGGGAGACACCAAAGGAGGAGACTCTTGGTGACTACCTCCGAGAATATGAATCTCAGTCTAAAATATTCAAGGAGCATCTAGGCTTCCCTGAGTTTTGTCAACTCAAAGAAGGAAGAAGATCCATGAAGATAACTCCATTTCAAAACATTGTTGGGAAGGGTAAAGATCTGCTACATGATTTTCCAAGGGAAAATGCCTTACTTCAGCAAGATCATTATTCTCAAGAAGAGGACATGAATGTCCTTTCCTCAAGGAGAGATCAAGAAAAAGGATCTCTTATTGATGGGGCATACTCCATTGATGAGGAGGAGAAAGAAGTAGGACTGAAATGATCCTCCAGTGTTGTGACAACAGGAGGGATTCTAATTTTACTGAGAAATGAATTTAAAGAAATTTCTTCCACTATGAGGGCTCTTGTATCTTGGCAAGAAGGCCCCAGGGATCCTATACATGGAGAGGATTACCAGTATGTGTATATGATGATAGAAAAAGAGACAAAACAATGGAGGAGATGTGTTCCAACACTGCAACCAAATCTTGGAACACACACTATGATGGATCAGTCCTTTGTGATCAAGACTCTTGACACCAAAGAGAAGAAGGGTGTTCATGAGTTAACTGCATCTATAGGGAGCACCTTAGACTGTGAGATCTTGTAGGAGGTGGGTGATGAAGAAGAAGATGGGGGAGTTGCTCCAACTTCTCCCTATCATGATACTTCCACACAGCAATTAGAGATGGATTTGCGCAGTGGAAGTAGTCATATTATGTTCCCATCTATAGTTCACATGGGAATGAGCCATGAGACATATTTATCTTGTGGTATACCCCCTGGGAGACCACCTAATTTAGATTTTATGGGAGATGTTTCATGCATTGATGCTCCTTCCATAGATGCAAGAAGGGAGGGAGCATTAGAAGACCATGCTACAGCACTAAGAGTATGGGGGAGGTATAAAGAAATGGAGAGAATTTTTCCTTTTACTTCACTATCTATCCTCACCTCTCAAATTGCGTTGAGAAGATATGCTGCAAGAAGAGGAAATGACACCATCATGAAGCATGGGAGGCGAGACTTGAATCAGAAGACAAACTTGTTTGAAGAATACTCTTCCCTGCTGGAAGAGAGATGGTGGTCTCACATGCATGCTTTGGCCAAAACAGAAAGGCCTTGGGCAGATGATAGTCTCCCATGGGAGAATAACTTCCAAGAGCTTCCTTCTTCTTTGAAGCATGTGCATGAGAAAGGAAGGCAGCAAGGAAGGAATAGCAACCTTCCATCTCATACCTTTGGCATGGGAGATGTCAAAGAGGAGAAAAATGGGAGGCATGGCCTTCCAACATACACCTTAGACATGGAGGATGTCAAGGAGAAGAGAAACAACATGGCATCCACTTCAGTTGACACATTAACTGTGTTGTCATTGTTGGGAAAACTAGATCCATATTGGAAGTCCCAACAGTTGGTGGAATATTCCAAGGATCTTCATACATGCATGATTCTTGATGATTTTCTACATGAGAAGGATTACTCAATCCAAGATGATGCCATCTATGATCATGGTAGGATCTTCTTATCTAGAGCCTCCAAGCTCAAGGAGAAGTTACTACAATGGGCCTATGAGGATTTCTGGTTCAGCCAAGAATATTCTATGAAGCTCAACAACATCATCTTGAGGAGCTACTATTGGGAGTGCTTTGAAGGAGGACTATATCAGCATTGTCAGAGAGGCATGAACTCTATGGAGATGGGGTAGAAACATCACTCTGTTGGAGATTTAATTCAACCTTCTCTTTCCCCTCTTGAGGGAGAAGATAGATCTATGCACCACTCCAATTTTATGAGGAGGACTATTGGTGAAGAATATGCTCATGTAAAACAAGTTTATATTTCTGATTGTATGCATTATTTCACCATTTTTATGCAGGCCATGACTCCAAGGAGGAGTGTTATATCTTTTCAATATCATGGCAAATATGGGGCCACAAAAACTGCTACATTTGGCCACCCCGTTGGTGGACAAAGGGAGGTCTTGTTTCATGATGGGTGCTTTCCTAAAGCACCAAATATATCTCACACATTCAACTACAGTGAGATGGTATGGGCTGCAGGTAAGTGGTGGGAAAACCACTTACCACATCTTGGTTTAATGGAGGCAGGAGATGCATTATTCTGGTTCAACATGTGGGACTATGACCCACCTCCATATGTGTGCCTTACTGTTTGTTTGTACATTTTTTTTCTCCCATACATTGATGACATGGTTGTACTTTTTATAGGGATTTATGGAGGAAGGATGGGAGGTATGCATGTGCCTAATGAGCTGAAAATTATCCATGTGTCTTGTGTTATATATTTCAGAGGGGACATTATGAAACCCATGGGGTTTCACATGAGATCTTGTTTCCTTGTTGGATGGATTTGGCACATCTCATATTGACTTTGGGGAAAAAATTCATGGGGGTTTGGATTGGTGAGCATCTAGATTATGATGGGAGCTTGATCTTTGATGATGTCACCAATGAAGGACAAGTCTTGCAGCACTCACCTTATCAATTGCTTGAGGACAAGAAACATTTTGGAGGGGAGGACTGTAATATTCCCATTTAACCCAAGCTAATGGGAATATCTTATTTTACCTTGTTTTATCTTGCATTTCATGTTTATGAATAAAATGTGGAGGACATGTAAAACTCCTAAAAACCATGAATAAATAAATGCCTATGTAAACAGAGACATACCTGGGCCATGTAAATAAACTCTTGCAGGTGTGAATGGGTTTAAATCACAAGATGGGGTCAACCTTGACCAAGTCAACAGCGCAGTCTAGGTGTAATGAACCTCATGGATACATAGTGCAGTTCTAGATGGAGGCTCCACATGTGAAAGGGGCTAACTCATTGAGGTGGTTTAGGGTTTGACAAGGCTTTCACCCTATAAAAGAAGGAGGAGGACAACAGGAAAAGGTTGTTGAGGATATTATTTTCTGAAGGTATTGTCTGTTTAGACACTCCTTTTTGGGTTTTCCTATTTAGGATTCCCACCTCCTTCTTTGAGAAGCTCTTAGAGGAGTCTTGTTTTTCTAGTTCACTATCCTGCATTTGGCCAAGCCACATCTTGCATCTACAGCATAGTCCTGCTTAGGACTGGGTTGCCCATGTGAGTTGCATCAAGTGGAACACTAGATCTTTTCAGATCTAGCTTGTGCTGGTACCTCTTCTCAGTGAGTGTGTATTTTAACCTCCTGGAAGAGTGCCTTAGTGGGTTGAGCTTCAGATCCACACATTGGCAGTAGGCCAAAGCATTCTCAAGGCCTACAGCGCAGTTCCTCTTCCATGACTGCGTTATTTGCAAGAGCAGAGTTGCAGGGTGACTTGTCATCATTTTAGAGGAGAGATATTTAGTGATTGGATCCTTCCTTTCATTGTGGTGAACCATGGATTGGCCAACCAATCCATGTTAGTTCAGATCTGATCTGTTGCATATGTTATGATTCAGAATTTTTTGAATACTTCTGCAGATCTATGACTTAGATCTCATATCTACTCACCGTTGTTCATGTTTTGCTGAGATCCCCAAGGGGAGTGTATAGAGGAGCCTATCTTGTATACAGATCTGAAATAGATCTATCATTTTATGTACATATCTGCTCTAGATCTAAGTTGTAATATACTGCATGCTTCAGCAATGAAAATAACGTTGTCAAGCTTATTCTGCCATTTCATGTTGTTGTAGCAGCTCATTTTGAGGCTTTTGTCTTACACATTCTTTCTATATCTATTACACACTATATAAGCTGCATTATAGATCTAATTTGTTGATGTATAGCTTAAAGATGAACCTCCATGTTGGTCTCACACTTGTAAATTGATAAACTACGTTATTTCTGAAGCAGTCCATTGCATATAGCTGCAGCCCCTCTCTTTGGGTGTTTTTCAGCTAGACTAGGTTGTGGGAGATTTGTTTAACCCACCTAGTTTGATTTTTTTTTCTCCTTTTGGATTTAGATCTTAGATGAGCTGATCTAAGGGATCCAAGAGTTTCAAATGCATTTCTGTGCATAGGTTTCTCAGGAGTGCGTTATTTCAGCAGGCTTGTTGTGAAATCCCAATTTTGGGATATTACAGAGAGTTTCTCTATAGCTCATACTTGAGCTAAAATATTAGGTACTCACTATAGATACTTGACCCCTCAACCAGTTGAAGAAGAGATCACTCAAGTGGAAAGGGATCTCTCCAACGAAAGATGTAATATTATGAAAACGAGGGTTCTTGTTGAAGTGGAAGATTTGGCTCCTAATGAAAGTCGCACTATAGGTAAATATAATCAATATATATACATTATGGACATCTACCAAACCCTCAATTTTATCCTAAGTAGGGTGCTTGAGACAAGAATGAAATCAAGGAAGGCATCATCTTGACTCTAAATCAAATGCAATGACATATAATTGCAATGGATCATAGACTTGCAAGAACTAAAAGGAAAATGGGAACTCCTGTTGATCTTGGCTACTTCCCTGGAAGCAATAAGGAGCCCATCCTTGTTGAAGCAACGGATTCAGAGAAATAGGCATGCATGTTCATCTGCTTCTCTACTCTTTGTTCTTTTATGTTTTATTTCTTTAGTTTCCAAGATGAGAAGAGCCCCTTTAGTAAAAAAATCAGATGTTATGCTTTGTTTTTTATATCTTTTGACATTTTGAATAGATCGAAGTTATGTGTATGATATGGTTTTTATTGTTGAAAGCTAGCACAAACTTCAACAATTATGCATGTAAATATTTGAAAGCAGGCAATACAAACTTTACTTCACAAAAAAAAATTTGATTAGGATGAACAAAAACCTTCGTCCGCCCAAAAAACGTTAGTTATAGTGAGCATTCATCAAATTCTTTGCTACAAAAAATAGAGGTTGTCGTCATGGAGTCTCCACTTATTCAACCTATGTTATAGGTGTGTTTTGTGATATTAAATAATACCTCTGGTCTCACTAGAAATTGATGAAAACCTCCCAAAATTATTTTTTTGAACCTCACTCCTAATATATATTTCAAATAAAGATATAAATAACCCTTATTATTTATAAATATATCTTATTTCTACCAAATACCTCTTTTTATATCCCCCAATACCTCAAGTGGTGTACAAAAATATACATAAAAATTATATTGCATACAAAAATATGACAATGTGACAATCTAGTTGAAAGATGTTCTATAATTAAGAAATAGCAAATTATTGTAAGTGAACCAAAAATATAAATTATCTAAAATTCACTACTTTGCAGCAAGAATAATAAAACGAAGAGGCATATTACAACAAAAAATGAAATCCAAATTATTAACTAATAATATGACAAACCATATTGACCATGTGTTCCTTGTGATATATTAACTTTTTTAACATTTTCTCTTACTAGTATTTTATGCAGTATGAATAATAGAGCCAATGGTTATCAATTTGTAGCATCACTTTGAGTTATCAATGTAACCCATTTCTTCATTAGTCGTTGTGTGCGTGGGACTATAGCGATTGATGATTTTTTACCCAACATTAAATTGTTTTAACAAACCATCACATTCCTGGTTTAACCAATGTTTTGGAAGAAATATGTCTTCAAACATTTTTTTATGCAAAGTTTTAATTTGCACCTCTTATTGCATGGAAAAAAATATAATTTTAATAAAACTTAAGTTAATAGTTTCATATCATTTTATATTTCACTTCAATGTTAATTTAATGTTAGGTTGTAGTTAGAATTATTGGGAAAACATTTAATGTTTTTGTAATATTGAAAGCCAACGCTATGATGTTCTCTGCGACCTTAGTACATGTCCAATGCATTGCAAAGCTTCGTGGCAAACTGCATGTCATCACCTCCCTGGTGTTGAGACACGGTATAAGTGAAAATCAAGTGATCAAGGTATGAGGTAAAGAAAGTGTCGCGGATGGTCAGGATCTATCCCTGGTGCCGATAGCTTGCCTTCCGATAAATCCTCCTCCTATAACTCAGCACTGAGTACAGGCCTTAGTCCAAGAACGATTCGTGTGAACTGCAAGCGATTGGACAGTCATTGATTGTGTGTGTTAGAGCCCAAAAACAAGATTCAAAATCAAATCATGTATGCAATATTAACAGTATGGTACCAACTCTTAAATCGATCCCTTTCTTTCCTTACTATAGGTTTCAATGTTGTACCACCATCTCCATTTTTTCTTTCAAATATTGCAGTTCGCACTCAAAGCTTGATCAAGTATAATTTCATTTTCTCAAGCCTGTTTCATCAAACAAGTCAGTGAGGGGTATTTAGGGTTAGGTTACATTCAGGGGATTGTAATGGTGAAGCCACTGTCTAGGGAACCATCCCACTCTTCGGCTTTCAAATATCAATCCCACAATGATGACAATGGTGCTTGCTCCCCAAGTTTGAGTCCTAGAAAGTTCTCAAAAAAACAGTTCAAGCGAGGTAGGAGGGCGGGAGATTCAGAGGGGTCCGCAGGCATCCACGGGGTTGTTTCACTGCAGAAATCAGGGACCCAAAAACCAAAGAGCATCGTTGGCTTGGAACCTTTGATACCACAGAAAAAACTGTGTATGCCTATGATTTCATTTCCAGAGCCATGAGGGGGATGAAGGCACGAACCAACTTTATATATGTTGACCCAAAAGCTTATATGACCTTCTCACAACCACAATGTGTTGCAATTCCCACTAATAATACTGAAGTGGCCACTGATATCAAAAACCCATTACTGCAAAAACATGAAGAGACACAAGACTATTGGGTTGATTCCCTATGGTGAGATTCCATCACCAGGCCTATCAACTGCAACGAACCGAAGCAGTGGCAAAAAAAATTCGGTTTAAATGGTGGCCATAACCTTCTTGGAGAATTAGCCTTGATTAATTACTTGAATTCTTCAAAGAATCAAATGCAAAGCAATATCTGTGAATCAATTTCAAGATGTTCAATGCCCGTCTCGCTTCCAAGATATCATCAAAATGCAAGTTCCTGGCACAACATGGGCCAAGCTGATAATTCTCTAGCCTCCAAATTAGTCAAAAAAACAAATGATCTCACCCATGATTTCACCATTCCATCTGTTGGAATGTAATTTCCAACTGCCCGGTTAAATCACCAGACAGCACGATGAACAGGTTTATCAGCACAGAGGTTAAAGCGACAGCAGGTTGGCAGAGAGCTCATCATTCGATAGGAGATCGACAGTCAGCGGGAGCAGAAACAGCTCGGAGGTTAACACGAGGGGAGCCCCCGCACATTGACCACCCGATCGGGCGTTGACACAAGATCAACGGCCACAATTAACTGCGGGGCCATACCCTGTCTGTATTGTATCGGCAGAAGGCAGCCCCCGCAACCACCGTCATGTGGTGTCTCTGCCCACGCACCACCGAATAACCACCGCCGCGGAAAATTTTACAAACGGTGCAACCAAATTCAAATTCGCCATCAATGCGATTTTTCAAGCGGTGCAGCCAGAATTTATGAGGCCATTAAAGATTTTTTTTTCAAGCGGTGATTTTTGTTGTATGTCAATTAATTACAATGAATTAAATGAGGTTGAGATATTTTTTTTATATATAGAACAGAGTTGTAATTTTTTTATTATTACACATAGAACTATATATGTTTTTATGCATAGCAGTGTAATTGTTTTTTTTTTTTAAACAGAGCATAATTGAGATTACACAACAGTGTATATTTTAAAAGAAAAACACAGTGAGTTTTTTTTGTTTTTTAATAAACAGAGACAGTGAATGAAAATTCACAGCAGCTTTTTTTTTAGAGAGACAGAGTAGAGTTTTTTTTTGTTTGGAATTGTGTTTTGTAACAGTCCAGCAGTTGTAATCCCTCTGTGTTGAGGAAGAACTTGTAACAAATTTTTATGGAATAAATGTTTGTTTTATTGAGTTGAAACTCTGTTTTCTAAGATTGAAATTTATTTCTCTGTGTTGAAGAGGGGGAGTTTAATTTCTCCATTATCAATTCTGGAATTTTTCAATATTCCAACATGGTATCAGAACTATTCCAGGCTCTTTGAAAATCAAAGAAGCTGAAGGGAAGTATTTCTTTATTGCAGCAGCTTCTCCAGTAGTGTGAAGACTCAGTCAAGAAGAATCCAAAGGTATTTCTCTATACAGTTTTGTGTTACTGTTGCAGTATAGATAGTTAATTTTAAACACACAGTCAAGTGTTTTTTGAATCATAGTTAAGAGTGTAGAATGGTTGCGCTCCAACACTGGTATGGGTATGGGAAATATCCATCTCCCACAATTTAATGGGAAAAATTATGACTACTGGTCAATAACTATGAGGGCATTATTTGTCTCCCAAGACTTATGGGAATTTGTTGAGGATGGCTTTGAAGAGCCAGCAAATGAAGCAGAGTTTTATGTGTTAACTCAAGCAGGAAGAGAACATTTGAAGAGCAATAAGAAGAAAGATGCCAAGGCTCTTTTCTTTTTGTATCAAGCAGTGCATGAGAGTGTGTTTCCAAGGATAGCAGCAGCCAAGAGATCCAAATAAGCATGGGAAACTCTCAAGACGGCTTATCAATGCATGTAGAAAGTGAAGACAGCAAAACTTCAGTTGCTGAGGAGAGACTTTGAGACTCTCTGTATGAAAGAGTCAAATACTATTCACTCATTCTTCACTCATGTGATTGGAATGGTCACACAAATAAGATCTCATGGAGAGACTCTTGAAGACAAGAGGATTGTGGAAAAACTCTTGAGAAGTTTACCTTCAATATTTGATGTGATTGTCACCACCATAGAAGAGACTAAAGATCTCACAAAGTTTTCAGTAGATGAGCTACATGCATCACTGATGACTCATGAACAGAGATTGGGTAGGAGTGAAAACTCATCTCTTGAGCATGCCTTTAAGACCCATATTTATTTCGGAAGAGGAAGAGGGCAAGGCAGAGGAAGAGGAAGAGGCAGAAGCCAAAACAGAGGTGGAAGGAACAGCCCTTCACATTCACATGGAAGGTGCAACAGTCAAGATCACAGCCACGGCCAAGGCAGCAGCCAACAGAATGGTCAGCAGAATGCTCAAGGACAGAGGTATGATAAATCCAATTTCCAATGTTACCATTGTAAAAAATATGGTCATTATGTTAATGAATGTAGAAAGAAGCAACAAGATATGGCAAGTAGAACTAGTGCAAATTTCACTAGAGAAAATGTAAACCAAAATAATTTGTTCTTAGCTTGTAATATGGCTGAAGAAAAAGGTGAAGATTTATGGTTTCTAGACTCTGGTTGTAGTAACCATATGATAGAAAACTTAGCAATGTTTTCTATGTTAGATGAAAGTGTGCAGGCACAAGTCACACTAGGAACTGATAGCAAAGTTTTTGTTATGGGAAAAGGAGATGTAAATGTTCTAACAAGGTTAGGTGCAAAGAAATCCATAGCAGATGTTTATTATGTTCCAGGAATGAAGTGTAACCTCTTAAGCATTGGACAGCTTGTCCATAAGGGGTATAATTTTTTCTTTGAGGATGATGTTTGTACCATCATGGATAAACCACCCAGCAAACTATGTATTTCTGAAGTGAAGATGACAAGGAACAGGATGATCCCTCTCAGAATGAGAGCAGATTTGAAGAATGGTGAAGAGAAAGCAGCAGTTGCACAAGAGACTTTCCAAAGCGAACCAAAAGATGATAATTGGTTATGGCACTTGAGATTTGGACATCTCAACTTTGGAGGTCTTAATTTGTTGAACAGAAAAGGAATGGTAAGTGGTTTACCATTGATAGAGAAATCGGAAAGCCTTTGTGAAGGTTGTATCTTGGGGAAACAACACAGAGAAAGTTTTCCTTTTTTAAGGGCAAAAGCACCCTTAGAGATTGTCCACTCAGATGTATGTGGAGCGATGCAAACTCCATCACTTGCAAACAGCCACTATATCTTAACATTCATAGATTATTTTACAAGAAAAACTTGGGTTTATTTTTTGAAAAACAAAAGTGAAGTGTTTGAAAAATTTTGCAATTTCAAAGCACTTGTTGAGAACCAGAGTGGGCTGCATATCAAAGTTCTAAGGAATGACAGAGGAGGTGAGTATATCTCTAAATATTTTCTACGTTTTTGTAGAGAAAATGGTATTCAAAATCAGTTTACAACTAGATATACTCCGCAACAAAATGGAGTAGCCGAAAGGAAGAACCGAACCATAATGGACATGGCAAGGAATATGTTAAAGGCAAAGCATTTGCCTAATGATTATTGGGCTGAAGCTGTACATTATGCAGCGTATATTTTGAATAGGTGCCCTACAAAAGCAGTAATGAACAAAGTGCCGGAAGAGGCATGGAGTGGCACAAAGCAAGGTGTCACACATATGAAGGTTTTTGGATGTGTGGCTTATGCACACATTCTGGATCAGCTAAGAAAGAAGTTGGACAGCAAGGGGGAGAAATGTATTTTCATTGGATACAGTGAGGAATCCAAGGCATACAGGTTATATAACCCATCCACCAAGAAGTTTATTGTGAGCAGGGATGTTCAGTTCATTGAAGAGGAAGCTTGGGATGGAAGCATAGAGAAGACAGTAAATGTTAAACACTATTTATCTCATGATGAAAATGACGATGAGTTGGCTAAAATACATCCCCAAACAGCAACACCAACAAAAGAGCAGCAGAGCACACCCTTGAGGAGAAATGACAGTGCTTAATAAGTGACTACACTAAATGGAGTTATGACTCTAAATGGAGTGTTAATGGAGTTATGAGTTATATGAATAGGGTTATAACTCTAAATGGAGTGTTAATGGAAGAGGTTTACATTTAAAAACCTCTCGGTTATGAAAAGAAAGGCCAAGAGCACAAAGTATGCAAGTTGAAGAAAGCTCTTTATGGGCTGAAGCAAGCGCCAAGAGCGTGGTACAGTAGGATAGATTCATATCTACTGGAAAATGGTTTTGAAATATGTGAGGGAGAACCCACCCTCTACATCAAAGAAAAAGATGGTAAAATCTTGATTGTAGTCTTGTATGTTGATGATGTTATTTTTACAAGTAATGATGATTACCTTATTGAACATTTTAAAACAGTCATGAAGGAAGAATTTGAAATGACTGACATGGGTTTGTTGAAATACTTCTTGGGAATAGAAGTAGAACAAGATGAAAATGGAATTTTTATCTCACAGGAAAAGTATGTTAATGAGGTGCTTGAAAGATTTAACATGCAGGAGAGCAAAGCAGCAATCACTCCCACAGTGATGGGATTAAAACTCAGCAGAGAGGACAGCAGCAAGGATTTTGATCCTAGCTTATACAAGAGCATAGTTGGCAGCCTTATGTATTTGACTGCAACTAGGCCGGACATAATGCATGCTGTTAGTTTGATTTCCAGATTTATGGAAAAGCCAAAGGATGCACATTGGCAAGCAGCAAAAAGAATTCTGAGGTATGTTAAAGGTACAAAAAGGTTTGGTATTTTATATACTGCTTTAGAATGTTCAGATTTAGTTGGATACACTGATAGTGATTGGGTTGGAAGTGTTGATGATCGGAAGAGCACTTCCGGTTATGTTTTTCACATGGGTTCAGGAGCCATTTCATGGGCTTCTAAGAAACAACCCATTGTAGCATTGTCTACAGTAGAAGCAGAATATGTGGTAGCTACAGCAGCAGCGTGTCAAGAAGTTTGGATGAGAAAAATGTTGAGAAGCTTATGCCAAGAACAGGTAAAAGGGACAGTAATATTTTGTGACAATAGCTCAGCTATTGCATTGTCTAAAAATTATGTTTTTCATAAAAGGACAAAGCACATTGACACCAAGTTTCACTTCATACGTGAATTGGTTAACAATGGTGAAATAATTTTGCATCATTGCAGAACAGAGGATCAATTTGCAAATATCCTCACAAAGCCACTTGCGCAGAAAAGCTTTGAACATTTCAGAAAATGCCTGGGTATGCAGGAAAACCCAGCAGTTGAAATTAAGGGGGAGTGTTGGAATGTAATTTCCAACTGCCCGGTTAAATCACCAGACAGCACGATGAACAGGTTTATCAGTGCATAGGTTAAAGCAGCAGTAGGTTGGCAGAGATCTCATCGTTCGATAGGAGATCGACAGTCAGCGGGAGCAGAAACAGCTCGGAGGTTAACACGAGGGGAGCCCCCGCACATTGACCAGCCGATCAGGCGTTGACCCAAGATCAATGGCCACAATTAACTGCGGGGCCATACCCTGTCCGTATTGTATCGGCGGAAGGCAGCCCTCGCAACCACCGTCATGTGGTGTCTCCGCCCACGCACCACCGAATCACCACCGCCGCAGAAAATTTTCCAAACGGTGCAACCAAATTCAAATTCACCATCAATGCGATTTTTCAAGCGGTGCAGCCAGAATTTATGAGGCCATCAAAGATTTTTTTTTCAAGCAGTGATTTTTGTTGTATGTCAACTAATGACATTGAATTAAATTAGGTTGAGATAATTTGTTTATATATAGAACAGAGTTGTAATTTTTTTATTATTACACACAGAACTATATATGTTTTTATGCACAACATTGTAATTGTTTAAAAAAAAAAAACAGAGCAGAATTAAGATTACACAGCAGTGTATATTTTAAAAGAAAAACACAGTGAGTTGTTTTTGTTTTTTAATAAACAGAGACAGTGAATGAAAATTCACAGCAGCGTTTTTTTTAGAGAGACAGAGTAGAGTTTTTTTCTGTTTGGAACTGTGGTTTGTAACAGTCCAACAGTTGTAATCCCTCTGTGTTGAGGAAGAACTTGTAACAAATTTTTATGGAATAAATGTTTGTTTTATTGAGTTGAAACTCTGTTTTCTGAGAGTGAAATTTATTTCTCTGTGTTGAAGAGGGGGAGTTTAATTTCTCCATTATCAATTCTGGAATTTTTCAATATTCCAACACCATCCTCTGTCTCATCATCATTCATTGCTTCTATACTTGCTAAAATCTCTGATCACTAGTCTTCCTTAAACATCATTTCTAGCATCCCTACTATTTCAATACAATTGCCATTTTCAAAGCCTGTTGAAAGTATTTCTTCTCTTATATTCCCCAAAGAGCCTGCATCTAAGGCTTGCAATGAAGTGTCACCAAAAGATGCATTGACCTCCATCCAGGAACATGGGTTTCATAATGTTGCAAACTTTAATACCTATTCAAACTCAGGCATGTTGGACGAGATAATTAGCAGGTATCTTCCTATGCCTGCAATAACCAGACCGACATCTAATTTTTCTAGTCCCAGCAGTAGCACCACATTGGATTATGATGTTTTTCTTCCCTAAGAGAGTTTCTCTATCTCTACACCTTGCAATGGCATCGACTCAACTGGCCTCATGATCAGGGCAGATCTAGAAAGGTTGGTTGAAGAAAATTATCGTAGTTTATACTTGAATCCAGAAGAGCATTAGCCTCACCAGCAACGATGCCAACATGAAGACTGCGAATTCAATAGCACACACATATCAGCATCAGATCCATACCCTTTTTCATCATACCGATTGTTTCAGATGCTATTGAATTCTACATCTGACACCAGAGTTGTTTGATCACCGGCAACATGCTGACAGTTGATATTCCTTATGCATCTGCTTTTCATTTCTGATATAAAGCCTTTAAATTGGACATGGGGAGTGCAAAAAATTTTTATTGTAATGCTAATTAATATATATGTTTTCCTGATGCTCTGAGGTATTGTTTCATCTGTTGAGACCTAAATGGATATCTAATTTATACTTATTTTTTTTCTCGCCAAATCCACAGGTATTGAATTTAACAGAATCCATATTTCATGTATAAGAGTTGTTGCACCATTTTCTGATATATCTGTATTAAAAATTCAATATGCAGTTCATGTTGATATTTAGTATCTTGTGCAATCCTTCAAAATGATTTTTCTTAGAGAAAACAAATCAGAAGATAAGAGAAGTTACTGACATGCATGCAGTTGATGTCCTGGAGATAAATCTGAAAATCAGGCTATACGTATCAGGAATAAGTACTTAAAATGTGACATCCTTCTACCTGATATTCTTTCAGCAATTGAAATATAAAGATGTATCTCATTTTATAAATTTTTTTTAAGGGCTTTTTAAAAAATAGGGTCTAGGAGTTTTAATTTCCTCTAGACCGTTGAAATTTTCTATTGTAAACACCTGGATGTTAACATTAGTCGATTGGAAAATTGTGAAGGTTCCTTGTGTGAAAATTTTATACTTGGGTAAGTTTTATTAATTCTCTAGATTTATTTCAGCAGGAAAGAACTAATCGTACAGGGTCATCATAGTTAATTATTGCATATCCGCAGGGACTCAAGCTATGCTAGTTGCTCTTGTTTTAACAAGAACTAGTAGATAATTTTTTTTATGCAAAAATAAAGTATAAATTTTCAATCCATTGTTTAGTACGAATATATTACAGAGGTTAGTAAAGTGGTACATAACTATTATGTTAATTGGAAGTGGGTAGACAAACAATAAAAGTACCCAAAAAAACTTAACTTAGTATATCGCATTGTTATAGAAAATGACCCAATCAACTTTTTATATTCTCATAATGTTATTTTTTTTGGGTCATCTCAAGATTTTAATTCTCATTTAACAAAATATCTGAAATTTTTTCATATTAAAATCACAAGGCTTGTAAATTTTCTCAGGAAATAATGGAAATTTCGACACGATTTTGGTAAAATCTGGCGATTTTTTTGGAAATTGTAGTTATAGTTGTCAAGAAGATTTTGGGTGTCGAGTTTTTGATGGTGTTGAATCCATTTCCATCATCAAAAACAATATTCAAGCAGTCCTACTATAAAAAAAAATTAGGAAAAAAATGATGATATTCCAGCATGTTTGAATCCATTTCCAACAAATTTTGGCTCTCCAGAAAAATTAACTCCCATTAAAATTCCTATTCCATTTTCTTATGTACAAAAGTTACCCTAAAAATATAAAATTATTATTATTATTATTATTATTATTTAATATAAATAATTTTTTATAAGAGGCTTATTATTAATAAAAAAATTAATATCATTTGAAATACCCATTAGACAGTGTTTAAACGGCGTAATCACAAAAATAATCAACATCTATTATGTAACTTCGACCTCTCCTGCATGCTCAACCTTTGGGTGGGGGAGGTTTCAACCTATTCAATGTGGGGATGCAAGTCAATACCAGTGAGACCAAAATAATGATTTTCTCTAATAAAAGGAAGCAAAGCTAGCATACGGTCTTCCAACATTCTTGAATAATTAAATGAATACAAGTACCTCGGGATTGATTTCAACAACAAGCTTAATTGGGAGGATTGCAAAAAGAAAATGATTTTAGGAGGGTGGAAAGCATTATATGCACTTCAAAACAGATGTAGAGAGGTAGAGTTATGGGATCAGAACATGATTAAAATGATTTTTTGACTCCTAGTTTGTTCAGTGATATTATATGGGTGTGAATTGTGGGCTAGCAGCATCCATGTTTCAAAATGGAAAAAAATTGAAAAAATCCAAAAACACTTGATCATGAGCAAGTTAAAAAAAAAAAAAAAATTGGTTCCTTATGAGATAATTTTTAGTGAAACAGGAGGATCTCTCATCGAAGCAATTGCTATGGTGTGTCTTATAAGGTATCTAAAAATAATTGGGCAAATGGGAGGAGGTAGATGGTATAAAATTATCTTCAATGAAGGCATCAATGAAAGAAATAAATCATGGATGAGACAAAACAACAAATGGATGCAAAAATGGAATATTTACCTTAATGTGTGTCCTACAAAGAGTAAGGAGTTAAATAATTTTGTGTTGGAGAAGCTTCGTAAGGGTATATGGGGAAAATAGTTGGGTGGAAAGAAGAAGTACTATGTTTAGGAATTCAGCCCCACTTGTGATCTCTAACAAAAAGAGTACATTGGAGCTAGCATTCCATGGAGAGAAAATATTCTCATTGCTCAATTAAGAACTAACTCACATCAACTTCGGTGTGACTTCGGTGTGAAACGAGATGGTGGAAGAGACCTAAAGAAGCTTGGGAAAAAAGGGTGTGTACTTCTGGGACAATGGTTTCAGAAAATCATTTAATTTTCGAATGTGATGCTTTCAGAGACATCAAGGACAGTTACTACATTATGTTAGCATCAATTTCGTGGCATTTTATTTTCAGTGAGGGAACTATTATAAGGCTGGGTCAGCTCATCATTAATTTGAGTAAGAAAAGGATTGAATTACAAAAGAAAAAAAACAAGGAGACTGGTAGCCCCATAGACTATTTTTAGTCTCGTGGACATTAAAATATCATTCATTCATATAGCAGGTTGTGGTAATATCGGGCCCCCTTTGTCTATTGTTTTTCATAATTACCTAGGTTTCCCTTTGAAAACTATTTTTTAGTACATGGTCAACCCTTGGTCGAATTCCATAGCAGCGCATATGTAGCGAATTTCATGCACGATTTGTGAGTGGATAGAGATGAATTTCAAAGATTTGGCACATGGGTTTTACGCATAATGTGCATATTTGAGGAACGTACAATCGAAATTTCTCGGAAATGTGTGATCCAAGTGTTGAAGATAATGGAGAAAATTATTTGGAGAGATTCAGTTCACCATAACCTTAGATTAGGAGTTTGTTCCTATTTCTTAGGTATTGGTTCTAACTTCCCTATAAGAATGTAAGCTATATATTGATTGCATTGTAATGAGAATGTTGAGCGACCTGCAGACGCAGTCCCTCCTAGTGTAGTCTCTCAGAGTAGAGCTAACCAGTATTTCTTTCATAAATTTGATCCTGCCATTTTTATCATGGTACCAAATCTTTAGGGACAAAACAAAGCTAGAGTGCTTTGATCCCTGTGAGTGTCTAGGCAGCAGAAGAGAAGCCCCTTGTGGCCTGAGTGAGGTTGAGTGGGGTTGTTTTTATTTTTTGGAGGAAACTTCGATCAACGTTTTTTTCGGAAGCACAGAAGCATCGATCAGTGTGAACCCATGCCAGAGAATAACGTTGATATCTGAAATTAGTGTGGAGTCGATTGGAAAAGTGGCACTGATCTGTCTTTTCCTTATGGGGGTTTTTCCCATCGCAACTTCTGAATTTTTTCCCATCGCGACATCTGAGTGGGTGTGGAGCATTGATTGAGCCAGTGAGCTCGTGAAATAAGAGCCAGTGTACTCATGTTGAAGGAGCTAGAGAGCTTGTGTTTTGAAGCATCATGGATCCAGAGAGCTCGTGTTGTGGATTTTCGATTGAATTCAAAGAGCTTGTACATGCAGATCCACTGAGATCATGTCAAAGGAGCTGGTGAGTGTGGCAGCAGATCAATGGTAAATTGTGAGGATCGTTTCAAGCGTGATCCATGACAGAGGATAACGTGAGCTCACAGCAAAAGAGGTCATGGTAGAGGAGCCCGAGAGCCCGTGGTGCAATGCACGGAGTAGCCTACCAGAGTGGTAAAATATCAGGTTATATTTCTTGACATTATTTATTGTGCATCCGAGGTAGATCCATTTGTAGATCTGTTTTTTTTCTTTGTCAATTGCTAGAAGTAACTTTTTAAAGTGTTAATATGGGTAATGTGATGGAAGTATACTTGAACGAGAGCAAAAATATCGAAGGTTCCAATTATTCTAATTGGAAATTCAAGTTGCAGACTATGATGGAAGGACATAGTGCATGGGGGATCGTGAATGGCGATGAAGTGAAACCTATAGTTGCAGGAGGCGCAACAGTTGCGACAACAAAAGAGTGGAAGAAGAGGGAGAACAAAGCAAAAACAATGTTGAAAATGGCAGTCAAAGACTGCATCATACCTCACATCAGAGACTGAAAATAAGCAAACGAGATCTGGACAACTCTCAAAGATATGTGTGATATCAAAAATACAAATCACCTATTTTTCCTGAAAATAAAGATTCTCTCCATCAAGATGGAGGAGAATGAAAGAGTAGCTACGTTCATATCTCACATCAAGGACCTCAAAGACAAACTTGGCGACATAGGAAAGGCAGTAAGTAATATTGATCTGGTAACAATTACTATGAATGGTATGACTAATGACTATTAGATGTTTATCACAGGCTTGAATGCGAGAGAGAAATCTCGCAAATTTGAAGAATTAACATGGATTCTAATACAAGAGGAGGAAAGGTGGATGACTCTAAAACCCTAGAATCCATATCTTGCTTTAATGGCGAAGAAGAAGCCCTTCAAAGGGAAGGCAAATGGAGGACAGTGAGGTGGAGGTATATCACAAAAAAGGTCAAATCCATATCAAGGTATGCCATAAAATAGGAATGATTCAATATTAAAATGTTTCTATTGTGGTAAAATTGGCCATATGGATAAACACTGTCGAAAGAATAAGTTTGATGAAGGTCAGCAAAGATACAAGAGACATGCAGGAAACTTCATTGATGATAACCATAACTAGTACCTCAGATTGTTTATGGTTGATTCTGATGAGAAGGATGAAGTAGATACGTGGCATGTGGATTTAGGAGCGTCCACCAACATGACAGGTAACAGACAATGGATTGAAGACTTCAAAGAAACCACCACTAGAGAAAAAATATACCTTGGCGATGACATAGGGTACCCAATCAAAGGACATGGTAATGTTCCTGTGATTCTTCCTAATGGAAATGTTAGGCACATTCAAAATATGATGTATGTACTCGGAATTAATAAGAATATTATTTTTGTTTCAATGAGAACAGATCATAACCTTAAGGTAGAATTATTTAATTCATATTGTGTTGTTAGTGATTTGTTGGATTGTATGAAGACAATTTCAACACGGATTCGTGTGGGCGGTATTTACAAGCTGAATGTGAGAAGTGTGCCACATCAAGCTTTGATATCATCAAGTATGTCTCCAAAATATTTATGGCATCAAGTATTTTGCCATATTAATTTCAATGATTTGTTTCTACTTCAGAAAAGAGGTACGTCCAATGGTATCCCTGATTTAAATCATATTCATGTTGATTCTGAAGCATGTGCTCTTGGGAAGATGCACAGAGATGAGTTTCCTGTTAATGTAAATAGAAAACATAGATATATACTAGAGTTAGTCCACACTGATATATGTTTGCCAATGCAGTCAAGATCATTGGGAGGTGCTTATTATTTCTTATTATTTGTTGATGACTGTACAATATTTACGTGAGTATATTTTCTGAGCAAAAAGATTCATACCTTTGAATATTTCAAGCAGTTCAGAAGCATGATTGAGAAGCATATAGGTAAATTCATCCAGATTCTCTGCTTGGATTAAGGGGGAGAGTACAGGAAAGTTGATTTCAGCAAATATTGCAAAGACCATGGAATAATGCAATAGTTTACAGTACCCCACACTCCTCAGTTGAACGTGGTTGTAGAGAGGAAAAATAGAACCCTTGTGGAGTGTGCTCGTAGCATGCTTAAAGGTAACAATCCCCAATGGATTTTGGGTTGAAGCGATAAATACTGCAGTGTATTTGAAAAACAGGAATCCTACAAAGAGTATTGAATTTAAAATTCCTTTTGAAGCCTTATTAGGATTTAAACCTGCAGTTAAACATTTAATAGTTTTTGGATCCAAAGCCTTTGCTCATGTGCCAAAGGAGGATAGAAAGAAACTGGATTCAAAGGTGACAAAATGCACTTTTTTTCGGTATTGTACTGAATTTAAAGCTTACAAATTGTTTGATCCCTCTACTCATAAAGTTTTTGCTAGTAGAGATGTAGTTTTTCATGAACAGGTTCATGATGGAAACAATGGAAACAACAATGAAGAATGGGACATCCCTCTGTTGGTGGAAGAAGGGAGTGGTGAAATAGGAGAAATCCATGAGCAGCAGCAGCAAAAGGAAGAAGTAGAAAGTATAGATACTGTCATCGAGCCAAGTCCATCAAGGTATAATCAGAACACATTTGATGCCACTGATCGGGTAGGAAAACTCAATTTCTAGCAAGATATAGGGAGAATGTTTTTATAACTAGCATGTTAAATGTTGTTGAACCCTCTAGTTATAAATATACTAGTCAATATAGTGAATGGAGGGAAGCCATGGAAGAGGAACATGAATCAATACTTAAAAACAAAACTTGGAAGTTAGTTGAATTACCTGAGGGAAAACAAACCATAGGTTGCAAATGGCTATACAAGCCCAAATTTAAAGAAAATGGGAGCATAGATAAATGTAAAGCTAGGCTGGGAAAATGTTTAAGTGGTAATGTGTTTTTAAGTGTTGGGTATCATCGGAAGTGACATGGTCGGCGTTAGGGTTTCGAATTTCTCTACTACCGCCCCCGCCGACGCTGCAGCTTCTGCTCCAGTGCCTGATTCACTCAGTTCCGTTGAAGCTATCATGAAGGAAACAGTGGATTCCCTTGATGCACCCCCCAGCTGAGAGATGCCCCTGCTAGGATTCAGGGCCTTACCAAACTTTGCAGTTAGTGTTCATTCAGAGGGAGCACGCTGCACAGACTCCACCGTCACGGAAGAATACACTGCCATAAAGAAACACACTACCAATGCTTTAGCACCTGTGGCTGCTCCCCACAGCTATAGGGGCATAACTTTGTCTCAAAGTCGATTCGCAAGGCAGATGCATTCAGCCTCACCAAACACATCAACTCTGCCAACGCTTATGCCCTGTGGCAGTTGCGTCCTCGGGATATGCTTACAGGGTCTGCAGAGGGGTTTCTCTTGGCGGAAAAAATTCAGTTCCAAAGTAGTCATCCTCTTCTTGCTACTTCCTCCAAACCCCAGCAAGGCCTGGAGGAGATAGAATACCAGAGATCCAACCCACTCTCATCTCAGATCTGTAATGGTAAGGAGGGGTCTACAGATCATTCTGCCCCTTTTCAGATCCAGATCTCACCTCTTTCAGGCATAATTGTGCTGCATTGGGTGAGCTCTTTGGATCTGGTGCAGGACCTCAAGTTAGATCTGGAACATCAGATAGGGATTCCCTCTGCCCTTCAAAGACTTCTCTATAAAGGTAAACATATTGAGGATCTTCTTCCCCTCTCCATTTACAGTATTGAAAGAAATGCTTCTATTGTGTTAACCCTTTGTTTGAGAGGAGGCATAGTTGGACAGTCATCTTCAGCACCTGTTTTCTCCTACAAAGATGTTGTCCACAATCAGATCCAAAAACCCCCTGAGGCCCCCAAGCCTTTTTTTGTCAAAAAATTAGAGGATGTTCCCTCCATATAGATCTCCCATCTAGATCTAGTAGAACAGCTTCAAAAATTTGCAGAAATAGCTATCATATGTAGATTCAATGGACTTTGGCCACACACAAAGGAACTCTACGAGTAGATCTACGCTAACTAGACCCACAACTGCAAGGTCAGATTTTGTTCAAAGGGATTCTTCATAGTACTTTTCAATCACATCAAGGATTATCAACAGGCACTAATAGAAGGCCAGTGGATTTTGGGAGCAGTAGGGCTATTCATAACCCCATGGTTCCCAGATTTCGACCCAGCTATAGCAGTCATCACCAGGACTCCTGTCTGGGTCAGGCTTCCCAATTTACTAGCCCATCTATGGCACCTTGCAGTCTATAAAGGAATAGGCAATGCCCTGGGCCGCTTTCTGACTACAGATTACTCTAGGGAGATCCAAGGACTATATACATATGCCAGAATATGTGTGGAATTAGACATAAGCAATGACTTTCCCGACCAAATCAATCTCAAGATAGGTGAATTTGTATGGACACAGATCCTAGATTACAAGAATATTGCCTTCTGTTGCTGTCATTGTCACCAAATAGGGAATCTGCAGAACTCCTGCCCCGCATTCCCTGCAAAACAAAAAAAGGAAAACATTACAAAATCCAAATCCAAAAGATGTGTTCCTTGTAGTCCGTCGCCCGTAGATGACTCTGAATCTTCGAGTTCAGAGGAAGAAGAGATTGATTCATAAATGGATCATGCTCAACAAACGAATGGCTTGTCCTCCGCGGTTCCTGAGCATCCTCCAGACTCGACGATCACTCAGAAACGCATTCATGAGTCCTCCTCCTCCAATACAGATAAGGATATTCTCCCCACTATGAACTCCAGTCTTCAAGTTGTTCTTTCCCATCCACTCCAAGCTGGATGGGTTAAAGTCAACAAAAAGAAAGGAAAAAAACTTCGTATGGAGGCTTCTGCCCATTCTGGGTAGAATCCGGATTTTTTTCCAGCACGCTCGTCACATTTTATAGCTCTTTTCTTGCCTCATTTACTCTCTTCGAGACCGAGGTTGATAGTTCATCATTTACAGTTGGCTCATTTCTTGCCTCTCTTGTTTGTATTCTCATCATGTACCATATGTTTGCTTAATAGAATTAGTCCAATTCAGAAATATATATATATATATATATATATATATATATATATATATAAATAAATAAAATTAAAAAAAAAAAAAAAATATATATATATATATATATATATATATATATATATATATATATAAAGTTAGGCTGGTTGCAAAGGGGTATTTGTAGAAAGAAGGTATAGACTATGAGGAAACCTTCCCCCCTATAACTAAACTTAATACAATCATAATGTTAATTTCCTTTGCTACTAAACATCACTGGATGATGCACCAGCTAGCTGTTAAATCTGCTTTCTTAAATGGGGAGTTGAAAGAGGGGGTGTATTTAGAGCAACCTGAGGGATTTGTTAAATAGGGAAAAGAACATTTAGTCTGTAGATTAAATAAAGATTTATATGCACTAAAACAGGCTCCCAGATCATGGTCTGATAAAATTGATTCATTTTTCTTGCAACACAGTTATAAAAGAAGAAAAAATGACCCCGAACTCTATATTTTATTTGATGAAAAGGGGCGAATTGTTTTGATTTATTTATATGTAGATGATCTCATCATTATAGGAAATGCAAATAAAATCATTAAATAAATCAAAGACCAAATGTCACAAATGTTTTATATGAAATACCTCGGTGAGATTCGTTATGTTTTGGTCTATAAATCTAGAGAGATTTCGGGCAGAATTTTCTATCACAGGGTAAGTATGTCAGGAATATATTGAAAAATTTTAAGATAGATCAGTGTAAATCTATTGTAGTTCCATTACAGTAGAACACCAAAATTCAGAGTGATGATGGTTCAAAGGAGGCAAGTGAAACACTATACAGACAATTAGTTGGGAGTTTAATCTACTTGACCATAACTAGACCAGATTTGGCTTATGCATTCAGTGCATTGAGCCAATTTATGTCCAAGCCACTTGAGAGACATTGGATTGCAGCAAAAGGTGTTTTAAGATTACAGAAGATCCATAACAGGCCATGCATATAGTATTGGTTCTGGGTTCATTGCATGTAGCAGTAAAAAGAAAAACACAGTTTCCTTGTCTTCAACAGAAGTTGAGTACCAAGCGATGTGTGCAGTGACTTGTGAGGAAGTTTGGTTGAGGAGAATTATCCAGGATGCAGGAGAAGAATAGAAAGATCCAACAGTTATCATATGTGATAACCAGAGCTCCATCAAACTCGCAAAAAATCTGGTGTTTCATAAAAACACTAAGCACATTGATACATAGTTTCACTTCGTCAGGAAGAAAGTTCAGTCAAAAGAAATTCATGTCGAATATTGTAATACTTGTGATAATGTTGCCGATATTTTTACTAAGCCTCTTGGTAGAATTAAATTTGAGATTTTTAGGGAAATGTTAGGAATATTTGTGAACCCTTTCTCCATTAAGGGGGAGTGTTGAAGATAATGGAGAAACTTAATTAGAGAGAGTCAGTTCACCAGAACCTTAGATTAGGAGTTTGTTCCTATTTCTTAGGTATTGGTTCTAACTTCCCTATAATCATGTAAGCTATATATTGATTGCATTGTAATGAGAATGTTGAGCGACCTATGGATGCAGTCCCTCTTGGTGTAGTCTCTCATAGTAGAGCTAACCAGTATTGCTTTCATAAACTTGATCTTGCCATTTTTATCACCAAGAGATATTGGTGTTTCTTCAACAAGGATTTGTGTGGCTGCAATTTCCAAGTATTAAATTTATGGCACGATTCCAAATAAATGGAGATGAATTAACGAATTCTGAAACTTGGGTTTTGTGTGTCATGACCCAAATTATGGATTGCGTGCACAGATTTTAAAACTAATGAAAAATTTGGGAGATTTTCCCATTTTACTAAAAAGTGATTTCCCCAAATTTCTTAAACGGTTGGTTTTCCAAAAATGCCTACTGCCAAGTAGAACACCAAATTATTTTGGAATCCAATCTAATATGCTCTGGCGCATTACATGTTGAAACAAAATTCTATATTGTGGTACAATCGAGTCAATTGGAAAAATCATGTATGGATAACCTCTCAAGTATACATAATCTTGTTCCAGATTGGATATTCTTATCCCAAATTCGACCACGAGACTTGTGGGACCAAAATTCCCCACCTAACCTTTGAACGACATCCTTTAGATTTTTAGTTTTATACATAGTATCTGTATAGAATAGAAAATGTTACACGGTGGATTTCTCAGTTTCATTAATCCATTTTTTAATGCTTTTACATTCATATCTATGTAAATTATGTGATTGAATGTTTTATGCCTTGATTCTTTCTTAAAAATATTTATCTTTGTTTGGATTCATTCCTAGGTTTCTTCTTAGACATACCAAGATTTCATTACTCTCTATCTAGTCTAAGATTTAATTTTCTTATGTTCCTCCACCTTTCATCATCAGCCTTGTGCTCTATTCTTCAATATTTCATGTCCAATAGATTCTCCTTTGATTATCTGAGATTTACAATTTATTTTTAACCCAATTCTCCACCTTTTCTATTCTCAAACTGATCCACCTTATTCATTACTATCTAAACCTAGCCATTGTGCTTAAGAAAGAAAGAAATAAGGAAAGTATTTTAAACGTCCACGAGGCTAAAAATAGCCTATGGGACAGATTACTTCTCCATATGGCTCTTATATTCGACCCTTTTCCTGTGGATTTTTACAATAAACGCCCCCATCTTCTCGACAAACTCTTCGCTGAATAGATTATCCCAAGAGCTAGCTTCCAGAATACCTTCATACTTTTCCATGATGTCTTTGAAGGCCTCGCATTCTAAAATGACATGTTTTTCTGTTTCCCCTTTTCGGGAAGAGAAAAAAATACATACTCTTTCCTCCCACATTTCTTTTGGCCTTTTCCAGCGCCCTGTTTCACAACGGAGTTGATGAGAATTAGTCATTAATTGAGCAATAATAATTTTAGATCTCCAATAAATATTGGCCCCCATGTATGTTTTTTGCTGATGATTATGAGTGGGATTAAACTCTTAAATGTAGTACTTCCTCTTTCTCCCTGTCTCTTTTCCCAGGTACGTTTGTGGAACTTATCCATAACAAAAAAATGTATCTCTATCTTTTTTGTAGGACACATGCTCAAGCGAATACCCCATTTACTAAACCATTTGTTATTTTTCCACATCCAAGTCTTCCTTCTTTTGCACAATATGGCATTAAACACAACCTTAGGCCATCTACCCTCTTCCATTTTCTCATTTTTTTGCAAATACCTTATGACTTGCACCATAGCAATTTCTTCAATAGGAACGGCCCCTGTTTCACTTAACAAGATAGCATAAGGAACTGCACTTTTAATTTTGAATTTGTTTGTAATCAAACGCTTATGAATTTTCTCAATTTGTTTCCACTGCATCTCAGTTGTGTTGATGTCTCACAGTTCATAACCGTAGAGAATCACCAGAATCACTAGAAGCCCAAAAAGAGTTAGAGTGGTTTTCTACCTCTCTACACCTGTTTTGAAGAGCATAAAATGCTTTCCAACCCTCCAAAGTTCTTTCTTTCTACAACCATCCCAACTTAAATTTCTTTTGAATTCATTTCTGAGGTATTTGTAGTCTGCAACTTCTTCCATAATGTTTCCTTCAAAGTAGAACTTAGGTTGGTTATGCTTTCTTGTGTTAGAGAAAACCACTAGTTTCGTTTTGCTAATATTGACTTGCATCCCCACTCTTCTACAAAAATTCTCAAGGGAACATAAGTGCTCTTGCAATCCAAGAGCTTATTTAGCAATCATTAATAGGAATTTTTATAACGAACTTTCCCAAATGGATACTGTCACCCCCTTGCGAATTTAGCCACTTTTCAAGCTTGTCAATATATAAACCAAAAAGGGTAGGATACAATGGGAAACCTTGCTTGACCTCGATATCACTTCTAAAACTTTCAGAAATTCCTGTTGAAGTTCTAATTTTGACATTGGCCTCTTCATACAGCCTATGCACAACTTCTCTCAAATGTCTGGGAACCCCGAGTTCCTCCATTCTACGCCAAAGCTTATCTCTAGGAACCATGTCAAAGGCTTTTTAGAAATCAACAAAGAAACAAAAAACTTCTTCCTTTTTTTCCCAAACATTTTCAATGATGTTCCTTAAAGTTATACAATGATCAACCGTGGAATTTTTAGGTCTAAAACCTGCTTACCCTTTAGAACATTTATCTCTTTCTTCTGCCCACTTGTTGATTTTATTTTCTAACATGCTTCCAAATAAATTTTCAAACAAGGGGTTTATCATTACGGTTATATAATTGGAGGGATTATTGATGTCACCACTCTTGAAAAGAGGTATTTCCATACTAGTTGTCCAATCTATGGGGAACCCCTAATGTATGATGATGTTGAAATTTTTTGTGATGTGAGGTGAAAGAATTTTTAAGCCCCACTTTAGATACTTTGCTTGGAATTCAGCTAAGTCTTTTTCTTTTCCAGCACCCAACTTCTTGATACCCATCTCTACCTCTTGCGCCGTGAACAGTTTTGTGTCTGTGTTGACCAAGGGGGGAGGGTCAACCTTGGGATCCTTCTCATAAATTTGTATTGCATATTCGAACCATTTATAAGTTGTAATGTTTTTTTCAGTTTGCACATTTTTCGGTTGGAACTCCTTCCAAAATAATTTGGGGTTATTGTTCCCAAGGAATATTAGTTCTTCTCTCCTCGAAACCATGAAATCATCCTTTTTATTTCTTAATATATTCTTGTAATCTTTGAGATTTATGTTATCCTTGTCTAATTCCTTCCACATTCTCTTTGCCTTTCTTCATTCCTCATCAAACCAAGCATTAACTGGAAAGAAATTTGTTTCGGACTTCTTAATTTTTTCTCTTTTGCACTCAGCAAGTGTGCTTTGAATTAAATGTGTTAATTCATGACTATGAAGGCCATGAAATTAGATTTCCTCCTTCTCAAAGAGCCCCTCTAGCGTTATTTTTAAGGTATTACAATTCTCTGGAGTCAAAATAATTCTGCCCTTTGGGGGATTTTGTTGAACACACTGATTTTTGACCCTAATTGCTTCTTTCTGGTCTAAGAGAAACTTAAATAAATTGGCTTGTGATCTGATTTTAAGTCCCAAATTTGATCTCCAATCAACATTTCCTCCGTTTTCTCACACAAACTATGCGAGAAAATTACATAATCTACTACACTTACTCCATTGTATGTATTGCAAGTGAAATTACCATACTTTTACCATCTAGTCAAACCATTAAAAATTACTAATTCGAAAGCCCCACATAGCATAAGAAATTTTTATCCAAAGATATTACAGCCTTTATTCTCTGAAATTATTTCCCACAAATGATTACTCGCTATTGTAAACCAGATAGGGTCACAGTCTTCTTTACAACAAAGAATGCTAGCTTGTTCACCTATAGTTCTAGCATTGAAATCCCCCACTATAAGGACTTCACCTAGCTGAGAATATATTGCAATATCTACTTTTAGGGCTGCAAAGGGATCTTTTTGGTCAAGCCCTCTACTTTTGTAGATTTTTTAAACTTACAGCGCAAAGTAGTATGCTGCAATTTTGATGTGATTTCCATTTTATGATATTTTAAGCCAAACAAATTTCTTATTTGGGTCTTCTTTTTCTAGCTAAATGAAATGACCTTATTTTTCTCTCACTAATACCATGATACCCCCGTTCCCTTTTCCATTCCCTGTTGCCTTGTTCCACACTGCTATCTTCTAGTACCCTTCAAACAAAGGTGTCTTGCACCCTTCATGCTCATGTGTTTCTATGAGGAAAATTATGTCTCCACCTTCTGCAATAGGCCCTAACCCAGGTCCTCGTCTCCATGGGTTACCCCTGCAGTTCCAACAAACTAATATTAAGGAAACATCAGTATGACTTGATTGTTAATTTTTTAAGCTATTGTTCATTCACAGTGAGCAAACAAATTTACCTTGATCCTTGAGGGAGTCCCCTCTGACTGGAAGGACTAGATTTTAGTCTAAATCGTGGTTCAAGATGTGCTTGGCATGTTCCTTTTAAAAATAGGAACATCTCAAGCACTAACATATCCCATAGAAGAACCTAGAAATTCATAAAAACATTAAAATCATTAAGTGGAGGAGAAGGGGGAGAAACAAAATTGTCATTAATTGTCCTTGATGGTTCCATTAGTGGAGGACCTTCTACTTAGAGTGCATTAAGGTTTGGAAGGCAAAACTATTCTTCTTCTTTTGCTTTCCTTGCTTCTAGAATTGCTTGGATGATAGAGCAATCAACTATGTTATTCTAGGACAACCTAATAATTATGATGGAATAAAAGGTAGTGCATTTAGCTTCTAGTTTTCTTACTTGCCTCTTAAGCCTGACCATGATATCCAACACTATGTCTTTGTGGAATTCCCTCTACAATAGAGAATTCATCAGCTTGCAACTAACACATGAAGGAAAAGAGAGTCTCTATGTTCCTCAATCTTGGTGTTATGTTGATGGAAGAGAGCCCAAAAATGTTGATTGGATCCCATGAGAGCTCTCCTTTTCTAGAAAATCAAGCTATATGTGTCATAGAATCGAGACAAAGCACTAGTCATAGAGAAATTCCAAAGGGGAGGCTAAAGGCTTCCCCACGTAGACCCAATATGAGGTTAAATATTCTTCAGGATAGGAGACCATGATATCACAAGAAAACAACTAGAAGGCAAGTGAAAATAGACCACAAACCTATGTTCATCCCTAAGTCGAAAAATCGCCACTTAGGTAGTGGCTAGTAATCCTACTCATATAACTAACGTAGGAAAATAACATAGGAATAAAAAATAGTCCAAAAATGGAGATACCTACAGCCTAAGAGAGAATGATCAAGTGGTCAATGCTCAATCCACCCCCACATCCAATATCTATCAAATTCAACAAAATTCCAAATGAAGACAGGCCAATAAAACCCATTCATGTTGAACTAAGAGCTACCACTACCATCCATCCCCAATTTATTCATCCCATCTCAATCATGTACAAAAGGGGCAGCTGCTTCATAATTACAACCTTGTCTTAGCATGAATATGGACTTGTAAGGCCATCTCATCACTTCAGGGAAAATTAATTGCCATTCATATCCTTGCATGAGAACCAAGTGCTCCTTAAAATTGTGATTTGAGGCAAATTGATGGGCCACACATCATTAATACATTGGTGTCGATAAAGCTTACTATCAGGTCTAATGAAAGGTCCCTCTTTCCTTAATGGCAACAATAGCATCGTAATTTTTTTTTTCTCTAAGTGTGGTAGTAGCTTCTCTCCAAGATACTCTACAACATATGTTATCGAGTTACAAGTCATCCAAAATGTTATTCTAGTTAGAATTCATCCAAAATTTTGTTGTATGTTAACCAAGTTTATGTTACTATAATTTGTTTTAGTTGGACCCCTTATTGGTGCACCCTTGGTTCATCATTGGTTATAAAATTAGTTACTCCAAACACTTGAGTTTATGATTAATATCAAGAAGTGTCTACAAACTTATAACAATTCCCTTTACCTCTTCATAGTAAGAGATAAAGTTTCTTATAATTCATCATTGCCTTATCTACAAACATTTTAACTTAAGCTTGACAAGATCCCATACGATTATGATTCAACCTAGAAAATCTAGGCTCCAATTTGGAATGCATCTACAACCCTTGCAAACTTTGCATCAATATTCCTCCATTTATTCTATGTTATATTCAATTTCTTTAAGAAAAGATAGGTGACCAATAAACAGGGACGTATAGCCCACTTGCTTCACCAACATGGATCCTATGTGAAACTGTGTTTCTAATCTCCCTTACTCTTGTATAGAGAAATATGCCTTTGGAAAGGCTACAAGGCCTCTATTCCTATGTCCTATACAAGGAACTTTATTTTTGGATGGTTGTAAGGCTTATGTTCTCTATGCAACCTTTAGACAATGTGAAATAAAAATGTGCCCCAAGTGTCCAGAATGCCAATGAGAACTTTTAAGTTGTAACTTTTGTGCTTCCTTCAATTTGGAGTGCAATTTTCTCTACATTCATGTCTTTGTGCTCTATTGTACAAAATGCATATTTAATTGGTTTTGTTGTCTATTTATCGAGGCTTCACTAGTTTTAGGAATGTAGAAGGCCAAGGTTTTCCTACTTCAATATTTAGAACGCAAAGAAAGATTTCTTCTAATAAATTTTCACCATGAAAATAACCCAACATTCCAAAAGTCCCAAAACACTAAAAAAACATCTTGCATAACAAAAGTTACTTGTTACCCTTTACAATTAAATTTTGAGCAAAGTGCCAAGTTTTTTATATTGGTTTAAATTTTTTAACCAACCTCCAATTGAAAACATAAGACCATTAACAAAGGCTAAATAATTATTTTGCAAATTTGTATTGCAATTTTTCATAATGTAATAGTGAATCAATTTCATCATCTCAAAGAATTGCAATTAGTTTTCAATTGTCTCCTTTCAGTTTTGAATATAGGATCAGCATAGATCCATCTAAATCACAGATCTAACATGAGCCAAGAGGGATCAAATTTCTTTTGTTGCAAACTTATTTTAGAGTGCAAAAAAACAAAGTGTAATTTTTTACTATTTAAATTGCATTTTTGAATGTTATAAAGATTACATAACATGTGTATTGAGTCATTTTATAATAATTCATGTTAAAATATTTTATTCATAATTTACATTGGATGTTTTATTTTTATAAAAATTATATTATTTAAGATAGACATCGATATTTATTACTAGAAGAGTAAAAGTGAAATATCAACAACCGAGTTAATTGTTTTGTTAATAGATTTTTAATTGTTTATTTATAAGGTTATTTAATTTTTGTTTTTTAATTATTTTTTTGAGGACGTGACATACTTACACATAAAAATTATATTATTTAAGATAGACATTGGTATTTATTACTTGAAGAGTAAAAGTGAAATATGAACAACTAAGTTAATTGTTTTGTTAATAGATTTTTAATTGTTTATTTTTATGGTTATTTAATTTTTGTTTGGTTTACATGAACCAAAATGATTTTAATTATTTTTTTGAGAACGTGACATTCTTACATATGTCTTTCATACTAGATTGTAGAATAAACCTCTAGACTCAATAAAAAAATGCTTCATAAAAATCGTGATAAACTTATAAACAGCCAAACCTCCTTACCACCTCTAAGAATATGGAATATTGACTTAGTGAGAGTACGAGTGCTAAGAGATTAGCGAGCAAACTTGGAAATAAGGTACTAATACGAGCCTTATAAAATTTAACCTTTGTAACTAATCCATGATTGAATAGTTAATCAAGCGTGTTGGGAAAAAGATGCAAATGACTCCACATTTAAGGTAAAAAATAATGTTGGTTGAAGGTTCAAATAATTTTAAAAGATTTGGAGGGAGATGGTGGGTTGCCCCAGCTATTCATACCACGAATTGTCAATGTCACTGTTACATTGTAGTGGGGTGTGTTTTTAAATTAAAGCATGAGAGAGGAGGGAAACCCAATTCAATTTCAAATGCACAAACAACGTAAACACTCTCACGCCTTTAACACCTGCGTACGACCGGTGGGTAAATTTCCATTACGGAAATTCGCCAATAGTTTCCCTCAACCAAAGAATCGCTAAATTTCAGGACTCGGAACCAAAACTCGACTGGGAGTTTGTGATAGCCATTTCTCTACAGCCTTTCATCATGTAGAATCCATGAAATGGACGGACGGTTAGAGTGAATTTTTTTCGTTCAAAATAGCAGAGAAATGGGCCGGAGGGCACATTAGCAAAATAGAATCTCATTAATCCTAAATTCATCATAACAATGGCACCGAGTCATCAATTTCTAAAGTGCAGGAATGGATTGGCAAATGTTTATGGCTTATCTCATTGAGCCACAGATTCCAAAATGCCCAAGCATTCACTGTATTAATGAATTGAATTATCCCAATTAAGTATCAACATAAAAAGAATCTCTTAACCTTAAACATATCTCAGAGAATCCTTACTGCAAACAAAATGAATCACAAAATAAATATAACGACTTTACTTTGGAAGTAAAAATGGGAAAAGTAAAATTAATGGGATTTTACTTTTTCTTTATTCTGATCATCTTTGGTTAAAATGCGATTGATACTCTTTGTGCCACCTCTTCTTTCTAGTTCTCCAAATGGCCCTTCTAAAATGGAACTATTCTTTCTAGTTCTCCAAATGGCCCTTCTAAAATGGAACTAGAGCATCAAATAAAAAGAATTAGGGTAAAGTTAAAGGATAATAGTCATGATCCTTTATTTTTCATTTATTTATTTTTAGAAGTCTTTTCTATATTTTTTTTTTTTTTCTCATTTTTTTATCAATTTTTATATTCACTTTGTTTTACAACGTTTTTTTAATCTTCATTAATTGGCAAATTGCATTATACATATTGATTCATACACTCATTCCTCGATTTCTATTTCATATCACGTCTCCCCAATGAGAGGCTTTCTGGACTGAAAAGCTCAAAGAAATAAATTTGGATTAATGTGCATTCTATCTGCTCCTTATGAACGTGGCTATAGCTTTAGCTTTTGGCCACATCTCTGACTCTAGCTCTCATCTACAACTCACACTATGGCCCTAGCTCTAACACATGACTCTAGCTCTAGTTGTTAGCTCACTTAATCCCTTGCATAGAAGTTTGCTCCCTAACTCTCAGTTCTAAACAATCCCTAGATATGAACTTGGATTCAACACTCATTCTCATCTCTCTTTTTCATAGACAATCCAAGTCAAGTAAAATATTAGTCCTCTTATTCAATTTGACCCCAATATGTTGCCACGATGCAACAACCCCTAAAGAGGAAGTGTGGCATACCTTCTTCTACTAGGATCAACTACTTCCCAACATGAAAACAACTCTCTAGTGCTTGCACATGATTACAAGCACTCTTCAACTTCTCCCAAACACACCCAATATCATTGACCCTCATGCAACAATCTCTGGCACATCTCAAAAAGGAGTTCCCCAAACGTAATATCGAAAACAAAACTAGAGTGTGACTACCCTTACCATCAACATGTTATTCATCTTTTGGGTGTCATTGAACTCTACTACTTTTATAGCTCCTTGGCTAGATTCTACTCCTTGGATTGAAGATGTAGGCAAGGCTTCATCTTTTTCATTTTCACCCTCCACCCCCTTTTACTAGTTTTGTACTTTTGGGGGTAGAACTCTAGATGAAGTTTCCAACATTCTTCTTCTCAATGGTCATTCAAATTGCAAAGGTGGAAAGAGTTCTTGGTGTTGTTATACATGTTTCTTAAGATAGTCTCCCTCTTCCTCTTACTCTAAGTTTGTTGTTGTATTGGAAAAGTGTTCATGTCCTTCTTCCTCTGAAAACATCCATGCTCGTGGCATATGGCTTAGTTCTCCCAACAAGATGCTTCAAGATGGTGTTTATTCTTATAATGTGCAAACCCCTGAGTACAAACAATTGGAAGTGATATGGTGTTTCTTCCTATAACAATGACAAAAAAGGGAAGCCTTGTTTGATGTATTAGGTCCCTTGGTCTTCTCTTTTTTCCCTCATCAAATTATCTTGTTGCTTCGCCCTTCTTCAATCTACAGCAAGAAGGTTGTAGTGGTAGTGGATTTCCGCCTTCACTTACTATTTCTCATTCCCCTAATAAGAATACCAATTCAGTGTTGTCTTTCACCTTCAAAAAATGGTATTCACAGTCATGGGATCTCCCACTCTACGATCAAATATTAGGCCTTCATGCCTGAACCACAATGTAGCTACAATGGGGCTCAAGGTTCCTTTTCTTCTCTTCTCTAGCCATATTCCATCATAGCCCATCATCCTTAAGTGTCTAGAAACAATACCCTTGGTATGCTTTTCGAATTCACCAATCTCGTCTTGAGAAATGTCTATGGAATGTAAACTTACCAAAGTGGCTTTAGTAACATTGATTGCTTTGATAGTGGAAATTGAAAGTGACCTTGCTTCCCAATGCTCTTGGAGAGTTGCTTTGAGATTTGCTAAGGCCTTCTCCTTTTCTACCAACTCTTATTGCAATTGTGTCATCATTTGATTGAACCTATCTTCTGGCCAGTTATATAACTAAATGACCTTCTCTTCTCGTTGCAAACACTTAGCTCATCCCAAATTTTATTAACTTGTTATAGGTCAATTTGGGCATCATTCCCCGTGACCTGTTCAAATTGGAAATCGTCCCCAGGACCAATGAAATAGGATCTATCATCCCCTTCCATTTCAGTTTCTATATGCCCCAAGAGAAGAAAAAATCATTCATGGCTTCTATTGTGAGATTTCCAAGGTTTGAAGTATATGATATATCACTTATGAGCTCACCAACGCTGCCTCTCAAGGGAATAACTACGTTGCATATGCAGCATCCTCCATTCAAGGGTGCACTGCAATGCACTTCCCGACATTCAAGAGCGCGTTGGTCAATTAGGAGTGAAATTCTCATTGTTCTGGAATCTCCACATGGCCAGTGCCTTCTAGAAGAGTCCATATGTGTCAAACTTTGAATCCAAGTGTCCATTTAACACCTCTAAATTTGGGAACATGTCTTTCCTATTATTAGAAAGTCATTCATTGAGAAACTACCATCAATTTCCCTATAATTTGAGCACATATCCTATTACTAAGGAAGGAAGAATTTTGGTAAAGAAATGTTGTTGGATTCTCATTTGAGAGAGTGAAAGAACTGATATGTTGTTGGTGTGATGTTGGATGTGATGAGGCTGAGATGAAGCTAGAGCTGGTGACATCAAATTGATCATTGGTTGTAACCTCCCCCTTCTACTCTTTAATAAATATTGGTGTTCATTTTCTCAAATATGTATCTATTTATGCTTCTATTTCTCATGCAATGGATTCTTGAATGATATATAGGTTTCACGTTTAATCGATTTAAGTGATTAAGATAAGTAGGCATTTGTATATTGCAATCTATTTTATGTTCTTTGTTTATACTTGCAGGAAACAATCTGGCAATCTAAGTTGGATTGAAGGTGACAACAAAAACGATAGAAGGAGAAGAAGAAATGCTTGGATCACAAGTAGGTTCTTCTATCATTCTGTGTCTATTTATTCTTAGAGAAAGTGATAGCAAAGTCTTTCATCTGTTGTTCTAAGTGCCTAGCACAACACTTAGGGAATTTAATTTATCCATAGATCACAATTATGCATAACAAATTGGTGACTCCGCTAGGGAGTTTCCTATCATTCCTGGTGTTTTTGCCTCTGCTAATCCTCATCAGTAGCATCTACTTTCAGTTATTAGACTTTTGAATGAAAGAATTGCATTAGAAGTGTGTTATGTAGCTTGCATTTTCAACCACTGTTGCGCCCAACGCATTGTTGTTCAAGACACATTGCACTGCAGTGCATTGTCTCCCACTCAGGGGTGCATTGCAATGCATTGTCTCCCCTTAGAGACTGTGTTTGCCCCTTCATCCAACCAAATTCCATTCAATTTTTTTTAATATTGCAACAAGAAACAATGAAAGTGGCATCCAGAAACATCATTCCTTGATCCTAGTGAAAAATAATCACCTAAACTAGGTGGGGCCCACACAGGCTATTTTTAGGTGTATGTCTATTTTTAGAATGGTGAGAATATTCTAAAATTAGCAAGATGTTGATTCTAGATGGTTGAGATAATTCTATCTTTAGATGAATTTATCTTTTTAGAAGATGGGAAAAATCTATTTATAGATCACAAATCTAAAAATAGAATGCATGTCGATTATTCTTAGCCCTTAATAATAATCAGACAATCAATAGTAACTTATTCTCTTGGACCACTTTATTTCAGTGAAAAGATGCGGCACATCAGTGGGCTGAATGAATTATGCAATTCCTAGGGTGGTTGGTGACTCATGCATGGAGGACTTCGTTATAACTAATAGCGGCAAGTTGTAACAAAGTTGGAAGAGTAGTTATGTGAGTTGTTTTTTAGTTTAACTCAGTTCAGTGAGTTAAACTCAGTTGTGCTAGTTGTATCTGAACATACACTAGTGAAATATGAGTGAATTAATTAGTTAATTAATTCACAAATAGTGTCTTACTTGCAACTAAAGAAATACAACAGTTAACTACTTGCATGTCAGATCCAATGGAGACCCAGTGGAGAGATAGGTGAAAGGGTGAGATGGAATATCTGTTGTGACTATAGTGATGCATTCAATGCATCTACACACACATTGGAGATGCTTATGAGGATTGTACAGTGCAAGAAAAGTAAGTTCAAATTCATTTAGAGGTCTTCTTCAGCAGGGATTGCACAGTGGAGGCGGGCTATCAGGAGGAAAGAAATTGGTGCATAGATATGCAAATTTATGCATGACAGTGTGTAATGATTGTTGATTGTACTGAGAGCTTGATGTACTAAGATTTGTATGAGATTATTACATGATCCATTGATATACATAATATATGATAGTTGGGGTTTTCAGCTTTAAGCTTTCCCGTTAAACAACTGTGTTTATGTGCGATTGATTTTGCTTTAAATGTGTTTTGCAATTGGCGATTTAATTTCCGCAAAGAATTAAGTGGAAGGATTTTGTATTTAACATAAGTTAATTTGTTAGATCAGGGGATTCCGGTAATATACATGCATCTTGTATAATTACTATATGGTATTGTTGACGGGAAAATATGTTCGGCCAACAGTAGGGGATCTCCCCGGTAGAAAGTCCCAATTAGACTTTGAACCGTTTGGAGTAGGGATCCCGTCCGGGGTGTGGGTCCGGCTACCACTTAAATGACTTTCTCTTCGGTCTCGAGCAACCTGATTGAAACTGCAAACATACACTTATTCACATGATACAGAATACATGACTGATGTATCAAACCAATATATGACAACTGTGCGTAGCAAGGTAATAAAAAAAATGCATGCGCCCAGGAAATGTCGTTAGCAACACATCTATGGGGTAATGCATACAAGATAATCTGACCACCAAAGAAACAGTTCTTTAATGGCGAGAATATCCCTTAACTTTCCGAAAGATATAACGAAATGCTAATAAAACAGTTCATTAACATTCATCATAAGAGTAAATAGCAAACTTGAGCATCATCAACACAATCACATATAGCTATGGAGCATGAATGATGCTATTAATAACACAGATTCATTAATCAAAAGATATTCTGAAACTATACGCAGAATACACATAGTGTGGTCACAGCTAGACACATCATCCAATCAAAGGGATTTTAACAAGTATTTGTATTACATATGTCAAGAGTATGATTCTTCAATTACAATGCAATATTGCCTTTCAGTCCACAAAAGAGGAGCCCTTTACTATGTGCCCCACAGGGGTATTTATAGATTCAAGAGACGCTCTTATGGCCTTCCGACGCTTCAACTTCCCAACGGTTCAGCTTCCTTGTGACCTTTACCACACTTGCGACCTGCGACCAGAAGATTGCGACCTGCGACTTGGTCGCAGGTGCGACCTGCGACCTGGGGGACAAAAAGCGACCTGCGACCCAGCGGTTAAACTATGGAGGTGGTCGCGTAATTGAGGTTTCTGGAACGTCAACTTTCTTGCCCTTGAGGAAATCTCGCCAAGTCTGGTAATCCGCTGCTATAGGGGCGACAAGAGGGGTTTCCTCTTTTATTCGATGCATACATTCCAGGGCATTCGGTATCAGAGTCTCCTTCTTCTGAGAGATCAGGATTGAGAGGGAGGCAAGCTTGGTATAGATTTGTACTGGAGTGACAAGCAACCGATTTAGGTTCTCTTGTGATGCCTCGAATCCTGGTGCGGCAGCAGCTTGTCTCACGGGTTGCAGAAAAGACTGAATTTCCTGCTCTACCTGCTCCCAGTCTTTAGTTTCATCCAGTGCCCCTAATGACGGAATGTGATGAAGAGCGTTCATGGAGTCAATACCACTGATTAGGTGATTATATGCAGACATCACTTTGTCCAAATATTTGGCCAGCTTGTCTTTGGACTGCATATTCATCCGAATTTGTACTTTGGCTTCTTGCATATGACTCCAATCCTTCCTAGGCACATGTTCAGGAGCTTGCTGATACTGCGTTGTCCAGCTCATCATTTTGTCCAAAGCTGCCGAGGCTTCCCTGAGCTGCTCGTGCTTCTGTTTGGTTTCCTCTCGTGCCTCTGCCAATGGGGCCACTGTTTGTTTTAGTGTGAGCATTTCTTTATATACTTGCCTCATGGTCATTTCCAAGACATCACACTCTTTCCTGACCGCCAGTGGGACCTCGTTCACTTGGGCGGGCTTACCTTGGAGCTGTAGCATCTCACTCTCTAATCTTGATTTCTCCTGCTCCGATGCTTTTAGCCTGTTCTGTAGGGAAATAATCTCCCTGCTCATTCTAGTGACATTTTCCTCCGTGGCTGCGGCAAAAGCGGTGCCTGCTGACGCTATCATAACATGGTTAGTCCTTGTATCTGGGACTATGTCCTTTCCAGTGGCGACCGTAGATATGGCGGGATGGCTTTGCGCCAAGGATTTCCTTTTCTCCTGCCGTATTTTGAAAGAGAATTGGTCAAATGTCAATCTGGTCAGGTCGAAGACTTCTTCTTCTTGCTCCCGGAGAAAATCATCAACATTGAGGGTACTTTTCGCGCCACCTGAAGGGATATCCAGGGGAGATATGTCAATGTCGTCTATTAGCTCGTCCTCCTCATCCTGTGTTTGATCCTTTTCTTTCTCCTTTTGCCGGCGCTCGGCTTCTGCCTTGTCGTGTTCCTCCTTCTTCCTACGTTCTGCCTCTGCTTCTGCTTCCTTTTCAGCTTTTCTCTTTCGCTCTGCCGCGGCGGCTTGTTCTGTCTTCTTTTGACGATCGACTTTGTCGAGTTCTTCCTTAAGTGCTTTTTCTGCCGCCGCCTGTGCCTCCTTTTCCTGTCTTTCCTTTTCCTCTTCCTTTTTCTTTTTTCGCTCTGTCCTGGCATCTTTCTTACGTTTCTCTTCATCCTCCTTCATTTTATTTTCCTCTTCCTTCTTGGCTTGGGCTTCTGCTTCCCTTTGCTGATCTGCGGTGTCAGGCCCCGTACCGGTCTGTGTTCTCTTATCTTTGGAGGAAGAAGAGCCTCCAAGCTTATGGCTTCTATCTCCTAAATTCTGGTGATCCTCTTCTTCTCGGTCAGAGTCGATCCCTGGAGCTAGATGCCTGTCTGCGTTGTACCAGTTTCTTTTTTCGTCCTCTGCCGGGCGCTCGACATGCTGATAACTCCATCTAAAATTGGCCCTTTTACAATGCTCAGGAACTATCCTGACTGGGTCATAAGTTCGGCAATCCAGATTTCTGAAGTGATAACTTTTTACCTCTTCCCCTTCACGCCCTACTTCTCTGAAGTCCTTGACTGTATAAGCACCAATGGTGAGAGGTAGAGCGGGCCAAGGTTTCTTCTTCCCTTTGGAAAGGACGTTAGAGAAGCCCGAGGTCATCTGGAAACATAGCTCCTGCATGAGCACCTTATCGGTAATAAACTTAGGCAGAGCATGTGGTGCTTTAAATGAGCCAAATACTCGGATGATTGTGAATTTAGCGAATGGAAACCAGTGTGCCACCTGACCTAGTGTCTCCATTGCTCGCCAAGACATGCAGGGGGTGTCTTGACAAAATAGTTTCCCGTAAAGGGCGGGAATGAATATATGAGAGATTTGCTCGATGTCTGACTTGTACCTGGATTCCCAGAATACCTTGGTCTGCAAATGTATTGCCTGGGTCTGTTCGGAGTCCCAGTTATGTGGCCATCCCTCAACATGCAACTGGGCACAGACAGCATCTAATAGATACGAAGCCATATAGAATTCTGACGGCGCTCCCTCATCTGGGGCTAAAGCTGAAGCCAAATTTGTGTGCATGGAGCCCATTAATATACCAGCCCAATTGAACCGAGTGTCGTGTACTGTTACGTGTTCCATAATGGTTTCCCATGTTCCTTTGAAAGTGGTGGCATCTGAACGCCCGTATACTCTGCACAGCATGGCGGCCACTAACTTATACACCTTCCTCAGACTGGCCACCGGGTACTCCTGGTCATTTTTGATTTTAAATTTATCTGGTTCCGCCCACCATTTTCTGATTGTATCAACCATCGGCACTTCATTTGCAGAAAACCATCTCGGGGTGAAGTTTACCTCTAGTTTGGGGAGCGAGTAGTAGACCTGTGCTTTTGAGCTCTCCAACGTTGCAAAAGCTTTACCTCCACTATCTCGGATTGCGAAATTCTTAGGATCCATCTTCTGTATGATCCAATCTAACATTTCTGGGCACGAAAAGATGGCGGGATGTGACCCTGCTAGGTGCAATTTGGATTTCTTAACCTTCAGATATACTTCCCGGTCCGGGAGATCTTCTGGAAACTCATCTTCTGGTATGGCGAACTCGCGGTATACTTCATACCACCTAAGGATGTCCTCCTTTGCGAAGGTGCAAAGGGTGTCTCTGTATATTGGTGGAGGAGATGTTTGTATGTCTGTGTCTGACTCTTCCTCCACTACCTGCTTAGTTCTCCTTCGGGATACCCGGGGTGCCATATCGCTAGAGTCGGAGAGGACCGGTACCGTATCTGCTCTAGATTCACCTGTTGCATTCAGGAAAGAATCCCAGGATGAGAAAGACATGATGATAATGGCTAAATAAAGTCTACACATGCAAAGTTTAATTGACTGTTCTCTGGGAGTCGCTGGGTCGCTGATCCACAAAAAGGACTCACATGCGACCTCGCGACCTTGCGACTAGGTCGCAGGGTCGCAGAGTCGCTAACAGGGAGTTTTGCGACCTTGCGACCTTGCGACCGGGTCGCTAGGTCGCAGGTCGCACTTGAGCCTGCCGGGGGGTTTCGCGCGCGCGCATTTTTGCGGATAAACTTTCCCTACAGGGAAAAATACGCGGCTTGAAAGGGTCTAAACTGACAATAAGGCATAGCCATGAGGAATTGGGCAAGAGACGGGTGACCCTGGGGTTTGTGGGAACCAAAACAAAAAATAAACTCAACCGGAAACCCTATCTGCTCACCAGCAAGTAATTAAGACCATGGGGTGGTTGGATTTTAGCAAGAACTGCTGGGAAAGGAAAAATCAGGGAGGATATGGCAACTTACCTGGAAGAAAACGCGCCAGCCGACCTGTCAGAGCAATTCCACGATTTCCGCCGCAAGTCACAAATGCGACCTAGCGACCTACCCTTATAAAAAGGAGTCGCACGTGCGGGCAATAAATGAGGTCGCAAGTTGTCAGTTTGCGACCTTGCGACCTCGCGACCTTAAGGTCGCTGGGTCGCAAAGGTCGCTGAGTCGCTAATTCCTCTAATACTTCATTTTGCGACTTTGCGATTTTGCGACCTTAAGGTCGCTGGGTCGCAAGGTCGCAAATTTCTTGACTTCCGACTCTTGCGACCTGGCGACCTATGCGACCTTAGGGTCGCAGAGTCGCATAGGTCGCATGGGTCGCAAATCATGGGTCCGCGACTTAGCGACTTGCTCTTAAAAACTTTACTTGGCTTTTTTCCTTCTTTAGTTTCAAAGGGGGCTCCAAAAATTTTGAAGTGTGTGTCATAATTTTATGTATTTTTGGAGGGTGTTGTAGGAGCTACAACAAATGGCGATTCACTGGATGAATTCAGAGTCTCTGCTGATGAAGGGTCGATGAGGGAGGAGGGAGGGGTCTAATACTAGCTTGTTCTTTTACCTCAAAGTTTACACCTTCCTTCCTTTGCCACCCCGCATAGTCGCCTGCCCTTTTGGCTTATTGGGTGCAGATCAACCGAATTTTAATTCCTCACGCTCCAGGATCGAGAGGGTCGGGGAAACCTTGGACAACTGCAGGGTCCGGTACAATTATTTCGTCCTCATGGTGTTGCTCCGCTGCCAGTGAACCTCTCGGCTCCGGCGGAGTCACTGCCTAAGGAGTCGTGAACGTTGCTCCGCTGCCAGCGAGCCTGGTCAGTACCCCGGCGGAGTCGTTACAACACCTCTCTGCGCAGGAAGCCTTTCTCAATCCTTCACCCTTTATTTGTGTGTGATTGCACTTATTAGAGAATGTGCCTGTAGCACTTATTTAGATGGGCATATTTTGCCTGGGCGGATGAGGGATCCCGACTTATTTTGCTTGCAGAGAGGTTGCTCCTGGTCTCATATGAGGACTCGGGTTTTTCCCAGATGACCTGTAATTCTCTTAAGTTAGCCCTGTTCCCTCACGATCCGGTTGCTGCTATGCAAGACCTTCTCTGCCTGCACCCTTCGAAGCCGCTAGGTGGTTCCTTATGCTTGAAGACTCTAGTAAGGCCGTGTACTATCCTTAGGTGCCCGTCACAAGCGAGTTTCGACTGCCCCGTGTTTTGCGCGAAGGGCCTTTCATCAGCATAGAACCTCTTCAAGGAGTGAGCCAGTTGCGGGCAGCTTAGACAAGGTTTTCTTTGAAGAGCTAGAGAGAGAGTTTTTTTTTTTTTTTTTTTTTAGGGGTTTAAGTAAAATAGTGTTTGAGGTCATGCCCGTTTACCGGGAGGACCTCGACTTTTCCTTCCAGAGTTTGCAATCAGAAAGTATGGGGACCCACCTTTTCTTTAACCTGAAAGGGACCTATCCATAGTGCTTGAAATTTGGCATGTTTTCCTTTTTCTTCGTGTGCTTTATCCCACTTTAGGACAAGATCTCCTACTTCAAATTTTTTATCTCCTGCAGACTTTTTATCGAACCATTTCTTGATCCGACTCTGGTGGATGGTGAATTTCTCCCGGGTTTTCTGCCTTTCCTCTTCTAATTTTAGCAGGGTGTCAATGCGGGTTTGCAAGGTGGGGCAAGGGGTACCATGACACTCTTGAGACAACTGCAGAGCAGGAAGAGACAAATTGGGAGGGAGGACAGCTTCTTTCCCATACATGAGAAAATATGGTGAGGTGCCTATTGAGGACTTAGGGGTGACGCGATCAGCCCACAGTGCATTTTGGAGAGCATTATGCCAGTTGCGTTGGTGAGACAGTAAGGTCTTTTTAATGATGCGAATCAGATTTTTATTGGTTGATTCCACTAGACCATTTCCTTGGGGATAGTATTTTGCAGAGTGTTTAAGAACGATACCATTTTCTAAAGCAAAATCATATAATTTAAAAGATGAAAAGTATGTTGCATTATCAAATACCAAGGAAGTCGGAACGCCAAACCTGGTGATGATGGAATGAATGACAAATTGCATTACCTCCTGATCGTTGACTTGGCGTAATGGTACTGCTTCAACCCACCTGGTGAAGTAATCAGTGGCTGTTAGGATGTACCGGTGTTGCTTAGAAGAGTGGGGTGGGATCTCGCCAATGACGTCTAGACCCCATTGTTGAAAAGGCTCTTCCACTGCTACTGACAACAAAGGGGCGGCGGGGCGCGCTTCTCGGTTGGCGAATTTTTGGCATTGAACGCACTTCCGAACATATGCGTGGGCATCTCTGAAAAGAGTTGGCCAATAATAACCTGCTCGCATTATTTTATGGGCTGTAGTATCCCCGGCAAAATGACCTCCTGCTGGTCCATCATGCAGCTCGATTAAGATCTTCTGAGCTTCATCATATTCCAGGCAGCGTAACATGACCCCATCGGAATGTTTCTTGAAAAGCTTCCCTTGGATTAACTGGTAAGGAGCAGCTTTGAGTCTGATTGCACGTTTCTGCCGGGCATTTAGAGCGGGGTCCAATGTACCGTGTGCTAAATATCCTGAAATATCCGAGTACCAAGAAGGGTCCTTTACCTGAGGCACGACGTCAGTTTGGTACATATCAATTTCTTGTTCCCAATTATCTTCTTCACTCTGTTGGGAACTTGCGGCCTCTGCAGCCATCTGGCATAAACCTTGTCCTTTAAATGTGCGTGCTGGCTTAAACTCTAAGTCATATTCTTGCATACATGCAACCCAGTTCCCTCGTCTCTAGCCCAGCTCCTGCTGCATGAACAGTGAGCGAACAGCTGGGTGGGGAACGTAAACTGTGACATGGTTTTTCAAAATGTATGGTCGGAAATGTTTGACCGCTTTATATACCGCATAGGCCTGTTTCTCGATTTCGGGATAATTTAATTCAGCTCCCTGCAGACCGGTGCTCATGAATGAAATGGGACACTCGTCATTATTTCTGTCCTTTTGTGTGAGTACGGCTGCCAGGGACGAATCCGAAGCGAACGTATACAAGCTGAAATCTCTGTCGAAATCTGGGCTCTGGAGGGAAGGCGCTTCGACTATAGCTTTCTTGATCTGGTCGAAAGCTTCCTTTTCGGGCTGATTCCATTTGAAGGTAGCATTTTTCTTTATCATTCCCTGTAGTGGCTTAACTATCTGGGCGAAATCTGATATAAATTTACGTACAAAATTGATCTTTCCTAAGAAGGACTGCATTGCTTTCTTACTGCTGGGGGGAGGAATCTGAGCAATGGCTTTCGCACGTTCTGGATCTACGACAATGCCTTGCTTGGTTATGATATGACCCAGTAGATTTCCTTCTGCTACGGCGAAAATGCTCTTCTTTAGGTTGAGCGAGATACCGTATTTTCTGCACCTTTCGAAGATCTGTCTGAGGTGACGCAAATGATCCCCCCGATGTTTAGAAAACACAGTAACGTCATCCAAGTAAACCACCACACTTTGGCCTATCAGACCCCTGAATGCTATATCCATAGCTCTTTGGAAAGTTGCCCCTGCGTTGATTAATCCAAAGGGCATGCGCCTGTACGCGAAGGTTCCCCACTTAGTCCGAAAGGTAGTCTTTAACCTGTCTGGTTCAGCCACTAGTACTTGATTGTAGCCAGAGAATACGTCCAACAAGGAGAACATTTCTGAGCCGGACAATGCTTGTAGTATCTGCTCCATAGGGGGCACTGGGTAATTATCTTTACTCGAGGCCCGGTTTAAGTTTTGGAAATCTACACATAAGCGAATTTCACCTGACTTCTTCCGTACCGGAACCAAATTGGACACCCATGTGGAATGGTGAACTTTGAAGATAATGCGGGCATCCAAAAGTTTTTTGAGTTCTTTTAGAATCAGTGGCTCCATCGTAGGATGTACTTTCCTAAGCTTCTGTTGGAATGGTTTTATATTTTCTTTAATGGGTATCACATGTTGTATGATTCGAGTATAGTATGTGCGTAAGTCCTCATATGTCCAAGCGAATACGTCACGATACTTGCGAAATAACTGAGTGAAATCTTGAGCCTCTTGGGGGGTGCAGTCTTTCCCCAGGTTGACGAATTTAGGATTATCTTCTGATCCCAAGTTCACTTGTCGATGAGCCAAGATCGAGCTCTGTACTTTTGCATTTGGGGGCCCACGGAACCGATTTTGCAGATCGAAAAGCTTCTCCAGCGATACCACCCCTTTAGGCATGGGGTTTCCTTTGACTTGCTCGTACTCCTTTTGCATAGCTTGGTCGTGCTCCTCTTCATCTATAGCAGCGTCTTTGAATATCTCTGAATTGCACATAAATTCCAGCACCTGTTGATCATCATCAAAAACACGCAAATTAGTGATATTGTCTGGCACGGAGGGTTTATACATAACTTCAATAGAAAAACCGTCCCTCAAAGGAGTGAACCTGGCGGCAGCATTAGCTAGAGTATCTGCTGCTGCGTTATGCATTCTTAGAACAGATTTAATACCAAAAGCGTCAAAAGCAGAAATTAGCCGCCATACCTCTTGCTGATACGCCTTCAAATGTGGAGACAAACAGTGAATAGTATTGCGTACCTGCCGAGTGATAATCTCGGAGTCTCCAATGACCCATAAGCATTTTACCTTCAAATCCAGCGCCTTTTTAAGCCCAAGGATCAAAGCTTCATACTCGGCAGTGTTGTTAGTGCATTGGAACTCAAGTCGACAAGAGACTAAGAATTTTTTCTTATGCGGATCAAGCAAAACGCAGCCAGCGCCAGAACCATCGAGATTCTTGGAACCGTCGTAATACAAGGTCCATATGTCGCTTTCCGGGTCCTTGGGAGTAATGGATTGCGGAGGAATTTCGGCTTGGTGTGAGACAGTTTGGGCTTGTTCCTCTGCGACGAGCGTCATTTCAGAAAGGACTTCGGGGCCTACTGAAGACTGAGGAGGTCGATAGCATCCAAAAATGGACTCCAGGAAACACATCCCGAGTTCCTCTTGGGCAAAGCTGATGGGTTCATTTGTGGCATCCAAATCAGTTACAGTATGTTTCATGTATGGTTCGCTTTCGACTCTGATTTGGTTATTTATCCCCTTGTAAGGTAGCCATAAGTGGGACCAATCTGTGGCAAAGTATCCTTGCAACTTGCTAGACCAGTCCCTGCTAAGCAGTACACCATAAGCTTCAGGGATGTCAACAACCACAATATCAATACATTGATGGACCCTAGAGTCGGATGAGAGGCGAATGATGACATTGTTTAATTCTCCAACTGCTGGTACTTGAGATCTGTCCAGTTGAATGATTTTTGCGTCAGTTTTCTCTGGGAGGATGTTGAGTTTCTTGCACACAGATAGAGGCATGACATTCGTGGATGCACCAGAGTCAACGAGACAATTGTGAACGTTGAAATTAAACATCTCAAAAGACAAGAGGAATGGAGGGGTGGATCCTCTCAAATTCGCGTTGACAGCGTTCACTATAGATTGGATATCTGGACTGGTTTGTGCAGATGTATTGCTCACAGTTTTCGTATTTTGGTTGTTGGCGAAAGCTTTTAAAATAAGCTCCTTTTGATTTGTGATGCGGGCCAGCTCATAGAGCGAGATATTAGCTCTGGTCTTTTTCATGTCCTCCACTATGTTGTAGCTAGTATCGGTTTGGGGACTAGGTTCGATAGTGTTTTTCGAGGATTCTACCGGGAGCTTAGTCTTGTGACTTGCTTTGCTGTTGCTATTTGTGGGCTTATCCGGCGTAGCGTGTCCTTCGTTTCCAGGGGGAAGAATTTTCCTCAGGAAAGCCCTTTTCTTGTCTTCATAAGATTGTTCGGGAACGGATCCTTTGCTTCTAAGACTATAGTTTCGAGTGGGTTGAGCCTTGGGACTGCCTGCCATGTTGATATCAATGGGAACAAGACTCTCCCCCCCGCGGATTATATCAAAAGTTAAGACAGAGGCTCCTGATTCCCCATCTAGGAGCGATCCTTCATCTCGATCAGAAACATCATCCTCTGTCTGGTTTCCCGGAGTTTGGTCATCCAAAAGTTGATTAACTACTGCGGTCATGCTGCCAATCCATTGCGGGCACGTTTTTTCGGAATGGGCAGCTTGGTGAAACGAGCAAAAATTGTCTTTCCCTATTTCTTCCACGTTGAGAGCGGCACTGGAGTTTGACGGAGGTCTGCTGGTGTTGGGATTACTCTTCTTGAAAAAGGGTTTTGGGGGTTTATTTGTAGTTGAGGTTTCAACGCCCTTTCTCTTTAAGTCAGAGACCTCATTCGTTAGAAGTTTGAGGGTCTTGGCCATACTCTCGAAATCAAAAGTTTCTCTCTCTCTATTAGGGGTCGAAGACTGACCTTTTTTAGTGGTTGGTTTGTGATCATCTTTTCCTTCATGGTCCATAACTCCTATCGACAACATGTCCTTCTCTACCGCGAGAGCAACAGCGTAATTTGCTGTAAGGGTAGCGCGGGCCTCACGTTTGATGAAAACGGCAATATCCCTAGGGAGAGCTTTAGTGTAGTAGTCGATGGTGATAGAATCGTCCAATGCTAAGTTTGGAGGAAATTTTTGCAATATTGTGGCGAAGCGTTGGTTAAAGTCTTTAACCTTCTCGTTTCTGTGACACTTGATGGTGCTTAACTCTGTGAGGAGCATAGAGGGTGTTTTATCCTCTGCAAACTTTTGCAGGAACACGCGACGGAACTGGTCCCATGAAGTAATAGAAGCACTGGGTAGGGAACGGTACCAGGTGGCTGCAAGGTTTACAAGAGTGTGTGGGAACAGTCGACAAGCGACATCATCGGACTGAACTCTCATGATTTGTAGGGCCAGATAGAAACTACTAATATGATCTTCCACTGAGGTACCTTTCTCAGGATCAAACTTAGGAAGATGCTTCTCCGGGTGTCTAGGCATATCATGGAGAGGACCTAAAAGAGCCAATGGGGATTGAGCCATCCAGGCTAGGGGCTGCACCCTCCTGGGGCGTTGATGATAACGAGTTTCGACCTCGGATTCACTTCCAGTCCCTGACACTGATGCTCCGTCCTGATGGCGAGAGTGCTCATCTCGGTGTCTTCCACGGTTATTCATGTTTCTAAGGTACTCCCAGTTGTGGAGAGGGGATCTATTTTGGTTTTGGTGGTGATGATGGTTGTTGTGATGTCTCCGGCCGTGGACCATATCTCCTCTACCTCCACGTCCGTGACCCCTATTAACCCCACCCTCATTTCTTCGGGGCCTATTTCCTTCTCTTACATTTCTTCGGGCAGTGTTAACCTCTCTCTCATTCCTTCGACCCCCCTCTCCTTCTTCTCGCAGGTCGTACACTTGGTTGTCGTTCCACTGATGTAAGTCAGGCTGAGGTTCGAGGAAAGGTTCAGTATCAGGGAAACCTTCACTATCTTGGAGGATGGGGTCATTTTCTTGGACTGCCCGCCCGAGGTCTTCAATCATGGAGTTTACGAGTTCAGGTATGGTGCTGACAAGCACACCATTACGAGTGATGTTCTCAGTAGGGGTCCTAGTGTGAGCCAGAAATTCCATGATGGGGGCATATCGTAAATCCCTGATGAGATTACGGGCAACTGGGCGTAAGGATCTCAACTATTCATTAGTGATTTCAAAGTATCGAGCCGCCTCCGTTGGAATATCCTCTAAGGGGGGAAGAGGAGGTTCGTTATTTGTGACCTCTCGGCGGGGAGTTTGTAACGGAATATCGGTCGTATGCTGGGAGGATGCCATGGCCCTCCTTCTAGCGCCAAATCTGTTGACGGGAAAATATGTCCGGCCAACAGTAGGGGATCTCCCCGGTAGAAAGTCCCAATTAGACTTTGAACCGTTTGGAGTAGGGATCCCGTCCAGGGTGTGGGTCCGGCTACCGCTTAAATGACTTTCTTTTCGGTCTCGAGCAACCTGATTGAATATGCAAACATACACTTATTTACGTGATACAGAATACATGACTGATGTATCAAACCAATATATGACACTATGCGTAGCAAGGTAATAAACAAAATGCATACACCCAGGAAGTGTCGTTAGAAACACATCTATGGGGTATGCATGCAAGATAATCTGACCACCAAAGAAACAGTTCTTTATGGCAAGAATATCCCTTAACTTTCCGAAAGATATAACGAAATGCTAATAAAACAGTTCATTAAAATTCATCATAAGAGTAGATAGTAAACTTGAGCATCATCAACACAATCACAGATAGCTATGGGGCATGAATGATACTATCAATAACACAGGTTCATTAATCAAACGATATTCTGAAACTGTACGCAGAATACACACAGTGTTGTCACAGCTAACACATCATCCAATCAAAGGGATTTTAACAAGTATTTGTATTACATATGTCAAGAGTATGATTCTTCAATTACAATGCAATATTGCCTTTCAATCCACAAAAGAGGAGCCCTTTACTATGTGCCCCACAGGGGTATTTATAGATTCAAGAGACGCTCTTATGGCCTTCCGATGCTTCAACTTCCCGATGGTTCAGCTTCCCTGCGACCTTTGCCACACTTGTGACCTGCGACCAGAAAATTGCGACCTGCGACTTGGTCGCAGGTGCGACCTGCGACCCAGCGGTTAAACTATGGAGGTGGTCGCGTAATTGAGGTTTCTGGAACGTCAACTTTCTTGCCCTTGAGGAAATCTCGCCAAGTCTGGTAATCTGTTGTTATAGGAGCGACAAGAGGGCTTTCCTCTTTTATTCGATGCATACATTCTAGGGCATTCGGTACCAGAGTCTCCTTCTTCTGAGAGATCAGCATTGAGAGGGAGGCAAGCTTGGTATAGATTTGTACTGGAGTGACAAGCAACCGATTGAGGTTCTCTTGTGATGCCTCGAATTCTGGTGCGGCAGCAGCTTGTCTCACGGGTTGCAGAAAAGACTGAATTTCCTGCTCTACCTGCTCCCAGTCTTTAGTTTCATCCAGTGCCCCTAATGACGGAATGTGATGAAGAGCGTTCATGGAGTCAATACCACTGATCAGGTGATTATATGCAGACATCACTTTGTCCAAATATTTGGCCAGCTTGTCTTTGGACTGCATATTCATCCGAATTTGTACTTTGGCTTCTTGTGTATGACTCCAATCCTTCCTAGGCACATGTTCGGGAGCTTACTGATACTGTGCCGTCTAGTTCATCATTTTGTCCAAAGCCGCCGAGGCTTCCCTGAGCTGCTCGTGCTTCTGTTTGGTTTCCTCAAGTGCCGCTGCCAATGGGGCCACTGTTTGTTTTAGTGTGAGCATTTCTTTGTATACTTGCCTCATGGTCATTTCCAACACATCACACTCTTTCTTGACCGCCAGTGGGACCTCGCTTACTTGGGCGGGCCTACTTTGGAGCTGTAGCATCTCATTTTCTAGTCTTGATTTCTCTTGCTCCGCTGCTTTTAGCCTGTTCCGTAGGGAAATAATCTCCTCGCTCATTCTAGTGTCACATCCATCCGTGGTCATAAAGCAGCATTTCACGAACATGAGAGCACAGGGTTAGTCCTTGTATCTGGGACTATGTCCTTTCCAGTGGCGACCGTAGAGATGGCGGGATGGCCTTGCGCTAAGGATTTCCTTTTCTCTTGCCGTATTTTGAAAGAGAATGACACAATTGTTTATCCTGTCACCAAGATTTTCTTACCTTCCAGAAACTGACTGGAAACACGGAGGGCAATTTTCATGCCACCAAGGGAGCATCCAGATATGTCAATGTACAGCTTTGCTGCAGCTGCCCTCATCCTCGTGTTTTTGATCCTTTTCCTTGCCGCGGCCGCTTCTGCCTTGTCGTGTTCCTCCTTCTTCCTGCATTCTGTCTCTGCCTCTGCTTCCTTTTCATCTTTTCTCTTTCGCTCTGCCGCGGCGGCTTGTTCTGCCTTCTTTTCATGATCGACTTTGTCGAGTTCTTCCTTAAGTGCCTTTTCTGCCGCCGCCTGTGCCTCCTTCTCCTGTCTTTCCTTTTCCTCTTCCTTTTTCTTTTTTCGCTCTGTCCTGGCATCTTTCTTACGTTTCTCTTCATCCTCCTTCATTTTCTTTTCCTCTTCCTTCTTGGCTTGGGCTTCTGCTTCCCTTTGTTGATCTGCGGTGTTAGTCCCCGTACCGGTCTGTGTTCTCTTATCTTTGGAGGAAGAAGAGCCTCCAAGCTTATGGCTTCTATCTCCTAAATTCTGGTGATCCTCTTCTTCTCGGTCAGAGTCGATCCCTGGAGCGAGATGCCTGTTTGCGTTGTACCAGTTTATTTTTTCGTCCTCTGCCGGGCGCTCAACATGCTGATAACTCCATCTAAAATTGGCCCTTTTACAATGCTCAGGAACTATCCTGACTGGGTCATAAGTTCGGCAATCCAGATTTCTGAAGTGATAAATTTTTACCTCTTCCCCTTCACGCCCTACTTCTCTGGAGTCCTTGACTGTATAAGCACCAATGGTGAGAGGTAGAGCGGGCCAAGGTTTCTTCTTTCCTTTGGAAAGGACGTTAGAGAAGCCCGAGGTCATCTGGAAACATACCTCCTGCATGAGCACCTTATCGGTAATAAACTTAGGCAGAGCATGTGGTGTTTTAATCGTGGAAATAAATACCAACACAGAAACCAAGAAGCAAATAATTTTACAGTTCCATTTCGTATATGTAAAATGGGTGTCTGACCCAAACAGCTTCCCGTAAAGGGCGGAATGAATATATGAGAGATTTGTTCGATGTCCGACTCAGACTGATTCCCAGAATACCTTGGTCCGCAAATGTATTGCCTGGGTCCTGCTCGGGAGTCCCGCCATGTGGCCATCCCTCAACATGCAAACCGGGCACAATGCATACATCTAATAGATACGAAGCCATATAGAATTTCGATGGCGCTCCCTCATCCGGGGGCTGTGTCGAAGCCACTTGTGTGCATGGAGCCCATTAATATACTGCCTAACTGAACTCATGTCGTGTAATCGTTACGTGTTCCATAATGGTTGCCCACAGTCTGCTGAGCAGAAGTCTGAACGCCTGTGATAGCCCGCACAAAGACAGAAGGCCACTGAATTACACCTTCTGACCAGCCACCCACTCGTCTTTCTTGATTTTAAATTTATCTGGTTCCGTCCACCATTTTCTGATTGTATCAACCATCGGTACTTCATTTGCGGAAAACCATCTCGGGGTAAAATTTACCTCTGGTTGGGGTAGCGAGTAGTAGACCTGTGCCTTTGAGCTCTCCAACGTTGCAAACGCTTTACCTCTACTATCTCGAATTGCGAAATTCTTAGGATCTGTCTTCTGTATGATCCAGTCTAACATCTCTGAGCACGGAAAGATGGCGGGATGTGACCCTGCTAGATGCAATTTGGATTTCTTGACCTTCAGGTATACTTCCCGGTCCGGGAGATCTTCTGGAAACTCATCTTCTGGTATGGCGAACTCGCGGTATACTTCATACCACCTAAGGCTGTCCTCCTTTGCGAAGGTGCAAAGGGTGTCTCTGTATATTGGTGGAGGAGATGTTTGTATGTCTGTGTCTGACTCTTCCTCCACTACCTTCTTAGTTCTCCTTCGGGATACCCGGGGTGCCATATCAAGAGCTCAGGGAGGAACCAACAAGACCGTTTAACTTGTTTATTTAAGAACGGTGAAAGGATCCCAGATAGAAAGACAGGATGATAACGCTAAACAGTCTGCAGACACAAGTTAGACTCATCTGGGAAGAAGTCGTTAAATGTTGATTCATTGCAGTGATTTCAGATATATCACATTCTCGTTAATTAGATGAATGCAGATTTGCCAACAGAGTTTTGTTAAACCCCCCCCCCCCCCTTGCGACCGGGTCACTAGGTCGCAGGTCGCACTTGAGCCTGCCGGGGGGTTTCGCGCGCGCGCGGTTTTGCGGATAAACTTTCCCTACAGGGAAAAATATGCGGCTTGAAAGGGTCTAAACTGACAATAAGGCATAGCCATGAGGAATTGGGCAAGAGACGGGTGACCCTGGGGTTTGTGGGAACCAAAACAAAAAATAAACTCAACCGGAAACCCTATCTGCTCACCAGCAAGTAATTAAGACCATGGGGTGGTTGGATTTTAGCAAGAACTGCTGGGAAAGGAAAAATCAGGGAGGATATGGCAACTTACCTGGAAGAAAACGCGCCAGCCGACCTGTCAGAGCAATTCCACGATTTCCGCCGCAAGTCACAAATGCGACCTAGCGACCTACCCTTATAAAAAGGAGTCGCACGTGCGGGCAATAAATGAGGTCGCAAGTTGTCAGTTTGCGACCTTGCGACCTCGCGACCTTAAGGTCGCTGGGTCGCAAAGGTCGCTGAGTCGCTAATTCCTCTAATACTTCATTTTGCGACTTTGCGATTTTGCGACCTTAAGGTCGCTGGGTCGCAAGGTCGCAAATTGCTTGACTTCCGACTCTTGCGACTTGGCGACCTCTACGACCTTAGGGTCGCAGAGTCGCATAGGTCGCATGGGTCGCAAATCATGGATCCGCGACTTAGCGACTTGCTCTTAAAAACTTTACTTGGCTTTTTCCTTCTTTAGTTTCAAAGGGGCTCCAAAAATTTTGAAGTGTGTGTTATGATTTTATGTATTTTTGGAGGGTGTTGTAGGAGCTACAACAGGTATCAAAGCAGTGTTAATCACTGAATATTGCAGTCTTGAATCAGTGCTAATTTTTGTGCTGGTGGAAAATTCGAATTTGCTGCAGAAATTTCTTGGTGCGACAGTTGAGTATTCATTGAAATGGCTTTTAATGGGTTACGGTTGGAGTATGCCCTTGAGGGTAGCTCGAACTACATAGCCTGGAAGGACAGGATGGAGGTGGTGCTTGAAGATAATGGTCTGAAGGAGTTCATTGATAGTGATGTTCCTAAGCCTACTTCTAGTGATGCTGCATTACTTGACGCATGGCAAAAGAAGGTAGTGAAGACTTGAAGTAGATGGGATTTCTACAAAGATTCCTACTGTTGGGAAGTACGAGGAAGACATGAAATTGAATCTTGAGAGGGATTTGGATTTGCATGCAGGTAAGAGTGAACCTCAGGATGTGGAGCAGCCACAAGATGAGGATCATGCAGTAGGAGAAACCACTCATGCAGAGAAATTTTGTGCCAGATGGGCAGAGGGAGTGCATGCAGCTATACCACTAGGTGAGAGGTGGGGCGACATGCATGAGTAATCCCAAGAAGAGATTTCTGGGCAGGATCCATTGAGATGGTTTGGATCTCATGAATTGAACCTAGCTACGAGGCGCCCAAAAAGCAGCAGTAGCATGATCATTTGGATTGATGCAGTCAGATCAAAGTGACAGTGTCGGAAACTGGAGCACACATCAAAGTTGACAGCAATTGCAGAGTGCATGGGTGCAGAGTTCAACAATGCAGTGGTTCCATAATACATGTGTAGTTGGTACCAGCAGAATTCATAAGACTTTGATGGTAGATGCATTATACTGATTCAGTTGTTTGGAGGCTATTCAGTTTTAGAAGTGTTGCATACCAGTATTGTAGGGCAAATGCATGGAGTTGCATGTCGCATGCAAAGACAATCCTTTCTTGCTGAGAGGGAGTGTTGAAGATTGCAACAAGAAACAACGAAAGTGGCATCCAGAAACATCATTCCTTGATCCTAGTGAAAAATAATTACCTAAACTAGGTGGGGCCCACACAGGCTATTTTTAGGTGTATGTCTATTTTTAGAATGGTGAGCATATTCTAAAATTAGCAGGATGTTGATTCGAGATGGTTGAGAAAATTATATCTTTGGATGAATCTCTATTTTTAGAAGATGGGCGAAGTCTATTTATAGGTCACAAATCTAAAAATAGAATGCATGTCGATTATTATAATCCCTTAATAATAATCAGACAATTAATAGTAACTCATTCTCTTGGAGCACTTTATTTCAGTGAAAAAATGTGGCATATCAGTGAGCTAAAGGAATTATGCAATTCCTAGGGTGGTTGGTAACTCATGCATGGAGGACTTCGTTATAACTATTAGTGGCAAGTTGTAACAGAGTTGGAAGAGTAGTTATGTGAGTTATTTTTTAATTTAACTCAGTTCAGTGAGTTAAACTCAGTTGTGCTAATTGTAACTGAACATACACTAGTGAAAGATGAGTGAATTAATTAGTTAATTTATTCACTAGTGTCTTACTTGCAACTGAAGAAATACAACAGTTAAGTACTTGCATGTCAGATCCAATGGAGACCCAGTGGAGAGATAGGTGAAAGGGTGAGATGGACTACCTGTTGTGACTATAGTGATGCATTCAATTCATCTACACACACATTGGAGATTCTTATGAGGATTGCGTAGTGCAAGAAATGTAAGGTCGAATTCATTCAGAGGTCTTCTTCAGCAGGGATTGCGTAGTGGAGGAAGGTTGTTAGGAGGCAAGAAATTGGTGCATATATATGCAAATTTTTGCATGACAGTGTGTAATGATTGTTGATTGTACTGAGAGCTTGATGTACTAAGCTTTGTATGAGATTATTACATGATCCATTGATGGAATAATATATGATAGTTGGGGTTTTTAGCTTTAATATTTCCCATTAAACAACTGTGTTTATGTGCGATTAATTTTTCTTCATATGTGTTTTGCAATTGACGATTTAATTTCCGCAAAGAATTAAGTGGAAGGAATTTGTTTAACATAAGTTAATTTGTTAGATCAGGGGAGTCCGGTAATATACATGCATATTGTATAATTTCTACAAATTTTTCATTGTCATCATTCTTAGCCATTTTTTTCTGTGTTTTCAACTGTCTGATACCTCTTAGAGACCAGTGAATTTGCCTGATTCTTCCTCCTTTGAAAACTAAATTTGTTCAATGTCTCTTTAAGTGTTTTTCTTTATCATTGGAAAATCAAATTCAAAGTATTTTATTTCTGCATTAGATCCATTTGTTTTCGTAAAGGAAATTTTCGTTAAGTTCTTCATTTCCTAGAGGAAAAATTGTAGTTCCATTCTTCGTTTTTCCTAAAAGAGAAATTGTTGTTAAATTACTTGTTTCTCAAATAAGAAAACATTCTTTTTTTTGTTGATTTTATGCATATAGTTTCCTTTCTTGCATCCACATTAAGGGAGCTTAAAAGAAAAACATGCATGTGCATATAGTGAATTGTGTGTTTTACATAGGAACAAGTTAGGAAAGCTACATTTTAGTTTGTGTTATTTGTTGTTTTCTCTAAAACTGATTGCTCTTTCCCTTAGTAGCTAGGATTTTCATTGAAAAGCTAAAATTGAAAAGTTTTATTATCATTTTAGTTTTCATTTTTAGGAATTTCCATCACATCACACAGTGAACCTCAAAAGGAAATTTTCTAAACAAGATCAACTTAAAATTTACTTCAATTTACCTAAGAAATCATTAAACAATAACGATAACATTTAGAAGGTCTAGGCTAGAGACATGTTCTGGCGTCGTTAAACATAGGAGTTGTCGTTAACTTGTTTGCGATACATTCTGAGTGTGATACCTCACTTCATGTACGTAAGTATACCAGAGCTCGTTCACGTACCTTCGGGTATATAGTGAAATTTTCTAGTACAAAAAGTATAAGGGGGTGCTCTCACTGTGCGTTTTTGCATTAGACATCGCTAATATGGACTTGGGCCTCCACGTACCTTCGGGTATATTTGGTAGGACAACTTTAGGTTGCTATCCATCCATATTGAACTGAGTCAGTCACCTTGTAACTTGTGATACACCGAACACAGCATTCGGGGAAATTGTATGCCCGTACTTCTTGGTTCGCCAAGAGGTATTCTGCATTTCACAATTACTTGGTAAACCTTTTGCCTATGATTTCCCTTTTACTTTGTTTATTTGTTTTTGTTCATAAAATAAATCATTCATCGTGGAATAAGAACATCACTTTCCCCGTCATTCGCGTAGAATAGCGCTGAAACCACCTTTACCACCAGAAGTCATTTCCGGTTAGCGAAGGCGACATCGCTCTACTGAAACTAGTACTCTTAGTACCTCTGGTGCGAAATCATCCTCACATAGACTAGAGTTGACACAAGTTGTTTCTACAAATCATGGTTCCTTTACTATTGTTGAGACAGAGTCTTGACAGCTACCCATGGTCACGATCCATCCAATCAGTGAGACCATACCTCCCGAACCAAACTTGTTCAACTGGAAGCTGATATGGATCCTGTCACTTTTTTTCCAGAACATCTAAATCCCGAAGTCTAACAACCAGAAGTTGTTCCTGTATCGGCCACCCCACAATCTATTGTAGCCATTGAGTCTCCCATATCGCGCAATCAACCTCCTGAAATATACTTTGGGCCTGACAGCGAAATCCTTCCACCTAGTTTAATTTCGATTGAAGAAATACCACAAGATGAAACACCTTTAACTCCAACTCATTTTGGGGCGGAGCTTTACCTATACGAGTCTTTTCCTCAATCACATGCCTCTGCTTGTGTTGATCCTATGTCTATTAGAGTTCCCGTAGATCCAATAGGGTATACATTTGGTCGAATAACCATGCCTGAGCCAACATCTTTGGCTGGACCATCTATTCGAGTTCTGACAACACCTACTCTTGCTACCCCGTCGATCTTCACAACTTCACCAGAGTCACATTTATATGGTGGTCCTTTTGTCCCACCTAGTTACCAATATTTATCTAGAACCTTCTCTGGTGCATCCTCAAACCCATGGACTTCACCAATGTCATCATTTGTTATTCTAACTGGTATATCTATAGTGAGTACTAAATGGCTTGATCCTTTATACAAATCTTCAGGGTTATATCAAGCTGGTCCATCTAGGTATATTCCATCTAGTACAATTTTAACTGGACTCCCTGCATTTGGAGAAAAATATTTTCCATCTTATTATACTCCTCATGCTGGGGGGAAATCTATGGTCACCCATTTTGACAGTACTTCATCGTTATTTGGTCATCCTAATATCAGAATGAATGTTTTTCAGTAGCAGCCCACTTTTCCCATCTAACCACAAACGGTTGTCCACTCGTATCAACCGGTTCAACCTGTTGCACCCACATCAACTCTGCTTGTTAATACATATTTACACCTGTTACAGACTCAAATTTTTGTACCTCAACCATCTCAAACGGGTCCTTCCACCCAATACCCTCAAGTATTGGGCCCTCAGACTCTAACTCCTTCTATTGGTTTACCACAACCATCTATATCCGGAATTATTTATTCAAAATTTAGGATGTCACAGCCGCAACCAGGTTATACCTATCCTCAACCGAATCCAAGCTATCCTAGTTTGGGTTATAATATTAGTGGATAGACCCCTTGGCAGCCACAAGCAAAAATTCCACAACCTTCATTTCAACAAGTAGTGTACCCAGGTTTCGGTCAACATAATCCTCAAGCGTTTGCTTATCAAAAAAAACCCTATCTGGGTTACCAGCAACAGATTCCTTATGTTGGTGCTCAAAGGCCTGTTTTCCAAGAAATCCCATCATACCTTGGCTATGCTCAACCCGACTTAAATCGACAGTCTCCCTTTAATTATGCTCAATTACGCTCCTTGGTCGCCAGTGATACCTCATAAATTACCCTCGGATATTCCTAAGTTCAATGGAAACCATGGGGAAAACCCATCGACGCATGTTATGCCTTATCATTTGTGGTGTTCATTTAACTCCCTAAACGATGACTCCATCTGAATACGTCTTTTCCAACGTACGCTCACTGGTTTGGCCACAAAATGGTACATTGAGTTACCAAGATCTTCTTTTGATAATTTCACTGCCCTAGCTACTGTCTTTTTGACTCACTTCCATTTACCCATGCGATATGAAACTAGAATAGAACTCTTGAATAATTATAAACAGACTAATACTACTCACATTTCTGACCATATTTATGAGTGGCATCGTTGTCGTAGAATGGTTAAGACATTTGATCCTGATCAGCTCCTTGTTGAGTGGTTCATTAAGTCCCTATTACCATCTATAACTGAGGATGTGGCTAAGGGTGGCATTGTCACTAAAGAGAAATTAATTTCTCATGCCCAGTATTTAGACTTGATTTACACTCAGTCTGGCATGCTCTACGACAAAATTCCCAACACGTCGCAATCTAATTTTATTGTTCCTCCTCCATAAAAGGACTCTCATGCCGGAGACGATATGATCGGTACTCCAAACACACATCACTCTACTGCATCTTATCTGAAATCTATGCCGTGTCATCTGACAAAGGCAAAAGTGACAAGCAACCCAGAAGTAAGAAAAAGGGGAAATCAAAGAAAAAGAAAACTTCTACCTCGCAGGAAAGATCATCTGATCAATCAACTAGAAATCGGAAACCTCATTACCCTTGCATAATCTGTACTGAGGAACACTTTGTTTGGGACTATCCTCACCGTGCCGAAGTCTCAAAATTGGTTAAGACTTCACATGCATTCGTTGTGTTGACCGATCCTTTTCTGAATCCAGACACAAATTTGGTTGCTACAGATCCAGATTATAGATCACAAGTGCTTATGTTGTCTGTAACAAAGCCATCAGCTGATGTTTTGGTGTCAACACGTAATAAATATTACGGTAATCAGGCTACTAATCAACCTACTACCTCGACCGTGAATCCGCCTACAAAATCGATACCATCAACTGTTATTCCTAAATTGACAATTAAGCCACCAAAGGGAGTTGTTCATAAATTGACATTTAATCCTCGAGCTTGAGCTACTAAAAATTATAATATAGTTGAAGATTTGGCTCAATCCCCTTCAGCTATGTCAGTGCTTGAAATGCTTAAAAATTGTCCCTCCCAGAAGCAGGCTTTGTTGTTGGCAATTGGTGGAATCAATCTGACATATTCCAATCTCGTAGTCTTTAATCATACGGGCTATGTGCCATAATTACCAGTAGAATTGGCATTCTCCATCCAAGTAAATGTTCTCAATCACCTTTTTCATCGTACTATTATTGATGAGGGAGAATCTATGTGCATTATGTATCTAAACTGCTAAAAGTCACTTGGCTCGCCACGCCTATCTCAATCACCTGCGACGTTGAAATATTCTGACGGACATACATATAAGCCTTGCAGTATTATCAATAACCTGCATGTTGAACTAGGGGGGGGAATAGTGAATGTTGAAGTTGAGGCTGTTGATGGACCCCTTGATTACAACATTTTACTCAAAATTCCATGGGTATATGCTATGACTGCGATCGTCTCTACATATTTTAGAATGATCACCTTTCCACATAAAGGTGTCATCATATTCATCAATCAACTACCCTTCTTTGCCTCCAATTCCCAGGTAACTGAAAGCATTCTTTTAGTTCACGCACCCCAACTTTCACTTCAGAACATTGGTGTAGGACTCTTAAGGGATTCCACCCTCATGGGAACCTTTGCATTACCGATGCCTGCGAAGTCGGTAGAAATTGCAAGCATAGAGACCTACTACATGAAATCTTCCACTCCACCTGGCTTAAGGAAGATTACGGGTGATTCTGAAGTTGTTACATTGGATGATTTTCTACCGCCCAGCCCAATTGAGCTGGAATAGAAATCAATCTACGTGGCTTGGGCGTCGAATCTGAAATCAACATCATCGATCATTTAGGTTGATCGTTCATTAGATTTTGGTACCCCACCTGATCCTTTTTCCTCAACTTTATTAACAGATGAGAATATTCTGGAAACCGTGATGTCAAAAGGAGAACCATGGGAAGATCATCATCATCTCTTACATCTTCAAGATTATGAAGAAGATAATATTAGTGAACTATACTGCCCATCGATCAAAACATTCTTTTCGAATTCTTTTCCTATTAATGCAATCGATTTCGAGCGAAATTTATCAAATATTGAAGAAACCATTTCTATCGATATTTCGACCAAAATCGATGTTGTAGAAAGCATTCATGTCGGCGTGTCTTGTTCTCCATCGGAACTCGCAACATATCTCTCTCTCTTTCGTGAATTTTTTGATGTATTTGCTTGGTCTTACGAGGAAATGCCAGGCATATATACTAGTATTGTTGAACACACTATTAAAATTTACCCTGATGTCAAGTCAATACATCAACGCCTTCACCCTATTCATCCGAAGAAGGTTGCTTCCATTAAAGTATAAGTTGAAAAACTTTTGCGTGCTGGTTTCATTTACCCTATTCCGCTTATTGAGTGGGTTTCCAACATTGCTCTTGTTATGGAAAAACAAGGAACCATCAGAGTGTGCGTCGATTATTGGGATGTTAATCTTGCTTGTCCAAAAGACAACTATCCTACTCCCTTTATCGACTAGATTATTGACGATTGTGCTGGATGCAAATCTTTTTGTTCATGAGTGGATTTTCTGGTTACACTCAAATCAATATCCGCCCAGCGGACCAATAAAATACAACATTCATCTGTCCCTGGGGTACATTTTCTTATCGGAAACTCTTGTTTGGTTTAAAGAACATTAGGGAAAATTTTCAGAGAGCAATGGTTTATGCTTTCAATGACATCAAGAACATTATTCAACCCTATCTAGACTATTTACCCACGCATTCACAAAACTAGATCGATCACCCAATGCATTTGAGATCTATCTTTCTACACTGTCGACACTACAAAATACGCCTCAATCCACATAAATATGTGTTTTGTGTTGGTTATGTTCGTTTTCTAGGATTCGTCATCTCAAAAGAAGGAATTCGAATAGACCCACTGAAGGTCTAGGCCATTCTTGATTTTCCTGCACCATCAAATTTACTTCAATTACAGAAACTTCAGTGAAAGGATAACTTCCTAAGGAAGTTCATACCCAACTATGCCGAAATGGCTAAGGGATTTACTCGGCTCTTGAAAAAGGGGATTCCCTTCCATTGGGATAAGGTTGCGCAAGCTTCTTTTGATGTTTCAAGGATACTCTTTTCCGGGCGTCATTAATGTATCCCCCCAATTATCAGAGTGATTATTTCTTATATATCGTCACGGCTGATACGACCATTACTATGGTATTGGTCCAAGTATAAAATGGGATAGAACATCCGATATATTATTTGAGTCGTAATCTCAATAATACGGAAGTGAAGTATTCATACGTAGAAAATCTTCCCTTAGCGGTTGTTCAATTTGTCCAATGATTTCACCACTATATCCTGTTCTGGAAGATCGTTGTTATTTTGGATTGCAACCCCATGACTTACATCTTATCACGTCAATTGTTGGGGGGAAAGTATTCAAAATGGATTTTCATTTTGCAGGAATTTGATTTGGAATTCATCAATCCAAGTCAAAGAAGTATTTAGTTTTGGTAGTTTTGGTTGATCTTCTTTGTGACCTTCCCTCTGATAGTACTGCTACTACATCGGAACCATCTATTCCTTATGAGTATTTGTCTCTAATTGGATCATATGATCCTTGGTATGGGGATTTTATCATTTATCTCCAGAAATAGACTTTTCGGCCTGATACCTCTCGCTCTGACCAGCGACGTATTCGATACCAAGCCAAATATTATCTGATCTTCGGCGATACACTTTATCGTCCTGGTGCCAATACAATTTTAAGAAGGTGCCTCACTCATGAGGAGGCCAAAAATGTTTTAAATTATTTTCATGTTGGGGCTTGTGATGGACACTTTTCTGGACATGCTACCGCGCCGAAGATACTCCACGCTAGTTACTTTTTTCCTACCATATTTCGTGACTGAATCCTCATGGTCAAACATTGTCATGCGTGCCAGATATTTGATCGTAAAATCTGCAAACCACCAGCACCAATGAATCATGTTGTCTCTATGGGACCATTTTCAAAATGGGGCATTGACTTCATGACCTATAACCCTCATTCGTCCGGGGGGAATGGTTATATTATTTTCGTAGTATACTACTTTACCAAGTGGGCCAAAGTGATGCGTACATTCAAAAACACAGGACAAACAACTGCATTGTTTTTCTTTAATCCTATCATTTCACGGTATGGGGTCCCACGGGCTATAGTCACAGATCATGGTTCACATTTTCGCAATCATATGATGAATGAGTTGACTGCAAAATTAGGACTGTCGCATGATATTTATACTCCTTATCATCCACAATAAAATGGACAAGTTGATGCTATTAACAAGATTCTTAAACGAATACTTCAACGAATTATAGGAGTTCATAAATGAAATTGGAATTTAATCATGTACTTGTCTTTGTGGGCTTACCGAACCTCGGTGAGAAATGCAACCGGATTTACTCCCTTTCAATTTGTGTATGGTCTGGAAGTTATCTTGCCAATCCAATGTGAAATAACGTCGTTAAAACTAGCAGTCGAATTGTTACCTGACACCTCTACTGAAGAAGTGCATCTTTTTAACCTCATCCATCTTGATGAAACACGTCATGAAGCCCAATTAGCCAACGAAGGGCATAAGAGACATATAAAGGTGCAATACGACAAGCATGTCCAGCCTCGCATTTTCTCAGAGGGTGACCTGGTCCTTCTTTATGATTAGGAAGTTGATGTAATAGGTACAGGGAAATTTGAGCCGTTATGGCATGGCCCCTACATTGCCAAAATATTTCTTGCTAAGGGTGCCTACGAGTTGGTAGATTACGATGGAATTTCGTTGGCGCAAGCCCAAAATGGGTTGTATCTGAAGCGTTACTATGCTTAATCATGAGCGTAGTAAATTGTTGTATTATATCGTATATATGATGTTGATTTGAATTTACTGTCTTAGTTTGTTTTTTTATAGTTTTCTTGAGGTGAGTAATTCCCTTTACATTTCATTGCAAATGTCTGAATTTTTGGAACCATTTGTTGGGTACATTGATGGTGCTAATCATAGTATGCAGAATCTATCCTTGCAACGTGGGCCATTTTCGTTCCGAACGATGAGTTAGTGAGTTTTCAAGGGATTTGTATCGGTCGATATAAAAACAATATCGTTGAGCATAGCGTGTTGATCAAACTTCTCTCTAATTCCATTTCATTTAGTATTAACCGCATCATTATTAGGTTAGACTCACAACTTATGGTACTACAACTTACTAGTGTTTATATTGTCAGAAATCCAACACTGCATCATATGTTCCTAGGAGCTCTACTTTTGGAAAGACATTTTGATTTTATTCAATATCAACAGATTTCCAAAAACTTGAACACATTAACTGATTCTTTAGCGAATTATGTTATAAACATACATTTGCGACACATGTAAAGATACATTCACATAATTGAATACGATTGTGCAATAAACATAGGAAAACACTGAAATCAAATAGATAGATAGTTATAGGTTTTTTAAAAATTTGTGCCCAAGACACATTGGAAATATGACCTCAAAATGTATGCAACATGTCAAAATTAAACTAGTGGTGCTCATGATAACATGCTACTGATCTAGCTATCCTACGGAGTAACCGCATCCAACAGTTAGGAACGTCAATAGTATGGCGCTGCAGTCGCATGGGTAGCTCTTTGATTTGGCAATCCAGAATCCCAAAGGTCAACCATTGTATGTGATGCTGAAGTTCAGTAAGAGTCTCAGAAATATCCAAATCCTGAAGGAATGCTTTCCTGACAGCCCTCTCTACTGGCTCATCTACTCCATGATCTGGCTCTCCCACTGGTCGAACTCGACCCACATCTGCATTACAACAAAACTTTAGTTTAGTCTTGGAAAAACAAAAAAATACAAAAACATGTATAACCTTGGAAAAATCAAAAAACATAATCAAAACATTCTTACCAATTGCACCCCACTGAGCACCTTCTAGTAAAACTAAATTTGGATCTCCTCGGAAGTCGATGCATGCATATGCATAGTGATCGATGGAGATAATTTGTCGCCTGAACCAGGCGTAGAATGAAATCAAGAACATGATGGTCAATTGACCAGCATGTCTAGCCATCAGTTCTACCCATTTCTACATCCTTGGATCTCTAGGGTTAGATATACCTATCATCACATGCTAAGGTTGCATTAGTGGAATCTGCTCCAAGGCAAAATAAATGAGGATCGAACCATAGTTGAAATTTTTCTTCCTTCCTCCCTTTGTATTACTCAGTTTTTCTTTCATTTGAGGGAGTACAACTTCAGCCTAGTTGAAAAATTTTGGTTCCATGCACTCTAGTTCATACTGCATATAATATTTGTTTGTTACATGTAGTGTAGTGATACCAGCAATATTTGTGATCGTGAATAAGATGGTTCTCAATGTAAAATCATGAACATTGCGGATGTTTATTTTCCCATCCTTGCTAGGATCTTCCCCTGGATTGCAATAATGTAATATATATTTTCTCACCGTATATTCTCCGAGAGCAGACCATGAGAGAGAAATGGGCAAGCCTCTCCTCAACAAGCCTGTCAGAAAATAGATATCCTCCACTAAAATTGGGACCACATTGTTCCCAATATGAAATTCCACAATCGTTGGATCCCATGTATGAACAAGGAACTTCAAAAGTTCTATTTTTTGCCTCATACTAGATAATCTGAAGTACTTCAGCAACCCACAGTCTCCGAGGGCTTTTACAGTACCCGGATCATTTAGGCCAATCATGTTTCATTCTTCATGTTCTCTTTCCCTCCAAGTAATTGTCATTTTGGTTCGTTGAATCCCTCAAACACAACCATAAGACTCATTAGGACCCATTTCATGCAAAAAACTAGTAAAAATTTGAGCACACTGCAAAGAAAAAAAATGTGAAATGCGCCCAACGTACCCCTGGTCAAGGGACAGTGTGTTGCAAGTGCACCTGGCCTTCAATTCCAATGCACTGCAATGCGCCTTTCGATGTGCAAGGATGTGTTTCCCTGTTTGTAAAATAAATTTACCCTAAGGGGCCCAAATCCCTAAAAAATTGCAATGAAATGAAGCAAAAATACTATTGAATGAAAGAGGAGGTTTATGGCACCAACCCAGATCAAACGGCGAGGAAAACTGTCCATAGAATCGAACGCAATCAACAACTGAAATTCGGGGCCAAAAACAGGTTCAGAGCTCCAAAATGCAAATGGTAACTATCAAAATGGTAAAAATGAACAGTAAAACTTTTTTAATTAGTCATTTGATTATTTTTAAATCATATTTATTGTTGTGACTATGGTTTTATTCATTTTTTATCATGAAATAGGTATTTTTAATCCATTTGATGTTGTTCTGAACAGATTTACCGCTGATATAGCAGATTAGTCGTGCACATTTATTTCAAGAATGATTGGACTACAAAGCATACTTTTATCCTTATTTTTTGAGCTTTGATAAAAACGAAAAATGACTTGAAGAGCACTTTTATCTCTTTTTAGAGCTTCGATAATGGTGAAAAAGGAACTCTTGGAGTCTTCTTTTAGCTATTTTCAGACTTCGATAATGTGAAAATATTGTCGAGCACTTGTCTTTTCGATCTCGTAAAATTAAATTAAATTACATCTACTCAGTATAAGTTTAACCATTTTTTCGAACTGAGATAGATTATATATGAAAAAAGGAAAACCTTAGTCGAACATGGCTAGGAGGTTCTCTCAGATATAATTTTACACTTTTTTGGATCTGAGTTTCAACTTTAGAAAAAATTACTTATGGAGTTTTCTTTTGTCCTCTTTTTCAAACTCTCTAAATATGAAAAAGGAGCAGGATATCACTGTTGTGAGGCTCGTTAAAACATAAAATAGCGATGGGATTTTCGATCATGGCAAGAATCGAGTTTCATTTATCGCTAGACTCCTTAAATTATTAAATAGCGATGCATATTCACCTGAAGGGTTGAATTATATATCAAGCATATGTTATCCTCCTCAAGCTTGTTAAAAAATAAAGAGGTATTGATCAATAAATGATCAAGGAAAATTTGGGAAAGTGAATAGAACTTTTACAGTAGCAGGTCACTCTTGAACATGACACTTCATTCCATCATTGTGACTGTTTGGGTTGGGTAATATTATTGACGGTTCATTCATACCTATGGTTCATAATACCTTCACTTTGATTTTGGGTCAACACTGCAAACTCATCTCAGTGTCATTGATATGTTCAAGAGAAGTCATCCAGTGAATACTCATCCTTCTACAATACTCATAAACCTTCATTATCATGACAGTCATCTCTGAACATTGTTATATCAAATCACATTTTGTCTCTGAAATCAGTAACTCCCATTTCGTGATAAAGTGGCTTCCTGTCGACATCAAATCATCATCCTGGAATTTTACCTAGAAACATCATCTTCTAGTACCATGAGGCTTGTTACAACATCAACAATATCCCTACTTCCGGAATTTTGACCGAAAGATTTTGTTTGGCTTTCAACATAAAATCATCTATTCATGCCTTACAAAATGTATTGTACTACCTTGATAGCCATTAACATCATTGGTGGTTCTCTCACGTTTGTTAACAGCTCACATCATTGGCTGGTAATCAAACGTGTCTTACCATGTTCGACTACAAATCATATATTCTCATGGCTAGACTTGTACCCGAAAAATCGATTGAACGAGATAAGAAGACCCCGAATCTAGTTTCAGCCATCCATGCTGCGATTTCAGGATTTTTGTACACATCATCTGTACGGTGACCTTACATACATATCATCATCTGAACATGGGCCTATATCTGTAGGCATGTTTGTATTGGGAAACATTCCAATGTAGATGATTTTTTTCACTATGTAAATGTTATTAAATAGTTTATGTGTTGAGCATGGGAATACCTCCAGTAGAAATTCATGATCAAGATGAAAATATCATGATATAATGTATTGTAAGATTGATGCAAGTCACCACTCCACTTAGTTAGCTCATCACATCGTAAATCATCTCATTCAAAAAATATTATTATTATTTCAAATTCATGCTTTAGGGGGCAGTTGTTATAGGTCAATTTGGGCATCATCCCCCATGACCTGGTCAAACTAGACATAATCCCCAGGACCAATGAAATAGGGTCTATCATCCCCTTACATTTCAGTTGCTATATACCCTAAGAGAAGAACAAATCATTCATGGCTCCTATTATGATATTTCCAAGGTTTGAAGTATATTTTATATCATTTATGAGCTCACCAACGTTGCCTCTCAAGGGACTAATTGTGTTGCATATGCAGCATCCTCCATTCAAGGGTGCATTGCAATGCACTTCCCCACATTCAAGAGTGCATTGGTCAATTGGGAGCAAAATTATCATTGTTTCGGAATCTCCACATGGCCAGTGCCTTCTAGAAGATTCCATATGTGTCAAACTTTGAATCCAAGTGCCCATCTAACACCTCTGAACTTGGGAACATGTCTTACTTATTATTAGAAATTCATTCATTGAGAAACTACCATCAATTTCCCTATAAATTGAGCACAATCCTAGTGCTAGGGAAGGAATAATTTTGGTAAAGAAACGTTGTTGGATTCTCATTTGAGAGAGTGAAAGTATTGATATGTTCTTGGTGTGATGTTGGATGTGATGAGGTTGGGATGGAGTTGGAGCTGGTGACATCAAATCGATCATTGGTCGTAACCTCTCCCTTCTACTCTTTAATAGATATTGTTGTTCATTTTCCCATATATGTATCTATTTATGCTTCTATTTCTCATGCAATTGATTCTTGAATGATATATATGTTTCACGTTTAATCGATTTAAGTGATTAAGATAAGTAGCCATTTGTATATTGTAATATGTTTGTTGTTCTCTGTTTATACTTGTAGGAAACAATCTGGCGATCTGAGTTGGATTGAAGGCGACAACAAAAGTGACAAAAGGAGAATAAGAAACGCTTGAATCACAACTAGGTTCTTCTATAATTCTGTGTGTCTATTTATTCTTAGAGAAAGTGATAGCAAAGTCTTTCATCTGTTTTTCTAAGTGCCTAGCACCACACTTAGGGAATTTGATTTATTCGTAGATCACAATTCTGCATAATATGACTATAGTGAGGGATTTTTTGCATTCATCAAACTTCTTTAGCAATGGCAACAATTTGGAAAAAGTCTCAAGGTTCTTCTCCATCTCTACTATTCTCTAGTTGAGTATTTGGATCTTCTCTTTTAAATGTTTGTTGTTTTTTCAAAGTTCAACATTGTTGGCCCCCTAGTCTTCCATATATTCTTGATTTCCTTTATCCATGTTGAGGTCTATAGTGTTCTCTTCGAATTTTTGGTAGTTCTCTACTAGTCAAGGATGTAATCGCTCTAATACCATTATTATCTATAAAATAGAGACTCGTATCCCACTCGCTTCATCAACACGTATCGTCTATGAATTTTTTTTTATAATCTCTCTCTCATTCTTGTACAAAGATCTCTCTCCCATGATCTAATTGTTCCTTGCTAACTATTTAATTTTACATGGATTCTAATTTCCTTCTCTTAATCTCTTATTCCTCTAACTCTCCATCTTGGTTCTTTTACCTTTTCTCCAATGTTTTAACCACTTCCTTTACTATGGATTTTTGTTTTGTTCTATGCCTTTTCCTTTCATTGATTTGTAAGGATTATTTTGGGTTGTGGTTTGCTCCATCTAATTATGGCTCTATTATTTAAAGCAATTTCTTCCAAATAAATTCCATCATTTTGTTGCTTTCCTTCTCCATTCTTGTTCTCCTAAGATAAGATTCCAAATTTCTTTTATGTTTTCTCCATCTAATTATGGTTGTATTATTTGGAGCATTTACTTCTAATTGCATTTCATCATTTTTTTTCTTGGCTTCTCCATCCTTCATCTCCTAAGACAAGATTTAAATTTGATTGGGAGATCCTTCAAGCTTTATTTGTTTTCCCCCCACCTATTTTATGTCCCTTGTTATTAATTTTTCAAGTTGTATCAATTCATCAAGTCTTCCTATGCTTGATTATTCATTGTATAGTCACATGCATGGAATGTATTACCATTCAACAAATTTGGTTGACATTATTTTAAAATTTGGTTGTGTACATATGATGTTGCATTATTGTTGTATATATGATGTTGAATATGCAATACCATATATAGATGGTGCTATGTACATGTTGGATATGTAGTGTTGTGTGCAATATGGTGTTGTGCGCATGTTGGATATGCAGTGTTGTGTAGTATGGTGCTATGTCCATGCTAAATATGTAGTGCTATGTACATATGGTGTTGTGTGCATGATGTAAATATGGTGCTATGTGCATTTGGTGTTGTGTGCATTATTGTACACATGATGTTGTGTGCATGTGGTGTTGTGTACAGGTTGTACATTTGGTGATGTGTGCAGGTGGTGTCGTGTACATTTCATGCATGTGGTGCTATGTACATATGGTGTCATGTACATGTCATGCATGTGGTGTTGTGTACATGTGGTATTGTGTACACATTGTACAAGTGGTGCAGTGTACATTTGACGTTGTGTACACGTTGTGCAGGTGGTGTTGTGTACACGCGTTGTTGTACACACGTTGTGCAGGTAGTGTGTGTATAGGTGGTACTGTGTAAATGCGGTGCATATGGTACTGGTATACATGTGGTATTGTGTGTTTTTCATACATGTTTTGTTGCGGGCATGTGTTACTATGTATGTGCATGGTGTAGTCATCTAATCGCGATGTGTGTATTCGTTGTGTTGCACTTTGTGTACGCATATGTATATGTATTGGGTTGTAGTGTACACAGGGTGTGGGTGTATGTGTTGTATATCAGTGTAGGCGTATATATTGTGTTGTATCGTACACTGGGTGTAGATGTATATTTTGTACGTTGGTGTAGCTGTAGGTGTATGTGTTGTGTTGTACACCGAGTGTAGGTGTATGTGTTATGTTGTGTGTCAGATGTGGGTGTATGGATTGTGTGTTGTTGTATGCCTAGTGTGTAGGTATGTGTTGTGATTTAGATTGAGTGTATTTGTACATGAGTAAATAGAAGCAAGGGAATTGGGTGCTTGTAGGGTGTAGCGACTGATTTGATGTGTGTACAGAAAGAGTAAAGGCAGAAGTACGAACCGATGGAGGATAAGTATTGGTATTTTATTTCAATATTGCTATGCATGTGATATGTGATTCTGACTTATGATGGTTACATGTGATTTATGATTATGGTTTATGAGCATTGTGTGTGATTTATGATTTTGATCTATGATGGTTGCATTTTGGGCTAGCCATATATGATACATTTATACATGATGGTTTGATCAAACAGCTAGTTTCACTTATGTGACAGGAAATGAATAGGATTGCAAGTGTTCCTGGTTGAAGAACTACCCATGAGGTATGATCTGAGTTTATTTCAATTTATTTTGAATCTAATGGAAATTATGTGCTTGGTACAAGAGAGAATCCAATTCCCAGTTTGGGATGGTCATTCCAATTGCAGTGGTGGAAAGATTTCTTGGTGTTGTTATACAAGTTGCTTAATATAGTCTCCCTCTTCCTCTTACTCTAAGATTGTTGTTGTATTGGAAAATTATTCTTGTCCTTATTCCTCTCAAAACATCCAGGCTCATGGCATATGGCTTAGTTCTCCCAAAAAGATGCTTCAAGATTGTGTTTCTTCTTATAATGTAATTTTAACCCCTAAGTACCAACAATTGGCAGTGATATGGTGTTTCTTCCTATAAAAATTAAAAAAAAAGGGAAGCCTTGTTTGATGTACTAAGTCCCTTGGTATTCTCTTTTTTCCCTCATCAAATTAGCTTATTGCTTCTTCCAAGTGCTTGTGCATGTTGAGTCTTAGCACCTTCTTCATCATCGTCCTTCTTCAATATACAACAAGAATGTTGTAGTGGTAGTGGATTTCCACCTTCACTTATTATTTATGTTTTCCCTAATAAAAATATCAATTCGGTGACGTATTTCACCTTCAAAAAAATGGTATTCACAATCATGGGATATCCCACTCTATGATCAAATATTATGCCTTCATGCTTGAACCACAATGTAGCTACAATGGGGCTCAAGATTCCTTTTCTTCTCTTTCCTAGCCATTTTCCATAGTATCCCATCCTCCTTAAGTGTCTAGACCCAATACTTTTCGAAGTCACCAATCTTGTCTTCAGAAATGTCTACGGAATGTAAACTTACCAAAGTGGTTTTAGTAACATTGCTTTCTTCTATAGTGGAAATGGAAAGTGACCTTGCTTCCTAGTGCTCTTGGATAGTTTCTTGGAGCTTTGTGGAGGCCTTATCCTTTTCTACCAACTCTTATTGCAATTGTTCCATCATTTTATTGAACCTATATTCTTTCCAACTATATAACTAAATGACCTTCTCTTCTTGTTCCAAACACTCAACTCATCCCAATTTTTCATGACTATAGTGAGGGAGTTTTGGCATTCATCCAACTTATTCTTTAGCAATGGCAACAATTTGGAAAAAGTATCAAGGTTCTTCTCCATCTCTAGCATTCTCTAGTAGAGTATTTGGACCTTCTCTTTTAAATGTTTGTTGTTTTTTCAAAGCTCAACATTGTTGTCCCTCTTGTCTTCCATCTATTCTTGATTTTCTCTATCCATGTTGATGTCTATAGTGTTCTCTTTGAAGTTTTGGCAGTGCTCTATAGGTCAAGGATGTAATTTCTCTAATACCAATATGACCTATAAAATATATACTTGTAGCCCACTTTCTCCATTAACATGTATCCTCTATGAAATTTTGTTTATAATCTCTCTCTCATTCTTGTACAAAGATCTCTCTCTCATGATCTAATTGTTCCTTGCTCACTATTTCATTTTACATGGATTCTAATTTCCTTCTATGAATATCTTATTCCTCTACCTCCCCATCTTTTTTCTTTTACCTTTTCTCCAATGTTTTAACCACTCCCTTTACTATGGATTGTTGTTCGATGTTCTATGCCAATTCCTTTCATTGATTCATAAGGATTAGTTTGGGTTGTGGTTTTCTCCATCTAATTATGGCTCTATTATTTGAAGAAATTTCTTTCAAATGATTCCATCATTTTTTTTCTTTCCTTATCCATTCGTGTTCTCATAAGATAAGATTCCAAATTTATTTGTTGTTTTCTCCATCTAATTATGGCTCTATTATTTGGAGCATTTACTTCCAATTGAATTTCATCATTTTTTTGCTTGGATTCTCCATCCTCCATCTCCTAAGACAATATTTCAATTTGATTGGGAGATCCTTCATGCATTATTTGTTTTTACCCCACCTATTTTGTGTCCCTTGTTCTTAACATGTTCAAGTTGTATCGATTCCTCAATTCTTCCTATGCTTTATTATTCATTGTATAGTCACATACATGGCATGTCTTACCATTCAACAAATTTGGTTGACATCATTTTAAAATGTGGATTTCGCATTGCCTTCTTCAATCAAAATTCAATAACTTTGACAAAAATATAATGTTTCTTCCAATTACATATACCACCATTACACTAGGCCTCCTAAAAATATAGAACAAGCCCTCCTTCACATGAACCCAAAAATCCTAGCTCTTTCCTTCATACATATAAAATTTTCCAAAGTACATACTTTAACTAATTCATTATTTCCATTTTATTTTCCTTCAATATAATCATTTCAATCATTTCATCTTTGTTTGTGATAAAACAAGTTTCTTTGAAATATTTTTCAAAATAATTGTAACATCCCCTGCATTGACCATTGCTTTTGTAAACATTTAATGTAATTGTTAATCTAGTGTGGGATAATTGTTGTTGGAAAACTCATCTTAGCAGTTTGGATTTTATTAATCAAGATTGAATTAAATTGAACTCATTCAAGAAAGGGATGACCTACGGATCACATTTTTTGGGAAAATTGTTGGTTTAACTTGCATACCATGAAAATATGTAACCATATCCTATTGAATTAGATGCTAAAAATAGTTTCTGCTAGGAAAAGCCATTTTTTCCAATTGAATTTTAATGATATTTGATTGGAGATGATCTGAATTTGGAAAACCTCGTTGATAGTTACGTAATGAAATGGAAGACCGGATTGGGTGGTTCCCATCCCCATTTTCCCCCCTTGCATACTAAAGAGACAAGCTTGGAGGTGAAGGTATCGTAGAGCCAAGTGGTTCACTCTCATCTGAGCCAAGGAACATAGAAATCGACCCATATATATGCACCTCAACAGTGAATTGGGATTTTTGTTATCTCTAGAAATTTTCATGTTGGATTTTTGTATCGATGCAGATAGATGCTTTGAGAGCTCTCTTTCTGTGTTAAAAACCACTAATTTTTCCTTCATTTAATCTTGTGTTACTAGCGTGGAAAACCGAGGTTGAATTTAATTATTGGGTGTTTTCCTATTGCTATTAAACCACCGAATAACTGGGTGCTTGACTAATGTTGTTAAAACACCAAATTATTGGGTGCTTTCCTATTATTTTTAAACCACCAAATTACTGAGTGTTTTCTAATTGCTTTTATTTCACCAGATTACTGAGTGATTTCTTGTTGGTTTTTAAACCACTAGTGCTTGTTCACATGTTGTTAAACCACCCACACATTGGATCACTAGGAGGTTATTGTTAGTTTTGAAACCACTAGTGCTTTCCAATCTGCTATCAAACCACCTACAAAAATGAAATCAATCCTTTGAAGTCGAGTAACACAATCCTTTGAAAATTGGGTGAATCCATGTGTTTTGAAGCTCCTGAGGGCTTGACCAATACATTGGTGTTAATTTACTCCTATTCAATTAAATTTCCTCAAACTATGGATCCAACTCAAGATTGGTCAGTTGCAAGGAAGATTTCAGTGTAAATGCAAGGCAGATTTCAATGTAGCTACCCTATGGTTGGGTAGAGAATGGAAGTCCATTCTCTAATTTCCAGTTGATTCAACTCATTTAGATAAGTAGAATGGTTTATGCTCATTTGATTTATGAATGATGATTTATACTTAATGTGATCAAAAGTTGTTATATTGTTCTATATGATTCATGAATGAATGCTTAAATGTTTGTGTATTCATGGTTACCTGCCACTTGAGATGTGTAGGATTATCTACATTTCTAGTATCGTAAATTCTACTATTGAATTCAAGACTTACAGATTATGTCATATGCTAAGTGATGAATAAATCTCTAGACTATGATGTATATATTGTGTAGTTTCATTATGGAGTCTGTGTCCTATTTATGAATTGCAAATAATTTGCATGCTTTGAACTGAATGGACCATGACACTTTTTGAATTTTTATACATCCCCATGTTTTTATTTATGAGTAGTTAACTAGTTGATTGATGGCCCTTGAATAACTATACCAACCTGCATAAGTTAGGGAAATTTGGGCTACTAATCATAATTTTCTTAATCATCTTACAATCAGTGCAAATTGTCTTTTGGGACCATGCCCTTTCTCCTAAAATTCTAAATCATGAGTGATTTGGACCCCTTTTTATTATTGAATTGGAAAAAATGTTGTGAACGACCATGCCCTTTCTCCTAAAATTATGAATCATGAGTGATTTGGACCCCTTTTTATTATTGAATTGGAAAAAATGTTGTGAACGCCATGCTTCTAGCCTCAAGCAAGTTTTGTGTTGTGAATTTGGGATTACTATCTCCCGCTATTATCAAAGTCACTCATTAAAAATTGAGGTCTAAATTTTATGGCCTCAAAACATAATAAACCAAGAGCTAGCTCTGTGGGCACTCGACCTTCAAGGTAATCGAATAGGAAGATTCTATGAGTTGAAGAAATGGAGATTTCGGGCACTAGTCTCTGACACCCTTCCGGTGATGTGATGTCACCGTTGTCTGTCCGTGGGCCCCCCTATCCCCGAAGAAATGGAGATTTCAAGTACTAGTCTCCGACACCCTTCCGGTGATGTGACGTCACCGTCGTCTGTCCTCGGGCCCCCACTATCGCCCTTCGGTGATTCGACATATGGCGCACTCTAGCCAGCTTCCTCTCCCCTTTGCCTTCCGACCACCACCCCAAACCCCTACGACACCTACATTAACTTCTCCCTGCTCCCGTAGTTTTAAATTTGAATTTTCAAAACACCCGCACACAAGTTCAACTTTGAAGTATTCTCCATATGTAAGGATTAGGAAGCCGCATCCAAGTCTACATCAGAGCCACATCACCGGGGACTCCACTGACCAAACCCACTCTCCATGGGAAATTTCACTATTCCATTGCATAAACATAGCCCGATCGCTATTGATAACACCTCTTAATCCCAATATTAAAACAATGGCATGAAACATAGTCTGATCGCTATTGATAACACCTCTTATTCAAAAGTAAGGAACCACAAACAACCTCCTCTGTTTCAGCAACTTTTAAAACAAGATTTCTTTCATAGAATCTGTTATCTTACAACAATTAATAATGGACGCCATATGTGGAAGAATTATTGTACACATAAACTAACCCAAGACTAGTAAACAAAATATAATTATTGTTTCTATCCCCAAGATTTTTGGATTTTTGGATAGAATCATAGTTGTGCAACCCATGCGAAATAGACAGATGGTAACTAGAATTTATTTGTTGTTTCCAAAATACTAGTTGAGAGAAAAAAATTTAGTGATTCCAGTAAGGGGAAAAAATTTTGAGTGGGAATTTTTTAGTAAACTTCTTGCTAGATCGATTCATATGACTCTAGAGCTGCATCAAATTCCTGCCAGATGCAAGCATTTTGTGTCCTCCTTCATCTTGTAATGATTCATTATGTGAGAAGTCAGGGATGAAATGGGGTTAAAAAATCTACAATCTGTCACAATAATTCCTATGTCATTGGCTTCCATATTAAGCTTGTACATTACATCATCAAATACACCATAAATGACCTCCTATGTATCCTCTCAAGCAAATTCCAACGTTATTTCCTCATAATTGTCTTTGAATATGAAGGGGGGCATGTATGTTTCTTCCCCAACTTCCGACTTCTCGAACACCTTTTTTTGGAACATCATGTTTTCCATGGAAAACCTTTCTGATCTTCTAACAAAATATTCTGCAAATTCGAAGGTGAATTTTCGATATTTGGCTACCTTGTAGCAGGTGAAATTCTTGTACACAAAAACTAATCCAAGACTAGTAAACAAATGGAAAAAGAAAATTTTGAAGTTTTGGGTAATGCTCAGGATGCTCCTATAAGCACTGGAGAATGATTTTCCAACGCTTCCTATAGGTGCTGGAAAATTATTTTCTAGCACTTCCTGTAGGCGTTGGAAAATCATTTTCTAGACCCACCAAAAATCGTCAATTCGTCAATATCCATATTGGAATTTAAGAGAAATTGGTTAATTTTCATCCCTTTAACAACTTCATGTGAATTTTGTCCCCTACCAGACTTTAGTTAGCAATAAAAAGAAATGGAAGTTTGAATAGGGATGGATGAAATTTTCATACCATTTCATGAAAAATTTTCCATCCAAAATGGATTGTATATTAATTATATGACTTATTGCACAAATTTAGGTTATCATTATGTATGTAGGCACAAGGTTTACCTCTCAAGTTTATTATCTTTTTGTTGTAGCAAAGGACGAAAATTATAAGTTAAGATATTTAAACACTTATAAATTAGTTAACTTCAACATGGTCTATTGTGTCCTTAAGTAAAATGTACTTCTTTAGTGTTCTTTTGTAAGTAACTAATGCAATGGATGGTTATGGTAGAAAATAAATTGATCTGATAGCTCTCCTCAATGATAATGGCACTTGACCGAAGATTTAATACCCAATTTTTCTATGATCTCTATTTCAATAGTATGGAGGATCATATGTTGATGATTCACTATAGAGAGATTTTCATATAATATGTTTTTTTTAACATTAATATACTACCTCAAATGACTTTGTTGGTTAGGTTTGTGGTTTGTTTAGCTCTTCTAGGGTTTTATCCACGTAAATATTAGTGCAATGATCTTTTTTCTTTGTGTGAATGGTTTTCTTCAGGAATTTGACTTGTGTGGATGCGCCTTGTTTTTTGCACATATCATTCCCTACTAATCCAAAATATTTTTCTTGAGATGTGTTAAAAAATTACATGTGAAAATTGCACCTTAAACAAGAAACTTTAAAGGCATAAACATAAGAAGACATAAGCAATTAACATCATGCAAGAAGACACAAAATAGATATCGAAGTTCATCCAGGAGGGACTACGCCTTCGGGCCCGGCTCAAATAGTGAGGAGGTCCTCTTCCATTAAGTGGAGAAAATGAAAGTATAAGTATAAAATGTAAAATTACACCCTTATACCTCCATAGCTGAAAGTGCTCAAAAATTGAAGACCTCTAATGAAGAAATGGACAACATCATTGGATTCGTGGCATCGAGAGGTGCAGAATCCATATAAAATTTTCCTGAATCTGACAAAGTGAAAATCTGACCCCTCTGGAAATGGCTCAGATCATGGTTTTTCCCCCCCCTCCTACACAGTGCTCTTGGTTCCACTGTCTCAGTTTCTGTGTCCGCTCCTGACCTGTCTAGGCGCACTTATGAATGCAGAGTTTAAATATTGAAACGTGGGTAGACTTCCCTAAGCTAGCCGTTAGCGAAATTGGTTTAAGTTTTTTATTAGGAGGGATGGGGTCGGGTAGTCAAACCCCGCCCTCTCCTTTTAAAGTCGGAATCCGTTTTCAAATCGAACCACAAACCTTTTTTAAACTCGAAATATATTTTTTTAATATAAATGTGGGGGGTTGGGCCCACCCCGCCACTTCCGTCAGCTCCGTCATATTAATGGAGGCATGTGGTTTGGGCAGTGGGTTAACAACCCCTTCCCACCTGTATTCAACATGGTGGGCCTTAATATATGGGCGGGGTCTGGCGGGGTCATGTCTGCCAACCCCAATTTTAATGTGGTTTTTGTTATGCGGACGGGGGTCTGATGGGGTCATGACCATCGACCCCTATTTTTAAATATATGCAGTTTTTCGGTTGGGGTAGGGCGGGGGTCATGGCCTGCCCTACCATTTTTTTAATATTTTTTTTTTAAACAACCTTTAAATTTAAAAAAATATGGATTTTGACCAAAGGAGTCAAATTCTCCGTCCCACAATTTCACTAGGAATCTGGCCGGTGTTAGGCGAAATCCGGTGGTCGTGTTTCAGAAAAAATTTTGCCTCCTTAAGCTCCCACATCACCAAGTCAACCCTCAAACTTTGACTACTCCTAACTCCTTCATACGGACCCAGAATTGAGTGTAGTTTGTGTCATTGGAATCATAAAGACGAGATCTTCAACTTGAAATTAAATTTTCCATATTCTAGACACTTTGATTTTTGAGCCTTTGTACTTAAGCCACTTGTACTTGGACATGTTCGATCCACCTAGATCATTCCTCCCCACTGAAAATATTTTGGACCCCAAAAGCATTAACACACTCAAAACCACACTTTCAATCTCCTGCACGCAAAACTGGTACATCATTTGCAATCATGCACACCACACATGAATCAACAACCCCTCCTTGCCAAGAGTTTATAGCACACACTCATTGGCCAAGGATTACATAAAAACAATCAACACCTCAACTACTCATAAGGAAAGGCAAAAACATCATCGTTACATTTCAAAGGATGGGAACACACCATCACGTTTAAATTTACTTGCAACGTATGATTTACAATGGTGGTCATAACAAGTTACTACCTTTAAAAAAACCAACTTAATCAAGCAGACCACCGTGAATGTGGTGGATTCATTTGTTGAACATGTTCAGGCCTTTCACCTCCTCTGTCGATGCTTCCAGAGCATGGATCATTGGACACATGGCTTGTTGGTGTCCCACTTTGTTGCAATGACTACAACGATTATTTTTCCTCCAAACTTTCTAGGTCGCCTTGGGGCGCTTTCCTCTGGTGTTCCTCCGATAAGTGTTCATGGAGCCCTCATTATCGTTGGACTATGAAGAATGGATTTCATCGTCTATCGTTTGTTGGTCACTATTTTTATTGGAGCTTTCTCCTATTTCCTTTCTGGTGTATCTGAGTCCTGCCTGATGCGGAAATTTCTCGACTTCGATGGGGTTTACGATGCCTTGGCCATGCATGCAGAGGCCTTTTCCCTGATACCCCATCTTCTTCAGCAATTTGGATTCGATTCCTATAGTATGTTTTTCAAAAGTAGCGAATTCATCATCATGAAATGTACATGAAATTGAAGGGTTGATTTTTACCTCAAGTTGGTTATGTCGCAATTTTTCCAAGGCCTCATACTTAGCTTGTAACTGGCATAGTAATCTTTTTTTTTCTTCCCTTGCTTCTTGTAGGAGCCTTCTTAGCTCAACATTTTCTGCTTGGATGCCTTGGTTAATCTCTTCAAGTTCTTGGAAATCTACCGCAGTAAGAATCCTTTTCATCTTTGGTACAATATCTATTGATATTTTTGTTTCATCGCCTTAATTGGAACCTAAGTCTATGGGTCCTTCTGTTGTGATCCCAAAGGCTGCAAGCTTCATTTCATCGCCAGAATCAGACCCCAGGTCAATTGGTCTACCTCGTGAAAATCCTGCAGCTATGACCTTTCCATATTCCTCGAATTCAGAATCTTGGTTTTGTTGTATGGTGGTGGCGGTCTTCTGCTTCCCCTTTTTGTCATTTCTCTCAGGTCTCAACTCAGGGTGCAGTTTCCAGCAATTTTCTTCGTCATGTCCCTCTTTTTCACAATGTGTGCAAGAGGGAATTTCTCCCCTTCTTTTGGTTGCGGCAATCCTTTTTGGGTGGTCAATTTGTTCATGCGCCCCCCTGCTTTCTATGTGCATGGCCTTCACACTGGCCTCATCAATGGTAGGAGGCTCAAATAACAATAATGAATGTCTTATGTAACTATGTAATGACCCAATGTACTTAGTTACAACTTCAAGTGAATCTAATGAAATGCCCAAACTTAGTGCTTGTTTTCTAAATTACTTGGTAAAGCTTTGCACGTTTTGTCTTTTACATTGCCTTAGGTACTGCCACTCCATTAAGGAATTTTTCTTATAACCCAAGGGATATAATTGATCTTTAAGTGCAGCAATAAAATTTGACCATGAGGAAATAAGGTTACCCAAATCACTGTTGCCTTGAAGTTTGCTCTCCCACCAGATGAGAGGTGTGCCATTCAGTTGAAGAGAATCCAACTAGATCTTTGCCTCATCCTCCACAATCCACTGAATCCTACAATAGACTTCAATCTGCCTAATCCATTTATTAATTTTCTCTGCATTAATTTCACCATTATACATGGGTAGATCAATTTTGACATCTAACTTAAAGAAAGTTTTATTAGCTGCATTTCCTGAATTCCTATGATGATGGTGAGAAGAGGAGGAGGAACTTCCTCTCGCTGGAGGAGAAGGAGGTGGATCTCCTCCATTATCTCCATGCCCTGAGCCTTGTCCCTCTGAAGCATTCTCCCCTGCTTTCTCTAATTTCTCAAGTCTATAGAAAAATTTCTCGACCCGATCTGCCATGGTGTAGAAGGTCTTGCGAAAGTTGAGCTCTTCCTCATTTCGAACATCGACATCCATGTTCCTTCTCCGATGTGCACGTCCGGCTTCAGGATCAAAAGACCTTAGTGTCCCTTCGCCTCTTCGTAGTTTGTCTCTAATTAGCATACAAGCATGTAATTCACATCTACAAACACCTGCTCTGATACCACTTGATCCAAAATATTTTGCTTGAGATGTGTTAAAAAATTACATGTGAAAATTGCAGCTTAAACAAGAAACTTTAAAGGCATAAACATAAGAAGAGAGAACCAATTAGCATAATGTAAGAAGACACATAATTGATATCGGGGTTCATCTAGGAGGGACTGCATCTCTGTGCCTGGCTCAAATAGTGGGGAGGCCCTCTTCCATTAAGTGGCAAAAATGAAAGTATAAGTATAAAATGCAAAATTACACCCTTATACCTCCATAGTTGAAAGTGACCAAAAATTGAAGACCTCTGATGAAGAAATGGAAAACACCATTGGATTTGTGGTGACGAGAGGTGAAAAATACATATAAAATTTGCTTGAATCTGACAAAGTGAAAATCTGACCCCTTTGGAAATGGCTCAAATCATGGCTCTGCCCCCCCTCCTGCACAGTGCTCCTAGTTCCAATGTCTCGATTTCCGTGTCGGCTCCTAACCTGCATGGGTGCACATATGAATGCAGATTTTAAATATTGAAACGTGGGCAGACTTCCCTAAGCTGGTTGTTAGCAAAATTGGTTTAAGATCCATATTAGGAGGGAGGGGGTCAGGTGGTCAAACCCCGCCCCCTCCTTTTAAAGTTGGAATATGTTTTTAAATCCAACCAAAATCCTTTTTGAAACCCACGGTATATTTTTTTAATATAAGTGTGGGGGGTTGGGACCGCATTGGGTGGCCCGCCCCGCCACTTCCGTCGACTCCATCATATTAATGGAGGCATGTGGGTTGGGCGGTGGGTTAACAACCCCCGCCCACACGTACTCAATATGGTGGGCCATAATATATGGGCGGGGTCTGGTGGGGTCATGGTCGTCGGCCCCAATTTTAATGTGGTTTTTGTTATGCAGTTGGGGGTTCGGCGGGGTCACGACCGCCGACCCCTATTTTTAAATATATGCAGTTCGTTTGTTGGGGTAGGGCGGGGGTCATGGCCCGCCCTACCATTTTTTTAATATTTTTTTATTTTTATTTTTTAAACCTTCCAATTTTTAAAAATGTGGATTTTGACAGAAGGAGTCAAATTATCCGTCCCACAATTTCGCCCGAAACCCGACCGGATTTGGCCAGCTTTCAACAAATTTGTTGCCTCCTTAAGCTGCCACATCACCAAGTCAAACCTCAAACTTTTACTGCTCCAAACTCCATACAGAATCGGAATTGAGTGTCGTTTGCACCATTGGAATCAGAAATACGAGATATTCAACTTGACATTAAGTTTTCCATATTCCAGACACTTTGATCTTTGAGCCTTTGTACTTAAGCCACTTTTACTTGGACCTGTTCGATCTACCTGGATCACCTATACTATATAATTTAATATGTTGTTAACAAGAAGAATAGGGTATCTCATAGAGAATACCCAATGTGTGTTGTAGAATATTTTTTTTCCAATTCTATTTTGTGTTGAGGTAGCCACAATAGTGGTATGCATTCAAGATGAATTTCCTATTGCAAACCTACCATCCATGCATCTGTATGAGACATGGAATGGGAGGAGGCCAAACAATCAGTGTGAAGGTGTTTGGGCACCAATTTTATGTCCATGTACGATATGGGAAGCAAAGGAATTGGGTGAAAAAGCATGAAGTCGATTTATGGTAAAATACGATGGTTATTTAAGTATACACAGTCTAAAATCTAGTAAACAATAAGTTTGTCAAAAGTAGGGATATTGTATTTGATGAACATGCATTATTGGTTAAAACAATGGGAGATGTAACATTGAGAGTGTGACTAATAAACCAATTCAAATATTGGAATTTAGGGGTGACAACATTGGTGTTAGTTCTTTTGAAACCATCAATTTTGTATGGGGAGTCAACTCTCACATGAGACTCAAGTGGAGGAACCTATTGATAAGGAGGATACTCTAAGGTGGAGAGGAGTAACAACTAGGGATTTTGATCACTAAGGAAGTGGACAATATTAATAGTGAATAACCAATAAATAAAATAGATTTCGAAGACCATCACAATGACTGCATGATTTTTCTATAAAGTCAAGCATCTTTTTGTAGTTCATTACTATAAAAAAAAACATGGAATAACCCCTCTAACCTTATAATTGGTAAGCCATACAATTATTACCTTAGGAATTGCAAGGAAATTTCAGATTCAACAAACAAAACTGCCCTTTTCAGATAAATCATGGAGTTTTTAAGAATAAGGAAATATCCATAATAGGCTAAGTCTAGGTTAATCCTAAACATTTGTTAGAATTGAATCAAGAGGGGGCCTCAATGTCTAAACATAGTCAAGGCAAGAAAACAAGGGCCTTATGATATAAATGGCAGTGAATAAAGTTCAATCACCATGAAAAATACTATACCCTTTCCCATCCTTTTATATACCTGCAACCTGTAGGATATCAAGAAACAGTTGTCTAGGACAAGTTGAAAAGGTTGGGAATGGGGTTGTTGCCTCTGATTAAAATTATATTTTTGTTTTTTTATATATGTGACATGATTTACGTGGTATGGTATTGGGGCCATAGTTTTATCAATGCCAATTTTTTAATCATCTTAGTTGTCTATCATCATTTTTGCTATCATTCCATTCATTTTTTTTATCATGCTTTCTATCACTTGATTCTATGTTTTTCTTAGAGTGAGGTCTAGGTTTTATCGTCCTCCTACATTGTTGTTTTGGTGATAATTTGGTACCATGTTTTGTCTTTCTTTATGATTCCTTTATTGAATTATTAACTAATTTCATCAAGTCATAGTTGATTTTGGATGGTGAAGGTTTTCCATTTATGGTTCCCTTCTTCTAGATCTTGAGTTCAATGTTGATGTTAATTGGGTGAGGGCCCATTATTCTTCCACTTGGTTCAAACTCTAATCGTGGAAGAAATTAGGAAAAACTTTGGAGAGCTTCTTCTTGATCTCATTTCCATTTGATCCACTTTGACTCCATTTATGTAGTTGAATTTGGTACTAATTTATATGTCCATCCATCACTTATTCTAAAAAATCCTATAAAATTCAAAACCTTGTTTTACTAAGTCTAATCCCAACTTCACTTTGTGCTCCATTGATTGATCTTAGTAATCCTTGTTTGGAAACCCCCCTTGACCTAAAGAAGAGCTTGCCTAAAATGTAGAGGATACGTTGCTAAAGTGATAGTGGCGAGCTTCCTAGATTTTTCCCCTCAAATTGTACCTTGGGGATTAGGGATTTCATCATCACATACAATTTGTGTGATATTGGGGTCTCACTAAGAAAGAGGAGGTCTCAATACCTAAGTACATACACATTAGAAGGTTCCCATATATGACCAAATTGCAACATGACAATTCTAGCTATTGATATATATGCTACCATCACACATAGAGAAATTTCAGTATCAATATCATGGTGGTAGCATACAACTATATCTGGCCTACACATGGTGGTAGCCTAAAACTGTATCTCGCCTAAAACTATCAATCTCTATTAACTTATGGTCATTTGATTGAAACTGTCAATCATTTTTTTTGGGAGTAGTCAAACAAGTCGACCTTACTACTGGAAAAGTAGGAAATGTGTAGGAAACCCTAATTTTTCTTCATGTAACACACCAAAACAAACAAAGGACATGTAGGCAAACATAATTGATTGAATGTTATTTTATTTTTCTAAGGAGATTATAAGACAGATTTGTTTGAATGTATAATCCAGATAAATGCCTACTTGTCTAATATGAATTTATTGTCATTTTATTTTCCAGGTCTTCTAAGTGTAGAGAATGGTGGAAAAGTGGATGTTGTGCATAGAATTTTCTTTTCGTCCAAATCCAAGACAAGCCACCGTTAAATATGTGCTTCATAATGCAGAGAGAAATCTATTGTGCTTCATAGAAAGATAGAAGTACACTGTAGGACAACAAATAATAAAGCCTACTATATTGCCATTGTTGAGGGATTAAAATAGGCAAAAAATATTGTTGTCAATGATATTGAAGTTTTCACGAACTTTCAACTCATATGCAATCAGATCAGTGACATCTATGAAGTTCAAAAAGCTAATTTAAAACCCCTTTACAAGGAAACAATAATGTGGAGCTCTCAGTTTCAATCTTTCAGCATACAATGGCTTGCAGACATTCATAGGATTTCTACTAATATACTGATGGAAGTAATGTCAAGTGTATATGCAAGGGTCAGAGATGACACCGGATCATGATTTATTGCAAGAGAATTCATTAATCATCATTAGCATAAGTCTCTAATATGTGAAAGTTTTATACTTATAATTTTCCTTAGGGTTATCATGGAATGGTTCTTTCACTAGATAAGAACCCATTGATATGTTATTTTTTTGAAACCTGCGATAATTAGGGTGTGATGTATGGGTGACAAGTTTATGGAAAAATGTGATATATTCCATGTATATGAACATATGTAATATTTGCATGGTTCGCGATATAATAGATGAATGTTTTTGAGGTTATAATTATTTTTTTTTGTTTTATTTTACCAATGTCTCATGAACCTGTTCAACCACCAATTCAGTATTGTTGTTCAAAGGACAAATATTTGCCACTAGGCATTTCATTATTCAATGTTGTCATAATGATCATTATTCAATGTTGTCATAATGACCATGCAGGTAGTATACCTTTATTTCTATGCATTTCTATTTGGTTTTATTTTTAATTCCCTGGGTTCTAATACATCCTAGATTAACATGGATATGTTTGAAAATAGTACTAAAAAAAAATTAAAAACAAATTTGGAAAGATATTACTTATAACCTTCACCACCTTTCTTAACTCGCATTTTCTTGTTTTCAGAACCATGATCATATTTTTATTTCATTGTGTTCATGCATTTCATCTGAAATACTTCTGAAGTTGATCCGGATTTATGCAGGAATAAAACAGAATACAAAAATAACCATAAACATAGAGTTGCAGCGGAAATAATGTGTCATTTCATTAATATCAAATAACAGAAATATCCTTATAGACATAATAGAAATAAAATAGCTAGGGTGCTGGTAGCGAATCTCTGAGAAGAGATGTGGTGGCTACTGACCTCTAACCTATGTTACAATGAGGCTCGAGGGCCTATTTATTATTGAGAAACAATGGAAAAACTGAAAAGTCCAAAAACCTAACACTAGGAGATGAAGCGTCAAAACTGTGGACCCCCGTTTGGGTAAGTTGGTGTTTCAACTTCCTGGGGACGTAACTTTGGCATCCGATCTTCGTTTGACGTGCTCAATAGCTAATTAAAAAGATCTATATGAGGAGTACAAATTTCAATGTGAGAAACATCAGTCCATGGACCCATGTTGCTCCCGATTTTCCCCAAAAACGTCGTTTAAGGCCTCAAAATGGCTCCGGAAGTTCAGGACCCGAAAAACTGCTAAAAATAGTAAGTTGTGCTGCAACTTAAAAACTGAATGAAATAATGGTGGAGGTTCAAATGGAATAGATGGGTGGCCACCAATATCCACCTGGATCATTAAGGCCCAAAAAAAGCTCCAGGAGTGTAGGACCCGAAAACCTGCTAAAAATAGTAAGTGGTGTTGAATGTGAAAAGCTGCAATAATTGATGGTGTGGGTCCAAATGGAATAGGTGGGTGGCCACCAATATCCACCTGGATCATTCCTCCCTCCTTAGGAAGAAATGGTCCCCATTGCGTTGATATCCTCCCTGAGATGAAGCAAATTCTGTTGAATTGGGTATTAGATTTGTTGAAGATGCCATGGACCTGTGGGCAGACATGCTGGATGAATTTAGTAAATTTAGCTTCTTTATCAGCCTCATATAGTACATGTGTGGATTCTGTATGTGTATTTTCAGGATGTATGGTAACATCAGGTGGCGGTGCGTTGGGGGTCAAATCAATGGAGTACTTGTTCTGACAGTGTAGAGGAACCTCTGTGAGTGAGGAGAAAATGTCCTCGTATTCCTCCATGAATTTTTCCATTTGTTGCAGCCGTGCAGGGGAGCCTTGTTTCGAGGTTGTGGCCACAATATTCTTCTTTCCCTGTGAGCGAGTTGTAAGTAAAATGAATTTCCTTGTTTGGGAAAAAATCTTACTGCATCGTTTTACAGTAGTCAAAGAGATGACAGGAGGCAGTACTACCTCTGGTATCATGTACAAGTTATTTCCCAAATTAATAATAACAGCACAAGGCCTAGACTCCTACATAGCATGTCACCTCCACAAGTAAGTTTGGCCTAATAATACATCACCTATATCAAGAGGAGCAACATCACATAATACCTCATCCGTGAATGGCTTGATGCTCTACAGAAGGTGGCATTATTGGCAGATGCGAATATCTCTCCCTGGGTGAAGCCACCTGATGGTATATGGCTGTGGGTGTGCTATGGTCGATAGGTTGAGCCGCTTCATGACCTCTGCTGAAACGAGGTTCTTTTGGCTTCCGCTATCGACAAGGACTTGCAGCGGAGAACCCTTCATCCACATTTGCAAATGGAAGAGGCACTCCCCCTCCTCTGGATCCTCTAGGTCCTCCCTCTGGATCTTGGTGGTGGCAACAATGGCACTGGGATCGGCATCAATGATCTGCTTCCCTTTTTCATTGCCTTTTTCTGGTTCTGACTCAGGATCAGAAAATGCATTTGATTCGGGTGCCTTTGGTTTGGCCACCAATGATTGTTTGGCCTGACACTCATTTCTTCTATGAGTGGGGTTGTTATGAAATTCACACCACTTCCCTATGTCCTTCTTTTGATTTGTGGTGTTGTTCTGAGTAGCACCGCTTTGTCCTTGCCCCTTGTTCTTCGGTTCGGGGGCACCTTTCGGATTCGCATATCCAAAGTCTCGCTTCTTCTGCTTAAATTTCTGCTCGATCTTGGTAGCATAGCGATATGTCGTGTCAAGCGATGTAATGTTGAGGAACTCCATTTCCTCTTGAATGTGTTTATGTAGACAGTCGCGGTACTTGAGCACCAAATTTCTCTCTGAATCTTTAATACCCAAATTTGTGCGCAGGGTATGGAACAGATTTGTCCGTTCGTGCACATCTTGATCCCTTTGTTGCCGCAGCATGGTCCATTGGATGTATTTGTCCTCATAGCTCCCCACGGGGTAATATTGTTCCTTGATGCCATCTCTGAACGAATTCCAAGTGGGTGTGGCCAAGAACAGAGAGGGTTCCCCTTCGTCCTCTTTCTCACGGTAGGTTTCCCACCAGTCTTTGACATGGGGGGCGGCTTTGAGGAGTGCAAAAATAATCTTTTCTCGGTCAGAGAAATCATGGACCGAGAAATACCCTTCCAGCAAATTCAACCATCTATCTATGACGTTTACATCTATTTGGCCTTCAAATATAGGAGTATCAATGTTTACCTGTACCTTGAAGGGAATGGCGCCTCCAGAGTGGCTGTTGGATGTAGATGCGCCATAGGTGGGCAGTCGTTGAAGGATCTGAGCAAAGTTATCCATCATCGCATTCCTTTGTTTCTCGAGGGCCTCCTCGAGCAATATTTTGATAGGATATCCTGCTCCCTCGTCTTTATTTTCTTCCGCCATGGGAGGTCGTCAGGGTTTGCAAGGTTGATCTTGTAAGGGTTCAACCAGATCGAGCCCTAACTCCTTATACCCTAACCGCGTTGGGGACATGCAAAGAAAAACAAAGAAAGAGCAGACCGATCTGAAACCACTGATCCAGATTTATGCCAGAATGCAACAAAATACAGAAATAACCATAAACATAGAGATGCAGCGGAAATAATGTGTCATTTCATTAATATCAAATAACAGAAATATGCTTACAGACATAATGGAAATAAAATAGCTAGGGTGTTGGTAACAAATCTCTTAGAAGAGACGTGGTGGCTACCGACCTCTGAACTATGTTACAATGAGGCTCGAGGGCCTATTTATTATTAAGAAACAATGGAAAAATTGAAAATTCCAAAAACCTAACTCTAGGAGATGAAGCACCAAAAATGTGGGCCCCCGTTTGGGTAAGTTGGTGTTTCAACTTCCCGGGGACGTAACTTTGGCATCCGATCTCCGTTTGACGCGCTCAATAGCTCATTAGAAAGATATATCCAAGGAGTAAAACTTTTCACGTGAAAAACATCGGTCCATGGACCCATGTTTCTCCCGATTTTCACAAAAAACGTCATTTAGGGCCTCAAAACGGCTCCAAAAGTTCAGGACCCGAAAAACTGCTAAAAATAGTAAGTTGTGCTACAACTTAAAAACTGAACGAATTGATGTTGGGGGTTCAAATGGAATAGGTGGGTGGCCACAAATATCACCTGGATGATTAAGGCCCCAAAACGGCTCTGGGAGTGCAGGACCCAAAAACCTGCTAAAAATAGTAAGTGGTGTTGAATGTGAAAAGCTACAAGAATTGATGGTGTGGGTCCAAATGGAATAGGTGGGTGGCCACCGATATCCACCCGGATCAGAATTAACATAAACATCTAGTGACCATAGGTTGCTTCGAAGAAGCCATATGGGTTGCATTATATATGACATACCAATCAAAATTATATAGGCAACAGTTTTACCATCTCTAGCGCCTTAGTTCTCTAATTTCATATTGGCTTGTCTTAAAATTCTCTTCACTTTTCATAATCCTGAGTATAATATTGAAAAAGTATTTATCATGAATTAATGGCAAAGGCTAATGTATAATCTTGACACTCTACATTAGGAATGATGATACAACCTGCTTCTCAAATATTAATGTAAAATCTTAACACTCTATAGTAGGAATGATTATACACCCTGCTACTTAGTTGGGAATTTATGTGCTTGTCATTTTGATTTTATTTTTCAGCTAGAAAAGCTCAAGGATTAAACATAATACTATACCTATTCAACTTCCATGTTCTCATCATCAATCTCTGTTGATAAGTCCCTAATTTAGGGAGAAATGCAGGCCTTTTTTTTTGAAGTGCTAAATATATAAGAGACTGCTAAAATTACACTGAATTATGTTCTACCATTTATGGGGCTTTCACATTTTAATTTATGATATTTATTTTCATCCTTCAACATTTCAACTAAATTTCTCATGGTAGTCTTGTTCCCCGTCAAGGAAATGGTACAGAGAAAATAAATTTGGAGCATGTGATGCATTCAATCTGCATAATGCTCAGAAATATTTAGATCCAGGACCTCTTTCCAGCCATTTTCTTTCTCAACCATTCTGCCATCCCATTTAACAATATTAATGCCCTCTCCATATGAGGGATCAATTAGATTCTTACTAGTCACCAGTTCCAACAGTAGCACTCCAAATATATAGGCATCACTCTTCTATGAAACATTCAGTGTGTAACAAAACTCTGCAAAAATGGGGTGTAACATGATAAAAAATTTAACATCATGGACATCAAATTAGATCCATAGAACACATATATTGAATGATATGTTTAATGGTGTAGACGATGATGAATTTTTGTAAAAAAATGCTTGGATTTTCTTAAGTATATTTAATTAAAGATGTAAAAAATTGACAGGGCATTGGTTCATTGGTGAGTTTGATGGAGGGATTTGTTCCCACCATGAACGGTTTGTCCCACTTGTATAAAATAGTTAAATAGGAATGAGACCTGGCTCTACAAGATAGACAAGATATATGTTCCTAAAGGTGAAATATTGTGTTTTATTATAGCGACTCACACTTCTAAGGGTGCAAGTTATTGGTGACTTTGGTAGAAACAAATAACCTTGAAAATATCATCTAAGATGAAAGAAGTCCATACTTTGTAGTGCAGTCCTCCATGGCATGCTTCTTCTAACATTGAAATAAAAGGATGGTTTCCAAATTTTAGAGTCTTCAGAAAATTCTACAGCTTACTAAGGGCATCCTACTCTAAAACGTGAAGGAACCCCTGTTCTTGTGAATAACTGCTATTAATACGTGAAGAACTTGATGCAACTTGTTTCCTTATATATTTTTGGTTTCTCAGGTAACCTTACTTAGAGGTTTGAAATCATGCTTTGTACTTCAAAGGAATATTGACATGCATCAAAAGTGTGAGAATATTTAAGAAATAATAAGAAAAAATATTTTTTTGGGTTGCCTAGTGTAATTTACCCATAAGATCATGCAACTATGGACATGGTGTCATATCCCTTTTCACATTTTTCCAATATCTTTGCAAGGCCAAAATGAGCCACACTGGCTTCAAGTTTATCATCCAGCAATATATTGTTTAACTTGATATCACGATGAAAAATTGGTGGAATGCAGTCCTAGTGAAGATTAGAAAGGACTTGATATATTGAAAGCCTTCTCCATAGAGGTTGGGATTGCATATAAATGCCTCTCTGAATTTACTCAAGCTATAATTGGGGACTATTCCAGATAGTTGATTGTTTGATAGATTTAGGAAACTAAACGTAAGGTTGGATAAAGATGCAGGGACTTTCCCCTTGAGTTGATTAATGGATAGATCAAGGTATATGAGGTTTTGGAGATCACCCATTTTCATAGGAATTTCACTAGAAATATCATTTCCTTTCAAGTTAATCTTTGTAAGCTATCTCAGAGACCCAATAGTCGACAAAATGTTTCCAAAAAGTAAATTTACGTGCAAACCAAAACCTCAAGATTATGTAACCCATAAAGCTCATCTGGTATGATTCCTGAAAATTTATTATCACCAACATTGAACACAGACAAAAGCTCTACTTCGGAAATCTCAGATGGAAGCTTACCTGGAAACCTATTACAGTCAATTTGTAGGTTAGATAAATTTCTAGCATTTCCAATATCTTTATAAATGCTTCCTTAAAAGCTATTATAACTGAGATGAAACACTGAAATAGCAACTGAGGAAGACACATACTGCCTTCCACATAATTTTTTTGTTTCTAAGTACCATTGATGGAATTTAGTCTATGATTATGACTTTCTTTCAATGAGAATCATTATGTAATTTGTATAATTGTGCCTAATTTTTCTTATAATATTTTTATCATGGCTTACAATTTCTTTGGAATTTGGCTAGATGAATTTCAGCTTGTAGTAACCATCAATCTCAAATATTATGTACATTTTTTTAGGAGTTCAATTAGCTTGAACTTATTGAAAACTACCAGCACAAATCAATTATTTCAGTTATCATGCCCATGAAAAAATAAGGTTTTAGAATTAAATATTCAGACAAAATAAAGTAGTACATTTTTTTGGCACATAAATATGGTAAAACAATAAAAATTTCAATCTTTTTCCCTGTCAAATTGGCATTATAACCAAATTTTGTAAGAATCATTACTCAAGTACTCAATTATTGGACTCAAATAGTCAAATAATAAATTTTTGGACTCAAATTTTCAAGTACTCAATTATTGGAATCTTGAAACACTTCATTTAAATATAAAATATGAAGTACATGTACATACTTTAAGATTATCAGAAGCTAGACAATTTTAAGCTCTCCTAACCCTAGCTAGGGAAACCAAGAAAACCCTAACAACAAACTCCTCCTGGCAAGGAATCACACATAACCAAAGTTGGTCACTCCACCAGGAATCCTCAAAAATCTAGCATCATCAACTGGAATGAAATTCATCGCATGAATGTTGGTATGTGGGATATTAAACAAGAATAAGTTGCATTTTCTCTCACAACTTCTTTGAGAATCCAATTTGCGTTTTGTCTCCAATTTGTGTGATGTCAGTCACCCAATCATGTTCAGATCGAGGGGGAACCATTGAAGAAGTTGTTGTGTCTGTAATATAACAATGGAATTTCCATTAGAGAAAATAATAACATGTGAATTAATGCATCTGTCATAATACTGAGTAGAAAAATTAGGAGCCTCATCAAATGCACCTTGACTCATGTGATAAAAAGGGTGATGGTAGGTTTTTTTATTTTCTTAATATGAAAGAAAATTATTGGGATTTTGCAACCCTGCAAACATTCACATACTGCATTAACAACATCAACAACATCAACAAAAACCAGTGCACAAAGTTAAGAGAAAATACATAGAAAAAAACATGGAAAATCACCAATTTGTGTGATGCCAATGACCTAATCATGTTCAGATCGAGGGGGGCCAATTGAAGAATTTGTTGTGTCTATAACATAACCATGAAATTTCCATTAGATAAAATAATAATATGTGACTTAATACATGCATTGGAATATAGAGTAGATCAATTAGGAGTCTTTTCAAATGCACCTTGACTCATGTGATAAAAAGAGTGATGGTGGGTATGTCTATGTTCTTCATCTGAAAGCACATTATTGGAATGTTGCAGCCATGCAAACATTTACACTACATTAACAACATCAACAAAAATGAATGCACAAGCTTAGGAGCAAAGAAATAACAACAAATCTGGAAAATCACCAATTTGTGTGATGTCAGTCACCCAATCATGTTTGGATCGAGGGGAGGAATTGAAGAATTTGTTGTGTCTATAACATAAAAATGCAATTTCTATCAGAGAAAATAGTAACATGTGAAGTAATACATGCATCAGAATGCAAAGTAGACCAATTAGGAGTCTCCTTAAATGCACCATGAATCATGTGATAAAAAGAGTGATCGTGGGTATGTCTATGTTCTTCATCTGAAAGCACATTATTGGGATGATGCAGCCCTACAAACATTAACACACTACATTAACAACATCAAAAACATCAACAACATCCAGTGCACAAAGTTAAGAGCAAATACATAGCAACAAACCTGAAAAATCATCAATTTGTGTGATGTCAATGACCAATCATATTTGGCTCGAGGGGAGGCCATTGAAGAAGTTTTTGTGTTTGTAACGTAACAATGCAATTTCCATCAAAGAAATTAATAACATGTGAAGTAATACATGCATCAGAATACAGAGTAGATCAATTAGGAGTCTCGTTAAATGCACATTGACTCATGTGATAAAAATAGTGAAGGTGGGTATGTCTATTTTCTTCAATTGAAAACGCATTATTGGGATGCTTCCGCCCTGCAAATGTTCACACACTACATTAACAACATCTACAACAACGAGTGCACAAAGTTAAGAGAAAAGACATAAAAAAATCTTGGAAATTATGACATGTTGATCCAAACATATTGATATCATATCCCTATAGAACTTACTTGGACGACCATTCTTATTGAGGTGTTGAAACTTAAATGGTTCATCTTTGGATGCAGGGACATTCAAATAAATATACAAGCTGACATTATTTTTTCTTATTTTATTTTTATTTTTAGGATTAAGGAAACTCTTCTTCCTCTTCAAATGTGACTCATAAGCATCCAACCCAAGGGTGAAGTCATAATCCATAATATGAATATCATTAGCATCATCCAAAAAAAATTAGCCAAATCAATCAACTTTTTTTGTCTTGCTCACAGTCGAAGGAGGATTATTTTGAAACGAGTCTAGATATCCAAACAAATCCTCTCTCAACAAATTAAGTTCTTCAACATTTTCATATCCATATTAGTTGTGATAGTAAATGCATGAAGGTTTGGTGCCTCTATGCTTATCTCAGAAGGGGCATTCAAAGTATTGCGTGTGGTATCAATATCTAATAAAGGGTATGAATCCATTAAGGAGGAATGCAACCTGTTAGGTCCCTATATTACTAGTGTAGTCCCTTATTTTTGTTAGTGTAGCCCCCTTATTGTTATTTTTGTACCCCTGTAACCCCAATATTGTTATTATTTTTCCCTTACATTATTATTGTTAGGTCGGCTAGGATTATATTGTGACCCCATGGAATCCTTTATATAGAAGGAGGTTTTCTCATTTGTATCATCCAAGAATTGTTAATTTATGTAACGTAAATGAGGTTTTCCCCTCAAAGTGGCTTATTGCTAAGGTGTTGAACTCTCTTTTCTTCTATTTTTGGAGATGGTTTCATAACATTTGGTATCAGAGCTTTGGATTCTAGGGTTTCCCTGCTCCAAACAGGTTGTTGTTCCTTGAGAAACAATTTCTTGCTGTGTAAAGAAATTCGTGCTCAAGACATTAAAGATTATGTCACAAACAAAAGTATATATGTCCCTGTTCTATAAACCTTCAAACATTAATTATATAATCTTCAAATATTAAACCATGAAAGTTTCTGCAATGCCATTTCCTCCTTATGCTGAAATGAAAGGATGGAAGAAACAAGAAAGAAAGGATTTCAAATTGATATGCCGCTTGAAACAGAATCTATCAGTGTAAAATCCTGAAGGAATGAGTAATGATAACGTTAAAATAGAGGAGCGCCCATTAAGGTTTATTTAACTCTTAAATACACATGTATCTAGAGACTTGCAGCTCAAATTACTCTATTTTACTTACAGATATGGAAAACATAATGAAAACTGAGAAACTATTCAGCATAAACAGAATGAAGGAAACTTGCAAAAACTTTTCATTAATTTAGTATTCTTCAGTACAAAATTTTAGCTTCAAGGTCCAAAACTCGGAACCTTCTTCCCTCCTCCAATTGTCTTTAAATACAATATGACCAAAACAGTTTCCAGTGACGAAACTGATTCTAACAGTTCTAACTAACTCTAACTGCTTAAACTACTAACTGTGATGGAGGCACATGCCTCGAAAAAGTTCTATTACATTTATATGATTTCACTAAAAACATAATAAAAATTTGAAATTTTCTAATCTATGTGAACTGGTGCTCCTGAGATAGTTGCTGTCTCAACAACTACTTGTGGCTAAACGGCTACTTGTGGTTGAGCGGCTGGAGTTGCTGTGTCCATTGAAAATCTCTTGCATTCTTTCCATAGCTTATCCTCAGTTGTCGAAGCATTCTTGTAACTAAGATATTCCAATCTAAATGCAACAGCCTGACTGTGAGTAAGACTTCCTATGAATAATGTCTTCACCATCCATAGCAGATGGAAATGCCTTTGTAATAATTTAAACATCGTTTCTCCCTTTAGAACTTGTGTCTTTTCATACCTGCCATCTGCACTGCTTTTTGAAAATGTTCACTGATCTTCATAAAACTTCCATGACATGATATCTCCTTTCTCAGTCCAGCATGAAGGAAAACATGTTCTTCTTTGTATTTTTATCATTGGCATTTACAACACCATCTTCTTCAACGCCAAAAAGTTTCCTCTCAACGCCCATGGGCAATTACATGAACTGAAAGTCTACCCTGAAAAAAACACAAGGTATGCATTCGATGATGACTGACTCTGAACCCAGAATGCATTTTCAATGTGCTCATCCCGAACACAATGGTCTTCAGGAAGTCTCTTTTCTTTGTCTACATATGTTTCATACATGTGCTCCAACCTATCATGAAGGAATTTATTGTCCATGTAGGTTGAACTTGTCGACCTCTCTCCATGAGTGCTGGCAAGCACTGTAAGATGTCCGACAATCCATTCTGCGATGAGATAACCCATGCAACAGGAAGAGCATTCTGCTGTGTGTCAAACACGAGCAAGGTGTACAAATAATTCGTGGGGTATTTGGACAACAAAAAGATGGCGGGAGCACGACTCAAAGGAAAAAGAACCACAGAAAAATGAGAATGAGACAATGGGCCATTTAACAGTTACGAAGATCTGCAATAAATGCCAAAATGACGTGTATAAACCTTGACAGTTGTTTCCCACTTTCCTGATGACGTCACTACGGGGGGTCCGGGAGTACGGCGGAAATCTTCAACCTATACCCCCCGTAATGAATCTAAGCCGTTGATCACGGCTCGCTCCAGATTTGACCAGTCAACTACAGGGGGTCTGGTTTTGATAATCTTCGAGCTATTTTCCCCACCGTAGTAACTAATCCGGAACCACTCTTTCACGATCACGACTTCCGCTCGGGAAGCTGCTCGAATTTTATGCTTGAGAATATACGTATCGAAATAAAGCTTTGTGACTACTTTATATACATCAATCTTTGTAAAACATTGCATTTGTTTTTTATGCTAAAGTATAAAATTTTCATACTATAGCATATTTTTGAATTTCCAGATTTTTTGATTTTCGAAATAAAATATAAAAAAGGATATGCAGATAATGATCCACAACATCTGGCTCCACCTGGGGATAGTGTTTTTACCACGAAACACTAAGAACCTGCAGATTAGTGCCTTCACCTCGGGCATGGAGTCACACATTGCTTGATGGAAATGTACAATGATCACACCGGATATATACAATGATGAACAAACAGCTGCTTAATGCCGAAAATAATGCTTGAGATATTGCCCATTCACAGGCATATCCAGCACTTCTCCTTCAAGATTTTCTAGCACGAAAGTATTATTTCCTCTGACTTCATTAATTTTGAATGGGCCATACCACAAGGGATCAAATTTGCCGTGTTTCCCTTTGTCTTCCCTTCGTGTATCCCATCTCAATACTAAGTCTCCCTTCTGAAACATGATTTCTTTTGCTTTCCTATCAAATATTGCCTTCATCTTCTGCTGATAAGTGAGCAAGTTGTCCCGAACTTGATTTCTGTTTTCACTTAGCTCCATCACATTGTTCATTCTTCTGATCATGGCATTTGGTTCTGCTTGAGCATCTTGGAGGAAAGAAATCACAGGTTTTACCAACTGTGTGGGAAACAATGCTTGAGTACCGTATACGAGCTCATAAGGAGACTTTCAAGTAGACCTCCTAGTGGTCATCCTTGTTGCCCATAGAGCAAAAACTAACTTTGTATCCCAATTCTTCTGGTTTTCACTGATTGTCTTCTTCAAAATTCTTACCAATGTTTTGTTGGAAGATTCTGCCAATCCATTTCCCTGTGGATGATAAGATGTAGAATGAGACAATATCACACTGTAAGTCTGACAAAAATTAATAAACCTGAGTGAACTGAAAACTTGGGCATTATCTGTCACAATCTTCACTGGACATCCAAACCTGCTAAAGATATTCTCCTCTAGAAACTTCATAACAACCAAATCATTTGCCTTCCTGGTGGGGATTGCCTCCACCCACTTTGTAAAATAATCTGTAGCAGTAAGGATCCACTTAAATTTCCCACTGGATGGTGGATTGATTTCTCCAATGAAATCCAACCCCCATTGTCTAAAAGGTTCTTCAGTAAAAACAGGGAGAAGAGGTAATGGAGCTAGCTTTTTCTTTTCTGCAAATACTTGGCATTTTTGACAACTTTTGACTGCTTTATAAACATCAGCAAACACAAATGGCCAATAGAAACCTGATTTGAATATTTTATGAGCAGTTACCTTCCAGCTGTAATGACCTCCACACAAGCATTCATGATATTCTTTGATTATTTCTGAAACTTCTTCCTCTGTCAAACATAAAAATAACATACCAGCAGGGTCCTTCCAATATAATTTTGCTTCAATTATGACATAAGGTTGAGCCTTAAGTTTTAAAGCTCTGTATTTAGTTCTATTTATTGAAGGAGGACAAGAAAGAAAGCACAAATAATGAACAATATCCTTGTACCAATCTGAGCAGAGAAATTTATACTTAATAGATGTCTTCGACTAATCATCACCTGCTTCTTCATCGACTTCCTCTACAAGGGCCAACAAATTAATTCCCAATGCTTGGAAATTTTACTCTGTCAATAATTTGGCCAATCCCAATCCTTTGACCAGTTTGGTTGGTTTTACATCTAAGTCATATTCCTGGATTTTAGCAATCCATTTTCCTCTTTTTCCTTCCACATCGCTCTGCACTAGGACATCCTTTACAGCTGAATTGGGAACATATGCTAAGATTTGAGAATCAAGGATATAAGTTCTGAAAGCTTTCAATGCTTTCACCAGAGCGTAAACTTGTTTCTTCAATATATTATATTTCAATTCTGCATCTCGGAGAAATTTACTAAAATATGCTACAGGTTGTTCGTGCTTTTCTTCATTTCTCTGTAATAACACAGCAGCAATTGTTGAAGGAGATGCAAATGAGAAGATTTGAAAGGGCTTCAAATAGTCTGGACTAATGAGAACAGGCGCTTCCTTTAAATCTTCTTTAATCCTTTGGAAAGACTCTCTGGCTTCTTTGTCCCACTTCACTTCGGCATCTTTTTTCAACATGTCCGTTATCTTCTTGACGATTTCTGTGTAATTGGGAACGAATCTTCTTAGAAAATTAATTTTTCCAAGAAATCTCTGAATATCTTTTTCGCTTCGAGGCAGTGGGATAGACTGTATTGCTTCAACTCTTGCTGGATCAATCTTCACACCTTGCTTTGAAACAATATGGCCCAACAGTTTTCCTTCTTCCAGGGCAAACAGAGATTTTTTAGGATTCAACGACAATCCATACTTTCTACACTTCAGGAAAGCTTTCTACAAATGTTGCAGGTGTTCTTCATCAGAATTTGAAAAAATTGTGACATCATCCAGATAAATAACTACAAACTGATCCCCAACAAATGCAATATCCATCGCTCTTTGGAATGTAGCTCCTGCATTCATTAGGCCAAAAGGCATCCTGGCGTACATGAATGTTCCCCAGGGTGTAGTGAAAGTAGTTTTCTTTTGATCTTCCTTCTCCACAGCAACCTGATTATACCCTGAAAAACCATCCACCATAGATAATCTATAAGCCCCGGTGACTTTTTGTAAGACAAAATCCATTTTCGGCAAAGGATAATTATCCTTCAATGAAGCCCTATTCAAGTTCCTGAAATCTACGCACAGTATTATCTCTCCATTTTTCTTTCGGACTGGTACAAGATTGGAAACCCAATCTGAATATCTTAGGGGAACAATTATTTTGGCCTGCAGCAATTTCCTCACCTCCTTTTCAATCGGAGCCAACAATAATGGATTGATTTGTCGGAGCTTCTGTTTATGCGGCTTGACTCCATCTTTCAGTGGGATTTTATGCTGTATGATACCCTTATAATACGTTTTCAAATCGACATAGGACCAAGCAAATACATCTTTGAATTGTCTAAATAGATCTATGTACCTTTCTTTGTAGTCCTTCGGGATTCCTTTGAACAATTTGATCATTTTAGGCTCCTGTTGAGTCCCCAAGTTGCAATCTTCCACCTGTTCGTCTTGGTTTTCTTTCTTTTGATTCACTGCAACGTCATTAGCACCAAACAGTATTTCGAGAGGCACCAAGCCTCTTGGAAAAACATTGTCTTTCAACTGAATAATCTCCTGACCACCAATCTTCTTTTTCAGAGTTTTACCGTCCCACTCATCTTCATCAGTTTCCAAATCAATCTGATGACCTTCAAAATCTTCAATCATCAACAAAAACTGCTTAATCTGTTCATCGTCCTCAAAGACCTACCAGTGTTTAATATTGTCTGGGATTGAAGGTTTATATCTCATCTCAATTTCATACCTTAGCCTTGGATTGATCGGAGGCTTGAACGTACTGGCTGCAACTGCCAAAGAATTAGCCATTCTATTCTCTTCCCTGGGAACAAACTGTAAGTTGAAGGCTTCAAAGTAATTTTCAATCAAATCCTAGACTTCATTGCGATATGCTCTTAACCTGGGATGTTTAGTTTGACATAAATTCTTAATTTTTCTTATAATTAATTCAGAATCCCCAAACACAGTCATGGACTGAATTCCCATTTTCTTAGCTGTCTGCAAACTAATAATTAATGCTTCATATTCTGCAACATTATTAGTGGACTCAAACTCCAATTTGAAAGAAAAATGCACAAGGTTACCTTCAGGAGAAACAAAAATGAAACCAGCTCCAGTACCTTCTTTGGAAAACGCACCATCGAAATAACACTTCCATAGCTTGTTCGAATGCAGCTCCTTATGTACAATTGCTGGAGGAAGCTGCCCTTGCGATTCTTCATAAAATTCTGCATCTTCATGCAGCATGAAGCAAGAGAGGTCATCCTTCTCTTGGCCATAAATTGGTGAATTACCTGCATCTTTCTTGGTAGCAGTTTTTTGAAATCTAGTCTCTCTATACAACCTCCTTTCCTCACCATTGAAAACGGGAATGATAGCATATGTAAAATCTAGCTTCAAAACTCCTCCAAGCTTTGCCCCCCATGATCTAGATAATAACATACCAAACCTGGCAGGAATATCTGCCACTACAACATCCATCATAATGCTTTTGGATGGGATTTGAGCCAATGTAACAACCATATCCTTAATAAGACCCACACACTTTACCCTTTTTGAGTCAAAAGAATAAAGATCTCGATATGGCTTGGTGATTTGCAAATTCAAGTCTTTCATCACACACAATGGCATCAAATTGTGGGATGCACCAGAATCTAGCATACAGTTATGTAGAACAAAATCATGTAACAGAAGTGATATATAAAAAGGAGGGACAGATGAATCTACCTCTTCAACATGAGGTCCAAATGTAACCACTGGTTTCTCCTCATGCAGATTTACTATATCACCTACTTCATCAGACTGAGATAAATTGATAAACTCAGCAACCTCCTTCTTATAGCCAGGGGTTTTCATTAACTCAAGAAGAGGTACTTGAATTTTCACTTTCTCCAACTCTTTCAACAAACTGAAAGTTTGATTTGGTTTTGTCAACTTTTCAGGTTCTTCTTGATCCTTCTTGGAACTTGGGTTTTGATTAGAAACAGTAACCACTCTCTCCAAAATATAAGAATCTCTAACTTTGGTTTGAGAAGCTTCTGCTTGCTGTTTTTCCTTCTCTTTTTCTTCGTTCATGGGCTTTTTCCCCTTATCTGCTTTCTTAGTTTGTTCTTTCTGGAATGGAGTCGCCATTGGAGCAGGTGCTGCTTCTGATTCTTCTTCTTCATTGTCTTGAGTCCTTAGTCTCTTCTTTGACCTCAAATCATACTTTTTATGCAATTCGAATTGCATGAAGTTTGTGAATTATCTGCAGTAATCATCCATCTCTTCTTGATCAAATGAAAGATCATTTTCTACCACTTCTTCTTCTTCAGCTTCTTCTTCTGTTTCATTTTCTTCCATATACACAGCAGAAATTCGAACATCATACTCCCTCTCATCATCATCATCTGCTGAACGGGACGGGGCTGCCTCTATGTACAAAGGTGCTTGCACCTGATCTTGATCTTTTTTTTCTCTTTGTAGAATCTACAGGGGCTGTTTTTTAAATTGCGGATTAAAAACCCCTCTATTCTGTCTTGCAGGCTTACTATCTATTTCCAACTTCACCAATTTATTTGACAGATTTTTTATGACCTTAGTCATATCATCAATTCTCTGATCTTGAGTTGAGGCTTCCTCTTTAGCCTTGCCTTTATCTGAAACTTTACCAGCCGCGGACATATTAGCCTCAATCTCCAGAGCATCAGTTTGAATCTGCTCCAACATAGGGGACCTTCTTTCCCTCAATGTGAAACTGAATTCTAGTTCAAATGCACCAGCAAAAACGACCCTTTCTCCAATAGGAGGAGGCTTCATCTCAGCAGGCAAACTAATATACAATTTGTTAAATCTCTTCACAAAATCACTCATATTTTCATCGAATTTCTTCTTGATTGCATTAAATTCTGTCAAAGAATAGTCGTGGTCCCTCTTTTCGCCTCGTCTCTCAATGAAACGTCTTTCTAAAGCATCCCAATCATTTATGGAGCCATTAGGAAATTCTTTGAACCATTTCCTTGCCTCTCCACTTATAGACTGAACAAATAGTCTCATCACAACGTCCAAATGTTCAACATTCAAATTCTCTGCAAATGTGCAAAACAGGGGCAAGTGTTGTTCTGCAGTTATTTCATCTTCACCAGTAAATCTAGGGAGAAACCTGAGGTACTCCTGAGGCATATCATGCAATGGTTGGGCTAGATTTAATGGTGCATATCTATTCATCAAGAAAGCAGGGGCTGCAGGAACTGCCATATTTACACCCGGGTTAACTGCTCCTTGAGCGGGGCTAAAATGAATACCAGTTGTAGGTGGGGATGAATAAGGTGGAACAACTGATATGGGAGTTGGAGTATGAACGATTGCAGAAGAGCTGACAACTATGTGTGGCTGCGTTTCTGTAAAAGGAAAAGACACAAACTCCAAAGATTGCTCTTCTAACGTGGGTTCTTGAAAACGAACGGGTGATGGTGATGATTATTCTTTCGAGAAAATGAGTTTCTTGGAAGCCTTTTTGGATGAGAAAATGTGTGAACTGCTGCCTGGTGCGAGCAGTGTAGCTTCTGGTGTATCTAATATTTTTGGTTTCTGGCCCTTCTTTGAAACGAGCTTCTCAAGATTAGACAAAATGGGAAATTTTTGCTGAGATGTATCCGACCTCGTGTGAGGTTTCTTGGGAGCCAGAGCTATTTTTAAACAAAAAAAGCTTACTTATTTCCTCCTCTCTGAAAAACCAGAGGAAATGTAAAACAAAACCCAGGGAAAATCTTCGAATCTTCGGTCCCCGGCAACGACGCCAATTAATGTTGTTCCTTGAGAAACAATTTCTTGCTATGTAAAGAAATTCGTGCTCAAGACATTAAAGATTATGTCACAAATAAAAGTATATCTGTCCCTGTTCTATAAACCTTCAAACATTAATTATATAATCTTCAGATATTAAACCCATGCAATATTCTGCAATGCCATATTCTCCTTATGCTGAAGTGAAAGGATGGAAGAAACAAGAAAGAAAGGATTTCAATTTGATATGCTGCTTGAAACAGAATCTCTCATTGGAAATCCTGAAGAAATGAATAACGATAACGCTAAAATAGAGGAGTGCCCATTAAGGTTTATTTAACTCTTAAATACACATGTATCTAGAGACCTGTGCAGCTCAAATCACTCTATTTCATTCATAGACATGAAAACATAATGAAAACTGAGAAAACTATTCAGCTTAGATAGAATGAAGGAAACTTGCAAAACTTTCATTAATTCAATATTCTTCAGTACAAAAATTGTAGCTTCAAGGTCCAAAACTCGGAACCTTCTTCCCTCTTCCAATTGTCTTTAAATACAATATGACCAAAACAGTTTCCAGTGACGAAACTGATTCTAACAGTTCTAACTAACTCTAACTGCTTAAACTACTAACTGTGATGGAGGCACATGCCTCGAAAAATTTCTATTACATTTATATGATTTCACTAAAAACATAATAAAAATTTGAAAGTTTCTAATCTATGTGAACTAGTGCTCCTGAGATAGTTGTTGTCTCAACAACTACTTGTGGTTGAACGGCTACTTGTGGCTGAGCAGCTGGAGTTGCTGTGTCCATTGAAAATCTCCCCCGACTTATATATTATGTTCGGACCTTATAAAGCGCTGAATAACATTAACGATCAATTCATATATATATATATATATATATATAACTCTGTCGGGCCCCACAATACAAACGCGTAGACCGTACGTCTCCTAAACCCCGCGCACCTCTGTTAAATTCTGCGCACCTATAGCAAATGATCACCATTAGATCTCGAACCTCCAGATCAACGGTATACATCCATTTCGCTCGGGGTCTTCGTACTAATGTTAACGCGTGAAGGCGCGGTTTAAACGGTGGTATTTGAACAGTGGCCTAGCCACGTGTCACCTAATCTATGGAATCGCTGCGAAATTATCAATACCACTTTCCGTATAAAAGTGGTGCGAAAATTACCACCCTTCGGTTCTAAACCTCCATTTCTATTCCTGTGTCATGGTTCCGCCTCTCCAGGCTCCATTCTTCGCTGCGCTTGGGTTCCACTCCTATTGCTCAGTTCTACCAAGGTTAACACAGATTCTAATATTCGCCCGACTATAGCATTCTCATGTCGTTGCTCGATGATACACAGTCCACTGTTGCAATACTTAACACAGGGATTTGCCACACATTCTCGTTACTAATTGCATAGGCAGATTCTTAAATAACCCACAGGGTCTTAATTATCACAGGTTCAGATTATTCTCCGCCGGGATGCATGCATATACGCACAGAACTTATTTAAGCAACACAAATAATGGATTAATGAAAATAATTCATGGGGTATTTGGACAAAAGAAAGATGGCAGGAGCACGACTCAAAGGAAAAAGAACCACAGACAAATGAGAATGAGACAATGGGCCATTTAACGGTTACGAAGATCTGCAATAAATGCCAAAATGACGTGTATAAACCTTGACAGTTGTTTCCCACTTTCCTGATGACGTCACTACAGGGGGTCCGAGAGTACGGCAGAAAACTTCAACCCATACCCCCCGTAGTGAATCTCAACCGTTGATCACGGCTCGCCCAAGATTTGACCAATAAACTATGGGGTTCCGGTTTAAATAATTACCGAGCTGCTTTCCGCCCCGTAATAACTAATCCGGAACCACTTATCCGCAATCACCAACTCCGCTCGGGAAATTGCTCGCAGTTTAAGCTTGAGAATATTCATATTACAATAATGCTTTATGACTGCTTTTTATGTACATCATGCTTTTATAAAAACATTGCATTTGTTTTTTATGCTAAAGTATAAAAATTTCAAACTATAGCATATTTTTCGAATTTCCAGATTTTTTGATTTTCGAAATAAAATATAAAAAGGATATGCAGATAATGATCCACAACACAGGTCATCATAGAATTTACACTGTAAATTTTTTTCTACGAAGGTTCAGAAGCTTAATTTTTACCACGCGAAGCCGAAATCCTAAGGAAATTAATGTAAAAATTTCAAATCTTGGTTTGCAATATTTTCAGAGATATGATCTGTGGAAGTTGGGGTTTTTTCAGGCTCCCGAATTTCATCTAAAATAGGTGACCTTGGTAAAAGCATCAGCGTCATAACTCCCTCTTTGAGCGTCAGATTGGAATTATTTAAAAAGGGGTCGAAATTACATGGACTTTGGTTTCCTGTGTATCAATTTCAAAGCTGAGGGAGGAAACAGTGACACGTGGCACGCCGTACAATTTTGCTCCACTAAACCAGTCCATAATTAAGTCATTGTGGGAGATTGGGCATAACTTTGACTTGAAGCATCCAAATCAGGTCATACTTGTGGCATTCGAAATAAGATCCATAGGGCTACTGCAGGACCGAATTTCAGATATAAAAATTTGAAATTACAGAGATACATCAATTTCAATATTGAGCTCCTCAAAAGAAAGAAAAGGGTGTGTATTTCTTTTCAAATTGCATAAGTCTTGTTTGAAAAATTAGTTTGAAGTGATTCCAAGGGAATATTGAAACACACATATCGGTATTGGGTTCTAAAATTCCACATAAAAAGAATTAAACGCCCATTAAGCTTTCATAAGGCTCTACTATGACTCATGAAGGGGAAGAATTGCAACATGACATATCAAAATTACAAGATCAAGTGCACCAAATTTCACTCTCGCAAAGAGCAAAGGTGTGGAAGCTAAGATGGATGGTTTGAATAAAGGTGTAGAAGCTACGATGGATGGTTTTAAGAATGGAATGGAAGCTAATATGGATGGCATGGAAGCTGGCATGGAATCTAAGATGGATGATATGGAAACTAAGATCGATGAAAAAATGAAAAACAACATGGAAGACATGAAGAATGATATAAAATCAGGCATGGAAGGTTTGAAGGAAGGTTTGACAAGGTTTATATAAGAAATGATTCCTGATGGCAGAAATATAGTAGAGGAAACTCATGATGAGAAAAAAATAAATGCTAATCATGATTTCATAAACTCTAATGTTGGATTGAAGACCCACCATATTCCAAAGATCGATATGAGGAAGTTTGATGGCAAGGATCCCGTAACATGGATACTACAGATGGAGAAATATTTCGATCTCAATAATGTGAAAAACACACAAAAGGTACACATTTCAACTTTATATTTAGAACAAAATATATTTGTATGGTATTGATGGCTTTTCTCTCGTAAAACAATTGTCACTTGGTTAATTTTTACGAAGGAAATGATAGCACATTATGAGGATACAAAGAGCAACACCTTCTTTAGCCAATTGATAAATCTCAAACAAAAAGGTTCAGTGTTGGAGCACTTTGAGGACTTCCAAAAATTGAATATAAGGGTAGCCGATATTCTAGAGGAACACAGGATTGATGTCTTCATAGGGACTTTAAAGGATAACATCCAACATGAGGTTCGACTTTTGGAACCTGATTCATTGGAGAAGGCATTCAAGTTGGCAAGAAAAATTGAATGTAAAATTATGGTGACAAGGAAGCCTACCACTCAAATCTATAAATATGGAAGTGTTGCTACTCCTATACTTCCACAACCTACAAGGTTGAAGCCACAACAAATGGAAGAAAAAGGAGAAAAAGGTCTTTGCTACAGTTGTGATAGCAAATACACTAAAGGTCATAAGTGTGCTGAGAAGAAATTATTTTACGTAGATTGTGAAGAGGAGGAATAAAATGAACAAGAAACTTCAAAAGAAGAGGATATACACCAGGAACCAACCCTAGAGAAATAATAAATGAGTCTGACCATATCGTGTAATGCATTGGCAGGAATTACCACTCCTCAAACTCTCAAGATATAAGGACATATCAAGAAGACAAAGGTAATAGTGTTGATTGATTCGGGTAGTACCCATAATTTTATTCATTGTAAGGTAGCCAAGGAATTGAATTTCTTCCTATACCCAACACCAGAATGTCAAGTGATGGTTGCAAATGGAGGAACTATAAATTGATCTGGAAAATTCCATAATATCAAGCTAGCCATGTGGGAATATGTATTGAATATTCCAATTCTTTCCATTCTAATGGGAGGTGTTGATGTTGTACTAGGAGTACAATGGTTAAAATCTTTGGGGACAGTAGCTTTTAATTTTCAAGAATTTTTCTTGAAATTTTTTTTGGAAGGAAAGGAAGTTGAATTACAGGGTATCGCAGGAAATTTTTGAAATATAATAAGCTCTAATGTTATGAAAAAGCTTCTAAAGAAAGAAAAACGAGGCGTAATTGCACAATTATGGTCACTAGAAGTTCCAACATAAAAATCATCTATTTCTCTAGATCTCCAAAAAGTCTTGGACAATAATTCCAAGGTGTTTGAAACTCCCAAAGGACTCCCACCTATTCATGATCATGATCATGCCATTCATTTGATTCCAAGAAATTTTCCTCCAAACATCGGGCCTTGCAAATATCCTTATGTCCAAAAAATTGAAATTGGACGTATGATTACTGAAATGTTAGAGGCTGGTATAATTCAACCTAGTCAAAGTTCTTTCTCTGCTCCATAGTATTGGTGCACAAGAAGGATGGATCATGGCGCATGTGTCCAGATTATAGGGAGATAAATAAGCTCACTATTAAAGATAAATTTCCCATTCATGTGATTGATTAATTATTGGATGAATTACATGGAGCAATCTATTTTACCAAGTTGGATCTTCGTTCAGGATATCATCAAATTAGAATGAAGACTAAAGATATTCAGAAAATGGCATTTCAAACTCATGAGGGTCATTATGAATTTTTGGTCATGCCTTTTGGCCTTACCAATGCACCTTATACATTTCAAGGGTTGATGAATTCCATTTTCAAACCCTTCCTTATAAAATTTGTGCTAGTATTTTTTGATGATATACTAATCTACGAGTCTTGGAAGGATCATGTTCAACATGTTGACGGGAGTTCTCAAACTATTGGAGGAGAAAAAATTATATGCAAAAACCTCCAAATGTTTCTTTGGAGTACAAGAGGTGGAATATATGGGTCATATTGTATCTCACGAGGTGTTAAGGTAGACCCTAACAAAATTAAATGCATTAAGGAATGGAAAGTCCCCACAACCATAAAGCAGTTGCAAGGATTTCTTGGGTTAACAAGGTATTATCGCAAGTTTGTTAAGAATTATGGGAGAATAAAAACACCTCTAACAAAATTATTGAAGGAAGATGCATTTTCATGGACTCTTGAAGCAACAAAGGCATTTGAACATCTTAAACAGGCAATGTGCCTAGCACCAGTCTTAGCTATGCAAAACTTCACAAAAACCTTTATTGTGAAATGTGATGCCTCGGGAAATGGAATTGGTGTTGTTTTAATGCAAGAAGGAAGACACATTGCTTTTGAAAGTCGTTCAATCAAAGGAAAGTATTTACAAAAGTCTATTTATGAGAAGTAAATGTTGGCAATACTACATGCACTAAAGAAATGGAGACCTTACCTAATGGGAAGACACTTCAAGGTAAAAACTAATCATGATAGTCTTAAAAAAAAATTGGAACAAAGACTATCTTCGGAAGAGCAGCAAAAATGGGTCACAAAGATGTTGGGTTATGACTTTGAAATCATCTACAAAAAAGGGAAGCTAAATGTTGTTTCAGATGCACTCTCTAGAAATTATGAAGAGGTGGAAGCATTTCTTGGTGCCATTTCTATTGTCCAACCAGATTGGATAACTGAAGCAAGTCATGAATGGAAGAAGGACGAAGAAGTGTGGACACTCATTCAAAATTTGCAGCACGATCCTAGTACATCTGATACATTTAGTTGGAAAAATGATTCCTTATGGTACAAAGATCGCTTATATCTTTGTAATAATTCCCAGCTAAAACAAAATATTATTTTGGAATTACACACTTCTCCTTTAGGAGGACAATCAAGATTTTTAAAAACTTACCATAGGGTGAAGAAAGAATTTTTTTGGGATGGCTTTAAAGATGATATTCAAAAGTTTGTGGTAGAATGTTTGGTTTGCCAGCAGAATAAAGTTGATACAATTAAGACCCCAAGTATTCTACAAACTTTATCCATTCCAAGTCAACATTGGGAGGATATTTCAATGGATTTTATCACAAGTTTACCTAAGTTTGAAGGAAAGAGTGTCATCATGGTGGAAGTTGATAGACTTACCAAGTATGCACACTTTTGTGCATTATCTCATCCATTTAAAGCAAGTATAGTTGCTACTGCATTTATGGAAACAATTTAAAAGATACATGGAAACCAAAAGATTATTGTAAGCGTCATAGATCCCATTTTTACTGGAAATTTTTGGATGGAATTTGTTGAATTTTGCAACAAGAAACAGTGAAATTGGCATCTGGAAACAATATCCTTGATCCTAGTGAAAATTAAGCACCTACACTAGGTGGGGCCCACACAAGCTATTTTTAGGTGGAAGTCTATTTATAGATGGTGAGAAAACTCTATATAGAGATTATGTTCTATTTTTAGATGCATGTGCGAAGTCTATTTATAGAATGCATATCGATGATTATTATCTCTTAATAATAGTTGGACAATAAATATTAATATATTCTCAATGAACACTTGGAAATAGTTAACTGAAGTGGAAAAATAGTTAGCTATGGGAGATTCGAGTTCAAAGGTTGGTTGGTGGGACATGCAAGTGGACTTAGTTGTAATTGAGTGATTCGAAGTTGTAACAGAGTTGGATGTGTAGTTATGTGAGTTGTAAAGTAGTTTAACTCAGTTAAGTGAGTTAAACTCAGTTGTGCTAGTTGTAACTGAAGATACACTAGTGAGAGATCAAGTGAATTAATTATTAATTAATTCACAATCAGTGGTCTCACATGCAACTGAAGGTTTACTACTATTAAGTACATGCATGTCAGATCTAATGGAGACCCAATTGAGATCTAGGTGAAAGGGAAGTGTGACTATCAATTGTGATATTAGCAGGCTACCCAGGTGTAGTTATAACACCACAGGATGCCCATGATACTTAGTGCATTTGAGGAAGGCTGAAATTCTTTGTGATTAAGGATTTCATTCATCAAGAACTGCGTGAGCAAGGCGGAGTTGTACGGGAACGGTACTTTGATAGAGAACTTTGGACACTTTTGTGATAAGTGTGATACAATTATCGATGTCTTGAGCTCTTTTGATTATATTTTTGTATGTAATTGTTTCATGATTCCTTGCGAGATACACAATATGATATAGAGGGTTTTTAACCCAAAAAGCTTTCTAGGGAATATCTGGTGTTGTGGTTTTGATCTATTCTTCTTTGCTTCATGTGATTGGCAATTGTGTTGTTTTTAATTCCACAAAATATTTGTATAAGCGATTATGTATTTAAAAATAGCATATTTTTATATCAGGAGAATCCAAGATATACATGCATATTGTATAATGTCTACATGGTATCAAAGTTGTGTTATAAATTTTCTACATAGTATGTGAGCAGGAATTATTTGGGTGCGTGAGTTTGCAGAGAATATATGAAAATTTTGATGAAAATTTTTCAGAAACAAATAGCATATTTGGGTTCCTTGTGAAAAAATACCAAAATTTAAAAAAACATTCGGTCGAATCAGAGCTCGAATGAGGGAGATATCGTCGATTTAAAATCAGCTCTTTTGTTAGAAAATTTTGCGACGGTAGGACAATTACAATGTTTGCGAGCCAAGAACCTACATGCACTGAGGTACAATATGCATGCAAATATTTGAGGAAAAAATAAAAGGTTAGTGACTTGGTGGTTGAGATGGAGCCTCTCAACATGCAGCTTGAGAAACAGTCTCAGAAGGTTATGGAGCAACCACAACTGGAGATGCAGAAGAATCTCTATAGATTTGATGTAGATGTGATTTCTACAAAGCTTCCTACCATTGGGAAGTGTGAGAAATTCATGCAATTGACCCTTGAGAGGGAGCTGGGTTTGCATGCAGGTAAGAGTGAATCTTAGGATGTGGAGCAACCACAAGATGAGGATCATGGAGTGGGAGCAACCACTCATCTAGAGAAATTTCGAGCCAGATAGGTAGAGGGAGTGCATGCAGCTATACCACCAGGTGAGAGGTGGGGCAACATGCATGAATAATCCTTAAAAGAAATTTATGGGCAGGATTCATTGAGATGGTGTGGATCTCATGAATTGAACTTGGCTACGAGAATCCCACAGTACATCAGTAGCAGGATTTTTTGGATTGATGCAATCAGATGTCGTGAGGACATGAAATCAAAGTGATAGTGTTAGATACTGGAGCGCGGATCAGAGTTGATAGCAAGTGCAGAGTGCATGAATGCAGAGGTCAACAACACAATGGATATAAAAAACATGTGCAGTTGGTACCAGCAGAAGTCATAAGCCTTTGATGACAGATGCATTATACTGATTCAGTTGTTTGGAGGCTATTCAGTTTCGGAAATATTGCATGCAAAGGGTGCATGGAGTTGCATGGCGCATGCATGAGGTTGCATGGCGCATGTAAAGGTTGTAGGGCGAATGCATGGAGTTGCATGTTGCATGCAAGGACATTCCTTTCTTGTTGAGAGGGAGTGTTGAAGATTTCAACAAGAAACAATGAAATCGGCATCCGGAAACAACATCCTTGATCCTAGTGAAAATTAAGCACCTACACTAGGTGGGGCCCACACGGGCTATTTTTAGGTGGATGTCTATTTACATATGGTGAGAAAATTCTATTTATAGATTATGTTCTACTTTTTAGATGAATGTGCGAAGTCTATTTATAGATCACATGTATATTTATAGAATGCATGTCGATTATTATTATCTCTTAATAATAGTTGGACAATAAACATTAATCTATTCACAATGAGCACTTGGAAATAGTTAACTAAAGTGTCAAATCAGTTAGCTAAGTGGATTTCGAGTTGAGTGGTTGGTTGGTGGGACATTCAAGTGGAATTAGTTGTAACTGAGTGATTCGAAGTTGTAACAGAGTTGGATGTGTAGTTATGTGAGTTGTAAAATAGTTTAACTCAGTTAAGTGAGTTAAAATCAGTTGTGCTAGTTGTAACTAAACATACACTAGTGAGAGATCAGTGAATTAATTATTTAATTAATTCACAATCGATCTCCGCATGCAGGCGAATATTTTATACGTTGCTACATGCATGCCAGATCTGGTGGAGACACAGTTGAGACTCGAGTGAAAGGGAAGTGTAACTATCAGTTATGATATTAGCAGGCTACCCAGGTGTAGTTATAACACCACAAGATTCCCATGATACTTAGCGCAATTGAGGAAGGCTGAAATTCTTTGTGATTAAAGATTGAATTCATTAGGAACTATGTGGGAAAGGCAGGCTATCCGGAGACAATAAATTGGCTAAGGGATTTGCCAATTTTTGTATGATAGTGTGAGACAATTAACTGATGTATTGAGAGCTCTTGTGATTAGAGTTTTGTATGTAATTGTTTTCATCTTGAATAGTGGAGCCTAAAATATATGATAGAGGGGTTTTGAGCATTAAGCTTAACCTGGGAATATCTGATGTTGTGTTTTTAAGCTATTCTTCTTTGCTTCATGTGATTGGAAATTGTGTTGTTTTTAATTCCACAAAATATTTGTAGAAGCGTTTCAGTATTTAACTTTAGCATATTGTTAGATCGGGTGAATCGAAGGTATACATGCCTGTTCATTTCTAGAATTATTTTCTTTGGGTACTCAACTAGCTCATAGCTCATCTTATCATCCTCAATCCGATGGTCAAAAAGAGATAGTGAATAAATTTTTAGAAGGATATCTTCGTTGTTTTGTATCTGATAAGCAAGCACAATGGGTCAAGTGGTTACCTCTCGCTGAATGGTGGTATAACACTTCCTTCCATACTGCAGCAAAAATGACCCCATTTATGGCACTTTGTGGATATCATCCACCATCCATCACATCATCTTTAAGGGAAAATTCGAAGGTTCAAGCAGTGGAAGATCACATCGAGCATCAGCAAGAAGTTCTCCAACTCTTAAAGGATAACCTGAATTTGGCACAAAATCGAATGAAACAACAGGCAGATCAACATCGCAGCGAGAGAAGTTTTAATGTAGGATATTGGGTATTTTTACGGCTACAACCATACAAACAAATGTCCCTCAAGCAAGCTAAGAAGGATAATAAATTATCGCCAAAGTACTATGGTCCTTACAAGGTGTTGTAAAATATTGGTACTATGGCATACAAATTGGAGCTTCCTGCTTCTTCGCGAGTGCATCCAGTTTTCCATGTTTCATGCTTAAAGAAGGTTATAGGTGAAAATCTTCCAGTTCAAACAATATTGCCAGAACTTAATGAGGAAGGAAAAATCATATTGGAACCGGAAGCGGTCACGGAAACAAGAACTCGACAACTACGGAATCGATCAATTTCAGAGTATCTCATCAAGTGGAAGAACTTACCCACTGAAGATTCTACATGGGAGGATGAGAATTTTATACAGAAGCATCCAAAGCTACTCAAGCGTTGAGGACAACACTTTTTTGAAGGAGAGGGGCATGTTAGGTCCCTATATTACTAGTATAGTCCCTTATTGTTGTTAGTATAACCCCCTTATTGTTATTATTGTACCCTTGTAACCCCCATATTGTTATTATTGTGCCCTTACATTATTATTGATAGGTCGGCTAGGATTACATTGTGGCCCCATGGACTCCTATATATAGAAGAGGGGTTTTGTCATTTGTATCATCCAATAATTATTCATTTATGTAATGTAAAGGATGTTTCCCCCTCAAAGTGGCTTACCTCTAAAGGTGTCGATCTCTCTTTATTCTATTTTGAGTTGATTTCACACTTGCTTCAATCTATCTTTGGCATGCTTCAAAATATTTCCACGAATAGACAATGGGAAACTACAAGTGATAAAATTTGTGCGATGCCATGTGATAAGATATTTCTTATCAGTTTTACTTTGAATCCTCACCCAATAAGCGTGAGATATGCTCTCATGAGGCCTGCAATCATTGTTTAGAATTGTCTGAGCCTTTTCCATTGATGATTCAAGTTGCATCACTTTCTTTTGTTTTTTTAGATATCCTTCTTTATTCATAATTTCCTTGAATCGATAAAATGGCCCAAAATTTTTTATTAGAGTATAGAATAGCCAATCCATCCTATGAGAACATTTCTTTCAACTATCACATAGAAAGTTTGTCTTGAGATAACCGTGGTATGATTCCACAACATTATTTGTCTCCTGCTTTGCAAGAGGAAAATATCGGAAGCCTTTAACCCACATCCCTACATGGAAAAACTCAATTCATAAATATATGTTGTCCTTATGAAACAAAAAAAGTACGAAACTGAAGAAATATTATGAAAACTTACAAATATTGTCACCGGCAACCCAATTCTTGTGGAAATAGTCCAAAAACTTCTCCTCAGTTGCAAATTTGGTGAAAAATCCATTGATCGCATTATCCATTTCATGACTAGAACAATCTTTCATGATATGGCCAAGTTCATTGAACATATATTTAGCCTTTTTGGAGCTACTGACTAACTGATTAACATTATTTAGCCATGCCCTCCTTACGTGCCAAATACATAAGATCACTTCACATTTCATGATTATCCTGCCACATTTAATTCATTTTAAGTGAGAAATTTTTAGAATGAATGAAACTTGCGATTTCAAATAAGAATATTGATGCTATCTCAAAGAAATGATGTCATCCATAGCATCATCAACCATGAAGGCATTGACCTTCCAATCAAGACAAAATTGAAAACACCTATGCATGAGGCTCTCCATCCATACTTTTATATCTTGTGATATATTATGTGACATCACCACCCATGCAACTTGTACCCCACTTTGTTGCTCATCAAAAACCTCAAGCGTGTACAAGTGATACTTTCATATTATAACCAAAATGATTTTATTAAAGTAATCATTGGAAAAAATACTCAGCCCATATTTATTTTTAGTGAACGTTGATTCCATGGCTATCAAGCTATTGTGGGATAACTTGACCATAGTTTCCAACATCCATTTTGTTTGTATTCCAGCTATAAAATAGATCTCTCCACCATTGGTCTTGTGGTATAATAAGAAATCATTTTGGTGTTTTTGATACCAAATATTCACACTCATTTCATATTTTCTATGCAGTTGATAACTTTATTTCATCAAACGATTATATATTTTTAAAATTTCTTTTATGCGTAAGAAAAAATCCCTATCTTGAGTTGTAACATCTATGTCAAGATATTTCTTAATATGTATTTTACAAATAGATTCAATTTGCAGTTGAATAAAAAAATAACTTTCTAAATAAGAAAGCATGTCCCTTGAAATTTTTGGCTTCTTCTGAGGAACATAATCCCCTAAAGTGTTGTGTTTTCCATGACAAGGCCATCCTTACCCATCTTCACGATCATACATGTTTTATGTTATTATATTTATGTCGAGATCATGAACCATAATCTTTACAATAAAATGGCATTAGGAACCCCTCTTTTTGGTTTTACATTCTTCTCTCGTGTCATCTAGACCATATGAGAATTGATAACTAAAAAAGAAAAATTGAAATATCATTAGATCTAATAAAAGATAAAAAACTATTAATATCAACATATAAACAATGCTTTTATAAAATACTTACAGTTCATAGTGTAAGGAAACACTAGCCCTTGTGCTTGGGGGTTTGCTTTTTCGACGCACGAAGGAACATGGAGCAACTATATTTGACTCCTCTCCTTTTATAAAATCATTAATTATTTCTTTGGTAATATTTTCAACACGGTCAATATTCATATATTTTTTTAGACTTCAGACCAAAATAAATATTTACTAGAAAAAATGATTTTCTCTTTAGGTCTTGCACCTCAAGAGCCATGATTGTCTGCCATTTCTTTTCCATGTTGTCTCACTGTCTGCAAAAAATGTTGAAACATATTAGGAAGTTGAATGGATGAAAATATATAACATAGGTCAAAACACACTTTAAATCATAATCATAAGACATACTTCCAGTCACTGCTCAACATAGTCATAATAACATACATATTCATAGTCATAAAACATATTTCCAGTCACTGCTCAAATTTATAAAGCTATTGTTTACATTGCTACAAAAAATAAAATAAAAAAATACTATATAGAGAACAAGAACAACATCCAACATCACAAGGTCTTCACAATAATATTAGACAGTCTGCTTATGGTATACATACTTCACAAAACCAGGTTACTGGGAGAATGATTGAGAAGCAAGTTTGGTACTTTCAATATCATTGGATTTCTTTTAGGTGACTTGTTCAAGTCTTAAAGTTGTTGACAAGTTGGAATGTATGCTTCTAATGAATCCTACCCAGTTCTTCACAACATGTGAATGAAAATATTAGGCCCATCCTTTTCCATATATAGGGCTTATTCAGGAAGAGAAATTGCCAGCGTTAAGGGCATGTTGAACCAAATTTTCAAATGGTGTAAATCCACATTACATTGTTTTCAAGATGTTGGTTCCACTTTGGATACATCACCTTGGTAGTTAGTTATTTTTTGTGTTTTGTTTTTACTGCACATAAGAGGTAACACTCCATGAAGGCCCCCAGATATATTCATGCACCAACTTATCAGTAGTTATGGACATACTTTTTAGATGTCAATATGGCACACTACTTTTCATTAGAAGAGTTATTGGCATACTTCATGTCAGAATGAGGATACATTTAGCTATAAATGGTTTCTTGTTTATTGTTTTTAGCACATCAAAGTACATGTTTCCACCCTATTCTTAGGTTGATTCATTTGTTGAGCTTACAACCTATGTGAATGCAAGTCAACTAGGGAGGTTGATCATCATTTTAGCACCTAAAAGGAGGCACACTTCAAGCCTACATTCAGATCCATGCATATACATTTTTAGTAGCTAGTAAGGATCAATCATTGGAACAAAAACACATCTATACTAGATGCCATTCATGGTAAATTCACTTTTATACCTAATGACATGACGGAACATCCTTCAAAGAGACCTAGGATGTATTAAATGATGCAAAACTAACTATAATAGGGTTTGGTAATTTTCTTTGATTTTATCTTCCACAGAGCCATGGGAAAAACTCAGAAGATTCCAAGTTATCAGCCACACACCATGGAAGAAGATCTTGATCTTGGATTGAATATTGCAAAGGAATGGACAAAGCTTAAATGTTGTTTGGAGTTTCTTGCATGAGAATAATTCATGTCAGTAGACAAGTGAAACAACTCCATTGAATTTAAAATACAATATTGAGAAAAAAATTGTGGAGTTTCTCCAACTAAGAAAATGGGCAAGACACCCATGCAAATTTTCCTAAGACAAAATCACTAAATACACCAAGGGACTCCATAAAGAAGTTTTGGGAAGATTCAAATTATAGCCTTATAAGCCTTTACATGAGTTGTTACAAGAATATAAAGAAATATTCTTGAATAAAATCAAAATATCACTCTAGAGGTTAATTTTTACAGATCAAGAGCACCCCCCCCCCCCTCCCTATCCCCCCACCCCTAAGATTACAATGGGAAAATTATGGATTAAGATGGTAGAAATTCTGTAACTTGAATGGGGAAATAAAGAAATGTAAGATGTAGACTAATAATTAACCCTTTGGATATAAAAGGAAAATAACACTAATTAATATCCTTGTCACCTAAAGGTATTCCCATATTCAAGGTGATGATACATAGAACCCTGATAGATAAATGGACTAATCAGTGTCCATGTATGATATTCATTTGATCACTCATAATAAAATCATTGTTTAAATATTTATTCAATTGTTGGTTGGAAAAACATATAGTTATCTTTATCTATTGATCCCATATCTTTCTTCAAAAAAATTAAAAATGTATTTTTGAGTAGGCATGCCTAGCCTATAGCTTACCATACCTTTCTCACATATTTAACCCAAATACAATTATAGGAGATGAAAAGGTAAACGAGCCAAGAGGTCTAGCATATCTTCATATATATTGGGTTTAGCATAACTTCATATGGTGTAGTAGGGATATGTACTAGAAAACCTTGTCATGTGCTAGGGATATGTACTGGAAAATGATTTTCAGCGCTTCATGCAGGCACTGGAAAATCATTTTCCAATACCTACAATACTTTGAGAAGCGTGTTCAAGTAAAACTTTAAAACGTGGTCAAGTAAGAAAGGAGTCAAAATTGTTCAAGTAAAACTTTAAAACTTTGAATAAGATCATTATACATGAATATCCTCATTATGGTTTCATTTTGGAAAAATAAAGGTAAAAGGTAAAAGGTAACAAGGCGGTGGTAACAAGGAGGTGGTGTGAATGTGTTAAGGCAGTAATAACAAAGTGGTGTATTGGTAACGATTCACAAAGCACTGGAGCATCTAAATTCTAACATGCAGTAGACATCATTTACTCGCTCATTATGAGGACGTGGAAATAGTAGAAACATAAGGAGAAAAATTGTTAGTTGGTATGAATTAAACCCTAACACATGAATTTAGTTCCTTTTTACTGCATGAAATTAAACGTACTAATTCACAATATTTGACATGGTAAGGAGGCTAATGTTAATTAGTTTGTTCACAGGCCTTTGGGTGATCCTACATAATTATCATGAAACAAAAAAATCCGAGAGGGACGATCGAGTTGACCACACCACTATAGTTGTACAAGGTTTGCAGACTTGTATTTGATATTTTTTGTTGAATCAATTTACTGTTTCATATTTATACAGGTAGGGTTTGGTGAATCTGTTGTAAAAAGTTAATCTTCCCCCCAGAATAGATTTGATTTTATATATGAGTTAAACAAAGGATAAAGAGAATATTTCCCTAAACTAAATCCAAGACATTGAAACCAAGCCTAAAATACAGAGCCTGAGAATAGAAACTAGATGTTAAGTATTGATAATACTTATGGTGATATATGTACTCCAAAATACTTTCACTACAAAAACTAAGTGGGAATTCACAAACCATTTATTAGGAATTTATCTCACAATGTGCATGAGATGGTCTAACATATCTATGTAACCTCTATGTCACTAAGATCTCCACTCCATCAATGTTGTGTCTCAACTTGTATGTGTGGGAATGGTCACATCATAAACTGCTCCTTGACTTTGATGGTCCCATGGAATCACGGTTGATTCACAGTGGTTGAAACATTATTTCCATGGGTTTTATTCGATTGAGATGTATGAATTAAGGTTACAGTTTCATGGGCTTTGCACATGATCCCATGTTTCCATGTGATATTTCTCCCCAATATATTACCACGACTTGTTATTCATTCTCTTGGTATAACTTCCTCCTCTTCCCCATGTAGCGAAAATGGTGAAAAAAAACAATACAAATGATCCACATTTCTCACTAAATGTATTTGAATGTATGTCTACGCAGTTTGAATGCATTAGCATTGACCTGTTAAGTGATTTCGAATAGTCCATATCTCAACAGATTCAACTTTTTGGTTTCCTCTGCATTCGTTCTTTGCTGAGATGAAGTAAAATCATGTCTCCAACACAGAGTTTGTGATCAATCCTATGTTGGTCATGGTGAATTTTTTACTTTTCTTGACTCTTCTCAATTTTATAATGTATTTTCATATGAATTTGTCAGATCTTGTCTAAGAACCTCTTCGCCTTATTTTCCTCCTCATGCACCCTGTACTCATTCTCCTTCCTCTTACCATAGACAACATCAAATAGTGCACGTGTAAAAACACCATAACATTAATAAAAATGATATTATTGGAGGGTTTTTTTTTGTGATAGGAAGCTTGAGATAGTAGGCCTTGCTTAGGATTGGTCCTAATCTTGTCGAAGTTGAACAAAAAAAATCCTACTTCTAGAGAGGCAACCCAGTGTATGAGATGGATTTTACTTGGAGATCATAAGTCACCCTAATACCAAATGCAGAAATGTTGAAGGATTCAAACGATTGGTTCTTTATACCATAGTGGTAACAATTAGTCATGAAATTGCATTCAAGAGGCAATACTGAGGCAAGAGATGACATACTACAGTGATGGATGGAACTATGTTCTCATGACTCCCATATCTTTAAAATATGTTTTATATGCTTAGTAACGATACATGCAGGAGTTAATGCAAGTTCTATATGTCCTTTCATGCCTTGATGACTAAGGGGATATAACAAGGTGACATGTTAATGAATTCACCAAACTTTGTGATGATTCAAGAAGAATATATTTTAATGGAAGGAAGTAGGGTTTCTATCTTAATGTCAAACAAAGAGAAGAAATCTATGAAATTTCCTTGCATTATGAGAAGCAAAAGAAACTGAATGGTGAATTCGATATCGCAGATATAGTGAACTACGTGTATTGGAAACTAAGATCCAATGCATATCTAGGTCATAAAAATTACTTTATTTATATTGAGTAAGTTTAGGAGGTAAGAATGGATGAAATTATTTTTTTCAAATATTTATGTTATATCTTTCATGAGGGATATGTATTTGTTGGTGACAACGACCAAACAATTGCAAGAGGAGTTAATTTCTGATTCAAAGATATCAAAAGTACTTTCTACGTGAAATATTTTGAAGTAGATATTAATAATGAAATTTCATCTCAAGTTGGCATACCTAATTTATTTCATTTGAGCCAAAAAAAATAGACTCACTGTGGGATAATTAAACCGGCTTCCAGTGTTGTGGAAAATTTTTATGATTTCCTTCTTTTAGTTGTAGATAGATTAAACCAAGAAACAAATCTCATATTTTCATAAGCTCTAATATTTCTTGAAACTGGGAAACACAAAAGTATTATTACTAAAAAAATTGGTCATGGAGGAAACATTGGAAGTGGGAAATATGATTTTGGTGCTAATCATGGAATTTTTGCAAGGGATGATCATGCAAAGGCACAAGTTATTAGCCAAGTTGGGAAATAAGGACCTGGGTTGACAATTCTTGAATACAAAGGTATTGAGTTTTGTGGTAATTTATCAATTCATGGATTAAAAAAAAATCAAACGTTTTGATCAAAAATCACATCCTAAGTATCCTATGTTTGACAACGAGAAGCATAATATTCTATGTAATGAATTAAAACTTGTATAGCTCATGTAAAACAAATATTGTGGATTTATCAAGAGAACTGTGTTTTTGCTAAGTATTTTGTTGTTTGAAAGAAATGGGGCTGATATAGTTAATATTTTTGGAAACCTCGTGAGATTTATACACAACAAGGGTTCTATTATTTTTTATCCTCGCAACTAGTGGAATTTATTCATGTGTGGGCTTAACGTCACCTACACAATAGTTGTCCCAACTTGAGAGAGAGACTGATATTTTTGGCCCAATACTTGGAGGATTGATCTAAAATTTAGATTGGTAAATTTCTTCGATGCTCATGTTGGATTATTTAGTGCACCCTTAGCACATTTTTTATTATTTTTGGGTCAAACCTATACCCCTTTTCCATGCCAGAGTCCCCCACAAATATGGTAGAAGGAATATTTTGAGTTGTTTCTTCCATCTATTGAGAAATTAAATTTCTATAAACTTGTAGGTGCATCTTCAAATACATGCTTATATTCTTCTATTGAAATCTTGCATGAAAAGCAAGTGTCAATGTTGAATGATTTTGAAATTTTTCTCAAGCCCACTCTTCTTCAACTTGGGAAGTTAAAAATTCAAGAATGAATCCCTACCCCTCTTTGGTAATATGACTAGAAGTAATAGGATTGTGTTTTATGACTGTGTTATAGTAATATTGTATACTTGTGTTTTATGATTGACCATCAGTACTATTGTATGCCTATATGGTTTTGTGCTAGATCCATGTCCTCAACTTAGCTGAGATCTCTTATGTGACAATCATTTTACAATTTGAACAAAGAATTTTTTGTGAATGAAAGGAACTTCACAGTTGATATATGAGTCTTCTCACTCATACATGTTAAAGTGCATTTTCAAATTTCATGTAATGGTGGTTGAAATAAAAGTTTGACACGTTTCCATTTCCATGTGGACAAGAAAATTTGAAACATTTTCATGTAACACAAGCAGAAGGATCTCCCTTTCCAAAGTGGTAAAGCACACAAATATTGATCTGCAGCAGACCGTGAGGTAGTTACTAGGTTTTTTCTAAGGACATGGGAATAATCAGACAGATGGGCAAGAGTGGACACCAAAATCATTATGAGTTGGATGGAGCAGTAGTGTTCCAAGTTTATGGTGTTGAGGAATTCCCATTTTTCAGAGAATCGTGCTAGGATCCCATCATTAAGTTGTTCACTAGGCATAAAATTAAACTCTCTTCTAATTTCGTTGAAACTTTTAATGGTACCATTGAAACAGTTTAGGGATTGTGTTTTCTTGTAACAGAGGAAAGCATTGCAGAAGCAACCAACACACCAGTTGAGGGAGAGAGGCAGTTCAAAAGGAAGCCAGTATAGGGGTAAACCTTAATTTTTTCCTAAAATACAATTGTCATGACCCTTGTTGGAGCGTGGAGGTCCATTGTGACATTTTAAAACTAGAGTGGGTTAAACCAATGCAATAGATTCAACTTTATCTGACATGTGATGGCGGATTCTGTAAGGTATTTTTGTATCTCATGAGATTTCCGGTACACATGGTTGATTTCAATAGGATGAATTTCCCTTATTTCCTGCATCAAATCTTAATTAAAATGGTGGCATGTGCAAGAAAAAGGAAGGTTTTATATTCCCATGATTTCTACCACCACTACGTCATTCAAATCCTATACTTGCATGCATTAAATAAGAAAACACAACAGTCAAGGAAGAGGGTAATGAGACAACCACTTCCTAGAAAACATAAGAAGGAAAGGGCTCTAGCTACAAAGGCCGGGAACAGTCACCAAGCTGCTGCAAAAGACACATAAAACCCTAATAGGATGAAAATATCTACGGTAAATACCATGAGTAAAGGAAAACAGATAGAAGTACAAGACAACAAGAAATATGAAACCATTGGAGAATCTGGAAATAAGGGTGAAGATCTTAGATAATTTCACCATCCAATAGAATACTCTATGATACCACGAATAAGGCCCACAAACAAACTCAGGCTGGAGTTGAAATATAAACTAAATCCCAAGCTAAAGGAACCAATTTTCATTATTGATGCACAAGAAGAACGGTATTTTAGAGCTGAGCAGGGCTTCCAGTAGACTTTGCACAACAACCTCAAACAGCTCCCAAAACCTTGAAAAAAAAGGGTAGAAGAATGGGTGGGGCATTGGAAAAGAAGGACAACCTCAAAATCCTTGGAGAGGCAACACAACTTGCTGAAAAATCAAACAGGTGAAAATTGGAGTTTTGTAAACCTGAGGGTTTTGGAAAATTAAAATTTGGACTTTAGTCCTAATCTGGTTTAAAATACTAGTTTGTTCACTATCTGCAACATCAGTGTTACAATTTTTTATTTAATTATGTTGTTATGGGTTTTTATTCTTGTAAGTCTATATTATTACTCTTGTTATGGGTTTTTATTTGTGTCGTTATTCTTGTTATGGATCTTTCTATAATGGTACAAGTCATCATTTTAAAGTCCGATGATTTTGCACCATTTCCCTAAACATTTGAACAGGTTTCTAACTTAGGATCCAACTGCTAAATGGATGCCTCAACAAAATTCACCTAATCCTAAAGAGTGGGTCTGTACCACCAATTCCCTGATTCCTTGATGATTCATATTCAGGAACGGGGCTAGGAATGATGAATATGGAAACTATGATCCAAATTTTTTGCATCCAAAAAAATATAAAGGCAGTGCATAGTGACACTTCACCCAATCCTGAGGGCATTGTAATGTGTTAGAATCAAATTCAATATAGGGTATATGTATCATGTTGCACACACCAAGTACAATTTCATGAGAATAATTTATTAAACACCAAGTACAAGCAATAACATGATCAATGCCATGTCTATCACAAGTTTTAGGTTGGTGACAACATGTGGTTGCAGTTGTAGAAGGAACAACTTGGAAACTGCCAAAATATCCTCAGACCACTCTGATATGAGACTCACACTACCACCAAAATCATGGGAAAAATTAAATTTTATGTGAATCTTGTGTCCTTCAATTTACACATTTTATTTAATGTGGTTGTGACATCCATACTTTCCACCTCAAAAGTGGCAGAACACTTGAATATTCCAAAGCCAAACCCTAGCTTCATTGAGAAATTTATAGTAGCTTACGTTATGGAGACCAAGATGAAGAGAACCCACGATCAAAACACATAACTTTATTGGATTGTCAAAGGATGACAATGTATTCACCAAGGAAATTGGTTTAGCAAGAACTAAATCCAACAAAAGTTTCATCTTCAGTTTTAAAAACTTGTCAGAATGGAGACTATTAATATGAAAATGCCAAGAACTAATCGAGGTGGCCAACTAGGGTATCTAAAAAATGGTCCAAATATTGTCAAATTTTTTATTCATGAATTTTCAACATATTTTTGAGATATTTCCTATGCACTTTTGGGGTTAATTACACCAAAATTATAGGCACCTATCTCATTGTGCAGTAATTTCCCATGTACTAATGAAGACCCAAAATATATCAATGAGTGAAAGTTGTGTTGTTTACAATTCTCCCCATTTTCTTGGAAAACTCAAGTTTGTCCAATTTAGTGATGCCCCTAACTCTAATCATGTTAGGGTTCTAGTTCTTGCATTTTAGGGGTTTTCTTTCTTAGATTTAATTAACATTACTATAAACTATAGTTTTCACCTTTCAAGAAGGGTTTTTTTTTTTTTTTGTAGATGAGTGTAACCATCACATCTCTTCTTAGAGGTGGTAAGTTGCCATTGTTCTAGCCATTTGTATTCTGATGTATATTACATTGTTTTTCACTAGTTTATTCATTAAGAGAATTTGGTTTTCACTATAATATTATGCTTCATTATTATGTTTGCATTATTTATAGAATATTGTATGTTCCTTCATTTCATTCTCTCTACATTTCGAATCAATTTCGTAACAAAAAAGCATTAAATTTGAGTTAGGCACACAATTCTTAAAGGCATTTGGAAACTCCATAAACGATTTTTATTTAGGATATAATTTAAGCATTCAATAGAGGAAGATACTTCATATCTTCAAACTTATTTTCTTTCTTGTTAAATATAATTTGAGGAAGGACAACCCACTTTGAAGGCTCACCCTCCTATAATATTTATATTCATTACAAAAGATATTTTAAGTGAAACGAGATATGGTTTGATTAACTAGTCACTTGAAAAATTAATATCCATAATCTGAAGATAATTCACCTATATTTTTTCTTTGAAGGAGAAACCAAACCTAACCATCACTTCTTCCAATCCATTCAAGTGTTTAATCAAGTTCATGACACTAATCCCCTGAAATTTGAATAGGTTTCTAACTTAGGATCCAAATCTTATAGGCGCTGGAAAATGATTTTCCAACGCTTTTGTAGGTGTTGGGAAATCATTTTCCAACGCTTTTCTGAGATAGATTTGCAAGGCTTAGGAAAAGGAAACTAAGTTTGGGCTAAGTTTATGTAAGTTAAAACACTTATGACTGAGTTTGGACTGAGTTTGGAAACCCCTCAGTTCAACCTAAGACTCAATTGAAAAAAATAGGGGTTCACCTTATTCAACTCTATAACATCTCTTTTAGAAATGTCTTTCCATTTAATATTCAAAAGAAAATATTATTGACAACTACCAGCAGAAGGGGAAATATTATTATCTACCCATAAACCCTATACCAATACTTATTACGCAAAGGTCAAGCTAATTTAATTCTATAAGTTCATACACTTATGGATCTGTAGTTTGTGACAGAGGTCAACAAAATCTCCATGACTGATCAAATTCCTCCCTCAGTAATTTATAGTTGATTGTTGCTTGTATTAGTTGTAGGGAAATCGTTTTCATGTATTATTTGTGTAAATCAGTGAATGTATGTAATAGCTTTATGAATGGTTCACATTCGAACTAGGTGTTTTACGAGGAGTACTTTTTTGAATTCTTTTGGATTCAAATTGTTCTTACTAAATATAAACAAACTTACGCATTCACTTTTCGTTTCTTATTCTATCTGTTAGCCTTTCATTCATAATTTAGTGGTTACATGGAAAATCAACATATCGATGCATGCATGAGGGTCATAGAAAATTGGGACTTTGATTACCTATGGACAGGAGTCGGGAGTCAAGTGTATTGTGGAGTCGGCAGCCTGTCTGTGCAGCGTCTGGAGGTTGCAGGGTAATTCGCGTAGTTAATGAAATGAATTCATGTGATCCCTTTTGAACGACATGTCACGGGAATGAGATCATTAATGCAGTCGGTGGAGCAAGGTGGCGGAGGGGAGCGGGTGGAGGTGGACGCCGGAGGGGAGGGGAGGGACGTCGGAGAGGATTGGAAAGATTGTCAGAGGTGGGGATTGACGAAGGGCTCGCGGAGGTGGACTGACGAGGGGCCCGCGGTGACTTCATCGCTTCTGTCCACCAGGATTCTTCGTTTTGTCGACTCATAGACTCTTCCAATAGAATATATCATGTAACAATACAATGGAACGTGAGGATGAAAACCGTCGATGGTGATCCTATCAGGCATTCGACATTTGAGCCTTCAAAGAAATCGAATGATTCAAACTTAGCCGCAGTCGATAGTTCGCTAACACAATATGGCGAGGACTAGAGCATACCCCACCACACCTTAGAACTCTGAGCATTCAAAATATTGAAACTAGGAAAGTTGAGACTAGGTCGATACACCTCGACGTCAAAGTGTGTGGGGAGTAGGCGCAGCGAGCTCTTAACCATCAGGCCACCATTCCCCCAAATATATTATGTGGTAACGAATGGAGATGGTCGGTCTGTTGGTGAAACTTTTCCCAACGGAACCTCGCCACTAGCCCATCGAGCTCCCAAGTGATTTAAGTGAAGAAACAAGCATAGGAGTCGGTCAGCGGTGACGTATGTCTCGTGGACCCATTGTGTTTGTGTGCCTTTTTCGGCCACTGGGCTAACAAGAATTTAAGAGAGAGAGTATCCAAGATACTTGGGTCCAAGATGAAGTGCATCTCTGGGATCCACGTCGGACAGTGGGCCTTTACCTTCAGCCAACGGCGAGCCTTATTTCAGCTGCCATAGGCCCATTAATGCGGCCCAGGCAGCTGATGCCCACCGTCCGATTAAAAGTGTAGACCATCATGCGGCGAGCATCAGCTGCCTGGGCCGCATTAATGGGCCTATGGCAGCTGAAATAAGGCTCGCCTCAGCCAACTCTCATATTAACATATCAATGCACAAGAGAAACTTGACCTACGACCGTATGGGTGCTTTGTGAAAATTAAAATACACTATCTGGAAAATTAGATACTGCTACAATCAGTCTAGGCATAATACTAAGACACGGACTGATTGGAAGAAGAAGGACCATACCAACTTTAAAGGGAAAATATCAAAACCCTGCCGGCATAGTTAGGTGGGGAAAGGCGGTAGATTTACCATTACTGTCAAAGGTGAATTCCAATCAATTTTCATAGCTACTAACAAAGATAAACCTACTAAACCAGCCAGAGAAGAGGAGAGGAGGACGAGGGGATCAACAAAGCACCATTTTGGTGTTGGATATGTGGAGAAAACATGCGAAAGGATCGCCTTCACTGACCGCATCAAAATGATAGAAGGTTGTGTTGGTGTCCAAGTGTGAATAAATATTCAAACCCTTGCCCACATAAATTCATCAATCTTGGTGCGTTTGTTATTGCAAGGTTAACATGCAAAGTATATGCAGATACAATGTTACAATTCTTATATCAATTGTGGATTCGATAATTAAACAAAGCAGCGATCATGGTAACCAAAAAAAAAAATGGTAGTAATAAATCTTAAAGCTTACAATGCATTCATAGCAATAAGAGTGGGCCCAACTCTCGGGATACGCAGCACCTGATCGGAGAGTGGGCCCAACTCTCTAATCAGGGCTGCGATATACTCACAAACTCACAGAAGTAACAGGGAAATAACTTGCATTAACTCGATAAATAATGTTTTGTTACGCAACTCAATTCCTTACATTACCAACCCCCTTAAATAAGGCAGAGAGAGGATTTGGGGTCGTTGTGTTGTTGCAGCGCTGCCAAAATAGCGTTGCGAACTCGGATTTGTCCCAGGAATTGCAGATATGGTCATTCGACCACCAAATCTGCGAAAATAGTGAAATTATTAAATCGAATAAGGTAAAAATCCTTGTGACTTTACTTCATCAACTAAATATTCCAAGAAGACATATAGAGGGGTTTCCCTGTGCACTTTAGAACATGACTTGAATATTAATGATACAAATGGGTAAAGAAAGTGGGTAGAAATGGAAGGAAAATATGTACAGATTTGGCTCCCAACATCTCCCCCCAACTGGTCTTTCTGCATGTCCTCATGCAACTCGTCGCCTCCGCAGGTCTGGGTTGGAACGACTGTGGTCAGCATGAAGCTGAGCGAGGTCATATTTATCTACCATCTCTGGCCCCGGGGGCTTATATCCATACGTAATGAGAATGTCATTCCACCAATCATTGGCCATGTTGTATGCCGGGGTATAATGTTCTGCTGGCAGTCAGACAATAGGGAATTGAAACCTCGATCCCATCCATTGGACCCTCGAGTATGGATGCATGCAATGTATCGTGGAAATCTCTCTAATTCTCGTGCAAAATTAGGTTCCCCAAAAGGCTCTTGGTTTCTGACGGCTAACAATGATAGCATTCACCTCCTTTGATAGTCGTCACGTGCATAATTTGTGAAAGTAACCACCTGTTTGGTACAGAGATCGATACACCATTTTTGTGTGGCCAGCATATGTTCCCTGTGACCCTCAATATGTAAAAAGGTGGCATTCTTATTGTAGATGTTCACAGACTTCCCATTCTCTCTCCTTATCATAAGTGGCTTTGTGGCTTGGTTCTCATCAAATGTCTCAAAAGCATTTTTCCACTTAACCTGATTAATGGTGTAAGAGGTAAAATCTCTCAAATGGATGTCTCCCACAAATGGGATTGGATTGAAGGTTTGGTCATCACTCAATAAATATTCATGCATGTAAAATTCACACATTAAATGTTGATTCAAAACATCGTGAATCCTCATGATGTGAAGAAATTGTATTGGATCTTCGATTTCATGACTAATCTCACTATGAATACTTTCCAGGCAAAAGAAAAGGAATTGTTCATGGAGAAACAAGGCATAACTATGAGGAGGAGGTCGGCAGGCCATTACCTGTTGTGTCAAGGTAAACATTTCCTCCTTATCAACTTTCAGCATCAACACCTAGTCCTCTAAGCTCTCAATCTTTTTCTCTTGTTTATCATGCTTCCGATTTGCTCTGTCCAGTTGATCTATGTACCTAGTAATGGTCTGGGTTGCTTGCTCGCGAACCCTCTTTATCTTCTATGTATGTTCTTTTAGTGTAATGGTCACTTTTTGAAGATTGGCAGCAGCAGCTTGCCATTTTTGGATTTCAACAGATAGGAGGAATTCTCATGCTTCAAATAGGTATTCTATAGGGTCAGTATGTGTAGAAACAGTGTCAACTTCAACCTTTGGCTTCACATCTTCTACTTTGTATTTCCTCACCTTCTTCTTTAGTCGTTATACATGCTTCCTTAGTCAACCAATTTTTTCTTTTTAACTGCATAGTTTCCTTGAACTGAAGCTAATATCTCTCCTTGAGAGGTGGTCTCCTTCTCGTGCACGACTCTAAAAATTCTTGTTTAACAACAACTTCTTCTACTGGTACCGCAATTGGTTCATGGACTGGTGGGTTGTTGTCAACAAAGGTGTCGAATGGCTCCTTTTTCACCAAGTCCTCCCTAAATTTTCCCTTCTCCTCGGCAGCTTTTCTTTTTCTGGTTCAGGAATTTCTATAGTCACTTGAGTGACGCCTTCGACATCCATTGTCTGTTCTTGCTCTGCTGCAGGGTTTTCTTCTACAGGCTCTGGCATTTATTTTGACCCGTGCATATCAGCTTCAGACTAGGTAAATTCCACAGATGGAGTGGCATCATCCATCTTCTGTCCTTTTGTCAACATGGGTTCTTGTGTTTCCATGCTGAACTCTTCGAGCCACTCTGAGTGTGAATCAGAAAGAATTGGCTCACAAATGGTTGTACCAACAAATGTGTCTAACTTTGTCCCGACAAATTCTATGACCGGAGGAATGGCTACTTCTTTTATAAGGTGCCGAGGAGAGTGAAACTTCTTTGCACCTCTCGGTAGAGTGGAAAGAAACAGAGAATGAGGGACATCCTCCTCCATGTCAGCTATGATTATCTCTACTACCTCAGGTTCTTTTTCCTCACCAACTGTCTTCTATGTTTGGACCAAGCCTTCTTTTTTATCACCTTTTTGTCCTACACTCGACACTGGTTCCTACGGAACAGTGTTAACTATAGGACTTATTATTTCCATAATTTCCTGGCTCAATTGAATTAGTGGTGGTTCTTGTGTAACACCACTACCTATTTCAAGATCAAAATTTTCTTAGGCAAGTGGTGATGGTTCTCGTGTAACAGCATCGCTTGTCAGCCCTTCAACTAGTGTTAATTCTTTTTGTTCCACCACAGTGGATGATGATTCCTGAGGGACAGCATCGACTCTATCCTTAGTTTCCAGAATTCCCACATCAATTGGTCCTACAAACGAGGTTGGTTCTTGTGTAACAGCCTCGAATTTACAACCTTCCATATCCATTGTTTTTATTTCTATCATGCCAACATTTGATGTTGGTTCTTGTGTAACAGCATCGGTTGTGACCTCTTCCACGTACATTCTTTCTGCTTCCTCTTTCTCTAATGGAACAACATTAGATGTTGGTTCTTGTGTAGCAGCATCAATTGTGGTCTCTTCTACGTCCATTTCCTCTAGTTCTTCTTCCTCTAATGGACCAGCAGGAGATGTCGGTTCTTGTGTGGCAGCATCAATTATGCCTCCTCTTCTTCCATTTCCTCTGGTTCTTCTACCACTAATGGGCCAGCAGGAAATGTTGGTTCTTGTGTAGCAGCATCCATTGTGGCCTCCTCCTCTTCCATTTCCTCTAGTTCTTCTTCCTCTGTTGAACCAACAGGAGATGTTGGTTCTTCTTCCTCCATCTCTTCTGCATCACCTTATTCTACGAAACCAACAGGGGATGTTGATTCTTTTGCTTCCATTTCTTTTGGCTCCTCTTCCTCATATGATCCAGCAGGGGACGCTGATTCTTCTTCCTCTATTTTTTCTGGCTCATCTTCTTCTCTCGCAATTATCACATCTTACATTTCTTCATTTGTCAGCTCAAGAAATTGTGCCCAGGGAACATGAAATTGGGCCAATGCATGCATTACCAATAGACGAACCAGCCCATGGTTTGTAAGAACCACCAATACCTGCCATGAGCATCGAGCAGACTGTGCCATAAGCTGGAGATTTTTCAAAACAAAGAAAGGCATATCCATAGAGTGAACATGTGCTTGTCGACATCAGAGCTGAGCTAGGAGCGTAAAATGATACTTGAACAGAGTGGTAAACCACCCCTCGTAGGTTATATACCTCATAACAAAGTATGCCACCTCTCCCCATGGATGTGGTAGATAATTCTGATCTTATCCTCTCCCATTCAGAACTTCTCTCTCTCTGGCTTGCAGAAATAGCTTTGGAAATTCTAGCTGGGGAGTTTTTTGTGAAAACCATTTCTGCCCTCGTTGTGGTAGTCCACTGACCACTGAAATGACCTCCTTTGTTATAGTAATTTCTAAGCCCCACACTCTGTAATTTTATCCGTCCATATTTAAAGTGAATTCCACTTTAATCGTCTCGTTAAACCTCTGTAATCTGTCAAAATAGACATCCCAGCCTACGTCTATAGAGACCTGCCATGCAGCTGCATTACTGCAGACCAACACTCTATTTTTGGGTTCATGTCTCACAGCCGGTCCGCCCATCCCGCAAAAGCTTTGTAGAAACACTTCGGAACAGCAGTGGACTGTTGGGAGGGAGTATTGGCAGTTAATCTCTTGCAGTGATAGCATGATAAGAAATGGAATGGGGGTAGTGGTAAAAAAAATAAAAATGAAAACTATTTCGAAAAACAAGGAAAACCAATGATAGATTATGGTAATGATGATGAATGGTAATGGTAATTATTTTGCAATTTTAGAAAGGGATGATTAAACTGTCAGATTGTACTTACTTCGAGTCCCAATGCATTTTAATAATCATGCAAAATAATGGTACAAATCATGGGATGTACTATTTGCACGAGTTCTAACGGTGACGTCGACAAATAATCATTGGGATTTGATTGTGTCGTTATTCAGTTATGACACCCCCCCCCCCAACTTAATAATTGACTGTCCTAGGGCACATAAAATGTATTTTGAATGGAATATTTAATAAAATCCGTAAAATTCGACGGGGACATGACTGGCGACTTACCTCAGCGGAGTGACAGCTTGGCGAAGTAACAACAGTGATGGAGTAATAGCACTGACAGAGTAATAGCACTGACAGAGTCACAGCAGTAACAGAGTAACCGTAGTAACGGAGTAACAGAACTGATGGAGTTACAGCAGTGACGGAGTCACAGCAGTGACGGAGACACAGCACCAATGGAGTAACAGCATCCAACACTTAGAAAAAATTTCGCAGTAACAGCATTGGAGTAGTAACAGCATCCAGCACTTAGAAAAAAAATTTAGAGTAGCAGCACCCAATACTTATAAAATTTCTGAAGTAACAACATTGGAGTAACAACATCGAGGAGTAACAACATCCAACACTTAGAAAAATTTTCGAAGTAGCAGCATTAAAGGAGTAATAGCACCAGGTACTTAGAAAATTTTTCATCTCCGCAAAATTGCACTCAAGTAGTAGTTCCTGCAAAATAAAAACAATTGAGTAGTAACAGTATTTTATTCATATTATTATATTATTATTATTATTATTATTATTATTTTAATTCAACAATGTAGAGGGGGAATTCCTTGCAAGAACAACCTTCTGACCATATTTTTCAGAGAGATGTTTAATGAAGGTATCCTTACAAGTTGGGTGACGATATAGTCTCAGAAGATGTCCATTTGCTATGAAAGAAGCATGAGTATCATCAATTGTGACAACTCTGACTGTTCCATTATCAAAAACTGTGTCCACTTCATAAGTTCCTATCCACCGAGAGAAAATATTTCCCTTGAAGTCCTTGAAACGAGAATCATAGAGTAATGCCCAATCTCCTCTATGAAATGCCTTATTTTTAATAAATTTATCATGCCATTTTGTTCTCTATTGTTGAATTGCAACAGTCTTCTAGATAGTCGTCAAACATATTTCATCTAATTCATTTAGTTGTTCCAACCGGTGTTTTTTGGCATCTGACAGATCTAGTCCTACCTCCAAAGTTGTTCTTAGTGTACTAATCTCAAATTCTATCGGAAACAAGGGGGATTTCCCATAGACCAACTCAAATGGTGAAAACCCTGTTGTGTTCCGCCATGTTGTTATGTATGCCCAGAGAGCTTTAGGAATTTTCTCAGCCCAATCCTAACAATGTCTTGCTACAGTCTTTGTCAAGATATTTTCCAATATCGTGTTTGTTCTTTCTAACTGACCATTCGCCTAGGGATGATATAGAGATGTGACTCTATGTTTTATTCCATATTTCTACATAAGCCTCTCTATCATGTGTGATGTGAATTGCGCTCCTCCATCTGAAACAATATCTCTCGGAGCACCATAATGAGAAAAAAATCTCTTCAAATAGAAAATCTGTAACAACCCATTATATTGCTTTCACAGCAGCGTTGGCTTCCATTCACTTAGTTACATAGTCTATGAAGACCAAAATGTGGACCTTTTGATGTGACAGTGGGTTAAATGGACCAACAAAATTGATCACCCACTTTTCGAAAAGTTCAAGAACTACCCAGGGTTACAGTAGCATTTCATTTGATTGGCAAGGTTGACCCATCCATTGGCAACTGTCACATGGACGGACGTAGTCACGAGCATCCTAAAAGATAGAGGGCCAATAATATCCCATTTTTAATACCTTATGTCCTATCCTCTTATATGCAAAATTCCCTCCGCAAGGACCATCATGAGCAGCCTTCAACACTTCATAAATTTCAACCTCAGATACAAAGCGACGGACTTGTTGATCGACACCTGTATGAAAGAGATATCTTGATATCCAAGTGTATTGGTCACTATGATGAATGATCTTTCGATGTTCCCTGTATGAAAAATGACGAGGCACCTTTCCTGTAGCAAGATAGTTATAAATATTTGCATACCACCAAGGATTAGTGGAAATTGCAAAAATACTTTCATCTGGAAAACTGTCCTCTATGGGTGTGCCTTCATCATTATTATCCAATCTAGACAGAAAATCAGTAACTACATTATACTTCCTTGGTTTATCTACTATTGTAATATCAAATTCTTGAAGCAATAGAAAACATCTTGTAATGCGACCAGGGGTGATAGGTTTATTCATCAAATACCTGATTATGGTGTGATCAGTGTGTACAAAAGTAGGATACCCAGTAATGTAGTGTCAAAATTTGTTAATGGCATAGACAACAGCGAAGAAATCCTTTCTCATTACCGTGTAGTTCAATTCAGCAAGAGTTAAACTCTTGCTGACATAGTAAACTGCATATGGTTTCTTATCTTCCTGTTTTCCTAGAACCTCCCCAACTTTTGTTTGAGAGGCATCAGTATGGATGTGAAAAGGGAGTGCCCAATCCAACCCTCGCAGGATCGAAGCTTCACAAACAACTTCCTTGATTTTTCTAAAAGCTGCTTCATAGTCATTTGTCCATAAAAATTTTGCATCTTTAGTTAGCAGTTGAAAAAGTGGGGATGCTATTTTAGAAAAAAAAATCTATAAAACATTTGTAATAGCCAGCGTAACCAATAAAACTACGTACCTGTGTGGGTGTCTTAGGTAAAGGAAAATTCACAATTACCTCTACCTTAGCTGGATCAACTCGAATTCCAACAGTTGAGAGCAGGTGTCCCAGAACTATTCCCTCTTCCCTCATCATGTGACATTTAACCGTACTCAGGGAGACATGAGTCTGCTTACATCTTTCGAGCACTTTTTCTAAATTCACAAATCCTTCTTCAAATGAATCCCCGTATGGAGTGAATTCATCCATATAAATCTCAACGCTGTCATCGACTAAATTAGAAAAAAATCCCCAATATTTCCCTCTACAATGTTGCAGGCACATTACAAATACCGAATGGCAAGACTTAGTATGCAAAGGTTCCCCAGGGGCATGTGAAGGTGGTTTTAGCTTGGTCCTCACGGGCTATCTGGATCTGATTATACCCGCTAAACCCATCCAGGAAGGAGAAAAACCTCTTCCCAGCAAAAGTATCTAGGACTTGGTCAATGAAAGGCAAAGGGAAATAGTCTTTTTGAGTTTACTTGTTCAATTCCCTATAATCCATGCAAATACGACATTTACCATTCTTCTTGGGAACTATAACCAGCGGAGAAACCCACTAGTTGTCCGAGATGGGGTAAATGAATCCTACATCCAGTAACTTTTGAAGCTCCTCTTTGACAATGTTCTTTAGGGTGGGGTTCATTCTTATTTGAGGTTGTATCACAAGATGGAAATCTTCTTTGATGTATATATGATGAGTGCATAGATTAGTAGGAATCCCCTTCATAACTGTGTAATCCCAGGCGAAGGCTTCCTTATGGGTTCGAAGAACTTTTAGGAGTTGTTTTGTTTGGGATTCTGAAATATTTGGGTTGATGTTCAATGTTTTTTCCGGCTCAATTTTGATGGGAATTCTATCATGGGACGCAGTCATAGGCATGTTTTCAATTTCATCTTCTGGTTTAATTTTTTTGTACCTTTCAAAGCTCATGGAAGACTCCAGAATCTGATGAGTTGAATCAGAAACAGAACAGGGATCATTAATAAAAGTGTTAATGGTATCATCCTCTATTTTTTTTTTGAATTGAAGGGCCTACCCAATGGTAAGGACCAGTCTGATTTCTTCGTTTTTAGGTTCTGGTCCTTCCATTGATAGAGGTTTTTGCTTCACTAATGGTTTTTCTAGTGGGCTCGGTTTTGTAGGAGGGTAGAGAGTGAGGTTCTTTGTGACTGTCCCATTAGTTATAACCATATTTCCATATCGACACCCAATATAAGCATTTTCAGTTGCAAGCCAATGTCTTCCCAAAATCAAGGAAACACCACTAGCTGGAGATTGTGTTTGTAATACTAGGAGGTCCACGGGATAGTGCTATGAGCCTACCAAAATAGTAATGTCTTCCAACTTCCCTACTAGTTTGACTGTAGATCTATCTTCCAATTCCAAAATAGTATGAGTTGGTTTAAATTTTCTAAGACCCAATGCATGCATGGTTTCAGAGGTAATGATATTTATGGCATCACCCAAATCCACCAGTACTTGTTGGATTTCAACCCCATTAATATGTACCGTCGGAATTGGATTCCCTAGATCCCCATATTTTACAGGCATGAATTTTCCCAGCATGATGTCAGACAATTTACCTATCACACGGATGGTCAGTGGATCCCTTGATTTCTTTCCAGGCTTTTTAGAATAGTATTTTTTAATAGTTTCGCATAGATTGGTGCATCCCTCATAGCTTGAAGTAGGGGGATTTTAACAAATATATTTTGCAATTCCCCTAGAAAATCAAATTCTACTTGAGGGCTATGTTTACTTAGGGCCAATATTTCAGGATATGGTGGATTAATTGGATGTCCCTAGTTAACAGTAGGTTGAGGAGGTATTTGGTTTGCAATTTTTTGGTTTTGTTTATGCCCAAATATTTTTGGTTCTGGTTCCATAACCTCATTTTCACCTTGTTCAATGATAATAGGTTAATTTGGAGAATTCACTACCTACCCAGATCATAACTTTATTCCATTAAATTTTGCGGTGGAGATGTTGTATGAAGGAAGGTTGAGAGTGTCAGCTTGTTGAACTCCCTTATTATTAGGATTTGGATTGGGTTGGATGGGAAGTTGAGGTTGAGGGGGTCGATTACTAGAAGGAACATTGGAAGGCAACTGGAGTTGTTGTTGTGGCATAGGTTGAGGGAATTGTCCTGGAGGATAAGGTCCACGCCAGTGCTGAGTCCATGAAGGGTTCGAACTAGTCTGAGGGAACTATGGTTGCCAAGGTGGATATTGATAATGTTGGGGCCATGCTAGTGAAAAAGGTACAGACTGGGGACCCTATTCAAATTATTGAAATACTGAGATGGGTCCTGAGGCATACCTTGATTCATATTCAGTGGTCATGGTTGCCATGGCTTCTTCGATCCCATGAAATACAATTGATCCACCACACTCTCTTCGCTTTCTCCTTGAAAGATTTCCTTCAATCCTCTCAAGGAAGGGCTCGAGTTGGTTGCATGAGTATGTTCAGAAATTGCACAGGCTTTAACTATGTTCAATGGACATTGTTGGGTGCCATTTTTGCACACATTTCCTACATTTGTTTCCCCTATTTTACCTCATGACTATAACCATTGGGAATATCTTTGCCTCTTTTTCCTACAATTCTATCTTAACTTGTGTTGTTTCACCTTATTTTCATTACTCTGCCATTTCACCAATTATTATGATGTATTGTGTCTTTTTATGACTAACTGAGGATGAATGTTTGGAGAAGATCTATGGTTTTTTTTGTTTTCTTTCCAGATTCCATTTGTAGCACAAAATATCCTGAGCACGAGGCATACAAGAGTAGTTAAGGGTGTGTTGTTATAGTGAGATTTTTACACCATGATGATGTTACACCATGCTATTATAGACCCGCGAGTGAACTGTCGTTATAGCTATACCACTGACTGGATCTCGTCAACTCCTAATGCTGACCTGTCCTCTAGCTGTTATGCTACAGTTGTGATTTATCGTGATATTTTTAGAAGTTATTAATTATTGTATTTTTGGATAACATCCTCTAGGTGGTTTTGATTGTAATCTATAATTTTCCAATCATACTTTTATTAAGAAGTGGTTATAACCATATGTATTCTATTTCAATCAGCATGAAAATCATAAGATTCTCATGACTAATCCATCCCTTGTTTTTCTGAGATGTAACCACTATATAGCTCTTGGCCTTTCAGGTCAAAATGTTAGTGGAGAACATAATTACTTTGGCTCTGTAATTTTGCTCATATTAATACATATTATCATGTTATTGTTGTTAGATGCATTATTTGATTTAGTTTTCGTTAAGTTCTTTCTCTACCTATGCCCTGCTAGGGAGGAAGGGCCCTCCTCTTTAGCAAGGATTACAGTGATTAAGGTAGTTGTGTATATGTGTTTGTATTTTTTTTATGTATCAGTTGAAGTGTTGTTGTTTTTGTTTCAGCTGTGAATATATCTGCTTCAATTTCAATATTTTATATGATGTTACACATATGAGATCAAAGATACCTATTGGATAATTTTTTTGTGGTGCGCTAGAACATATTAATTGAGGTGTGATTATAGTCTTGTAAAGCATTTTATTTCTGCATGAGTGATTTCCTTCCAGTAACTACTTCAGCAACGATTTCCTTTATTTGGGTTTGCTTCTGGTTGGGTGTATTGACACAGACAGTGCGGCTCTCATTGAAATAAAAGACGTCCCTAGATTGATAATTTATGTGTATTATTTAGTCATTTAATAATGATTAATACAACCCAATGTTTTGGCGTCGTTTCCGGGGATGGCAGTGAGAATCCAATCAACCAGACTTGTTTCTTAGAACATATTGTGTACCTAGTCTGCAATTGTCGAGTAGTAAGACGAGAGGTAAGAACCTGCACATTGCTCTAACAAACTTGAGCAGGCTTGCCAATGCTACACTAGGGCAATTAGAGGTGCGATTTATATGTGTTTCTTAGTGTGTCTCCAATGACACAATTGTCGAGCAGTAATACGAGAGGCAAGAACCTCTGTAGCGCTCTAACGAACTTGAGCAGGCTCACCAATGTCTTGTTGGAACACTTAGAAGTGTGAATTTTTGGGCATTTTTTTAGTGTGTCCTCAACGACACAATTGTCGGGTGGTAAGACGAGAGGTAATAACATGCACATCGCTCTAACGAACTTGATCAGGCTCACCAATTTATTGCTAGGACACTTAGAAGTGTGAATTTTTAGGTGTTACTTTAGGGTGTCTTCAGCTATATGGTTGTTGGGCGGTAAGACGAGAGGTAAGAACCTACGCATCTCTCTAACAAACTTGAGTGGGCTCACTGCTGTAGAAACTGAAGCACTTATAGGATGAATTGATACGCATAGGGCCCATGTGTGCTAGCAGGATGATATCAACATCTACAACCACCCCCCACTCTACTAACTATAGGAAATATGGGTCGTAAGAAGGAAAATAAGAGTACAGATTTGGGAAGAAAGACATTCTTTGGAGATCCGATATCAAGGGTACAAAAGGAATAGTCTATGTCATATAGAGATAATAGGAAGACAAGACCACATAAATCATCTACCATATCAAAGCCTGGGCCATCGGTGTCTTCCATGTTTGGACCTCACCACCCTTCGAACAACATATCCACTCCTGATACCAAGACTCTAGATTCAAAACAACAATGGAAAATCATTGATCAGGATCTGAGAATTGAAGGACACGGAGAGACCAGTGGGGAGCATCAGGGACCTGAGGAACAACATTTAATTAATCATCATTTGGACACTGGTAGTGTTGTTAAACAATTGGTCCTAGAACAACCTGATATTTTTATTTATCAATCTCGAACACACTCCAAGGTCGGTTCATCCCATCAGGAAGAATCAACCATGGGGGACGAGAATTTCAAGATAGATAGCTTTGTTACTTTTTAATTCCCAATAGTAGTAACACGGGATGAGGCTCCTATGAAGAATATTCCTTTATCATCCCTACCATCCTTTCAAGGGATCGTTGTTGAAGATCCTGATACCTTTGTGTTCGAATTCGAGGTACTGTGTAGAGGTTATGACTACACTTCAGATGCCCAGAAGCTGAAATTATTCCCCGCTACTTTGAAAGGAGCAACATTAATATGGTTCATGAGACTGGGTGTTGGCACGATTCGAACCTGGAATGACATGAGCGAGGCCTTTCTTTTTAAGTATTACTGTCAAACCAGGGATCTGAAGGACGAGATATTCAGAATTGCACAGAAGGAGGAAGAGAGCCTGGAAGACTATATGGAGTGATTTCATTACAATTTATAAATGTCTAATTTCAGTAACCTAGACCCAGAAATTCTAAAGCCAATATTCTTAAGAGGTATAAGAGATGATTGTCTGGAGCATTTGAACCTATTGGGAAAAGGGGACATATCGCAAGAACCGCTTGATGAAATAATGAAGCTTAGCCTACGTAGCTCAAGAGGATCGGTCAAAGGGAGAAGTTCAGTTTGGCACCCTTCAGTCCGGATACAGAAGTCCATGAGTGGAGGAGTAATTAGAGCAGAGATCGGAAACCTGTTTGAGGTTTTTAAAATTGACCTCCTTAGCACTCTCTCTGCCTAGATCACTACGGTACAAGTTAAGAAAGCGCAAGTAGAAGTTGAAGCAGCCTTAGAAATATTTTGTCCCTGATGCAGAAAGAAACATTTGGAAAGAGAATTTGGACTGAATAGCGTCAGTATGTGCAATATTTGTGAGTTGGCACATTCTACGAATCAATGTCCTGAATTGCCCAGACTGAAGGTAGTACTTCAAGAATCAAGTGAGGATGTCCAGTTTTATTATTTCATCGGATCAAAGAGACCATGGCAACCAGGACCTACAGGTATGCCTTCAGATTTTTCCTCTTTTTATCCTTGGAATAATGTTTATAATAGTCATCAATATCCATAGCAATATCCTACTCCTTCCTCAACACAATTTCCTTCACCATGGAACCATTGGTCGTCTCCTCCACCAATGAAATATCCCCCATCACAACCTAATCCTTGGGGTCAGAATTGGAGAAGTAATGGCCAAGGTCCACTACCCCCTGCACTACGAATATCGCAGTAGCAGGTACAACTGCCTTCTATTCAAAATCCTATACCTTTTTTCCAACCCCAATTTCCTTTGCAACCTAACCCAAATTTGAATAATAAGGTAGCCCAGAGCATGGATGCTCCGGTTGCCCTCTAGACTTGTCTTATTACTCCTATTGGACTTAACGAGATTCAACTTCGATCAGGGAAAATAATTAGACCTGAACATACTCCCATTATTACCGAAGAATGTGAATCACCTAGTGTTGGGAAAAATACTGAGAGGGGGGGGTGAATCAATATTTACTGCATATTCAAAACTTTTACTTTTTCTTGCTTCTAAAACCCATACGCTACTTTCCTGAAATAGACTCGCGTATGTACGCGGATACCCTTTATGAAACTCGCGTATACACAGAGATATAATTATACCATTAATTCTTCACTTATATCATTCCATCATTCATTCATCATATGTTCAATAAACAGTAAACATGTGCAGTAAGAACAGAATAAACCATCACACATAAGCATCACACAAGAACACCAGGATTTTAGGTGGAAACCCAAGTCGGGAGAAAACCAACGCTGTCGTTGCTCAGCCTTCAATATTTTATTATAAAGAAAACATCTTACAACTTATGTACTGGCGCAGACTCATACCAGTACGCAGGCACCCACCTGCGCTCGTTTACCACCCTCTCCTGGAAGGGAGCACCAACCCCCTGCTCTCGTTTACCAGCCTCTCCTGGAAGGGAGCACCAACCCCCTGCTCTCGTTTACCAGCCTCACCTGGAAGGGAGCTACAACCCCCTGACTGAAGGCTACAACCCTCAGCACCTCTTTGGACCACGTTTCATCAATTTTCACACTGGATCCAAGCCACACAATTAAGCTCAAGGAACATTCATCAAACCAACCACTTTCTCTATAGCAGCATAATCAATCTTTGAACAATTCAGATCATCATGGACAGATAGTAGTAACACATCAGAAACATATATCAGCAAGACAGTTGAACAGATCAGACATCTCACAACTTCAGCAAACCCTAGTTTTCATACGCGCTTTCCTTTCTCTGATATCGCGTATATACGGGCCTTCATGCATATAAACCTGTGTATACCTCTGCACAAACTTCAGAACTGATTTTACTACCCATACGCGCTTTCACTTCATACAACCCACGTATATACGCGCTTCCTCTGCGACGAACTAGCGTATGGTTCTTCAGACGTTTAGGACATTGCAATTCTTCATAACAGATACATCACACAGATTTTACCCTTTACTTCAGACAGATGTTCGCCTCATCTCAGATCTAATCATTCCATAAACAGATCTAGCAAGTATAAATATATTTCAGATCTAGATACCCTTCTTCATCATTTTCTTCGTTGGTGCATCATGCATTCAGATCTATCATTCAACTGTAACCCTTTCCATTCAGATATACTTCAGAAGTATTCATTCAAGCTCAGACATCTTGCACCCACGCTCATGATTTGCACAATGAATTTCTTCTCCTTATATAGGTTTACCCTTTTTCAATACCATGAGCCAAAACCACACTCCTTCCGATGGTATTCCTAGACGGGATCAATTAGATAATCTAGCGCTCAATACAATGGGCCAATACCATGGTAATGCCCCTTGGTATCATAATTTTAGAGCGCAAAAGGGCATATGCGACTTGGAGCATTCGTTTCCGCGTGTATATGCAACTTCGCCTCATAAAAACTGCGTATATGCTAACCCTGAATGTATACGCGGGTTCCCTTCACAAAAGTAGCGTATAAATTGTATGTATACGTGGGTTTCCTTCACAAAAGTAGCGTATACATTGTGACATATTATATTTATCATTTTTCTGGTACTTACAAGAATTATTTTCTCTGTCACATCTGAACTGATCTGTAGATACATCATTCTTACATCTTTGACACATAGGTTGCTTATCATAGGCAACTCATCAAGCAGGCTTCCATCAAGAACATCTTCATCAAGTAGGTTGCCATCAAGGACAACACATTGCATCATATAGCCAACAATCTCATTTAACTTTATCAAGTGGGTTGCCATCAAGGACAACACTCTGCATCATATTGCCAACAATCTCCCCCTTTGGACTTGATGGCAACCACGATGGTGTTTGATCACCACAGGAGATAGATACATTAAGCATCATGATATTCTTCCCTTATTCAAACACCATGTCACTCTCCCCCTTTGACATCAAGGGCAAAGGGCGGATCAAAACCAAGACAAGGTTTTGCTTCCCATGCAGATCTGATGTGTATTGATGTTACCATGCTCCCCCTGAGTTTACGCTATATTTTCAATGAAGTACATGACTCTATGACTTTTCCTATCACCAAGGACTCATACATACATCAAAGATCCAACCAAGTGGATTTACATATGAAACTCAGCTACCCAACCAAGTGGGTTTACATATTTTGACTCAACTACCAAACCAAGTGGGTTTACAAATTTGACAAGTCCTTACATGACTGAATATTACAAATTTACATCATGGGTCTCAACATGACCTTTTCATCAAATTACGAATATGACTTTTCATGACCAATACTAGAAAGACCTCAAGAGAGATCATATATCAGAACCATCATAATGCCAACAATGCATTATACTAGGGCTCCCCCTGAAAATGTGCATCCAATGCATCCTTTCCATATGGCCAAGGCTCCTCCTTAACTTGTGCAACCTGAACACCTTCAACGGCAAGTCATCGGAAACAAACTCTGCATGATCTGTCCATATCTCTGAATCATAAGACTTCCATCTCATCCAACAGATACTCTTCATCAAGTAACAATCCGGGCTCATCCATGATTTTCAACATAAGAAACCAAGTATCATTTCATCATTATTTAGAACTGAGAAAATAAGTTGATACAGAGTCAATAAAACAGTTATTAACAGTCAGACTGATGCTCCCCCTGAAACTCTACTCCAGATCTTCAGATATCATATAAATTCTCTTATCATCAATGCATATGCGACTGTGTCTACTGAAACTCGCGTGTATATGCGACTTTTGTTCATCTAACCCGCGTATGGAAAGTGAAGCATAGAAATTTTCACATTCCTTCATCTCCCCCTGAACTTGTCCTTCCTGTACTTGTCTTCTTCATATCAGATGCTCTGTCAAAAATACATATAGCTAGAATAATAAAATCAACCATGAGAATCATCATACATTGCTCCCCCTGTGATGATACATCCCCATAATGTATCTCACATTACTTCTGCAGTCATTCAGAGAAGTAAGCTTTAGAAGCGGATGACTGCAGTAGGGTCAATATTCCCTACGTTTCTGATCGGTCCTCCATCTTTTTCCAGATTTGTTTGAACTTTCTATTTGTGTGCTGGAAGTTATCCAATTTCTCATATCTGTTCATCCTGCATTCCTTTTCCACATGACCATACTTATTACAAGCATAACATCTCATGTGACTAGAGAAGTAAGCATAAGGATCATAGTGTGTTTCTCTGTTCTTCCTCCTATTGCAATCAGCTGCTTTGTGACCATACTTGTTGCATGAACAACAATATCCCTTGAAGCTACCAGAGTACCTTTCTGAATAGAATCTGTTTGATAGTGACTGAAATGATCTGCTTCTGCAATTTGCTGCAACATGCCCATAATTATGACATTTAAAGCATTCCACATTATTGAATGATTTCCTTTGAGAATTCATGATTGTTGGTTGAATTTTTGTTTCTTTCAACACTTCAGATTTTGCATTGACTTCCTTTGAATCATTAGGATTTCCTTGTGAACTAGATTCTCCTTTGACAGTTTCATGAAAACCAAGACCAAGTTTAATAGAGGGAGCCCTTTGATTACTCAGAATATTGTCCAAAATCTTAGTACTATCTTGAAACCTCAAAAGTTTAACCTTTTCTTCTAATTTACCTTTGAGAATGTTTACCTCCACCTCCAAGGCTTGGCATTGCTTCTTCACGCTTTCTTCTTTCCTTCTTCCGTCTTCTACTTGGTTATTCAGATTTAGAATCTCTTCTTTCAGCCCATTTTCTTGCTCTCCAAAAGTTTGTAAGAGTTCTTCATTCTTCTTCTTCGATGCTTCGAGATTTTCTTTCAGAAATATGTTTTCTGCTTCAAGTCCTGCATTCTTCTTATTTGATTTATCCAGGTCTTCTTTGAGGGAAATGATTTCTGCTTCAAGACCTTCCTTTTCAAATGATTGTAGAGGTTCCTCATTCTTCTTAATTGATGCTTCAAGTTCTGCTTGTAGAGAGATGATTCCAGCTTCAAGACCTTCATTCTTCCTTTTTGATATTTCGAGATCTGCATTTAGATCGTTAATTTCTGCTTCTAGTCTTTTCATTCGATTGGATGCATAAGCATGAAACCTTTGATACTTGTCTATAGATTCACTCTCCTTAGATGATGTTTGTTGATCTTCATCTTTAATCTTGACAGCTTCTTCTAGATCCATACTGTTACTTTTACTATCTTTACCTTTGCATATACAGGTAAGTGAAATACAAGAACAATGATCAATACCTGTTTCATCTTCTTCAATTTCTGCTATACATGATTTTTGAGGTATCTCCTTTCCTTGAGTAACCTTCTTCTTTTGCTTCTTTTCCATGAGCACTTGTAGAACTTGGTCAGAATCTTCTTCATCTTCACTGGACACTTCATCATCATCTTCATTTGCATAATAACTTTTCCTCTTTTCAAATTGTTTCCCTTTACCATGTTTTTCTCTATAAGGACATTTAGCAGCATAGTGACCAACTCTTCCACAATCAAAAAATTTGAAGGGAAGCTTACCTTTGAATCTTCCAGTACCTAGTTGGAGTTTTCTCACAAAATTCGCTTCTTCTTCTTCGGATATATAGCTGGATTCTTTGACAACTTCCTTTTCTTTTCCTTTTGCAGACGCCTTAAAAGCAGCTTCTTTGATTTCAGAAGGACCTCCTTGTCTCATTTCAAAAGCAGTCAGAATACCATGTAATTGAACAATAGTAAGAGTTTGCAGATCTTGCCTTTCTTCAATAGCTGAAACTTTAGAGTCAAATTTTGAAGTCAAGGATCTTAAGAATTTTTCCACCAGAGTAGTATCGGCTATGGTTTCACCCAAATTTCTCATCCGATTTACAATATCATCTAGATGAAGAAAGAAACTGGCAACACTTTCATCACTATGCATCTTCAAATTTTCATATTCAATTCTAAGAGTTTGGAGTTTTTCACTTTTTACCTTTGTGTCTCCTTCATAGCTTAGAATGATTTTGTCCCATATTTATTTTGCTGAATGTAGCTGCATCACTTTAGCAAATTCTGATTCAGACATGCTTCCTAATAATACATTCACTGCTTTGGCATTGATTTCATACTTCTTCCTTTCAGCTGCATCAGTAGGAATACTTGTCGGATATTGATAGCCTTCTTCCACGATTGCCCATACATCTGCACCAAGACTTTGCAGATATGCTTTTGTTCGTACCTTCCAAAATATCAGATTGCTTCCATTGAATAGAGGTGGCTTTATAGACATTACTCCTTCATGACTTCCCATTGCGACGGATCTCCTTCAAGCGATCAAGCTTCTGCAGAAGGACCTCCTCTGATACCAATTGTTGGGAAAAATACTGAGAGGGGGGGGTGAATCAGTGTTTACTGCATATTCAAAACTTTTACTTTTTCTTGCTTCTAAAACCCATATGCTACTTTCCTGAAATAGACTCGCGTATATACACGGATACCCTTTATGAAACTCGCGTATACACAGAGATATAATTATACCATTAATTCTTCACTTATATCATTCCATCATTCATTCATCATATGTTCAATAAACAGTAAACATGTGCAGTAAGAACAGAATAAACCATCACACATAAGCATCACACAAGAACACCAGGATTTTAGGTGGAAACCCAAGTCGGGAGAAAACCAACGCTGTCGTTGCTCAGCCTTCAATATTTTATTATAAAGAAAACATCTTACAACTTATGTACTGGCGCAGACTCATACCAGTACGCAGGCACCCACCTGCGCTCGTTTACCACCCTCTCCTGGAAGGGAGCACCAACCCCCTGCTCTCGTTTACCAGCCTCTCCTGGAAGGGAGCACCAACCCCCTGCTCTCGACGCCCTCACCGGAAGGAAGCATAACCCCCACTCGTAGGCTAACCCTAGTATTCAATAAGGACCACGTTTAAATACTACACCGGATTCAACCCACACAATAAGCTTGCTTAAACTTTGTTCATCAAACCAACCATCTGCTCTATAGGCAACATATCAATCTTGAAATAATCTGGGATTACTGCTATTGACAGCGTAACACATCGTAAATGATATCAAAGAAGATGAAGAGAATAGACGATGATTCACAACTTCAAGAACCCTAGTTTGCATACGCGTTTTCCCTTTCTTCCTCGATATCAGTGATATACGTGTTTCTCTTCATGCATATAACTCGTATACCTCGTACAAACTTCGTAATCGCATGACACCCCATACTACGATTTCTATACAACCCGCGTATATACGCGTCTTCTTTCTATGCATTTAACTAGCGTATGTCTTCTTCAGACATTTAGGCTGTACCTTCTAATAGATACATCACACAGATTTTACCCTTTACTTCAGACAGATGTTCGCCTCATCTCAGATCTAATCATTCCATAAACAGATCTAGCAAGTATAAATATATTTCAGATCTAGATACCCTTCTTCATCATTTTCTTTATTGGTGCATCATGCATTCAGATCTATCATTCAACTGTAACCCTTTCCATTCAGATATACTTCAGAAGTATTCATTCAAGCTCAGACATCTTGCACCCACGCTCATGATTTTCACAAAGAATTTCTTCTCCTTATATAGGTTTACCCTTTTTCAATACCATGAGCCAAAACCACACTCATTCCGATGGTATTCCTGGACGGGATCAATTAGATAATCTAGCACTCAATACAATGGGCCAATACCATGGTAATTCCCCTTGGTATCATAATTTTAGAGCGCAAAAGGGCATACGCGACTTGGAGCGTTCGTTTCCGCGTGTATACGCAACTTCGCCTCATAAAAACTGCGTATATGCTAACCCTGAATGTATACGCGGGTTCCCTTCACAAAAGTAGCGTATACATTGTATGTATACGCAGGTTGCCTTCACAAAAGTAGCGTATACATTGTGACATATTATATTTATCATTTTTCTGGTACTTACTGGAATTATTTTCTCTGTCACATCTGAACTGATCTGTAGATACATCATTCTTACATCTTTGACACATAGGTTGCTTAGCATAGGCAACTCATCAAGCAGGCTTCCATCAAGAACATATTCATCAAGTAGGTTTCCATCAAGGACAACACATTGCATCATATAGCCAACAATCTCATTTCATCAAGTTGCCATCAACTTTATCAAGTGGGTTGCCATCAAGGACAACACTCTGCATCATATTGCCAACACCTAGAAAGGATATGGGTGATTCTAAGGCAGCTGTTACACATGTAACAGCTGATACAACACCCAATGTTACACTTGTAGCAGCCAGCTCGGGAGGGTCTGTTGTTTCTGTTATCACCCAAAAAAAAAATCAAAATATCATTATATCAACTCTGTTTTTTATCATGGTCTCAAAAAGGTTTGAAAGTCAATTTAGGATTTGCTTAAGGGTAGGTCATAGTTTTTATAGGTTTAAAGGTCATCATTTGAATTCAAATAAGGTCTTTAGAGGTCCACTCCATGATCAAATGCTCACATTTTCCATTTAGAAGTCATTCCATTAGGTTTCAGGTTAAATTCCTGCAATTAGCCAAGAATCCTCCATTTCGTAGTGCCGCTAGTTCAAAAAAGATGTTTTGCACTACAAAAGCACTACTACTTTCGTAGCGCAACCTACGAAAAATACACTGTGGGTGCTACGAAAGCGCGGTTTCTTAACCGTCATGTCAATCAAGCCATAATCTATCAGAAATCCGTTAAAAAATGTTAGGATAAGGGTATGGTGAGTCAGTTAGAGGTCAGATTCAATGTACTTACCCATATCACAGCCATCATCATCAGGATAGAGGCACCATTCAATCATAATCTATCTTTAACATAATCAAGCGAGGCTATTCCATATTATCAAGCGAGGCAGATCATTTAATTCAAGCGAGGTTGTTCGTATCTTGATCAAGTGAGGCTATTTTATAGATTCAGGAGAAGCTAACAGGTTTTTCTAAGAAGTATGGCAGAGGAGAAGAAAGTCCACAGAGGGGGACATTGTTTAAGATATGAGCCTAAAAATGTGAAGGCTATAGTTGAGGATCAAACAGTGATGGAGCCTTTTAGCAAAGCAGGTTGTCTCCGATTTTGTGAAAAGCTACAGGGTTGCCACACTCAAGTGTCTAAAGAATTTTCCTTACACTTCAGTGGAACAACTACCAAAATTTGCATGTTAAATTTGCCAGTCACACCTGAGATCATTGCTTCTATAAAGGAAATACCAAGGGGACAAGAGACTTGGTTTAAAGGTTTTAAGTTTGACATGGAACCATGCAAGCAATTCATGAAACCTGAGTATCCAGATATGGACCTGAACAATGCAATACCTAGAAGTTGTATCAAAGACACCTATGCCAAGTTGTTTTTTAACATTCAAAGATACGTTACATGTGAAGGTAGGTACCATAAAGTTTATACTTATAATTTCAAACTACTTTTGTATTTCACAGGTATGATATCACTAGATTTTCCCTTCTACTTGCATAGAAGCCTTGCCAAAATGTCTGATAAAGTACAAGATAATTCTGATGTTTGTGGTTGTGAAACATCTTTGTTTCACCATGGTTTGATAAAGCTATTGGTTTTGAATGAGCTTCAGAAAATAAGTAGAGATTGGTCTTCCTTTTTGTTTATGAATGGATTTGAATTGGAGAACCTAACCCCAGCTAGAAACCCAAAACCTAAAGGAACTCCTTCAACACCAGTAGCAGAGTCTAGTCAATCTATGATTGCAAAAGCAAAGAGGATTGTAAATTTGAAACCAAGGAAACAGGTTGAAGATAGGACAGAGAAGATTAAAGTTCTTGTTGCAGCAACTCCATCACCTACAAAACAAAGGTCAAAAGGTGTCAAAGAGGCTAAAAAAAAACAAGTGGCTAGCAAGCAGGAAATCTAGAGAGTGACAAAAAGCCAAGCAGTGGCACCAAAGGGAAAAACAGTTGTTTCAGGTACAGAGGATAGCCCAGTGATAAAAGGAAATTTAGATGAAATCCTTCATGAAATTGATATAGATTAATCACCCATTGTGCAAGCTGATTTCATTGGAGTATATGAACACAAACATAAAAGGCATGCTAAGAAGCTCGAGGAAGGAAACAAGGAGATCCAACAAACTGTTGAAACAGCCATAGTTCCTCAAGAGGTGGTTGATCTCTCATCACTAATAGTGGAGCATGCAGCTAGCAAGACAATGAAGGGAAAAGAACACATGACATAGTATGAACATCTTGAGGAGAGATTGAAGCTAGCAAACCAAGAGATTGCAATGATGAGAAAGAGGGCGAGAAAACACAGCATTGAAAAAACAGAGTTTAAAAAAATGAAGGCAACATGGGAAGGCCAAACTGGTTCTAGTTCAGAGATTCCAAACAGTGCAGAACAGTTTTTTACATGGACAGTTCCAGCCATCAAGGAAGAAAAATTTGTCAGAGTGATTAATACTCACTTCAGAGCCAGTAATAGAAGACTAAGAGGTCAAGTGGAGGATTTGGAGCTGCAACTGAAACTTTCTCAAGATAAACTAAAAAGCCAAGGTGCAGAATGACAAATTCAAAGGAAAAATCAAATAGAAAATGAAGAATAAACCTTATGAAAGTTGTATTTTTAGTTCATATGGTTGATTTCTTTGATGAAACTAGTAGTATTCTGAAGTTTGGAAAAATTTTGGTTTGAATTTTGAAGAAATCTGGACAAAACTGCTCACTCAGCAGTTTGATAGTGAAAACAATGCAAAAAGGGTGAAATGCACTACGAATCTGTTGTAGCAGCTTTTTCACCCTTTTCCATCAATTTTTGAAGGGAAAATGTATGTATTTTGACCTGGAACTGCTAGGGAAGTTGTGTTAACTGAATATGAAGATAAATCTAGAGAAAGGAAACCAAAATTTTGAAGGAAAATGGGTTAAAAGACTGCGCTACGAAACTGTGTTGCTTTCGTAGCCCAGTTCTGTTTCTGCTATTTTGGACAGTTCGATGGTGATTTTGTACAGCTGGAACTTAAGGGTTATTTTGGGCATATGTTATTTTAGTTCCTGATAGCAAATAAATTTGAAGTCATGGGTTAATGGTGGTCAGAGTGTCTCAAGAACACAAAGGATCCAAATCCTAGAAAACAGGGGACAATTTCCTAGTTTGCAGGAGATCAGCATTGAGGTCATAAAGTGCTAGAGCTTATCATATCGATTCGACCTTATGGGAATATAGTTGGAAAATGATGTAATCTGGTTTAGATAAGGTTGTTATGAGTAGAGTTAAGGAGTTTGAGTCCTATTTGTAGTAGGACTTTTTATTAGGTTTGCAGCTGTCATTTTGTAATAAATACCATGTCTCATGTTAGGCAAGGTGTCAAAAAGTAGGAATTCGATGTATCTAGATGAGGATAAGGTTATCCTATGTTGTAAATGATCTATAAAGATGAAGAAGTCAAAATTCTAAGGGTTGGACATTTTTTACCAAAAGGACTGTGTTTATTGTAAGTGATTGTTTTCAGCTTAATACAGAGTTTTCTACTTAGCCAACTCAAGATTCATGAAGAGTTCTAGTATGTTCTTGTTCTGATGGCATATTTTTAATATCCTATTGCAGTGGTGTTTGCTTATGTTACTCAGAATTCATCATTGATGCTCTGACTTCCTTCATAGACAAACTGATTGTGTGTTTTACAGTTTCACATATGTATTCCTTGACTTGAACTTTGATATGCCTTGACTTCCATGCTAAGTAGATTGTTTGGTTTTGTTGAAGCTATTATGACTCCATAAGCCCAATGTGCACTTGCTAATGTGATTTACAACCAATATCTATTTTTATCTGCTTTTGACCCCACATAGAGTTAGCCATCTATATTTCTATCAAAAATCATTAACCCTTGAGAGAGCCCTCTTAGGGTGAGGAGGCTAAGCCTCAATCAAAAGATTGGTTTGAAACAATTACATGAGATTAAATTGATTGGCAGCCTATCAGGTTTGATTTTGGGATAGAATTTTCTACGACAGCCAATCCGAGCAAGGCTGGTGCATCTATGATAGCTAACTCAGTTGTTAGCATTTAGAATCCTCCATACCCTCAACGATTAACTGAAATTGGGCTGGCCTCACAACCTGAATCTGAATTCCTCAAGGAACTTCAAAATTTGTATGTGCTAATTTAGTTGTTACAAGATCTTAAGGAAGTACCTATCTATGCTAAAATAGTGAGGGATCTATGCGTCAAACAGCCTGGAAGAAAACCTAAATACCCTGCTACTATCCATGTCGTGGGGAAACTGTCTGATCTCATGATTAATCAGCCTTTCTTGACTAAATATAATGACACATGGAACCCTACAATGACTTTCCATATTGATGATCAACCTATAACCAACACCTTGATTGATCTAGCGGCAACCATTAATGTCATGACTAAAGACCTATTCATATCCCTAGGACTTCATGGACTTAGACCTACACCTATAGTGCTTGAATTAGCAGATAGGTCTCGTGTCAAGCCCGAGGGAATGATAGAATATGTGCTCATCATTGTGGCTTCTTGGAATTATCCGGCTAATTTTCTCATTTTACAAACCAAATCTAACCTGGGGGTCATCCTTTAATCTTGGGAATACCGTCGCTAGCCACTGCAAATGCATATATCAGATGTAGGTCGGATCTATGGCGATCTCAGATGGGAGGCCACTCAGAACCTGAATATTTACCCCCCAGCAAAACCTCATATGGATTTGGGTAGTCCCTGGTGGGACGAATTTGAACCTGAATCTGATCTTTCCCTACCTCTTCTTACGCTTGGAAAATCACAATACTTTAAGGATGAAACAGAGGACGATATCATTAATGGTTTTATTAGTAATTAACTCTCTATTGCCTCCATTAGAAATTTGGGGGAATAAGATGAGGTAGATGAAATTGAACCTAGGAAATGTTTAAACATCAATCCTAACCTGACTACTGAACAAAACAGATTGTTGATACAGTTGTTACATAAATACAAAAAGGCATTTGCATGGGACTATATGGATATGAAAGGAATCCATCCTGGCCTATGCACTCACTGCATTTATCTTAAATAGGATTACAAACTAGTTAGACAACCGCAGTGTTGAATGAACCCCGCACTTAAGGAGATAGTGAAAGAAGAATTTCATAAACTCCTTAATGATAATTTCATCTACCCCATTTATGACAGCCAATGGGTGTCTCTACTTGTCATAGTTCCAAAAAAGAACAGAAAATGGAGAGTTTGTGTAGACTATAGAGAGCTTAACAAGGCTACTCAGAAGGACAATTTTCCTTTACCATTCATTGATCAGGTCCTGGACACTCTCTCTGGGAAAATAAAAATCATTCCTAGATGGGTTTAGTGGCTATAATCAAATATAGATTTCCCCGGAAGACCAAGACAAGACAACCTTCACTTTCCCATGGGGTACTTTTGCATACAGAATCCTTCCTTTTGGCCTCTATAATGCACCAGCAAATTTTCAGAGGGCAATATTGGGTATTTTTTCTAATCTTTTAAAAGACTGCCTTCAAATATTTATGGATGATTTTACGTCCTACGAGGATTCCTTTGAGACATCATTAGCTAATTTGGAAAAAGTGCTAGAACGTTGTGAACAAACTAATGTTTCTCTAAGCACAGATAAATGCCACATGATGATGACTAAGGGAATTATGCTGGGAAATTTCATTTTGGCAAATGGAATCAAGGTAGATCCTGCAAAAATTGAGGTAATCTTGAAAATTCCAACCCCTAAGACTCTGAAATAGGTACGTAGTTTTTTGGGACATGCAGGATACTATAGGAGATTTATAGAGAATTTTTCAAAGATTGCATCTCCTCTGCTTTCATTGCTCATGAAAGATGTAGAATTTGTGTGGACAGGGAAGTGTGAGCAGGCCTTTCTGAAATTAAAGAACTGTGTAACAGTAGCACCTGTCTTACAAGGACCAAACTGGAGATTTCCATTCCATATCGCTACGGACGCATCTGACATATTTGTGGGTGTTGTTTTGGGGTAGCTCAAGGAGAAGAAACCTTACACCATTTATTACATCAATAAGAACTTAACTCCAACAGAACTCAACTACACTGTTACTGAGAAGGAATTCCTAGCAGTAGTGCATGCTATCAACAAATTTCGGCACTACATCACCAGGTATCAAGTATTTGTACACGATGACCATGCTACAATTCTATTTTTGATGAGCAAACATGTTACTAATGGTCGAGTTACATGATGGTTATTGCTGTTAATGGAATTTGATATTACTATTTTAGATAAACCTGGAAAAGATAATGTAGTTGTTGATTTCTTCTAGATTAACTATAAGTGATGATTGCACTGCCACTAAGGATTCTTTTCCCGATGAATATCTTTTTTCCATCTCTACTCACTCACCATGGTATGCAAATATAGCCAATTGCCTTGTTGTAGGAAAGTTCCCACACCATTTCTCTTCCAAAGAAAGGAGGAAGATTATACAACAAAGTGCTACCTACTCCTGGATAGAAGGCAAGATCTATCACACCAGGCCAGACTTTCAGATTAGGCGATGTGTTAGAGAAGATGAGGTATTTGATATCTTGAAGGCTTATCATGAGGAACCCTGTGGAGGGCACTTCGCTGACAACAGGACACGATATAAAGTACTCTCAACAGGGTACTACTGGCCAACTATATTCCAAGATGCCAAGAAGTTTGTGAAGGGATGTGATAGCTGCCAAAGGATGGGCCAGCCTCTGAAATCAGATGAGATGTAGTTATAGCCTCAGATAGTGATAGAACCATTTAATAAATGGGCCCTAGACTTTGTGGGACCAATTAATCCTTCATCGCGGCAAAAATCATACATATTGGTCTGCACCAACTATGTCACAAAGTGGGTTGAAGCAAAGGCACTAATTAGAGCAACAGAGCAGGTTGTTTCAGACTTCATGTTTGAAGATATTTTTGTTCGCTTCGGGATACCTAGAGAGCTAGTGACATATGGGGGGCCTCAGTTCAAATCTCATTTGATCAAGAAGCTGGCTGAAAAGTATAGAATTCATCACATAATCACTTCACCGTATCACCCACAAGAAAATGGTTAGGTAGAAAGCACCAATAAAGTCATTGAGGGAATCTTAACAAAGACAGTAGCCAGCCACCGAATAAATTGGGCCAAGAAACTTCCAGAGGTACTGTGGGCTTACAGAACAACATGGAGGAATACTACAGGCTTCTCACCATATGAACTGGTGTATGGTAAGAATCCTCTATTCCCCATAGAGTTTGAAATAAAGACATTAAGAATAGCATTGCAGTTCGATCTGGACTTAAGGACAGCACAGACACAAATATTGAACCAGCTCAATGAGTTGGAAGAGAAACGGTTGGCTTCTATTCAATAGAAAGAGATCATTCAAAATCAAAGAGCTAGATGGCATGATGGGTTTATTAAGAATAAAAAGTTCCAGAAAGGAGATTGGCCTCTTTTGTATGATTCAAGGTTCAAGGATTTCAAAGGCAAGCTCTGCACTAGATGGCTAGGTCCTTACGAAGTGGACACGGTCTTTGAAAATGGGACTGTACAATTAGTCACCATCGACAGTGCTAAGACACCGTTACTAGTTAATGGGCACCATCTAAGGTTATATCATCAACCCACTTCAAAGGAATCATTTTTGAACATTGTCGCGGACTCCAACTGTCATGTTACAGTAGTAGGGGAACATTCACCTGTGCAGCCTGAAATTTGAAATTCCAATAAGTGTAGTAGCTGAAAACCACTCCTGTGGCGATTGATACACCCATGTTTTTATTCCTGAAACATCATCCTTCCTTCCTGATACATTTTATAAGATGATGGTATTCATTTTATTTTGTCTCTATACCGATTTCTCCTAATTATTATGTTTTTTTTAGGAATAATCTGAAGCCTGTCTTGGTTGTTACACATGTAACAGTCGACAGCCACGAACATTGTTTCTCATGTTTTGTCGCATAACAGCAATAATTGTGCCAACCAAATGCAACCGCCACGAGCACTGCAATTAGTACGCCGCAAATTTGAAATCTTCCTCCATGTCGCCTCAGGTATGTCATTCAAAAGGTAACGTCATAATTTATGACTCGGTGATTATTGGAAAAAGTAATGATATTCCCATGGCAGTCATGGGAAGCCTCACCATTAAGGCGGGGGAGGGGATATATCTTGAAATCATTGAAAAAATATGTAGTCATAAACCTCTATCAAATCTGCATGCACACAATTAATATTACAAATTCCAATGATGAATAAATCCGGCTAGAAAGAGCGTGTCTACTTAGAACCCATTATTTTCCATAACGGGACATTTATGAAGAGTTGTGTGAGGTACGATTCAGTAATCCGTAAAACCTGTCACCTCCCATCAACCTCCTCGACTGAAGCCCTTGTATCCTCATTTCAAACTCGTCAGTTGGGATAAGCAAAGATGCTGAGAAGAATTGAGTAGGCAGTGACATTATAGTGGGTTGAGCAGTAAGAAGTGAATTTAGAAACAACAGCAAGATCGGTGGAGCAGTGGTTAGGCACGAGCCGGATTCTATGGACGCCTTGTAGACTGTCCAAAAGCCTACCATATATTCAGAGATTTCGGATGGATTGAGTATTTCCAGAAGCTGTGGGGCTTGGACGAGGCAATTGCAATCGAACTCGCTCAGGATTTGAATAACAACCAAACTCGAGTTAGGGGCCTACAAATTGAGGTGACTGAAGAGGTAATTTCCCGAGTAACTACATTTCCAGTAGAGGGACATAGGTGGTTTAATATAAAAATCAATGACCCCTCCTTGAAAGAAGACTTACTAGAAGGAGAAGAAAAGTTGGAGAAGAAAGGGAAAGGAATTGACAGGTTATCACTCCCTCAACCATGGGCAGATGTCACCTTGAGTTTAATCAAATACATCACTTGTGAGGGAAGATCCACGATAATGTTTAATTATCACTTCCCTATACTTAATCACCTCAGGCACTAGCAAACTATTAATCTTCCATTCTACTTATTAGGGAACATTAAACATATGGCGACAACAGTAAAGACAGCAGCACATCTGGAAGCATGTGTGACCAATCATGGACTCATCAAACTGATCGTGTTGGATGCCATAAGCCAGCAAGGAAGGACCTGGGAATAATTCAAGCGAAAGAGACCTAGGAAAAGCCAAGGAAAATTGGTCACAACTTCATAAGGAAGTCAGGCAGAAGCGGAAACCCAGACTCAGCCTGCTAAAGTCAAAATTGGGAAATAACCCACTGATGAACCAATTGGGGATAGACGGCCAAAAAAAGGGTGAAAGTTAGCCTACCCACAGAACCTTTGCCTACTGTTGGAAAGTAGACAGAAGCAGAAGTATCAGAAGAAGAAAGGAAACCCTCCTCAGTAGGTAAGGACGAAACTCATGTCCTACTTTTATAACTTGAAAATCTAAGAAAGGAAAATGAAGAATTGAAGCAAAGATTAGCTGAGGGGAAGGAAATATCGGTGTTTGTATGCACGACATGTTTTCAAGAACTAACAACAACAGGATATAAGGTTTGTGGGGAAAACATCAGCCCAATGGAAACAGGAATAGAACGGCAAAAGGTTGTTACACAAGAACTTGCTAAGGATATTTTTGTTACACAAGAACCAGTAGTTAAATCAGAGCCTCCTGTAGTAATTGAATTAGAGGCCGATACACAAGAACCTATGGAGGCCACTGTTATTATAGAAGAAACACCAATGGAGACAGAGGCTACTCTAGGCCGAAACGAAGGGGCTAATACACAATAACCCACTGAGGAAGTTGTTGTTACATAAAAACCAGCAGCAGAGGTGGAACAACCCCATTCAGTAGAGGTTGTTACACCCATTATTGATGTTGATATTGAATGCCTAAGAACGTTGGGTCCCATTTTTGGAGGGGACGATTTCACTGAAAGAACATCGGTGGGAGATAGATGCCCTACATGAAAGATGGATGAAAGAAGAGTTGAAGAAAGGATGGGAGAATTATAAGAAGAAAGAACCCATGAAGAAGCAGGAGGAACAGTTGTTGTTGTTATAGCAGCAGCTTCGGGATCTTACTATAGATAAGCAAAAACTTCATGATCTCGCTCTCAATTTGTTGGGGTTCAGGAAGCCTTCCCCGTCCTACCCCATTTTTCTATGGGAACGCTACTTCCTGTTCCAGATGAAATCTATTATGGAGGACAGACCCTATCTATGTTCTTCCACTCGCACATTTTTAGATGTTTTCCATGCCTCTGATTTTGATGAGCAAACCTTGTTGTGTGATTTATTCTTACACAATATCATTTGTGAGTATGTGAGTATGTAAATGGTTGTGACGATATTCTCCTATATGGGGGATATGCAGTTGCGAGTTTTTGTGTCCTTCACAAAGAATGAGATCGAGTGGCATTTGGCCATCAAATCTATGGATGTTAATGAGGAGAAGATGGCATTATGGGTCCAGGTAGAACCAGGATGGGCCGCCGAGTTAAGGCGGGAATTTAGAAGAATGTTGAGTACTCTTGGGATAAGGGAATTGGTTGCCACTTACAGAAGAAGGATTGTGAACTTCTGCCCCAATTAGTTCTCAATGATGAAGTGTCGAGCTTTGACTGTGTGCTTGAAATGCATGGAATTCAGCAGTGCTGAGCTACTGAAGGGTTGTCCATTTGCATTCCAGAATTTCGTGGTGGTTGTTACACATGTACCAGCATATGCAGATATAGTACAATCCCTTGGTGCTTTGTGCCTCGGATTGAGATTCAAGTTTCCTTTGTTCTGGCTGTCAATTGAGGATTGTCAGAGTAATTATGAATTGAGAAAGTATGGTTCAGAGTCCTGGGTATGGTAGCTGATGGCCAATCAGGGATACAGGTCTGTATATGAAGATACAGCTAGCGCTTATGATCTCACTGACCTGCACCAGGGGTATTCCCATGAGAGATAAGGTTTTTCATGAGGACATGAAAGTGCTTCAGTTGGGGGGAGATGTTGGGTGTCAGTTTTGCACACTTTTCCTACATTTGTTTCCCCTATTTTACCTCATGACTATAACCATTGGAACTATATTTGCCTCTTTTTCCTACCATTCTATCTTAACTTGTGTTGTTTCACCTTATTTTCATTACTCTACCATTTCATCAATTATTATGATGTATTGTGTCTTTTTATGACTAACTAAGGATGAATGTTTGGAGAAGATATATGGTCTTTTTTTGTTGTCGTTCTAGATGCCATTTTTAGCACAAAATATCTCGAGAACGAGGCATACAGGAGCAGTTAAGGGTGTATTGTTACAGTGATATTTTTACACCATGATGTTGTTACACCATGTTGTTACAGACCCGCGAGAAAACTGTTGTTACAGTTGTACTGCTTACTAGATCTCATCAACTCCTAATGTTGACCTGTCCTTTAGATGTTACACTACAGTTGTGATTTATCGTGATAGTTGTAGAAGTTATTAAGTATTGTATTTTTGGATAACAGCCTCTAGGCGGTTTTGATTGTAATTTATAATTTTCCAATCGGAATTTTATTAAGAAGTGGTTATAACCATATGTATTATATTTCGATCAGCATGAGAATCATAAGATTCTCATGACTGATCCATCCCTTGTTTTTCTAAGATGTAACCATTATATAGTTCTCGGCCCTTGAGTTCAAAAGGTTAGCAGAGAACAGCATTACTTTGGCTCTGTAATTTTTCTCATATTAATACAGATTATCATGTTGTTGCTATTACATGCGTTATTTGATTTAGTTTCCATTGAGTTCTTTCTCTACCTACGCTCTGCTAGGGATGAAGGGCCCTCCTCTTTAGCAGGGATTGCAGTGATTAAGGTAGTTGTGTATATGTGTTGGTATTTTGTTTATGTATCAATAGAAGTGTTGTTGTTTTTGTTTCAGCTGCGAATATATCCGCTTCAATTTCAATATTTTATATTCTGCTTAAAATATGAGATCAAAGATACCAACTGGATAATTGTTGTGTGGCGCACTGCAACAAATTAGTTGAGGTGTGATTACAGTCTTGCAGATCATTTTATTTCTGCATGAGTTATTTCCTTCTAGCAAATACTTCAACAACGATTTCCTTTATTTGGGTTTGCTTTTGGTTGGGTGTATCGGCACAAACAGTGTGGTTGTCATTGAAATTAAAGACGTCCCTGGATTGATAATTTATGTTTATTTTTTAGTCATTTAATAGTGATTAATACACCCAACAGACATTCCTTCAGCATATTTTTCTTTCTGCACTGAGGGAATAATATGTCTGTAGTCTTCTCCAACTCCATCCGCTTCTGCTTCGCTTGCAATTTTCCCATCTAGGCAGATAGTGTACTTAGGATATCAGTCCTTAGGTTATCCAGCTAATTTTCAATTTCTGCCTTTATAACCCCTCCACCAGATATTTTTTATGACTGAATTCCTTGTCTATTTCTTGCAGCCCCTCGTGAACACTGGATGCACAACCCGCAGATGGTATCGAAGTCTTCCTTCGATATATCCCCTTTTCCTACTATGTTTAAACAATCCAGAGAATCTTCCCTTAGTGCCTAGATAATAATGTTCTTCAAAATGTCCTTTTCCGGGTCACTATGGCCTGACCTCTGCAGTGTATATTTAAATCGCTCCACACAATCTTCCATATTCTTATCTTCTTTCTGCATAAACTTGAAATTTTCCTCCTTGATTTCTTGAGACTTACAGTAATCCTAGTATTTCTCCAGAAAAATGGTTCTCATGTCATCCCATGAGGAGATAGTTTTACCACACAAACCCATGAACCATCGCAGGTCTGTTCCCTTCAAGGTAGCAGGGAATACCTTCAATTTTTGAGCATCAACAATATAATCATACCCCCAACAGACAATATCAAATTCAAAGAGGAATGTATCGGGGTCTTCAAAGGAAAGCCCGTGAAAATTGGGTAGAGTTGTTAAAGGGATAGGTTTCATTGGTGCATCACCTCTGATGTCCCCAATTGGGAAATCAATAGATAAAGTTGCAGGTGCCATAAATATCCTCCAATACTCATCCGAGATCTCGACTAGTTCTGCAACTGATATTTGAGGTGATTCAACCATAAGAGCTTTCATAGCACTTCCTCGGTCTCACGCTGATGAAAACTCCTTCAGAAATTATTCTTCTTCCCTACCGGAATTGTTGAATTCCTCAGATCCCCTCCCCTAATTTCCTCTCCTTCTACTGAAAACAGGGGATTTTATTCTATTGATACTCTGTTTACTTCTTCTTCTGCCATTGAAAGGGTCCTTTCTGGTACCGTAAATGGCACTGGTTACATGACAGACTTCCCCTTTGATTTCGTCTAATCCCTTACCTTAACAGCGGCCCATGAAGATGCTTCTGATTCAACCTTCGTGATAAGTTCCTAGATATAGGTGATCCTTCCCAAATCTTTTATTCCTTTCTTTGGGGGTCCTCCTCTACCCCTTCTATTTGGATCTCTATTCATGTAATTGATGAGGGGAAAAACATCTAAAAAAAATTGCTACACTCGAGACCTAGAACAGGGCAAGAGAAATTCCCTCCCTAGACGAGAGATTGAGTTTTTAACAAAAACAAAGAAATAAAGTGAATCAAATGAAATCTTAAGCTCGAGACCTAGATCAGGGTAGCATTTCCCTCCCTAGGATGAGAGATTGGGCCCTAAGAAATTATCAGGAAGAAAATAAAATAAAATAAAACAAATAACACTCAAGAACTAGAGCAGGGTAGCATTTCCCTCCCTAGGAAGAGATATCGGTTCCTAAGAAATCAATCAGAAATAAAAATAGAACAACTAGGCTCAGGACCTAGAGCAAGGAAGCATTTCCCTCCCTAGGATGAGAGATTGATCCTTAGATCAATATGAATTGTGTTTTTTCACCTTTGTTAGCCTCCTCAACAAGGACGCCAAAATGTTGGTGTACAAGTGTGAATAAATATTCAAACCCTTTCCCACATGAATTCATCAATCTGGGTTTATTTTTTATTGCAAGGTTAACGCACAAAGTATATGCAAATACAATGGCACAGTTCTTATATCAATTGTGGATTCGATAATTAAACAAAGCATAGATCACTGTAATAGCAAATAAAGAAATGGCAGTAATAAATCGTAAAGCTTACAATGCATTCACAACAATAAGAGTATCAGAAAATACGTCTACTGTCACAGCAATTACAAATTATACAAAAGAGGAAATAGAAATAACAACGTACAAGGGATACATAGCACCTGATCGGAGAGTGGGCCCAACTCTCATATCAAGGGTTCGATATACTCACAAACTCACAGAAGTAATAGGAAAATAACTTGCATTAACTTGATAAATAATGTTCTATTACAAAACTCAATTCCTTACATTACCAACCCTCGACTCATAGCTTCAAAGCCTTTCTTATACAAATGTTTACAATGATTGTTACTTAAATCCTGGCAACTAGTGCCTACAAATATACAACATTATAATAGACAAACTAAATGCTAAAGAAAGAAGAGAGAGGATCTAGAGTCGTTGTGTTGATGCGGCACCACCAAAATAGCGCAGCCAACTCAGAGTTGTCCCAAGAATTGAGGATATGGTCATTTGACCACCAAATCTGTGAAAATAGTCAAATTAGTAAATCGCATAAGGTAACAATCTTTGTGACTTTACTTCATCAACTAAATATTCCAAGAAGACATATAGAGGGGTTTACCTGTGCACTTTAGAACATGACATGAATATTAATGATACAAATGGGTAAAGAAAGTGGGTCGAAATGGAAGGAAAAGATGTAAAAATTTGGCTCCCAACAGGGTGTACAAATTTCAAGAAGCAACGACGATGAACAATGTGACTCGGAGTATGGCTCAAATTTATGTAGTGTTGGATAATCGGCAAGCGGATAATCAGACCTCAATTAATGAAATGGAAGGTACAGTCATTAACCAATCGGTTTCGGTTTTAATTGATCCAGGTTTTAATCTCAGTGATATTAGCCCAAAAGTTGTAAAATATTGTAACTTGTAAAAGAAATAACATGGCAAGTCGTGGCTAGTCCAACTAGCTACAGGAACTAAGAATACGGTGACAAAGCTAGTAGAATCATGCCACTTAGAACTAGACAACATGCCCACCACAAGAAATATGAACATATTTTTGTTGGGTTCATATGATGTATTAATTGGCATGGATAGGCGAGCATCCCGCATAACCAAAGTGGATTGTTACAACAAATCACAAGAGTTCTTCAATGATGAAGGCAAAGGAAGGACACTACAAGGAAAGAAAAAGTATATTTCAATCAGGCGGAGTTCACCATTGCAAGTGAAGAAATGTAGTCAAAAGGGGTGTACCTTGTTTATGATACAGGTAACCAGTGTGACATAGGGTAGAAAATCCAGACTTGAGGATCACCACATTTTAAAACAATATAGCATTATGTTTCCAGAGAAAATATCAGGATTACCATCAAAGAAAGATATTGATTTATATATTGAATTAATTATTTCTTTAGTGCCGGTTTCAAAGACACCATATTACATGAGCACACTAGAACTGGTGGAATTAAAACTACAGTTGGAAGAGATGTTGGACAAAGGGTATATAACACCCAACGTATCACCCTCGAGGGCACCAACATTGCTTGTTAAAAATGAGGATGGTACATTACGGCTATGTATCGATCACTGACAATTGAATAAAGAAATAGTAAAGAACAAATATCCATTGCCAATAATCAATAATGTATTTGACCAGTTGAGAGGAGCTACTTTATTTTCTAAAATTGATTTAATATCTGTTATCACCAATTCAGATGAAGATATCCATAACACTGCATTCAGGAGAAGATACAAGCACTATGATTTTGTGGTGGTGCCATTTGGACTTACAAATACTCCAACCACATTTATGTGCTTAATGAACAATGTCCTCAGCCAATACCTAGACAAATCCATGCTAGTTTTGTAGATGATATCTCTGTTTACTCAAAAACTAGAGAAGAACATGAGCACTTGAAGGAAGTATCGCATTCAATGAGAGGACATAAACTATGTGCTAAACTCAGTAAATGTGAATTTTTGAAGTCACAATTTCAATATTTTGGGCACGTAATCTCAAAGTAAGGTATCGATGTGAACCCAAGAAGATCAAGGCCATCATGGAGTGGCCCACTCCCATAAATGTCATAGAAAAATATTTTATGGGACTAGCTTAATACTAATGGTGGTTCATTCGATAATTTTCAAATATTGGGCATCCAATCACAACCTTGCATAGGAAAAGAGTAAAATTTCAATGGACATTAGAGTGTGCAACCAACTTTGAACAACTCAAGCATTTTCTTACACATGCACCAATCTTAACGACAGTTGATCAAGAGAAAGATTTCTTAGTTTGCACAAATGCTTGTAAAGAAGGCCTAGGTGGAGTACTAATACAAGGACTTTTAATCTATTATGAATCAATAAATTTAAAATAACACGAAATAAACTATGTCACCCATGGCCTGGGGCTTGCAGCAATTGTGCATCCACTAAAAATGTGGAGACATTGTTTGCTTGGAAGGAAATTCATGTTTATGTAATACCATGAAGGGTTGAAATACCAGTTTGATTAGCCTAAACTAAACACAATATGGGCCATATGGTTAGATCTCATCAGTTAATTTGACTTCAACATCAAGCATATCAAGGGTGAAGAGAAAAAGGTGGTATATGTACTTAGCAGAAATTTCTAAGTGGTCACTTGGCAGCCATGAGCACTTGTGAATTTAACATCAAGGAAAAGGTAAAGGAATAATTGGTACAAGACGAAAACTTCCAATATGTGACGGATTGCATGTAGAAAGAGCCAAAAGGACCATTAAGTAAGAACTTCATGCTCACAAACAATGGAATGTTGAAATTCAAGGACATGTAGTATATACCTTGCATGGTCAATTTGAAGAAGTTCATCTTAGACAAATTTCACAAAAGACATTATTCAGATCATCTTGGTTATCAAAAAATGATAATAGTCATGAAGAATATGTATTATTGGTCAAGTATGAAAAATAAAGTCATTGAATACATTATCAGGTGTCTCGGATGTCAACAAGTTTAAGTGGAATGTAGACACCCAGCGGGATTGTTGCAATTGATCCCAATCCCTAAGTGGGAGTGGGAAGTCATATTTATGGACTTCATTATGGGATTGCCAAAGATGCTAAGACAATACGATGCCATCATGGTGGTGGTGGAAAATTTGAGGAAGGAAACTCACTTCATACTTGTCAAGTCCACCTGTAAGGCCATTGACATAACTCATATTTTCAAGAAGGATATATTCATATTGCATGGCATACCCAAGAATATCATCTCAGATCAGGATGCCAAGTTCACGTCAAATTTTTGGAAAGAATTCTTTGTTGGTTTGGGATTCATCTAGCATTTAGCACAATATACCATCCTCAAACTAATGGACAAAATAAAAGAGTGAACAAGTTTTTAGAAGATATGCTAAGGATGTACGTTATGCACCAGCCAAGAAGGTCGGAAGATTTTCTACCCTTAGTTGAATTTGCATACAATAATAGTTACCAAGAACCCCTAAATATGAGCCCTTTCGAAACTCTATATGGAAGAAAGAATAATATGCCCATTAGTTGGGATAACCCAATAAAAAGAGCGGCTCTTGGACATGAGATGTTGAAGGAAATGGAACAAGAGGTTATTAGTATCAAACATAAAGCTAAAAGTAGCCAAAGACAGACATAAGATTTATGCATACTTACGGAAATTTCTTAAATTATTTCAAGTAGGAGATCATGTATATCTCTGCATTAAACCAAGGAGTTCACTCAAAGTTGGATCTTGTGCTAATTTAGCACCCATATTTTGTGGACCATTTCAACTTTTGAAAAGAGTGGGGTCCAGTGGCTTATCGACTAGCCAAACTAGCCACCATAAAGGTACATTTTGTATTTCACATATTCTTGATTAAAAAGTACTTACGTGGCACTAATCATGCGATTTATTGGTGTGTGATACAAGTGGAATCCAAGGAGAGCTCCAACCAGAATGTCTATGCATCCTACACCAAAGGCATACTATGCTCTGAAATTTAGTAATAGAGCGGTTCAAGGTGCAATGGAAGCACTTTGCTCCAACTGAAGCAACCTAGGATCATACAGTTCAAATGAGGGTGTTATACCCATTTTTGTATAATATGTAACGGTTTTAAAAGGGCTCTAACTATGAAGCTTAGTTTTTGTTGTTATTTTGTGTTTGTAGAAACTAACGACGGTATTTCTTTAAGGGGGTGGGGTTTGTAACATCTCTTTTGTTGACCATTTCTTTTATAAACATTTAATTTAACTATGACTCCAATATGGGATAATTTCTAATAGAAAAACTTAGTTTAGCAGTTTGGATTTCATTAATCAAATTTTTAATTAAATTTAACTCTTTGGAGATAGAGATGACTTACATATCAAGGTCTGAGGAAAAATTGTTAGTTTTTCTTGCATATGTTGAAAGGTCACACCCATATCCTGTTGAATTAAATGTTGAAATCATTTGCAACTGAGAAAATCCTTTTTTTCTGATTGAATTTTAATGAGATGTGATTGGAGCCAATCAAGAGTCGGCAGACCCCACTGATGATTACATTATGAAAGGTCAAACCAGACTAGGTGGTGCACATCTCCATTTTTCCCTCACATGGACTGAAGAGACAAGCTTGGAAGTGAAGTATTCGTAGAGTTAAATAGTGCCCTCTCAACAGATCCAAGGGACACAAAAGGCAAACCATATATATGCACCTCATCGGTGAAATGGGGGTTTTTTTATCTCTTGAAATTTTCATGTTTGAGCCTTTAGATCGATGGAGGCAAATTCTCTAAGAGCTCTCTGCTTGTGTTAAAAAGCATTTATTTTTCCTTCGTTCAACCCTAAGTTACTAGTGTGGAGAACAAAGATTGAATTTAATTATTGGGTTCTTTCCTATTGTTGTTAAACCACCATATTATTGGGTGAGTGCTTGTTGGCTATTAAATCATCCATTTGTTGTTAAACCACCCACACAATGAACCATTGGGTGCTTGTTCTTGACTGTGAAACCACTAATGCTTTCCTCAATGCTATTAAAGAACATGTCTATTGGGTACCTGTTGTTGGCTATGAAACCACGAAAACTTGCCAATTTGTTCTTAAACCACCTACAAAAATGAAATCAATCCTCTAAAGTTGAGTAACACACTCCTTTGAAAATTGGGTAGAGCCTTGTGCTTTGAATATTTTGAGAGCTTAACCAATCCATTGGTGTGAATTTACCCTTGTGCAAGCAACTCCTTATACTTTGAATCTGGCTTAGGGGTGGTCCATTTCAAGTCATATTTCAATGTAGTTGACAAATGGTTGGGTGGAGAGTGGAAGTCCCTTCTCCAATTTCTAGTTAATTCAACTCCTTTAGATAAGTAGAATGGTTTATGCTCATTTGATTTATGAATGATGAGTAATGCTTAATGTGATCACATGCTATATGTTTTTGCATGATTCATAAATGAATGCTTAAATCCCTGTGTATTCATGGTTAAAAACTACCTAATATGTTCAAGGTTATCTAAATGTATAGTGTTGTAAATTTTGTTGTATAATTTAGGACTTACAGATTATGTCATATGTTGAGTGATGAATAAATGTTTGCACTATGATGTGCATATTATGCACTTGGATTATGGAGTCTTTGTCCTATTTATGAATTGAAGATCATTTGCATTCTTTGAAGATAATTTTCATGCCATAACACTCTTTGAATTAGTATACAACCATGTGTTTTTATTTATGAACAATTAATTGGTTAATTGATGGCCCTCAAACAAATATACTAGCCTACATAAGTTAAGCAATGTTGGACTACTTATCAGGTTTTTCTTAATCAACTTAAAATTTGTGTGGATAGAATTTTGGGACTGTACCCACCATTTAGTGGGTGATATACCTAGGAGAATTTTTTCTCCATGATGGACCTCAGTCAGAAGCCAGCATCACCTTGCAGCCTTCTTCTAGCTCATTGTGCCACTTCTCCGCCACTTGAGCCAGCCATGTGGTCCCTCACCCACCTCTATTGATCGTATGTTTGAAGGTGGGCCTCCATAATCTAAAGGTATGTATTTTCATTTGGTAATTGAGTATTGAGTTTACTTATCATGATACTTACGGGCACGAATTGATGGGGGGATTTGGCGGAAAGAGTGGACTTAGCATGTGCTCATGTCTCCTTGATCTCTTTTGGATGTTACCCTGGATCTTAGTCGCATGGAATCTCCTTTATTGACCATTTGGTTCTAGGGTGTTACTACTTTTGAAACCTCGACTTTGGGTGTGTAGTCCCACTCCTTTATCTGCATATATTTCTCCCTTTCCACTCACTATACCCACATTCATCATTCTCCCACCTGGGTCCACATTGTCTCTCTGGGTCCAGATGGGGGCAGCCTCCCTATCCCCTTGCCCCCACCTTCGATCAGGCTTGGAATGATGCCTTGGAGTTTGAAGCAGCAAAAGGGAAAAAAAAATCATAATTGACCACACTCAACAGGAAATTGTACCACAAAATGCAAAACATGGTCGAGACAAAATTAATTAGCGCGTGGGAAAAATACAACACATGAGCCCTACCCCATCCATAGTCATCACCCTGGTTCCATAACCCCTAGATGATCCTCCTTATCATTAAGGAACCCATGATTTTCCCAACCCCTGGAGGGAAATGAACCGCCCTACCTTAAAAGGGGTAATCATACACTTGATGCTCTTCTCCTTTGAGCCCCGAGAAATTAATTAAAGAAAATTTAAAAAAGACAAAAGGCATATAAAAAAGTGTGGAAAAATCAAGGTCGAGGCACCTCATGTACCACGATTGCTCCCCCTTACACATTATATACCTAGGTGTGGTCTTCCCCTTATCTATTTGTCCCTATGCCCCAATACGTGGCCCGTGATTTCCCCTCATTCCCTACTCCATCTCACTTATTTATTATTTTCCACCTCGATTATAGGGTTGTACCTTGGACATATTATCCCCTTTAAGGGTTGAAACCACCTAATAAGGTGTTTGGTTAACCCTCTTTGGAGCTTGGAGACACTAGCACATGCCAAAGCCCAATAGGAAAGGCATGCTTGTAAAGTGCCCATTTTTTTATCCATGGTTTGTAAACTCTTTTACACGATTATCCTAATCATTGGTTGTACTAGAAGCCTAGGGGACGCATTAGGTATTATACAGGATTGTAGGTGGTTTCCATTTGAGTTTTATCTCCCTATATGGGGTCCTAACCCCCTTAGGAATACATTGGCACATATAGGGTGTGCGTAGAGAGCCATGGGCCTCCACAACAGCAGAAAGCACTCTGTGGATCCCCACCGATGTTCATATATTACTCTGATCTACTTTTGGGATGATGATGATGTGCTTGGTACACTATGTGCAATAGGCCCCACAGGAGCCCCACACTCTTAGCAGGTATCTCAAGACTTCTATGATGTCATGGCAATGTCCATTCCATCACTTGAGCCCTTGCAGAGGATCTACATGCATCTTCGACTCATATGGAGACCCATAGGGTCATTTATGTGCCCCCACACCCACTAGGAGCACCACATGTCTACTACTTGGAGAACAAAAGGCCACCCCCTTTTTCCATCATATTTCGAGGATTTTATTCATAATTATGGAACTTCTAGATATTCTTAGGCCTTTGGAGGGCCCCACGACATGTACATATTATGATTTAACCTCCTAAGAGGTTATTTTTCCATTTATGAGCTAGTTTGGTGGGCTTGTCACCAACAACGGTTTTTATTTGCACATTATTTTATTAGTAGGGGCTAATGTAGGCTCATAGGCTAATTCAAACTCCTAAAATGGGTATAAATTGATGTTAGCTACATTCATGTGTATCATCACTTCACATGGGATTTCTCTACCTTTAGATATTTTCCCATTTCTTCTTGGAGGATTATTTTTGGATGGTGGAAGAATTTTGATGTATGTATTTGGGCCATTTTTTGTCTTGGAGCTTCGATTTTGCAAATGTGATGTTGGTTGGATATACTCTCTAAAATTGTAAGAATTTTTTATGCTATATTCTCGTTGTTTCATATTGTTGAACTTCGCTATAATTAGGGCTAGTTTATGCATGATTAAAATGTGGAACTAAGTGTCTATTTAGCTCGTTTAATGTATGGAACATTGTTAGATGAATGAAATGTCCTAGAGATTGTTTTGTCTCGATAAGATTGCACCATTTGTATGAAGTGTAAATGATTGAAGGTCACTTTTCTTCTTTTTCCCTTAACATTGGACGAAATTGACTTTCCAAGCCTCCTTGACTAAGAAACCAAATTCTAAATCATCATCATACTTGACTCCATATCCCAAAGGAAATCAAGCACTACTCCCTCAAAAGGGTAGTTATTGTCTCCTTCTTTCTTACCTCTTTCTCCTTTTCCCTAGGTCTAGCCCTAATAGTTAACCTAGAGCATCAATTTCCCAAGAATTCGCCCACAAGAAAACTTCGATCTTTTAGAGGCTACTTCACTGGTGGGTCCCCTCACTCTCCTCCAAATTTGAGGCAATTTCAACATTGGAATATCTGGGAACCCCAAGCCCTAGCTCTAGGACCAATTTTTTCCTAGGCATCCCCAAGGCTAGATCCTAGTAGGATCAAATTTACTCATTGAAGCAAAATTTATTGTTTGATCCTTTCTCCTCACCTTTTCCATGATAGGAGCATCATTGGTTTCCATATTCCATCCCTCAACCTCAGTTGGGTCCACTTGGTCTCGTGTGGTCCCGTTTTTTCAAAGATTAAATCATCAAGGAATATTTGGGAATCCAAGTTCTTATATGATTTTAGGGATCGGTAAGTACCTCTAATAGTTGTATCCTTCTCCCTTACCCTCCAATCCTCACCCCCTCTCCCTTGGAAGGAAATTTCCTTGCTTAAAGAGCAATCAAGTTCCATTCTTCACCTCCTCCTTGGTAAAGGGTTTCTGGGATCAATTCATACCTATTCATTGACACATTAATTATTAGTGGCTTCCCAAAAACATCGGGACTCCTCCCGTCGGTGAAATTTCGTAAAGAGCAAGGAGTCTTAGCCATGGTGACAGTGGGCTAAGCCTCCATTGTTGCCCTCAGTTTAACAATTTCCCTCTTAGGAACCCCTTTTAGGTCCCCTACTGGTTTGAGTGGTAACATTTCTAGCATCGTTATCGGGGACACGAGACCTATGTTTGTTCCCCATACGACATATTGACATATCATTATTGGTGACTCCATTGAAAGAACGAAGCCCTAGTTCTTCATTTAACTTCAAAGTTAATGCTTGTAGGCTGAAGAAAGCATCTATCAAGGCACTTCATTTCACCCTGGCAACTCCATTTTGATCCTAATATGAAAATTCATAGAAAATGGACTATTGTAAAAAAAAATATTAATCATTGTCCTACGTTTGCAAAACTCATTGACCAAAATATTTAGGGACTACAAAAGAATGCAGATAAATATGCAGAATCTTATCAAAATGTATTGGATGGTATGGATATGGAACTCATGCTCGGGGTTTATAGGTCACAACGAGTGCAACTCGACATAATGAATGGTTTCTATGAGGCGGATCCTAGTCTTCTCTTTGAATTTTCCTGCCTAACCTATGCTTTCGATATTCTAACTTACCTAATCAATGATAAATGTTATAGTCAACCCCAAAAAGTCCCACAAAGGACGATCAATTGGATGACATTAAATAAATCTCAAGTGTAAGTGAGGACGATGAGAAAATGTCAGTTATAGAGGTGGAATACAATGGAAATATCTCTTCCAAGGATGATGAAGAGTTGGATCCTTTGAGCCTCCAAATCACGTGAGAAAGAATCGATGAATATAGTAGGTCATGCAGAGGGTCAGTGAGTGAATGTAATTCAAATGGAGTATTCTTTCATTTGCATGAAGAAGAGGTGAAGCTCCATAAGATGAAATGTGGATATAAAGAACACCCTACTAATGCTCTCCTCCTTGAAGCATATTACCAAAATCATGTGACAAATACCTTATCTATTCTGCTTCAAGAGAAGAGGGAAGAAGAGTCCTCTCGTTGGTCAACTAACCAAGCTGAAGATATTGATGAAGATATAGATGAAGAAGATGAGTCCTTATTGGGTCTACATGATGAATGGGATGATTTTGAGAGCACGTGTGTTGAGAATGACGAGGCTATGGAAAGTAAAGTTGAGGTTGACTTTACTTCTCTCAAGGGTGTCACTCCTGACGACCCTCCTTTCGAGGACCTTGAGGGAAGTGATCCCATGAGCTCCTTGAAAGATAACATTGAAGATATTTACGTATAGAAAATGAGAAATGGAAAATTATCAACCCTCCATTAGATTGTGCTCCCATCTATGATACAAACAAAGAGGATGAGGTTGAGGTTGGCTTTCCCTTTCTCTCGGGCATTATTTATGAAGACATATCCATCGATACCCTTGGGAAGGAGAATTATTATTTTCCCTTGCATGAAAAGGAGCAATTGGAGATAGTTGATTCTCCTTTTTGGGAAGACCTTATCTTTGATACCAACAATGATAGGATTGATAAAGCCCTTACTCATACCGACCATCCTTATGATTCTGGGAGTATATTCAAATCACTTGGACCTATAGAGTTGGATTTTCAGGAAAGGGGTCCCGTTGAAAATTCACCTTCCCCTTTTCCCTTTTCTCTTGTTCATCATCTTGAGTCTTCCAGAAGTGTTTCCCTTACCCCTTGTCATATGATTTCAAGTATCCATGAGCCTTTTCCCCCGTCTGAGTATAGTGTCAAGGAAGAGCCCCTCATTGAATATACTTTATCTCCTTCAACATAGCCTCACAGCTTTGAGCACTCTATAAAATTCTCTCTCCAATGTAACCATTGTTGTGAGAAACCTATTTGTCGCACCCCTTTTTTCCCTTGCCCTTCCTTCCCCCTTCATCACGGTCTGATGGCATCTACAAAACATAATACTATGAGCAATGATCGTGATAGGGAGTTCTTGAGAGTGATCATACATTCCTCCATTTTGTACTTGGAAGGAAATCCCTACACTTTTGGATTGGCTCATTTTCTTTCTCCTAGGGTTTCCTTTTACCTCGAAGGGGGATTATGTTCCCTTGCCTCCCACCCCCTTCATCCTCCATGTGACTATGACCACATTCAATTTGAGATTTTCTCCATGAGTAATCATAATGGAAGGCATGAGTATATTGATATTGATATGATGATATGTTGGTTGCACTAGCTTTATGATTATACTTAGTAGTAGCATATCTATATGCATGTTAGAGTAGGATGCATCACATACTGATTTTTTGCATTGGGAATAATGTCATATGATGTTCCCCGTGATAGATTAGATGCATTTAGGTTAAACTTTTCATATTTTTATTACTTGTTGATTTTATGAGCTAACATTAAGCATGGGTGATCATAAGAGACCGTGAAAAATATGTTGCCTCGTAACTTTGATATTTGACATGTACAAATAACAGATCTATAGTGACCAAGAGATTGTTGGAGTTTTCGTGACCTCTCGTTCGAGTAGCCATATCCACTTCGAGAGAGACCACCTCCCAGTTGGAGCCAAATGTTGCCCACCTCTTTGTGGGTGACATCCCCAGGAGAATTTTTTCTCCATGATGGACCTCAGTCAGCAACCCCTTGCAGCCTTCTTCTAGCTCGTTGTGCCACTTCTCTGCCACCTGAGCCAACCATGTGGTCCCTCACCGACCTGTATTGATCGTAGGTTTGAAGGTGGGCCTCCTGAATCTAAAGGTATGTCTTTTCATTAGGTAATTGAGTATTGAATTTACTTATCATGATACTTATGGCCACGGATTAATGGGGGTATTTGGCGGAAAGAGTGGACTTAGCCTATGCTCTTGTCCCCTTGATCTCTTTTGGATGTTACCTTGGATCTTAGTCTCGTGGAATCTCCTTTATTGACCATTTGGTTCTCTGGTGGTAGTACTTAGGAAACCCCGACTTTGGGTGCATGGTCCCACTCCTTTATCCGCCTATATTACTCCCTTTCCACTCACTCTACCCCATTGATCATTTCTCTCATTTGGGTCCACATTCTCTCTCTGGGACCACATGGGGGCAGCCTCCCTATCCCCTTGCCCCCACCTTGGGTTAGGCCTAGAATTATACCTCGGAGGTTGAAGCAATTGAAAGAAAAACAAAATGCATAATTGGCCACATTTAACAGGAAATTGTACCACAAAATGCAAAAGATGGTCGGGACAAAAATAATTAGCGCGTAGGAAAAACCAACACATGAGCCCTACCCCATCCATGCTCATCACCCTGATTCCATAGGCCCTAGATGAGCCTCCTTATCATTCAAGAACCCATGATTGTCCCAATGCCTGGAGGTCAATGAACTACCCTACCTTAAAAGGGGTAATCATACACATCATGCTCTTATCCTTTAAGCCTCGAGCAGTTAATTAAAGAAAATTCATAAAAGGAAAAAGGCATATAAAGAAGGGTGGAAAAATCAATGACAGGGCACCTCATGTACCACAATTGCTCCCTCCTACACATTATATACCTAGGTGTGGGCTTCCCCTTATCTAGTTGTCCCTATGCCTTAATATGTGGCCCAGGATTGTCCCTCTCATTCCCTACTCCATCTCACTTATTTATCATTTGTCACCCCCATTAGAGGGATGTATTTTGGACATATTGTACCCTTTAAGGGTTGAAACCACCTAATAAGGTGTTTGGATAACCCCTTTAGAGATTGGAGACACTAGCACATGCCAAAGCCCACTATGAAAAGGCATGCCATTGTGAAGTGCCCATTTTGTTATTCAGGGTTTGTAAACTCTTTTACACAATTATTCTAATGATTGGTTGTACTAGAAGCCTAGGGGACGTATTGGATCTTATACAGGATTGTAGGTGGTTTCCATTTGAGTTTGGTCACCCTATATGGGGTCCTAACCTTGTGAAGGTTACATTGGCACATATAGGGTGTGTGTAGAGAGCCACGGGACTCCACAACAGCAGACATCACTCCACGGATCCCCACCAATGTTCAGAGATTACTAACTATCCATTTTTGGGATGATTATGATGTGCTTGGTACACTATGCCAACATGCCCCACAAGAGCCCCACACTATTTGCAGGTGTCTCGGGACTTTAACAATGTCATGGCAGCGTCCATTCCATAATTCGAGCCCTTGCAGAGGATCTACAGGCATCTTTATGTGCCCCCACACCCATTGGGAGCACCACAGGTCTACTACTTGGAGAAGAAGGTGCCACCCCCTTTGTCCATCATATTTCGAGGAGTTTATTCATCATTATGGCACTTTTGGATATTTTTAGGCCTTTGGAGGGCCCCACGACATGTACATATTGTTATTTGACCTCCTAAGAGGTTATTTTTCCATTTATGAGCTAGTTTGGTGGGGCTTGTCACCAACTGGGATCTTAATTTGCACATTGTTTTATTAGTAGGTGCTAATGTAGGCTCCTAGGCTAATTCCAACTCCTAAAAGGGGTATAAATTGATGTTAGCTACATTCATTTGTATCATCACTTCACTTTGGATTTCTCTACCTTTAGAGAAAATCACATTTCTTCTTGGAGGATTATTTTTTGATGTTGGATGAATTTTGATGTATGGATTTGGGCCATTTTTTATCTTGGAGCTTCTTTTTTACCAATGTGATGTTGGTTGGATATACTCTCTAACATCGTAAGTAATTTTTTATGATATATTCTTGTTGTTGCATATTGTTGAACTTCGTTATAATTAGGGGTAGTTGTTGTGTGATTGAAATGTTGAATTAGGTGTCTATTTAGATCATTCAATGTATGGGCATTGTTAGATGAATGAAATGTTCTAGATATTGTTTTGTCTCGATAAGCTTGCACCATTTGTATGAAGTATAAACGCTTGAAGGTCACTTTTCTTCTTTTTCCCTTAAAATTGGACGAAGTTGACTTTCTGAGCCTCCTTGATCAAGAAACCGAATTCTCAATCATTATCATCCTTGACTCGATATCCCCAATGGAATCAAGCACTGGTTCCTCAAAAGGGTGGTCATTTTCCCCTTCTTTCTTACATTTTCCCCCTTTTCCCTAGGTCTAGCCCTAATAGTTCATCTAAGGCATCAATTTCCCGAGAATTCACCCACAAGAAATCTCCTCGAGGCTACTGTGCTGGTGGGTCCCATCACTCTCCTCCAAATTTGAGGCAATTTCAATGATGGAATCTCCAAGAATTTGAAGCCCTAACTCTAGGACCAAATTTTTCCTAGGCATCCCCAAGGCTAGATCCTAGTAGGATCAATTTGACTCATTTAAGCAAAAATTCTTGTTTGATCCTTTCACCTCACCTTGTCTAGGATAGGGGCATCCTTGGTTGCCATATTCCATCCCCAAACGTGGGTTGGGGCCACTTGGTCCCATGTGGTCTTGTTTTGTCAAATATTAAATCATCAAGGACTATTTGGGAATCCAAGTTCTTATAGGATTTTAGCAATCGAGAAGCACCTCTACAAGTTGTATCCTTCTCCCTTACCCTCCAATCCTCACCCCCTCTCCCTTGGAAGGTAATTCTATTACTTAAAGAGCAAGCAAGTTCCATTCTTCACCTCCTCCTTGGGAAAGGGTTTATGGGATCAGTTCATACCTATTCATTAAAATATCCTTTATAAGTGGCTCCAAAAACATCGAGACTCCTCCCGTCAATAAAAGTCAGTGAAGAGCAGGGAGTCTTAGTTGTGGTGACAGTGGGCTAAGTCTCAATTGTTGCCCTTAGTCTAGCAATTTCCCTCTTAGGAACCCCTTTTAGGTACCCTGCTAGTTTGAGTGGTAATAGGGACCATGTCTGTTCTCTTAAAATTATGCATCAAGAGTGATTTGGACCCGTGTTTATTATTGGATTGGAAAACCATTGTGAAGCTCATGACTCTGGCCTTTGGCAAGTTTTGTGTTGTGAATTAGGGATTTAGATCTCGTCCTCTTATCAAATTTGCTCATTCAAAATTGAGGTCTAAAGTTTATGGCCTTAAACCTTAGCTCTGCAAGCACTCGGCCTTCAAGCCTTCGAGGTGATAATATATCAGGACAAGAACAAGTTGATCGAACACGAGGGTGAAAATCATCAATGGTAATCCCATCAAGCATTCAGCCTTTGGGAAAATCAAATGATTCAAACTTAGTTATGGCCAATAATTCCCGAGCTCGATATGGTGAAGACTGGAGCAAGCCCCCCGAGACTTTGGACCCGACGAGCCTTTGAAATATTGGAACGAGGCAAGTGGAGAACTGACCAATAGACTCCAACACCAAAGTGTGTCAAGAGTGGGCCCAATGGGCTCTCGACCATGATGCCACCAAGCCACCAAAGAGATTATGTGGTAATGAATGGACATGGTTGATCCATTAGTGAAAATTTGTCTAGCAAAACCTTGCCTCTTAACCATCCAGCTCCCAAGTGATTTAAGTGAAGCAACAAGCAGAGGAGCTAGTCTGAGGTGGCGTACGTCTCATGGACCCACTAAGTTCACAAACCATTGCAACGATGAGAAGTTAAGAGAGAGAGTAGCTAAGAGACCCAAGGTTGGGATGAAGTGCATTTGTGGGCTCCACGTCGAATAGTGGGTCTCGTCCGTTGGCCAACTCTCACATTAACATATCAATGCACAACAGCCACCTGACCTGCGGCCTCGTGCGTGCTTTGTGAAACCCACGATGATGACTTGGTTTTGCCACACAGCCTAGGGGGAGGCAACGTGGGTGCACATGGCGACCCAAAAGCTGACTTGGCGCCTTTTAAATGGTAAGACTTCGCACAAGCATAACTTTCAATCCAAGACTTGAATTGAGGTAAGTTTTATATTGATGGAAAGTCCTCATTGAGCTGGATGCAATGGAAATATCATATTTTTATTCCACAAATTATGAAAAAATAGCATTTTTTCATAACCTCGTCTTCGTGACAAACCATGGAGGTCGGATGAAGTTATTTAGTAACACCTACCACAACCTTAGACAGTACAAGGGAGTGGGAGTGAGCATTACTATAGTCATGCTCACCATTATAGAAACGTTTACCTTTTTTTTAGTTGATTTTGTCTTGTGAATCTTCCTGCTTGGTTTTGTCTTCTTTAATTACTCTGCACTTAAAAGCGCATTCTTATAATAGTTGTGATACCGTAGCAAAAATTCAAGCACAAAATGCAAAAGAAGATTTTCTAGTGAATTCACTCACTTCATATTTCACAATAGTATAAAATTTGTTTAAGGATCTTTTATCTTTTACATAAATTGCATGTTCTACTTTTCATAACTTACAAGATATATATTATTGAAAAATGAACAAATCCTCAATTTCCAAGACGAAATTGAACGAACTAGCAATAATTATTATAGCATCTAACATGGTGCATTTAATGTTCTCCTTTTGGTATCTACATATGTTCTCAATAATACATTTTTTCTTTTTAGAACAAGATTGAAAATGTAAACAATGTCAAATTTGATTTGGCAAAAAAAAATACTGAAGCACGGAATTAACTTCAATGCCAATAATTCCTTATCCAAACATAACATATGACTTCACTTTTTTTCACACACTACTAGTTAAACCCTACTCTTTAATTTTAAAAAATAACATCACTTAAAATGGTAATTTTTTTAATAATAATCACTAAATAATCCATATTAAATAAAAGGTTGCAGTCGATACTTCTAACAAACTTACATCAAAAGAGTATTCTTATCCAAAACAAATAGACCAAAAATGGTCATAGTTTCGACCAATGGTTGTTGAGTACAAGTAACTTCAAATACAAATGCTTGACAATATAACTTCTACAAAAAGTGACTAATAGTCTTACAATTCTAAAAAACATAGAAACTTAACCAATAATTATTGTCAACATATTCACCTACTTTATTTGATTCCTACACATGCACATTTAAATCTAGGCACTAGTGGACTAAACTATCTCAGAATTGACCAACAGTGGAATTCACCATCAAGATTAAGGGACCAACCTACTTCCTACATGACATTATGTAAATGATGTTACAAAAAGTGCCACATGTGCCTCCTTTGTTGCATCAAGATCCCGACAATAATTTACAATTGTTACTAAAAAAAATTGAACAATTGTCTCTAACTAAAATTTACAATTGTCTCTAACTAAAAAAATGAACATTTTTTGAACTAAAGCATTATTTCCTACAATTTGACCCTCGTTTCTTCTTAAATTCCATCGAATGTGCCCCCGGAATCCATTATAAAATGGAAGAGATATCAACCACAAGTAAGAATGCACTCAAAATGAGAGAATGCACCAAGCACAAACCATAAACCTCATTCCCCAGTCACCGCAAAAGGTAAATGAAGAACCAACAACCACCCTCCACGAACACCAACACACACTAAGATATCCAAAATAGAAGGTAATAACGAAAGTCGTGATGAGCACACCAACACTCGAAAATAAAAAAGAAGATATAATACATACAAAAAACCCTTTACAATTTGAAATTTGACCAAAGGAAATTCAAGGTGGGAGGTTGAGCCTTTCAATAGTTCTTGCTTAACCATAAAAATAGAATTAAATGAAAACAACCTTTACCCAAAAATTTAGTGGTTGAGCCAAAAACTAATTCGATAGGCCACCAATTCAAGCTGCAAACTTTACTATTGAAGACACCATCAAATAAACTCCATCTCTTACACCTTAATCCCACCACAATTGTGCAAATTTAGCACTATTTCGTAATTACAACAACTATTTGGTTGGTGTATGCAATATCGAAGCAATCGCTTCGCATTAAGGATTCTACCAAGGATTTGATCACCCACACAACACATTTATCTATGCAAATTGATCTTTCTTGAGTTGACAAGCACCATCATGGGATTTGTTGGTGGTAAACCTTGTCATTAATTACAATACTCCCTTATTTTCCTAAAGCCACCTTGTTTGCATGTTTGTCCTCAAGTTGATTATTTTCTCGAAGCACATGATAGAACATAGCATTGATAGGGGGCCATCAATTCAAGCTGCAAACTTTACTATTGAAGACACCATCAAATAAACTCCATCTCTTACACCTTAATCCCACCACAATTGTGCAAATTTAGCACTATTCCGTAATTACAACAACTATTTGGTTGGTGTATGCAATATCGAAGCAATCGCTTCGCATTAAGGATTCTACCAAGGATTTGATCACCCACACAACACATTTATCTATGCAAATTGATCTTTCTTGAGTTGACAAGCACCATCATGGGATTTGTTGGTGGTAAACCTTGTCATTAATTACAATACTCCCTTATTTTCCTAAAGCCACCTTATTTGCATGTTTGTCCTCAAGTTGATTATTTTCTCGAAGCACATGATAGAACATAGCATTGACAGGGGGCTAAGTTTGTCAAATTCTTGTAATCATTTAAGCTAGCCTAAAGTCCAAAGGGTTTGTGCCCAAAACTAAGTGCTAAATAACATTCTTTGAATCCCCCACCACAATCAAACTCTGAATGTGTAAGGTGTTTGCTGGTCACAAAGCTTGTAAAAGCACATAAGCCTCGATGGCATAATTAGAAGATGTTCCAAGACTTATTGCAAAAGTTCATTCAATCATTCTTTCAAGGTTAGTAACAAACCCTCCCACACTTGTTACCCTAATAAAATGGTCATTTTTCTAACTTGTGGTTGAGTAACACATTTTTCAAAAGGATCTTCATCATATTAAGTGCTTGCAATTCATTATGTGAACTAATAATTGTTTTGATGCTTTATACAATATCATGAAAATGTGAGTTTTATGCAAACTATTGAAATTGAGTCAAACTAAAAAAAGGAATGGCTAGGGCTAAAAAATTTATGATGTACAACAAATTTATCAACCCCCAAAAAAACAAAAACATGCCTCAATTTTTTAAAAATTAATCTTCTCCAACAATTTCTATGCATCTTAGTTTGTAATAACAAGCATAACTAACGTCTATTTAACTAATTCTTACTTCTATCAAGAAATAGAAGAATTTAAACCCAAAAAAAACAAAACAAATAAAAAATAATAAAAAAAATTAGTGTTAGAAGATTTTTTCATGACAGAAACATTGTTGATGAGGACACAATTGGACATCTTTAAAAGTAAAATGGTAAATTGAAGAAGACAGAAATGAAAAACTGAAAAACTGAAAATTTAGTCACTATCTGAAAACATCATGAAACAAGTTGATGTTGCCAACATGCAAATATATTAAATGGTATGATGAGAAGAATAACCAACTTTTTGTGTAACTCCATAATATATAGAAGAGTAGCCTTATTGAGAACAGGCCAACAAATATTGGTTGGTATCTTTGAGGGAATGCATATAAACCATGAACATTATTTGGATGGTCATGTTGTTTATTATTGCTTTCTTGATTTGGATTTTCATGTATTCAAAAATATCTGTAATTTGACTATGTAACATTACGATAATTGCAATAGATCTGTTTTGCCCAATGCTTTAATGAAGTTTTGTTTTGTCCAATGTTTTAATGAGGATGTGGATCTTCAACATATATATTGACAATTACATGTGAATTAAAATTCGTGCCAAGTTATTGATAATCATATTGTCAAGTAAATACATTATTGTTTAAAGTGTACTTGGTAGTTATAATTATAAATAAAAAACAATGATAAAAGTCTTTCATCTCATGGAAATGGTTATAGATGAATGACCTACTTAATGCAGTTGAATCCCAAAAAATATATCTGATAAAAGTCTCGTCAAGTCTTGTCAAGCCAAAACTTTTCTTTAAATTTTGCTATAAAGCCAATACTCTCCCCTTCATTTTAAAGAAAAATAAGATTAAAACAAAACAAAACAAAAAACACATGTTAAATCAATCACTTTAGATTATTTGCACTATTTACACAAAAGCTACAAAGTATATACATTACTCAATTATCTAAATTCCTCGAACATGCCAAAACAAGCCTTGTATCCACCCCATATAGAAAAAAACTAACGTACATTTTCGTGAGAACGAACCAGATGAGTCATCGACTCACATGAAGGATGATGTTTATAAAGAAAATAGGATAACATTCATAAAGATTAGTGCAGATCAATATAAATATAAGACCCAATCAGATAAATGTATATTTGTGAAATTGAAATATGATATAAACCTACACCACTTGTCTCAAGAGCAGAACAATGTCGGAACTGTCAATATCCAGGCGATAATATGCGCCTATTCCATGGTGTCAATATCCAGTCGATAATATGCGCCTATTCCATGGTGAAAATGCTTATAACTAGGAGGGAGACAATTTATATGATAGTTCACATCTCTGCTCCTGGTACCTTAAGTGTGAAAGGAAAATTTTCAAGTTTATATATTCCTCGACTTTAAAGGCTATAACACGAACACTGAAATGTCGCCTTCACTGATTGGACATGTTGGACATGTTAATGGGTCCTTTCATAATTCTGACTTTTCCATATTCCTTTCCTTTCTTCTGTTCAGGACAACGTCCAAGTGGACTACGTTAAATCATTTGTTTGATTTTTATATGCCTGCAAAGCTTCCAACAAAGATTTCGACATCCATCGGGATCTGATTCTTTCTCACATACTGGGTCATGACCAGTATGGGCACCTACACCAAAAGATTTATGCCTCCACTATATTTATCAGAAGCTGGAAACATACTGTCCAAACTCTTGCCATAATAGTAATTTTGCTTCCACAGCATATCATGAAATGACTCTTGCCATAAGACTAATTTTTGCTTCCACGGCATATCATGAAATGTTCATTATAGTAGGCATATGTAGCAGTATCAACGCAAGAAAAAATTAACAGATCCACAACAAAAAATGACTTCATGATTTAGACCATTAAAAATAAGAACCTGCCGACAGAAAGTCTTGCCAACCAAGCATGCTACAAGCACATTAGCCTCAGTTACCAGCATCAATTGATTTCTTCAAATTAGAATTCGCATATACATTTCCAGAACAAATAGTTCCGATGTTAGCTTCAAAACATTTTATCATGTCCACGTGTGATTAAAAGTGTAATGCAATTTATAGCCATGTCAAAGGCACATAAAAATTAACAAACCATCAATAAGCCACGTGAATAGTTTTGCATGTCTACATTTGTATCATTATAATTGCGATGTACTAAATAGCCATGTCAAAGGCACATAAAAATTAACAAACCATCAATAAGCCACGTGAATAGTTTTGCATGTCTACATTTGTATCATTATAATTGCGATGTACTAAATAGCCATGACAAAGGGAAATGTGAAAAAAAAGCCACATAAAAATTTTCCATGTCAAAGTGACATAAATAGCAAAATAGAACATTTAAGTTCTATAGCAACATATCAAAAAATATACCACACTCTGGATATAGACAAAATGGTCAGTGAAGATTATATAAAATCGACAAATAAATAAAGCAAAGCCTACTCCAATAAATGAAAAATGTGAAACAAAACCATAAATAGACTGGCTTGAGAATAAGAACGGGAGTTTAGTTTGGAGAAATTAGCATACCTTTAGAAACCCCTTTGCATGCTCAAAACTTTCACTGGGGCACATCTTTATGCTACACAATGATGTTAATGGAAAAGTGTATTCCATTTTCTAATATAAAAACCACCCATTATCATTTCAGAAAACAACATCTTTTGCAACCAAATCAATACGAATGAATGCTCTGCAACAAATGTATCCATTCCTGGAGGATCATTTCAGGTGTGATAAAACCAAATCATCTACTAACATCGATTAGCACATTATGTTACAAAAAGAGCAGGGAACTGCACCTGAATGTTGACACGTTGAGTAAAATTGAGCTTGCAGAAGCTGCTAAGAACTTAAATAAGAATTGGCACATGATAAAAATAAAGAGCCAATCAGCCATTAAGCCGACTTCAAAAAGGGATCCCCTTGAAATTAATGACTTTAAAAGGGACCTCTTAAAATGAATAAGTTGATGTCATTTGACATCAAACTTGTTTCAATTCCAACCATCAGAATTCCAAATGCCTGCAGTAAATTCCAATAATTTCAATACAAATGGCATTTTACTTGCATCAATCTTTCTATACCCAAGAACACCGGCTACCTGGCACTCTGGTGCAGTTTGAAGCCATATACACGTGGAACATATGTTTGCACAGGTTTGGGTGGCTTCACTGTCGGATAGGTCATCAGAAATAGATGTGGAAACGTAGTTCCAAAATAAGCTCCATCAATATCTGAAATCAGTTAAGACAATGAAAAGAGAAAGACTTGTTGCTCTACCAATCATACTACTGAATTCAATATTGAGCTGTGCAAAAAACAAGATACAACCACCAGGAAACAAATTTGACAAGCCATATCAGAACCAAAAAGCAATGTTGAAAAAGAGGATTTAAGTGCCTATAATAGAAAATAAGAAACGAGGAGCTAACACTTCAGGTAAAATATAATGTGTTAAAAGTTATTTATCCTTATTTGATATAAAATTTGTGGAGAATGCACTGCAGCTATTGCAAACTTGCACTGTCCCGGTCTTCAAAGATAAGGTTCAAATATGTCAGTAGAGCCTAAGCAACAATAGTACTGGTATGTAATTGGAAACCCAAGCAACCAGGAATCTTTTCTCAGTGCAACAAATGTGAAAAACACCTCTCCTACAACCCCTAGCAAAATAAATGTGAAAAGTGATTTAAATCAGTTTTTAACTCAAGTTCCTCACACAGACATATGCCCATAATTACTCTACAACCATTCAGTAGGCATCAGTTCAGCCTCTGAAAAGTTGCAACCACAGTAGAATGCAATTAGATGAAAAACCGAGTTGAGTTGTTAGATGTGTTGTTTTACCAATAAATTACTATAGAAAAATTAATGAACATTCAAAATCACAACTGTTGAGATCATGAGGATACTAATCTGATATTTAGACCTTGGGTAATACAGGTCTTCACATTTCGGACAATAGATCTTCACAGTGCCTTGTCGAGGAATGTCTGACTGACTTGCAGGCAGGCATGGTTGCCCTCCGCAACAAACTCTTGGGCATCTTCCAAAATCAACTCTCTTGTATTTTTCAAGCTGTAATAAACAACAACGGACCACCACTTCATGATTAATACTAAAATAAAAACTACTAAAGACCATTAAGATGCCTAGGAGTTTATACATTTCTTGGGCAGAAAAATATTAACTTACTTACCAAGTTAGAAAATGATAAAATATAGTTGACTAATATATTATGATTGAGTAATATATTGTAAGACTAAGATCATACCATTGCATTCAACCCTTTACTTGTCAAGATATAGCGTAGATGAATCAACCCATACAATAATTCTGCTGCAGACTCTACCATTTCATTCTGCTCTTCACTATCTATATCCCCTGAAAAATGCAAAATCAAGAGAAATGCATAATCATACAATTTAAAGTATAAACAAAACTTGGATTCGTATGACCAAGTTCCAACATAACAGACTTGTAATCAATTTACAATTCTGAATATAAGCTGATAATTAAATCCATGTATGCTAAGAACTATGTTATAAACTGCAAAAAAATAGGAGAAACTGCACAGCCAGTTGTGAACTGAACATTCTGAGAATAGTACATACAGATCTGCTATGTGGAAATATCATAGAAATCATAACTCTCATTCTCAGAATTCCATGATTTGCTCAGAAAAAGCACAGCAAAGAATTTCACATCCTAGAAACCTTCTGCCATTTTAGCTTTAACCATCAAATTGATTGAATTTACATCCTTCAGAGTAGATGAAATATTGACGAGGAAAAATATAAGGTAAGATACAGAATAAATATGCAGCATATTCTAAGCAATATTGATATCCACATTCATCAGATCACAGACAGGCAGCTACACCTCAGCTTTGGTGGATAAAAATTGCCACCTACTGGAAAATACAACTGGATTCTGAGAATCGTTTGATATCTGGACACTTGCCAAGGCTTTGTAAAAGCCATGCCCCATTCCTTATTTGCATTTTAAGGTGGGCTCAGAACTGTGAATCGTCGAATAAAATATTGGCATCATATATGCTTTAGATAAAATGGGCAGTTAAGATATTAACACCAAGGAGTCTCTGATGTGAAATGAAAGAATATCCCTCCAAATCAATGCTCATTGTTCCAGCACGTTTCCAGGACGTGGAGACAAGGGAACAGGGAAGCACATTCAAGAAATTAGCAGAGACCCCCAAAATTTTAAGGATGTCCTCGGCATAAGGAACCCTGTCCGAAATACTAAAGTCTAAAACAAAAGAAAAAAATTAAATATCTGAAAAACAATGGCATTTATAATTGTGCCGAGAGGCGCATTCTACAGCCCATATTCTACCCTCCTCAGCGCATCACAGATCCAGAGTTCAATGGATCTAGGCTGGTTTCAAGCTTCATCGAGGCAGCCAAGCATCCACATCTTCAAGTGAGAGAGCCCAAGGATCCCCCAGAAAGGTAAATGTTCACTTTTTGGGTGAAGCATTTCCATGTGTCCCAATACAAAGTAGCATTGCAAAATGTTTCACATGGGATTTTCCCCCTCCCAAGAAAGTGGAGAGCATGTACCCATTTAAAATTGCTCCTAATAGTTGCCAGTTATGTTTTGATGAGGACTAAAAGAAATTGCATCAAGCGACAATTGGGCAAACTATGAAAAAATCCCAGGTTCTCATTCCTGTCACTTTTTACTGTTTCTCTAAGAGAAGCAACCAGTGCTCCACAGGGACAAGCCCCCCACCCTAGGGGGCACGCTCCTCACGTTTCCCACACTCCCAAGTAGGGTGGCGAGGCTTGGGGAAACGTTTCCCCACATCCCACTTTTGGGAAACATGGGGAAATGTTTCGGCAATGTGAGAGATGTTGGGAGGCACATTCCCCATGTTTCCTACGCACCTAAGACGAGGAGATGCCTAGTGAAATGTTTTCCCATGTGTCCTCTTTTTGGGGAAACGTGAGGAAACATTTCCCAAGTGTGAGGGGGTTTCGTTTTCCCAAAAGGGGGACTTTTGGGCCACTCGACACCCCCCCACCCTCTCCTCTCCCCTCCCCAAAAACACACCACAAAAAAAGTGCTTATAAAAGATTAAAAATGAAATAATAAAGACAAATATATTATACAAAAAAACCTCACCTCACTTTCACTTTTATTTACCTTTAATTCACTTTCACTCCTTGGTGGTCATTTTATTTTCAATGTTCACTGTCCATTGTTAATTTTCAGTTTTAACTCGAGTCTTGACTCTAGATACTAATGACCTCAGACAGAGCCTTTGACTTGTCACTCTTTACTATTTTTGAAATTGAGTAATTTCAATTCACTATTTCAGACTTCAGTATCTAATATTTTATTTAGTACCAATTAGATAAAGATTTGAGAATGATGACTTTAAATCAATGTATCAGTATTTTATTATTTTTGTTTCATTTATGGTTTATGAGTCAAAGTATTTCATTACTGTGAAAATTTCAATCCTGAAAATCTACTGCAGTGAAAGATTTATTTCTCCTACTTATTTCACGATAAGTTATTTACAGAATTCTTCCAGTAAATTTTGAAATAAACACTACTACAATAATCACTCAAGTACATATAGAGAACATAACAGTAAAATGCAAGCACAAGAATCAATCACAATGACAATTATTTTTGGACAATTGTCCTCATAAAAACCCAATGTGGGGAAACCGGTGCAGCAGATGAGGGTTTATAAATTAATCTTCAGCACTAAATTCTTTACAAGGAAATACTGGCAGAAACAACTGAGAAACTTCTTGAGATACACCTGAGATAATTCTTCTCCAGACCTTCGGAGAATTTTCGACACCCGAGGGACTCACTGGCCCTCCCTGTGACACTATGTCACTCTTGCGTGCCTCTCTATGCAGAGCCAGCATGAGACTTCATCACTACTGCGTGAGGCATCTGTGTTGCTCCTGAGTTCTGCCTCTCTGCCCATTTGTGTCCTTCTCCCCTTGAGCCCTGACACTGTTGATGCCCTCTGCTTCCTCCACCCTGCAAATCTCTCTCTAAAATCGAATTCTATTCCTTCATAATCGACTTCCCTCGGGTTACTGAATGTTTGTCCGGCTTGCTTTCCAAATGACCCTCAAGTCTTCTTTTATAATCTCTTCATTGACGAATCAACAGCCCGGATTAGAAGTCTAATCAATGGCTAAGATTAAAATTTGACTTGATCTTCGTTCCCTAGAAGATTCACACTCAGTTTTATTAATACCTTTTAATTATTTTAATAAAACATAAACTAAGTGGAATTTACACGAACGATTTCTAAGTTCTTTAGAATATTGGTGTCTAAGTCTCCTCACAAATTTTGAGACTTATATCACTTTCTGATGCTACAAAAATCAACACTCCTTAGCAAGGAAAGTGTTCTAGCAATTTTTTTGTTGCATATTGCTCTGTCTTTGAAGCACCCTCTGCGTTGTTGATGCCTTGGCTCTGTTGCGCTACTGCCCATAACTCTGCCACAATCACTGCCTCATCTGTACTGCAGCTCCCTCTTAAATCTGCACTTGTCCACTTCTGCTACTGAAATGGATTCTTGATCATCCCCATCTTCTCTCTGAAGTAAACAAACTTTGTCTTTCCTGGAGCCTTAGTGAGAATGTCTACCACCTATTCTCCTGTCGGAGTGTACTTCAACTGTACAGCTCCCCACTGGACTCAGACTCTGATGAATTGCACCTAATGTCAATATGCTTCGACCAATCATGAAACGCAGGATTTTCAGAGAGCTTGATTCAACTCTGATTATCACATAGAATGTTGGTCGCTTCCATCTTTTCCTTGAGTAGATTCACAAGCAACTTTCTAAGCCATATGGCCTCACGCGAAGCAGTGCCTGCTGCCATATATTACGCCTCAGTTGAGCTTAGAGCCACGGATTTATGTTTCCTGCAGCACCAGGAAGTCATTCTCGATCCAACATTGAAACAATACCCACTGGTACTTTTCCAATCTACTACGCTTCCAGCCCAATCTGCATCAGTGAATCCACTCAATCTGATGTCATTGTCTCGAGTGTATCTCAATCCAAGCTCGATTGTTCCCTGCAGATATCTGAGAACATGCTTGGTTGCCGCCCAATGTGCCCTGCTAGGTTCCACCATGAACTAATTGAGGGTGTTGACAGCATAACAGATGTTTGGCCTAGTGTTGACCAGATACATCAGGGACCCTATGAGCTGCCTATACAAAGTAGGATCAGCTTCATTATCTTCGGACGTAACAATCTTCTTCCAGTTGGTGATCATTGGAGTAGCCATGGGTCTACAGTCTTGCATCTGGAATCTCTTCAAGATTTCTGTAGCATATCTCCCTTGACCAATGACGATCCCACCCTTCTACTGCCAAACTTCCAACCCTAGAAAATGATGCATCAGCCCCAAATCCTTCATGTCGAATTTTGCAGCAAAATTCTCCTTGCAATCCATGATGAGCCTAGATGATCCTTTTAGGATCATCTACGTACATCACCAGTATCAGAGGCTCATCCTCTACTCTCAGATAGTAGAGATTGGGATCTGCATCACTCTTGCAAATCCCATCTTCTGCAAGTAGCCATCAATTCAACCATACCAAGCTCTAGGGGCTTGCTTAAGTCCATACAAGGCTTTCTTAAGCTTACACACATGAGTTTTCTGCTCATGTGTCTCAAAGCCCTTTGGTTGTTCGATATATACTTCTTCTCCTATCACCCCATTCAAGAATGCAGTCTTGATGTCCATTTGGAGAATCTCCCACCCCATCTGTGCAGCAAGGGATATCACAGATCTAATAGAATTATATCTGGCTATTGGGGCGAAGGTCTCTTCATAGTCTATCCCTTCCTTCTGAGCATACCCCTTTGCAACAAACCTAGCTTTATATTTTTCTACGCTGCCATCTGCAGCATATTTGATCTTGTAGATCCATCTCGAACCCACAACTGATATGTCTCGAGGCCTAGGAACCACTTCCCGGACATCATTTGTCATGATGGAACTGTACTCTTCCACCATTGCATCTACCCACACCTGATATTGAACTGCCTCTTGAAAGCTAGAGGGTGCCACAACCTAGGCTACCAAGGCTTGGTATCTATATGGTTGCCTGCGCTACCTCTTCTCATTTCTAGGGGCTCCGACAAACTCCTCAGCGTCCCTCAGAATTTGTCATAATTCCCTACTCGTCCTGCCACTAGTAGTGGGTGGATCTACCTGCTCCCCCTCCTGCAAATATTCAGGAGATGAATCCCTTAGATCCTTGTGCCTTAGGGAAGCACTCGTGCTAGCCTCTGCTGGTCCTAATGGCTAGACTAGCGGATCCTCTTCAGACTGCGTCGCAGAAGGCATCTCCCGAGATTTTCTGAAAGCTCTTTCCTCCATGAATTTTACATCCTATTGCACTACAATCTTTCTACTCTCAGGAGTGTAGATTCTGTAAGCCTTCGCATTCTCGTTATATCCCACCAAATATCCCTTTTCCGTAGTCTTATCTAATTTCTTCCTCTTCTCTTCGGGTAGATGACAGTATGCCACACTGCCAAAGATCCAGAAGTGGCTTACTTCTGGCTTCCTGCCAATGGAGACACTTTCTGTAGTGATTTACCCAATGCGCTATGAGGAATCTTGTTTTGAACATATACAGTTGTATTACAAGCTTCAGCCCACAGAAATTTGGGCATGTCTTGATCATACAGCATTGCCCTTGCAGCCTCGACAATAGTTCTCTTCTTCCTTTTTGTGATTCCTTCTCAAAGCCCCATGGTGTAAGTGCCCCATTCTCCTGTGCCATAGTTCGATCAAATCCATCTCATCATTGATGTCTATCAGTGCCATTGGAGATTCGAGCTGTAACTTATACAATTTATTGCTCCTGACTCCAATTTGTGCCTTCTTCTTCCAACTCTGGTGTTTGGCATATACTCTTTTGCCAATGAAGTAAACGTCATAGCCCTTGTTTTGAAGCTGAGACACTGAGAGTAAGTTCATCCCCAAACCAGGCACATGAAACACATTGGTGGCTCGAAGCTTATTGCCAGCATCAGTTTGAAACACTACGGCACCTCTTCTAATAGGGGTACACTTCGCCTTATTGCCCATGGTGATTTGAAAGTTCATCTACTCTTCTTAATAGCTTGAGAAACATACTCGTACTCCTGTCATACGTGCAGAAGCCCCACTGTCAATATACCAGACCTCTGGAAAAGTAGAACTTGATACGCAAGCAAACTCTTCTTCTAGTCTGGAAGCCAATACAAAGATGCCGTGATCCATCTGTTCTTTCATGTTTTCCATTTTCTCTGGAGAGTTGCATAAACCCTTCCGAGTTGTTGCTGCAGCAACTTCTGGTCTTCGTTCCATCGCAGGGTCTCTACTCCTGTTACTCAATCTCAGCTCTAATACCATGTGAAAATTTCAATCATGAAATTCTACTGCAGTGATAGATTTATTTCTCCTACTTATTTCACGATAAGTTATTTACAAAATTCTTCTGGTAAACTTTGAAATAAACACTACTGCAGTAATCACTCAAGAACATATAGAGAACATAACATTAAAATGAAAGCACAAGAATCAATGACAATGACACAATTATTTTTGGACAATTGTCCCCGGAAAAGCCTAATGTGGGAAAATCGATGCAACGAATGAGGGTTTATATATTAATCTTCAGCAGTAAATTCTTTACAAGGAAAGACTGGCAGAAACAACTGAGAAACTTCTTGAGATACACCTGAGATAATTCTTCTTCAGACCTTCAAAGAATTTCTGACACCTGAGGGCCTCACTGGCCCTCCCTGCGTCACTCTGTGTCACTCCTGCGTGCCTCTCTGCGCAGAGTCAGCGTGAGACTGCGTCACTACTGCATGAGGTCTCTGCGTTGCTCCTGAGTGCTGCCTATCTGCCCTTCTGCTTCTTCTCCCCTCAAGCCCTGACATTGTTGATGCCCTCTGCTTCCTCCCCCCTGCAAATCTCCCTCTGAAATTGAATTCTATTCCTTCATAATCGACTTCCCTCGAGTTACTGAATGTTTGCCCGGCTTGCTTTCCAAATGGCCTCAAGTCTTCTTTTATAATCAGTGCATTGACGAATCAACGCCCATTGATTAGACTTCTGATATGGGCCATTGATTCGTCCCAGATTAGAAGTCTAATCAATGGCTTACATTAAAACTCGACCTAATCTTCGTTCTCTAGAAGATTCACACTCTGTTTTATTAATACCCTTTAATTATTTAATTTCCCTAAGTTTAGACCTAGGGTCCTCATTAAAATAATTAATTATTTTAATAAAACATAAACTGAGTGGAATGTCCACGAACGATTTCTGGGTTCTTTAGAACACTGGTGTCTAAGCCTCGCAAATTTTTGAGACTTGAATCACTTTCCGATGCTACAAAAATCAACAATTTCTAAATCTGAATCTGAATCATGTTTATATCATTTACAAATTTGAATTCACTAGTATTTTATTGTTTACTATTTAGTATTTACATAGCACAATGATGAATTTGCATGGGGTGGATCGTTACTGTTGGGATATTATCATTATTATTTTTAATTTTATATTTTTAGAGACAGGGACCCCTATCCTAGGTACAATGATGTCCCCCAATCCCCCATGCATTTCCCCAAAATTTGGGTGTACTTGCACACATCGCCCATGTGTGTCTTCCTGCTCCTACACTCTCCAATCACAGAAAAACATGGTGTAACATTAGAAGCAACCAACAATGATGAAGTTGAGTAATACGGCTTGAACACAGGTTTTAAGCTAGATCTTATAATTGGCATTTTAAACCTTATACAATGGACCCCTTTCTACCCGTAAAACTAAGGCACGATCGGAGAAATACAATTGGATAATCTTTAATGTTAAATTTAGATAACCATGGCGTTCTATGTGGTGTTCTATGCTTGATGCAATTTTATTTCAATCTTTCTTAGTCCCGATACAAATAGCAATCACATAAACATGAAAGTAAAATGTTGATACAACACAATAATAGATCAATAGAAGACAAGCCAAATATAGATCAGATTTACAATTCCTTTTGTCCAGCAAAGATATGAGATATTGTTGCGTTACGATAGCCAACAGGATGCTTCAGCCAGCAAAGTCTTTCTCGATCAGCCAATCCTTCAAGCGTCACACCCACAGCCCTCAAAGACAGCTCATCACAAGACAACGTTTGTCAACCCAAAGTCAACACAACAGATTAGAGCTTCGGTCAAACTGCTCGGATTTCCTCAATTTCAGTGCCCAGCAGTACGGCCTCTCAAAATCGGAATTTTGGTAGAGATTTGAGGTCAAACAACCAAGGGTTGACCACGGTCAACGTTGGTCAACATTGCAGCAAAAAGCCCTAAACTGATCTGCAGAAAACAACAACTTCAGCTCCACACGTGTGAGGGGAAAAAGGCCTCCAAAGGCTATTGAACCAATCAGATATGTGTGATGAGTTGATGAGAAAATGACCTCCAAGTTTCTCCAATTTATATCCATCAGTGAGTGTGTGTGACATTTCTATTAGGCATGTGAGCCTACATTACAAATATGGCCGACCTTGCACGTGGAAAATAAATGTAGAATAAATGTTTTGTTCATGCAATCAATATGATCTTTAGATCAATCTAGCACCTCTCCAAAAGAGGAATCCAACAAAAATATGCCCATCGTCATATGAGCAGTGCAACATGGAGTTTAGACCTAGCTGCCCAAAATTAACATTCCCTCTCAACTAGGGAGAACTCCATCTTTCCACAAGTGCCATCCATCAATACCATCGTGTACTTTCACCAAACATCGTGTGTCATCCTTCCATAACTTGCTTTGCTAGCTCTCGTTCTCAGATAGAACAAAAGGTGAGTCACAAAGACATCACACTCAGCTAACCCGAAGTCAGCTTAGAGGTAAAAACCTCTCTTGGACTCAAAAAGAGTCTCATACTAACCCGAAGTTAGTTTACTAACTTGAAGTCAAGTTAGAGGTAAGAACCTCATCATACTTGATCCCAAATCAAGGTGTTGGACACGTGCCATTCTAGACATAGAGAAAAGGGAATCTCTGATGCGTCCATCGGTCTTGATATTGGTCTCTATCCACATTTCCCACCTCATTGGCCAAATGAGAGGTACTTTCCATGAGTTTGAAACTCCATGGGTAGGATGTGTGTGAGGCACAGATCAAAGAGAGGTGAACCAACTCAATATCATAACGATGGGGCAGAAACACAACAAGGTTCGGCAAGCCTAGGCCCGTATGTGCTTATAGCTCCAAGAAGTTATCCACAAGCCCCCTGGAGCTCCCAGAGCTCATAGTCCAACTCAATCAGGACCCTCAGAATAGGGTCTTTCCACGATTCCAAGCTTCTCATGGAAGGTTAGGAACTCGACCTTCCCCAGGGGGCTTCATGAGAATATTCGCGACCTGCTCATTAGTTCCTATATGATCGAACCTTACAGCGCCTCGTTGTACCATATCCCGGATAAAGTGGTTCCTGATATCAATATGCTTTGATCGATCGTGGAACACGGGATTCTCAGAAAGACGAATCCCACTCTGGTTATCACAAAGGAGAACGGTGGTATCTAGCACATGCACAAACAGCTCACTGAAGAGCTTTCGTAACCAAATAGCTTCACAACATGTCATACTCGCTGCAATGTATTCGACCTCAGCGATGCTCAAAGCCACCGACTTCTACTTACTGCTCATCCAAGATATCGAAGCAGAACCCAAGGTGAAGCAGCATCCAAATGTGCTCTTGCGATCCACCACACTGCCAACCCAATCGGCATCAGTATATCCATGGAGTCTCAAACTCCCGACAGTGTATCTAAACCCATGGTTGATTGTGCCCCGAAGATATCTCAACAGATTCTTGGCACCAATCCAGTGAATGTGATGAGGATCAACCATATGTTGACTCAAAGTGTTCACTACGAAACATACGTCCGGACGGAAGTTCACTAAGAACATCAAGGCCCCCACGAGTTGTCGATACTCGTTAGGATTTGCTAGCACGAGCCCAACAGCGTTTCCCCACAACTTTTAAAGTTGAGTTCCATCAGTGTCGACACAGACTTACAGTCCACCATACCAAATCTCTCCAACAGCTTCACGACATATTTTCCCTGAGAAAGGAAAACCTCACCTGGCCTCTGCCAGACCTCCAAGCCTAGGAAATAGTGCATCAGTCCTAGGTCTTTCATCTCAAACTCGGAAGCTAGCTCCCTCTTACATTGATCAATGAGAGGGTCGGCACCTGTCAGGAAGAGATCGTCCACATAGAGAACCAAAATGAGAGGCCTTTCTCTATCAACCTTAAAATAAAGGTTCGGATCAACATTACTTCGAGTCAAGCTCAGCTTCATCAAGTAGTTATCTATCCACTCATACCAAACTCTAGGGGCTTTCTTCAACCTGCATACATGTGTGTCTCTATCGCGAACTTCGAACCCCAGAGGTTGCTTCACATACACCTCTTCCTTTATAGAACCATGCAAAAAAACGGTCTTCACATCCATCTGATGTAGACTCCATCCTTGCGTTGCAGCAAGGGCAATGATAAATCAGATGGTGGTATAGTGGGCCACAAGTGCAAATATATCATCATAATCTATGCCTTCTTTTTGAGAGAAGCCTTGGGCAACAAATCTTGCCTTGAACTTTTCAGCGCTTCCATCAGATCCATGCTTTGATCTTATAGAGCCATTTCGAGGTGACAACAAATTTGTCTTTCGGTCTCGGGACCACTTCCCAGACATCATTTTTCATAATGGACTCATATTCTTCGTGCATAGCATCCCTTCCAAACTTGATGCTTTACGGCTTCTTCAAATGATCCAGGCTTATAGATTGTGCTATCGCACTTATGGCTACTAGATACCCTTGGTATCTCTTCGGCTTATTGCTTTGACGAAATGTCCCCCTTGGGGCAACATGTCTCTCGGCATCTGCGAGAGTATCCCTGAGCCATGAGGGTCTTCTCTTATTTGAAGGAGGTAGATCAATGGAATACATAGGTCCTTCAACATCAGGCATCAGGTCATCCCTCGGCCCTTCCTGCTTCCCTAATTCTTCATCTTCTTTGTCTTCTAGAGCTAGGAAGATTTCTCACTTTCTTGAGGGCAACATCTTCATCGAAGGTGACATCATGGCATATCTCTACTTCTCTTTGACCAGGCACATAGATTCTATATGCCTTCGAAGTTTCACTGTAGCCCACAAACATTCCCTTCTTTCCAAAAGCATCCAGCTTGCTTCTCTTTTCTTTCGGCACATGAAAGTAAACAGGACAACCAAAAACTCTAAAATGAGAAACATCAGGTTTCTTACCAGAGAAGACTTCTTCAAGAGTTTTGGAGTTCAGAGCAGAATGTGAGCATCTATTTTGAACATACAAAATAGTGTTCGCAGCTTCTCCCCATAGAAACTTCGGAAGACCTTGGTCACATAGCATGGCACGGGTAGCTTCCACAATGGTCCTGTTTTTTCTTTTAGCAACACCATTTTGCTTAGGAGTGTACGCAGTTGTGGTCTCCCTCTTAATGCCAGCTTCTCTACAAAAGTCATTAAACTCATTTGACTCATACTCTGTTCCATTGTCGGTCCTCAAAACTTTGATTTTATTCTCGGTTTGTTTTTCCACCAAGGCCTTGAAGGTACGGAACCATTTGAATGCTTCATCCTTCTTCTTCAAAAAATGTATCCAGGTCTTGCATGAGAAGTCATTTGTAAAATTCATGTAATAGGAACATCCTCCCAAGGATGTCACAGACAGCTTACCAGATAAATCAGAGTGTATCAATTGCAAGATATCAGTTGTCTTTGTGACACTTGAGGGGAATGCTCCCCTTGTATGCTTCCCTTCGGCACAACCCTGACATATACCTTCATGATCATCTCTAAATTCGGGCATCCCTCTCACCACCTTCCTTGCTTCGGGGAGGGCTTTGTAATGAAGGTGTGCAAACCTCTGGTGCCATAACTCTGTTTGAAGACTTGTATCACATGACATAGCCCCCAATGGACTTCCTCCAACCTGGTAGAGTGTATCAACTCTAAAACCAATAGAAAGAGCTTCCTTGAAGTTGTTCTTCCAGATAAGTACCTTTCCATCAATGAATTCCACCTTGAACCCTTTGTCTTCCATTGTTGAAATGGACACAAGGTTCTTCAAATCAGGTACGTACAACACATTTAGTAATCAAAGGACTTGACCTTGAGATAGATGGAGGGTCACAGTCCCCGTCCCTTTCACGAGATAGGTGGCATTATCTCCAAGGATAATATCCAGATTAGTATCGTTTTCAACCAAATCAGAGAGGGTTTCTCTATAACCAGAGAGGTGCCTTGAAGCACCACTATCAATCAACCAGACATCCAGGGTGTCGGGTGGAGATGCAGCAAAGAGGGTAGATACAAGAATAAATTCATTTATCTTATTATCAACAACATTAGACTCATCGTACCTGGAATTTCTTGACCTCTTGAAAGGTTGCCCATTTCCACTACGATCAGAGGGTGCCTTTCTTTTTCCTTTGAAACTCTTGTTCCTGTCATTCCCTCTCGAGTTGTTGTTGTCATCATCCCTGGGAGAGTCCCTTCTATTAGGGCATTCTCTTGCATAGTGATCAGTCTTGTTACACCAGTCTTGTTACAAGTGTAACATCTTCCCTTCCTTCCTTTGGGCCCCGCTCTACCATGGTTTTGATTTCTCGAGCCACCGTGGTTCTTCTTCTTTGCATGAGCAGCGAAGGCAGTAGGGTCACTTCCATTTCCATTAGAGGCATACTCCATCATTCTTGTTTCCTCTTGAGTGCATCTCGTCAATATTTCATCAAAATCAGGAATCACATTATTATTAAGAATAGTGGTATTGAATACATACCAATCACGGGGGAGACCTCCAAGTACAATAAGAACCATCTCTCGATCAGATATTGCTTCCCCAATAGCTAGGAGGTTCTTCCTGATTTCAGTGAGCCTCATAAAATAGGATTGAATAGATTCATCCTTGCCCTTCTTGATATTCTTCAATTGATTCTTGAAGAAAAGGATTTGATTAGCATTGCTAGCCCTGAACATGCTCGCCAACTTATCATACATCTCTTTAGATGTGTTCAGCTCATAAATGTAAGGAACTAAGTGCTTAAGAATAGAATCCCGAATAATCATCTTTGCTTTGATTTCCCCCTTTCTATACTTCGTCTTCGTGGTAGCCCCTGCATTTGATGGAGGCTCTTGAATCTTCCCTTGCACATAGTCCGTGACATCTTGATCTTCTAGCACCAAATCCAAGGACATCTTCCATTCATGATAATCAGACTTATCAGTCAATTTATCATTAGCCTTGAAACCCTTGTAGGTTGAGGAGGCCATTTGTCCTTGATAGGATTCCTTCCTTCATTGATCGCTTCTAACACCAGCTTGGACTTTGTCTTCACCTCAGCTCTGAAACCATGTTAATTTTAGATAACCATGGTGTTCTATGCTTGATGCAATTTTACTTCAATCTTTCGTAGCCCCGATACAAATAGCAATCACATAAACATGAAAGTAAAATGTTGATAGAACACAATAATAGATCAATAGAAGACAAGCCAAATATAGATCAGATTTACAATTCCTTTTGTCCAGCAAAGATATGAGATATTGCTGCGTTATGGCAGTCAACAGGATGCTTCAACCAGCAAAGTCTTCCTCGGTCAACCAATCCTTCAAGTGTCACACCCACAGCCCTCAAAGACAACTCATCACAAGACAACGTTGGTCAACCCAAAGTCAACACAAGACGGCAACAAAAAAGTCAACACAGCAGATTAGGGCTTTGGTCAAACTGCTCGGATTTCCTCGATTTCAGTGCCCAACAGTACAGCCTCTCAAAATCGAAATTTTGGCAGAGATTTTAGGTCAAACAACCAAGGGTTGACCACGGTCAATGCTGCAGCAAAAAGCCCTAAACAAATCTGCAGAAAACAACAGCTTCAGCTCCACACGTGTGAGGGGAAAAGGCCTCCAAAGGCTATAGAACCAATCAAATCACAATGAGAGAATGTGTGATGAGTTGATGAGAAAATGACCTCCAAGTTTCTCCAATTTATATCCATCAGAAAGGATGTCTGACACATCTATTATGCATGTGAGCCTACATTACAAATCTGGCTGACCTTGCACATGTAGAAAATAAATTCAAAATAAGTGTTCTACTCATCCAATCAAGATGATCTTTAGATCAATCTTACACCTCTCCGAAAGAGGAATCCAACAAAAATATGACCATCCTCATATGAGGAGCGCAACATGGAGTTTGGACCTAGTTGGCCAACATTTAACCTTGTGAACAAAACCAAGACTCAGGTGAGCACATGTGATCATAGAAACAGTTTTTGTGCTCATTCTGTAACTACAATAGTGTTTTAAATGGAACACATTAGTCTCATAATCTTGCAAGTGTTTCCCTTTCTACCCATAAAACTAAAGAACAATCAAAGAAATACAATTGAATAATGTTGAAGTTGGTGAACAAAACCAAGACTTGGGTAACCACATGTAATTATAGAAACATTTTTGTGCTCATCATGTACCAAAATTAATATTATAAATATATCATATTAGTCTCAAAAATTTGCAAGTGTTCTTAGACATATAATACAAATGTGTTAATTTTAGTTAACCGTGGTATGTTCTATGCTTAGAGCAGTTTACTTCAATTGTTCTTATTAGCCCAATTCAATTTCTCGATATGCAATCATATAATCATTGATAGTAAATGTTGATAGAACATAAGTAAATCGACAGAAGACAAGCCAAGACAAGAGACACAAGTATTCTTGTAATTCTTCTTATTCAACAAACAAAGAGAAAATATATTTTACCGCAGTCAACAGGATGCCCTGGCCAGCAAAGTCTTCACTGGTCAAACCAGCAATTCAGCCTCCAAACAAGCGCGGTCAAACTCAGTCAAACTCATCCTTCCATCAAAATCAAACACAGCCCAAAACAATCCACAAATCTTGTCAACAAAGTGGTCAAAGTCTGCGGTCAAAATAGTAGTCAAACTTGCGGTCAATAGTAGTCAAAGTCAACGTTCTGCCTCAGTTTTTGTGCCTCCAGCTACGGCCTCTTCAAATCAAAATTCTGACCCAGAAAACATAGTCAAATCATAAGAGTTGACCCAAAGTCAAGTTGGTCATCGTTGTCCAGAAAAGCCCTTATACAGTCTGAAAATTGCAGCTTCCTGTTTCACACGTGTGGAGGAGAGAGAAGCCTCTAAGGTTGTACGAACCAATCAGATGAGAGAGAGATGTGTGTGATGAATGAATGATGAAATGAGAATCATGTATCTCCTTTTTATATCCATGATTGTGGGTGTGTGACACAACTTTTGGGGCTTGTGAGCCTACATTACAATTCTAGACAACCTTGACAAATTGCACGTGTGGAAAAATAAATTCAAAATACAACTTTTGCTCATCCAAACAAGATGATCTTCAGATCCATCTTACACCTCTTCGAAAGAGGAATCCAACAAAAATATCATCTCAATCATATGAGCAGTGCAACATGGAGTTTGGCCCTAGTTGCCAAAATTAACACTCCCTCTCAACTAGGGAGAACTCCATCTGTCCACATGTGCAATCTTGTCATCCAGTACTATCATGTACTATCATATATCATCATGCAATCCTGTGTCATACTGTTGTCTCTGCTTTGCTGGCTTTGCTCTGCTATAGAAGAAATAATAAGAAAATATTATCGAGAGTGAGTCACAAAGACCTTACCACTTTCCACTAACCCGAAGTCATTTTAGAGGTAAAAACCTCAACCAGACTTGATCCTAGATCAAGTTGTTGGACACATCCCATCCTAGACAAAGAGAGTACGGCAATACACGATGCGTCCATCGGTAATGCTATGGTCTCTATCCTCATTTCCCAACTCATTGGCCAGATGAGAGGTACTTCCCACGAGTCCCGGACTACATGGGTAAGATGCATGAGGGGCATAGATCAAAGAGAGGGTGAACCAGCTCAACATCATAACTATGGGTAAATAGCACACACACAAGGTAAGGCGAACCTAGCCCTGTGGTTGCTTATAGCTCCATGTAGCTATCCCCAAGCCCCCTGGAGCTCCCAGAGCTCATAGTCCAACTCAAGCGGGAGCCTCACAATAAGGTTTGTCCACGATACCAAGCTCCTCATGGAAGGTTAAGAATTTGACCTTCCCCAGGGGCTTTGTGAGAATATCTGCGACCTGCTCATCAGTCCCAATGTGATGGAGCCTTACGGCGCCTCATTGTACCATGTCCCAAACAAAGTGTTACCTAATATCAATATGCTTGGATCGGTCATGGAACACGATATTCTCAAAAAGACGAATCCCACTTTGGTTGTCGCAAAGGATCACGGTGGTATCCAGCACATGCCCAAACAGCTCACTAAAGAGATTTCTCAACCAAACTGTGTCACAACAGGCCATAGTTGCGGCAATGATTTCGGCCTCGACGGTGCTTAGAGCAATCGATTTCTACTTCCTGCTCATCCAAGAGATCGAAGCAAAACCTAGGGTGAAGAAACATCCAAATGTGCTTTTACGATCCACCACACTGCCTGCCCAATCGGCATTGGTATATCCATGGAGCCTCATACTCTCGGTAGTGTATCTCAGCCCATCATTGATTGTGCCCCAGAGATATCTCAAGAGATTCTTAGCACCAATCCGGTGAATGTGATGAGGCTTGACCATGTATTGACTCAACGTGTTCACTGCAAAACATATGTTCGAACGTGAGTTCAATAAGAACATCAAGGCCCCTACATATTGACGATACTCAGTGGGATTTCCCAAATCAAGCCCAACAGCACTTCCACACTTCTTAAAGTTGAGTTCATCGAAGTAGTCACAGACTTGCAGTGCACCATCCAAAATCTCTCCAACAACTTCACAATATATTTCCCTTTAGAAGAAAAATCTCAACTGGCTTTTGCCAGACCTCCAAGCCTAGGAAACAGTGCATCAGTCCTAGGTCCTTCACCTTGAACTCAGAAGATAGCTCCCTCTTACATTGATGAATAGGAGGGTCAGCACCTGTTAGGAAGATATCGTCCAAATAGAGAACCAAAATGAGAGGCTTGCCATTATCAACCTTAGTAAAGGTTTGGATCAGCACCAGTTCGAGTAAAGCCTAATTTCATCAAGTAGTTATCGATCCTCTCATACCAAGCCCTGGGGGATTACTTCAACCCGTAGAGGGCTTTCTTCAAATTGCATACATGTGTCTCTCCATCTCGAACTTCGAACCCCAAAGGTTGTTCCACATAGGCCTCTTCCTTGATTGAGTCATGTAAGAAGGCATTCTTCACATCCCTCTAACGTAGACTCCATCCTTGAAATGCAACAAGGGCAATGACCGATCGGATGGTGATGTAGCGGGAAACAGGTGCAAATATTTCATCATAATATATTCCTTCTTTCTGCGAGAAGCCTCAAGCAACAAATCTTGCCTTGAAATTTTTAGCAGTTCCATCAGCTCCATGCTTGATCTTGTAGAGCCATTTCGAGGTGACAAAAATTTTCCTTTGGTCTAGGGACCACATCCCAGACATCATTCTTCATGATCGACTCATATTCCTCGTGCATAGCATCCAAACTCGATGCTTCATGATTTCTTCAAATGTTCCAGGTTCAAATTGTACAATAGTGCTCATGGTTGCTAGGTACCCTTGGTACCTGTTTGGCTTCTTGCTTTCATGGAATGTTCCCCTTGGAGCAATATTGTCTCTCGACATCTTTGAGAGTGTCTCTAAGCCATGAGGGCCTACTTTTATTTGAAGAAGGTGGATCTATAGGATCCATCGGACCTTCAACTTTGAGCATTGATTCATCCTTCGGTTCCTCCTACCTTCCATCTTCTTCTTCTTCTTTGTCTTCCTTTGAGATAGGAAGATATCTAACCTTCCTGAGGGCAGCATCTTCATCGAAGGTGACATCATGACATATCTCCACTTCTCTTTGACCAGGCACATAGATTCTATATGCCTTTGAGGTTTCACTGTAGCCCACAAACATTCCCTTCTTTCTAGAAGCATCCAACTTGGTTCTCTTTTCTTTCGGCACATGAAAATATACGGGACTTCCAAAAATTCTAAAATGAGAGACATCAGGCTTCTTACCAGAGAAGACTTCTTCGGGAGTTTTGGAGTCCAATGCAGAATGTGGGCATATATTTTGAACATACACAGCGGTGTTGGCAGCTTCTCCCCATAGGAACTCTGGAAGACCTTGGTCATAAAGCATGGCATGGACAGCTTCCAAAATGGTTCTATTCTTCCTTTCAGCAACACCATTTGTTCAGTAGTATACACAGTAGTGGTCTCCCTCTTAATGCCACCTTCCCTGCAATAGTCATTGAATTCATTTGACTCATATTCGGTTCCATTATCGATCCTCAAAATTTTGATCTTCCTAGTTTGATTTTCAACCAAGGCCTTGAAGGTGTGGAACCACTTGAATGCTTCGTCTTTCTTCCTCAAAAAGTATATCCAAGTTTTGCGGGAAAAGTCATCTATAAAGATAATATAATACAAGCATCCTCCCAAGGATGTTATTGGCAGCATACCAGATAGATCAGAAAGAATCAATTGTAAAATATCAGATGTCTTTGTGACACTCGAGGGGAATGGTCCCCTTGTATGCTTTCCTTCAGCACACCCCTGACATACACTTTCATGATCATCTTTGAAATTGGGCATACCTATTGTGAAAAAATTTTAATCTAAGTTACAGAATCCTACTGCAGAAATCTGATTTACATTACCTACATGTTTTCATTAATTTAACAAGTTATTTTTTAATGCTTCAGGAAAATATTAATGTAAATATGCTGCAGCCTACACAAATATACAAATCAAGTACTGAACAATAAATGAGGCAACCATACAAAGGACACACCTATTTTTGGACAATTGTCCCCGGAAAAACCCAATGTGGGAAAACCGGTGCAGCAGATCTGAGGGTTTGTATTATTAAGCAGCAGTATTTTGAGTACAACTAGGGTGCCAAAATTCGGCTCACCCAACAAAGAAAAATCCTCGGCAAACAGATAAAACAGTGAGTTTTACCTCACAATGCAAGCCCCGACTGATCCAGATCAGAAAATGGTGCAACCCCAGCTGCATTTGCACAGTAGATACGTAGCCCCGCATGGGTCTAGCTAAGGACTGTGTCACTCCTTCTCTGCATTGATCTGCCTCTCAGAAAATCGAGTTCCAGCACTCTCGGCTCAGAAACCCCGATCTTTAGCAATTTTTGGACCATCTCTTGGATAGTTTGCGATGCCTTAGCGTGAGCCCTGGGTGAGCCTGCGTTAGCCCCTCTTGGGACTGCGTCACCTCTCCTGGTGGTCGCACTGCTTCCTCTGCGTCTCTGCTGCCCTTGCTCTACTATGTACTCTTGGTCCCCCAACCAACAACTACTTCTGCCCCTCGTTGCAACTAAATCACTCAGATCTTATCTTTGTCCGAGCACTTCTCCATCAAAAGAATTTGATCTCTAGATTCACTGTGTGTGTTCTCCAACTGACCCTCAAGCCTTCCTTTATACTTTCCTGTTGAGAAATCAGCGGTTGTGATCTAATCCTTAATCAACGGCTAAGGTTAAATTAGACTTGATCCTCGTCACTTAGAAGCTTCTCACCCACATGTTTAAATTAATTCACTTTAATTATTTAAATTCCCTAAGTTTTAACTTAGGCTCCATTTAAAAATATTAATTATTTGAATAACTTTCACTCCGGGTGGAATTTCTCCAAACGATTTATGGGTCTTGAAGATCTCATGTGTTCTAGCCCCTCTACAAAGTTTCGGAGCTAGAGCACATCTGATGCTACCCAAAAATCAACACCTGTCACCACCTTCCTTGCTTCGGGAAGGGCTTTATAATGAAGGTGTGCAAACCTCCGGTGCCATAACTCGGATTGAAGAGTTGTGTTACATGTCATGGCTCCCAGCGGACTTCCTCCAACCTGATAGAGTGTATCAACCCTGAAACCAAGAGTGAATGCTTCTTTGAAGTTCCTCTTCCAAATGCGTACCTTTCCATTGATGAATGCCACCTTGAATCCTTTGTCTTCCATTGTCGAGATAGACACTAGATTCTTCTTTAAGTCAGGTGCATACAACACATCTTGCAAACGGAGGACTTGACCTTGATTTAAATGAAGGGTCACAGTCCATGTCCCTTTCACGGGATATGTGGCATTGTCTCCAAGGATAATTTCCAAATTAGTATCATTTTCAACCAAACCAGAGAGGGCCTCTTTATATCCAGTGAAGTGCCTTGAGGCACCACTATCAATCAACCAATTATCCAGGGTGTCGAGAGGAGATGCAGCAGAGAGGGCAGATATGAGAATATATTCATTTCTCTTATTATCAACAACTTTGGATTCATCATACATGGAGTTCCTTGACCTCTTGAAAGATTCCATTTCCATTTCTATTTCGATCAGAGCGAGCCTTCCTCTTTCCTTTGAACATGTTGTTCCTTTGATCATTCCCTCTGAATTTTTTTTGTTGTTGTTGTCATCATCTCGAGGAGAGTTTCTTTTATTGGGGCACTCTCTTGCATAGTCACCAAATTTGTTTCAATTGTACCATCTTCCCTTCCTTCCTTTGGGACCCGCTCTTCCATGATTTTGATTTCTCAAACCAACATTGTTCCTCTTCTTTGCATGGGCGGTGAAGGCAGTAGGGTCACTTCCATTCCCATTTGAGGGATGGTCTCTCTCCATCATCCTTGTCTCCTCTTGAGTGCATCTCGTCAACAATTCATCAAAATCAGGAATTATATTATTATTGAGAATAGTAGTATTAAATACATACCATGGTCGAGGAAGTCCTCCAAGAGCAAATGAGAGTGAGCTCTCGATCAGCTATAGCCTCTCCAATAGCTAAGAGATCATTCTTGATTTTGGTGATCCTCATGAAGTAGGTTTGGATGGACTCACCCTTGTCCATCTTGATGTTCTTCAACTTGTTCTTTAAAAAGAGAGTTTGATTAGCATTGCTAGCCCTGAACATGCTAACCAACTTATCTGCATCTCATTAGATGTGCCCAACTCGGAGATATAAGCAACCAAGTGCTTATGAATAGAATCCCTAATGATCTTCTTCACCTTGTTTGCCCCTTTCTTGTACTTTGTTTTAGTGGCAGCTAGTGCATTTAATGGAGGCTTGGTGATCTTTCCCTGCACATAATCCATAACATCTTGATCCTCCAATGTCAGATCCAAGGAAATTTTCCAAGCATGATAATCAGACTTATCATTCAAGTCGTCATCAGATTTGAAAAATGAGGAAGTCATTGGCCCTGGTCCTTGACTATTCAACTTCGGTGATTGCTATTCTCACCCTTGCTTGGGCTTTGTCTTCAACTTAGCTCTGACACCATGTTAATTTTAGTTAACCATGGTATGTTCTATGCTTAGAGCGATTTACTTCAATCTTTCTTATTAGCCCAATTCAATTTCCAAATATGCAATCATATAATCATTCTTATATGCAATTGATAGTAAATGTTGATAGAACATAAATAAATCAACAAAAGACAAGCCAAAGACAAGATACACAAATATTCTTGTAATTCTTCTTATATAGCAGAGAGAGCGAAAATATATTTTACAACGGTCAACAAGATGCCCTAGCTAGCACAGTCTTCACTAGTCAAACCAGCGATTCAGCCTCCAAACAAGCTCGGTCAAACTCGGCCTTTCATCAAAGTCAAACATAGCTCAAAACATTGCACAAATCTGGCCAACGCAGTGGTCAAAGTCTGCAGTCAAAACAGCAGTCAAAACTACGGTCAACGCTTCAGTCAACAGCAATCAAACTCAACATACTGCCTTTTTGTGCCTCCAACTACGGCCTCTCCAAATCGCAGTTCTGACCCAGAAAACACAATCAAATCACAAGAGTTGACCCAAAGTCAACGCTGGTCAACGTTGTCCAAAAAAGCCCTAAACCAGTCTGAAAATTGTAGCTTCTTGTTTCACACGTGTGAAAGAGAGAGAAGCCTCTAAGGCTGCATGAACCAATCAGATAAGAGAGAGATGTGTGTGATGAATGAATGATGAAATGAGGATCATGTCTCTCCTTTTTATATCCATGACTGTGGGTGTGTGACACAACTTTTGGGGTTTGTGAGCCTACATTACAATTCTGGCCGACCTTGACAAATTGCACGTGTGGGAAAATAAATTCAAAATACAACTTTTGCTCATCCAAACAAGATGATCTTTAGATCAATCTTGCACCTCTTCGAAAGAGGAACCCAACAAAAATGTCATCTCCGTCATATGAGCATATGAGCAGTGCAACATGGAGTTTGACCCTAGTTGCCAAATTTAACAAAATGTTAGGCATACAAAATATGATTTCTACATACAATTGTCAGATATTATGGTCAGATTTAGAATTTAGGCATATTAATGCTTAGACTAGAGTCTAGACACATCATAAAGGATTACTAATTAAATGATGCAATGATGAGGCATTTAATATAGGGCCTCTGATGAACTCAGTAGCAGCAGCGGAGAAACTCTCAAGGTTTAGCGAAACGCTTCGACAACAACAACGTTGACGAATTTCGATGGCCAAGGGCCTGGATCGAAGAGCGTGGCTCTATGCAAAGAAAGGGGAAGAATGTCCCCATTGGAGATGCAATGTACTTATGTAACACATTTTGATTCTGTTGAGTTAATGAGAAAACTACAGTATCTTACTATCTTTTCTTTCTGAGTAAATTTGACAATTGTATGATGTATCAATGTATCATGTATGAGTGTCTAAGATCTTAAATTTATGTTTGAATCAATGAATTCGTGTAAAAAATATATAATTTTTAATATATTAATATATATATATTTTTTTAAATATATATATAATAAAATAATATATAACGTATCGTATCCCAAAAGTGTCCTGTTCCGGGGGTTACTATATCCCGAATCCAATTCTCGAATCCCCGTATCCATCGAATCCAGAATCCCCGTATCAGGTGACTTAAATCTAAGGTTGTATTCACTTAACCATGAACACAATTTTGAAGAGACAATTTAAATGGTATTGCTAACCTAGATCCACGTTTTTTTCTAAAAAATTATAGTTTGCAGAGTACATTGTTGTTCGAGAAAATATAAGGGTTTTCAATTGCTGAGTTGTAACTCTAAATTTGGATTTGTTTATTTAAAAATTTTGATTTAGCCCATAGAGTGTTGGATGAAGACATTTAGGTTGGTTATTTAAAACATTAAGAATGGCTGGTCTGTCCCATGTAATATTCGAAAAAAAAAACAGAAAGTTTAATGGTCATGTTGTAGAAATTTTCAGATCTGTAGCCCCAACCCAGCTTCAAAGGTTTTGCATAGTGTTTAATGCCCACCGCCCCAAGTGTTTTTTTTTGTTTGTTTGGTTAATTGGGTCCTAACATGACATCACGCCAAACCTTTGGTCTGAGAAACCGCGACGAGGGGCATCTAAGCCGTCAAAATCACCCGGTGATCGCACCCAGTCTCTGCCACACCAACCCTTATCATGGCTGGATTTTTTTTGCCTTGGGGAGATTGGAAACGGTGACCTTTCATCACGAGTGTCTTAACAACACACTCTTCACCGTGGAACCAAACCCCGTTGGCACCACAGCCCCAAGTTTTAGCTGATAAATAAACTTTTAATGCAAATTACTTTGAAACACTATAGGACTACTCTACTTTTTCTTTTCCAGCTGATAAGAAAATGAAGACACAAGCATACACTGAATTTTACACTGATTTTTTGTCTAACTTGACCCTGGAAAAACCCCAGAAGGGGAGAACCAGTACCGAGGATTTATTAGCTTATCTCAGAAATTTTATTACAGCATTAAAACAACACACAAGGGTACTTATCTCTCCCTTGATATTTGAGACAGACTTCATAGAAATTTGTGCCACTGCCTCAGCTTCCCAAATCTGGAAATTCGTGCCACTGACAGACCTGTCAGTACTCGAATTTTGGGCCTCTCAGTCAGCAATTTGCTCCAATAAATTCGGGCTGACTGATAAAAAAATTCCCTTGAAATATATGCTGGAAACTTCTGCAAACACCCTGAATTTAGTGCCTCTGCTCAGCACTGACCTCCTGGAATTTTGGGCATCTGCTCCTAGAATTTCGGGCATGGTTTTACCTTGACTTCTGCACTGGTTTAGTCCTTAAATCTCGGCCTATTCTGAGCAGCTGTCAGACCTTGTAACTCGCGTCTGTCTCTGTCTTGGCCAGCACTGAAATGCCTCTGCTGTTCTCCTCAAACTGTGTGCAGCCCTTCTCCTCAAGCTGTGTACTCCTCCCAGGTTTAGAAATTTGGGTCTGCTGCTGTAGATATCTCCTCTCAGCTATGGCAGCCTCAGCCTCCTTTGCTCCTTGCTCTCCTCTCCAAAATGCTCATGAAGAATAATGGAGCTTCTCACCTTTTTTCTCCCTTTTTAGTTCTCATTAGATAGGAAACCGTAACGCTTTTTTATCAAGGGCTGAGATTAGATCGTGGAGATCATTCCCTCACATGACCCCCTTTTCATGTGGTTCCGCTCATTAATGACTCCTAGTCACTTTATAACTTTATATTTGTACCTTATACTTTTTCTCCGCATAATGTCAACTTTAAAACATAAAGTGACTTTAATATTAAAAAGTACATAGTACTTAAATTACTTTAGAAAGTGACTTTAATATAACTCATAAAGTCACATGCTAAAAAGGTGTTTTAAAGTGTTTTCCTAGGCAAAAAGGTAAATGCACTAGGAAACACCTCCTTGGTACCTTATCGAGGAAGGTTTTTCTCACCACTCCCATCCTATCTCTAAATTACACATGCTTGCCCCTTGGAAATGACTTGGTGAGAATATCTGCAACTTGTTCATCAATGGATATATATTGAAGCCTCACTGCTCCTCTTTGAACCCAATCCCTAATGAAGTGGTACTTGATCTCTATGTTCTTTGACTAGTCATGAAATATTGGATCCTCTATGAGTTTAATGCAACCCTGATTATCACAATATATCGTAGTTGGTCTCAGCCTCTAACCAAATAAGCCACATATCATCTTGCAAAGCCAAATAGCCTCGCAACTGGCCTGACTAGCTGCAATATACTCAGCTTCTGCTGAGCTCAGTGCCACTAATCTCTGCTTCCTGTTGAACCACGACACCATTGCCGAACCCAAAATGAAACAACATCAGAAAGTACTCTTTTGATAACTAGCACTTCCTACCTAGTTGAGTCTGTATAACCTATCAACCTGACTCCATTTCCTCGGATCTAGTCCAAACCATAGTCCATTATGCCCTATAGGTACTGCAACAAATGCTTCACAGCCACCCACTGCACTCTCCTAGGCTCCATCATAAATCGACTCAATGTGTTGACTGCGAAAAAGATACTCGGTCTAGTGTTGACTAGATAAATCAATGAACCGATTGACTAACAATACAAAGTGGGGTTCACCGACTTGAAATCAAAAGCATGCAGGTTCTTCCAACTGGTGATCATCAGAGTAGCCATAGGCCTACAATCTTCCATATGGAATCGCCTAAGTATGTCCCCTACATATCTGCATCAATCCAAAAAGTAATGCATCAATCATATCAAACTCTGAAGCAAGGTCCCTCTCGCAGTGTTGGATGAGTCGCTCCTCTCTTGTAATAAACAAGTCATCCACATACAAAACTAGAACGAGTGGATCGTCACCAACCACAATGAAGAATAGTTTCGGATCTGCATCACTCTTCTGGAAACACATCTACTACAAGTAGGCATCAATCCTCTCGTAGCTCTCAATTCTTGCTTCATTCCATATAAGGCTTTCTTAAGCCTACACACATGAGACTCTCTCTCGTGCACCTCAAAGCCCTATGGTTGCTCAATGTACACCTCCTCCTATATGACCCCATTGGGAAAGTTGGTCTTCACATCCATCTGGTGAATCTTCCAACCCATCTCAACTGTTATAGCTATCACTGCTCTAATAGATGTAAAACGAGCAACTAGTGCAAAGGTCTCCTCATAGTCAACTCCCTCTACCTATAAGAAACCCCGCGCAACAAAACGAGCTTTCAACTTCTCCACGCTGCCATCCGCAACATGTTTGATCTTGTAGAACCACCTGGAAGGCACCACTGACTTCCACTCAGGTCTTCGTACTATCTCCCACACATCATTCTTCATGATGGAAGCACACTCCTCCACCATGGCATCCCTCTAGATTGGTTGACTAGCAACCTCCTCATAACTACCTGGCTCAGTATCCACAACATCTACCACATAGCCACCCAACCTCTCTGGTGGTCCTCTCCCTCACTAACCACTTGTAATAATATCCCTAAGGAAAATTAACAGCGATAAACAAAGCATACATAGCAAAAACCATACAAAATTTACACACAATATTAAACATCCATAAAAACACCAAAATCTGCGCAGAACTGGGCCACTTTATTATAATAAACAAGGGGTACAATATAAGATCAGATTGTGTGCACCTTGGCTTGCCCAAGGCAAGCTAACAAGACCCAGGTGATCAGATCAATTACTCCGTTAATAAAAAAGTGTCCCCTCAAATGCTCTGCGTTGGCCCAGAAAACTGCACTGATGGTTGTAAGAAATGGTTGCTAGGTCCTCCTCCTGTGCTCCGGAAATTCTGGGAAATTAACCTCGATCTCTCCACAAATAACCCACCAAAACCCAGAAAGGGTTTGGTCAAATGTTAACCCCCGAAATTCGGCCCAATTTCCACGCTCTCCTCCAGCTATTGGGTATATCGAACCTCTAGAAAATGTCATTGTTGATGCCCTCCAAAATGGCTGCAAAGTCCAGCAAAATTCCCTCCCAAAATTCCCCACAAGTCTCATCTCAAACCAACTCCCGGAATGGCTCCCTCAAACTCCCAAGTGTGCCACGAAATTCCCTCTGCATAGGCCCACGTAGTCACTGATGATGAACTCCTGTGCACAGCAAATCCCCTCCAATTTGTGCTCCGCTATCACTCCAAACCTCCAGAAATTTGTGATTCCAATCACCCCAGGAAAGCTGAAGGAATTCCCTGCTCCGAAATCCACCCCTCCAAGTGGAGCGTATTTCCTTTACTGCGCCGAATCTTGTTGGAAAACCCCGCGAAATGCTATGCCAAACTCCCGGACAACTCCAAATGTAGTGCAAATCACCTTCTTCAATTGGCACTCGAAGTCCACCGAAGGTAGGGTGATATTATCACATGAAAATCCCGCGTGCTCAATAGCACATTCAGACTTGGCTCTCAGCTCAAGCATGCTAGTCAAGTGTGAATGTCAAATGATCAAAGATGTCCAAAATGATGAATGCTCCCCCTGTTTTAGTCGTTGGACCTCCAATTTCCCCATGTGGGTCCCATCCACGGATTTCCCTCTCTCTCTTCCCTCCATGAGCGTACTAGCCAAGGGGAGAGTATTCCTCTTTGGGGTGACCGCCACCATCCACTATCAAATCATTTTTTCCCTTTTTCCTATGTTGGAGCCTTCTTTCGCCTCAAAATTGCAAGTGGTGGCCCACAACCCACTTTTCCTAAGTTGCTACACAAAAATTAGCAAAATTGGTCAAAATTGATATTTCACTTAGCAACCTTTGCTAAGTGGGAATATCACAGTCCTCCCCGCCAAGATCTTGCTTGTCCCCAAGCAACTGTAAAGTTGGATGTTGTAATATCTGCTCACCTTCGCAAGTAGCATCCTCATCTGGCAAGTTCCTCCACCTGATCAGAAACTCCTTGATGACTCTACTCCTCAATCTCCTCTCCCTACTCTCCAGAACAGCCTCAGGCTCCAAAACTAGATACACATCATCATCTAGTGGGGGCAACTCCACGGTGGTTGTCAAATGTTGTCCTAATAGCTTCTTGAGGCACGAAACGTGGAAGACGTTATGCACCTTGTTCCCAGGCAGAAGCTCTAACTCGTATGCCACCTCACCAACCCTCCTGGTCACCCAATATGGGTCGGTTGTAGCTTCTCGACCCCCTTTTCGTTTCAGCGTATGAGAGCCTTAATAATGTTTTGGCTCTCATGTATCCAATCTTTGGCCCTTGGGGCCCAACTGTCTCCAAAAACAATGTCAACGAAAGATAAAGCATCATATCCATATAAAGCGCGGAAGGGTGACATACCAATGGACAAGTGATAAGTAGTATTGTAGCAATACTCCCCCAAGTGTAGCCATCTCACCCATGCTCGTCGCTTCTTTGTCACATACTTCCGCAAATAACCCTCCAGCCATTTGTTAACAACCTCGGTCTGCCCGTCGGCCTGGGGGTTGTAGCTGGTGCTAGGTGTAAGCTTTGTGCCCACCAATCTGAAGAGCTCCTGCCAGAAAGCTCCCATGAAGTGGTTGTCCTTGTCACTCACTATGGCCTTAGGAAGACCATGCAACCAGAAAACCTCCCTGAAGAACAACTTTGCAACCTAAGAGGCAGAATACCTGGCGGGAATAGCGAAGAAATGGGCATACCTCGTCAATTTGTCCACACCACATAGATGCAATCACGACCCTATGCCATGGGAAGGCCGATGATGAATTCTATTGAGATGCTCTCCCACTTCCTCTCCGTAATAGGGAGTGGTTGCAATAACCCTGCTAGATGAGTCAACTCCCCCTTGTTCCTATGGGGGGCCTCGCACTCCTATACATGCCTCAACACATCTCCCTTGAGGCCCTTCCATGCGAAACATTCTCTAACGGTCTTGTAAGTCTTCAGGAACTCATGTTGCCCTGACAAAGGTGAATCATGGGTTTCCTGGAGAATCCTCTCCCTCAACTGTGAACCTAGTACCAAGAATATGTGACCCTTGTAATAGATGACATCTGCCATTACCCGGTAGCGCTCATCCCCATGACTGCCCTCCAAGATCTCACACACCCGTTGATCCTTGGAGTATTCCACCAGAAATCGTACCTTCCAATCATGGCAAATACTCATGAGTGAGAGTGTCGCAGGCCTCCTGGCTAGTGCATCCGCTTACACATTATGCTTGCCCTTGACATACTCTATGTCGAAATCATAGGCCTGGAGCCTACTCACCCACTTTTGATGTCTATTGTTGAGGCCCTTCTGCCCCAGAAAATGGCAAAGACTGTTGTAACTTGTGATTAGTCTTCACTCTAAACTCGTTGCCCATCAAATACTGTCGGAATTTGGCCAAGGCATGCATAATGGTCAACATCTCCTTGACATAATGGAGATAAACAAAGCATGCATAGCAAAAACCATACAAAATTTACACACAATATTAAACACCTAGAAAAACACCAAAATTTGCGCAAAACTGAGCCATTTTATTATGATAAAGAAGGGGTACAATATAAGATCGAATTGTGTGCACCAGGGCTTGCCTTGGACCCAGGTGATAAAATCATTTGCTCCGTCAATAGGAAAGTGTCCCCTCAAATGCTTTGTGTTGGCCCCAAAAAACTGCACTGTTGGGTGTAAGAAATGGCTGCTAGGTCCTCCTCCAGTGCTCAAAAAATTTCGGGAAAGTAACCTCGATCTCTCCACCAATAACCCACCAAAACCCAGAAAGGGTTTGGCCAAATGTTGAACCGCGAAATTTGGGCCAATTTCCACGCTCTCTTCTAGTTGCTGGGTATATTGAACCTCCTGAAAATGTCACTGCTGATGGTCGACCACCAAAATGGTTGCAAAGTCCAGCAAAATTCCCTCCCAGAATTCCTCACAAGTCTTAGCTCACACAAGCTACCAAAGTGGCTCCTTCAAACTCCCACGTGTAGCACGAAATTCCCTCTGTGTAGGCCACACGCAATCACTGATGATGAACTCATGTGCACAGCAAATCCCCTCCAATTCGTGCTCCATTATCACTCCAAACTAGGGTTGCGAGGGAGTGCCCCACCCCCCCTCGAACCCACTCCCAATTCACGCTACGAGCGGGAGCGTTTTGGGAGCGCACTCCCTAAACATGTAAAACACTCCCTGGTTTTCAGGGAGGGTTTTACGGAGACTTTTTTTAGGGAGGAAGCGTTTTAGGGAGCATTTTTTTTTAGGGAGGGAGCATTTTAGGGAGCGTTGTTTTTTAAGGAGGAAGCATTTTAGGGAGCATTATTTTTAGGGAGGGAGCGTTTTCGAGAGCATTTTTTTTAGGGAGGGAGAATTTTTAGGAGCGTTTTTTTTGCTTAAAGACTTGGTCCTAAATGAAATTACTTGCTCCTCATTTGCTTAAATCATCCATTTTCCAACATAACTATAATGTCAATATAATTTGTGTATCAACTATTTTTAACATATTATGATACAATTCCTTTTGGTAATGGCCATTATTAAACCCACGAAAGGTATATCCTTTAAAAATCTCGAGAGAAAATTTCCTACCATAAAGTGGAATGGATTTTGTTCAAACTAGTTGAAAAGTATACATCATATTAGATATCATTTTTGGGATTCTACTGGAAGTCCCGGTTACCGAGTGCAAGCCCCGGAAGTGATGATTGACACTATGTGATTCATTTCGTGCTAAGTGGACTATTCAAAAATCATGAGAAATTAGTCAGTTACGACTACCTCTCATGGAAATGGTCATAGATGAATGATTAAATTAACGCAGTTGAATCCCAAAAATGATATCTAATATAATGCACTACGAAAACCCCTCATACTTAAAATACTAAGAGTAAAGGGATCTCTTCTTGAATGGTTCATGAGGCACAATAGTTGCTAAGGTTTTGCAAATGGGGGAGCAAGCTAAGTGGGCTTGATTGTGGGGAAAACTCCACAGTTAAGCACGCTTGAGCCAAAGGAGTTCTGGGATGGGTGACCTCCCAGGAAGTTCTAGTTACCGGGTGCAAGCCCCAGAAGTGATGATTGACACTATGTGATTCATTTCAATAGTTTCAGTCCCACTTCTTCACCCCTGTGAGCATCACCCGATGCAATTAGTGCTAAGCGGACTATTCAAAAATCATGAGAAATTAGTCAGTTACGACTACCTCTCATGAAAATGGTCATAGATGAATGACTAAATTAACGCAGTTGAATCCCAAAAATGATATCTAATATAATGCACTGCAAAAACCCCTCATACTTAAAATACTAAGAGTAAAGGGATCTCTTCTTGAATGGTTCATGAGGCACAATAGTTGCTAAGATTTTGCAAATGGGGTAGCAAGCTAAGTGGGCTTGATTGTGGGGAAAACTCCACAGTTAAGCGCGCTTGAGCCAGAGGAGTTCTAGGATGGGTGACCTCCTAGGAAGTCCTGGTTACCGAGTGCAAGCCCCGAAAGTGATGATTGACGCTATGTGATTCATTTCACTAGTTTCGATCCCACTTCTTCACCCCTGTGAGCATCACCCAATGCAATGAGTTCTAAGTGGACTACTTAGCATACATCATATTCGTTTTATGCTAGGATCAACTGTCAAGATATGAGTAAAGGCTAATTTTCATTAAGGAATAAAAACATAAGCTTAGCTTTAAGACTCGTTGTATTGTAGTTATTATACGTAGAATATATGACCCTTTGAAACTCAGTATTTAATTCAACAACAATTTCTCTCCACTATAAAAAGGGCCTAAAAATCATTCTTTGTACTACTGTTAATGCCTTACACCTACTCCTTTCTCACATTGAAACCAAGTTGACAATCCTTTGCAATCAAGATATGCCATCTTATTGGAGACAATGATGGATGACCGAAATATTTGTTGATGTTTCATCAATGACTCTACCCTTTTAGGTCATGGCCATTTTGCTTGGCATGAGATGGGGGCTTGTGTATTTTCCCATCTATTGTTTCTTGGAGATTTTACGACCTTAATGGCAAAGTGGGTAACAAGTTGATGAAAATGCAATTGCTTAAACTTTGGATAATTAATGATATGCCTTCTAGGTTGAATTTCCCATTTCCGTAAAAGAAATTAATTTATTCCCTAACAACACATTCTATGTGTTCTCCATCTTTGGACATGCCGAATAACTAAGCAGTCAGTTAAAGTGAAGATCCCATCTTCCCCCTGGGGACTGACTTACGGCTCTAAGATTTTAACTCTATTATATTTTATTAGGCAAGATCCCAATTTTTTTCTTAAGCGGCCAGCACATAAAAAAGCATATGGCTTCCTGCACAATGATATCAAAATCAAAGCCCCAATTTAAGCTACCTAATGTGACCCCAACATTACAGTATCTTACCGTATCTTTTAGGATGATATTCTATTAGACGTGTTCCAAAAACTAGACGTATCATGTGATTTTCTCAATATGTGTTCAATCTTTATTAATACGCCATCGTTTTTAAGATTTTTAAATCTTTACAACCATCTAAATTTCTATGGTTGACAATTTGCACAATATTTCATCCAAGACACAACATAGGTTAGAGATTTTTCAATTTCTTTTGGGTTACATATTGGGAATTTGTGTGAATATATTATTGGATAATTATCTTTAAGTGGTTGTCTGACATAAAGTATCTTCTCTTCATTCTTACATCTTTACAAATACCCTTTAACGTTTCTAGAGAAATTATTCTTCATTCTTACATCTTTACAAATACCCTTTAACATTTTTAGAGAAATTATTCACACTTTTTTAATTATATTTTCTGAGGGAAGACAATGTCAAGAAGCATTAAGGCCAAACCTTAGAAGACTGCCATTACCACAATCTGCTCAAATTTCAAAAATTAGACATTTCTCGTGGCAAGAGACCAAGCAATAGATAAAATAGATTTACTAGTCTTATCTAGTTTCTAGTAGTTTTTAACTTTTTATAATTGTTGAAACTTGACTCTTTCATATTTATTATGATATTTTTTGTAAACAATATATGACATTTTAAGTTTGAAGTTTGAAACTTTGAAGTTGGCAGTTATAAGTTTACAACTCATTATGAATTTTGAATATGATGCTTCATGAAATTTGAAAGTTGTTTCATTTCGTTTCATTTTATAACATTTCATTTCATGTTAAATATTATTTGTTGTAAATGTTACACTTAGCTTACAACTACAACTATGGTGATCAATGAATCGATAATGATAAATGTTATATATTGAAATTTGAAAGCTTGAAACTTTAAGATTGATGAATCATGAGACTCATGAGTCAATATGTTGTATGTTTCTAACTTCTAGATTAGAAACATAATCTTCTAGATTAGAAGATTATAACTTTGAGATGATTGATGTTATATGGTTCAATCTATGTTTTTATGTTTTTTATGTCTAATTCATCATTCTACACGCTTTTGTTGACATATATGCATCAAAATATATAAAAAAATATATATATTATAAATAAATGCTCCCAGACCGGGAGCTTCTAAAAATGGCGCTCCTGCTCCCAAGTAACCTTGCTCCAAACCTGCAGCAATTTGTGGCCCCAATCACCTCAGGGAAGCCCAAGGGATTCCCTTCTCCGAAATCAATCCCTCCAAGTGGAGTGTATTTCCTTTTCTGGGCCTAATCCTACTGGAAAGCCCCACGAAAAGTCCACCGAAGGCAGGGTGAGATTCTCGCATGAAAATCTCGCGTGCTCAATAGTAGATGTAGACTTGGCTCTCACCTCAAGCATGCTAGTCAAGTGTGAATGTCAAATGATCAAAGATGTCCAAAATGATGAATGTTCCCCCTATTTTAGTCGTTGGGCCTCCAATTTCTCCACGTGGGTCCCACCCACCGATTTCCCTCTCTCTCTTACCTCCATGAGAGTGTACTAGCCAAGGGAAGTGTAATCCTCTTTGGAGTGACCCCCACCATCCACTATCAAATCGATTTTTCCCTTTTTCCTATGTTGGAGCCTTCTTTCGCCTCAAAATTGCAAGTGGGGCCCCTCAACCCACTTTTCCCAAGTTGCTACCCAAATATTACCAAAATGGGTCAAAATTGATATTTCACTTAGCAACTTTGCTAAGTGGGAATATCACACCACTTGGGTTTCCCCATTGCCTCTTGTGCTTCCTTCAAGGTCTCTTTAAGTCATTTTGGCTTCCTCTTCCCTGTAGTCGCTGTTAGGGTCCTATAATAATAGGGTTCATAATTTTTGAATTGACTATGATTAATCTTGTAAATATGTACATACCTTGCTTTCTGCAAGTTGCTTTCCCATATTTGAAAATAATAAAAAATGAAAAGAGGGTAAAATTCCTAAAAGAAAGATCAAAGGACTTGAAAAGAAAAGATCAAAAAGAATAAAAAATGCACCGCAAAAGCAAAAAGAGATAAGAATAAGACATGAAAGTGATGCAAGTCAAAATGCCACTATTTTTACTTTTTACTGCAAGAATAATGATTATGTGCAGCTTATTCAAAATGCCATGATCCATGATGAGTTAAATAGTTTAATCTTAACTTTTTCATGCTTTGAATTTCATGTTTATAGATAGAGAATAAAGATCTGTCAAACAGTTTAAACTTAACAACCCAATAGATAGTTAGATAATAAATGAGGAGCTCAACAGTTTAATCTGAACTCTCGGATGAAATAAGGTTAGATTTAGATAGTTTATGCTTTAAAAAAAATGGAATTAGGGTTGCAAGCTCAAATGCACCCATGCAAATAATAATAATAATAATAAAATAGTAGAATAAATGATGGGTAGGTAGAAAGCAGTTGCACAAAGCATGTAATAAAACATCATCTGGCAAAATTACTAATTTCTCTCTCCTCAAAGTATTAAGTATTCAAAACCTTCAGTTAAAAAGGCTCAGAGCATTTCTTTGACTTTTGTTGGGACCGGACCCAAGGCTTAATAACTAGTTGGTAATAAGTATTGGATACCCTTCATAAAAACCCATTTCCTCAACATTATTACCCTTTTCCTAATGTAAAACACCTTTTTTGCTTAGGGAAAGTAAAAATCCCCTTTAATTAATCTCATTTCATCCAAAAACCTTCAAAAAACCCATAAAATGCTATTTATCCTAAGTGTAAAAAGGCAGCCACCATTATGAAAATGTGCCAATAGCACTTAAATCACACTTTACTTAGTGTTTATATGTATTTCCGCTCACATTTCATTTCATATTAACAACTAACTTATTTTATTAATTCCCTTATAAATACCCCCCCGTAGTTATATTAATTCATTTATTAAATATCCAAAAACCCACTTTATTAATATTTAAACTATGGTTATATTACCCCACGTGACATATCCCACTCCCCATAGATTAAAATATTTTATATATAATATTAAACCCGCCCTATGGTTTCATTACATTTGTAAATCACTCATTTGCAAATATAAACCACATATCCGTCGTTAATACATTAATTTATACGTTTAAAACTCTGTTTTTAACGTATAACTTAACCTCGCCACATATAAATCTCTCGAGCCCCATGCCCCATATGCCGAGCTAATCCACCGCTCAATCTCCGTCGTTCACATCTCCTTAACTCAATCCGACGAACCATATGCGATATCGCATTATCAAAAGTGTGATCGTTAATTGATTTGAGATTTGCGAAATGGGCAGTATTTCCATACTCTCTCTCCTCCACGCGGCACTAAATCATTCGATCGCATTCGTTGGCCAAAAACCGTAAACCACCCTTCAACCGTGCGATAACCGCCGATGGTATTCTCCCTCCCGGCACCAAACCACCTTCCTTCTGACTTGACCCGCATTGAATGCGTTTACTGTTTAAAACCCGGTTGTTCTATAAAAAAGCATATACATGCATTTTAAACCTTTTCTGCATTTTCTACTTGTTTAAACCCTTCCGACTGAAGAAAAGAGCGTTGTACTCCATTTACATGCCCAAAGAACCAAAAATTCATTAAATTTGTTGTTGTAACTGCATAAAGACTCCAATCTTCATCCAAAAGACTTCAACGGCTTCCAAAAGCTCTCCGACGCCTCAGAAACCCTGTTTCAAAGACCAAATACCTGCAAAAACAGGGATTCTTCGAAGAAAGTAACCTTCCCGTCATTTGAAAAAGAGTTTCCTGTGAAATTGATTGCCATAAACCCTGTTTGCCCATAGAAAGACCTTTATTTGCCTTCAAAGAAAGTATTTTCTTTAGAAACCCTAATAAAATTTCAGTTTTGATACTATATCTGGTTTTAAAACGAAATTGAAGATATTTAAACCTTTTTTCAGACCTTAGAGAAACCCTGACTAAATCAAAACCCTTTGCAAAATACTCAGAAACCTTTTCATGCATGAATTAAATTGTTGTTAATCCAGTTTATCCAAGAAGAACAGAAAAAACCCTTGTTACACATTTTCTAAGTCTATAAAGAATTTTGAAGACTAGTTTTGGAACTAAATTGAAGGTTTAAAACCAAAAGAAAGCCAAAGTTTATCTATTGTTGTTCAATAGACCTCTGTCATACCAGAAATACAGAAGAGTATAAAAAAGCCTAAAAACAAAGTTTTAAAGCATCCAAAAGGCTAAAATTGTTAAAATTAAACCCAGGAAATGGCTTCTAAGAGCACCATTGTTATAAATCCACTACAACCTCCTGTTGTAGATGTTGAGCATACACCTCTAGCTAATGTGGATTACAAAATAACTAATCCAATAATTGAATTTAATCTGGTAGATCTCCACTGCTGGAGTCTAGAAAAATCCTTAGATCAGGGAGATGAAGTTGAGATTTGGGAGTCCAATTTACCCAAATATGTAGTTCCACATACTCATCAGTGTCCAGAAGTCATTAGGTTGTGTCAAACCTATTATTCCCCTGACCAAAGAGCTATGGTTGATGCTAACAAAGAAGTATTGTTCACTATTCCTGCAGAGTCTATTAACCTAATGCTTCAGCTGAAACCAGATCCCAATGCAGTCCCATTATCCATAGAAGCTCTCACAAAGCTTTATATTGAGTTAGACTTTTCTAAGGGATTTTAGATCTTCCAAACATTCATGCCTACATATGTTGAAATCCCAAAGATAAACCCTCCCTATTCATCTTCTAAATTTCCTGAAGAATCAAGGCATGTCATTTCAATGTTGTCCTTTATTCTTGGATATTTTACTGATGAGCACACTGATGAGTCTATTCTTGGTTTTCTATCCACCTTTGTGCTTGGTCAACCTCCTTTGGTCATTTATAACTGTGTTGAATACATCGCTGACAGTATCCATGATCAACTTGTGAAATTGCCCACTGAAGGAGTTTTCAGATATTCATCCTTCCTCTTTCACATGTTCCTTTACTTCCAAGCAGATAAATTCCCAATAAACCTTCAGAAATTGGATGTAGAAGGTAATCCATTGTCGGTCATCTTTTGGACCTCTCTAATCAGAGAAGAATCAACAGAATTCACTTATGTGGATTTCATAGATTATTTTGTTCATCCATTGATAAACATGCTAACAAACAGTGTATAGCCAAGGATAAGTAATGAGATAAAGAAAGTGTTACAGCGGTCAGAACAAAGCAAAACTGGAGATTGGTACCTTTACCAAAATCATACAGAGATCAGAGTCTATGGGTCAAACCTTTTACCTTGTAAACTGCCAAAATACTTTCTAATTAGAGTTTTTTCCTTAGAGTACATAAGACAAATTCTCAATTCAGATTCTATCAACTTCTTGGCTGCCAAAAAGAAGACTCAATTCAGATTTAAGAATCAGGTGGGTCCTTTCATTTGCAATCACAGATAAGAAAGTATAGAAGCATCAAAACAGTTGTTGGAATATAAATTTGAAGAAAGTTTCTTGTGGAATTATGATCCTAATGGAATACTCAGTAAAATGAGGGTAAAATGCAAATTAACCCCTTATATCCATGATAAAAGGTCTGAGATCGAACAGTTTGCAAATCAAACAGAATGGATGGACAATACCTTGATGAAAACAGTTAAACAGGGTGATACTAGTCACACCTTGAAAACTGTAAATCAAGAGGATAAAGCTACAAAAAGAATCTAAGAAGAAGGAACCTACACAGCTGAAACAACAACAGAGACCAGGTTCAAAATCAGATATAATAAGAAACCTAAGCTTAATCCAGTGAACAAGGAAAAAGAAACAATTGAGGTGCTAGATGAAGAAAACACAGAGAAGAACACAGATGTTGCTACAGTTATTGTAAATGAGCAGGAAAAGGATACTCTAGACACTCAAATGATTGAAAGACAGCAAAACATGGAGGCATCTTCATCGCATCAAGCAGAGAATACAGAGAGTGATATCAAAGAGAAATATAAAGAAATCAAGGCTAAAAATGAAGAGTTAAAGAATGAGATTTATTCACAGTATCTAAAGTAGACTCCAGGAAATCAAAACAGATTACTCTCAGCTTTTGATTACACCAATAAAAATGTGCTTATGACAGTGCTACAGCCAACAGTGCCTAAACCTACAACTGTAGCAGACTACAAGAAAGTTGATTTTGAAGTTGTTAAATTTGGACAACTAGGTCCAAACTCCATGTTATGATGCTCAGATTAAGAGGCTAATATTTTTGTTGGAATCCTCTTTCGGAGAGGTGTAAAATCCATATATAATATGTCTTAATCCGATGAGCAGAACATTTATTTTGAATTTATTATTAATAAATTAGCAACAATATGAAATTATTAGCAAGGTTGCACGCCCCCGACGAGAGTCCTTGAAATGATGGATATAAATAGGCAAAGTTAGGCATTTGATCTGCTTACAATACAACATCTTCTCTCATCGAGTTGATACGAGCTCATGGGATGAGTTCAACCTGCTGATGTGAAGGAGAAGAAGGACAAAACAGTACGGCTGAGTTGAAGGACGATTTTCTGCAGTTAGGGTTTTGCAGAAGGTTTGACCAGCGTTGACTTTGGTCAACGCATGGTCCAATTGGGCTGAAATTTGGTGAGAAATTCGATTTTGGAAGGCCGTACTGTTTGGCACAGAAATCGAGGTCAAAGGGTTGACCAATCTGCTGCTGCGTTGACTTTTAGCTTGCTGCCCTGCGTTGACTTTTTCAGGACAGCGTTGACTTTTTTGGAGTTGACTTGGGTTGACTCGTTTCTTGGATGTAGATGACCACATCATTTGGGTTGGTGACCAGGAGACTTCTTGGTTGGAAACATCCTGATGACAGCATTAACGAACCTCCATTTTCAGTTTACGTTGTCTTCTGTAAGATCTACTTATATGTTCTATCTGCATTTTGCTTAACTATTTGTATGATTGCTGTGAGAAAAGTAAAATTGCTCCTAGCATAGAACATCTACAAAAATTTACATGGTATCAAAGCTGAGGTGAAGACAAACTCTATCTTTAGCAATCACCACCGGAAGAAATGGGTTCCACTAGCCTTGAATTCAAGGAGAATGACAAGCTGACTGGAAGTGATGACTTCCATGCCTGGAAGATGATATTAGACCTCAAATTGGAAGATCATGATCTCTTGGATCATGTGACAGGTAAGATTCAAGAACCTCCATCCAATGCTACTGCGGCTGTTAGAAACAAGTACAAGAAGGGAGAAATCAGAGCAAAGTTGCTGATCAGGGAATCCATACATAAGAGTCTGGTTGCCTATGTATCTGAACTAGGCACATCCAAGGAGATGTATGACAAATTGATCCTTATGTTCAAGGTAAACAATGTGAACCAAGTGCTATTCCTCAAGAACAAGTTGAAGAATATGAAGAAGGGTCGGGATGAATCTATTCAAACCTTCTTTTTGAAATTGACCGAAACAAGGAACAATCTGCTGGCTATTGGGGAGACAATAGCTGATCGTGAGATGGTTCTCACCGCACTTGGAGGACTCCCATATGAATGGCAAGTATTCACAACTACCATTCTCAACAATAATACCATTCCTAACTTTGATGAGCTTCTGTCTAGATGTATGCAAGAAGAAACAAGGATGAAGGAATTCGAAAATGACAGAAATGCTGCCTATGGTGCACATTCCCGGAAGAAGAACTCTGGTGGTTCTAAGGACAAAGGAAGAACGAGGACTCAAGAGAAGAAGGGTAAATGTTTCACCTGCCATAGGCCTGGTCACTATGCTAGAGAATGCCCCTTCAAGAAGGATTCTCCCGATAGTGATGATAACAACAACAACCGAAGGAATGGGAATCGAAGAAATGACAAATCCAAAGGAAAGAGGAAGGCTCACTTTGGTGGAAACAATAAACCTTCTAAAAGGTCCAGAAATACCAGGTATGAGGAGTCTAATGTTGTTGATAAAAGAGATGAGTATATTCTTGTATCTGCTCTCTCAGCTGCATCTCCGCCCGACACTATGGATGTCTGGCTAATCGATAGTGGTGCCTCAAGACACATCACCGGATTCAAGGAAGCACTTTCCGACATGGTTGAAAGGGATACTAATCTAGAAATTATCCTTGGGGATAATGCCACTTATCCTGTGAAAGGGACCGGGACTGTGACCCTCCACTTGTCTCAAGGACAAGTCCTACGTTTGCAAGATGTACTCTATGTACCTAAATTAAAGAAGAACCTTGTGTCTGTATCTGCCATGGAAGACAAAGGATTCAATGTAACTTTCTCTGATGGAAAGGTGCTCATATGGAAGGAGAGCTTCAAGGAAGCTATCTCAATTGGTTTTAGAGTTGGTACACTGTACCAGGTTGGAGGGAGTCCGTTGGGAGCTATGACTTGTGATACTATCCGACAAACCGAACTATGGCACCGAAGATTTGGACACCTTCATTACAAAGCCCTTCCGGAAGCAAGGAAGGTGGTGACAGGGATGCCTGATTTTGGAAATAATCATGAAGGTGTATGTAAGGGCTGTGCTGAAGGAAAACATACAAGGGGACCTTTCCCCTCTAGTGTCACAAAGACATCTGATATATTGCAACTAGTCCATTCTGATCTATCTGGTATGTTGCCCGTAACATCCCTGGGGGGATGTTCTTACTACATGACATTTACTGATGACTTCTCTCGCAAAACCTGGATATGCTTCTTGAAGAAGAAGGATGAGGCTTTCATGTGGTTCCGTACCTTCAAAGCCTTGGTGGAAAATATGACCGGAAAGAAGATCAAGATTTTGAGGACTGACAATGGCACTGAATATGAGTCAAATGAGTTCAAAGACTTTTGTAGAGAAGCTGGCATTAAGAGGGAGACTACCACTGCATATACTCCTGAGCAGAATGGTGTTGCTGAACGCAAGAATAGGACTATTGTGGAAGCTGCTCGTGCCATGCTATGTGACCAGGGTCTACCGAAGTTTACGCGGGAGAAGGGCCCCGCAGGCTCTTTCGCGTGTACATTCAAACCAATGCCCACTCATTCGCTCTTTGGACTCCAAAACTCCGCGAGGTTTTCTGCGGTAGAGGCTTGATGTCTCACATTTTAGAATTTTTGGATGTCTGTCTGTTTTCATATACCCGATTGGGCTGGCAGTGTGGTGGATCGTAAGAGCACATTGGGATGCTGCTTCAATCTTGGTTCTGCTTCGATCTCATGGATGAGCAGGAAGCAGAAGTCGGTGGCTTTGAGCACCGCGGAGGCCGAATACATTGCTGCAAGTATGGCCTGTTGTGAAGCAGTTTGGTTGCGTAAACTCTTTAGTGAGTTGTTTGGACATGTGCTAGATACCACTGTGATACTCTGTGATAACCAGAGTGGGATTCGTATGACTGAGAATCCTGTGTTCCACGACCGATCCAAGCATATTGATATCAGGTACCACTTTATCCGGGATATGGTACAGCGAGGCGCCGTAAGGCTCGATCATATAGGAACTGATGAGCGGGTCGCGGATATTCTCACTAAGCCCCTGGGGAAGGTCAAGTTCCTAACCTTCCGTGAGAGTCTTGGTGTCGTGGAACGACCCTATGATGTGGGTCCTGGTGGACGATGAGCTCTGGGAGCTCTGGGGGGCTTTGGGGATAGCTTCTCGGAGCTATAAGCACTCATAATGCTTCTGCCCCACCCTTGTGATTATTGAGCTGGTTCGCCTCTCATTTATCTGTGCCCCGTATGCATCCTACCCATTGAGTTCGGGGCTCATGGGAAGTACCTCTCATTTGGCCAATGAGGTGGGAAAAGCTAGAGACTATTAGCAAAGACTGATGGACGCATCAGAGATTGCCGTACTCTCTATCTAGAATGACACGGTCCAACCACTTGATCTGGGATCAAGTTTAGTGAGGTCTGGGACCTCTGCCTGACTTCGGGTCAGATGAACCAACTTTGGGTTGGTTGGATACTCTTCATGAGTTTGATAGAGGTTTTGAACCTCTGGACTGATTATGTCAGTCGGGGGATGATGTCTTTGTGGCTGACCCACTTCTGTTCTGAAATAAAGAGGCCAGCAAAGCAAGTTACGGCGGGATGACGCACGATGTTTGATTGCACTGATGGATGGAGTTCTCCCTAGTTGAGAGGGAGTGTTAAATTTGGACAACTAGGTCCAAACTCCATGTTATGATGCTCGGATTAAGAGGCTAATATTTTTGTTGGAATCCTCTTTCGGAGAGGTGTAAAATCCATATATAATATGTCTTAATCCGATGAGCAGAACATTTATTTTGAATTTATTATTCTTAATAAATTATATGTGCAGGTCGGCCTTAAGGTTGCACGCCCCCAGCGGATGTGTCACACGCCCCAATGATGGATATAAATACAGGAAAAGTTGGAGAGCATTTCATTACAACACAACTCACATCTTCCTCTCTCATCTGAAATAGTACGAGCTACCTGGAGGACGAGTTTCAGCCACACGTGGGAAGGAGAAGGAGGACAAATCGTACGGCTGAGTTGAAGTACGATTTTTCTGCAGATAGGGTTTCGCAGAAATTTTGACCAGCGTTGACTTTGGTCAACGCATGGTCCAATCAAGCTGAAAACTTGTGAGAAGTTCGATTTTGGAAGGCCGTACTACTTGGCACAGAAATCGAGGTCAAAGGGTTGACCAATTTGCTGCTGCGTTGACTTTTAGCTTGCTGCCCTGCGTTGACTTTTTCAGGACATCGTTGACTTTTTGGGAGTTGACTTGGGTTGACTCGTTTGCGGTGGAGGGCGGCGCGACACATGCTGGGTTGGGCTGACCAAGGAGACTTGCCTTTGGTTGACCGCCGTAACGAACCTCCACATTTTTCCTGTTTCTGATTTGTCTTCTGTAAGATCCACTTATATGTTCTATCTGCATTTTGCTTAACTATTTGTATGATTGCTGTGAGAAAAGTAAAATTGCTCCTAGCATAGAACATCTACAAAAATTTACAGAAGTGCCGATTGATAGCATTCATCCCTTAGATCAAATTGAGTTTCATAAGCAAAGCTCTGAAATGCTTTATTCTACTATGACTACCAACGCAACAAGTGCCCAGAAACTTCAAAACACTATAACCAATTTGAGAGATCAAATCAGGATTGAAAAAACTTCCTCTTATGCTAAGGACACTAGAATCAAGTCCTTAGAAGAACTAGTGATTGAGGTAGGGTATGACCCTGCAAATGTAAAGGTTGCAGAAGAATTGGTGAAAAAGAAAAACGCTGACATTGCAGCACTTAGAAAGCAATTACAACTGCCTCCAACAGAACATCCTCAGGCAAAAGAAATTGTGCAGGAGGCAAGTCAGAAAGATGAGATGACGAGTCTCATACTCCAAATGACAGCACAGATTAAGGAAATGGAGATAGAAATGGACAAGCTTGTCCAAGAGAAAGAAGCTATAAAAACTCAAAGTGTTCCTCCCACAGTCATCCCCATGGTAACTACAACAGTTCCTTCAACTTTCACAGAGGAATTAGCACCAAAAGTTCCATTGGCCACAGCTATGCCAATGACTTCTTCCACTACTTCTGCTACAGAATCATCTACTTCAGCAGTGCAACAAATAGATGAGGCAAGAAAGCTCATAAAAGCTATGGAAGATATGTCCATTCAGAATAATGAGATCAATAGGTTGAAAGAACAAATTAAGAACTTGGAAGATGCCAAGAAATTAGGTCAAATCAATGCTAAAACAGAGGAACAGAAAGCCAAAAGGTTGAGCAGTTGAAGAAGGTTGAAGCAGAATTAATCTTGAAAGAACCAATGGCTTACATAAAAAATCAGTTGTGGTCCAAGATCATTGAGTTAATCAATGACACATGGCCTTCCATTCAGGTAATCTATGAATAAAAGGATTTGCTTAAAGTAGCAAAAGAAGAAATTGTGAAGACAAAGGAAGAATTTGGTGCCAAACCAGAAGAGGCCCAAGAAATAATCAAGTTTTTAAACACCAAAAACAAGCAAGAATTGGATGAGATTGGGATAACTGATAGAACTGAAACAATTCTTGAAGTGAGAAAGGTAACTACAAAGAAAAACTTGATGAAGCAACTAGAAGAAAAGTGTCAGAACATGGATTTGGCCATAACTAGATTTATGGTAAAATTTGATATATTGAGGCAAAAAGGCTTGCCAAACATTCTTGTTTTAAATGATAAACTAATGAAGCAAAAGGATTACAACAAAAAGATCAGAGATTTTTCCAAAGAACAAGTAAACAAGGCAGATTGGCAAGGAGTACCTACAGGGAAAGTGTTGCACAAAAGAATTGAAGATTTGTTTTATTTACAGCATGAGATAAAACATCTCTTTGTGGTCAAACCAACCTTTGTCAGATACACAGAGGCTGATGAAAATTACAGAAAACTTACCAAGATAAAATTACTTGATGAAGAATTTTGGCAAAAGCTTACTGATTTGATATAAAAGACAGTTTTACAGTGAAAGAGGAGGAAAAATAGATTGTTGTTTTTATACAGTAAAAACATAATTTTACAGCAGTAAAGCAGTCAAAACAATGGTTAAAGAGTATCAATGGTTAAAGTGTATCAGATGAAAGAGTATCAGATGAGAGATAAAACTTCAAAACAGATTAAAGATCTTTTTGTCAGCGTTGAAGAAAACACAACAGCCCACTGCACCTATATCCAAACAGCATTTCTATTTTAATTTGAATAAATAGCACAGCTTGCAAGTTGTTAAGCAGCTGTCACTATATTTTTGTAATAGATATTTATTTTCCTTAGAAAATTCCTATGATTTTTCTAGGATATTTTGTATAACTTTTTGTATATATACTTCACTCTTTGAAGTGTTATTGTGGAATAAATTGTTGAAGGTTTCTATAGTCAATATTTTTGTACCTGAAGGGCTTTTGTACCAAGTTTCAAGTCAGCAAGGTTGGATCAAATCAATAAAGCATCATGTTTCAGGATTCATATGTTGGGCCAACTTAAGTGAAGTACTCTCTACTGTTATTTGTTAAATCTTCTTATGTTTTCCATTCATACATAAATGTGTTCCAAATTTAAATGTGAAATCAGGAAGTGATATATCAGAATTTGTTAATAGCACTCTGTTATTTACTAGTTTTCATTTTGATGTTTTCTGCTGATTTCCAGAGTAGGGAACCCTTAATTGCTCCCTCTTTCGAGTGACCTCTATCCTCTTCACTCCTTATCCGGATCAAAGAATCCTTGATTTCTCTTTATCCCGATTAAACCACTTCACCAATCAACCTCAAAGATCTTGAGTGACTCTGCTATCTTGCCCTGAAAATATTTGACTTTAGACCTCGATCTTGACCTATCTGCTTGACACATTGACTCCATTTGCCCAATGGAAAAACAGATCTATCTCTATCCATCTCATTAAGTGATTTTTCCCACCAAACCAAACCAAATATCAAAACCAAATTGCCCTATATAACTAGCCTAAAATCAAACATAAAAACAAAGTTAAATCTTAAAGAGAGAGCCCTCTCTGGGCCTTAGGAAGGTTAGATCCTAGAGCTTGAAAGTAGGTATGTGGTTACCTCTAATATTCTTTGAACTATAAATCAAAATCTCACAACTTGGAGAATTATTAGAGTGATAACAGTAGCCTCCTCTACTGGTATGGGAAAATACTCCACTGGAGCCTCTCCTCCTAATAAGGAAGCCCCTCCTGCACTCTGTGGTAAACCTATACTTTGAGATTTTGTGTCCGATGATCTTGGACTCTATGAACTTGTCACCCCAGAAGTAGGTGATCCTCCTGATCTTGGTATACCGCCTAAAGATCTTGATACCTGTGGTGTGACCCCCTATTGAGGAGCGAGATTCTCTACTCGATCAACCTCCCGAGACGTCATCAAGGCGCCCTCCTCAAATCTCACATCCCACCTCAAGACAACTTTCCTCAACGTAGGAATGTATATATAATAGGCCTTGTTGGTCTCAATGTAATCCACAAAATACCTTTCTCTGCGATGGGTTCCAGCGTTGTCCTCTTCTCCTCAGAGACATGTGAATATGTAAGGCACCCAAAAATCCTGATGTGCCCAATCTTAGGCTTCTTCCCAGAAAAAGCCTCCTTGGGAGTCTTACTCCCCAAGACAATATGTTGCTTTTTTTCTGCAAATATACTGCAGTGTTACACGCCCAAACCCATAAAAAGAAAGGTAGTCTCTAATCATGCAACATAGCTTTAGCTGCACCCACAATGGCTCTATTCCTCCTCTCTGTCGCCCCATTCAGTTGGAGGTTATAAGGCACTATATACTCCCTCCTGATGCCAACACTCCTACAGAACTCCATCACCTTAGAGGTATTCTCGCCACCATTGTCTGATCTCAACACCTTGATCTTCTTCCTCGTCTGGTTCTCCACAAGAGCCTTAAACTCTTAGAACCTCTTAAAGATTTGATCCTTGGTCTTTAGAAAGAAAATCCATGTCTTCCTAGAGTAGTCATCAATGAAGGTCACATAGTCCTCATCTCCACTGAATGATGCATGAGACATACGACTACACAGATCAGAGTGTATCAAGTCTAGGATACCGGCTACCCTGTTGTCACTGCTTGGGAAAGGTGCCTTGGTGTACTTTCCGAAACCACTCTCCCTGCACACATCATGATGCTTAGTGCTAAACTCAGGTAAATCGGTAGCCATCCCCCTCAACGTCTTGAATGCTCCATGATGCAAGTGAACCATCCTCTTGTGCCATATCTCGCACAACTCACTACTATTGGTCTGCGCCACTAAGGCTCTAATAGGCTTAAACATAAACCTGTAAAGTCTTCCACTGTGGACTCCAATCACTCTAGCAGACTCGATACTAGATCCCCTGGGATATATAAGCACTTGTCCTCCTCGAAACACCACTACATACCCCCTGTCCTCAATACTGGAGCCTGAAATCAAGTTCTTCATCAGCCCTGGAACATAAAGCGCATCCATAAATTTCAAAGGAGGTGATGACTCCCTTTGAAAGTCTACTGTACCCACTCCTGTTGCTCTGACTGTGACGATTTCTATCCTAGGAGGTTTTTCATCTCATTGATTCATTTGTGTCTCTAGACACAAATGATCGGCATAATTTTTTCCCTCTAACCTCACCCCAAAGCTAGGGTGGATTTTGTCGTCAAGATATTAAATAAGTCCTAGTGTTTTCTATCGAGCCTTTGTAAAAGTAATATGGGAATGATCTTAGCTAATTCGCTAGATCATTTTATTACAGATTGTTGAGTCTACTAGATCATATTTTGAGTCACAAAACTGGGTAGATTATTGAAGGTCTGCTACAAACGGATGTTCCCCTCATGGGTTTAAAGTATTAATCTTATGTAAAGAGGGTTGGAAAAATAATTGATCCCCTCCTAAGTCAATTAATTAAATTTTCTAGCCAAATTTCCTAAGCCAGAAATTTAATTAATTTTATGTCCTAGGAAAAATTAAATTCTTCAAAGAAAAAATTCGTGGGTCTCTAAAAAATAAATTTTTAAAGGTCTCGAACCAAGGGAATATTGGAAATTTTGAGAAATTTTGGACCCTTGGGCCTTGGTAGTTAAGTCAAAAGTCAATTTTTTGAGGTAATTAACTCAAAAATATTATTTTTGAGTTAATTAAAAATGAATTAATTGAAAAATTCGAAATTCCTCAAAAAATAATAATTTGACGGACAAGATTAAAAGATAATCAAATCATTTTCAACGGTCGCGATTACTTTGACGGGGGTCAAGCGAACTAGTCGTTGGAGATTTTACCTATAAATTAGAGGTCAGTGTCAGTATGATTTTTCATCCGATCTTTTGATCGTGTACTAGCTCTTGACGCTCTTCTGTAATACTTTATGGAAAAATACAAACGAAGTCTTTGGGGTTTTATTTGATGGTCGTGTTCCTCTTCAGCATTTTATGGTAAACTTGTTCTTTATATTGTGCTGGTGATTATTTCAATGAATTGTTGATTAATAGCTCTTGTAGAGTAATCTATTGCACAGGTATCTTGCTTTAAGTTACTAGATTTAGTGTAAGAATTTTAATTGGATCGCGTTAACAGGTATCTCTAACTCTTGAAAATTTCATTTTTATCTTATTTCTTTATTGATTTAACAGTGTAACTTTAAGTGTGCAAAAAACTCTCTGATTTAGAATTGGGCGTTTGGAGAAGTCCTCGGCTGGATCAGCTGACTCCCAAGGAAATAAGATCTGAAGAGCCCTCTAGATCTAATTCCCCAAGCTTAGCTTAAGTTATCTTTTTACAGGGTTCTTCTAGAGCTTGTGCCTAAATAAAAAAATTATCTTAACTTTTATTGATTTTAAAGTTAGATCTGGCTAGTAAAAGCCTTTATATCTTTAGATATGGGAGCAAATTCGGACTTACACTCTCCTCGGATCTGACAGATCTACAACTCTTGTGCATAGATCTGTAAATACGTTGTATAGATCTGTATTTTTAATTATGTAAATAGTTATAATTTTTTATTTCTAACTCGGGATCGGGGTTTCAATTTTAGATTTTTTGTATATCAGCTGGGGTTTCTGGGTTTTGGTTTTTGGTTTTGTGCAGGTGACATTTGAGAGTTTTTTCAGAGAAATTTTTTTTTGGATCTGAAACAGATCTAGGCCCTAGAGGATAAGATCTAATCTCAAGATCAGGATTTTTGTAGATATATTCAAGTTAAAATTTTCCCGATCTATGTTTCTGGGTAAAATTTAATTGCTGGTGAAAAGGAAAAATTTGAAAATTTTTGAACTGACCAATTCGCTGGCATTTTTCTCGCGCTGGTCTCTTCACACTATCTTTTCTCGCTGCCTACGTGTGCCCTTTCTCCTTCTGCGCGCTTTTCCTCCCCCATCGAGCTCATTTCCTCATTACATCTTTTCCGCGTTCTCCCTGTCGACTGCCATCTACATCTGCGTCCTTTTTTTTCCCTATGTGATGCTCCCTCTTCTTTCTATCTGCGCTGCCTCTTTCTTCGCAAGCTCCTCACGCAGCTCCCTCTTCTCCACTGCCATTTCCGCAGCATCTGCCATTTCCTCAACAACTCCTTGTTGTTTTTTCCCTACGCTGCCTCCCCGCTCCAGCTCCTGTCCTATCTTTCACGCTTTCCCCTTTTCGTTGCAACCTTTCCCTCGCAGTCACATTCCATTCCCTGCACCTGCTCGAGCCCTTCCTTCCTTTGCTCTTGTCGGCCCTAACTCTGTCGCGTCCATTTCCTTGCAGGCAGCCCATTCCTCCCGCTCCCCTTTCGCACTGCATTCCTAACTCAACTATTAAATTTTGAAGATGTTCTATGCTAGATGCAAATATACTTTAAAATTCTAGGGATCAATGAAAGTAAGATGCAGATAGAACATACCAATAGATCGATGGAAGACAAGCCAAAAACAGAGATAAAGAATGGTGGCATTACGGCGGTCAACAAGATGCTTCAACTAGCAAAGTCTCCATAAGGTCAGCCAACCCAATGTGTCACACAACCCCAAGGCGTCTCATCAAGAATACTCCACCAAGACACTGCACCAAGAAGCCCTAAACGCAGAACCAAGAACGCTGCTCTATCACCATCCAAGAGAGAAGAAAATGCCTCCACAAAATGTGTGTGTAAAATGAACTCCAAGGCTCTCCAATATATAGGCATCCGTGGGGGTGTGTGACACATCTCTTATCCATGTGAGATAAATCAGGTCGACCTTGCACATGTGGAATAAATTCAAAATACATGTTCTGCTCATCCGATCAAGATGATCTTTAGATCGATCTTGCACCTCTCCAAAAAAAGAATCCAATAAAAATATTGGCATCGTCATCTGAGCATCACAACATGGAATTTGGACCTAGTTGCCCAAAATTAACATCAACGGATCACATAAACAATAAAACATAACATTACATTAGATTTTAAATTCATGACATTCAATTTTATTTTATTTTATTTTTAATTTTTTAACATTTCATTTTTTTTAAATTGTATAAAGGTTTTAGATTTGTATTTTAATTTCATTAACTTTTAACCTTTTTTTTAATATTCAAAAGTTTTCAAAAAATTTAATCCTAACTTTAAAAAAAAAAAAAATTAAAAATGAAAAATTTATTTGTTCTTATTAAGCTTTTTAACTTTAGTTCTATAGTTTAATTTTTTTATTTTTTGTTGTATATAAAATTTGGAAAATTTATTTATTTATTTTTGAAGTTAGTTTTCTTTTTACATTGGGGTTTTGAGCCATTTAAATTTTAGGCTTGGCAAGATATTTATTGTGTGGAGAAATTCTTATGGTTGACATGATTTAAATTTTTTATATCCTAAATTTGACTATAGGGAAAATTAAATAATTTATTAGATTTGCACTTTTTTTAGAATATCATTTAATCCGCAAATTATTTGATGAAGTGTTTATTTAGCATCAACATTTCATGGTATGTCTTGATGAGTGATTTTTTGAGATTTGAATGCTAATTATTTTGATAATCATTGGCATCTAAATTTTTAAATGTTTTCTATCGATTAAAATCGCCTAATGTGTAATTAACTCTTGTTTCAATTAATTTGGCTATTTATTGAATATTAATGTTTAGGAAATTTTTCAAGTAAATGTAATCGATATTTTTTTCAGAGTTTTATTGTGGATCTGTGACAAATCGTATAACTTTTAATTCGATAATTTCTGGCATCTTCAAGATTGGCACTCTCGCTTAAATACTTAGTGGTTGAATTAGATAATTTGTAATCTAAGTGATTTAGGCTTTTAACATCACCTCTCATCTTCGAAACTTGCTTCATCTCGCTCCTTCTTCAAATCGTTTTCCTTGCATTTTGCATTTTAAGTTAGCATTGCATAGCAGCAGTTTCTCATCAAGTACTTGGTTGTAATTTCCTTAGCAGGATAGTTGACTCCACAAGGCACTGGTATCAATCATTCAAATTTAATCAAATCATGTAATCCTGCTAGAACTTTTACAAGTATTTGATCGTTTAATTGTGTCTCCTGAACTGGTTGGTTCGCAACTAGTTTTCCTTCATTCCATTTCCATAGGGTCTACCCCCCTTAGTTTGCTATAAGGAGACAGCTTAAACAGAGAGATTGGGGATCAGGGTGACAGCGCCCGATCGGAGCCGTTGTCCTAGTGCCTAGATATTCTGTGCGACAACAGGCCTCTATCATCCAAAAAAATCATGCTACAACAAATACCTATTTTTCATCAAAATCATTGCCTATCTTGGGATCTTTGCCTTCAATATCAACATCTAAGCATTAACATAAGATAGAAAAAACTTAGCATGACAGGGCAAGATTTTGTTTGAGTGATGGGTACATTTTTAGTAGGGTCATAATAGAGGAGTTCGACAACCAATGTCACTAACATCAAGGTACATAGAGGGATTGGTGCTCTTGATGAGTTCCATACCCCAGTACATGAAAAAATCAAATGAAAACATTGCAATCCCCCGAATCCTGAAATCCTGAAACACTGATAAGTCTATTGGATTTTGAGTGAGATCTAAAATTCTACGTTCTACATATGAAATCCAATGAGGTCGGAACCACTCTCAAACATCCAGAGTCATTTCATGTTAATGCTAAAATTTTAAGTAAAATGGTGAAAATGAAAGATAAAGGAGAATGTCACTTTTAAACATTAACATGAATTGCATATCAATACTAGGGCCATAGGCTTAATAATTAGGTTACCCCACTCAAAAATTCTTATTTCTTTGAAAAAAATTGTGTTTGGAATGTGTTTGCATAAAGAAAATTGCGAAAAAAAACTGGGGAGAAAAAAAATATTAGGGAGTGCGCTCCCGAAATCTAGCAACCATGAGTACAATCGTACAATATGAGCCTGGATTTTTGAAGAAGTCGTAAAGCATCAAGTTTGGAAGGATGTTATGCACGAAGAGTACGAGTCCATTATTGTTAAAATTGGACAACTAGGTCCAAACTCCAGGTTGTGATGCTTAGATGACGATCCCAATATTTTTATTGGATTCCTCTTTCGGAGAAGTGTAAGATTGATCTAAATATCATCTCGATCAGATGAGCAGAACATGGACTATGAATTTATTCCACTTATGTGCTAGGTCGGCCTGGAATATAATATGGACTTAAATGTCTTAAAGAGTATGCCACACATCCCCAATGATACCGATATAATGGAGAGACTTGGAGTTCATTATACACACATTATGTGGAGGATTTTCTTCTCTCTTGATGGCGATGGAGCTGCATTCTTCGTGCTGCATATTTGTGTTTGGGTTGTACTGGGTTATGTGTGACACGCTTGGCTGAATGATGTAAAGTTTTGTAGATGTTCTATGCTAGTAGCAATTTCACTTTTCTTTCTGCAATCATACAAGTAGTTAAGCAAAATGCAGATAGAACATATAAGTAGATCTTACAGAAGACAAATCAGAAACAGGAAAAATGTGTATGTTCGTTTCGGCTGTCAACAGGATGCTTCAACCAGCAAAGTCTCCTTTGGTCAGCCAGCCCAGCATGTGTCACAACAACCCTTCAATCTGTAGATGAGTCAACCCAAGTCAACTCTGCAAAAGTCAACGCTGTCCCGAAAAGTCAACGCAGGGGCAGCAAGCTAAAAGTCAACGCAGCAGCAAAACGGTCAACCCTTTGACCTCGATTTTTGTGCCAGGTAGTACGGCCTTCATAAATCTAACCTTCCACCAAATTTCAGCTTGTTTGGACCAAGCGTTGACCAAAGTCAACGCTGGTCAAAGTTTCTGCGAAACCCTAGCAGCAGCAAATCCGTACTTCAGCTTAGCCGTACAGTTTGTCCTCTTCGTCCTTCACACGTGTGGCTGAAACTCGTCCTTCTTTGGTAGCTCGTCCTCTAAGATGAGAGAGGAATATGTGAGTTGTGATGATGATCAAAATCTCTCCAACTTTTCCTGTATATATATCCATCATGAGGGTGTGTGACACATCTGTTGGGCATGCGAGCCTACATTACAAAACTGGCCGACCTTGCACATATAATTTATTAAAAATAATAAATTCAAAATATAAGTTCTGCTCATCGGATTAAGACATATTTTATATGGATTTTACACCTCTCAGAAAGAGGAATCCAACAAAAATATTAGCCTCTTAATCTGAGCATCTTAATATGGAGTTTGGACCTAGTTGTCCAAATTTAACAAATGACCTATTGGAGACTTTGCTGGTAGAAGCATCCTGCTGATCGCCGTAACACCACCATTCATTATCTCTGTTTTGGCTTGTCTTCCATCGATCTATTTCTATGTTCTATTTGCTTCAGTATTGTGTGCTCTAACCTGAAATGGCATAGAACATGTTCTAAAATTAACATGGTATCAAAGCTTTACGGGGAAGACAATGCCCAATTTGGTTGAAAAGTAATCTCCGATCTATTGATCCACCAAGCATAACTCATCCGGCTGAACAAGGAGGCTTGGAACAGCATGAGGGATTCTGCTCTAGATAGCGTGGAAGGAGCTGTAGGTGACGGCGTATTGTTGAGGCATGTTTGTGGGCTAAGACAAATCTGATTAGACTTGTTTCAAGTTCGGGTAGCAACAAAGAAAGGCTCAAGATAGCGTGGAAGAGAGTCCACTTCAAGACAGCGTGGAGAGGTCTGAATAAAGGTCGAACTATTGTAGGGTATGCCGTCTAGGATGAAGGGCTGCTTCTGTAAATTTTTGTAGATGTTCTATGCTTGATGCAACTTTACTTTTATAACAGCAATCACATAAACAGTTAAGTAAAAATGTTGATAAAACATACCAGTGGATCTATAGAAGACAAACCAGAAACAGGAGAATGTGTTGGTTACGGCGGTCCGCAGGATGCTTCAACCAGCAAAGTCTTCTTGGTCGGCCAACCCAAAATGTGTCACAACAGTCCTCAAATCAATTATCTAGTCAACTCAAAGTCAACCCCAGAAAACTCAACACAGTCCAGAAAAAAGTCAACGCAGAGCAGCAACAATAAAGTCAACGCAGCTCCAACTTCAGTCAACCTTTTGACCTCGATTTTTGTGCCAATGAGTACGGCCTTCAAAAATCGAACTCTCCATGAAATTTCAGCTCAAATGGACCATGCGTTGACCAAAGTCAACGCTGGTCAAACTTGCCCAAAAACCCTAACTGCAGAAAATTTCGTCCAGAAACCCTAACTACAAAAATTTCGTCCTTTTTCCAGCTGCAGCTACTTCGTCCTTTTCCCACGTGAGAACTGCTTCCTAGATGCTCGTATCCAATGAGAAGTGTGTGGATGAGATGAGTGAAAATCTCTCCAACGTTGACTGTATTTATATCCATCATTGAGGTGTGTGACACATCTGTTGGGGATGTAAAACCTTAAGGCCGACCTGCACTTAAATTTATTATAAATAATAAATTCAAAATAAATGTTCTACTCATAAGATTAAAATCAATTTTATATCGATTTTACACGTCTCCGAAAGAGGAATCCAATACAAATATTGGAATCTTCATCTGAGCATCACAAGATGGAGTTTGTACCTAGTTGTCCAAATTTAACACTCCCTCTCAACTAGGGAGAACTCCATCCACCAGTGCAATCAAACATCGTGCGTCATCCCGCCGTAACTTGCTTTGCTGGCCTCTTTATTTCAGAACAGAAGTGGGTTAGTCACAAAGACATCATCCCCCCACTGACAAATTCAACCCAGAGGTCTGAAACCTCTATCGGACTCACAAAGAGTCTCCAACCAACCCTGAAGTTGGTTCATCTGACCCGAAGTTAGGCGGAGGTCCGAGACCTCACCAGACTTGATCCCAGATCAAGTGGTTGGATCGTGCCATCCTAGATAGAGAGTACAGCAATCTTTGATGCGTCCATCAGTCTTTGCTACTGGTCTCTAGCTTTTCCCATCTCATTGGCCAAATGAGAGGTACTTCCCATGAGCCCTGAACTCAATGGGTAGGATGCATACGAGGCACAGATAATGAGAGGTGAACCAACTCAATAATCACAACGGTGGGGTCCAAGCACACCAACAAGGTTTGGCAAGCCTAGCCTTGTGGCTGCTCATAGCTCCGAGAAGCTGTCCCCAAAGCCCCCCAGAGCTCCTCGAGCTCATCGTCCAACAAGACCCACATCATAGGGTCGTTCCACGATACCAAGTCTCTCACGGAAGGTTAGGAACTTGACCTTCCCCAAGGGCTTAGTGAGAATATCCGCGACCTGCTCATCAGTTCCTATATGATCGAGCCTTACGGCGCCTCGCTGTACCATATCCCGGATGAAATGATACCTGATATCAATATGCTTGGATCGGTCGTGGAACACAAGATTCTCGGTCAAGCGAATCCCACTCTGGTTATCACAGAGTATCACGGTGGTATCTAGCACATGTCCAAACAACTCACTAAAGAGCTTTCACAACCAAACTACTTCACAACAGGCCATACTTGCTGCAACGTATTCAGCCTCTGCGGTGCTCAAAGCCACCGACTTCTGCTTCCTGCTCATCCATGAAATCGAAGCAGAACCAAGATTGAAGCAGCATCCCGATGTGCTCTTACGATCCACCACACTGCCAGCCCAATCAACATCAGTATATCCACGGAGTGTCACGCTCCCGGCAATGTATCTCAGCCCATGGTTTATCGTGCCCCGAAGGTATCTCAGAAGATTCCTGGCACCAACCCAGTGAAAGTGATGAGGCTCAACCATCTGTTGACTCAAAGTGTTCACTGCAAAACATATATCTGGACGGGTGTTCACTAAGAACATCAGAGCCCCTACGAGTTGACGATACTCAGTAGGATTTGCCAATACGGGCCCAGCAGCGCTATCACTCAACTTCTTGAAATTGAGTTCCATTGGTGTTGACACGGACTTGCAATCCACCATACCAAATCTTTCCAGAAGTTTCACAATATATTTTCCTTGAGAAAGGAAAATCTCTCCAGGTCTCTGCCAGACCTCCAGGCCTAGGAAGTAGTGCATCAGTCCTAGGTCCTTCATCTCGAACTCAGCAGCGAGCTCCCTCTTGCATTGATGAATGAGAGGGTCAACACCTGTCAGGAAGAAGTCGTCCACATACAGCACCAGAATGAGAGGCTTCCCCTGGACAACCTTGAAGTAAAGGTTCGGATCAGCATTACTTTGAGTGAAGCCCAGCTTCATCAAGTAGCTATTTATCCTCCCGTACCAAGCTTTGGGTGCTTGCTTCAACCCATAGAGGGCTTTCTTGAACCTGCAGACATGAGTGTCCCGATCCTGGACTTCAAACCCTAGAGGTTGTTCTACATACACCTCTTCTTTTATTGCACCATGCAGAAAAGCGGTCTTGACATCCATCTGATGAAGACTCCATCCTTACGTAGCAGCAAGGGCTATGATTGATCGAATGGTGGTATATCGTGCCACAGGTGCAAATATGTCATCATAATCTATTCCTTCCTTTTGAGAGAAGCCACAGGCAACAAATCTTGCCTTGAACTTTTCAGCACTTCCATCGGATCCATGCTTGATCTTGTAGAGCCATTTCGCGGTGACAACTGATTTGTCCTTCGGTCTTGGAACCACATCCCAGACATCATTCTTCATTATGGACTCATATTCTTCGTGCATAGCATCCTTCCAGACTTGATGCTTTACGGCTTCCTCAAAAGATCCAAGTTCAAATTGTACAATAGTACTCATGGCAGCCAGATACCCTTGGTATCTACACGGCTTCTTGCTTTCTCGGAATGTCCCCCTCGGGGCAGCATGTCCCTCGGCATCTTCGAGAGTGTCCTTGAGCCATGATGGTCTCTTTCTCAGTGAAGGAGATGGATCGATTGGGTCCATTGGTCCTTCAACATCAGGCATTGTCTCATCTTGCGGTTCTTCTTGATTTCCAGGCCTTGCTTCATGATTTTCCTCAGATCTCGGAAGATATACTACTTTCTTCAGGGAAGCATCTTCGTCAAAAGTGACATCATGGCATATCTCTACTTCCCTTTGACCAGGTACATAGACTCTATAGGCCTTAGAGGTTTCGATGTAGCCCACAAACATTCCTTTCTTCCCAGAAGCATCCAGCTTACTTCTCTTTTCTTTTGGCACATGAAAATAAACAGGACATCCAAAAATTCTAAAATGTGAGACGTCAGGTTTCTTACCAAAGAAAACCTCTTCGGGAGTTTTGGAGTCCAGGGCGGAATGAGGGCATCGGTTTTGAATGTATACAGCAGTATTCGCAGCTTCTCCCCACAGAAACTTCGGTAGACCCTGGTCACATAGCATGGCACGGGCAGCTTCCACAATGGTCATGTTCTTTCGTTCAGCAACGCCATTCTGCTCAGGAGTATAGGCAGTAGTAGTCTCCCTCTTAATGCCAGCTTCTCTGCAAAAGTCCTTGAACTCATTTGACTCATATTCAATGCCATTGTCGGTCCTCAAAATCTTGATCTTCTTCCCTGTCATATTTTCCACCAAGGCTTTGAAGGTACGGAACCACATGAAAGCCTCATCCTTCTTCTTCAAGAAGTATATCCAGGTTTTGTGGGAGAAGTCATTAGTGAATGTCATATAGTAAGAACATCCTCCTAGGGATGTCACGGGTAGCATACCAGATAGATCAGAATGGACCAGTTACAAAATATCAGATGTCTTTGTGACACTTGAGGGGAAAGGTCCCCTTGTATGCTTTCCTTCGGCACAACCCTTACATACATCTTCATGATTATTTCCAAAATCAGGCATCCTTGTCACCACCTTCCTTGCTTCGGAAAGGGCCTTGTAATGAAGGTGTCCAAACCTCCAGTGCCATAGTTCAATTTGTCGGATAGTATCACATGTCATAGCTCCTAGTGGACTTCCTTCAACCTAGTAGAGTCTTCCAACTCTAAAACCAATCACAATAGCTTCCTTGAGATTCTTCTTCCACATGCGCACCTTTCCATCGGTGAATGCCACATTGACGCTTTGTCTTCGATGGCTGACATAGACACAAGGTTCTTCTTCAATTTTGGTACATAGAGTACATCCTGCAAATGTAGGACTTGTCCTTGAGACAAGTGAAGGGTCACAGTCCCTATCCCTTTCACGGGATATGTGGCATTATCTTCAAGGATAATTTCCAGATTAGTATCCTTCTCAACCATGTCAGAGAGTGCTTCCTTGAACCCAGTGATGTGTCTTGAGGCACCACTATCTATCAGCCAGACATCCATAGTGTCGGGCGGGGGAGCAGCAGAGAGGGCAGATACAAGAATGTATTCATTTCTTTTATCAACAACATTTGACTCCTCATACCTGGAGTTTCTAGACCTTTTGAAAGGTTGATTGTTTCCGCCATAGGGAGCCTTCCTCTTTCCTTTGGACCTATTGTTTCTTTGATTTCCATTCCTCCGGTTGTTGTTGTTGTCATCACTATCGAGAGAATCCTTCTTGAAAGGACATTCTCTAGCATGATGACCTGGCCTATGACAAATGAAACACTTGCCCTTCTTTCCTTGGGCCCCTGCTCTTCCTTTGTTCTTTGGACCACCAGAGTTCTTCTTTCTAGAATGAGCAGCGTAGGCAGCATTTCTGTCATTTTCGTATTCCTTCATTCTTGTCTCTTCTTGCATGCATCTTGATAGTAGCTCGTCAAAGTTAGGAATTGTATTATTATTGAGAATGGTAGTGTTGAATACTTACCATTCATATGGGAGCCCTCCAAGTGCGGTGAGTACCATCTCACGATCGGCTATTGTCTCCCCAATAGCCAGCAGATTGTTCCTGATCTCGGTCAATTTCAGAAAGTATGTTTGGACATACTCATCCCTGCCTTTCTTCAGATTCTTCAATTGATTCTTGAAGAATAGCACTTGGTTTGCATTGTTTACTTTGAACATTTGTATCAACTTATCATACATCTCCTTGGATGTGCCTAACTCAGATATGTAGGAAACCAGACTTTTATGTATGGATTCCCTGATCATTAGCTTTGTTTTGATCTCCCCCTTCTTATACTTGGTTTTAGCAGCAGCAGTAGTAGTGGATGGAGGTTCTTGTATCTTACCCAGTACATAGTCCATGAGATCATGGTCTTCCAATTTGAGATCTAATATCATCTTCCAAGCATGGAAGTCATCCCTTCCAGTCAGCTTGTCATCCTCCTTGAAGCCATAACTTGTGGAACTCATTTTTCTCAGTTGATGATTGTTATAAGTTAGGGCTTGTCTTCACCTCAGCTCTGATTCCATGTAAATTTTTGTAGATGTTCTATGCTTGATGCAACTTTACTTTTATAACAGCAATCACATAAACAGTTAAGTAAAAATGCTGATAGAACATACCAGTGGATCTATAGAAGACAAACCAGAAACAGGAGAATGTGTTGGTGCGTTATGGCGATCAGCAAGATGCTTCAACCAGCAAAGTCTTCTTGGTCGGCCAACCCAAAATGTGTCACAACAGTCCTCAAATCAATTATCTAGTCAACTCAAAGTCAACCCCAGAAAAGTCAACACAGTCCAAAAAAAAGTCAACGCAGGACAACAACAATAAAGTCAATGCAGCTCCAACTTCGGTCAACCTTTTGACCTCGATTTTTGTGCCAATGAGTATGGCCTTCAAAAATCGAACTTTCCACAAAATTTCAGCTCAAACGGACCATGCGTTGACCAAAGTCAACGCTGGTCAAACTTGCCCAGAAACCCTAACTGCAGAAAATTTCATCCAGAAACCCTAACTGCAAAAATTTCGTCCTTTTTCCAGCTGCAGCTACTTCGTCCTTTTCCCACGTGAGAACTGCTTCTTAGATGCTCGTATCCAATGAGAAGTGTGTGGATGAGATGAGTGAAAAGCTCTCCAACGTTGACTGTAATTATATCCATCATTGAGGTGTGTGACACATCTGTTGGGGGTGTAAAACCTTAAGGCCGACCTGCACTGAAATTTATTATAAATAATAAATTCAAAATAAATATTCTGCTCATGAGATTAAAATCAATTTTATATCGATTTTACACCTCTCTGAAAGAGGAATCCAATACAAATATTGGAATCTTCATCTAAGCATCACAAGATGGAGTTTGGACCTAGTTGTCCAAATTTAACATTCAGGGGCAAAACAAATCCGAGAAGGGTTGTCTTAAGGGCCAGTTTGCTGGACTAGTTGGCCGAGGAACAGACATGCTAAACGCTGTTATATGTGGGTAGTTTGAAGGCTATTACCGATGTAAGGAAGCCATCTGAGGTAGGTCGCAGGCCTAGCCTCCCAAATCAGGGCAGCGTGAAGGGTTCTTGGGCTGTAACGTGCCCAGAACATCAACTTGCATGAAGAGGAGCCTTCCTTGCCTAGGCCACAAGCTAGGACGAGGTTGTTAGGTGATTGTGTAAGGGTTGGTTGCAGCATAAACTTGCCTTAACTAGATGTCACGAACAACAAGAAACAAACACGTATGCAGCATTAGCAAGTTCTCTTTGTCTCACAGAGATAGGCTACCACAAGGAGGAGGATAAGGAGTCTTCCAGCTCTTGTTTGTGTGGTTGTTTCATCTAGCAAGAGACCGAGTAACCTCAGGAGCTTCGCAGGTCTGTTTGGGCTGCATAGAGATAAGGAGAAGTGACAACATATTGGTGTGATAGGCCACTGACCTTATCAACCTAAACTAGGGATAGCGTGGGAGTGTTTGGGGCTGCAAAATGCCCAGAACTTCAGCCCTAGGGACCAGCGAAGGGCAGCATAGAGTATGCCTAAAAGAGGCTGAGATTACTGAAGATACAGCAGACTCTTAAGGGTTGTGTGTAGGGCTTGTCACCTGAGTTCAAGGAGAGCATCACGCTGCAGATTGGTGACTATTTTGAAGGGCTGGAAGCTACAGGATAACTGTGGTGTTAGGCTGCAGGGCATAGCACATAGCTGGGCCAAAATTAGAGGGTTGTCAAGGGTGGACAGCAACCTAAGGAGACAGTGTGGCATTGGAGGAACCCCTCCAAGGTGAACCACAACCCCAGAAGGGCTTGTTTGCTCACTGTGTGGTGAAACTGGGGCTGCAGTACGTGCCCTAAACAGGAGTGCAGTGAACTAACAGTGCAAACATATTACAGCAGTGTCTTGTGGAGGCGTGTTGGGTCCATGATTTGTGGGCCAGTGTTTGGATCATGTGTTTGTCATCTTTGTGATGTGCTAAGGTGACAAGGTGCCTTAGACTTGTTGTCATAAAGGACCTTGTACAACAGAAAGTGGGCTCACTTGGCAATTCATGATTGGATCATTAGCAAGCGTTCTGATGAGGGCAACAGGACTAGAGATATCTAAATTTGCTACGCTGATAGAATGGCAGCATATGCTGTTGTATTAGGGAGCCACTAGCACTAAAGATAGTCCATGTTGTGACAAGGTACGTATGACTATGTTTGAAGTGGTCACCGTCTATGGATTGCACGACTTTCTGTTGCAAAGAAGATATTATTCCGAGCATGCAGATCAAATCTGTAGATTGCATGAATTGTATGTTTAGCGACACTCAGTCCAGAAAACAGAGCTTGTCATGCAAGCTTCAACAGTTCAAGAGCTGTCTAGAAAGTATTGTCTAGTCAACAAGGCAACATATCAGAATGACATAGAAGGCCTAATGGCCTAGGAGTTGTGTACTCAGAACTGAATGATGCACCAACTGAGGGTCGCATATGTGTAAAGGAAGCTAGAAAAGCTCTATCCCTAAGTGGCCCAAATCTGGACATAAACAAAGGAACACATGTAACATGTATTAATGACTTGAGGGGCAGTGCAGTGCCTCTTCTAACAGTATTATGATATTGTCACAGTTGATTAGTGACAATGGTTGTGAACCAGCATATACCTGAACTTAATCTAATCGCAATGACCTTAGAAAGTGCCTTGTCCAGATTTATCCTATTGGATGATTGAGGCAGAAACATTGATGAACAGGAGTACCATTATGACTGTGCTGGATCTGCATGCACTGACATAAAGAAAGGACAACTCTGTGATTGGAACATCTGTATGATTGGTTCCTAGATCTGTGCAATTTAAGAGACAAATTGCAGATTTGAGATCTGAAGATTTGTAGCCTCAAATCAGTCAACTATTAAACTATAGTTGGGCAGATCTGTACATAAGAAGCAGTGCAGGATGAAATACCAGATGTGGTAGATGAAGCCCTCGAGTGTAGAATCATGAGAGAATGAATCATGATTAGATCCCTAGTTCTGTGGGTTGTTGTAAAGAAAATCTTAGAGGGTTGGTTAAGGAAGCTAAAGCAGATCTCCACAGATCATCAGGTAATTGTTGTAAGCTTGAAATCTTCAATTTTGTTAATGATGAAGAAAAATAGTAATGGTCGTTCAAAAGGTATCTCCGTATCCACATTTTTAAGGAGCTAAATCTGTTATTCTATGTCGTTGTCATTATGACAGTCACAGAGACAGACACCCATGTTTACGAGATTCATATTTGCAGTTACAGAGTAATAATAAACTTGAAGTGTGAACTGAGAACTTTTTGCAGCCTTCAGTCACGTTGTTGGAGTCTTGAACCATGATCAGCAAAGCCTATTTGGATGGCCTTGACCGTGGGAGAATAAGACCCCTTTTCCAAGTTGGTGTCTGGGATGCCCTCATTTAAAATAAATGCCTTATCTCGAGAGAGAAGCTGGCATTAAGAGGGAGAATACATTTGTATATGCTCCTGAGCCAATTTCATTGTTGAATGAAAGAAGATCCTCATGGCTCAAAGACATATGGCTTCAGAGGGGGAAATTTCGAAAGAAAACCAAGAAGCCATATAAATACCAGGGGTATCTAGCTGCCATGAGTACAATATGAGCCTGGATCATTTGAAAAAACAGGAAAGCATCAAAGTCTGCAAGGATGTGAGGGTGATGTCTAGGATATGGTTCCTAGACCACAGATCAAAGCTATTGTCACCTCAATATAAGATCAAGCATGGATCTGATGGGAAAATGTGTTGCCTGAAGGTACTGATTATTATTGGACCTATAATCTATTATTTCCCTTACTGCTACAGATGGATGTAAAGACCGTTTTTTTTGTGGCATGGTGCGATAAAGGAAGGGGTGTATGTGGAGCAACCTCTGGGATTCAAAGTCTAGGATCGGGACACCCATGTTTGCAGGTTGAAGAAAGCCCTCTATGGGTTGAAGCAAGCACCCAGAGCTTGGTACAAGAGAATAGATAGCTACCTGATGAAGCTGGGCTTCACTTGTAGTAATGTTGATCCGAACCTTTACTTCAAGGTTGATAGAGAGAAGCCTCTCATTTTGGTGTTGTATTTGGACGACCTCTTCCTGGTAGGTGCTGACCCTCTCATTCATCAGTGTAAGAGGGAGCTCGCTGTTGAGTTCGAGATGAAGGACCTGGGACTGATGCCTAGGACCGAAAGTCTGGCAGAGACTTGGCAAGATTTTCCTTTCTCAAGGAAAATACATTATGAAGCTTCTGGTATGGTGGACTGTAAGTCTGTGTCGACACCGATGAAGCTCAACTTTAAGAAGTTGAGTGGCAACGTTGCTGGGCCCGTGTTAGCAAACCCTACTAAGTATCGTCGACTCATAGGGGCTCTGATGTTCTTAGTGAACACCCGTCCGGACATATGTTGTGCAGTGAACACTTTGAGGCAACACATGGTTGATCATAACATTCATTGGGTTGGCGCGAAGAAACTCTTGAGATATCTTTGTGGCACGATAAACCATGGGCTGAGGTACACTGTTGGGAGCATGACACTCCTTGGACATATTGATGTCGATTGGGCTGGCAGTGTGGTGGATCGTAAGAGCACATCTGAATGCTACTTCACAAGTAGAACTGCTTCGGGCAGGAAAAGGAAGTCGGTAGCCTTGAGCACCACTGAGGTCGAATACACTGCAGGATGTATGGCCCGTTGTGAAGTGACTTGGTTGTGAAACCTCTTCAGTGAGTTGTTCGAGCATGTGCTAGATGCCACCGTTATCCTTTGTGATAACAAGAAGGGGATTCATTTGTCATAGAATCCCAGGTTCCACGATTGATCCAAGCATGTTGATGGTTGGTACCACTTTATCCGAGATATGGTACAGCGAGGCGCCGTAAGGCTCGATCATATAGGAACTGACGAGCAGGTCGCGGATATTCTCACAATGCCCTTGGGGAAGGTCATGTTCCTAACCTTCTGTGAGAATATTGGAATCATGGAACGACCCTATTCTGAGGGTCTTGTTGGACAATGAGCTCTATGAGCTCCAAGGGGGTTTTGGGGATAGCTTTGGTGTTATAAGCAACCATAGGGCTAGGCTTGGCAAACCTAGTTGTTGTGCTTCTACCCCACCGTGATGATATTGAGATGGTTTACCTCTCTGATTTGTGCCCCATATGCATCCTACCCATGGAGTTTCAGACTCATGGGAAGTACCTCTCATTTGGCCAATGAGGTGGGAAATGTGAATAGAGACCATAGCAAGACCGATGGATGCATCAAAGATTGTCATACTCTCTATGTTTAGGACGGCACGTATCCAAAAAGTTGATCTGGGATCAAGTTTAGTGAGGTTTCGGACCTCCAACTGACTTCGGGTCAGTGAAACTTACTTTGGGTTAGTATATGACTCTCTTGAGTCCTAGTGAGGTTTCAGATCTCCAACTGACCTCGGGTCGGTGAAACTAACTTTGGGTTAGTATATGACTCTCTTGAGTCCTAGTGAGGTTTCGAACCTACAACTGACTTCCGGTCAGGTAAACCAACTTCGGGTTGGTATGAGACTCTTTGTGAATCCTCTAGAGGTTTCGGACCTCTAGGCTGAATCTATCAGTCAGGTATGATGTCTTTGTGACTGACCCACTTATGTTCTGAAATAAAGAGGCCAACAAAGCAAGTTACGGCGGGATGACGCACGATGTTTGGATTGCACTAGTGGATGGAATTCTCCCTAGTTGAGGGGGAGTGTTAAAATTGAACAACTAGGTCCAAACTCCGAGTTGTGATGCTCATATGACGATCCCAATATTTTTATTGGATTCCTCTTTCGGAGAGGTGTAAGATTGATCTAAAGATCATCTCGATCGGATGAGCAGAACATGGACTTTGAATTTATTCCACTTATGTGCTAGGTCGGCCTGGAACATAATATAGACTTAAATGTCCTAAAGAGCGTGTCACACACCCCCAATGATGCCTATATAATGGAGAGACTTAGAGTTCATTATACACACATTGCGTGGAGGATTTTCTTCTCTCTTGATGGCATGGAGCTGCATTCTTGGTGATGCGTATTTGTGTTTGGGTTGTACTGGGGTTATGTGTGACACGCTTGGTTGAATGACCTATTGGAGACTTTGCTGGTAGAAGCATCCTGCTGATCGTCGTAACGCCACCATTCATTATCTCTGTTTTGGCTTGTCTTCCATCAATCTATTTCTATGTTCTATCTGCTTCAGTATTGTGTGCTCTAATCTGAAATGGCATAGAACATGTTCTAAAATTGACAATTATGAAGAATGATGTCTAGGATGTGGTTCCGAGACTGGAGGACAAAGTTGTTGTCACCTCGAAATGGCTCTATAAGATCAAGCATGGATCTTATGGTAGTGCTGAAAAGTTCAAAGCAAGATTTGTTGCCCGAGGCTTCTCTCAAAAGGAAGGAGTAGACTATGATGATATATTTGCACCTGTGGCCTGATATACCACCATCCAAGCTATCATAGCCCTTACTGCTACGCTAGGATGGAATCTTCATCAGATGGATGTGAAGACCACCTTTCTACATGGTTCGATAAAGGAAGAGGTGTATGTGGAGCAACCTCTGGGTTCGAAGTCCAGGATAGAGACACTCATATATGCAAGTTGAACAAAGCACTCTATGGGTTGAAGCAAGCCGCTAGGGCTTGGTACAAGAGAATAGATAGCTACTTGATGAAGCTGGGCTTCACTCGTAGTAATGTTGATTTGAACCTTTACTTCAAGGTTGATAGAGAAAAGCCTCTCATTCTGGTTCTCTATATGGACGATCTCTTCCTGACAGGTGTTGACCCTCTCATTCATCACTGAAAGAGGGAGCTCGCTTTTGAGTTCGAGATGAAAGACCTAGGAGTGATGCATTACTTCCTAGGCTTGGAGTTCTGGCAGAGACCTGGCTAGATTTTTCTCTCTCAAGGAAAATATATTGTGAAACTGCTGGAACGATTTGGAATAGTGGACTGTAAGTTCGTGTCGACACCGATGGAGCTCAACTTTAAGAAGTTGAGTGGAAGCGATGTTGGGCCCATGCTAGCAAATCCTACCGAGTATCGTCAACTCGTAGGGGCCCTGATGTTCTTAGTGAACACCCGTCCAGACATATGTTTTGTAGTGAACACATTGAGTCAACACATGGTTGATCCTCATCACTTTCATTGGGTTGGTGCCAAGAATCTGTTGAGATATCTTCGGGGCACGATAAACCATGGGCTGAGATACACTGTCGGGAGTTTGAAACTCCATGGATATATTGATGTTGATTGGGCTGGCAGTGTGGTTCGATAAAGGAAGAGGTGTATGTGGAGCAACCTCTGGGTTCGAAGTCCAGGATAGAGACACTCATATATGCAAGTTGAACAAAGCACTCTATGGGTTGAAGCAAGCCCCTAGGGCTTGGTACAAGAGAATAGATAGCTACTTGATGAAGCTGGGCTTCACTCGTAGTAATGTTGATTTGAACCTTTACTTCAAAGTTGATAGAGAAAAGCCTCTCATTCTGGTTCTCTATATGGACGATCTCTTCCTGACAGGTGTTGACCCTCTCATTCATCACTGAAAGAGGGAGCTCGCTTTTGAGTTCGAGATGAAAGACCTAGGAGTGATGCATTACTTCCTAGGCTTGGAGTTCTGGCAGAGACCTGGCGAGATTTTTCTCTCTCAAGGAAAATATATTGTGAAACTGCTGGAAAGATTTGGAATAGTGGACTGTAAGTTCGTGTCGACACCGATGGAGCTCAACTTTAAGAAGTTGAGTGGAAGCGATGTTGGGCCCGTGCTAGCAAATCCTACCGAGTATCGTCAACTCGTAGGGGCCCTGATGTTCTTAGTGAACACCCGTCCAGACATATGTTTTGTAGTGAACACATTGAGTCAACACATGGTTGATCCTCATCACTTTCATTGGGTTGGTGCCAAGAATCTGTTGAGATATCTTCGGGGCACGATAAACCATGGGCTGAGATACACTGTCGGGAGTTTGAAACTCCATGGATATATTGATGTTGATTGGGCTGGCAGTGTGGTGGATCACAAGAGCACATCTAGATGTTGCTTCACACTTGGGTCTGCTTCGATATCTTGGATGAGCAAGAAGAATTCGGTGGCTATGAGAACCGTTGGGCCGAATACATTACAGCGTGTATGGCCTGTTGTGAAGCAGTTTGGTTGTGAAATCTCTTCAGTGAGTTGTTCGGGCATGTGCTAGATACCACTGTTATCCTTTGTGATAACCAGAGTGGGATTCGTTTGTCAGAGAATCCCGTGTTCCACGATCGATCCAAGCATATTGATATCAAGTACCACTTTATCCGGGATATGGTATAGCGAGGCACTGTAAAGCTTGATCATATAGGAACTGATGAGCAAGTCGCAGATATTCTCACAAAGCCCTTGGGGAAGGTCAAGTTCCTAACCTTCCGTGAAAATCATAGAATCGTGGAACGACCCTATTCTAAGGGCCATGTTGGACAATGAGCTCTGGGAACTCCAGGAGTCTTTGGGAATAGCTTCTTGGAGCTATAAGCAACCACAGCGCTAGGCTTGCCGAACCTGTTGGTGTGCTTCTGTCAAACCAGGAGGTAACTCCTCAAATCAGAGTGTGTATTAGCTGAAGAATATACATGCATTTATACATGGAGGTGAGGCTATTGGGATTCATCTCCCAATGACTCTTGGCCTTCCTTATTTCCTACTATTTATTTATTATACAAAATTACATATCCACACCCATCCCATAGGATTAGGTGTCAACATTTCCCCCTTTAATCCGAAGGGATGTTGGTGAGTCCAAGCATCGATCTGAACTTTTCAAACTTTTCTCTTCCAAGTGCTTTGGTGAAGATGTCAGCAATTTGCTAATTTGTGGAACAATGATGTAGATGGATGGTTTTGGCCTGAACATGATGTCGAATTAGATGGTAATTTGTATTGATGTGCTTTGCTCGATCATGGAACTTTGGGTTCTTGGCCAACTTTATTGCAGAAGTGTTGTCGATCATGAGTGGAGTGGAATACATTTGTTTCATCTGCAAATCTTCCAGGATCTTCCGGAGCCACACAATTTCTTTTGTTGCTTCAGCTGCTGCCACATATTCTGCCTCGGTCGTGGAATCTGCTGGAACTGACTATTTGCGTGATCTCCATGAGACAGCTCCTGATCCAAGACTCATGGTGTAACCTGTAGTAGACACCCCTATTTCTTTGTCGCCATCAAAGTCTGAATCAGAGTATCCGATCAAGCTGAAGTCGCCTACCTGTGTGTATTTGAGTCCAAAGTCTTGAGTCCCCTTCAAGTACCTTAACACTCTTTTTGCAGCAGATCAATGTCCTTCACAAGGTTTTTGCATGAACCTTGAGAGGATTCCAACAGCAAATGAAATGTCAGGTCTGGTGGTGGTCAGGTAGATAAGACTTCCTACAAGCTGTCTATACTTAGTTGCATCCTCAAATTCCTTCCCTTCAATAGATGTGAGCTTCAAGTTTTGTTCCATTGGAGTGGTTAAGGGATTACATTCGTCCATGCCAAACTTGTTCAAGAGATCTCCAACGTACTTCTTTTGAGAAAGAAATATAAATTTAGGATGTTGAATTACTTCAATACCCAGATAGTAATGAACATGACCCAAATCAGTCATTTCAAAACCTTTCTTCAATTCTTTCTTCATGGATGCAATATAGCTCTCATTGTTCCCTGTTATCAAAAGATCATCTACATATACCACAAGATATACAACTTTTTTTCCAACTTTCTTAACAAACAAAGTTGCATCATCAAGATCAAAATGTTTGAAGTCAAGTTTCAGAAGATGCTCGGTTAACTTCTCATACCAGGCTCGTGGTGCTTGCTTGAGGCCATACAAGGATTTTATAAGCTTGCAAACTTTGTGTTCTTGACCCTTTACAACAAATCCTTCTGGCTCGGACATATAAACTTTCTCCTTTAGATCTCCATTCAAAAAGGTTGTTTTTACATCCATCTGATGGACTTTCCATCCATTCTGAGCTGCTAGGGCAAAGAGAGTCCGGATGGTGGTCCATTTTGCTGTGGGAGCAAAAGTTTCTTCATAATCAATTCCTTCTTTTTGTGCAAAACCTTTTGCCACAAGCATGGCCTTGTGCTTGTCAAGTGAGCCATCTGCTTTATACTTGTTCTTGTAGACCCATTTACAGCCAATTGGTTTCGTTCCCAAAGGCGGATCAACCAGCTTCCAAGTGCCATTCTTTATCAAGGCATCATACTCCTTCTGCATCGCTTCTTTCCATTCATCATGAGAAGCGACTTCTTTGAAGGAAGTTGGTTCATGATCTGTAGACAAACTCAATTCACAGTTATAAGAAATATCCATATCAACAGGAGAATCAGAATTATCTACATCACCTTCGATTTGTTGAGTGGAACTTCTTGTTCCCGTTTTTCCAACCTCATCAGGATGAACATTCTCCAGTGTCTTTGTCAGCCATTTGGGAGGACCTTTCTGAGATGGCCCAGGCTGGTCATTTGACTGAGTTGGGAATGATTCAAGATTCAATCTCCCAATTATGTCAATCACATCATCCAATGTGTCATCCATGGTTGTTTCTTCATGTGGGGGAGAGAGTGCTTCAGGACATGATTCCACAGTTTGATTCAATATCGGAATCCCCCCTTCAAGATGTGGAATCACATTATCAAATTCTTGGAAGGACTTTGCATGTGTGAATCTATCCAAGCGATCAAGTTGCCGCTCAACAACCTTGTCACTCTTGGAAGATTCAAGGAATATGACATCTCTTGCTATCACAAACTTCTTATTTGCTTCATCATAGAGACGATATCCTTTGGAGGTATTGGAGTACCCCAAGAAGATACATTTTCTGCTTCTAGCACCAAGTTTGTTGCTTTGACCCTTGGGTATCAAGGCATAACAGGTGGACCCAAAGACCCTGAAATGTTTTACCGAAGGAATGTGGCCATGCCACATTTCAAAAGGAGTTTTGTTTCTAATTGCACTTGAAGGACACCTATTCTTTATGTAAACAGAACTGCATCAGCCCAAAACATCAATTTCACATTCTTGAAGGATAACATGGAGCAAACCATATTTAAAATAGTTCTGTTCATTCTTTCAGCTACATCGTTCTGTTGGGGATTATATGGCACAGTTGTTTGATGTTTGATTCCATGTTGACGAAGATAATTTTCAAATTCGTTTGAAGTGTATTCTTTTCCATTATCAGTACGTAGAGAGCCAATATGTGTTTGTGCATCATTTTCAATCTATGCATGAAAATTCTTGAAAGTTTGAAAAGCATCAGACTTATTCTTCAGTAAGTAAATCCAACACATTCTGGTGTAGTCATCAATAAATGTCATCATGTATTTGTTTCCATTTGCAGAAGCAATAGGCATAGGGCCACATAAATCCGAATGAACAAGTTCAAGTTTCCTATGTGCTCTTGAGTGTGAATCATGAAATGGCTGTTTGCTATGCTTTCCTAGAATACATGCATCACATTCCTTAGGTTTTCTAGGAATTGTAGGCAGTCCATCAACACCAATTTTCTTCAACAAACGAAGGCTGTCATAATTTAAGTGTCCAAATCTAGCATGCCATAAAAGACTTGATGGAAATGTACCTTCATCATGATATGAACTGAATGCAAAGTTTTGAGCATGAGCAGATGAACCTTTCAGCTTCAAAAGTCTCCCTTCTTCTATTCCCTCCATGACAAGTGAGTGATTTGATGCTGATCTGACCTCTGCCTTGCCATCAAACAAGTGAACTGAGTGTCCTTGCTGCCGGATTTCGATCAGGGACAGCAAGTTTCTCTTCAACTCTGGGAGGTATAGAACCTCATGTAGGATATGATCAGGAAGACCAGGCAGTTTAACCTGACTGTGCCAAGCCCTGATGGCTTGAGTTTGGATTTATCTGCGAAATATACTGCTCCATCAACTTTGTCAGTGAATTCTTCAAAAAAATCTTTTCTAAATGTCATGTGACATGTTGCTCCTGAATCTAGCAACCAATCATCTCTCCATGAAGTAAATGAAACATCAAATAGGTTCTCAGTTACTCCATTGTTACAATGTGCTAGAACAGAATGAGTTGATTCAGGTGCTTTACCTTTGTCTTTGTCATTAGTTTTACCTTTGTCTTGATTTCTTTGCTGCTGAATTTTCTCCCAATGTGTGTCAGATTGTCTGCCCCCCTTTTCTCTGAAGTTTCTTCTTCCTCTTCGTTTTCTGCCATTTCTTTCTCTGGATGAATCTAAAGCATGGCTCTTTTCTCTATGTGCCAAGTATGCAACCTCTTCAGAAGATGAAGGGACTGTCATTTTCTTTTGAAGGAGGAAAAAAAAACTTTGCTGGAAAATTTCTTTTGAAGGAGAGAAAACAAAAAAAAACTCTTTGCTAAACACTGAATTCTGCACCAAAAAAAATATATAATTTTTTTTTTGTTTGAAGAAAGGGACTTTATATGGATATTGTGTTATGGAGGCGGTATTGAATATATGAATGGGGCGGTAATATGGTGGGATGGTATATGAATGGGAGAATAGAGTGGGGAGGGGGCGGTATAGTTAACTGAATGGTGGAATTATCACCATGTAACTACAGCGTGGAGGGCATATGGTATATATATGCAGAGACAGCGCTGTATACAAGTGGTGACGGCGTGTTGACAAGTGGTGGAGCGGACTGTCTTGGAGCGGACTGTATATAGTGTGCGGACAGCGTGTTGTACATGGAGTAGCGTGGGCAGTATTGTAAACATGGAGCGGTATTCTATATGCAGTGGAGGGCGGTATTATTTTGAAGGGCGAACAGTGGTAGCCGAATATCATAGGAGAGACTGTATATAGTTTGGATAGAGGGCGGTATGACAACGCAGTATTATATATGGTGCAACGGTATGACTATGTTGATATATAAATGGAGGCGGAGACAGCGTATTATATTAAGAGAGGGCGGAAATATAACAGAGGGAGCGGTATTAAAAGTTGGGAATGTGACAGCGTGGAGGTATTATACAACGCAGACAGTGTATTATACATGTGATATGACAGAGCTGTGGAGGGCGTAGTGGTATAAGTGGAGTGTAAATATACAAACAGCGTTGGAGCGCCGACAGGAGGTAATATATGACTGTGTATTATTACAGCGCGTTATAATGGAGAGGAAAGGCGGTATTTAGCAATAGACAGCGTTGTGTTGTATTATGAATATGGCAAAGCGCTGTATGGAATAGTGTATTATGTATTCGTTATATGAATGCTGGACAGACAGTCGATTATGCAGTGATATATAAATGCTGGACAGACAGTCGTATATAAAAGCTGGACAGACAGTGGTAACATATATGGGATTATGCAGTGATATAAATGGTGGTCGAGGGCGTAAGTCTTGCAGGGAGGAAGAAAGGGGCGTAGAGGAATTAAGGCGTGAGGGAAGTGTGAGGAAGAGAGCATTGGAGAGAGGGAGGCCGAAAGGCCGTTACAAAAAATCTGGAATGGCAGAGTTGCAGTACTGCAAAATTGCAGAGTGGCAGGTATCTGCTGGAACTGCAAATTGCAGAATCTTCAGGAGTTGCAGGAGCTGCAAATGTCAGAGTTGTGCAGAGATAAAAAAAAATGCAGAGTTACAGTATAGCAATTTAGTAGGAGCAGCAAAAACTATTATTAAAAACTGACTGAGCAAAGGAGAGGGAGTTACACCACAGGCAAAAATGCCAATAGTGGGACTGGCTCTGATACCATGTCAAACCAGGAGGTAACTCCTCAAATCAGAATGTGTATTAGCTGAAGAATATACATGCATTTATACATGGAGGTGAGGCTATTGGGATTCATCTCCCAATGACTCTTAGCCTTCCTTATTTCCTACTATTATTGATTATACAAAATTACATATCCACACCCATCCCATAGGATTAGGTGTCAACATTTGCCCCACCGTTATGATATTGAGTTGGTCCACCTCTCTTTGATCTGTGCCACGTATGCATCCTACCCATTGAGTCTCAGACTCATGGGAAGTACCTCTCATCTTGGCCAATGAGGTGGGAAAAGCTAGAGACTAGTAGCAAAACCGATGGACGCATTGGAGATTGTTGTACTCTCTGTCAAGGATGGCACGTGTCCAACCACTTTATCTAGGATCAAGTCTAGTGAAGTTTCGGACCTCCAACTGACTTCGGGTCAATTAAACCAACTTTGGGTTGGTAGGTGACTCCTTTGAGTCCTATAGAGGTTTCGGACCTCTGCGCTAATTTTGTCAGTCAGAAGTGATGTCTTTGTGACTCATCTTTTTGTTTTGAAATAAAGAAGCCAACAAAGCAAGTTATGGCGGGATGACGCACGATGTTTGGATGGCACAGGTGGATGGACTTCTCCCTAGTTGAGAGGGAGCGTTAATTTTGGGCAACTAGGTCGAAACTCCATGTTGTGATGTGAAGATGACGATGCCAATATTTTTATTGGATTCCTCTTTCGGAGAGGTGCAAGATCGATCTAAATATCATCTTAATCCAATGCACACAACATTTATTTTGAATTAATTCCACTTATGTGCAAGGTCGGCCAGAATTGTAATGTAGGCTTGAAGCCCCAACAGATGTGTCACATACCCTCACTGATGGATATATATAGGTTAACGTTGGAGGTCATTTTCACCATCAATCATCACACATTCTCTCTCTGCATCTGATTGGTTCGATCATCACCTTGGAGGCTCCTCTTCACTCACATGTGGGAAAAAGCAGCAACTAGGATTTTGGACTGTTCTAGGGTTTCCAACGCATAATTGACCAGTGTTGACTTTGGTCAACGTTTGGTCAAATTGACCTGAAACTCTCCCTAAACTTCGGTCTCCTCAATCCGCATTTTTTAGCACAAAAACTGAGGTTGGAGGTTGACTTTGACTTGGCTGCGTTGACTTTTTGTTGTTATTGTTTTGCGTTGACCATTGATTGGATAGCATTGACTTTTGTTGACTTTGGGTTCACTGTTGTAGAAGTTATCCGAGAGGGTTGTGCGACACATTCTAGTTGGCTAACCGTGAGGAGACTTTGCTGGTTGAAGCATCCTATTGACCGTCGTAACGTACCACAACACATATATTTTGCTAATCAAGTTAAGTGTATTTTTTGGCTTGTCTTTCGTTGATCTATTGGTATGTTCTATCAGCATTTTACTTTCATGTTTATGTGATTGCTATTTGATATCGGGTATAAAAGTAAAGTTGCGTCAAGCATAGAACATCTACAAAAATTTACATGGTATCAGAGCTAAGATGAAGACAAAGCCCAAGTTTGTATTGAGAGCAATCACTGAAGAAGTAGCATTTTTCAAGGACCCATGGGTACCTCAAATTATAATGGCTTCAAAGCTGATGACAAGTTGACTGGCAAGGCTGACTTTCATGCTTGGAACATGTCTTTGGATTTAATGTTGGAAGACCAAGATGTCATGGACCATGTGAGGGTAAAATCCAAGAGCCTCCATCATCTGCACCTGCTGCCACCAAGTCAAAGTATAAGAAAGGGGAAATCAAAGCAAAGTTGATCATCCAGGATTCGATCCATAAGAGTTTGGTTGCCTACATCTATGAGCTGCGCACATCTAAGGAGATGTATGATAATTTGGTCAATATGTTCAGGGCCAACAATGCAAATCAAGTCCTTTTTTTAAGAACCAATTGAAGAATCTTAAGAAAGGCAGGGATGAATCCATTCAATCTTATTTTTCAAAGTTGATCGAGATCAGAAATAATCTTCTGGCCATTGGGGAGACAATAGCTGATCGAGAAATGGTTCTCACCGCACTTGGAGGTCTCTCCTCTGAATGGCATGTATTCATTACTACCAGTCTCAATAACAATGTGATTCCTAATTTTGACGAAATATTGTCGAGATGCACTCGAGGAAACAAGAATGATGGAATATGAAAATGAAGGTATTGTTGCCTTCATCGCTCGTGCTAAGAAGAAGAACAATGGTGGTCCGAGGAACTATGGAACAGCAGTGGCTCGAGAAAAGAAAGGAAGATGTTACACATGTAACAAGACCGGCCACTATGCTAGAGAATGCCCTAATAGAAGGGATTCTCCCAAGGATGATGATAACAACAACAACAACAACAATGGAAATCAAAGGAACAATAGGTTCGAAGGAAAGAGGAAGGCTCCCTCTGGTCACAATGGAAATGGGCAACCTTTCAAAAGGTCAAGAAATTCCTGGTATGAGGAATCTAATGTTGTTGATGATAAGAAAAATGAAATCATTCTTGTATCTGCCTGTAAAATTGGACAACTAGGTCCAAACTCCATGTTGTGATGCTCAGATGAAGACACCAATATTTTTATTGGGTTCCTCTTTCGGAGAGGTGCAAGATTGATCTAAAGATCATCTTGATCCGATGAGCAGAACATTTATTTTGAATTTATTTTTAATACTTTCAAAATATGTGCAGGTCGGTCTTAAGGTTTTACACCCCCAGCAAATGTGTCACACACCCTCAATGATTGATATAAATAGAGTCAACGTTGAAGGACATTTCACTCATATCATCCTCACACATTCTCTCTCCTCTTCTGATTGGTTCGAGCTCCTTGGAGGCAGTTTTCTGTTCATATGTGGGAAGGAAGGACGAAGATATTTCTGCTGCAGCTAGGGTTTCCACCACAGGTTTGACCAGCATTGGCTTTGGTCAACACTTGGTCTAAAGGCGCTGATTTTGGCATAGACTTCGATCTATGCAGTCTGTACTTTCTGGCACAAGAAAAGAGGTCAAAGGTTGACCGTAGACTGAGTTGCACTGACTTTTACTTGCTGATGTTCTGCATTGACTTTTCTAGGCAGCGTTGACTTTGCTGGTTGAAGCATCCAGCGGATCGCCGTGATGCACCATCAAATATATATTTTTTTGGCTTGTCTTCTGTTGATCCACTGGTATGTTCTATCAGCATTTTACTTAATGATTTATGTGAATGTTGTCTAGTATTGAAGAGAAAGTAAAGTTGCATCAAGCATGGAACAACACATAAATTTACATTGTATCGGAGCTGAGGTGAAGACAAAGTCCTAATTTGTAGGAATCACCGAAGAAGAAAATGGGTTCCACAAACTATGGCTTCAAGGAGGATGTCAAATTGACTATGAAGGATGACTTCCATGCTTGGAAGATGATATTGGATCTTAAATTGGAAGACCAAGATGTCATGGACTATGTACTGGGTAAAATCCAAGAACCTCCATCCACTGCTACGGCTGCTACCAAAACAAAGTACAAGAAGGGGGAGATCAAAGCAAAGTTGATGATCAAGGAATCCATTCATAAGACTCTGGTGGCCTACATTTATGAGCTAGGCACATCCAAAGAGATGTATGATAAGTTGGTCCTCATGTTCAAGGCCAACAATGCAAATCAAGTACTATTCTTCAAGAATCAATTGAAGAATCTGAAGAAAGGCAGGGATGAGTCTGTTCAATCATACTTTCTGAAGCTGACCGAGATCAGGAACAATTTGCTGGCTATTGGGAAGACAATAGTTGATCGAGAGATGGTACTCACTGGACTTGGAGGGCTCCCATCCGAAGGGCATGTGTTCAACACTACCATTCTAAATAATAATGTGATACCTGACTTTCACGAACTACTATCGAGATGCATTCAAGAAGAGACAAGAATGAAGGAGTATGGAAATGAAGGAAATGTTGCCTACGTTGCTCATTCTAGAAGGAAGAACTTTGGTGGTCCAAAGAACAAAAGAAAAGCAGGGGCCCAAGGAAAGAAGGGCAAGTGTTTCACTTGTCATAGGCCAGGTCACTATGCTAGAGAATGTCCTTTCAAGAAGGATTCTCTCTATGTTGATGACAACAACAACAACCAGAGGAATGGCAGTCAAAGGAACAACAGGTTCAAGGGAAAGAGGTAGGCTCCCTCCGATGGAAATGATCAACCTTTCAAAAGGTCAAGAAACTCCAGGTACAAGGAATCAAATGTTGTTGATAAAAGAAATGAATACATTCTTGTATCTGTCGTCTCTGTTGCATCTCCACCCGTCACTATGGATGTCTGGTTGATAGATAGTGGTGCCTCAAGGCACATCACTGGGTTCAAGGAAGCACTCTCTGATATGGTTGAGAAGGATACTAATCTGGAAATTATCCTTGGAGATAATGCCACATATCTCGTGAAAGGGACAGGGACTATGACCCTCCACTTGTCTCAAGGTCAAGTCCTCCGCTTGCAGTATGTACTCTATGTACCAAATTTGAAGAAGAACCTTGTGTCTATATCAGCCATGGAAGACAAAGGTTTCAATGTGGCATTCACTGATGGAAAGGTGCACATGTGGAAGAAGAGCTTCAAGGAAGCTATCACGATTGGGTTTAGAGTTGATACACTCTTCCAGGTTGGAGGAAGTCCACTAGGAGCGATGACATGTGATACTATTCGACAGACTGAACTATGGCACCAGAGGTTTGGACACCTTCACTACAAGGCCCTTCCCGAAGCAAGGAAGGTGGTGACAGGGATGCCCCGAGTTTTCAAATAATCATGAAGGTGTATGTAAGGGTTGTGCCGAAGGAAAGCATACAAGGGGACCTTTCCCCTCAAGTGTCACAAACACATCTGATGTCTTGCAATTGATCCATTCTGATCTATCTGGTATGTTGCCCGTGACATCCTTGGGAGGATGTTCTTATTATATGACGTTCATAGATGACTTCTCTTGCAAAACCTGGATTTAATTCTTAAAGAAGATTGATGAGACTTTCATGTGGTTTCGTACCTTCAAAGCCTTGGTGGAAAATATGACAAGGAAGAAGATCAAGATTTTAAGAACCGATAATGGCACTGAATATGAGACAAATGAGTTCAAGGACTTTTGCAGAGAAGCTAGCATCAAGAGGGAGACCACAACTGTCTATACTCTTGAGTAGAATGGCGTTGCTGAACGAAAGAACAAGACCATTGTGGAAGCTGCCTGTGCCATGCTATGTGACCAAGGTCTACCAAAGTTTCTGTGAGGAGAAGCTGCGAACACTGTTGTGTACATACAAAACCGATGCCCACATTCCGCTCTAGACTCCAAAACTCTCGAAGAGGTTTTCTCTGGTAAGAAACCTGACGTCTCACATTTTAGAGTATTTGGATGTCCTGTTTATTGTCATGTGCCGAAAGAGAAAAGGAGCAAGTTGGATGCTTATGGAAAAAAAGGAATGTTTGTGGGCTAAAGCGAAACTTCGAAGGCCTATAGAGTCTATGTGCCTGGCCAAAGGGGAGTGGAGATATGCCACGATGTCACTTTTGACGGAGATGCTTCCCTGAAGAAAGTAGTCAATCTTCCGAGATTTGTGGAAGATCATGAAGCAAGGCCTGAAAATCAAGAAGAACCGAAGGATGAGACGATGCCCGATGTTGAAGGACCGATGGACCCGATTGATCCACCTCCTTCACTGGGGAAGAGACCATCATGGCTCAGGGACACTCTCGATGCTGAGGGACATATGGCCCCAACGGGGACATTCCATGAAAGCAAGAAGCTAAGTAGATACCATGGGTATCTAGCAACCATGAGTACTATTATACAATCTGAGCCTGGACCTTTTGAGGAAGTCGTAAAGCATCAAGTTTGGAAGGATGCTATGCACGAAGAGTATGAGTCCATAATGAAGAATGATGTCTGGGATGTGGTTCCAAGACCGAAGGACAAAGTAGTTGTCACCTCGAAATGGCTCTACAAGATCAAGCATGGATCTGATGGAAGTGCTGAAAAGTTCAAGGCAAGGTTCGTTGCCCGTGGCTTCTCTCAAAAGGAAGGCATAGACTATGATGACATATTTGCACCTGTGGCTCAATATACCACCATTCAATCTATCATAGCCCTTGCTGCTACACAAGGATGGAGTCTCCATCAAATGGATGTGAAGACCGCATTTCTGCATGGTGCGATAAAGGAAGAGGTATATGTGAAGCAACCTTTGGGGTTCGAAGTCCAGGATTGGGTCACCCATGTCTGCAGGTTGAAGAAAGCCCTCTATGGGTTGAAGCAAGCACCCAGAGCATGGTACGAGAGGATAGATAGCTACCTGATGAAGTTGGGCCTCACTCGAAGTAAAGTTGATCCGAAACTTTACTTCAAGGTTGACAAGGAGAAGCCTCTCATTCGGGTGATGTATGTGGATGACCTTTTCTGGCAGGTGCTAACGCTCTCATTCATCAGTGCAAGAGGGAGCTCGCTGCAGAGTCCGAGATGAAGGACCTAGGACTGATGCACTATTTCCTAGGCCTGGAGGTCTGGCAGAGACTTGGCGAGATTTTCCTTTCTCAAGGAAAATAAATTGTGAAGCTTCTGGAAAGATTTGGTACGGTGGACTGCAAGTCCGTGTCGACACCAATGGAGCTCAACTTTAAGAAGTTGAGCGGAGGCACTGCTGGGCCCGTGTTAGAAAATCCTACTGAGTATCGTCAACTCATAGGGGCTCTGATGTTCTTAGTGAACACCCGTCCAGATATATGCTTTGCAGTGAACACTTTGAATCAACAGATGGTTGAGCCTCATCACTTTCACTGGGGTGGTGCCAAGAATCTTCTGGAATATCTTCGAGGCACGATAAACCATGGGCTGAGATACATTGTCGGAAGCGTGACACTCCTTGGATATAGTATATACTGATGCCGATTGGGCTGGCAATGGGTGGATCGTAAGAGCACATCGGGATGTTGCTTCAATCTTGGGTCTGCTTTGATATCATGGATGAGCAAGAAGCAAAAGTCGGTGGCTTTGAGCACCGTGGAGGCCGAATACATTGCAGCAAGTATGGCCTGTTGTGAAGCAGTTTGGTTGCGAAAGCTCTTTAGTGAGTTGTTCGGACATGTGTTGGATACCACCGTGATACTCTGTGATAACCAGAGTGGGATTCGCTTGTCCGGGAATCCCGTATTCCATGATCGATCCAAGCATATTGATATCAGGTACCATTTTATCTGGGATATGGTACAGCGTGGCATCGTAAGGCTCGATCATATAGGAACTGATGAGCAGGTCGTGGATATTCTCACTAAGCCCCTGGAGAAGGTCAAGTTCCTAACCTTCCATGACAGTCTTGGTATTGTGGAACGACCCTATGATGTGGGTCCTGTTGGACGATGAGCTCTGGGAGCTCTAGGGGGCTTTGGGGATAGCTTGTAGGAGCTATAAGCACTCACGGGGCTAGGCTTGCCAAACCTTGTGGTGCTTCTTCCCCATCGTTATGATGTTTGAGTTGGTTCACCTCTCATTATCTGTGCCTCGTATGCATCCTACCCATTGAGTTCGAGGCTCATGGGAAGTATCTCTCATTTGGCCAGTGAGGTGGGAAAAGCTAAAGACTAGTAGCAAAGACTGATGGACACATCAAAGATTGTCGTACTCTCTATCTAGGATGGCATGGTCCAACCACTTAATCTGGGATCAAGTATAGTGAGGTTTCGGACCTCCAACTGACTTCGGGTCAGGTAAACCAACTTTGGGTTGGTATGAGACTCTTTGTGAGTCCTATAGAGGTTTCGAACCTCTGTGCTGAATCTGTCAACCGGAAATGATGTCTTTGTGACTAACCCACTTCTGTTTTGAACTAAATAGGCCAGCAAAGTAAGTTACGGCGGGATGACACACGATGGTTGATTGCACATGTGGATGGAGTTCTCCCTAGTTGAGAGGGAGTGTTAAATTGGACAACTAGGTCCAAACTCCATGTTGTGATGCTCAGATGAAGACACCAATATTTTTATTGGGTTCCTCTTTCGGAGAGGTGCAAGATTGATCTAAAGATCGTCTTGATCCGATGAGCAAAACATTTATTTTGAATTTATTTTTAATACTTTCAAAATATGTGCAGGTCGGCCTTAAGGTTTTACACCCCCAACAAATGTGTCGCACACCCTCAGTGATTGATATAAATAGAGTCAACATTGGAGGACATTTCACTCATATCATCCTCACACATTCTCTCTACTCTTCTGATTGGTTCGAGCTCCTTGGAGGCAGTTTTCTGTTCACACAAGGAAAAGAAGGACGAAGATATTTCTGACGTAGCTAGGGTTTCCACTGTAAGTTTGACCAACGTTGACTTTGGTCAACGCTTGGTCTAAAGGAGCTGAATTTTGGCATAGACTTCGATTTATGCAGTCCGTAGTTTCTCGCACAAGAACCAAGGTCAAAGGTTGATTGTAGATTGAGCTGCGTTGACTTTTACTTGTTGATGTTCTATGTTGACTTTTCTAGGCGGCACTGACTTTACTGGGATTGACTTTGAGTTGACCGTTTAGTTGTTTTGAGGGTTGTTGTGACACATTCTAGGCTGACTGACCAAGGAGACTTTGTTGGTTGAAGCATCCTGCTGATCGTCGTAATGCACCATCAAATATATATTTTCTGGCTTGTCTTCTGTTGATCCACTGGTATGTTCTATCATCATTTTACTTAATGAATTATGTGATTGTTGTCTAGTATTGAAGAGAAAGTAAAGTTGCATCAAGCATAGAAAATCTACATAAATTTACACTGCCCCTCTCTACTGCATCTCCACCCGACACTATGGATGTTTGGTTGATTGATAGTGGTGCTTCAAGGCACGCTTGTCTTCTGTTGATCCACTGGTATGTTCTATCATCATTTTACTTAATGAATTATGTGATTGTTGTCTAGTATTGAAGAGAAAGTAAAGTTGCATCAAGCATAGAAAATCTACATAAATTTACACTGCCCCTCTCTCCTGCATCTCCACCCGACACTATGGATGTTTGGTTGATTGATAGTGGTGCTTCAAGGCACCTCACTGGGTTTAAGGAAGCACTTTCTGATTTGGTTGAGAAGGATACTAATCTGAAAATTATCCTTGGAGATAATGCCACCTATCCCGTCAAAGAGATTGGGACTGTGACCCTCCACTTATCTCAAGGTCAAGTCCTCCACTTGCAAGATGTACTATATGTACTTGATTTGAAGAAGAGCCTTGTGTCTATTTCGGCCATGGAAGACAAAGGTTTCAAAATGGCATTAGTCGATGGGAAGGTACGCATCTGGAAGGAGAGTTTCAAGGAAGTTATCACGATTGGCTTTAGAGTTGATACACTCTACCAGGTTGGAGGAAATCCACTTGGGGTTATGACATGTGATACTATTCGTCAAACCGAACTATGGCACCGGAGGTCTGGACACCTTCATTACAAAGCCCTTCCCGAAGCAAGGAAAGTGGTGACAGGGATGCCCGAATTCAAAAATGATCATGAAGATGTATTTCAGGGTTGTGCCGAAGTAAAGCATACAAGGGGACCTTTCCCCTCAAGTGCCACAAAGACATATGATGTCTTGCAATTGATACATTCTGATTTGTCTGGTATGCTGCCCGTGACATCCTTGGGAGGATGCTCTTATTATATGACGTTTATAAGTGACTTCTCTCGCAAGACCTGGATATACTTCTTGAAGAAGAAGGATGAGGCTTTCATGTGGTTTCGTACTTTCAAAGCCTTGGTGGAAAATCAAACAGGGAAGAAGATTAAGATTTTGAGGACCGATAATGGCACTGAATATGAGACGACCGAGTTCAATAACTTTTGCAGAGAAGCTGGCATCAAGAGGGAGACCACAACCGTATATACTCCTGAGCAAAATGGCATTGCTGAAAGAAAGAACAGGACCATTGCGGAAATTGCCCGTGCCATGCTATGTGACCAAGGTCTCCGACGTTTCTGTGGGGAGAAGTTGCGAACATTGCTATGTACATACAAAATCGATGCCCGCATTCCACTCTGGACTCCAAAACTCCCGAAGAGGTTTTCTCTGGTAAGAAACCTGATGTCTCTCATTTTAGAGTTTTTGGTTGTCCCATTTATTTTCATGTGCCGAAGGAGAAGAGGAGCAAGTTGGATGCTTCTGGGAAAAAGGGAATGTTCGTGGGCTACAGTGAAACTTCGAAGGCTTATAAAGTCTATGTGTTTGGTCAAAGAGAAGTGGAGATTTGCCACGATGTTACCTTTGATGAAGATGCTTCCCTCAGGAAAGTGATAAATCTTTCGTGCTCTGAGGAAGAAAGGTTTGGGAATCAGGAAGAACCCTAGGATGAGATGATGCCCGATGTTGAAGGACCGATGGACCCCATTGATGCACCTCCTTCAATTAAGAGAAGACCCTCATGGCTCTAGGATACTCTCGAAGATGTCGAGAGACATATGGCCCCAAGCAGGACATTCCGTTAAAGCAAGAAGCCCAATAGATACCAAGGGTATATAGCAGCCATGAGTACAATCGTACAATCTGAGCCTGGATCTTTTGAAGAAGCCGTAAACCATCAAGTCTGGAAGGATGTTATGCACGAAGAGTACGAGTCCATTATGAAGAATGATGTCTGGGATGCGGTTGCGAGACCGAAGGACAAAGTTCTTATCACCTCAAAATGGCTCTATAACATCAAGCATGGATCTGATGGTAGTGCCGAAAAGTTCAAGGCAAGATTCGTTGCCTGAGGCTTCTCTCAAAAGGAAGGAGTAGACTATGATGATATATTTGCACTTGTGGCCCAATATACCACCATCCAATCTATCATAGCCCTTGCTACTACGCAAGGATGGAATCTTCATCAGATGGATGTGAAGACCGCCTTTCTACATGGTTCGATAACGGAAGAGGTGTATGTGGAGCAACCTCTGGGGTTCGAAGTCCAGGATAGAGACACCCATGTATGCAGGTTGAAGAAAGCCCTCTATGGGTTGAAGCAAGCCCCCAGGGCTTGGTACGAGAGAATAGATAGCTACTTGATGAAGTTCGGCTTCACTCATAGTAATGTTGATCCGAACCTTTACTTCAAGGTTGATAGAGAAAAGCCTCTCATTCTGGTTCTCTATGTGCATGATCTCTTCCTGACAGGTGCTGACCCTCTCATTCATCAGTGTAAGAGGGAGCTCGCTTCTGAGTTCGAGATGAAAGACGTAGGACTGATGCATTACTTCCTAGGCCTGGAGGTCTGGTAGAGACCTGTCAAGATTTTCCTCTCTTAAGGAAAATATATTGTGAACTTGCTGGAAAGATTTGGAATGGTGGATTGTAAGTTCGTGTCGACACCGATGGAGCTCAACTTTAAGAAGTTGAGTGGAAGCGTTGCTGGGCCCGTGCTAGCAAATCCTACTGAGTATCGTCAACTCGTAGGGGACCTGATGTTCTTAGTGAACACCCCTCCAGACGTATGTTTTGCAGTGAACACTTTGAGTCAACACATGGTTGATCCTCATCACTTTTACTGGGTTGGTGCCATGAATCTGTTGAGATATCTTCGGGCACGATAAACCATGAGCTGAGATACACTGTCGGGAGTTTGAGACTCCATGGATATACTGATGTCGATTGGGCTGGCAGTGCGGTGGATCACAAGAGCACATCTGGATGCTGCTTCACACTTGGGTCTGCTTCGATATCTTGGATGAGCAAGAAGCAGAAGTCGGTGGCTTTGGGCATCTCTGAGGCCAAATGCATTGCTGCGAGTATGACCTGTTGTGAAGCAGTATGGTTGCGAAAGCTCTTCAGTGAGTTGTTTGGGCATGTGCTAGATACCACCGTTATCCTTTTTGATAACCAGAGTGGGATTCATTTGTCAAAGAATCCTGTGTTCCACGATCGATCCAAGCATATTGATATCAGGTACCACTTTATTCGGGATATGGTACAGCGAGTCACCGTAAGGCTTGATCATATAGGAACTGATGAGCAGGTCGCAGATATTCTCAAAAAGCCCTTGGGGAATGTCAAGTTCCTAACCTTCCGTGAAAATCATGGAATCGTGGAACAACCCTATTCTAAGGGTCTTGTTGGACAATGAGCTCTGGGAGCTCCAGGGGGCTTTGGGGATAGCTTCTTGGAGCTATAAGCAACCACAGGGCTAGGCTTGCCGAACCTTGTTGGTGTGCCTCTGCCCCACCATTATGATATTGAGTTGGTTCACCTCTCTTTGATCTGTGCCCCGTATGCATCCTACCCATGGAGTCTCGGACTCATGGGAAGTACCTCTCATCTTGGCCAATGAGATGGGAAAAGCTAGAGACCAGTAGCAAGACCAATGGACGCATCGAAGATTGTCGTACTCTCTATGTCTAGGATGGCACATGTCCAACCACTTGATCTGGGATCAAGTCTAGTGAGGTTTCGAACCTCCAACTGACTTCGGGTCAGTGAAACCAACTTCGGGTTGGTAGGTGACTCCTTTGAGTCCTATAGAGGTTTCGAATCTCTGAGTTGATTTTGTCAGCCGGGAGTGATGTCTTTGTGACTCACCTTTTTGTTCTGAAATAAAGAAGTCAGCAGAGCAAGTTACGGCAGGACGACGCACAATGTTTGGATGACACAGGTGGATGGACTTCTCCCTAGTTGAGAGGGAGAGTTAATTTTGGGAAACTAGGTCCAAACTCCATGTTGTGATGCGAAGATGACGATGCCAATATTTTTATTGGATTCCTCTTTCGGAGAGGTGCAAGATCGATCTAAAGATCATCTTGATCCAATGAGCATAACATTTATTTAGCATTAATTCCACTTATGTGCAAGGTCGGCTAGAATTGTAATGTAGGCTTGGAGCCCCAACAAATGTGTCACACACCCTCACTGAGGTCAACGTTGGAGGTCATTTTCACCATCACTCATCACACATTCTCTCTTTGCATCTGATTGGTTCGATCATCATCTTGGAGGCTCCTCTTCACTCACATGTGGGAAAAGCAGCAGCTAGGGTTTCAGACTGTTCTAGGGTTTCCAGCGCAGAATTGACCAGCGTTGACTTTGGTCAATGCTTGGTCAAACTGACCTAAAACTCTCCCTAAACTTTGATCTCCTCAATCCGCATTTTTTGGCACAAAAACCGAGGCTGGGCTTTGACTTTGACTTGGCTGCGTTGACTTTCCGCTTCTGTTTTGTGTTACCCATTGACTGGACAGCGTTGACTTTTGTTGACTTTGGGTTGACTGTTGTAGAAGCTGTCCGAGAGGGTTGTGTGACACATTCTGGTTCGCTGACCGTGAGGAGACTTTGCTGGTTGAAGCGTCCTCTTGACTGCTGTAACGCACCACAACACATATTTTGCTAATCAAGTTAAGCGTAATTTTTGGCTTGTCTTCCGTTGATCTATTGGTATATTCTATCAGCATTTTACTTTCATGTTTATGTGATTGCTATTTGATAACGGGTATAAAAGTGAAGTTGCATCAAGCATAGAACATCTACGAAAATTTACAAAAATCCTATCTGACCATGGTATATAGTGGTCAGTCTCTATTCAAAGTCTATGAGAACCAACTTGGAATTGTCCCAGCGATATCCTAAGCTAATGCATCCAATGCCTACATGTGTAGGCGGCAGACTCTTATGCCATCCTACAACTCCAAAAAGTGCTCTAGGTAGAAGGACATCTTTGTGCCCAAGCTTGTCGAAAGTGAGGTCCAAGTGACTTGAATGTACAATATGTAGATATCCTCTATGATGGTCTCATTCAATACTTGTTGAGTCGGCAAGAGATGGCTCAACATATCAAGGGAGAATCTAAATGGGGGAAGGTGCTTTGGGGAGATAGTCAACAACTGGAGAAGCTAAGATGCCTTTGAAACCAACCTCGAGCACGTCCTAGGGGGATTCAGGCAAGAACCTCCAATGAGCAAAGAGCAATATAGGGGTACCTCTCTCTCCCAATGGCAGAGTCTCCAAAAGACCTAATTCTATGAAGGAAAGAGACCAAAAAGAAAATGACCTCAAGCTAAACTGTAAAATGGGTGGACACTGAACTCAACCTGAATAATGGGTTGGGAACTGTCCACTTACAGTGGATGATGTATCTAAGAAGTGGGGTTTGGACTCTCTCCAAGCTGACCTGACCTGTCTGCAACAAGCTCGATCCCCAGATTTCAGAGCCATGAAGAACTGTGGGTCTAATAATAGCCTCAATAAGTTGAAGTTTGGACGAGAAGTCTTGAAACTAACTCTGAAAACAATGTCTTTTAATGAGGGCCAAGGAACCATAACCTTTAATGAGCCGAGGCTATAGGGCTTGTCGCATACCAAAACAAGGCCCTATGAACCATACCCCAAGGTAGGTGTAAGCTAAGTTCTCTCAATCTCAACACTCCAATAGGAGAAATGTTAGTATGTAAGAGATCTCTTCAATGCATTCAATACCAAAACCTTGGTTTTACCCAGGTTGACCATCTACTGTTGAAGGTCACAAAAACTGGACAGTGTACAATCTGTATCTGCAAGCTCTCAGGGGTAGACACCAACAAGACCAAGTTGTCGGCTAAAAGGAGAAACGAAATCAACACCTGGTGTCGAAGACAGCCATCTCCTTCCTAGATATGCCCATGTAGGAAAGACCCCATCCCATAAATATAGATCGCAAAGAAGATCGGCAAGAGGGGGCATCCCTGTTTCACCCCAATAGTACTCTGAACGAAAATAAGGGAGACCAAAGAATGGTAGTTGAGGAAGACATGGGTTGTGTACCTTGCGACAATAGTGCACCACAGGTATCCATATTTTGTTATTGTTTCACATACCCAGCCACTCTCCATTATTGATGAATATCTAATTGCTTAGTGTTGTTGCATAATACTTAAAAGCAGCATTGAGAGATAACCAGCAGTGATGCAGAAACTAACTGTCAATCTCAAAGAGACAACCTATCTTATATTAATCATGGCTATAGTACCAATAATACCCCTCTGTGTCTACATCCGACAGTAAAGAAAATAGTGACTAGTAATCATGCAACACTCTAATATTGCATCATTATTAATCTACTATTACATGTGCACAAACAATCAGTGGGTTTCTTTTGTCGTATTGAGAGTAGTTTAAGACTAGAAATAGGACTGTCTGATGGCCTGAATTGTTAAGAATATTTCAAGTGCCTGCCGAGTATGATGCACGCTCCTGCATTGCTACATGCCATGCAATCGTCACCCTTCCAATAAAAAGTACAACAGCAATCTCCCTTCCATTTTCACTGAAAGAGTTGATATAACAGTCAAGATTGTCTGAGTTGAATTGTTTTCTGTCGAGTAGAAAGTTTCAGTATCCCAGAAAACAGGTCTTGTATGTAACTCAAAAACCAAGAACACTAACGTGATAATCTCTTATTTCTTGTCCTTGTTATCAGCACAGTAATCAATTCTACATGCAACAGAATAGAAACAACAGAGTTTTTGAAAATATCAACTTGAATTATTGATTTGATTCCAAATAGCTGGAGATGCAACTAGATGTATAGTTATAAAATGGCAATTTATGAACACAAAATTGGAAAATTTAAGCAATGTACCACATAACTGATGTGACAGGAACAATGATCTCATGAAAAGTTAAGGTAAAAACCATACCACTCAAAGCATCATTGTCAAGAATCATATCAAGAGCATAGTCGTAGTACGGCACTTGTCCACTAAGCCCACATAAATTAAATTCATCATGTATATAATCTTCATCAATCTCACAGAAGAACTCATTTCCTTTTAATCCACAAAACCAGGAAATCCAAGATGTGTCATCTCCCTCAGAACCACTAAGATCCGTCTCTTCACTCTCCGTGTCTGAAATTTCTTCTGCAAAATTTCATAATAGGCCATAAACTACAAAGTGAGTATGTAAGATCGCACCTGAAAGTATTTGAAAGTTTGAAACTTATTCAAGATTTCTTTCACAGAAACCATTAACCAAATACATAACAGTAAATTATAATAGAATTTCTAAGATCCCGGAGAGAAGAGAATATGTCAGATAGCAGGAGCATAAAAATACTAACCAAAAAGTAGCTGCTACACTACAGACAAGTATGGCCATTATAAAATGCTCTACATGTTGTACTGACTGAATATTTAGGTCTCAAAATATTAGTATTAAGATGCAGAAGAAAACAGGAAACAAACCTCTGGGATCTACTCTATATGCAAATTTCAAATATAGATAAATACATGTCACAAAACCAGCATATTAAAAATATAATATCCAGCTAATGGGCATGGTTTGACAGCTTGGTCAAATTATTAACCCGTCCAATAGGGTTCCATTCTAGTTGGTCTGTCACAGCCAAATGGCGTGTTAATAAATGAATAGGGCCAAGTGCATGTCTTGGGAAAATTTCGCTGAATAAATACACCATTCAGACCTGGTGCCTAAGATAAAGGAATCCATGTTATGTGGTGCAGCCCATCAACTTGGGGTGTGTTTTGTGAAACAACTTCCAAAAAAATTGAAATATATAATATCTGGTTTTTTATAATTATGCATTCACAGCACCTGAAGCAGATGAAAAAAAATTCACTGTCAGCAATAGGAATTCAAAACATGCACACAGACTCCCAAGAAAAAGGATGTAAGAAGATAAAAATCTGATTTCTGTATGAAGCATTTCGTCATATCACAGAGAAGACATGAACTGCATGCATCCCTTCTTCATTCTCCCAAAGCCTTTTAGCATAACCAGTCAAGAGAGAGAGTGATCTGACAATGAAGCTAATGGATGTCAAGGTCTCCTGAGTCTAATGGCCAAGGGAAATGGGGGCGAACTAGGCACTGACTCTACTGTCAAAGTCCTCAATAACCATTGGGGGTCTGGCTGTAGTATGCTAGGAGGGTTCTACGGGCGAAGGATACTCCTAGCAGATCGAAAGAAGGAAACTCCAACTGGATGTCAGGTTGCTCCTATAGAGCTAGGAGGTAGTCTGATCGGTAGAAGGTACTCCACTCTGGATCTGTTTGGAGCTGATCTCTCTAACGCTCCAAGAATGTGTGGCCTGATGAATGACCTAGCAACTCTAAACCGGTCTTGATAATATCAATGTGTCTCCATAGGGGGATGCTGAGGAGAAACCAAGGTCTCGCCATTATGTTGTCTAGTGCACTCTGGAACTGTACCTTCTGCTTGTTGCTCCAATCTGACGAATCAACATGGAAGTATGAGGTGTTTGCCCCAATTGGCCCAAGGCAGGGCATGGCATGCAGCAGTTGAGATATGTGGCTGGAGATCTCCTTGATGAAGAGGGCTAAGCATCTCTAATGACGGTATACATCCTCTTGTTGATTACATTGTTGATTTATTTAACCATGTTGTTAACTCAAGATTTCCACAGGCATAGAGAGGTAGTCCCACCTTGTAATGCCCCATATTAATAAATAATATTAATAATAATAACGATAAATGAAATAATAATATATAAATAAATAAAATAGCAAATAACGAAAAAAAAATATAATAATAAAAGAAATAGCAAATAGCAAAGAAAAGATAATAATAAAAAAATAACAAATAACAAACAAAAAGATAATAATAAATAAATAAAAGGGCTTGGAGTATGCCCAAAACTGTTTCTGCTTGGCTAAGAGCTCGTCTTCCTCGGACGTAAGGAAACAGGTTAACGGCCCAAGAACCAGAGGCATCTGGCAGGAGTGAAAGCCTGCCCCCTTACGGAGCACCAGCTGGTTATTCCAGGTGGCGTGGTTTTCCTTGAATAACGGTGATGAGTCAGCCTAGATTCGCAGATAGCAGCCAGAGATGGTTGTCCTCACTGCTCGTTTGACAACTGAGTTATGATAGGTTTTCCCACCACGAACAAAAAAATAAAATAAAATAAAAAGAAATAAAAGTTGGCATGACAACACATAGATTGTGCACATGCGGATCCCTTTCCAATCGCCTTGCCATTTTTAGGATAGTTGGTTCTATTTATGGCGGAAAAAGGAGGTGAGAAGCATTCATTCATTCTCTCATTCTTTGAGGAAGGGAATGTTGCAAGACAAAGGGCACTGGTAGTAGCAAGTTGATTGACGTCTCAGGGGTTACAACCCCAAATTACCAGTAAGATCTATATTTTTCAGTTCTTCATTCTGCAGGTTTGTTTTTCTCTGCTAATGTTAAAGTATATTTTGAAAATTCTATGCTAGTCAGTTGTAAATTTGTGTTGATAGCAAGGCTTGATGGAATAATTTTTGTACATTTTAATATGTAGTCGTTACATATGGTATCAGATCCAAGTTTAAACTCTAGGTACCTTTGGGAATTAAAAAATTTTATTACTGCAAGATCTACTGTTAAATTTAACAGATCTGTTGTTATTATCTTAGATCTCCTTTGAAAGCATTGTTAAACTTTTGGATTTAATGCCATCCTCTAGATCTATGCCTATTACCTGAGATCTAGATAAGGAATCAAGTCATCCTTCTCTCTACATTTACTTCCTCTAGATAACATAATGTTCACATGCCATGGATCAAATATCATTCCCAGTGATTTCTCTAGTTATTTGTTGATGATCATTTTATGGTGAGATCTTACCTATTTCTGGTTTGGCTAGATCTGGCTCCGTTTGAGGTCGCTTTCCATACAATCAATGTTATAATGGAATGGGTATTAAATGTGGTATTTTTTAGTAATTTTGGATTGGAATTGTCAAACAATATCGTAACCAAATATTGAGAATTCCAAAAAAAATTGAAACCTATAGTGATCAACTTCTTTGAAAATTCCACCTTGACCATTCTAGTTACAACTTTTTCAAGTGCTTTTTCACCTACATTTCTTGGTTTTAATCTATTTGAGTTCATGGTTTTTCTTGAACTTGGTGATGCAACAAATATTTAATTTGGGACTCAAAAGTTCTGTAATATTCCTATTTAGCAATTCCGCTAACCGGAATATTAATTTTGGCCAATTTTGATATTATTACAGTTTTGCCTTAGGAAATGTGGATTTTGGGGCCCACAATTGGAATTAGACAACTATAGGCCTCTAGACATTAGGTTGAGGCGAAATATTGAGGCAATAGTGGAGGATGGGGCCCAATAAGGAGAAACTGCGGCCCACATGGAGGTCATTGGTACGTATTGGAGGCTAGAGGCATGAGGTGGGGCCCAAGAGAACGTTGGTCAACCTTGGAAAAATAGGAAGCATGAGGCTCATTCTTGGGATGCATTCAGCGTATTTCTTATTGTCAATTTGACTAAGCACGCTTGAACCAGAGAGCCAAGTCTGCAGTGTTGTTCAGCACACGAGATCTTCAAGTGGAGATCTCAACTTCTACCTTGGGGGACTACGAGTGCCCGCTCAGGAGGAGTTCTGCATTTTGTGGGAGGATTATCCATCAGCATCTTCAAGAGACAGCGTAGTCCCTTCAGGACTGCGTAGAGACAAAGAGGACTGTGCAGTGGTTGCGCAAGACAATTGGGTGTTGGTGTTGGGAGTGTGGAAGAAAAGAGGAGCTTCAGCAAGATATTCGGAGGGGAGGCTAGCCACCTCCTACCACGGATTTCTGTAGCATTTCGGAGGCATTTACCAGTGGTTTCCTCCAGTGGTTCGATTTCACCAACAGATCAGTGAGCCAAGCCCAAGAGGGCCAATTTCCGGGGTCAATCTTTCAGCAAGCCCTTGGCGGGTTTTTCTGGGTTTATTGAGGAGAGTCCGATGTCCAATTCCCGAAATTTACTGAGCACAGGAAGCAGCCTAACCAGCAGACCAAAGACAGCCAGCAACAACATTTTTTGGGCTATGCAGCGCAGTGATTGAGCCACATAGAGATATTTCCAGCAGGAGTTTTTGCATGGGTTTGAGTTGCCCTTCAGCCTGCCTTGAGCAGGCCTAGGTGCAGTCTTTTCAGCACCACATTTGTACTCTTTCCCAGTGTATGAATAAAATGGCTTAGCATTGATTTTGGCTCCAAATTGTGTGACTTAATGGTGTATTTCTTGTTGCTGTAGTCTTTAGTCTATTTTTCTTTATTTTACTGTTAAATCCCAATTTGGGATATTACAAGTTCAAGCTAGGACAATTGTTTTTTTACATATGTTTGGGCAAATGATGTTGGTGTAATACACCAAGTGGTACTAAAAGTAGAGAGCTTCTTCAAGTAATAGAAGAACCCTCAAAATTCAAAGAAATAATTTTAATATAGAGAATACAAAACTTGTTGAAACACAACAAGAGCTAGACCCTTTGTTGGCAATGCCCTTTGTCTTGTAGCATTCACTTTCTCAAAGAATGAACGAATGAATGAATGCTTCTCACCTCCCTTTTCTAAACCTAGAAATATTCGGTGGAGAGCATGGTAACCGACCTTGACATATAACTACCATGCCCATTTGCTAGAGAATTGTTGTAAATTTTATGGCTTCAAAAATCTCTCCAAACGAATAGAGGAATGATGTAAAACAAGATATTAACAAGGAGCATGAAAAATCACAGACTAGTTGTGGAAAAATCTCAGAACAACAAGCAAAAAAGTGTTCATAATTATTAACCATGTGAATTCCAACAAAAGAAGGATTAATGGTGCTAGGGTTTGGGGTAGCACATTGGAAAAGTCGTAACCTGAGAAGAATCAATTCTAAGAATGCCCCCTTTAAGATTCTTGCATTTTTTGAGACTCTGCCAATCCAAAAATAATAAGATCAAACCCGAGACACCAATGGTGAAGCCCATAATGAAATATGAACTATCCACCGAGTCACAATACACCAAAGCTCCTCTCCACAATAATAGTTGTGTAAGCGTTCCAAAAAGCCATCTAGATCTAAAATCAGTCTCGTTTTACTCTACAATTATAAACTCAATTTCTTCCTATTTGCTTTTTACGCATAAGCTTGAGCTACATATAGCCTCACTTGGGCTCCAATTCGCTCTTCTTTTTTTAATAGTGAAAAAGTCGATGACTACAACTACAAACGTTGATGATATTCCAAGTCACCACCTCTGGTAGATAATTTGTATAACTAACATCAAATTCGATTCCAATTAGCCAAAACCAACGAGCATTTGCAAGGACAGCATATCTATGACTTGGAGGAAACTACCACCTATTATATGTTGAAGAATGTAACTAGTGTCGATCTTCATAATTATATTTGAGTTATGACGTAATGTATTTGTCAAAAGAAAGAAAAAGAAATTTTATTATAAAAGAAATTTACTTGTTAAAGCATCGGTTTCATGCTTGGGTCAATGTTTTTAGGTCAAAGCCTCCATTGTAGGCTTCTAGGATTTATGTCAAGTGTCCTTGTCTATGTCATAATGTAATACACCCTTCTTGGGCTTCACTTATCAAGAAATAAACTTATTTTAATGTAAAATAGGTCAATTAGGCCGCCTCCACCAAGTTGGCCTCAATAAGGGAATTCGTCCTCGTAGACTCACTATATAAAGGCAACATCTCGACCTCATTTGATACACTCACTCAACAAGTTCGAATTGTAGTAGCTAGAAGCAAAAAAAAGTGTGAAATTCAAGAAGGAAGAAGGAAAGGGCTAGCGAAGGAGAAGGAGGTCATTATCTAGCTAAGGAAGTCAAAATTTTCTCTATCTTGTCTCACGCGTGCAAAGGAACTGAAGCTGCAAGAGGGCCGAAATTGCAGTGTTGAAGCTCGGCTAAAATTCTGATGCAGTAGGCTCGAAAATTTGTCCTTGATGCAATATTGAAGCAGTGTTGATGGAGTATTGTTGCAGTTGATTTTGAAGGTTGGAAGAACAGTTTGAGGGCTGACTTGGTGGAGGAGGGTGGTCTTTTGGTCTAGGGTCTTGGTCTATCTCAATTTGAATCTACTGAAGAAAGAGTTCTAACTAGGTTTTCCCCTATAAAGGGGTTTTAGCCCTGGATGAGTGCCTACTTCTGGCGTCCCTGATCTTCATGTTTTTGCTTTGATGATTGCTTGATGAAAAGAAGATAAAGGAAGAATATAAAGAAGTCAATAAGAACATAATAATATCACAAGTAATTATCAACATAGGAAAATCTTTCTACCTTTCTGATTTTCTAACATTATAACCCCTACTACTATTAACATTCCCACTCCTCAACAATCTTCCTTCATTATAAATGCTAGCTAATCATGGAAGCCTTCCAATTGTAACTTGCAATAGTTTGTTTTTTTGTAAGCATATGTTTGAATCAAAATTTGTTTGAATTATTCAGTCAAAATCAATAAAATTGAGTAGTTGAACTTGTCATTCATTTGCCCAAAAACGACCTACCTGAAATTGAAAAAGGATGTCAAGTGAACCATCTCCTTGTAAAAGTCACATGATGGGATGCATTTTCAATTGTATTTTCCACCCTTAGCTTGTTGTAAGTACAAGTGAGCATGACAATGGTGATGGCTAAAATGATGGAATTGCTTTCCTTATTGGAAACGTTGCTAGAATACATGACTGGAGATTAGAGCTCAAGATGTTGATATTCATTTGAAGTTTAAAGATGCATCAAAATGACTATAACTACCTTGTAAATTGTCAACTTCCTAGTTGAAAGAACAAGAAAATATTATTGAAAAATAATTGGTGTTTTGATGAAAACATGTGTAATATTCCAAATTAGGAATCAACTAATTGGAATATTAATTTTGATTTATTCTGGCAATTTCCTAATGTTGGGCGGAAATAACGTGGGTAGGGGACCCACAACTAATAATTAAGCCAGATAAAGTATTTTCCTAAAGTGCCTAAGGGAAAATTGTGGCTCTAGTGGTGGGGTCGAATTGGCCTTAAGTGGCAACGTAGAAGAGGCACGAAAAGGACAGCGTGGGATTGGCTAGAGGAAGACAGCACGTGATTGGCCAAGGAGACGCAGCGCAGGCCAAAGTGGGACCCAAGGCATACGTTGGGCCTCAATGGACAAAAGAAAGAAGGGAAGGCTCATTTTTTCATTCATTCATTCATCTTGTTTGTCTTGGTCATTTTGACTAAAGCACGCTTGAGCCGGAGAGCCAAGTCTGCAGTGTTGTTTAGCACACGAGATCTTCAAGCGGAGATCTCAACCTCTACATCGGGGGACTTCGAGTGCCCGCTCAAGAGAGGAGTTCTTCATTTTGGTGAGGGTATTACACAGCAGCAGCAACAAGAAGAGCGTAGCCCCTTCAGGACTGCGCAGAGGTAGAGTAGACTGCGCAATGATTGTGCAGTTCAATTCGGTCTGCGCATCGGGAGTGTGGAGAGCACTACACAGCATTAGCAACAGGAAGAGCGTAGCCCCTTCAGGACTGCGCAGAGATAGAGTAGACTACGTAGTGATTGTGCAGTTCAATTTGGTCTGCATGTCGGGAGTGTGGAGAGCAGCGAAGTTTCAGCAGGAGATTTGGAGGGTTGGTTAGCCACCTCCTACCAAGGATTTTGGTAGCTCTCCGAAGTCATTTTCCAATAGATTCATCCAGAGGTTCAATTTACCCAGCAGCACAGTGAGCCAAGCCCAAAAGGGCCAAATTCCAAAGTCAACCCAAGGAGGGAGTCCTACCTATACCAATTCGTGCCAGCAACAGGGAGGGTGAGTTTGTGGAGAGGTTCAATAGCAGCAGCATACAGATTGCGCAGTTCTTGGAGGAGACACGCTTGGAGGTTGAGGAGTGAGGGGAGTTAGGGGCTGAAACTTGAGGTGGAGTCCAGGGAAGTGTTGTGGGGGCTTCTCCAGCATTTTGGTGGAGCAGCAAACACAGCATTTGCTACAAGTTACATCTTCTGCTTGTGGAGGAGGGGCAAGCATTTGGGGTTAGTTTTGGAGCTTCAAAACTAAGACAAACCCTTTATGGGTTTTTCTGGCTTTATTGAGGAGAGGCCAAGATAAATTTGGCATAATTTTCTAGGCAAATTTAAAGGATCAAACAGGGATCCCAACTCAGCCAGCAGTTAGACGAGCTAGGGGAAAATTGGGTTGAAAATCCAAGGTCAAACCCTGAGAACCCCTCAAACCCCCTTGTAGCAATGCCTCTCTTCTGGACCATTTGGGCATCAATAAAGTTGTGAGTGGCTCCACTGTCCACTAATACCAAGACACGTTGCCCATGTATTGTCCCTCTAATCCTCATAGTCAGGAATTTGGGTACCCCACACAATGATGCGAGTACCCCTCCTGAGGCTGCAAATGCAGCTCCCCCTGCTACTGGTGGGGGTGGTGGTGGAGGCCCTCGCTCCTAGGGTGTTGCGCTGTCATCTCCTCCCATCTCAAAATATGTCTCCTCATCCCCATCACTACCTAAGAAGACCTTTATGTAGTGGGCCTTCCCTATTGCACACATATGGCCTGGTGCCCATGCCTCCTGGCAAGTAAAACAAAGCTTCTTCCTCTGAAGATACCTCCTAGTATCATCATCCAACCCACGTCTCTGATTGCCTCTCGGGGGTGGATCTCTCGTGTCCCTTACTCTGCTGGAATCCTGGTCTGTTTGGCAGCGGTACTTTAGCCCTAGGTAGGGCATCCTGCAAGTCTCTAACTCTCCCCACTGCGTCCTGCAGCGTAGTGGGTCTATTTGACCTCACTAGACCCTGTAATGGTTCTGCCAGTCCCTCTATAAACATGTAGATCCTCCTAGACTCAGACAAGTCTGGTACCATCATCAATAATCTCAAGAACTCTAAGATATATACCTTTGCATTCCCGAACTTCTTAAGCTTGCTCAGCTCCCCGAAATACTCCTTTGGGTCCTTCCTCTCAAACCGCTCTAGCACCCTCTTAGTGAACTCATCATATCTTGTGACCCCGGTGTGCCCAAACGTGATCAGCGCATGGAACCACCAACCATGAGCCTCCCCATCTAGATGCCGCGTGGCAATCTTGATTTCCTCCCCTTCGGTCATCTGGTTCAGTTGGAAGTAAACATCCAGCTTCTCAACCCATGCCTTGATTGAGCCCTTATAAGAGCCATCAAAAGTCGAGAGAAACAGCGTCCCCATACTATGTTGTAATTCATTCCCCTGCGTGTAGTGTCCTCCATTATGTTCCATGCATTTGTTGCTGCCCTTCAGTTGGTAGAAATCTTTGAAAGTAATAGCCCTTCCGAACTCTGGTCCATAAGACTTGTACTCTATAAAGTACTCTCCATAGTGAGCTTCTTCCTGCTTCTGTTGTCCTCCCGCTCCTGAAGCTAGGAACGTAGGAATGGTAGACCGTGCGGATGTATATGGTATTGCGTGCATATTTGGGTTAAGTGATGTCTAGTGATGTGAAGTATCAGATCCTTCTCCCACTTGGTAATCCCCTTGGACACGGTGACCCATCTCCTCGATGTTCTTCGTAAGATCCTGCACTGCCTTCAATAGAAGGTGAGCAAATTCCTCCTCCTTGCTCCTCTTCTCTTCTCCTTCGTCCCCCATACTTGTCTCCCTAACCTCCGGTTCACTAGTCACAGTATCTGGAGTAATTTATAGCTCTCTTTCCCTGCTCCTGTGCCTATGGTATGTCACGTATTGCTTGTCCTTCGGTCTCATAGACTGCACTGCTCCCACAGGCTGAGCCAAGTCTATGAGCTCTGATACCACTATAATATCCCCAAAGGTAAATTACAGTAATGACAAGCACACAAAGACATAAACATAAACAGCAACAAATACACGTAATTAAAACACCATTAAGCCAACAAAATTGCGCTAAACCATTTTATTAATTTAAGGAAATGTGTACAAGATGAGGTGTTGGAATGAAGTAACCTAGGCTTGCTCAAGGCACATTAGAGAAGCCTCCGAAATATCGCTGGAATCCCTCACTGCGTGGCTGAAGCTCTGCTCTGTAATTCTGCCCAGAAATGTTGCTTCTGCTCCAAATGATATGCTACTAGGGCATGCTACATTGCTCAGAAAATTATGGGACTTTAACCACAAACTCTACTCAAGAAACCCACAATACCCAGCGAAGGGTGTAATATTCCAAATTAGTAGTCATCTAATTGGAATATTAATTTTGGTTAATTTTTTATATTTCTAATGTTGAGTAGGAATAAAGTGTGCAAGGGGACCCACAAATAATAACTAAGCAGCTAAAAGCACTTCCCTATAGTCCCTAAGGAAATATTGCGACATTAGTGGGGTCCATGTGGCTACCCATCGAATGGAGGCAGCGTCCTAGGTGGTTGCGTGGGAGTGGCACGAAGTAGGCAACGAAGTGGTAGGCCGGAGAAGAGGTAATGCAGTCCTTGTGGGCCCAAGGGAACGTTGGAGGCTCAGTTTTGACAAAAGGGAATGAGAGCAGCGCATTCCTCATTCATTCATCTATCAAATTTTATGTCTTCATTGACTGAACGCGCTTGAGCTGTTTAGCCAAGTCTACAATGTTGTTTAGCACAGAGATTTCCAAGTGGAGATCTCAACCTCTGCCTCGGGGGACTTCGAGTGCCTGCTCAGGAGAGGAGATCCACCTATTTTGTGAGGAGTTTGCAAAGCCACACCAGCAGAGATACGCAGTCCCTCCAGGACAGCGTGGAGACTACCCAAACTGCGCAGTGATTGCGTAGTCCAGTTGAGGAGACGAGTCAGAGGAAGGAAGCTGACAGGAAGAGTTGCAGGTGGAGTTGGAGGGGGGGCTAGCCACCTCCTACCAGGGATTTTGGTGACAATTTAGAGTCTTTTTCCAACAAGCTCAGCCAAGAAGTCGAGTCACCCACCAGACTAACGTGCCAAGCCCAAGGGGGCAATTTTCCGGGGTCAAGCTTTCTGGAAACCCTTCCCGGGCTTTTGTGGGTTTAGTGAGCGAAGACCGGAGAACCATTCCCAGAATATTCTGAGCACGTGAGCTAGGCCTAGCAACAATCCAAAGTCAGCCAGCAATAGCAGTTCCAAGACTGGCAGTGCAGAGGAAGAGCCATGCAGAGCATCTCATTTCAACAATGTTTTTGTCAGGATTTAGAGCAGTTCTTCAACCTATCTTGAGCAAGCCCAGGTGTTATTCTTCCAAGCACCTTCATTGTACTCTTCCGACAAAAATTAATAAAAGGGCTCAGCTGGTTTTGGCTTTCATTTCTTGTGCCTTTAAGATGTTTTATATTTTGTTGTAGTTTTTAGTCTATTGTGCTTTATATTACTGTTTGTTCCCAATTTAGGATAATACAAAGGGTTTTCCAAATGCTTGACCTCGGAAATTGGCCCTCTTAGGCTTGGCTCATTGAACTACTGGGCAATTTGGTCCTCCTGGAAATTTTGTTGCTGAAGGCCATCAAAATGCATGGAAGATCCCTGTTAGGAAGCTCTAAGCCTCCCCACCAAATCTCCACCCAAAACTAGGACAAACCCTTTTTGGGTTTTTCTACGTTTATTGAGGAAAGGGCAAGATTAATGTGGAAGAATTTTCTAGGCAGACTTGAGGGGTCAAACAGGGATCCCAACTAAGCCAGGAGTTAGAGGAGCTAGGGGGAAATTGGGCCGAAATTCCAAGGTCAACATTTGGCCAATTCCTTCGTGGGTTTTTGTGGGTCTTTGGTGGAGAGCCTGAGATTAATTTCCAAAAAAATTTTGGGCATCCGAGGAGGCCCTAGTAGCAGTTCTTTGCAGCCAGCAGCGTATTTCCTTGGTAGTTCAGTGCAGTACCAGGAGAGAGCAGCAACAGATCAAAGAGGGATTTCATATCTTCCATTTGAGCTTTGCTAGTTTGCCTTGTGCAAGCCCAGGTGCATCTTTCCAGCACCACATTGTACCCTCTTATTTATTAATAAAATGGCTCAAATCAGCGCAGTTCATGGATATTTTTGGTTGTTAAATGAGCTGTAAATTTTGTATGTGTTTTTGCTATGTTTGCTTTGTTTAGCATTGTATATTTCCGTTAAGAATATTACAGTGGTGTAGTATTGCACTAGAATTGAGATGATTCTCATAATTATGATGTTATGGCATGAGGTTATATTGTGTGATGTCATAATATATCTTTGATACAAATATGTTGATGTTATAACTTATGATGATGTGAAGTGATTATTGCATGTAGATGTTATGCTCTCATGATGGCATGCAAGAGTTGGCATGTGGATTATTTTCAATGATTTTATGATTATAACTAATGCATGGGTTGCATGTTGAGATGTGATGAATGAAGCGAATTTCACAAATGGGACGAGAGGGTCGATTTATTTGATGATCTCGTGAGAGACCATACCTACGAGGGAGAATGTGTAAACCATATGGGTTGGGAACATACTCAATCAAAAGTTAAAACACTACATGTCATTATTTCTTTTGCCTTGTGTAACTCTTGATGGATAGCTTTAAAGGAGCTATGGAACCATCTTGAGGAGGTCGAGTGCCTGGAATTGGATTGGTATGTCGAAGTCCAAAAGTGGTGTAAGGACTTCGATGCTCGAGGTCGTGTACCTTAGGGTGTTGTAGAGGGAGTTGGACCAGCCTTGCGAGATGCTTGGCGTCATTGAGTACTGGTCTCCATGCTTGCCTTGGGATTGATGAGGTCTAAGCATTGTGGTGAGTCTTGGGGCTATGATATATACCGAGGAGGTTGTATTGCTTGGTTCCGAAAGTTGGGAAAAAGGCTTGAGATTACTCTGTCTTCCCCTTGATGTTGTGATGTAACTTTCGATGCCAGTTGGTATACTAGTTCAGAGGGTGTTGGGCACACATGGAGAAATAAATAAAATAATAAATGAATATATTAATTTCAGGACGATGTTCATTAAAGAGGGAAAGTATGTAATGCCCTGTATTAATAAATAATAATAATAATAAAAATAATGATGATGATAAATAAAATTGCAAATAACAAAGAAAATATAATAATAAATAAAATATCAAATAATGAAGAAAATATAATAATAAATAAAATAACCAATAATGAAGAAAAGATAATAATAAATAAAATAACAAATAACTAAGAAAAAGATAATAATAAATAAATAAAATAAAAAGAAATAAAAAGTTTGCATGACGACACATGGATTATGCACATGCGGACCCCTTTCCAATCTTCTTGCCATTTTTAGAACAGTTGGTTCTATTTAATGGTAAAAAAGGGAGGTGAGAAGCATTCATTCATTCACTCATTCTTTGAGGAAGGGAATGTTGCAAGACGGAGCACTACCAGTAATAAGTTGATTGAGGGCTCAGGGTTGACAATTGCAAGAGATATTGGTTGCATCTTGTCTAAGGTTGGGTGGAGAGTTGTCCCCAACACTTTGTTGCGATTAGCAAGATCTAGATGGTGTTACAACCGCGAATTACCAATAAGATCTATATTTTTTCGTTCTTCACTTTGCAGTTATGTTTTTATCTGCTAATGTTAATGTATATTTGAAAATTATATGTCAGTCAGTTGTAGATTTGTGTCGATAACATCGCTTGATGCCAATAGTTTTGTATATTTTAATATTGGGTTGTTACACACCTTGTTATTCACCTAATACATAAATTGGGGTCAAGAATTAATTTGAACAATTATCAAACAAGCATAGTGGGACACACGTTCTCCAAGCTCTATGTTATTGCCCTTCGTCTACAACTATCGAAGGAGCTTGAGAGACATCACCTATGGGCCAAAGAACAAGCATGTTTCTACCTTAGGTATTAGACTATAGATCATATCCTCACCTCAAAGCCACCAATGAGATAGTAAGGCATTATTATTGAAAAGTCTTATGTTGCTTTGTAGAGTTCTAGAAAGTACTTGACTAGCTTCATGGGCAACCACATTTTAGGAATTTTCAGCAATTTTGTGACATTAGCATAGTAGAAATCCTCGTCACTACAATTATGCTCCTTTCTGAGTCCATTCTTAGTCACTTGTGCTTGGCACACCAATTATCTAATTTTATCCAAAGCACCATTGCAGCGAAACAGGGATGCCCTCTCTCACCTAACTTGTTTGAGATATATACTAACAAGATGGAGTATTTCATTCATGAGAATATACAACTCAGTGACAATTGTCTTCTTCATTTAGTCTTGACATCCATCCTCCTCTTTGCACATGGTGAGGTCCTCTTAGCCTATACACTATAGAATCCACTGAGACAATTAGATGTTGTATTTGACTTTGTGATCTACAATAGTTGACTGTCAACCTAGTTACAATTAAAATCAAGGTCATGATATTCAACAAGTTAAAGACCATCCTTACAAACTTACATTTCTTCTTTCGAGGGGAGGACATTGGGATCACCACAGCCTATACATACTTGGGGTTTGATTTTTAAGGAATAAGTTTATGTTAAAGAAGGTCCCCCAACCCAAGATCAACAAGAGGTAGGGATCCCTTGCTCTCCTCAAGTGGCAATGTTTCTAGAACCACTTCTTGGACATATCATCCATGATGGATATCATGGACTTAAATTTTTGTTGACAACCTATATCTTTCCTTCAAGAACACACACAACCAATGATGTTGTCCTTTTCATCAAGTCTTATTATCCATCCTCCACTTCAGAGGCAATGTGATCCTATTGGCCTCTACCCTGAGGGGTTTACCAAACAAGTACATGCCCTATCTAACTTTTCTGATCTACAATAGTTGATATGGCTAAAACCAATGGGGTTATCTTCAACGAACCAAAGGACGTCCTTACAAACTTCCATTTCTTCTTCCAAGGGGAGGAGGTTCGAATCACCATCGCATACACATACTTAGGAGCTCAATTTTCAAGGCTTAGGTTTGGATTGAGGAAGGCCCTCCAACCCCAAATCAAAAAGGGATATGGGTCTCTTACACTCCTCTCGAGGCAATGTTTCCAAACACACTTCTAAAAAATATCATTCAAGATGGATCTCATGGACTCCATTATTCGATCCATGGTGATTTATGGTTCTAGGGTTGGGGACCTAGTCCATGTGAGTCAAATTAGACCAAGACAAAGAATGTACAAACCCTCATGCTTTGTTACATCGTCAAGAGCAAGAGGGCAGTGCCCTAAGCCATTAATCAAGTAGAGTTTGCGACCAACCACTTACAACTCAAAACAAATTTCAAATTGGTCCCATTCTACATCAAAGATGGAATTTTATTGATTCAACATCCAATAGGGACAACCATTTGTACCTTGCTTACTACTTGAAGGCCATTTTCCTTGACCATACCTACTAGGATAGGTTTACTACAAGTTTTCTAAGGTTTCTGATCTTCTTTGGTCAACTAGGATTTCGATGAGTAGCGTCCCTCCATTCAAGTGGTTTTGGATGTGCCTAGACATCCAAATCAAAAAGGGATATGGGTCTCTTACACTCCTCGAGAGGCAATGTTTCCAAACGCACGTCTAAAAAATATCATTCAAGATGGATCTCATGGACTCCATTATTCGATCCATGGTGCTTTATTGTTCCAAGGTTGGGGACCTAGTCCATGTGAGTCAAATTAGACCAAGAAAAAAATGTACAAACCCTCATCTCTATGCATATAAATAAAAACATATACTAAAACTTAATCAATGTGGGATTATTCTCAAGTGGAAGGAACAATACAATTCAAGATCTAAAATAGCAACAGCGTTTGGTATTTCCATTGACAATTCTGAGTGATGTGTACTGATATGATTATCTGGTGAATTTGTTGCTATAAATCATTCAACCGACCAATGTTGTATAATTTTGAGTATGATGAATAAACAAGAAACATATCTAGTATACCAGAACGGACCAGATGGTGACAGGGAAACACAGCCTGACAACAAGTGGAGGCAAATTATGTCAAGACCTGGCGATGTTTGTACGCATAAATCATATAGACAGATAGCATGTTTACAGGTTACAGTTGCAGTGGACAAGAGATGAGGATATAGATAAAAAGATGGCATCAAAACAACATCTCCAATAAACTGTTGGTCTCCATCAGCACCTTGTGGATGTTGTTACAGAATTTGGTGGACTAAACAGAAGCATTTCAAATGCAGATGGAGATACATGTGAGATGCAATATTCATGCAGAGAGCCAACCAGTATCGACTCGTCAAGGAAGGAAAATCACTCACCATCAATGCACACAAAGGCAAATCGAAAATTTCACAAGTGCTAGCTAACCAAGCCAATAAATTGATCAGTTCCAACAAGAAGTATGCTTTATTGTTTTTAACAGAAAATCAGTTTGTAAAAGAGTCAGTAAGAGGCAAGGCATCCCTGGAGGAGTGCACTAAGAAACAGAAACAACAACTGGAAGAGTTGCTACAGGCATACAGGGGTGTGTTCCAAAGGCCTAAAGGGTTACCAACTAAGAGGGAAGTGGAGCACGGGATCCAGCTATTGTCGAACTCCCCATTCAGTAGAGGGTTTTCGAAGAGCTAAAGAAGAAGATTAGTCAAGCACCAGTTCTGGCGTTAGTAAACTTTCAACATCCCTTTGAAGTGGAGACAAATGCGAGTAGGCATGCTATGGGAGTGGTCTTGATGTAGGGAGGAAGGCCTACATGCTACCATTCTCAAGTATTTCATGGGGCAATTCTTCACCACCCTACCTACAACAAGGAGCTCTATGCCCTAGTGCAAGATGTGAAGAAGTTGAACCACTATCTGATCAGAAGGGAGACAGTAATCCACACAAATCACTAGCCACTACAGTACTTGTAGGCCCAGAGTAAGCTGCAGCAGACCAAGGATTACAAATGGATGGTTTTCTACAGTAATTTCATTTAGTGATTAAGTACAAGAAGCGCAACACAAACAAGTTGATCAATATGCTTTCAAGGACACCCACATCAAAGATCAGGAACTCTAATGCACATGGAACCATTCACCCATGATGCATACAGAGAGGCATATTCAAAGAATTAGGACTTTAGAGAGGTGTTTCAGCATGTGCATGATGGCAACAGCATCTTTGACTATCATCTCCAAGATGGGTTACTCCACAGGCTGGATAAGCTATGTGTTCCTAAAGGTGAGTGATTGCAACTAATTAGAGAGGCTCACACCTCCAAGGTTACATTTTGGTGTAGGGAAGACCCTAGCCAACTTGTAGAGGTATGTGTATTGGCACTGTTACACACCACCTGTGGGTAGTGCATATAGGAGAAAAAATTTCTCCTAGATGGTCCTTAGCTGATGGCCACCAGATAGCTCAATGTGCCATTGTCTCTGCCAACTAAGACAACCATGTGGTCCCTCGATCACTTGTCATGAATGTATGCTTGAAGGTGGGTCTCCTGACCCCAAAGGTATGGCTTTTCATTGGTATGGTTGACTAATTTTCCTTGCTTGTCATGACACTTTTGGGCACGGATTGGTGGGGGGATTCAGTGGAAAGAGTGGGTTAGGTCTGTATTCTTGTCTCCACTACCCAATTTCATGGTTACCCTTGTATCCTAGTCCCATAAGATCTCCTTTACTGGCCATGAGCTTTAGGGTTGCCACTACATGGGAAATCTCGATTTTGGTTGTGTGGTCTCGATTCTCGATTCCACCTACATCACTCCCCTTCCACTCATTTTAGCCTCATTCATCTCTTTTCCCATCTGGGTCCACATAGGGTGAGCCTCCCCTCTCCTTCTCCACACCTTGGGTCGAGCCTGGAATGATGCCCTAACGGTTGATGCAGCTAAAAAAAGAAAAGAAAAAACATAATTTGGCCACTCTCAACAGGAAATGTACAACAAAATGCAAACGATGCTCGGGACATACAAATTTAGCACATGGGCAAAAGCCAAACATGAGCTCTACCCCTTGTCCATGGCCATTACCTTGGTTCCTATGGGCCCTAGATGAACCCCCCTCCATCATCAAGGAACCCAAGATTGTCCCAACCCCTGGTGGGTGATGAACTACCCCACTTTAAGGGGGATATCCATTGCTATATATTACACATTATGCTCCATCCCCTGGAAGCCATGTGCAATTATGAAGAAAAATCAATAAAAAGCAAAAGGCATATGAAGAAGGGTGGAAAAACAAAGGTCGAGGTAACTCATGTACCACGATTTGCTCCCTTCTATACTCATATACGCAAGTGTGGGCTTCCCTTATTATAGCTACCCTTGTACCATAAAATGCGGTCTGGATGGTTCCCGTGATCCCCACTCTGCTCCATTACTATGTCATTTTCCACCTACCATTTAAGTGATGTACTATGGATATGTCACCCCCTTTAGAGGTTGAAACCACCTAATAGGGTCCTTGGTTAACCCCCTATTGAGCTTGGAGACACTTGTAAATGCCAAAGCGCACTATGGAAGGGCATGCCACCAAGAAGTGTCCCATTGGTTCCATGACTTGTAAGCTTATCACTTGATTATTTAGATGATTTGTTGTATTGAAGGGCAAGGGGACGCATTGATCTTATGGAGGATTGCAGGTGGGTCTCCATTTGGGGCTTGGTCTCCCTATACGGGGTTCTATCCCTCCAGTGGGCCACATTGGCACTTGTAGGGCCTCCACCATAGCAGAGATTACTTCATGGATCCCCAACAGTGCTCATCGATTGCTCGTATTCCACCTTTTTGGATGAGGATGATGCACCTGGTTTACCATGTCTAGTCGGCTCCACACTTGCACCATACACTTGACAGATGTTCCAGGGTCCAGAGGATGTCTCCCACTGCAGAGGGAGGGCTTATATCATCATCCTAGCACTTACAAATGGTCTACAGGCATTTTTTATCAACTTGGAGACCCATGAGGATGTCCTCGAGTCCCCATACCCACTTGGCAGCACCACAGGTTATTGCTTTGAAAACAAGGGGCCAACCCCTTGTCCACTGTGTTTGGAGTCTATTTCTTCATCATGGCACCCCTTAGACTTCATTAGGCCTCCTCAAAAGCCCAGCAACTCACTTTGTTGATCATTCGACCCTCTTGAGAGGCTTATTCTTGTATTATTGAGCTATTTGGTGGTCTTGTCACCAAAAGTATTGTTATTATGCACATTATTTTATTTTAGGGGCTCAATTAGGCAAATTTAGCTAAATCGAATTCATTAGAGAGTGTATAAATGGAAGTGAGATGATTCATTTTCATCATCATCACTTGGATTAGGTTATCTCCTCTTGTGAGAATTTCGCTATCCTTCTTGGAGGAAGACTTTGGATGAATGGATGAATTTTGATGTAAGGATCTCTTTCATTTTGTCTTGAAGCTTCTCTATTGGCATATCTTGATGATTGGATATAATCTTTCTTACATGTAAGTGCTCTTTTAATGTTATTTTTGTTATTTACTTTTGTCACATGCATGTTGCTGGGATTTTCACTATACTAGGCTGAAATTTACTGCTTTTCTTATGCGAAGTTGTGGGAATTTGATCTTTTATAGTGTTGCATCATGCCATGGCCCATGTAATGAATGAATGAATGTTTCCTAAAGATAGTTTGGTCAAATTTATCATGATAACTCATCAAATATTGCAAAATCAAAGTGTAAAGACCTTGAAGCTGCTTCTATCGTGCCCTAATGCCATGAGAAGTTGTTTGAAGGCCTCCTTGGCTAGGTGAATCTATTTCAAGCTATAAATTCTTCCTTGAATCCATCTCTCCCAAAGGATTAAGCATTGATCCTTCCATAGGTGATAACATTTAAAGCTTATTTCACTCACCTTCTCTATTCTAGGCCTAGCCTCCATAGGTGACCAAGGGCATCAATTTTCTCGTGATTCATCCATCAAAAAAATTTGATCTCTTGCCCACTACTGCACTGATGTGTCTCCTAGGTGCCCTCCAAATTTCATGAAATTCTAACTATGGGATCTTGAGATATCTCAAGCCCTACCTTCGAGATCAATTCTTGCCTTTCCTTTCCTTTGGCTACTGACCTCATTGGGATCATTGCATCAAGTTCTAAGAAAAAGACTCATTTGTTCCCCTTCTCCTCCTCAATTAGGGCAAGCATATTGTTGATTGATCAATTCCACCCCTTTGACCTAATTTTGGGTCCACTTGGTCTCGTGTGGTCCCACTTCTTATCAAATCAAATCCTTCAAAGATCACTTAGAAACCAAGTTTCCACAAGGATTCTGATGTCTAGGAATCTCCTTTGTAAGTCATATCTTCAAACCCTAACCCTTGAAATCCTCTTAGCCCTTCCTAGAGAGCCTTTCACCTTGCTTTCGAAGCAAATAAGCCATATATTTGAGCCTCTCTTGTGAATAGGCTTTCAAGACCACCTTTCATCCTATCATTGATCCATTGATTATCGCGGTCCTTACTGTACTGGGTCTCCTCCCATCGGTGAAAGTCTGTAAAGAGCAAGGAGCTTTAGCCAACGTGACAGTGAGCTATCTCTCCATTGTTTCCCTTGACCTAGTAGACCTTTAGGATCCCCTCCTAGGACCCCTGCTAGTTTGAGCGGTATCATTTTGGCGTCGTTGTCAGAAAGGAAGCAGGTCTGCCTCCCTTGTGAATCATTGAGGAATTAATTCATTAACTACAATTTTGTATTCATCTGGTGACTCCATTCATTGTCAAAACCCCTAGTTTGCTCGAAGGTGACAACATTCCTCCTTTAACTAGGGTTGCAACAAAAAGGGGTGAACGAACTCCATCACCTATTAGAACTACCCTTCTCCCTAAATTTGAAAAGGTCAGTAATCCTACCCCAAAAATGGTCACTAGTTCTAACATTGACCCAAAACAAGACCAACCCAAAACAAGACCAACCCAAAATGACCAAAGTCAAAAGCATTTGGTTAGTATCTTTGCTCCTTTGAATTTGAGTGATGACCCCAAACCTTTACCTGAGAAATACAATAATTGGTTGCCCAAGTTCAAAGGTGATGCTACCACAAGTGTCTGTAATCATGTCGAAGAATTCAATTGGAACATGTCTCCTAGGCTGATATTTGATGAAGATAGACTCGTGATTCTTTTTTCCTTGTCTCTAGAAGGGCAAGCAAGGGAATGGTAGCTTAGTCTTCCCCCAAGGTGCATTGATGACTCTGACCAATTTGAAGACATATTCATAAAAAGATGCTCATGTGATGCACTGGGAACCTTTAACATTGAAAAGTTCTATCAAATAAGTATGGGAAGGGAAGCCATTATGGAATTCATCCTAAAATTTGATAGGATAGTTAGGGACATTCCCGACCATTTGAGGCCCCTTGATCCTAACATACTTGACAAAATCATCAAAGCAATGGGTGGTCACCTTACCTATGCGCTGAGAGATAAGAAACCAAAGACCTTGGTTGAGGCCGAAGACATAGTTGTGGAAGTTGAGCAAAACTTGCGGATTTCCAAAATGGATGTTGAACAACACACAAGGCTAAGGCTAAAAACAAAAACGAAAAATCCAAGGATCAAGATGAAGAAACACTTTTAGTGATTCTCAAGAAAATGGAAAAGATGGGCGAAGAAATGAATTCACGAGATAGGCTCTACATGAACAAACTTGCCACCTTGGAAAGGACCCAAAAATCAAGTTATGTCCCAAAAGGGAAGCCCTTCCCTAAGAAGCAAAATGAGGAGGACAAGCCTAGCTCATCCCAAATGCCCAACACTTTGGCCCCGACAAATGTTGTGGAGCAAGATTCATCTTTTGAGGATGAACAAAATGATGAGGATGAAAATGAGGCTGAAAGTGAAGACAAAGAAGTCAATGACCAAGCTAACCTTGTAGAATCTAATGCCTTCAACATTTTACTAGGTGGCTCATATACTCACCCTCCCATTAGTGAGGTTGCTATTAAAGAAGACAAGAAAGAGCAAATCCTTAACGTTGATGATAGTGGAAGATTCAAGGGGGTCCAATACTCACGAAAGGACAACAATAAAAACCCCACAACCTCCAAGGAACCCAATAAAGACGACTCAATTCCCAAGCAGGTCCCTCCTAAAGAACCTCTCCCTAAAGATGCCCCTAAGGAGGATCCTCCAAAGAAAGTCAACCTCAAAAAGAAAGAGACCATCAGGAAAGGGGGCAAGGGCAAAGAGGTCGAACTTGACATTGATCTGAGACCGGTATAGGGAAAATGGTTGTGCCAATTCCATTAAAAGAGATTGCGAAACTTTTCCAACAACAATGGCAAATCAAGAAATCCCAAGGCTTTCAAGAGGAAGAGTTACCTAAAGACTTGCAAAACATTCACCTTCCGGACTTAAACCCAAGACATGAGCCATTCATGCTTACCTTAGCCATAAATGCTTTTATTACAAAAATCCATGTTAGATTCAGGGGTTGTCGCAAATATCATGCCACTAAAAGTCATGAAGCAATTGGGTCTTAGCATCACTCGACAGTATAAAATGGTGTGTGGTTTTAACTCCAAACTTGTAGAAGTAGAAGACCTCATAGAATATCTTAAGGTTTATTTGGCTATGAACCCTGATATATCATTGCTTATGGACGTTGTGGTTATAGATATCCTTGATGTATGGGGGATGTTGCTATCAAGGAAGTGGGGAGCCACTATTGGAGGTCATTTTTAAATGGACTTGTCATACGCCACTATCTCGCAATTTAACGGAACCCCTTCATTCTTTATAGAGAGCCTACATACTCTACTCATGTGGTCAAACCAAGACCAATCCCATACTACAAGAGATATGAGATTGAGAAGCCTTCTCCCATTCCCCCTTCACAAGAAGTTTGAATTCTCAAGCGACCAAATCACAAAGCAAAGAAAAAGTGGAAGCCTAAGAGGGAATATAAAGTCGAGGATGTGGTCTTGGTACATAAAGATCCGATACCCGTGAAGGTTCATAGAAAAGTAGGGGAAGATTACTACTACATTACCAAACTTAACAACGAACTTTGGCCACAACCAGTCAAGTTAAATCGTATCACCCCTTTCCTTGACACTTACATTGTATCATATGTATGTTAGAGTAGGATGCATCGCATGCTGATTTTCTCATTGGAACTAACATCATATGATATTTTCTCGTGATAGATTAGTTGCATTTTACTTTCCTATTGATTTTTACGGCCTAATATTAAGTATGGGTGATCATAAGACACCACGAAAACATATTGCCCCGTGTGTTTGGTCTTTGATATGTGCAAGTATCAGGTCTACGGCACCAAGAGATTGTTGGTACTCTGATGACCTCACCAAGAGATTGTTGGTACTCTGATGACCTCATGTCTGAATAGCTTCGTACACTTTCCCGAGAGCTCATGTCACAGTTGGAACTAGATGTTACCCACCACCTGTGGGTAGTGTATATAAGAGAATTTTTTTCTACTAGCTGGTCCTCAGTGGGTAGCCCCTTACAACCACCAAAAATATCAATGTGCCATTGTCTCTGCCACCTGAACCAGCGTTGTTGTCCCTCGACCACTTGTCATGAATGTATGTTTGAAGGTGGGCCTCCCGACCCCAAAGGTATGGCTTTTCATTGGCATGGTTGAGTAATTTTCCTTACTTGCCATGGGCACTTTTGGGCATTGATTGGTGGGGGGATTCGGCGAAAAGAGTGGGTTAGGTTTGTATTCATGTCTCCACTGCATGATTTCGTGGCTACCCTTGTATCAAAGTCTCGTGGGATCTCCTTTACTGGCCATGAGCTTTAGGGTTGCCACTACATGGGAAATCATGATTTTGGCTGCGTGGTCCCACATCCCAATTCCACCTACATCACTCCCCAAATGTAGCACATGGGAAAAACCCAAACAAATGTTGAGACATACAAATTTAGCACGTGGGAAAAAACCAAACATGACTTCTACCCCTTATCCATGGCCATCACATTAGTTCCTATCGGCCCTAGATGAGCCCCCTCCATCATTAAGGAACCCATGATTGTCCCAACCCCTGGTGGGCGATGAACTGCCCCACTTTAAGGGGGATAACTATTGCTATATATTACACATCATGCTCTCATCCCCTGGAAGCCCCGAGCAATTATGAAGAAAAAATTACCAAAAACAAAAACAAAAACAAAAGGCATATGAAGAAGGGTGGAAAAACAAAGGTTGAGGTAGCTCATGTACCACGATTTGCTCCATCCTATACTCATACCTAGGCGTGGGCTTCCCTTATTATAGCTACCTTTGTACCATAACATGTGGTATGGATGGTTCCTGTGATGCCCACTCCGCTCCATTATTATATCATTTGCCACCTACCATTTGAGGGATACACTATGGACATGTCACCCCCTTTAGAGGTTGAAACCACCTAATAGGGTCCTTGGTTAACCTCCTAATGAACTTGGAGACACTTGTACATGCCAAAGCCCACTATGGAAGAGCATGCCACCAAGAAGTGCCCCATTGGTTCCATGACTTGTAAGCTTTATTACTTGATTATTTTGATGATTTGTTGTATTGGAGGGCAAAGGGACGCGTTGGATCTTATGCAAGATTACAGGTGGGTCTCCATTTGGGGCATTGACAGCCATCGGCCTCCACCATGGTAGAGATTATTTTATGGATCCCCAGCAGCACTCATCGATTGCTCGTATTCCACCTTTTTAGATGAGAATGATGCACTTGGTTCATCACGCCCAGTCGGCTCCACACTTGCACCATACACTTTGCAGATGTTCCAGGGTCCAGAGGATGTCTCTTGTTGCAGAGGGAGGGCTTCTATCATCATCCTAGCCTTTATAGATGCATTTTTTATCCACTTCGAGACCCATGAGGATGTCCTCATGCCCCATACCGACTTAGGAGCACCACAAGTTCTTGCTTGGAAAACAAGGGGCCAACCCATTGTGCACTATGTTTGGAGTCCATTTCTTCATCATAGCACCCCTTGGACTTCATTAGGTCTCCTCAAAGGCCCAACAACTCCCTTTGTTGATCATTCGACCCTCTTGAGAGGCTTATTCTTGTATTATTGAGCTGTTTGGTGGGCTTGTCACCAAAAGTATTGTTATTATGCAATTATTTTATTTTAGGGGCTCAATTAGGCTAATTTTGCTAAATAGAATTCATTAGAGAGTGTATAAATAGAAGTGAGATGATTCATTTCCATCATCACTTGGATTTGGTTATCTCCTCTTGGGAGAATTTCGCTATCCTTCTTGGAGGATGAGTTTGGATGATTGGATGAATTTTGATGTTTGGATCTGTTTCATTTTGTCTTAGAATTTCTCTATTGGCATATCTTGATGATTGGATGTACTCTTTCTTACATGTAAGTGTTATTTTAGTGCTATTCTTGTTATTTACTTGTCACATGAATCTTGCTCGAATTTTCGCTATACTAGGCTGAAATTTACTGCTTTTCTTATGCAAAGTTGTGGGAATTTGATCTTTTATAGCGTTGCATCATGTCATAGGCCATGTAATGAATGAATGAATGTTCCTAAAGATAGTTTGTATCAAATTTATCTTGATAAGTCATCAAATAATGCAAACCGAAGCGTAAGGACCTTGAAGTTGCTTCTATCATGCCCTAGTGCCATGCGAAGTTGTTTGAAGGCCTCCTTGACTAGGTGAATCTATTTCAAACCTTAAATTCTTCCTTGACTCCATCTCTCACAAAGGATTAAGCACTGATCCTTCCAAAGGTGATCACATTTAAAGCTTATTTCACTCATTTTCTTCTTTCTTTTAGGCCTCGCCTTCACAGGTCACCTAGGGCATCAAATTTCTCACGATTCATCCATCAAAAAATTTCTTTCTCTTGCCCACTACTGCGTTGGTGTATCTGCTATGTGCCCTTCAAATTTCATGAAATTCTAATAGTGGGATCTTTAGATATCTCAAGCCTTAGCTCCAAGATCGATTATTGCCTTTGGTTTCCTTTGTCTAGTGACCTCATTGGGATCATTGCATCAAGATCAAAGAAAATTTCTCCTTTAATCCCCTTCTCCTCCTCAATTAGGTCAAGCATGCCCCTAATTGATCAACTCCATTCCTTTGACCTAATTTTGGGTCCACTTATTCTCGTGTGGTCCCACTTCTTATCAAAGTCAATCCTTCAAAGATCACTTAGAAACCAAGTTTCAACAAGGATTTTGAGGTCTAGGAATCTCCTTTATTAGTCATATTTTCAAACCCTAGCCCTTGAAATTCTCCTAACCCTTCCTAGAGAGCCTCTCACCTTGCTTTCCAAGCAACCAAGCCATATATTTGAGCCTCTCTTGTGAATAGGCTTTTCGGATCACCTTGTATCCTATCATTGATTCATTCATTATCGTGATCCTTATTATACTGAGTATCCTCCCATCAGTGAATGTCCGTAAAGAATAGGGAGTCTTAGTTGAGGTGACAGTGGGCTATCGCTCCATTGTTACCCTTGACCTAGTAGTTTCCCTATAGATCCCCTCCTAGTACCCCTGCTAGTCTGAGCAGTAACAATTCCAAGAGGCAAGAACAGGTAGCTAGGTTCATAAGAGGATGAATGCTTTATTGTACCAGCAAGCCTAGCAACAGGAAACATGGTTTATATTATTCCTTACCTGTACCCACTCGTCCTTAAGAAAGCATTTCCATGGACTTTGTGGGAGTTTTACCAACAACCAAGAAGGGACATGAATACTTGTTCACAGTGTTTCAGAGGTTCAACAAGATGTGTGTTTTAATGCCCTGTAAGAAGACCATTAGTGGGCAAGAAGCAGCGAACTTGTTCTTTGGACAGGTCTGGGTGCACTTTGGGATACCAAGGAGCGTTGTTTCAGATAGGGACACAAGATTTCTCAGTGCATTTTAGACTTCATTGTGGGAAAAGATGGACACAAAGTTGAAGAGATCTACAGCATTCCATCCATAGAAAAATGGGCAAACAAAAGTAGTCAACAAGACTTGGGTGCAGCTCCTGAGGGGATACAACCAAAAGCATACGAAGACCTAGGATGAAAATATGTTGTATATACAACATTATTACAACAAAGCAGTCCACACTTCTACAAGAAAGTCCCCATTTAAAACATGTTTTGGATATTAACCGCCTCCACCTTTGGACATTGCATATGGGCAGCAAGGAGTGGAGGAAGACTTTACAGAAGATTCCATGAGGGTTGAAAAAATTATAGAGAAGATCAAACAGATCCACCTAAGGGTATAAGAGACACTACAAAAGTCATAGTACAAGTATAAGGCCACTCATGATCAGCATAGAACAGAAAAATTGTTCAAGGTGGGAAACAGAGTATGGCTATAGTTGAATAAGGAGAGGCTAAAGGGACCTGGTAAGAAAAACAAGGCTTTGCGGTATGGTCCCTTCGAGATACTGGTGAAGGTGGGTGATAATGCCTATCACCTCAATTTACCACCATATATGTGCATTTACTCAATTATGAATGTAGAGAATCTAAAACTCTATGAGCCCTCCATGCTAGATCGGGAAGAGGAACAGGGCTTACCTTCTGTGGAGGATTTGACACCAAATGCTCAAGGAGAGTTGACATAAGATACATTTTTGGTGTAATATTCCAAATTAGCAGTCAACTAATTGGAATATTATTTTTTGGTTAATTTTCGCTTTTCCTAAAGTTAGGCAGAAATAATGTGGGTTGGGACCCACAAATTAGATTAAAGCAAGTTGATGCACTTTTCCTATAGTTGGAGGCGAAAGATTGCAGCCTTGGTGGGGCAGGGACAGCCAATGAGAAGGCCCTACCTATTGTTGAGTGGCAGCGCTGCGAGTGGACAAGGAGGGACAACGCAGGAGTGGCTAGTGAAGGGGCAGCAACGCAAGCTAAGGTGGGGCCCAAGAGGAACGTTTGGTTGTTGGAGACAAAAAGAAGGGGGCAGCGCATTTCTCCTCATTCATTCACCTCAGAATTTTTTGTCTTCTTGACTGAGCTCGCTTGAGTCGGAGAGCCAAGTCTACAGTGTTGTTCAACACACAAGATCTTCAAGCGGAGATCTCAACCTCTGCCTCAGGGGACTTCGAGTGCTCGCTCAGGAGAGGGAATTCTACCAATTTGTGAGGGAGATTCATAGCACCATCATCAGGAGAACGCGTTCCCTTCATGACAGTGTAGAGACAGCCAAGACTACACAGAGACTGCCTAGTCCAGCCAAGGGGAAGTGTTAGGTGTAGGGAGTTGAAGAGGAGATCAGCCGGAGGATTTTGAGAGAGAGGCTAGCCACCTCCTACCAGGGATTTTGGGAGTGTTTCAGAGGCATTTTCCAGCAGTTCCAACCAAGAGGTCGATTTCCTCAGCAGAGCAACGTGCCAAGCCCAAAGGGGCAATTTTCTGGGGTCAAGCTTTCTACAAACCCTTCGCAGGTTTTTGTGGGTTTAGTGAGAGGAGTCTAGTAACCAATTCCCAAAATTTTCTGAGAACGGGAGAGAGGCCAACCAGCAGTCCCAAATCAAGCAACAGCTGTAAATTCCTGGACTAGACAATGCAGTGGGTGAGCCACGCCGAGCATACTTCAGCAAAGTGTTGAAATTTGGTACCGGAGGACAGGTGGTTCCCTAAGGCTTTGATCTTTGGCCTAGGGAAAAGTGTCCAAAAGAATTTAATTTTTCTCCTAAAGTGACTTTATAATTTTTATAAAGTCAAATCTAATTTTAAAGTGACCTTCAACAGATATAAAGTCATCCACTGAAAGAAGAAAAGTGATTTCGTAAGTGTTTTAGGCGCATTAAAGTCTAATTTTAAAGTGACTTAATAAAGTCAATGTAAAATTAGAAAGGAAAAGTGACTTTGGAAATAAATGACTAAGTGGGTCTTTATTAAAGTGGGGTGAATTAAAAAATAGAAAGTGAGATTTATATGAGCATTTAATCTCAGCCCTAGATCTCAATCTATCTCAGCCATTGGATTTAGGGATTCCCCAAAAGTCACTTAGGGTTAGGTTAAAGGAGGAAAAGGAGGAAAAGGTCATTCATTCTTTCATGAGCAGATTGGGAGAAGGAGAACAAGAGAGCAAGGGAGATTTATGGGCAATGAGGAGGAGGAGGCAGCAGCTTGGCACGCATTCCAAGGCAAGATTTCACAAGACCGTACACCGAGTTAGCACAATAGCGTTAACTTTTTGGGCACGATTTTCCAGAAAAGGAGGTCAAGACAAAGAAGGTCGTACAAAGATATCGTACAAAGAAGATTGGGCAATCATATCGAGGCAGAGGGCTCGTTACGCATGTTAAAGTTCTGTCATGTTTTTGGCACGTAACCTAGATTTTGACACATATTTATCGTCGTCGGTACGCATTTTGAGGAGGCCGTATAAATGACGATTGGTATTTCGGCACGAAATCGATAGAGAGTGACAGTGGCGAAATGCTTTATTGCTGTTCGTTTCTTTATTGCTTGTGCCTACTCTTCTTAGCATACGAAAACGAGATAAGTTGTGGCAAGTCCGTTTGTCGATTTTTTGCTGAATATTTCTCTCACTGTAAAAAGCATTTTCCAGAAATAAGGAGGAGCTTTCGAACTGGTTTTCCCCAAGAGTTGTAGGGGGTTTTTCCAGGGTCATGTTGACCAAAAATATATGTGTCAAAATGTGTGAATCACTGTTTTGTATCTGCTGATATTTATTTCTGCATTTTTCAGCATTCTGTAATATTTCCAGAATTTGTGTTTTCAGCAATATTTATTTTCCAGCTTGTTGAATGTAAGGTTATGGGAAAGGGCATTTAACTATTTTGGAGAAATAAGGTGAAACTGAAAACCGGGGTGGGAAAAAGAAAATTTCTACACAAAGGATTTTGCTAGGTACTATCTTTCTAAGTGCCATATTTGTGCTCTTTCCAACATTATAATAAAATGGCTCAGCGCTGAATTTGGTCCCAATTTATGTGTGTTTCATGGTGTTTTCATTTTGCTGTAGTTTCTTGTCTATTTTCTCTTTTATTACTGTTAATCCCAATTTGGGATATTACAGTGGTAGCAGAACTCATAGACTTGGCTCAACCTGTGGAGCACGCGGTCTATGGCTCCAGAAGATAGGCAACACATCACCTACCGAAGACATAGGTGCAGGAGCAAGGAAAGGAGGCTTGAAATTACTCCTAACCAGGTTGACAGCGTTTCGGAGGTCGAAGAGAGAGAGATGGCACACATGGATGACAGGAGAAATGAGGAGAAGGAGTTTGCCCGCCTTCTAAAGTCGATGCAAGACATCTCCAAGAGGATTGAAGAGATGGGTCAGAAGCTTAGTGGAGGCAGTAAGCAAACGGGAGTTCAAGGGGAATTCCAGATTGGGGAAGGATTTGGCACTTCACACCACCAAGCCAGTGCTCACACTACGCACCATGTGGTACCACACACTCCACCACGCTCTACCATTCCCACGTTCCTAACCTCAAGAACAGGAGGGCAACAGGAGTCGGAGGTGGCTCACTATGGAGATTACTTTGCAAAGTATCAGTCTTATGGGTCGGAGTTTGAGGGAGCTATCACCTTCAACGAGTTTTGTCAGCTGAAGAACAACAACAAACCCAAGGGCCAAGCCAAAGGAGGAGGGCACATGTAAGGGAATGACCTACAGCATACCGCGGGCAGGCTTTTTCGGCCAACATTTGATGGGTCATTCAAGAGTTTAGCTAAAGCATGGGTGGAGAAGTTGGATATTTACTTTCACCTTAACCAAACGACAGAGTTGGAGGCCATCAAGGTGGTTTCATGGCTTGACTACGCTGGGTCACACAAGGGTGACAATGTATGATGACTTCACCAGGAGAGTGTTGGAGAGATTTGATCGGAGGGATCCTAAAGAGCACTTTAGAGAGTTGACCAAGCTCAAGCAGATGGGGAATCTTGAAACATACATTTCAGAGTTCATGCGGTTGTCGGTGATGGTTCCAGATTTGTCGAAACCTAGAAGGATTTTCATGTTTATAGATGGGCTGCCAGAGCCACTGCAGCTAGTGAGGTCAACCGACCCACTACACTGCACGACGCAGTTAGGAGAACTTGGGATCTGCAGGATGCATTACCGAGGGTTAGGGCCCCCATACCCAACAGACCAGCCTTCCAGCAAAGAGGAAGGGACACGAGAGCTCCACCCCCGAGAGGTAACCAGGGCTAGGGGCCAATAGATGACGATACCAAGAGAGATCTGAGGAGGAAGAAGCTCTGCTTCACATGGCAGGAGCCATGGGCACCAGGCCACAAGTGTGTCGAAGGGAATGCACACTACATTGAGGTCTTCTCAAACAGTGAGGGAGAAGAGGAGACACTCTTCGAGATGGGAGGTGTTGATAGCGCAATAGCACAAGGGAAAGATCCTCCACCTCCACCTCCTCCAGTAGCAGGAGGATCAACGTTTGCACCGACCGGAGGGGTCCTTGCATCTTTGTGGGGGATACCCAAGTACTTAACACTGAGGGTCTGAGGGACAGTTGAGGGACAGTGTGTCTCGGTGCTAGTGGACAGTGGAGCCACGCACAACTTCATAGATGCCCAAATGGTGCAAAGGCGGGGCATCCAGACAGAGGGGTTTGATGGATTCTTTATTTTAGTTCCAGGAGCTAGAACCATGCAGTGCATGCAGTATGTCTCAGCTTTGACAGTGACCATTGGGACACACTCAATGACAGACCATTTCTTTGTGGTCGACATTCCGGACACCAACATGGTGTTGGAGGTCCAATGGCTCATCACCCTTGGTAGAGTCATTACATATTGGCAAAAGTTGGAGATGGAATTCATGGACAAGAGCGGGAAACCTGTGATGCTCAAGGGCATGCATACATACCCCCCTCGGACAGTTGTTGCACATAAGATGGAGGCAGACTTCAGGTGGAGAGACATAGAGTGGGTAGTTGAGCTGAGGATTTCAGAGGCAAACAGTGCAGCTCGATCCACACATCCAAAGGTACAGGCCATCCTCAACCGTTACTCCACGGTTTTCGGGGACATTCCACTAGGGCAGCCACCTGACCGAGGGTCTGAGCACACTATCGAGTTGGAGCTCGGCATTCAGGCCGTGATCTCTACTCCATATAGGCACCCAAAGGCCTATCGGGACAAGATTGAGAGAGCTATCCATGAGCTCTTGGCTTTGGGACACATCAGGCCCAACTCTAGTCCTTTCGCTTCTTCGGTTGTTCTGGTGAAGAAGAAGGATGGGATGCTAAGTATGGGCATTGACTACAGGGCCCTGAACAACAAGACCACAACCAGTTCAAGGTCAAGGTCAAGTAAGGCCCCCAGGGCCAAAGACTGGATCTAGGAGAGTCAGGACATCCTCCAGGCTCTCAAGGATAACTTGAGGATCGCACAAAATCAGCAAAAGATGTACGCAGATCTGGGTCGCATGGAGAGGCAGTTTGAGGTGAGGGACTTGGTGGACCTCCGACTTCAGCCCTACAAGCAGTCCACGCTGAAGTAGAAGGGAGTTGAAAAGCTCAAACCTCGCTTCTATGTACCGTACCGAGTTGTTCGGTGGGTTGGAGAGGTGGCATATGAGTTGGAGTTGCAACAAGGGAGTCAGATCCACAACATTTTCCATGTATCGTGCCTAAAGAAGGCTTTGGAGCAATAGGTGACAGAAACTATTGAGCTCCCTCCTACAGATGATGAGGGGCATTTGGTGCTACAGCCTGAGGCCATCTTGGACACCAGAGAGAGACACCTAAGGAGGAGAGTGGTGAAGGAGTACTTGATCCGATGGAGGAACCTCCTGGATGAGGATGCCACTTGGGAGGGGGAGAAGATTCTTCAGCACCCATCTTTGTAATTACTTGAGGACAAGCAAGATTTTGGCGGAGAGGACTGTAATATTCCAAATTAGCAATCAACTAATTGAAATATTAATTTTTGGTAATTTCGGCTTTTCCTAAAATTAGGCAGAAATAATGTGGGTCGGGACCCACAAATTAGATTAAAGCAAGTTGATGCACTTTTCCTATAAATCGAGGCAAAATATTGCGGCCTTGGTGGGGCAGGGAGAGCCAATGAGAAGGCTCTGCATATTGCTAAGTGGCAGCGCTGTGAGTGGACAAGGAGGGACTGCATAGGAGTGGCTAGTGAAGGGGCAGCACAGTCTAAGGTGGGGCCCAAGAGGAATTTCCCCAACAGAGCAACGTGCCAAGCCCAAAGGGGCAATTTTCCGGGGTCGAGCTTTCTGCAAACCATTCGCGGGTTTTTGTGAGTTTAGTGATAGGAGTCTGGTGACCAGTTCCCAAAATTTTCTAAGCACGCGAGACAAACCAACCAGCAATCTAAAATCAAGCAGCAGCAGTAAATTCCTGGACTTGACAATGTAGAGGGTGAGCCACGTAGAGCATACTTCAGCAGAGGGATTTTGCAAGGATTAGAGTTGTTCTTCAGCTTGTCTTGAGCAAGCCCAAGTGCTATCTTTCTAAGCACCATATTTGTACTCTTTTCGGCATTATAATAAAATGGCTCAGTGTTGAATTTGGTCCCAATTTATGTGTGTTTAATGGTGTTTTCATTTTGTTGTAGTTTCTCATCTATTTTGCCCTATTATTATTGTTAATCCCAATTTGGGATATTACATTTGCAGAAGAGGTCCAGAAATACAAGACAGGGGCAACATGACCTTTGGCAGATTGGGTTGAAAGGACAACTTCCAAGCAAAACTAAATGGTACAACCAGGAGAAGGTGGAGGAAAAAATTCTTCACCTCATTCAGTAGAAGCTTTTGGGGACCAAAACCCTTCCAAAATGGGGAGGTTTGAACCTGATTGGATCATTATATTGTTTGTCATCCATCTCGATGCTTCTAGAGTGGAATAAGCAAAAGAATAAGCTCTTAGGACCATTTTTTCTAGCAGGACCCAATTTGGAAAATTGGGGCCTGAAACCTTCCAGGAGCAATTTCGGGCATCAAACGATGATTTTTGGGTGTAAAACTTTGTTGCATGACTGTCGCACCTTCTTTTCTTATTCTAAACACAAAATTTTCCAATGGCGCAAGAATCGCGTCAATCAGAGTTTGTATGCGAAAGTTATGCCACTCAGAAATTGACCTTTCTGTTTTCACCACCACAATTCGAGAGGATGCAACGTCAACACCGACTATTCATGAAGAATGGGCTAGCCACGTGATTATGATGTAGAAGTCTCTAGAAGAGTCTATATTGTAAATTTGGTTAAAAGTTGAGGTAGTCTAACCTAACCACCAATAGGCTATCGGGCTATGTTATAACCCAGCCACTAGGAGGAAAAGGGGTTCCATTCTTTCAAGTGCATTTGTTCCATAGCTGAGAAAAAATAGCCAAGAGGGATAGGAGGTAGAGCACATAGAGAGGATTTGTGCATTGTAGCATCCCACGAGCCACAGGCCATGCTTCTTTGTACTTGTAGCCATATTTCCATTCAAAAAAAAAGAGCGCGAAGCAGCCTCACCTTCCAACTGGGTTTTTCTCCCAAAAGAGTTTCCCAGGTTATATTGTGTGTCAAATGTGTTTGTGAGCTTTTATTTTGTCGTTCTCTATTTTCTCTTTTAATAGTAATCTACATATTTATAAGTCTAAAGAGATATAAAACTGTAATTGTGTATATTTTGGAACTTTTATGTATAATTTTATCAGATATATTGTGACGAATTCTCCAGTGGAATAAAAATCAATAACCAACAAAATAACCCTTCTATCCTGAGAGCTCCAACTTTTTCATATTTTATGAGAGTACATGGATATACATTAGACACCCCGAAGATACAAAAATGTTCCACCTTCGATTTCACTCTTCTCAATGCCTCCTTAGGAGCCTTGTCCCCAAGACCTTCTGAGCACTCATGTTCTCAATGAAGACTATTGTATCACACACCTTTGCCCGTAGGATCATAAGTGGATCATGATCATGGATCATGGCTTTAGCAACCTCGTCGATGGCCTTGTTTTTCCTCTTAGCAAACTCATTTTGTTGCGGGTTTTGCTGCGGGTTATAAGGAATTGTCAACTTTTTCTTGATATCTACTTTCCTGCAAAAGCCTTTGAACTCATTGGAGGTGTTGTAGCAAGGAATGACTTCCTAATTTTTGTTTGAATAAGTGCTTCCGTAAGCTCGAAAGTTTTGGGGTTTACCCCTTAAATTTCAAGAAAAAAAAATAAAATCATATTTTTGGTGTGAAATCTATATGTTTTATGATTTTGGTTAAAATAGTTCAGAGACCCATATGTCGACACGCTAAATCTACAGTCCTTATTGAATATGCCCCCGCATTCAACATGCGCACTACATAATAGAGGGAGGGGGTCTGAAATGGGTACTAGGTGGTATACCACCCGACGTATATGGCAAACATTCATTGCCCCTTCCAACTTTTGCAAAACGACTAGGGGACCCCCCTAGAAACCACCGACGTTTACAACCATGTGATGTCAAGATGCATTATTTTGGAAGGACATGCCAACTAATGCGACAAATGACAGGTTTGCTAATGCAGCAGGCACGTAACATTATGGAATGATATCTCTACCAACTAGATAACTAACATGGCAGGTGATGGGTAGTTGACATGGAGAAGGTGATGTGGAGCAAGACATCGACATGATATATGGTGACAATGCCCTCAAAAGATCAAGAATTTAATTTTTCGCTCAATTTTCAACCAATAAAGGGTCACCATGTAATACAATGGGATTCAAAACAAGGTTAAAAGGGGAAAATCCAAGAAAAACCTTCACTTTAAAACTTTTTGAAAAGGAGAGGACACCTAAGAAGAAGACAAGGATTGTTGAAAATTTCATCCCAACCACCAAGTCGACACTCCAAGTACGAAGTATTCCCTATGAGTATTTCTTTTATCCATTTTATTTCATTTTTATAAAATAAAATGAAGAAAACGAACTTTGTATTCTATTGATGTTTGTAGCTCAAGCAAGTACTTTTGCACAGGCCTAAGTATCTAGGTGTGCAAAAGTCACTCAAATTCTCCTTAGACACTTGCTCTAGTATGAGCAAGTTACATTTGTAACTTAGCCTAAATCTAGCTTAGGAAAAGCACATGATTATTATGTTTTCTTACTAAGATGAAGTAAACTTAAGAAAGTAAATTATTTATTTTACTGATTATGCTTTAATCTCAACCCTTGATATTGTCAAGTGAGGCAAGATCTAATCTCAACTGCCAATCACTTTGGGGATTAGGTTTAAGGATTTAGCTCAATGTAAAGTTATAAAGCAAAGTTGAGGAGAAGAAGAAGACACGCGATACAACAGCACGAGATTAAGAGAAGCATCTCAGTGAGTGTGTTTGGTCTGAGGAAAGGAGCAATAAGGAGATTTGGATCAACCCAGGAGAGGTTGATTAATGTCATGTCCCCAATTAAAAATCTTTGACAAAGAAATTCCCAATTTTGCAATTTACTTCTACTTGATTAATCATACGAGTTATTTATCTGAATATTCAGAAAAATAGTGAAGTAAATACAAATAGCAGCCTGCACATACAGATCATTTACTGAATAGCACGCTCATATCACAAAGTGACACAGATTTTTCGGACAAATGTCCCCGGAAAAACCCAATGCGGAAAACTGGTATAGCTAGCTTTGGAGGATTTTATTATTAAGCAGATTTTGAATACAACAATTTCTGGGCACCAGACATGGCTGGTTACAGAGAAAAACACGGCAACAATACCTCTTTCACTCAGAGACAGAAAATATGGCTAATTCACACCCTCAAACAACGTCCAGCTCTGCCTCTGCACTGCGCTGCTCCCTCTACAACGTCCAGCTCTGCCTCTGCTCCATCCGTGATCCTTTGCACCCACTGCTCCAGTCATTCTCGCTATTATCTTAAGGCTCTCGTAGCACGGATGTGATCCAAGGGTTGGGCTACTCAAGGATCGCGCCACTATTCTGTAGTTGCTCTACAAATAAATATCGCCCCACCTCTTCTCTCGAGGTACATGAGCGCTCATGGCTACGTCATCTTCGGAGCCATCGTCTTCTTTAGTTGTCGCAGCCTTGGAACTAGAAGCTTCCTTTTCCTTCTTCCTTAGCGAAGTGTCCAAGTTCACCACATTGGAAACATTTGATCTTAGATAGATCACGCTTCTTTTTCCCTTCCTGCTTCTTAGATGCCAGGGCTGCGTCTTCATCTTCCTCCTTCACCTTGCTTGATCCGGTGCTAGTTTGTCTCTTTGTCATCTGACGGATTTCCTCTTGTCAAAGGATAGCCCACATGTCGTCCCAGTTTGGAAGGTCCTATCTGCCCAAGATGCTTTGAACAAACGTTTCCCAATCCTTTGTGACTGTATTTAGAGCAGTCCTCACCATGACATCATCCTCCACCTTGACCCCCATGGCAATCAGTTCATCCCGAATCAACTGCAACCTGAAGAGGAAAGGATTGATTTCATCTCCCTTAGTCATCATAAACAACCTCATCTGGTTCTCCAGAAGCATCTTCTTCTTCTGGACGGATTTCCTTTGATATAGTGTGGTTAAAGCTTTCCACATTTCATTAGTTGTCTTTTTCTCGGCTATGTGTGGTACCACATGATCCTTAACCCCGTCCATGATGAAGCGCTTGGCATGTGTCGCTACTTCATTATGCTTGGTGAGAAGAGTAGCATCGGTTGGTGTAGCCAAGACACTCTCTACATGCTCCCGTATACCGTATGCCTCAAGGACTGTCAGGATTCTGGCCTTCTAGATAGCAAAGTTGGACAGGTCGTCCAATCTATCCTGATCACGCAGTCCGTGTGGCGCCATCTGCTCAGAAATAATCTATCGGAACAGATCCTCCTCTCCCCGCTTTTGCTGCTACCCTCAACAAAAACTCAAATCTAGGGTCCTTGGCGAGAAAGGCACCCTCTGCTCCCTCTGACAACTGATTTCCTCCCTTGAAAATCTGCCAAAACTTCTAAATCAGCCCTCTTCGATCACCCTACAATCGATCCTGAGATTTCTTTGGCAAAAATATGTTGAGCAGTTGTTCTCCTCCCGCTCTTTGTCAACTTAGCTAGGTACGATTCTAAACCGACAGAATCTCCACCACACAAGCAACTGATGAAGATCTGAAGCTCTGCTTCCGGACCACGACAACTCTACACAGTACTTTGAAATTGGATTGCGTCCCTCTGGCTGGCCTCTGTGTGATCAGACTGGCTTAGCATAGCCTCTGTGCAGCGCAGGGTGCTCCTACGTCCCTCTAGAAGGCACTGCGATGTGTTTGTGTCACCCAGCTGGGACTGCGTCAGCGCTTGCGTAGCCTCTGCTGGGACTACGTCCTCCTAGTGTTGCGTTGCACTCTCCAGATTCTTTGCTACTTCAGCTACTACTTTGGAGCAAAAATTTCTTCAGCCGATTTGCTAGAGATCCAGCTTGATCTGCAACCGCTCTAATACCATGTGAAAATTTCTTAATCTAAGAAATCCTACTGCTAAACATTGATTTACTTCTCCTACTTGATTAATCATACAAGTTATTTATCTGAATATTTAGAAAAACAGTTAAGTAAATACAAATAGCGGCCTACACATACAGATCATTTACTGAACAGCAAGCTCATACGACAAAGTGACACACAGATTTTTCGGACAAATGACTCCGGAAAAACCCAATGCGGGAAAACCAGTGCAGCTAGCTCTGGAGGGTTTTATTATTAAGCAAATTCTGAATACAACAATTTCTTGGCACCAGACATGGTTGGCCCTATAGAGAAAAACACGGCAACAATACCCCTTTTTCACTCAGAGACAGAAAATATTGTTGATTCAGACCCTCAGATGGGATTTAAAGAAATCGAGCCCTTTCTGGTGTTAGAAAATTATATATTATGGAGCAATGTAGCACATAAAATATGCGGAAAATACAAGCACACAAAAACACATAAAACCAGAGAGACACAGATATACGTGGTTCACCCAGTTTGGGCTACGTCCACCCCAAACAGCCAGTCCTTCCTTTCTATTATCCAGCAAAATGAAAAGACAAAACCTACAGCAGATCCGCTGTAATATCCTCTGTTCTTTCTCACAGTCTCCCTCTCTGTTTCTCGCTCCGAGAGTACACATTCAAAGCACAGCTGCAATACAATGCCCTCATAAAAGCGAGGGGTTGCCTTCTAGGGTAAAAAACCCTGATCTAAACATAACTTCTACCGTCAAATCATTTGCCTAATGAACGGCCCAGATTGACTAGAAATTACTATACTTTTACAAGGCAATTTTACATCTGTTTTTAGCTTCGGGGGCGCTGCCCTCGAAAGCCCCCGCCGGGGGGGGGGGGCTCCGAAAAGCGCTGCCGCCCCCCCCCCTGGACCCCTCCACGGCAGCGATTAATTACGGGCAGCGTTGCCGCCCCTTTTAAGGTACAACAGTCCAATGCTATGATACAAAGTAAAACAAGATAATCAGGCTCCACACCCAACAATCTCCCACTTGGAGACTGATTGTAGCAACTCCAGCTTCATTTGCTGGACAATGACTCCTCTTTGGACATGGCTGTTCGTCATCTTCATCGTCATCCTTGAAGACCAATTGAAACTGAGCATGTTCTCAGTTTCTCCCTGGTTACAACTTTTGTTAGCATATCTGCAGGATTCTGGCTAGTGTGTATCTTTTTCAGCTTCAACTCTCCATCTTCCAATACTGACCGTATGAAATGGTACTTGAGATGTATGTGTTTAGTCCTGGAATGAAATGCTGAGTTCTTTGCAAGATGAATAGCACTTTTTCTATCACTGTATAGTGTGCCCATATCATGCTTCTTACCCAATTCATCCATAAACCTTTGTAACCAAATCATTTCTTTACTAGCCTCTGTAGCAGCAACATACTCTGCTTCTGTTTTTGAAAGTGCAACAACACTTTGGATTTTTGAAACCCAACTGACAGTTGTTCCACCTACAGTAAATACATATCCTGTAGTGCTCCTCCTGTTATCTCTGTCACCTGCCATATCTGCATCAACATATCCCTGTAGAGCAATGTTTTAACCACCAAAACATAATGCTTGATTTGTGGTACCTCTCAAATATCTGAGAATCCATTTTACTGCCATCCAATGTTCTTTTCCTGGATTGTTCATGTACCTACTTACAACTCCCACTGCATGTGCAATATCAGGCCTTGTGCAGACCATTGCATACATTAAGCTTCCAACTGCTGATGCATATGGAACTTTAGACATATAATCCATGTCTTCTTGGGTCTTTAGGCACATCTCCTTACTAAGTTTGAAATGGCTAGCAAAAGGTGTACTAACAGGTTTTGCATTGTGCATATTAAATCTTTTCAACACCTTTTCTATGTACTCATTCTGAGATAGTGTTAATTTGTGATTTTTCTTGTCTCTAGTTATCCTCATACCAAGGATTTGTTTTGCAGCTCCCAAATCCTTCATTGCAAATGAATTTGCCAATTTTCTTTTGAGCACATTTATTTCCTGCATGTTAGATCCTGCAACAAGCATGTCATCTACATACAATAACAATATAATATAGTTGCCATCATTTTGCCTTTTTAGATAAACACAATGATCAGAGTGACATCTAGTATAACCTTGTTCAGACATAAACTTGTCAAATTTTAGATACCACTGCCTTGGAGCCTGTTTTAAGCCATACAAGCTCTTCTTTAACTTGCACACCAATTTTTCTTTCCCTTTGACCTCATATCCTTCTGGTTGCTGCATGTATATCTCTTCCTCCAAATCTCCATGGAGAAATGTTGTCTTTACATCTAACTGTTCAAGATGTAAATCTTCCACTACTACAAGACTTAAGATAGTTTTGATTGAATTCATCTTAACAACAGGAGAAAATATTTCATCAAAATCAATACCTTTCTTCTGTGCAAACCCCTTCACCACAAGTCTAGCTTTGTACCTCTATTTTCCTCCATCTTCTTCCTTAAGCCTGTAAACCCATTTATTCTACAATGCAGTTTTACCTACAGGCAACCTGACTAAGTCCCAAGTCTGGTTATGCATTAAGGAGTCCATCTCTTCTTCCATGGCTAGCTCCCACTTCTTCCTGCTTTCAACCTGCATTGCTTCTTCATAACATTCAGGTTCACCAGAATCAGTCAGCAATAAATAATATAATGAAGAAGAGTATCGTTCAGGGGGCCTACTTATCCTGGTAGATCTTCTAACACCACTTTCAGGTGTTTGAGGTGCCTGTTGCTGTTGTGGTGGTTGTTGCTGCTGTGGTTGTTGATTGTTATTATTTTCAGGCACCTTTACTTTTTCAGATATCTCATCAAGAACCGCGTATTCCTTGCTTGCTTTTTCCTGTTTCTTTTCCTGCAGCTGATTCTTATAAAAGACCTTTTCATTGAATATTACGTCTCTGCTCCTAATGATTTTGTGATTTTCATAATCATATAGGCGATAACCAAAATCATTAGCACCATATCCAATAAAGGTACATTTCTTTGATTTTTCCTCAAGCTTTGTTCTATTTTCTTTATTAATATGGACAAAGGCCTCACAACCAAAAGGCTTTAAAAAATAGTAGTTTACCTTTTTACCTGTCCATGCTTCCTCTGGAATACCACCATCCAAGGAACTTGAAGGCCCTCTGTTTATTAGATAAACAACAGTATCTACAACATCTGCCCAAAATTGTAAAGGCAATCCTGCATGCAATCTCATGCACCTTGCACGCTCCATGATTGTTCTGTTCATCCTTTCCGACACACCATTTTCTTGTGGTGTTCTTGGAACTGTCTTCTCTCTACGAATTCCATGCTCTGAACAGTACCTATCAAACTCTTTGCTGCAATATTCACCTCCATTGTCTGATCTGAGACACTTCAACTTCTTTCCTGTCTCAATCTCAACCAAAGCTTTCCAATTCTTGAAAGTATCAAATACATCAGATTTATTCTGAATACAATAAATCCATGTTTTTCTAATTGCATCATCAATAAAAGTAACATAATAACGAGAGCCACCGAGAGATGATACCTGAGCAGGTCCCCATACATCTGTATGCACAAGCTCCAATTTTTTGTTCTTCTTTTCTTTCCCAACTCTGAGAAATCTGACTCTCTTTTGTTTTCCATATATGCAATTCTCACAGAAATCCAAATCAACATTCTTCAAACCTGGCAGCAAATTTCTTGAGTGAAGAATTTTCATCCCCTTCTCACTCATGTGTCCGAGCCTATGATGCCATAATGCTGCATCTGCTCCTTTGGAAGTTAAAGCATTAACAGAGTTAGACATACCATTGCATAAATACAATGTACCAACCTTTTCACCTTTTGCTATTACCAGCGCTCCTTTGGTGACCTTCCAAGTTTTATCTGTGAAAGTTGTCACACAACCTTCACCGCCTAACTGCCCTGTTGAAATTAGATTTTTCTTCAGATCTGGAACATGCCTTACCTCCTTTAGTAGCCATTGGTTTCCATTTTGTTGTTTTACAAGAACTTTACCCATTCCAACAATTTTACAGGGTTTATCATCACCCAAACGAACTTGTCCAAAATCTCCTTGAACATAGACATGAAAATATGTCTTATCAGGTGTGGCATGGAATGAAGCCCCTGAATCTACAACCCAAGAATCAGTAACATTTTCGAAAGAAAGAATCAAAGCATCTTGTAACACATCACCTGTCACATTTGCTTCATGATTGTTTTCTTGTTGTGTGTCTCCTTCTTTTCCCTTTCGAGATCTACAGTCTTTCTTTAGGTGTCCTTTCTTTCTGCATTTATAGCGCACTATCCCCGATCTGGACTTGTATCTGCCTTTCCTTGATTTACTGCGATATCCCAAGCTCTTTCCTCTTTCCATTCTTCTTCCCCTAGACTCTGCACTCAAAGCATTACCTGATGTCTCACCGGAGCTTTTTCGTCGCATTTCCTTGCTAAGGATAGCACCAACAACATCATCAAACTTTAAAGTACTAGATCCAGAGACAGAGTTACTAATGGCCATTACTAAACCATTCCAACTCTATGGCAATGAGCACAAGAATAACAGAGCTCTAACTTCATCATCAAAGTTTACCCCTACAGAACTTAACTGACTGGTAACTGTATTAAATTCATTTAAATGGTCTGCAACAGATCCACCTTCCGACATCTTCATATTAAATAGTCGTTCATAAGAAATACCTTGTTTGAGGCCAAGGGTTTTTCATATAGTTTCGCCAACGTCTGCATCAAACCCTCTGTTGTTGTTTCCTTCAAAATATTGAAAGCAACGGACTTCGCAAGACACAATAATCTTGTTAAGTGCCTTTCTACCGAATGTTCCATTCCGCGTTTGTCATGGCCGTCGGCTTCTTTGTTTTTCTGCTCAATGGTAGGTACAGATCTTTCCGATAGAGATAATCTTCCATCTGCATCTTCCACAGCGGGAAGTTTTGGCCGTTAAATTTCTCGACCCTAAACTTACCATCTTCTGCCATTGCTCCCACTCGAACCAGGAACCCTTCTTTCCTGTGAGTTTATCAGCCAAATAGACCTTTGGCTCTGATACCAGTTGTTAGAAAATTATATATTATGGAGCAATGCAGCACATAAAATATGCGGAAAATACAAGCACACAAAAACACATAAAACCAGAGAGACACAGAGATACGTGGTTCACCCAGTTTGGGCTACGTCCACCCCGAACAGCCTGTCCTTCCTTTCTATTATCCAACAAAATGAAAAGACAAAACCTACAGCAGATCCGCTGTAATATCCTCTGTTCTTTCTCACAGTCTCCCTCTCTGTTTCTCGCTCCAAGAATACACATTCAAAGCACAGCCGCAATACAATGCCCTCATAAAAGCAAGGGGTTGCCTTCTAGGGCAAAAAACCCTAATCTAAACATAACTTCTACCGTCAGATCATTTGCCTAATGAACGGCCCAGATTGACTAGAAATTACTATACTTTTACAAGGAAATTTTACATGTGTTTTTAGCTTGAGGCGCTGCCGAAAGCCCCCGCCGGGGGCTCATGTTGCCGCCCCCTGGACCCCAGCGGCGATTACGGGCGAGCGTTGTTGCCCCTTTTAAATCTGAAATTATCATGATGGTAAACAAGATAATCAAGCTCCACACCCAACATCTGGCCCACCGGAAACCCCAACGCTTCTCCTCAACCCTCTATGTCAGCGTTCTTGGCCTGTGTCAGCCTCTACATTGCTCTAGAAGGGCCTGCCTCACCCCAAAAGGGCTTACACTGCCCCTGGGCTACCTTACTGGGCCTGCATTAGCCCTGCGTGGCTCCTGCTGCCTCTGCGTGGCCTCTGTTGGACTGCATGGCTCTTGAATGCCTCTACGCTGCTCGGTATGCAGCCTTTCTACCGCTGTTGTACTCTTGGCCCAGGATCAAATCATCCCCTTACCAATACTACCGCTCGTTGCACTGCAAACTCCTCCTGAAATTCTTAGCAAACCACGCCCTAGAATTTCAGCTTAGCTTTAGTGCTCCTCCAATGTGTGTGTTCTCCAACTGACCCCAAGCCCTTCTCTTATACTTTTTTCGTTGGGAAACCAAAGGCCATGATCTAATCTCTAATCGACGACTAAGATTAGAAGTTGCTTGATCTGCGTCACTTATATCATTCTCATCACATGTTTAATTTAATTCACTTTAATCTTTTAATTTTTCTAAGTTAGACTTAGGGTCCTTAATTAAAAAGATTAATTATTTGAATATCTCTTAAACCTAATGGAATTTCCCCAGACGCTCTCTGGGTCCTTGGAGATCTCATGTATTCCAGCTCCTCCACAAAATTTGGGAGCTAGAGCACATTCGATGCTACCCCAAAATCTCAACAGAATATTGGGGCATGTGGCGAGGGCTCGCCACCCTATTCCTTAACTTTGCCATAACGCAAGATCCCTGACGGCATGCGGTTGGCATGCAACTTCAGCTAAGGACTCGGTACTTCATCAGTGAAAGCCATTTAATGGCATTAACCTTTGTCGCGTCATTATTGTACCAGATGCGACACGAGTGGTCGAGAGGACAGTGGTTGAGTATCCAGAGGCATTTAGAGGAATGAATGACGTTTTGGTTTGCCTAGGTATTATTTAGGGTGGAGGGCTTGAGGAGTGAATGCCAATGTCTACACTCTGCGTCGACAAGGGATACATGGAAGGGTCTTGGTCTTTAGACTTTGAGCACACAGGTGACTCTACCTAGACTGTGATTCAATAAGGCGGTGAGCAAAGGGAGACAAGCGGGGGGTCAATCACCACATATTGAGGTTCCAGATGTGTATGGTTTGTTCTCGAAGCATCTTTGGGTAATTCATACCAGGCATAAAATTTCTAGCTCTATCTTTGTTTTTGCACTAACTCATTTCATCTTGTGTGATACTTGGAATGTCGGGTGTGTTAAATTAGCGGTCTAGTTCAAAGAAAACAATTTTAGTTTCCCTTCTCTATTTTCTTTAGTGAGGTAGAGGGGTCTAGAGATCCTCAGTTGGGTGTTTAATTGGTATTGTGGGTGGTCGTTGGATAAACGCGAGAGGAAGCCTGGCTATTTTGGGGAAAGTTACCCTCAAATTTGTAATGGGTTTGGGAGTTCTTTTAGTAGTTTTGTATTGCTAATATAGTACCCCTCGTCCTCGAATTTGTTGGTCCCTTTTCCTGTGTGAAGCGGCGAGTGGGTTTTATCTCCTCTAGGATCGAGTTGGCTTGTATAGATTGGGTTAGCGTGAGGCGGCTTGCCTTGCTTAGATTTGTGGTGACCAGGGAACCTCGTAGCGGTCTTCTCCACACACATACAAAGCCATACTATGGAGTTTTCATTTACTCATAATTGTGAAAAAAAAATCAAGAAATAAATCATGTTTATGTTTTCACACATTTCAAGTAAATGTTTTGCTCATCATCACAAAATGACAAGCTTAGAATAATAAGCATCATAGTGGACACACTCATTATTTTAAGAAGCTTAGAATGGTTTGGATCAAGTGGACACTACCACCATTCTAAACAAAGAATAGTAAACGAGTGTCCACTATTCTAAATTTAAAATAGTGGGAGTGTCCAATGTGATCCTTACCAATCTGAGCTTATCATCCTCATGATGAGCGAAATATCATAAGGGGATGACAAGCTAAGAATAGTGGGAATAATACAAGACAATTTAGAATAGCGTGGATCATAATGGACTAGTGTTCCAATTATTCTAAGCTAAGCTTATCATCCTCGTTATTCTAAGCTTATCATCCATACGTGTCCACTCAGACATTAGCAAATCTTTAAAACTTAGGTGTAATTAATTCCATAAAATCCTCAAAAGTATGAGATATTTGTTTATTGATGGTTTTTTTTAAGTCTAAAATCAAAATGAATTTAACTTATGATTATTATGTTGAAATGGTTTTTTGCGGTTATCAGTGGTTATTCTAGTTAATGATTGAGCTAGTTTCCCTTTGGATATTTTGGAGAAGGGAGGGGAACTACAAGGTTTTTCTTAAAATTGAAGGCTCTTATATTTAAGGGAAACCGGTTATCATAAATATTTTTCGAAGTAAATGTTTGCACTTCCACGGATTTAATGGCAAATACCAAGTTTGTTTACATGTTCTTTTAATGATGAGGTACATCCTCCGATGAGATCAAGCAAAATTAAGCAAACACAGCGTTAAGATTCTTCAAAATATCATTTTTATATTTGAACATGATGGAAATGAAGTATCAATGTTGTTATGGTTTTCATAAGCAAGTCCTGAATAATGATTAAGTCAAGGAACTTAGTAAAGTTATATGTGTATTAAGGGTAGGCCAAGTATAAATTTATGTAGATGTTCTATGCTTGATGCAACTTTACTTTTTCTTCAATATTTAGACAGCAATCACATAAACAATAAAGTAAAATGTTGATAGAACATACCAGTAGATCGACAAAAGACAAACCAAAAACATATAAGTCATGGTGCGTTACGCCGGTCAATAGGATGCTTCAACCAGCAAAGTCTTGATATGGTCAACTAACCAGCAATGTCACACAACCCTCAGGATACCCAAACGGTCAACTCGGAAGTCAACCCCAGAAAAGTCAACGATGTCAGTCAACGGTCAACGCAAACAGCAGCAGCTAGGTCAACACTTAAAAGTCAAAGTCAACGTCTTGCCTCAGAAATAGTGCCACAAAAATGCGGATTAGGGAAACCAAGATTTTTGGAGAGTTTCAGGTCGATTTGACCTTGCGTTGACCAAAGTCAATGCTGGGCAAACTTTGTTGCAGTTGCTACAGAAACCCTAGACCAAAAACCAGAAATTGTTACTGCTAGATTTCCCACATGTGGAGAGAGAAGAGACTCCAAGTGATCGAACCAATCAAATAAGGAAAGAGAATGTGTGAGGATGAGATGAGTGAAATGTCCCCCAACGTTGACCTTATTTATATCCATCAGTGAGGGAGTGTGACACATCTGCGGGGGTACAAAACCTTAAAGCCAACCTGCACATATTTTGAATAGATTAAAAAATAAGTTCAAAATAAATGTTCTACTCATCGGATCAAGATGATCTTTAGATTGATCTTGCACCTCTCCGAAAGAGTAACCCAATAAAAATATTGGTATCTTCATTTGAGCATCATAACATGGAGTTTGGACCTAGTTGTCCAAAATTAACACTCCCTCTCAACTAGGGAGAACTCCATCCAACTGTGCAATCCAACATTGTGCATCATCCCATTGTAACTTGCTTTGTTGGCTCTTTATTTCAGAACAGAAGTGGGTCAGTCACAAAGACATCATTCCCAGCTGATAGATTCAGCCCAGAGGTCTGAAACCTCTATAGAACTCACAAAGAGTCTCATACCAACCCAAAGTTGGTTTATCTGACCCGAAGTCAGTAGGAGGTCTGAAACCTCACTAGACTTGATCCCAGATCAAGTGGTTGGACCGTGCCATCCTAGATAGAGCGTACGGCAATCTCTGATGCGTCCATCAGTCTTTGCTACTAGTCTCTAGAATTTCCCACCTCACTGGCCAAATGAGAGGTACTTCCCATGAACCATGAACTCAATGGGTAGGATGCATACGAGGCACAGATAATGAGAGGTGAACCAACTCAATCATCACAATGGTGGGGAAGAAGCACACCAACAAGGTTCGGCAAGCCTAGCCCTGTGGTTGCTTATAGCTCGAAGAAGATATCCCCAAAGCCCCCCAGAGCTCCCAGAGCTCATCGTCCAACAGGACCCTCATCATAGGGTCATTCCACGATACCAAGACTCTCACGGAAGGTTAGGAATTTGACCATCCCCAGGGGCTTTGTGAGAATATCTGCGACCTGCTCATTAGTTCCTATATGATCGAGCCTTACGGCGCCTCGTTGTACCATATCCCAGATAAAGTGGTACCTGATATCAATATGCTTGGATCGATCATGGAACACGAGATTCTCGGACAAGCGAATCCCACTCTGGTTATCACACAGTATCACGATGGTATCTAGCACATGCCCGAATAGCTCACTAAAGAGCTTTCGCAACCAAACTGCTTCACAACAGGCCATACTCGTTGCAATGTATTCAGCCTTCGCAGTGCTCAAAGCCATCGACTTCTGCTTCCTGCTCATCCATGATATCGAAGCAGATCCAAGTGTGAAGCAGCATCCCGATGTGCTTTTACGATCCACCACACTGCCAGCCCAATTGGCATCAGTATATCCAAGGAGTGTCACGCTCTCGGCAATGTATGTCAACCCATGGTTTATCATGCCCCGAAGATATCTCAGAATATTCTTGGCACCAACCCAGTTAGTGTGATGAGGCTCAACCATCTATTGAATCAAAGAGTTCACTGCAAAACATATATTTGGACGTGTGTTCACTAAGAACATCAGGGCCCCTACGAGTTGACGATACTCAGTAGGCTTTGCTAACACGGGCCCAACAGCAATGCCACTCAACTTTTTAAAGTTGAGCTCCATCAGTGTCAACACGGACTTGCAGTCCACCATATTGAATCTTTCCACAATGTATTTTCCTTGAGAAAGGAAAATCTCGCCAGGTCTCTACCAGACCTCCAGGCACAGGAAGTAGTGCATCAATCCTAGGTCCTCCATCTCGAACTCAGCAGCGAGCTCCCTCTTGCACTGATGAATGAGAGGGTTAGCACCTATCAGAAAGAGGTCATCCACATACAGCAACAGAATGAGAGGCTTCTCTCTCTCAACCTTGAAGTAAAGGTTTGGATGAGCATTACTATGAGTGAAGCCCAGCTTCATCAAGTAGCTATCTATCCTCTCGTACCAAGCTCTGGGTGCTTGCTTCAGCCCATAGAGGGATTTCTTCAACCTGCAGACATGGGTGTCCCAATCCTGTACTTCGAACCCCAGAGGTTGCTCTACATACACCTCTTCCTTTATCGCACCATGCAGAAATGCGATCTTCACATCCATCTGATGAAGACTCCATCCTTGCGTAGCAGCAAGTGCTATGATAGATCGAATGGTGGTATATCGGGCCACAGGTACAAATATGTCATCATAGTCTATGCCTTCCTTTTGAAAGAAGCCACGGGCAACAAATCTTGCCTTGAACTTTTCAGCACTTCCATCAGATCCATGCTTGATCTTGTAAAGCCATTTCGAGGTGACAACTGCTTTGTCCTCCGGTCTTGGAACCACATCCCAGACATCATTCTTTGTTGACACCTAATCATATGAGATGGGTGTGCACATTTAATATTGTATATTATTTAATATTAGGAAATAAGGAAGGCCAAGAGTCATTGGGAGATGAATCCCAATAGCCTCACCTCCATGTATAAATGCATGTTCATTCTTCATTCAATAACACATTCTGATTTGAGGAGTTACCTCCTGGTTTGACATGGTATCAGAGCCAGTCCCACTATTGGCATTTATGCCTATGGTGTAACTCCCTCTCCTTGCTCAGTCAATTTTTATTAATAGTTTTTGCTGCTCCTTATTGCTAGACTGAAATTCTGCATTTTTTTTTTCTATTTCTGCAAATTCTACAGTCTTTGACTTCTGCAGGTTCAGCTCTTACAATATCTGAGTATTTTGCAGCCCCTACAATTTCTGCAGTTCCTGCAACTCAGCACCTGCAACTGCCATTTCAGTTTTTTTTTGTAACGCCCTCACTTCTCCCTCACCTACCCAACACCCCTCACACTTCCCTCACTACCCAACGACCCTCACACTTCCCTCACCTACACTCCCCATTCGACTGCGCCCTCCCTTCTGCACTCATGTTCGATACATAATACCATTCCACATCCCACCATCTGCTACCCCGTGGCCTTTCGGCCCTTCCCAACACCGCTTCATCCCTCGACCTGCGCACACCTGCTCATTCCTCTCATTCACTATATACAGCGCCCAACTATAACGCGCTATCCACATTTCTACAGCGTTGTCTAACTCACGCATACACCATTACAATACTGCTGTCACTCCAAATTCTACGCTGTCTATTGGCTTTACCGCCTCACTAGTTGCGCTGTCATCCACGCTATATACCGCTCTATCTCCACATATTCTATTAACAGCGCTTCTCCATAACCACTCATTCGCTCCACAACACATTCCTGGTAGTGAACAACACAATGCTCCATACTACTCTCTGTCCGCCTGTTCATTCATTTCCAGCGTTTTACGCCCCTCCATATTCGCCTTGTCCATTGTATATTTAATACATTCTGTCTTTGTATACCGCCCGAATATCAAAACGCTGTCCATTGTATATTTAATACGCTGTCCATTGTATATTTAACCACCGCCCCTCCATTTGCTTGTATTCATATTTAACCACTGCCCCTCCTCTAATACTCCTTACGCCCTTCCCATTCACAATACCGCCCTCCCACTATCATATTTAATATCACTTCACATTCATAATACCGCCCTTCCACTTCACAATATCGCCCTCTCATAACATTCCATATCGACCTCCCATACAATTTTTTTTTCCAAACAAAAAAAAAAAATACATATATTTTTTTTGGTGCAGAATTCAGTTTTTCTAGCAAAGAGTTTTTTAAATTCAGAGTATTTTTCCAGCAAGAGTTTTTGTCCCCTTTAATTGACCAAATTTCAAGAGTTGAAAGTTTTTATAGCAGAAATTTTTCCTCTTCAGAAGATTTTTTTTCCAGCAATCTAATGCACTCTCTCATCTCTATTGTTGGGGTGGTTCTCTCCGGCAAAGAGAACTATCTTGAATAGTCTCGAAAGATTAAACACACACTCATTTTTAATGAGCTGTGGAAAGGAATCTGTGAAGGACAAGAAGAAAATCCACCAGCAAAGCCCACTTCAGACAAAGAGCTTGCCATTTGGGAAAATAAGAACTGCAAGGCCTATGCCTTGATTGCAGCTTCCGTAAGTGAAGAGGTGAGTCACCATATTTCATCATTCTCAAATGCCTATGATGCCTTGAAGAAGCTAAAAGAACTCTATGACTCACATTCAGAATTAGAAAATGTTCAATTGATGATTAAGTTGTTCAGTCTTGAAATGAAGAATGATGATCCCCTTGCTTTAGCTTCAGAAGTAAGATCTATAATGCATGACATTGAAAACAATGGTGTAAAAATGGACATATCTCTCATAGCATATGTTAAGGCATTATATCCGACTTACTCACATTATCTTGAGTCTTTGCAAGCAAGTGGAAACTTTGAGCATATCACCTTTGATACACTTGAAAAAAAGTTTGCAGAAAGAGAGAAAGCTTTTGGGAAGATGACAGTCCCTTCATCTTCCGAAGAGGCTGCATACTTGGCACATAGAGAAAAGAGTCATGCTCCAGATTCATCCAAAGGAAGAGGTGGCAGAAGAGGAAGAGGAAGAAGAAACTTCCTGGAAAGGGAAGCGAGACCATCTGACAAATCCAATCTTCATTGCACACGTTGCAATAGAGATGGACATGATGCATCCAAATGCAGAACACCTTGGGAGAAAATTGAGCAGCAAAGAAATCAAGACAAAGGTAAAACTAATGACAAAGACAAAGGTAAAGCACATGAATCCGCTCAATATGTTCTAGCACATTGTAACAATGGAGTAACTGAAAACCTATTTGATGTTTCATTTACTTCATGGAGAGATGATTGGTTTCTAGATTCAAAAGCAACATGTCACATGACATTTAGAAAAGATTTTTTTGAAGAATTCACTGACAAAGTTGATGGAGCAGTATATTTCGCAGATAAATCCAAACTCAAGCCATCAGGGGCTTATACAGTCGAGGCTTAAAGCCTTTTGGTCTTCCACGATCATACCCTACATGAGGTTCTACCTCCACACGAGTTGAAGAAAACTTGTTGTCCACAGTCGAAATCCGTGGCGAGGACACTCAATTCACTTGTTTGATGGCAAGGCGAGAGGTCGAAGAAAAGCATCAGATCACTCACTTGTCATGGAGGGAATAGAAGAAGGGAGACTCTTGAAGCTGAAAGGTTCATTTGCTCATGCTCAAAACTTTGCATTCAGTTCACATCATGATGAAGGTACATTCCCATCAAGTCTTTTATGGCATGCTAGATTTGGACACTTAAACTATGACAGCCTTCGTTTATTGAAGAAAAATGGTGTTGATGGACTGCCTACAATTCCTAGAAAGCCTAAGGAATGTGATGCTTGTATTCTAGGAAAGCATAGCAAATAGCCATTTCATGATTCACACTCCAGAGCACATAGAAAACTTGAACTTGTTCATTCAGATTTATGTGGCCCTATGCCTATTGCTTCTGCAAATGGAAACAAATACATGATGACATTTAGTGATGACTACACCAGAATGTGTTGGATTTACTTACTGAAGAATAAGTCTGATGCTTTTCAAACTTTCAAGAATTTTCATGCATGGATTGAAAATGATGCACAAACACATATTGGCTCTCTACGTACCGATAATGGAAAAGAATACACTTCAAACGAATTTGAAAATTATCTTCGTCAACATGGAATCAAACATCAAACAACTGTGCCATATAATCCACAACAGAACGGTGTAGCTGAAAGAATGAACAGAACTATTTTAAATATGGTCCGCTCCATGTTATTTTTCAAAATGTAAAATTGATGTTTTGGGCTGATGCAGTTCTATGTGCTGTTTACATAAAGAATAGGTGTCCTTCAAGTTCAATTAGAAACAAAACTCCTTTTGAAATGTGGCATGGCCACATTCCTTCGGTAAAGCATTTCGGGGTCTTTGGGTCCACCTGTTATGCCTTGATACCCAAGGGTCAAAGGAACAAACTTGGTGCTAGAAGTCGCAAATGTATCTTCTTGGGGTACTCCAATACCTCCAAAGGATATTGTCTCTATGATGAAGCAAATAAGAAATTTGTAATAGCAAGAGATGTCATATTTCTTGAATCTTCCAAGAGTGACAAGGTTGTTGAGCGGAAACTTGATCGCCTAGATAGATTCACACATGCAAAGTCCTTCCAAGAATTTGATAATGTGATTCCACATCTTGAAGGGGGGATTCCGATATTGAATCAAACTGTGGAATCATATCCTGAAGCACTCTCTCCCCCACATGAAGAAACAACCATGGATGACACATTGGATGATGTGATTGACAAAATTGGGAGATTGAATCTTGAATCAATCCCAACTCAGTCAAATGACCAGCCTGGGCCATCTCAGAAAGGTCCTCCCAAATGGCTGACAAAGACACTGGAGAATGTTCATCCTGATGAGGTTGGAAAAACAGGAACAAGAAGTTCCACTCAACAAATCGAAGGTGATGTAGATAATTCCGATTCCCTTGTCGATATGGATATTGCTTATAACTGTGAATTGAGTTTGTCTACAGATCATGAACCAACTTCCTTCAAAGAAGCCGCTTCTCATGATGAATGGAAAGAAGCGATGCAGAAGGAGTATGATGCCTTGATAAAGAATGGCACTTGGAAGCTGGTTGATCCACCTTTGGGAACGAAACCAATTGGCTGTAAGTGGGTCTACAAGAACAAGTACAAAGCAGACGGCTCACTTGACAAGCACAAGGCCAGGCTTGTGGCAAAAGGTTTTGCACAAAAAGAAGGAATCGATTATGAAGAAACTTTTGCTCCCACAGCAAAATGGACCACCATCTGGACTCTCTTTGCCTTAGCAGCTCAGAATGGATGGAAAGTCCATCAGATGGATGTAAAAACAGCCTTCTTGAATGGAGATCTATTGGAGAAAGTTTATATGTCCCAGCCAGAAGGATTTGTGGTAAAGAGTCAAGAAAACAAAGTTTGCAAGCTTATAAAATCATTGTATGGCCTCAAGCAAGCACCACGAGCCTGGTATGAGAAATTGACCGAGCATCTTCTGAAACTTGACTTCAAACATTTTGATCTTGATGATGCAACTTTGTTTGTTAAGAAAGTTGGAAAAAAAATTGTATATCTTGTGGTATATGTAGATGATCTTTTGATAACAGGAAACAATGAGAGCTATATTGCATCCATGAAGAAAGAGTTGAAGAAAGGTTTTGAAATGACTGATTTGGGTCATGTTCATTATTATTTGGGTATTGAAGTAATTCAACATCCTAAATTCATATTTCTTTCTCAAAAGAAGTACATTGGAGATCTCTTGAACAAATTTGGCATGGATGATTGTAAACCCTTAAGCACTCCAATGGAACAAAACTTGAAGCTCACATCTATTGAAGGAAAGGAATTTGAGGATGCAACTAAGTATAGACATCTTGTAGGAAGTCTTATCTATCTGACCACCACCAGACCTGACATTTCATTTGCTGTTGGAATCCTCTCAAGGTTCATGCAAAAACCTTGTGAAGGACATTGGTCTGCTGCAAAAAGAGTGTTAAGGTACTTGAAGGGGACTCGATACTTTGGACTCAAATATACACAGGTAGACAACTTCAGCTTGATCGGATACTCTGATTCAGACTTTGATGGCGACAAAGAAACAGGGGTGTCTACTACAGGTTACACCATGAGTCTTGGATCAGGGGCTGTCTCATGGAGATCACGCAAACAGTCAGTTCCAGCAGATTTCACGACCGAGGCAGAATATGTGGCAGCAGCTGAAGCAACAAAGGAAATTGTGTGGCTCCGGAAAATCCTGGAAGATTTGGAGAAACAAATGTATTCCACTCCACTCATGATCGACAACACTTCTGCAATAAATTTGGCCAAGAACCCAAAGTTCCATGATCGAAAAAAGCACATCAATACAAAGTACCATCTAATTCAACATCATGTTCAGGCCAAAACCATCCATCTACATCATTGTTCCACAAATGAGCAAACTGCTGACATCTTCACCAAAGCACTTGGAAGAGAAAAGTTTGAAAAGTTCGGATCGATGCTTGGACTCACCAACATCCCTTCGGATTAAAGGGGGGAATGTTGACACCTAATCCTATGGGATGGGTGTGAATATTCAATATTGTATATTATTTAATATTAGGAAATAAGGAAGGCCAAGAGTCATTGGGAGATGAATCCCAATAGCCTCACCTCCATGTATAAATGCATGTTCATTCTTCATTCAATAACACATTCTGATTTGAGGAGTTACCTCCTGGTTTGACATTCTTCAATATGGACTCATACTTTTCGTGCATAGCATCCTTCCATACTTGATGCTTTACGGCTTCCTCAAAAGATCCAAGCTCAGATTGTACAATAGTACTCATGGCTGCTAAATACCCTTGGTATCTACTCAAGTTCTTACTTTCACGGAATGTCCCCCGGCATCCTCGAGAGTGTCACTAAAACATGATGGTCTCTTCCCCAGTGAAGGAGGTGGATCAATTGGGTCCATCGGTCTTTCAGTATCGAGCATCGTTTCATCCATAGGTTCTTCTTGATTTCCAAGCCTTGCTTCATGTTCTTCCTCAAATCTCGGAAGATTGACTACTTTCTTCATGGAAGCATCTTCGTCAAAAGTGACATCGTGGCATATCTCCACTTCCCTTTGACCAAGCACATACACTCTATAGGCCTTCGAAGTTTCGCTGTAGCCCACAAACATTCCCTTCTTCCCAGAAGCATCCAGCTTTCTCCTCTTCTCTTTCGACACATGAAAATAAACAAGACATCCAAAAACTCTAAAATGTGAGACGTCAGATTTCTTACCAGTGAAAACCTCTTCGGGAGTTTTGTAGTCCAGAGCAAAATGCGGGCATCGATTTTGTATGTACACAATGGTGTTTGCAGCTTCTGCCCACAAAAACTTTGGTAGACCCTGGTCACATAGCATGGCATGGGCAGCTTCCACAATGGTCTTGTTCTTTCGTTCAGCAACGCCATTCTACTCAGGAGTATAGACAGTTGTGGTCTCCCTCTTGATGCCAGCTTCTCTACAAAAGTTCTTGAACTCATTCGTCTCATATTCAGTGACATTATCGGTCCTCAAAATCTTGATCTTCTTCCCTGTCAGATTTTCCACCAAGGCTTTGAAGGTACGGAACCACATGAAAGCCTCATCCTTTTTCTTCAAGAAGTATATGCAGGTTTGCGAGAGAAGTCATCTATGAACGTCATATAATAAGAAAATCTTCCCAAGGTTGTCACAGGCAGCATACTAGATAGATCAGAATGTACTAATTGCAAGACATCAGAGGTCTTTGTGACACTTGGTCCCCTTGTATGTTTTCCTTCGGCACAACCCTGACATACACCTTCATGATTATTTGAGAACTCAGGCATCCCAGTCACCACCTTCCTTGCTTCGGGAAGGGCCTTGTAATGAAAGTGTCCAAACCTCCGATGCCATAGTTCAGTCTGTTGGATAGTATCACATGTCATCGCTCCCAGTGGACTTCCTCCAACCTGGTAGAGTGTGTCAACTCTAAACCCAATCGTGACGGCTTCCTTGAAGCTCTTCTTCCACATGCACACCTTTCCATCAATGAATGCCACATTGAAACCTTTGTCTTCCATGGTCGATATAGACACAAGGTTCTTCTTCAAATTAGGTACATAGAGTACATCCTGCAAGCAGAGGACTTGACCTTGAGACAAATGGATGGTCACAGTCCCTGTCCCTTTCACGAGATATGTGGCATTATCTCCAAGGATAATTTCCAGATTAGTATCCTTCTCAACCATATCAGAGAGTACTTCCTTGAACCCAGTGATGTGCCTTGAGGCACCACTATCTATCAACCAGACATCCATAGCGTTGGGTGGAGATGCAACAGAGAGGGCAGGTACAAGAATGAATTCATTCTTTTATCAACAACATTTGATTCTTCATACCTGGAATTTCTCGACCTGTTGAAAGGTTGACCATTTCCGCCGGAGGGAGCCTTCCTTTTGCCCTTGAACCTATTGTTCCTTTGATTGCCATTCCTCCGGTTGTTGTTGTTGTTGTCATCACCATCAGGAGAATCCTTCTTGAAAGGGCATTCTCTAGCATAGTGACCTGGCCTATGACAAGTACACTTGCCCTTCTTTCCTTGGGCCCCTGCTCTTCCTTTGTTCCTTGGACCACCAAAGTTCTTCTTTCTAGAATGAGCAGCGTAGGCAGCATTTCCTTCATTTTCATACTCCTTCATTCTTGTCTTTTCTTGAACGCATCTCGATAATACTTCGTCAAAGTCAGGTATCACATTATTATTGAGAATGGTAGTGTTGAACACATGGCATTCAGATGAGAGCCCTCAAAGTGCGGTGAGTACCATCTCTCGATCAAGTATTGTTTCCCCAATAGCCAGCAGATTGTTCCTGATCTCGGTCAGCTTCAGAAAATATGATTGAATAGACTCATCCCTGCCTTTCTTCAGATTCTTCAATTGATTCTTGAAGAATAGGACTTGATTCGCATTGTTGGCCTTGAACATGTGGACCAACTTATCATACATCTCTTTGGATGTGCCCAGCTCAGAGATGTAGGCAACCAGACTCTTGTGAATTGAGTCCCTGATCATCAACTTTGCTTTGATCTCCCCCTTCTTATACTTTGTTTTGGCAGCAGCAGTTGCAGTGGATGGAGGCTCTTGGATTTTTTAGCCTGCACATAGTCCATGACATCTTGGTCTTCCAACATAAGATCCAATGTCATCTTCCAAGCATGGAAGTCATCCTTCCTAGTCAATTTGTCATCAGCCTTGAAGCTATTGTAGTTTGAGGAACCCATCCTCTTCTTCGGTGATTGCTACAAATTAGGGCTTTATCTTCACCTCAGCTCTGATTCCATGTAAATTTATGTAGATGTTCTATTCCTGATGCAACTTTACTTTTTCTTCAATATTTAAACAACAATCACATAAACAATAAAGTAAAATGCTGATAGAACATACTAGTAGATCGACAGAAGACAAACCAAAAACATATAAGTGTGATGGCGCGTTACCGCAGTCAACAGGATGCTTCAACCAGCAAAGTCTTGATATAGTCAGCTAACCAGCAATGTCACACAACCCTCAGGACGGCCAAACAGTCAACTCAAAAGTCAACCCCATAAAAGTCAACGGTTAATGCAAAGAGCAGCAGTAGCTAGGTCAACGCTGGAAAGTCAAAGTCATCATCTTGCCTCGGAGATAGTGCCAAAAAAATGCGGATTAGGGAAATCGAGATTTTGGGAGAGTTTCGAGTCAATTTGACCTTGTGTTGACCAAACTCAATGCTGGTCAAAGTCAACGCTAGTCAAACTTTGTTGCAGTTGCTGCAAAAACCCTAGACCGAAAACCAGAAATTGTTGTTGCCAGATTTCCCACATGTGGAGAGAGAAGAGACTCCAAGTGATCGAAAAAATCAGATGAGGAGAGAGAATGTGTGAGGATGAGATGAGTGAAATGTCCTCCAACGTTGACCTTATTTATATCCATCAGTGAGGGTGTGTGACACATCTGCTGGAGTACAAAAACTTAAAGTCAACCAGCACATATTTTGAATAGATTAAAAAATAAATTCAAAATAAATGTTCTGCTCATCAGATCAAGATGATCTTTAGATCGATCTTACACCTCTTCGAAAGAGGAACCCAATAAAAATATTAGTATCTTCATTTGAGCATCATAACATGGAGTTTGGACCAAGTTGTCCAAAATTAACACCAAGTTAAAAGGAAATAGTTAAATTTTACAGATACCTTCACCCCAAGATGTTTTTGGATTAGTCTAGTAACCAATTTCAATGTGTAGGTCATTAGCATTGCCCTAATTTTGATAACATGTATTTTGTTATTTAAGTTTGTAGTGTCCAAAATATGGGTTTGATCAACCAAATTATAATTTGTAAATACCTATATCACCCTCAACTTTTTCCTCTTAATGGTTTCAGTGTCTTTATAGGTTTTAGCTTTAAACTTCATAGGTATAAGGTTGTCTCATACATCTATTTGATTTTTTCTTAGGATGTGATCTTAAATTAGATTATTATTACTATACTACAAGCATAGATCCATTTTAACTCTCGATTTGCCACGTGCTAAGAGGGATCAAATGTCTCGGCAAACCTCATTTTGAATGCAAATCTTGAAAAAAGGGTTACACCTCGAGAGATTTGATTCCTCTCAAGCTTAGTAGATATAGAGTTAAGATGGATCTATGTTGGTTCTTAATAATATTTTATAATTATATAAATTTTACATCTCTATATATATAAATATTCTTATTTGTATTTTTATTAAAACCTAAATAATTTATTTTTTTAAGGTGATATGCATAAAATTTATGATAAAGAGAGTTCTCTCTCTCTCTCTCTCTCTCTCTCTCTCTCTATATATATATATATATATCAACCCGATAGGGACAAGGAGTTGAATTGGTGACATCACATCAAGGAGTGCCTTAACAAAGTGCCCAATCACTATCTATCCAAGATCTCGTGGACATTATATATATATATATACAGTCAAGTCCAGCTAGCACAACCGGTTGAGGATGGGCCTCGTTAGAAGGGCGACCCAAGATCAAACCTCACGGAGGCTGTTGCACTCGTGTTAGAGGGAGGAAACAAGTTAAACCCAACTAGCTTAGTGTTGGTGTGGTGCAGGCCGGGTGCGATACCCGGGTGATTTTGACAGCTTAGATGCCACTGGGTCGCGGTTTCTTAAGCCACAGGTCAAGCCTGATATAATCTTTGATGAACTCAGAGCACTTGATAAACAAATATATATATATATATATATATATATATATATATATATATATATATATATTCCTCTATATATACATTCCCCACCTTTCTAGAAGTATTCTTATTTTTAATTATATGTTTTGAAATATGAAATTTTTTAATGATAACTAGTGAGTAACTTCGAAGGACTATTATGGGCAAGACCCAAGATCGAATCACAACGACAGCCACTATTCACCTCAATATCAAGATATTCAAATTTTATTTCTGCCCCTTTGGGCTTATAGGAATTACCTGTCATGATTTTCAACATGTTCAAATATTGCCACACAGGGTAACATGTTTTTAGAGAATAAAACTCGAATGAAGGGGGCATTAAACCCACTAGTTATCACTTGAGCTATTGTTCTTTGACATTATTTCAATTTATTTTAATGTGATAAATGTATTATAAAAATTTATTGAAAAAAATTGTTTGTAAATTTATTAATAAAAACAAAGTTACAATAATATTATTTTTATAGACTAACTCATACGAGATTTTTTGCAAGGAGTACCTTAACCCATTCACTGCCAATTCAATGTCCTATGAACTAAAATTACAATATAACAAATTGAGTCTAATCAATTTATTATTTTTATTACTTTTTACTTTTGATTATTTTTTTTAATGCGCCAACATTATGCTTTATTAATATTATTTCTTGATCTAATGCTTTATTTTATGGACACTACCACATTTATCTCATATTAAGTCGACATTTAAATGTTTACAACCATTCACAACCACATCTCCCCTATATTGATCCAACATGTAAATGTTTACACTCATTTACAAACACTACAACATCTCCCCCATTCTAGGTTTGTTATGTAACTAGATCACAAAACAGAAGAAAAGATAGATTGACAACTTTAAAATAAGCCTCTTTGAAGGAGCAACCTCCTTTTACATCACATAAATTAACAATTCTTGGATGATACAAATGACAAAACCTCTTTGGCATATATAGGAGTCTAAAGGGTCACAATATAATCAGGGCCTACATAGCAATAATTGATCTGGATTGGATCACTATATTGTTCATCACCCATCTCGATGCATTCAGAGTGGAAAAAGTGGAGGAATCAGCTCACAGCACCATTTTTACTAGCACAACACAGTGTGGCGAAACAGGATCTGAAACCTTCCGAGAGCGTTTTGAGATATCAAACGACGTTTTTTTGGGGTAAAACTTCGTCACTTTAGCACCATACCATTTCATGTTATTCTACACAAAGAGATCTTTCCAACGGCGCTAGAAGCGCGTCAATCGAGGTCTGTATGCAAAAGTTATGCCACTCATAAGTTGACCTTCATATTTTCACACAAATAATTAGGGCGGATGTTGCATCAACCCCCATTATTCATGGAAAATGGGCTAGCCATGTGATTATGATGTAAAAGGCTCTAGAAGAGTCTATATTGTAACTCTAGTTAACAGTTGATATAGTCAAACTTAACCACTAGTAGGCTATTGGGCTATGTTATAACTGGGCCACTAGGAGGAAGAGGCATTCCATTCTTGTTGCGTCAACCCCCATTATTCATGTAAAATGTGCTAGCCATGTGATTATGATGTAAAAGACTCTAAAAGAGTCTATATTGTAACTCTAGTTAACAGTTGATGTAGTCAAACTTAACCACTAGTAGGCTATCGAGCTATGTTATAACCAGACCACTAGGAGGAAGAGGCATTCCATTCTTTCAAGACCATTTTGTTCCATAGTTGAGCAAAGATAGCTAAGAGGGATAGGAGGTAGAGCACACAAGGAAGATTTGTGCACTGTAGCAGGCCATGGGCCACAAACCTTACTTCTTTGTACCTGCAACCACATTTCCAAACAGAGAGAGAGCGAAGCAGCCTCACCTTCCAACGGGGTTTCCTCTCGAAAGGGTTTCCCAGAGCATATTTTGTGTCATTTGTGTGTGTGTGAGTTTATTTTGTCGTTCTCTAGTTTTCTGCAAAATCTTAATTTGCATGTATGCACTAATTACAATTAAATTTACAGATCTAGAGGTGTAAATAAACTGTAATAGCGTTGAAATTCAGAATTTTAATATATTATTATCAGATCTGTTGTGACGAACTATCCAGTGAAATATCCATGGTAGTTTACGGATCAATAATAATGTAAGGGCACAACAATAACAATAATAAGCTTTTATGGGGCACAACAATAACAATAGTAGGTATTTATGGGGCACAACAATAACAGTATGGGGGCTACACTAGTATTATAGAGACCTAACATGGCTCTCTCCTTCAAAATAATATTGTCTTCAACGCTTGAGTAGTTCTAGATGCTCTGTATAAAATATTTGTCCTCCCATGTGGAATCTTTAGTAGGTAAGTTCTTCCACTTAATGAGATACTCTGAAATTAATCGATTTGTAGTTGTCAGGTTCTTGTTTCCATGATTGCTTTAGGCTCTAATATGATTTTTTCTTCCTTGTCAAGTTTTGGCAATATTGTTTGAACTGGAAGCTTGTCATGTATGAAACATGGAAAATTGAATGTACTCAGGAAGATGCAGACAACTCTAATTTGTATGCCACAATACAAATATGTTGCAACACCTTGTAAGGACCATAGTACCTGGGTGATAATTTATTATCCTTCTGTTATGAAACCAACTCAGAAAATGGAAGAAAAGAGAGATCAACAACTTAGAAATTAGCCTCTTCGAGGGGGCAAGCTCCGTTACATAAATGAACAATTCTTCGATGATTCAAATGAAAAAACATCCTTTCTATATATAGGAGTCCAAAGAGTCACAATAGAGTCCAAGGAGTCACAATATAATCCTAGCCGACATAACAATAACAATGTAAGGGCACAACAATAACAATAGTGGGCTTCTATGGGGCACAATAATAACAATATGGGGACTACATGGGTACAACAATAACAATAAGGGGCTACACTAACAATAACAATAAGGGGATACACTAGTATTATAGGGACCTAGCATGCCCCTCTCCTTCAAAAAAGTGTTGTCCTCAACGTTTGATTACTTCTGGATGCTTCTATATAAAACTCTCATCTTCCCATGTGGAATCTTTAGTTGGTAAGTTCTTCCACTTTATGAGATACTCTGAAATTGATCGATTTCGTAACTGTCGAGTTCTTGTTTCTATGACTACTTCAGGTTCCAATATGATCTTTCCTTCCTCGTCAAGTTCTGGCAATATTGTTTGAACTGGGATTTGCTCCATCTATAGTATCCATGTTATCGGATCCTTGCCATCAAACTTCCTCATATCAATCTTTGGAATATGTAGGGTCTTCAATCCAACGTTAAAGTTTATGAAATCATGGTTAACGTTTATTTTGTTCTCATAATGAGTTTCCTCTAGTACATTTTCGCAATTAGGAAGCTTTTCTTGTAGCAACTTTGTCAAACCTTCCTTCAAACTTTCCATGTCTGCTTTCAGTTTTTCTTCTATACCATCGATCTTAGCTTCCACGCCATTCTTCAAACCATCCATCTTAGCTTCCATGTCTTTCTTCAATCCATCCATGTCTTTCTTCAAACCATCCATCTTAGCTTCCATTTCATTTTTTGTTACTCTTTGTGAGAGTGAAATTTGTTGCACGGTCTCGTAATTTCGATATATCATGTTGCACTTCTTCCTCTTCATGAGTCATAGTAAAGTCCTCTAAGGGCTTAATGGATGTGGAATTCTTTTTTGCAGCATTTTAGAATCCAATATTGATATCTATGCTTCAATATGCCCTTGGAATCACTTCAAACTGATTTTTCAAACAAGACTTATGCAATTTTAAAAAAAAATAAACACATTTTTCTTGGTTTTTAGGATCTTGATATTGAAACTGATGTATATTTGTAATTTCGGATCCCCAATAGTTGATCTTCGGTCCTATGCCCTCTAAGTATTCGTTTCAATGCCACAGGTCAGACCTAATTTGGATTCTTCAAGATAAAATTATGTCCAATCTCTCACAATGACCTAATTATGGGATGATTCAGCGACCTTCGGCTTTGAAATTGATGCACACAAAACTACAGTTCGTGCACTTTCGGTCACATTTTACATAATTCCAATTTGATGTGTGAAACAAAAGTTATGATGATTTTCCCTCAGCCACTTGTTTGAGATGAAATTATGTAGCCTGCAAAAACCCTAACTTCCTCAGATCATATCTCTGAAAATATAGCGCACAAGGATCTACAATTTTTACACGAAGTTCTACAGGATTTCCGCTCAAATGAGTTTTTTTCAGCTTTTGAACCTTCGTAGAAAAAAATTTATAGAGAAAATGCCAAGATGACCTGTTTGCAGCAACGAAACCCTATAATCCAAAGCTCTGATACCAAATGTTATGAAACCAGCTCACAAAATAGAAGAAAAGAGAGATCAAGGACTTAGAAATCAGCCTCTTTGAGGAGGCAACCTCCTTTACATTACATAAATGAACAATTTTTCGATGATTCAAATGACAAAACCTCCTTTCTATATATATGAGTCCAAGGGATCCCAATATAATCCTAGTCGACATAACAATAACAATGTAAGGGCACAACAATAACAATAAGGGGGCTACACTAACAATAACAATGAGGGAATACAGTAGTATTATAGGGACCTAGCACCTTCTTAGGTTGCTTGAGGGACATTTGATTGTATGGTTGTAGCCGTAAAAATACCCAATCGCCTACGTCAAAACTTATTTCACTATGATTTTGATCTACTTGTTGTTTCATTTGATTATATGCCAGAGTCAGATTAACCTTTGAGATTTGGAGGACTTGTTGTTGATGCTCAATGTGATCTTCCACTACTTGAACCTTAGAATTTTTTAAGATGTGATGGATGGTGAGTCATATGCATAAAGTGCCATAAATGGGGTCATTTTTGTTGCAGTATGGGAGGAAGTATTATACCACCATTCTGCCAGAGGTAACCACTTAACCCATTGTGTTTGTTTATCAGATACAAAGCAACGAAGATATTTTTCCAAACATTTGTTTACTATCTCAATTTGCCCATCAGATTGGGGATGATAAGATGAACTATGAGCTAATTGAGTACCAAAACAAAATTTAATTTTGTCGAAAAAATTCCAATGAAAATGGTATCTCTATCATAGTTTTAAAAACCGGCCGGTTTGAACCGGTAACCGGCCAAACCAGCCGGTTAGATAGCCCACCGGTCGAAACCGACCAGGCAACCCGGCTACCTAGGGCATTTCGCCCACTTTTCAGAAAAATCGGACCTAACCAGCCGTTTAGTAACGGAACTATAAACCGGCCGGTTAGGTGCTACCTCCTCCGCGGACCCACATTTTCGGCGGCAGTTGAGTTTTAGGGCTGATTTGGAGCCAATGGGAGGGTTGTTTCCCTCCAAAAACACCCTCCCCAATCTTTTATAAGGAGGAGCAGCCTCTCCTTTGTCTCACACCAACTCATTTGCTATTTGTGAGTTTGATTGAGAGCTTGAAGAGTGTTGAGTGTTTGTCGGAGCAGCGATCTTGGAGGCTTGGAGTTGGAGTTGGAGTTGGAGCTATCTTGGAGGCTTGTCGCTTGAGCTAAGTATATTGTAGTAGCCATCATGCCTCCAAAAGGCCAAGATACTGCATGGGCTCATTGTGATATGATTGATGGAAAAATGATTTGCAGATATTGCCAAAAATCTATTGCAGGAGGGGGTATTAACAGGTTCAAGCAACACTTGGCTGGGATAGGAGGCCATGTAAAGCCATGTGGAGCACCAAATGAAGTAATAGGGCATATTAGGGCATAATACCTTCAGAAGTTTGAGACTCGAGTCACTGAACCAATAGAGACTGCAGTTGCAGAGTTTGGCAGTCGAGAGTCGGGAGACTCAAGTTCAACCAACTGAGTTTGAACTTTGATTATGATTAGAATTTAGTAGTATGATATATCATATATGTAGATTTGTAGTAGACTATCACTGTAGTCTGTACTATGCTCATAGCTTGTAGCATTGTTTTTGGACATTATGGGCCATTTGGAGCCCCATTGCTTATGTATTGTTCGATGATATGTATTGCACTTGGTGCCATTTTGATATATTCACCTTTCCATGGTATATAAATGAGAAAACTTTGCATATTTTGTCTCTATTGGCTTGGAATCATGGTTGCAAATCTTAAAAATAGTTTTTTTTATTAAAAAATAATTATTTAATGTATTTTTTTTAAATCGGTTCATTGAGATCTGACCGCTCCCGGTTAGACCGGTTCCGGTTAGAAACCCGGTTCATTAGGTCCACCGGTCCGGTCACCGGTTCCGGTTTTTAAAACTATGATCTCTATCACTTACATCAATCTTTGGTTTCCATGTAGTGTTATTGTCCAATTTTCATGGTTTTCCCTACTTACGTTTCTAGATTTACACTTAATTCTACATTGCTAGTAGTTATTCTAATAAAAGGAATGCCTTACTAAAATACCATTTATATGTACCACATTTTAAAAGCACCTAAATGACGTGTATCAAATTAAACCACATGGCATGATAAAAACACAAATGAGAATTAAAATCCTTCGAAACATGAAGCAAAACCGAAATACCTAAGCCGTGGCAAAATATCATGCAAGCAAATAGATAACTAAATCAAGAAAAGCAGACATTTTATGAATATCAAATTTAATGTCCATGTGGGAGCAGCCACAAGAGAGTGGTGTCTCCTAGGAACATAATGGTTCATTGGTTGTGGGATGAGTTTGTTTGCTTGCTCAGCCTTCTACCCATTCAGAATCAAATTGCCTGAGCCATCGAATATCACAAAACCAAATATACAGCTAAATCAAACAAAGAAGTGGTTCACAAACATCAAAGTTGATGTCCTAATAAGGGCAGCCACAAAGGAGTCGTGTCTCCTACTAACATTATGGCATACTGGTCATGTGGTGAGCATGGTCACAAGCTCAGCCTTCACCTCCTCCAGAACAGAAAGACCTAAGCCATGGAAATATATCATACAAATGAATAGATACTTAAATCAAACAAAGCAAACATATGTGAGCATCAAAGTTAATGTCCTTCTGGGAGAAGCTTGGAGACTGGTGTCTCCTGCTCAAATAATAATTGATTGGTTTTGAGGTGAGTACGCTTGCTAAGTCAGCCTTGCCCTCTTATGTTGGATGTGTTGTGTGGTGTGTTCAGGTGGCGTCTTGGAATTGCTTCTGTAACTATAAAATCTCGACTTTGTACTACTTCATCGATTTGAATCTCAGAAGTCCACATACTAAACCTATTGACAATCTAATTTAAAAAATAGGTAGATTATTCTACCAAACAAATAAAATAAAACGGAGAATAGAAAAGAGTGACCTGGAGGAGAGTGAAGAGCGAACTTGGGGTCTTTGCCCTTGGGAGTAGAAGTAGATGCATTCTCTGAACGTTTTTTGGATCCATAAGTCGGTGATCGCTCCAGAGTCACCGAAGATTTCAGAGATTTGGTGTTAAAATCGCCAGTATTTAACCCATATCTTGCCCCTGATCCTCCTGATGTTCCTCCTCCGCCTCGCATGGACCCCTTGTTTTTCAACATATTTCTCTTTTGTCAAACCCCTTTCAGCCCTCGTTCGTCCGTTTGTTCCCTGCGTTCCTGTAAATTGAATGGTTCAACATATAAGGGTACTTCTCTCCTCTAATTATTTATCTGCCTTTATATTTCTATATGTATATATAAAATTAAAAAGGCATGGTATTCCTAGTTTTTTAAACTGCCGCGGTATTGAAACCTAACCCTGGGGCGCCACTCTAGGGTTTATTCACCACCCCTACGCCCGACATATCAGCATTTTGGCCAGTAATGTGCTATTATTACTCTCTTAAAAAATATTAATGTAATATTTTACAGAATTGTGAAAGACAAATAATTACTTCGGTAATGTAATAATTTACAAAAGGACAAATAATCACTGAGGTGGGATGGTATGTATTGGGATTGGATGGGTGTTTTAGATTGAATGGCGGGTTTTCCAATATGGACACTGAGATAAAATTGGTAAGGGTCCAAAAAAATCATGAAAATTGGGAAAATATTGGTAAAAATCGACACACATCGACAAAAAGATACCACCAAAATATACCTTAATGGGGTGACAGAACACAGAATATTGGGGCATGTGGCGAGGGCTCACCACCCTATGCCTTAACTTTTCCATAATGCAAGATCCCTCACGGCAAGTGGTTGGCATGCAACTTCAACTGAGGACTCGGTACTTCATTAGTGAAAGCCAATTAATGACATTAACCTTCGTCGCGTCATTATTTAACCAGATGCGAGGTTAATGGTCGAGAGGACAATGGTTGAGTATCCATAGGCATTTACAGGAAGGAATGTCTTTTTGGTTTGCCTATGTGTTATTTATTGTGGAGGGCTTGAGGAACCAATGTCAATGTCTACACTCTTGGTTGGCAAGGGATACATGGCCCGGGTCTTGGTCTTTAGACTTTGAGCACACAGGTGACTCTACCTAGATTGTGATTCAATAAGGTAGTGAGCAAAGGGAGACAAGCGAGGGGTCAATCACGACATATTGAGGTTCCATATGCGTATGGAATGTTCTCAAATCACCTTTGGGTAATTCATACCAAGCATAAAATGTCTAACTATGTCTTTGTTTTTTTACTAACTCTTTTCATCTTGTGCGATACTTAGAATGTCGGGTGTGCTAAATTAGCGATCTAGTTCAAAGAAAACAATTTTAGTTTCCCATCTCTATTTTATTTAGTGAGGTGGAGGGGTCTAGAGATCCTCAATTGGGCGTTTAATTGGTCTTGCAGGTGGTTTCCTGATAAACACGGGAGGAAGCATAGCTATTTTGGGGAAAGTTACCCTCAAATTTGTAATGGCTCTAGGAGTTTTTTTTAGTAGTTTTGTTTCGCTAATTATAGTGCCCTTCGCCCTCGAATTTGTCGGTCCCTTTTCCTGTTTGAAGTGGTGAGTGGGTTTTATCTCCTCTAGGGTCGAGTTGGCTTGTATAGACTTGGTTATATTTGTGGTGACCAAAGAGCCTCGTAGCAGTATGCTCCGTGCACATATGGAGCCAAGGGTGGTTGTGGTATTGTGTTGTTTGAGAATTATTCATTGTCCGCTCACCAAGCCCAAAGGGTGCATTAATAGAGAGTTTGTGGAGGATTCTGCAGCTACAGGAAAGAAGGAGAACATGGATGCACATAATGGCAGGGCACACAACAGGGGTGCTCATAATGGCAGGGCACATTGTGGATTGGAGATGCATAGGGTTCAAAGACGTCATCGGCAACAGCAATAGCAAGGGCAAGGACAAGGAGAAATGGTGCATCCTTCGTCTCCACATTCCCTCCCTGTGGTAGAAAACGCCCCCTCTGTGGTTGATAGTGTGAACACTCTTCGACAGGTGCACAACTCGCTAGACTAGCTCAATCGGGCTTGTTAAGATGACCATAGTGATATCCTTGACCCCATGAACCACCTCCAACGCATTCTTTGGGAGATGCACGACTAATTGGTCAGTTTATGGTAAGGACAACGACACATCTAAGAGTAGCTAGGCAGGCTAGAATCTCGGTTGGAACACATGGAGGATCACGTCCATTGTGAATTTAAACCCTCGCCATCCCCTGGCTCATCTTCAGATCATCGTGTCCCGATCAACTCTAATGATGTATGATGAGTGTTGGTTGTTTTTTTGTCATGTTAGTATTTTAGCAATGGTTGTTGGTTAATGTATGTTTATCGCATTCGCTTTTGCAATTCACTATGTATTTGGGAATGCACGTGTTGGCCAAAAAATTTAATAGGAGTGAGACCAACAGGATTTTGAGAGATGTCTTAAAATTATGTAATATGATGTAGTAATAGAATATTTCTTACTTGTAAAAAATAATAATAAAAATAAATAAATAAATAAAAACCATAAAATAAAATAAAGATATGACCAAAATATAGGTAAAAGTCGATAAACATCGGCCAGACCAAAAAATCGTGATTTTGTGTTAAAATCGAGATGTTTGCAACACTATCTTCAATCATGGTTCTCCCTTTTAATCTCAATTATCCAACATTAACTTGTACGAGTATTAAACTCACACATTATGAGTACCATGTATAATCTGTTTGGACCAAGTTTATGCCATGTTTAAAGAGCATAATATGCATGATCTACGACATTACGATTTTCCCATTACTTTTTGTATATACATGAACTAACATTTATCTCTAGGAACATATTCGAGGTTCAAGCTTTAACTAAAGGCTTGTTTGTAGCGATGAGTGGGAAGAGATCATTGATGTGAAAATAATAAAAACAAATTGAAGAAAAGTCTCTTGATTGTGGGGAGATTCAATTTTGCTTCATTGATATTGGACCTATCAATGTTCATTGACCGTAGCTACATTTGCCTTTTGATGTGATAGATAGAAATACTTGAGGTACAAAACAAAAGACATCGTTGAATTTAAAATATGTGAGCTCCGAAATATTTGACAATGGAGTTTTTATTTACTCATAATTGTGAAAAAAAAAATCGAGAGAAAAATCATGTTTATATTTTCACGCATTTCAAGTAAATGTTTGGCTCATCATCACAAAATGACAAGCTTATAATAATAAGCATCATAGTGGACACACCCATTATTTTACGAAGCTTAAAATGGTGGGGATCAAGTGGACACTACCACCATTCTAAACAAAGAATAATAAGCGAGTGTCCATTATTCTAAATTTAAAACAATGGGAGTGTCCAATGTGATCCCTACCAATTTGAGCTTATCATCCTCATGATGAGTGAAGTATCATAAGGGGATGGCAAGCTTAGAATAGGGGAATAATACAAGACAATTTAGAATAGTGAGGATTTGTTAGGTCCCAGTAATACTAGTGTATCCCCCTTATTGTTGTTGTAGTGGAGCCCCCTATTGTTATTGTTGTGCCCCATAGAAGCCCACTATTGTTATTGTTGTGCCATTATATTATTATTGTTATGTAGGTTGTGAATATATTGTAACCCCTTAGACTCTTATATATACCAAGGAGGTATTATCATTTGTATCATTCGAGTATTGTTCATTTATGTAATGTAAAGGAGTTTTCCCCCTCAAAGAGGATAATTTTTTAAGTCGTTGTTCTATATTTTCTTTTGCTTTGGGAGTTGGTTGCATAATATTTGGTATGAGAGCTTTGGATACTAAGGTTTTGCTGCTTCAAACAAGTCATCTTGGCATTTTCGCTATAGCCTTTTTTATACAAAGGTTCAAAAGTTGAAACTGTGACCACATGGAATTGAAATCTTGATGAATTTTCTGTAAAAAATTCAGATATTGGTTTGCTATATTTTTTGAGATATAGTTTGAAAAAAGTTAGGGTTTTTGCATGCTCAATTATTCAGTCTCAAACAAATGACCTTGGGAAAATCATCATAACTTCCTCTACGAGCATCGGATTTGAATTTCATAAAAAATAACTAAAAGTGCACGGACTATAGTTTTTCGTGTATCATTTTTAGGACGGAAGGTTGAAACAGTGACATGTGGATTCCGTTACAAGTTCATTGTACTGAAGTAGCCCATAATCAAGACATCTTGGAAGATTGGGCATAACGTTATCTTGAACAATCCAATTTTGTTATGACTCATGGCATTCGAAACAAGACTCAGAGGGCTACCATAGGACGAAATTTTAGACATTGGAGATATGAAATTACATAGATACAACAATTTCAATATCGAGCTACTAAAAAGCAAGAAAAAGGTGTGTATTTTTTTTGTTGCATAAATTTTGTTTGAAAAACCAGTTTGAAGTGATTCAAGGGTAGAGTGAAGCATATATATTGTTGTTTGATTCCAAAATTCCTCAAAGCAAGAAAATTGACACACCTAATAAGCAACCAGAAAGCTCTACTATGACACATGAAGAAGAGGAAAAAATGCAACGTGATATATCAAAATTTTGAGACCAAGTGCAAAAAATTTCACTCTCGCAAAGAGTAACCAAAAATGAATTGGAAACGATGAAGAATTTTAAAATGGATGGTTTAGAAGTAAAAATAAAAAGGGACATGGAAGGTTTGAAGGATGGTTTAAAAGCAGATGTGGAAGCATTAATGAATGTCAAGATGGAAGGGTTGACAAAGTTGTTGCAATAAAGGTTTCCCAATGGTGACACGGTAATCCATCAAAATCACGACGAGGACAAAAGGAATAAGAATTATGATTTTAGAGACTCCAATGTTGGGTTTTAGACCCACCACATTCCAAATATTGATATGAGGAAGTTTGATGGCAAGGATTTGGTAACATAGATACTACAGATAGAGCAATATATTGATCTCCATGATGTGCAGCACACACAAAAGCTACACATTGCATCTTTATATTTAGAACCCAATCAGTTTGTATGGTATCGATGAATTTTTTCTCGTAAACCACTTGTCACTTGGTCAATTTTTACGAAGGAAATGATAGCACGTTATGAGGATACAAAGAGCAACACCTTCTTTATCAAATTGATAAAACTCAAACAAAAGGGTTCAATAGTTGAGTACATTGAGGGCTTCCAAAAATTGAATATCACGGTGACTAATATTCGAGAGGACCATAGTATTGATGTCTTCATAGGGATTTTAAAGGATAACATACAACATGAGGTTCGCCTTTGAGAACCTAATTCATTGGAGAAGACATTCAGGGTGGCAAGAAAATTTGAAAGACAAATTATGGAAACAAGGAAGTCTATCACTCACAATTATAAATATGGAAGTGTTGTTGCTCCTAGCCTTCCACAAACTACAAGGTAGACACCATAACAATTGGAGGAAAAAAGGAGAAAAAGGGATTTGTTACAGTTGTGATAGAAAATACACTAAAGGTCATAAGTGTGATGAGAATCAATTATTTTACATAGATTGTGAAGAGGAGGAAGAAAAGGAACAAGTCATATCAAAAGAGAAGGATATACACTAGGAACCTACCCTAAATAAAGAAGAGATGAATTCGATCATATCTTGCAATGCATTGGTGAGAATTACCACTCTTTAAACTCTCAACGTATAAGGATATATCAAGAAGAAAAAGGTAATAATGTTGATTAATTCAAACAATACCCATAATTTATTCATTGTAAGATAGCCAAGGAATTGAATTTCTTCCTATATTGAGCACCAGAGTGTCAAGTGTTGTTTGCAAATGCAGGAACTATAAATTGCTCTAGAAAGTGCCATAATATTAAGCTAACCATGGGGGAATATGTATTGAATATTCCAATTCTTTCCATTCCAATGGGTGGTGTTAATGTTGTACTAGGAGTCCAATGGTTATAGTATTTGGGGATGATAGCTTTTAATTTTCAAGAAATAATTTGTATTTGAAAACTTGAAGGTTTGATGAAATGTGCGAGTTGATTTTATGTCTTGTAAGCAATTACGAAATTTGCAAAAGCACATAAATTAATGGTTTTTAACTCAATTTGCAACATAAAAATAGAGATAATAATACCATAAACAGTAACACAAGACATCAAAATGATGAAGGAGTTTACCCCTCCTAGGCTACATCTCCTAGTCTAGCTTCCAATGTTGGGTCTCTTTCATTAAGTGCTCAAATATGTGATTACATGGATTTTAAGTGCTCAGAATGCAAAAAAAAATTATCCAATGGCTCCAGAACAATAAAAAAACCGCAAGTTGGGCTCTTGTTGGGCTCAATTTTGCCAAAAACTGAATAAGTTAGGCTCTAGAGAAGTTTTTCTACTAACTGCTCTACGAACTGCACTGATCTGCTAACCATCCTATGAATCTGCCATTTTCAGAACCGCCGAATGACACATTTGCCCGACACCGACGAGATTCGCACCAAATTGGGTGAAAAATGTCGCATTGTTTAAACGTCCAATGGCCTCCCAAAAGCGGAGAGATTGGGCCACGTGACCTCATCTCCATCGTTGATCTAGGGTTGAGTCATACTTGCGTCAAGCGTTATAACTCCGCTCCGACTGCGGTTGAACCTGCGTTCCATGGTGGTTTGTTTATGTTACTGGACCCATTCAAACTTTGCACCAACATTAACCCATGCTCCGAACTAAGGTCAAGTTATGGTTTAAATGCATCGTGGGTATACATTTACCCATGTTGCAATTGTGGTTGGCTTTTGGTGTAACAAACCCGCCTGCAACTATGGTATGGTTGCGTTTACCCGAGGATTTGGGTCGGGGTCAAGCTTCAGCCCCCGGTGCCCTTGCCTGTGGTCTCGTGGGTATCGAGTGACCAGGGACCAAGGCTTAAACCCAACCCCTTCCCCCAACCACCATTTCACTAAACCTTAAATACAGATTAGCAACATAGTAGGTTAAGACTCACTGGTGATGGAGTGGTAATGCTTTTTGTTTCCTGACCACATGTCATGCGTTCGATTCACTCAGAGGAAGTTCAGCCCATAACATAATTTCACTGCAATGTTGGGAGGCCACATGGCAGCCATCTATTGGCCCATGTGGATTCCATCTATTAGACCACGAAAACCAACATTCAACCAATCAAAACACAACACCAATTAACCAATCCAGAGAGGACACTTGCCAGCATGCCATTGGTCCTAGAAATACAGTCACCCTGTCAAGTCACCCTTCCCAGTCAGCGTACCTCCATCCAACCTGCAATTTTATTTTTATTTTTATTTTTTTAAATTTAGGAAAACAATCAGAATGCGATATCGGGAGCATATAATATCGGTTTTGAGCAATTCAAGTTGTATTGGATTAAGGGAGATGAGATCTACGTTTTGGCACCAATTTCGATAACTTTTGAACACTTTGAATCTTGAGCACTTTACTAATACATTGGATCATTCATTCCCACTTAAAGCTTTTAGACCTCCAAAATATCATTTTCAGTCAACAAACATACGAGTGTACAGTTCCCTCACCCTTCCAATCTCAATCCACTTGGATTTGCTTGGATTTGTCCCTTTGAGCCCCACAGGAGGGCACTCCATGTTCCCTCGTTTTGAAGTTCTTGTTTTCCTGTCAAGGATGGTGTCTTGCTGCAATTATTCAAGGTATTCAAGAGAGAAATCTTCAATTGAAGGAATATGAACATTCTCTCCCTGACCTTCAATCAAAAGAGGCTCATATAATATCAAATTTTCAACATTAACAACTGCATAGATTTGCATATATGGAGAAAATCTAACTATAAGGCACTATTACCAATCTTTTATACTAGATTGGTTTACTTTTTTTACCTTCTCCTTGTAGTCTTCCATTGCTAATTTGAAGCTAAAATTCATCTCCCACTTGAAAATTGTGATCAACACGATGTTTATCATGTCTTGTATTGTACTTGGCTTGATTATTTTCCAATTGTTCTTGAACCATCTGATGCACCAATTGAACTTGTTCAATGAATCTCTTGGCCTTATCTATGTCATTATGTCTATCAATAGCAACATCTCTCCCAAAGATAAAATCTAGAGGAGATTTTGGTAAGTGTCTCAAGAATTCCTCAAATGGAGATGTTTGAGTCGATGAATTCTTGGCTCGATTGTAAGCATGTTGAATGTAGTGCAAATGTTCATCCCACAACTTAGGATTGTTGCAATAACCACGAAGAAAATGTATTACCATTTTTTTCACCACTTTTGTTTGGCCATCTCTTTGCAGATGGAATTTCATGCTCTTTTTCAATTTGGTGTCCATGAGTCCCCATAATCTTGACCAAAAGTTCTTGACAAAGCGAGAATCTTGATCAGAAATAATGGATGTGGGCAACCCAAAATGCACCCATACATTTTTAAAGAACAACCATGCAGTTTGTTCAGTTGTACCTTGCTTCTTACAAGGCATCAAAATACACATTTTGTTGAAACCATCTACAACTACATAAAGATAATCATGACCTTTCCTAGACATAGGTAGACTTCCCACAAAATCCATATAAACACTTTCCCAAGGACGGGAAGGAACAAGAAGTTGAGTATACAATCCCAAATTTCTATTGCCAGGCTTACTAACAGCACATAAAGAACATCCTCTTACATTTCATGACACACTTTCGATCATATGAGGCCAGTAACAATACCTCTATAATTGTGCCATTGTCTTGCCTACACCAAAATGTTGAGCAATAAGAGAAGTATGTGCTTCCCTTATGATGTTGACTCTTTCTCCCTATGGAATACATAGCTTGCCAAGATTATACAACAATTTATCATGTACATGATAATCTAATTCATCTACTTGGTTACCTTTACACAAAGTTGCATATACTTCCTTAAAATCATCATCTAAAACATATTCCTTAACATAGCTCTCATGAATGATAGAATTATGCTTAACAATAATGGATGCACTAACAATTTGCCTAGATAGCATATCAACAACCTTGTTATAGATACATTTCTTATACCTTATCACCGAGTGGAATTATTTTAAGAAACCCATCCATCTGAAGTTCCTCGCTTGTTGTAGCTTGGTTTGTGATTGCAAGTAATTCAACGGTTGATGATCGGTGTGAATGATAGTTTCCTTTCCCATAGAGTAATGTTTGCATTTTTTCACACACTACACCAAAGCATACAATTATTTGTCATATGTAGGATAGTTATTCACTGCACCATTAAAAGTTTTAGAATGAAAACAGATCGGCTTACCATGTTGCATCAAGACTATGCCCATGGTATAGTCACTTGCATCTGTATATCTCAAATGATTGTCTCAAGTATGGAAGTGCAAGTACGAGTGTTGTACTGATTATTTATTTCAATGCATCGAAGGCTTTCTGTTGTTTTCCTCCCCACTCAAAAACTTGTTTCACACTTGTCAATGCATGTAATGGAGTTGCAATGGAAGAAAAGTTAGAAATGAACTTTATCCACTATTGGGCTTCTCCCAATAAACTTATAACCTTTTTCACAGTCTTGGGTTTTGGCCAATTCAAAATGACTTCAGCCTTCGAGGGATCTATCTTCAATTCACCCCCTCTAACAATATGGCCCAAGTAGACTAAAGAAGTTTTTCCAAATTCCAATTTAGGCATCTTTAAAAAAAAAATTCCTTATTTAAGACATCTAATACTTGCCTAACATGCTTGACATTCTCTTCACAAGACTTGCTGAAAATTAGTATGTCATCTAAGTAGACTATCACAAAAAATCATCAAGAAAAGGCCTTAAAACATCATTCGTAGCCCGCATGAATGTAGCAGGAGAATTACAAAGCCCAAATGGCATAACCAACCATTCAAACAAACCTTGATTTGTCTTTAAAGTTGTCTTCCAAATGTCTCCTTCAACAATCATAATCTGATTATAGCCACTCCTCAAGTCCAACTTAGTGAGAAAAACAACATCTTTCAATTGATCAAGTAAATCATCAATTCTAGGAAGAGGGTAACTATTCTTTACCGCAATTTTGTTCAAGGCTCTAAAGTCCACACACATTCACCATGTACCATCCTTCTTTGGCACTAAAACAATAGGTGACCCGCATGGCGATGTGCTTGGTCTGATGACCCCTTTATCAAGCAACTCTTGGATTTGTTTCTTAATTTATGCGTTATCCATTACTGAAATTTTGTACATGCCAATTTTTGGAAGAGGACAATCTTGCTGCAATTGGATATCATGTTGGATTCCTCTTTTAAGAGGCAATCCTTTAGGTTCCTGAAACATCTCATCATAGTTGTTAACAACCTCAATCAAATCAGATTTTAACTTTGCATCACATCCTTGAAAGGCTTCATTCTCAACATCATTTTTGGGTTTGATTATCAAAAGTACAAAATTATTGCTATAATTAACAAGCCTCTTCATTTGTCCAGCATTCACAAGAGATAAATTTAATTTCTTTTGGTGTGATCTAATAATGTACTCAATACCGTCTTTAAACAAATTATACTTGTTCTCATGGCGATGAAATATGGCTTTCCTATCATAAAGATATGGGCTTCCCAAAACAATACCACATATGTCAAGTGGAACTACATCAAGTTCTACCTCATCAATAAAGTTTGCAGTGATGGCGAATTTCAATTTGCATTTCCTTGTCACTTGCAATTTTGCATTGTCACATACCCAACCCAAAGGATAAGGTTTAGGATCGAGAATGGTTTCCAAATTCAGTTTCTTGACAATGGTTTCTAAAATAAGGTTTGCTTGTGATCCACTATAAAATAAAGTCTATTTTGTTATGTTTTGAGATGACTCTAATATGGGAAAGCTCTCTTATTTCCTTATCGTTTTCAGTTTCATTGAAGTTACTAGAAAAAATAGTACTTGCAATAGAGTCCTTACCTTTCAATCCCATGGTTGTGATCTTTGTTTCATCTCCATAATCGGATCCTAAATCATGGTATGTATTTGCAACAATATTTTGCTTTCCTTTGTTGTTAAACTTTTTGGGTCTCATCTCAAGACGAAGTTTCCAACAATGGTATTCATCATGACCTTATTTTGAACATTGCTTTCATGTGAGTTTTTCTCCCTCTTTCTTGATGGAAGCAATATTTTTCCCTTTTCCTTTGAATTTCCCCTTTCCTCTGTCTCCACTCTTGAATTGATTTCTACTACCCTCTTGGGGAACATTCTTCCCTCTTACTTCTTAATGAGTTTCCTATACACAAAATTCACTTAGATTTTTAGGGTTAAACATGAGAATTGTATGTCTTAAGTAACTATGTAAACGTCCAATGTATTTGAGTAGAGTGTCTTGAGAGGATAAATCTACACCCAAAATCAAAGCTCTTCTTCTAAACTCCTGGGCATAACTTTGCACACTCTATCCCTTTGATTGCCTAGAGTTTTTCCAATCCATTATAGCTTTTTGCATGTATGCTAAAGGATAAAATTGTCTTCTTAATGAAGGCACAAAATCATTCCAAGAAGTTATAATCTTACCTCTTTTATTTAGATCCTCTTGAGTTTTGGCTTCCCACCAAATGAGTGTTGCACTTTCCAACCTTAGAGAAGCAAACTGAATCTTGGTCTCATCATCTTTGATCCTTTGTATCCTGTAATACACTTCAAGCTAACGAACCCAATTATCTAATTTCTCAGCATTTACCTCTGCATTATGCATATGCAATTCAAACTTTATGTCAAGTTTTAACAAAGGAGTTTTACCATGTCCCTTTGGAGAATGTGGAGGTGTTTGTGAAGGAATTTATATAGAGGAAGATGAGGCTGAAGATGAAGGTGAAGATAAAGGTGGAGGTAGAGGTGGTCACTATTTCCTCCATCCCCTTTTGGAGGTTTGTCTCCATTTCCTCCATTTCCCTTTGGAGGATTTGAGCTCTCCCCTTGCAGCCTTGAGTTCCTTTCCTCATAAAAAAAACCTTCACCATTTCAACCATTTCAAAGAATGATTTTTTGAAAGTATTTTCATCCTCAGACATATTTTCAGGACCTCCTTCATGTGCCATGACTGGTCAAGCTTTGGGTCACACTTGAGGTGAAACTTGAAGTAGATGTGCTCTCCTTGAGCTACTTTGAGGACTTGTTTCCACGAGCTTTCCTTCTCCCGTTTTGAGCTTCAACCTTGTAAGCATTAGAAAACACTTTCAACATAATTAAACATTCAAAACAACCAAAGAACCAAAGCTCTAATACTAAATTGATCTATATTTGAAAACTTGAAGGTTTGATGAAATATGTAAGTTGATTTTTATGTCTTTCAAGAAATTAGGAAATTTGCAAAAGCACATAAATTAATGGTTTTTAACTCAGTTTGTAGCATAAAAAAAGAGACAATAATACCATAAACAATAACACAAGACAACAAAATGATGAAGGAGTTCACCCCTCCCGAGCTACATCTCCTAGTTCAACTTCCAATGTTGGGCCTTTTTCATTAAGTGCTCAAATATGTGATTACATGGATTTACAGTGCTCATAATGCAAAATTAATGTCTCCAATAGCTCTATAATAATACAAAACCCCAATTTGGGCTCTTATTTGGCTAAATTTGGCCAAAAAATTAAGAAGTTATGCTCTAGAGAAGTTTTGATGCTAGATGTTCTACAAACTGCATTGATCTACTAACCATCCTACGGATCCACCATTTTCGGAAGCGACAATTTGCCTGGCGCGACAAGATTCACATCAGATTAGGTGCAAAATGTTGCCTTGATTAAATGTTCAATGACCCCCCAAGAGTGGAGAGATTGGGCCATGTGGCCTCATCTCTACCATTGGATCCAGGGTCGAGACATATTTGTGCCAACCATTATAACTCCACTCTGAATGCGGTTGAACCCGCGTTCCATGGTGGTTTGGTTATGTTACCAGGCCTATTTGAACTTCACGTCAACATTAACCTATGCTCCAAACCAAGTTCGACCTATGGTTTAAATACACCGAGGTTATAAATTCACCTATGTTGCAACTACGGTTGGGTTTTGGTGTAACCGGGTTGTAACAAACCCGCCTGCAATTGTGGTATGGTTGCGTTTACCGGGGGCTTTAGGTCAGGGTTAATCCTGAGCCCCGTGCGTCCTTTCCTACGATCTCGTGGGTATGGGGTGACCGGAGACCAAGGATTAACCCCAACCCCATCCCCCAACCGCCATATCACTAAACCTTAAATACACATTCACGACATAGTAGGTTAAGACTCATAGGTAGTGGAGTGGTAACGCTTAGTGTTACCCGACCATAGGTCACACGTTCAATTCACCTGGAGGAAGTTCGACCCATAACATAATTTTACTGCATTGTTGGGAAGCCGTGTGGAAAACATCTATTGGCCTACGTGGCTTCCATCCATTGGACCATAAAAACCAACATTCAACTAATCAATTCATAACAATAATAAACCAATCTGGAGAGGACACTTGGTAGGATTCCATTGGTCCTAGAAATACAGTAACCCTGCCCAGTCAACGTACAGACTACCCAGTCAGCGTACGTACCTACATCCAACTTGAAAATATTTGTGGTTGTTTAGGAAAATTATCAGAACGTTATATTGGGAGGATACGACGATTTTGAGAGATTTAAGTTGCGTTGGATACAGAGCGACGAGATATACGTTTTGGCGTTGGTTTCGAGCAATTTTGATTTTGATTTTGATTTTTATTTTTTTAGCACTTTACTGACCCACTTGATTAAGAAATTTTCTTGAAATTTTTTGGGAAGGAAATGAAGTTTAATTAAGGGGTATCGCAAGGAAACCAGAAAAGATAATCAACTCTAATGTCATGACAAATCTTACGAAGAAAGAAAAACGAGGCGTAATTTCACAATTATGCTCACTATAGATTGAAACATCGAAATCATCTATTTTTTCAGATTTCCAAAAAGTGTTGGACAATAATTATAAGGTATTTGAGACTCCCAAAGGCCTCCCACCTATTTGTGATAATGATCATGCTATTCATTTGATCCCAGGAAGTGTTTCCCCAAACATCATGCCTTACAAATATCCCTATGCCCAAAAGAGTGAAATTGAAAGTATGGTTGCAGAAATGCTACAAGTCAGTATAATTCAACCTAGTCAAAGTTATTTCTGTTGAGAATTTAGAGGGCTGGTAATTGATTCAAATTCTCTTCTTGATAATTACTTGTGAGCTTACTTGATTTTACGTATGTCTTCTCTTCTTAGCTTATTTATTCTTTCATCAAGTCAATTACCAAAATACAAGAGACACAAAGTTAGGCTCTTCGAGCCAGGGCAAAACCTCTCCCTCTTGGAGAGGAAAACCCACGAGAAATTATTCTTATAGATTTTAAAATGACAAGGACCATGACCAAGACTCAGACCCTTGACCAATGTATGCTTCCAAGACCTTGTCACTGCTTCTTTGTTGACCTCCAACGTTGATCCTTCTTTTCTGCACCAACTTGCACTGTCATGCACCAATATTAGAGAACTCGATCTCTAAGTCTATCTTCGTTGATTTTGTCTCAGTTGCTCAAACAATTCTTCCTTGCTCGATCTTCTTTGTCTTTTAATAGTCTAAACAAGTATCTTTCTTATTGCTCTATAGTAGTTCCTTTCCACAAACTTATTCAGATATTAGGCTAGGTCACTCAGGACCCTTTCACTTCGCATTACCTCGAGGTTACTTCACTTGGGATATGCTATCTTTCCTTTACGTAATGTAGATTAGGAAGGTAAATCACAAATTTACCTTCCTTAATTTCTCACACTATGATTTCACTGTTTAGTACCCAAAAATAGATCCGAACCTCACTCTATATATTCCAGAATGTTGTAGTATATCTGCACTTCCTTAACCGTGAACCGAATATGTAGATATACTAGATTTAACCTTGTCCTTAACTCCGCACTTGCCCAAAGTGTCTTCTTGTTGATCCATGCTTTTATTTCATAGCTATCCACAAAATTCTATCTCGGAGCAATCCACAAATTTCTATCTCAGAGAAATATGCAAATCTTGATGATGAATGAGCCACAGGTCCTTGATATATATAGGACACAGTTCCTGCTTTTAGGCTGACGTTAGACCTTGTATGAAAGCCAACTTCATTACTGTGTATCTAGGCCGACATGGAGAGCATTTATTCCAACGTTAAGTGAGGTTTGTTTTAAGCCATTCCATCACTGTTTTATGACAAGGTCTTGGAGCATTCATTTTAGACTAGACATTTCATATACAGGACACTTAATTATACTTATAACTAGAAGAAAAACCCTAGTAGACATCAAGAAGAAGTCTATTGACATATAATAAAAATATTGCTCGTGAATCCTGTTGTGGATCATTATCTACATATCCTTTTTATATTTCATTTTGAAATTGTGAAAAGAAAATTCAAAAAAAAAAAACAGATAAGAATTCAAAAATATGCTTTAAGTATAAAGTTTTGTACTTTAGCATAAACAAAAAAAAGGGGAATGCATGTTTTTCCGTTTTTATTTTATATATGTGAAGCGGGTGTCAACTTTAGGTTGTCATATAAATATATAAAGGTTAAAGCTCGAGCAGCTTTTCGAGCGGAAGGCGCCATCATACAAAGAAGCTCGCGGATATGCAACTGCGGGGGGATAACTTGCCCGTCAGTTATAAAATCCCAAACCCCAGCAGTTGACCGGTCAGATCTCCGAACTTTGGTGATCGACGGTTCTGGTTAATTACGAGGGGTATGGATAGAACTTCCCCACCGTACTCATAGACCCCCAGCATGAAGTCATCCACTGCCAGCTGTTTCTCCACGTCAATCTTGCATTTATTATGATTCCCACAATCTATAAAAAGGGTTTTTCCGTCCTATTATGATTTATTTGTGTCTGTTTGCCCTGTTTAAACCGCGTCCCGCCACCTTTGCGCTATTCAGTACTTTGAATTGTTTTCAAATTCCTGTCAGTCATGGCCAAGCGAACATCATTGTCTGGTTTGTCCAGTCTCAGTCCCTTCCTAGATAGCGAGAAAGATGTTCATGATACTGCGTCATCCGTAAACCATCCTCTCTTGCATTATCAAGTAACCCTGAACACTGACAAGTCACCTGTGTTTTCTGTTATGCAGAGTTCGGGAGTGTTATCTGCTTGTATCCCAAAAACTCATTTCTTCCCCGAATTTATTTCTTGGTTGGTTTCGTCTATGTACCCCGGCAAATGTTTTGTTATGAATTCCCAAGGGGAAAATATTCTGCAGGTTTCAACTCAATTAATGCATCAGGCATTATGTTTTCCATAAAATGATTCTCCTTTGCAGTTCTCAGAAGATTCGTTAATTCATTATTTCGAGGAGCTTTCAAATGAAGAGTTTAATCGTTGCATGTCGTTTTTGGTATCAAGTCCAGAGAAGACTCAATTTGAAACAGTATTCAATTTCTTACAAAGGCATTTCCTTCTGCTGTGGATGGTGAAGACATTGTTCACAAGTAACCTCACTCACAGTCAAGTTGTTGCCTTTACACTGGAATATCATCGTTATAAGAACGCTCCGATAACTCAAGATAAACTCTGGAAGGAATGCAAGAAATTTTCTATTGACACAGAAAAAGGATTTCCAGCCGAACAGCCACAAGTAGCCGTTCAGCCGCAAGTAGTCATTGAGTCAGCTGCTATTCCAGGAACATCAGTTCCTTTAGATTAGGAGTTATCATCTTTTATTTTGTTTTAAGTGAAGTTATGTAAATGTAATAAAATGTTTCCGAGGCATGTACCTCCGCTACAGAGAGTAGTTAAGCAGTTACAGTTAGTTAGAATCAGTTTTATAACTGAAAACCATTTTGGTTCAGATTGTATTTAAAGACATCTTAAGGAAGAAAGAAGGTTCCGAGTTTTGAACCTTGAAAGGCTAATTTTGTACTGAAAAATATTGAATGAATGAAAAAGCTATGCAAGTTTCCATTATTCCATCTGTGTTGAAGAGTTTTCTTAGTTTTCATTTCATTTCCATATCTGTGAATAAAGTAGAGTGATTAGAGCTGCAGGTCTCTTGATATTTATGTATCTAAGAGTTAAATATCCTTAATGGGCACTCCTTTACTTTAGCTTATTTGTTATTCACTTCTTCAGGATTTTATTATGGCAGTTTCTGTTTTAAGCAGCATGACAAACTGAAATCCTTTTCTTTCTTCGTCTTCCATTCGCTCACTTCAATATAAAAGGAACATGGCATTGCAGAGCTAATAAAGATTTGATATTTGGGAAATATATTATTAATATTTGAAGGATTACGAAACAGAGACATATATACATTTTGTGACATAATATTTAATGTCTTGAGCACGAATTCTTGTACACAGGCAATAATTGTTTCTCAAGGAACAACATAAATTGGCGCCGTTGCCGGGGAACGAAGAGTCGAAGTTCTTCCCTGGGTTTTGTTCTACATTTCCTCTGGTTGTTCAGAGAGGAGGAAATAGTTCGCTGTGATTGTTTAAAAATAGCTCTGGCTCCCAAGAAACCTCACACGAGGTCAGACACCTCTCAACAAACAGTTCCTGTTTTGTCAAATCCTGAGAAGCTTGTTTCAAAGAAGGGCCATAAACCAAAAATATTAGTTACACCTGAAACCACACTGCTCGCACCTAGCAGCAGTTCACACGTTTTCTCATCCAAGAAATCTTTCAAGAAACTCATTTTCTCGGAAGAAGAATCATTACCATCACCCATTCATTTTCAAGAACCCACATTAGAAGAGCAATCTTTGGAGTTTGTGTCTTTCCCTTTTACAGAAACTCAGCCACATACAGCTGCCAGCTCTTCTGCGATTGTTCAAAGTCCAATTCCCATATCAGTTGTTTCACCTCATTCATCTTTTCCCACAACTGGTATTCATTTTACCCCCGCTCAAGGAGCAGTTAACCCGGGCGTAAACATGGCAGTTCCTGCAGCCCTTGCTTTCTTGATGAATAGATATGCACCTTTAAATCTACCACAACCATTGCATGATTTGCCTCAGGAGTATCTCAAGTTACTCCCCAGATTTACTGGTGAAGATGAAATAACTGCAGAACAACACTTGCCCTTGTTTTGCACTTTTGCAGAGAATTTAAATGTTGAACATTTGGATGTTGTCATGAGACTTTTCGTTCAGTCTCTGAGTGGAGAGGCAAGGAAATGGTTCAAAGGATTACATAATGGTTCCATTAATGATTGGGATGCCCTGGAAAGACGTTTCATTGAGAGATGGGGCGAAAAAAGGGACCACGATTATTCTTTGACAGAATTTAATGCAATCAAGAAAATATTTGATGAAAATATGAATGATTTTGTTAAAAGATTTAACAAATTGTATAATAGTTTGCCTGTTGAAATGAAACCCCCTCCGATTGGAGCAAGGGTTGTTTTTGCTGGTGCTTTTGAACCAGATTTCAGTTTCACGCTGAGGGAAAGAAGGTCTCCTACGTTGGAACAGATTAAAACTGATGCTTTGGAGATTGAAGCAAATATGTCTGCTGCTGGTAAAGTTTTAGATAAAGGAAAGGCTAAAGAAGAAGCCTCAGCTCAAGATCAGAGAATTGAAGACATGACTAAGGTCATAAAAAATCTTTCAAATAAGGTGGTAAATTTGGAAATAGATAGCAAGCCTGCAAGACAGAATAGAGGGGTTTTTAATCCCCAATTCAAAAAACAACCCTTGCAAATTCTACAAAGAGAAAGAAAGGATCAAGATCAGGTGCAAGCACCTTTGTACATAGAAGCAGCCCCGTCCCGTTCAGCAGATGAAGATGATGAGAGAGAAGATGATGCTCGAATTTATGCTGTGTATATGGAAGACGACGAAACAAAAGAAGAGATCGGTGAAGAAGGGGAGAAGGAAGAGGAAGAAGCTGATCCCTCATTTGATCAAGAAGAGATGGACGATTACTGTAAACAATTCACAGATTTTATGCAATCCGAGTTGCATAAAAAGTATGATTTGAGGTCAAAAAGGAGGTTGAGGACGCAAGATACTGAAGAAAAAGAATCAGAAGCAGCACCTACTCCAAAGGCAACTCCATTGCATAAAGGTAAGCAGCAAGCTGAAACATCCCAGACGAAAGATAAAGATTCTAACATTTTGGAGAAGGTGGTTACAGTTTCTAATCAAAATATAAATTCCAAAAAAGATCAAGAAGACCCTGAAAAGTTGACAAGATCAAATCAAACTTTCAGTTTGTCGAAAGAGTTAGAAAAAGTGAAGATACAAGTACCTCTTCTTGAACTCATAAAAACACCGGGTTACAAAAAAGAAATCGTTGAATTTATCAACCTGTCCCAACCCGACGAAGTGAGCGATACAGTGAATCTGCAGGAAGAAAAGCCAGTGGTGACGTTTGGACCTCATGTGGAAGAGGTAGATTCATCTGTTCCTCCTTTTTATATATCTCTTCTCTTGCATGATTTCGTTTTGCACAACTGTATGCTGGATTCTGGTGCATCACACAATCTGATGCCGTTGAGTGTGATGAAGGAGTTAAATTTACAAATCACCAAACCATACAGAGATCTTTACTCTTTTGACTCGAAGAGGGTTAAGTGTGTAGGTCTCATTAAAGATATGGTTGTTTCATTGGCCCAAATCCCAGCCAAAAGCATTATGATGGACGTTGTAGTGGCAGATATTCCAGCCAGGTTTGGAATGTTATTATCTAGATCATGGGGAGCAAAGCTGGGAGGAGTTTTGAAACTGGACTTTACGTATGCTATTATTCCGGTTTTCAATGGTGAAGAGAGAAGGTTGTATAGAGAGACTATATTTCAAAAAACTGCTACCAAGAAAGATGCAAGTAATTCACTAATTTATGGCCAAGAGAAGGACGACCTGTCATGTTTCATGCTGCAGGAGGATGCAGAATTTGTTGAGGAATCTCAGGGGAAGCTTGATTCAGCAATTGTACATAAGGAATTACATTCAGATAAGCCGTGGAAGTGTTATTTTGATGGAGCATTTTCCAAAGAAGGTACTGGAGCGGGTTTCATCTTTGTTTCTCCGGAAGGTAATTTGGTACCTTTTTCTTTCAAATTGGAGTTCGAATCTACTAATAATGTTGCAAAATATGAGGCATTAATTATCAGTTTGCAGATAGCTAAGCAGATGGGAATTAAATCTATGACTGTGTTTGGATATTCAAAGTTGATTATAAGACAGATCAAGAATTTATGCCAAACCAAACATCCCAGGTTACGAGCATACCGGAATGAAGTATGGGATCTGATTGAAAATTATTTCGAAGCATTCAATTTACAGTTTGTGCCAAGAGAAGAAAATAGATTGGCAGATTCATTGGCGGTTGCAGCAAGTACGTTCAAGCCTCCTATCAGCGTGAAACTAAGGTATGAAATAGAGATGAGACATAGACCTTCTATTCCTGACAATATTAAACATTGGCAGGTCTTCGAAGATGATGAGCAAATTAAGCAGTTTTTGTTGATGACTGGAGATTTTGAAGATCATCAGATTGATCTGGAAGGTGATGAAGATGAGTTGGCCGGTGAGGCCTTTAAAAAGAAGATTGGTGGTCAAGAAATTATTCAGTTAAAAGACAATGTCTTACCCAGAGGCTTAGTACCTCTTGAAAGACTGTTTGGGGTTAATGATGTTGCTGTCAATCAAAAGAAGATGAACCAAGATGAGCCGGTGGAAGACTGCAACTTGGGTACTCCACAAGAGCCTAAAGTAGTCAAACTGTTCAAAGGGATTCCGAAGGAATATAAAGAAAGGTATGTAGAGTTGTTTAAACAATTTAAAGATGTATTTTCTTGGTCATATGATGATTTGAAAACATATGATAAGAACATCATACAACACAAGATTCCACTCAAGGATGGAGTCAAGTCACATAAACAGAAGCTTAGGCAGATTAATCCCTTGCTGTTGGCTCCAATCGAGAAGGAAATAAAGAAATTGCTGCAAGCCAAGATAATCGTCCCACTCAGGTATTCAGATTGGGTTTCTAATCTTGTACCTGTCCGAAAGAAAACCGGAGAGATAAGGCTATGCGTAGATTTCAGGAATTTGAACAGGGCTTCATTAAAAGACAATTATCCTTTGCCGAAAATGGACTTTGTATTACAGAAAGTGACCGGTGCTTATAGATTGTCTATGGTGGATGGGTTCTCAGGTTATAATCAGGTAGCAGTGGAGAAGGAGGATCAGAAGAAAACCGCTTTCACTACGCCTTGGGGAACGTTCATGTACGCCAGGATGCCATTCGGCCTAATGAACGCAGGGGCCACATTCCAAAGGGCAATGGATATCGCATTTGTGGGAGACACGTTTGTGGTGGTTTATTTAGATGATGTCACAATTTTTTCGAAGTCTGATGAGGAACATTTACAGCATTTACAGAAAGCCTTCATGAGGTGCAGAAAGTTTGGATTATCACTGAATCCAAAGAAGTCTTTGTTTGCCCTGGAGGAGGGTAAATTACTAGGCCACATCGTTTCAAAAGAAGGAGTGAAGATTGATCCAGCCAGAGTCGAAGCCATTCAGACAATCCCTCTGCCACGAAGTAAAAAAGATATTCAGCGTTTTCTCGGAAAAATTAATTTCCTAAGGCGGTTTGTCCCTAATTATGCTGAAATCGTTAAAAAGATTACAGACATGTTAAAAAAGAATGCTGAGGTAAAGTGGGACAAGGAGGCGAGGGAATCTTTTCAGAGAATCAAAGAGGCTTTAAAGGAAGCACTTGTTTTAGTCAGTCCAGACTATTTGAAACCGTTTCAAATTTTTTCATTTGCTTCTCCCTCAACTATTGCAGCCGTTTTATTGCAGAGAAATGAAGAAAAGCAGGAACAGCCAGTTGCATATTTCAGTAAAGTTCTCCGAGATGCAGAATTGAATTATAATATATTGGAGAAACAGGTGTACGCTCTGGTAAAAGCACTGAAAGCTTTCAGAACTTATGTCCTTCATTCTGAGATCCTAGCGTACGTTCCCAATTCAGCTGTGAAAGACGTGCTAGTACAAAGCGATGTGGAAGGTAAGAGAGGAAAATGGATCGCTAAAATTCAAGAGTATGATTTGGATGTAAAACCAACCAAGCTGGTTAAAGGGTTGGGATTGGCCAAATTACTGACAAAATCCAACTTCCAAGCATTGGGAATCAATTTGCTGGCCCCTGTAGAAGAAGCCGATGGAGAAACGCGTGATAATCAGTCAAAGACAGCAATTAAGTATAAATTTCTCTGTTCAGAATGGTATAAGGATATTGTACATTATCTATGCTTTCTTTCATGTCCCCCTTCAATTAATAGAGCAAAATACAAGGCTCTAAAACTTAAGGCTCAGCCTTATGTTATAATCGAAGCAAAGTTATATTGGAAGGATCCCGCAAGTATGTTGTTGTTGTGTCTTACAGAGGAAGAAATTTCAGAAGTGATGAAAGAATATCATGAATGCTTGTGTGGAGGGCATTACAGCTGGAAGGTAACTGCTCACAAAATATTCAAATCAGGTTTCTATTGGCCAACCGTGTTTTCTGATGTTTACAAAACAATCAAAAGTTGTCAAAAATGCCAATTATTTGCAGAGAAGAAAAAGCTGGCTCCGCTACCTCTTCTCCCTGTTTTCGTTGAAGAACCCTTTAGACAATGGGGATTGGATTTCATCGGAGAAATCAATCCACCATCCAGTGGGCAATTTAAATGGATTCTTACTGCTACGGATTATTTTACAAAGTGGGTGGAGGCAATTCCCACCAGGAAAGCAAATGATTTGGTAGTAATGAAGTTTTTGGAAGAGAATATTTTTAGCAGGTTTGGATGCCCAGTGAAGATTGTGACAGATAATGCTCAGGTTTTCAGTTCACTCAAGTTTATTAATTTTTGCCAAACTTACAATGTGACATTGTCTCACTCTACAGCTTACCATCCGCAGGGAAATGGATTATCAGAATCCACCAACAAAACATTGGTTAGAATTTTGAAGAAAACAATCAGTGAGAATCAAAAGAATTGGGACACGAAGCTAGTTTTTGCCTTGTGGGCAACAAGGATGACTACAAGGAGGTCTACCGGCAAGTCTCCTTATGAGCTAGTGTACGGCACTCAAGCTTTATTCCCCACACAATTGGTCCTGTGATTTCTTTTCTCCAAGATGCCCAAGCAGAACCAAATGCCATGATACAAAGAATGAACAATGTGATGGAACTAAGTGAAAACAGAAATCAGGTTCGGGACAGCTTGCTCACTTATCAGCAAAAGATGAAGGCAATGTTTGATAGAAAAGCAAAGGAAGTTTTGTTTCAGAAAGGAGATTTAATACTGAGATGGGATACACGAAGGGAGGAGAAAGACAAACACGGTAAATTTGATCCCTTGTGGTATGGCCCATTCAAAATTTATGAAGTCCGAGGAAATAATACCTTCATGTTGGAAAATTTGGAAGGAGAAGTGCTGGATATGCCTGTGAACGGGCAATATCTCAAGCATTATTTCCGACATTAAGCAGTTGCTGGTTCATCATTGTATATATCCGGTGTGGCCATTGTACATTTTCATCAAGCAATATGTGACTCCATGCCCGAGGTGAAGGCACTAATCTGCAGGTTCTTAGTGTTTCGTGGTAAAAACACTATCCCCAGGTGGAGCCAGATGTTGTGGATCATTATCTACATATCCTTTTTATATTTCATTTTAAAATTGTGAAAAGAAAAAAAAAAAAAAAAAAACAGATAAGAATTCAAAAATATGCTTTAAGTATGAAGTTTTGTACTTTAGCATAAACAAAAAAAAGGGGAATGCATGTTTTTCCATTTTTATTTTATATATGTGAAGCGGGTGTCAACTTTAGGTTGTCATATAAATATATAAAGGTTAAAGCTCGAGCAGCTTTTCGAGCGGAAGGCGCCATCATACAAAGAAGCTCGCGGATATGCGACTGCGGGGGGATAACTTGCCCGTCAGTTATAAAATCCCGACCCCCCGCAGTTGACCGGTCAGATCTCCGAACTTTGGTGATCGACGGTTCTGGTTAATTACGGGGGGTATGGATAGAACTTCCCCACCGTACTCATAGACCCCCCGCATGACGTCATCCACTGCCAGCTGTTTCTCCACGTCAATCTTGCATTTATTATGATTCCCACAATCTATAAAAAGGGTTTTTCCGTCCTATTGTGATTTATTTGTGTCTGTTTGCCCTGTTTAAACCGCGTCCCGCCACCTTTGCGCTATTCAGTACTTTGAATTGTTTTCAAATTCCTGTCAGTCATGGCCAAGCGAACATCATTGTCTGGTTTGTCCAGTCTCAGTCCCCTCCTAGATAGCGAGAAAGATGTTCATGACACCGCGTCATCCGTAAACCATCCTCTCTTGCATTATCAAGTAACCCTGAACACTGACAAGTCGCCTGTGTTTTCTGCTATGCAGAGTTCGGGAGTGTTATCTGCTTGTATCCCAAAAACTCATTTCTTCCCCGAATTTATTTCTTGGTTGGTTTCGTCTATGTACCCCGGCAAATGTTTTGTTATGAATTCCCAAGGGGAAAATATTTTGCAGGTTTCAACTCAATTAATGCGTCAGGCATTATGTTTTCCAGAAAATGATTCTCCTTTGCAGTTCTCAGAAGATTCGTTAATTCAGTATTTCGAGGAGCTTTCAAATGAAGAGTTTAATCGTTGCATGTCGTTTTTGGTATCAAGTCTAGAGAAGACTCAATTTGAAACAGTATTCAATTTCTTACAAAGGCATTTCCTTCTGCTCTGGATGGTGAAGACATTGTTCACAAGTAACCTCACTCACAGTCAAGTTGTTGCCTTTACACTGGAATATCATCGTTATAAGAACGCTCCGATAACTCAAGATAAACTCTGGAAGGAATGCAAGAAATTTTCTATTGACACAGAAAAGGGATTTCCAGCCAAACAGCCACAAGTAGTCGTTCAGCCGCAAATAGTCATTGAGTCAGCCGCTATTTTAGGAACATCAGTTCCCTTAGATTAGGAGTTATCATCTTTTATTTTGTTTTAAATGAAGTCATGTAAATGTAATAAAATGTTTTCGAGGCATGTACCTCCACTACAGAGAGTAGTTAAGCAGTTACAGTTAGTTGGAATCAGTTTTATAACTGGAAACCATTTTGGTTCAGATTGTATTTAAAGACATTTTGAGGAAGAAAGAAGGTTCCGAGTTTTGGACCTTGAAGGCTAATTTTGTACTGAACAATATTGAATGAATGAAAAAGTTTTGCAAGTTTCCATTATTCCATCTGTGTTGAAGAGTTTTCTTGGTTTTCATTTCATTTCCATATCTGTGAATAAAGTAGAGTGATTAGAGCTGCAGGTCTCTTGATATTTATGTATCTAAGAGTTAAATATCCTTAATGGGCGCTCCTTTACTTTAGCTTATTTGTTATTCACTTCTTCAGGATTTTATTATGGTAGTTTCTGTTTTAAGCAGCATGACAAACTGAAATCCTTTTCTTTCTTCGTCTTCCATTCGCTCACTTCAATATAAAAGGAACATGGCATTGCAGAGCTACTAAAGATTTGATATTTGGGAAATATATTATTAATATTTGAAGGATTACGAAACAGAGACATATATACATTTTGTGACATAATCTTTAATGTCTTGAGCACGGATTCTTGTACACAACCAAGAATTGTTTCTCAAGGAACAACAAATCCCATGAAGCAAGTACAACAAAAATACATTTTATTATCTTTGTATTCTTCTTTTCATAAGTACATAATTACATAGTCAATATGAAGACTGATCCTAGTTACACTTTCCAACACTCCCTCTTAACTAGGGAGGTATTCATATAGGTACATGGTCACATTCAAACTGAAGAATATCCTAAGAAGAATCATATTGGTAATCACATCTATACAACATCATATCAACCAACATTGTCCTAATGCAAGGCCTTTACCAACAACCCCATCTCTCAATGAGATAGTGGGCTACAAAGCTAGCGAGACACATAACTTATAGACACCATAGTCATTGTCTCTCCAAGGTACATACTCCACCTAGGTGTTCCCAAAGTATGACCTTCTTGGACTATTCTTCTCTTGGGTAGCTAGACCTCAAATAATACCGGTCCCTGACTACTCTTATCTTGAATTCCCTATCACATTTTCATAGAGAATCGAATGCCATATGATTACCCAATCCTCCATTATGTTTTCCCAAGTGAAGACCATAATGATGTGTCTATCCATTCTCTCCACATGTCTTACACTGAGAATTGCGGTTGTTAGTCTAGGTCTACTGCATAACACATGTATTAGAGAATCATATATGTTACTCCCTCTTAACTCAAGAAGGACATACTCTAAGTTTATTCCAAGCAAGAAACTTATCACCAAGCTCCCTCTCAATCAGGGACCTACTACAGCAATGGTGAGACGCCCAGCTGCTCATGAAGAATTCCTCCCTCGATGTCATGGATTTCGATATTGAGGAATATTCAACCTTTGGCTTCATAGGGCAAAGATCATCAATCAATTTCATATATGAGTCATGTTAGCTATCAGAAAGTGATTCATCTGACTTCCTTATCTGGTCCACCTTTGAATCCATGTTGCTTTCTTTCGAACCATCTCCAAGGATCTTGCATCCCTTCACATGATTTGCATCCCTACATAAATTCATCCATATAAACATATACATATGAACTTTTAAATCAAAATTTACCTTAGTGATGATCTTTCACCATGACATCTTCATGTAGGCATTGACATCCTCTATTCAAATTGACACGTCTCCTAATGATATTTTTTGTCAAGGGTCTTCTTCTTTACCATACTTCTATCAGAGTCTACATATCCTCCCAGAACATCTTCTAGTCACATCTTCTTGGCTTCTGGATGATAACTGCCTCTTGACATGGTTGAATTTCATGATCTCTTCCTTTATGCACATTTTCATTCATAGGAACTACAAATTTCCAATTCCTTGTTCATATACAACCACCTCATATTCCATATGAGGATATATTATGTTGATTTCATATGTCAATGCACTATGAGAGATCCTCCTCCATGTCTCATACTTCTAAATATAGAAGTCCATTATCTGCACCCATATTACATGAATTCACAGCATCCAATGTCAGCATATATATATATATATATATATATATATATATATATATATATATATATATATAACGCCAGCTTGATTGAAATATCAGGGCCAGAAACTCATTAAATTAATTGAGAATCTGTGTTGAAGAACTAAGGATTAGCTTGATATCAGTGGATTTAAATGCACCAGGATTTTATGTTGTGCTTCACATAAATCCTTTTTTCCAAGGTTACAAATATGATCTTCTCCTCATGGTTAGGAAATTGAGCACAAAGTACTCAAACTATTCATGCAAAAACATTGCTTCCAACAACCAAAAGAATCAATTGTAATTGGATTTTGGAATCTAGACCGCAATGAACAGTTGTGATATCTCTATAAAATTAAAGAACATGAATCCAAATCTTCCTAAACTTGAGAATGAAGCTCTATTTTTTCATCTTTTCCACTTTTCATTATACAACATTACTGAAAAGTCCCTAATTCCAAAGTCTAGCCTAAAAATTGAGTACATATTTTAATTTGGTCATCTCAATTAGTACACATTATAATTTTATTATCTAAGTGGAACTTATGCAATAATATGGAAAAAGTGTGGCAAGTGCCACTAAAAATGAATTGATGAAAATTATTTTATAACAACAAATTAAGGGATCAGTATATGCAATGTCACCATGGGAAAAATCTTGATGAATGCCCCTTAAAATGTGTTGATGAAATATAGTCTCGAACAGAGGATCAGAGGATGTTACACAGTAATTTTTCACCATCCCTGCAATCCCCATCTCGCCCATTGGAGGGCCATTTCCGTGACCAATAAGCAGTGTCATGCCTTGCAAATACCATCATTGCATCCCTTGCCATGATGACAACATTTCTTTTGTTGAACATTTCCTGAGCAGACCCCTAAAAACACATATTTTTGCCTTGGTGCTGGTAGCCCGTTATGTACTCGCGCCAATGAGGAAAATTAACACTGAGCCCGCGCCAATTGGCGCTCTGTCCCAGTTAAGCACCCGCGCCAATCTTCTTTTGGAAAGCTTTTTAAAAAAGGAGGCGAAGTTTCGATTATTGAATAACCAGGATGAGTTTACCGGAGTGGTTTCGACTGAATAACCACGACCTTCCTCCTTTGGCCTCTTGTTTCCACCTTATGGGGAACCTCCCAAGGGATAAGGCCTCCCTTCCACTATTGTAGGGATCCCAACCTCCTCCTTTCCTCTATAAATATAACCTTCATCCATTGATGAAGGGGCTGAATGGCTGAATAGCTAGTCTCCAAGTTCCCAAGAGCCATCAGATCCTTATGCTGCAAGAGCCTTGATTCATTCCCTTAAGGCCAAATCCAAGAAAGGAGAATATTGTCAAGATCCAAAGAGAGAGGTTTGTCCCATCCTTGACAGGATTTTCGAGACGTGTTCTGTTGGCGACCCGCCGAAGGAGAATTCAGCGTCAGAACTATGGTTGTATTCTTCCTTTGATTGATTAATAATAAGCGACTATTGGTTATGGTTCCACTCTTGTTATTGTTTATGATGATGATTTATGTCCTTTCTGATTGACATATAGTTGCATCTACTAGATTTTATGCTTGCGTTTGTTTTGTTTCTCGCGTGTGCAGGTGTCCTATCACGGAGATAGTGGGGATCGTGATCTGCCAGAGCTAAGGAACGGGAGCGCTACCTCTTCTACAAGTAACAACCTTGGATTCCAGGTAGGCCTTCATCGCTAGTTGGTTTATTTGCAATTAGGAACCTGCACTATAGCGTGAATGATTGTTGCTAGACCCAGTCTGGGCTAGTAGGGATCGCCTCTGTCCGCAGAGGGGATTTACCTCCACAACAATTTGGCGACTCCACTGGGGATCGTCTAGCTTGTTGTTGTTATGCTTTATAAGCTACAGACGGAGCCTGAAGTTAGCCAGATAGCCTTCGAAATGCTATTGCTCTGCATTAGCGAAGTAGATCAATGCTGCTTCAGTCAATCTCCGGTCTAGTTTATAAACTGAACATTTGGAGTATTGTCTTGTCTTTTCGGTCGATTTTTGACTTTGCTTGCTTGATCAGCTCTTTTGGTTCGCTTTTTCTGGAGTAAAACCTCTGTTCAGCCCCCAGAGGATAAGATCTGACCTCTGTGTTTCCAAATTTTCATCCTTTCATGGTTGGCTTGATTGGCGCGGTTTCCACCCTGACGGTCGCACCAATTGGCGCAGGTTGCCAGTGTATCACTCGCGCCATCCCCTGTCTGGCGCGGATTACAGCCAAACAGTCGCGCCATATCCTGTAGGTGCTAGGGTTTACCCTTGTTCGAAAGTTTCTTTTGGTCAGTACTTTGCTTCTGGGTTTGTTTTAGATTCTGCTTGAAGTGGTGAGTCTGGTCTTGGTTGGGAGAAATTATTTGTTTTTTCATTTTAAGGCGTTGGCGCTTGTTGTCAGTTAGCAACCCGCGCCAATTGGGCATTGGCGCTAGTTGTCAGTGAGCAAGTCGCGCCAATTGGCGCTAGTTGTCAATGACAAAGTCGGGCCAATTTCAGGGTGTGTGAAAATTGAGATTTTTTCCCTAAATCCTTCACCAGTGTGTCTTTCCCTTCCGGTCTTTCCTCTATATGAGCATAGATTACATTGCTCATTGTTTGAAATGTCTTCTTTCCATGATTTCTTGATGTAAAAGGGAATGAATGCCTTGTTTTGATCTCTTGCTTTGGAAGTCCTCTTTGTGTTTGACCTCATATGTTTTGTCGCATTTTGAGGGATTTCGTTACAAGTGTTTGAAGCAATGATTGCATTCTTAGTGTTTGTTTGCATCTCTTTTGCATTCATCCTTCATTAAGAAGATTTGCATTTATTTAGTTTTCGTCTCAAAGTGTTCTTTTTGTTAAAATGCATTAGATCACATTGCATTGAAAAGTATTTTTGAGATTTATCATTGAACTCAGATCACATTGTTTAATGATTGAAAACTAAAAGTCGCTTTGAGTGCATTCTCTTTCATTGAAAGCATGCATTAAGTAGATTCTCATTTCATCGAAAAATGCATTGAGTGGATTCTTATCATTTGAAAAGAAAAGGAAATTGTGCATAGATTACAATTGCATAGTTTTCGAAAAAGAGGATTTTGCATAGATTACATTGCATTATTCGCATCATTGAATGTTTGAAATTACTTTTGGATAGTGAAAGTCATCTAGTTTGGAAAAATTTCATTTCCAGTGTTGTTGTTTGTTGCATCATTGTTTGAAGCTCTTCCTTTAACTAGATAGCATTCATCGAATTGAAAAGTTTTCTTTTCTCATATAGCTGCATATAGGAGATTGTCAGATGACATGCGGTAGGGCCTGAAACCGAAACGTAATTGAAGATAAACATTAAAATTTATTCAATTTACACTAAGGCAGCATTGAAACATTAACGCAACAATTAGTGGTCTAGGCTAGAGACGTGTTCCGGCGTCTTTAAACCTAGTAGCTGTCATTCGCCTCCTGGCTTTAGACAACACTAGTACGGACTTGTGCTCCCCGTACCGTCGCGTATATAAAGGGAGACCCCACTAGGTTTCTATCCTTTATCCATAGGAAGCCGAGTTTGCTGCCCTATACCCGTGATACACCAGACACGGCATTCAGGGAGATTGCCTGCACGTACGTTAAGTCCTTGGTTGATTTCTCTTTCATTTTGAAACCGAGGTGTATATTGCAATTCACGGTTATTTGGTACACCCTTTGCCTAGTATTCCTGAGCAGTCATTTTGATCTTATCTGACTCTTTAAATTTGAAAAGATCACCAAGCGCTTGTCCTTTCATGCTTGCTTCAAAATTGAAAGAGATAGAGTCACCTTTCATCCGTTTCTCGACTCCTAAAACATGAAACGGTGAAGTTTATAAGTTGTAATGTGGTAAAATAAATCACCTACGATCACACGCCATTTTAGAGTTTGCTTGTTGGCCGTTTGATTGTGTGCCTTGGTTTTTAGCCCGTGTGCAATTTTGAGTTGTTGATGGCAACTTTTCCAGAGTTCACCAACCAAGGAATCCCCTCCGATGGGAATCCTGGTCATTTTCCTCCTTTTGGAAATGTTGGTGCTCCTTATATGGCAACGTTGTCCCTTCCTGGGTTAACTGTTGGGTTGCCTATTTGGTTGTTTTCAACCTCTATGGTCCCCAGTGTCTCGGCTTCTGTTCAACCATCTCCTCCGCCTGAACAACATCATGTTGCTTCCAAGGTGGACCTCTCCCCTTCTTCACCTGTTTCTGCGTCCTCCTCTTCTACTTCGCCTGGTGAAAGTCTGGATTCAAGTAACCAGGTGGCTAAGAAGAAGAAGAAGAAGACAAAGAAGAATAAGTCCGATAAGAGAGAGGCTAAGGCTACAACTACTGCTTCCGAAACATCTCCTCTTGATAAACCTTCCAACCCTTTGCGAAAAGTCAAGTTCCCTTGCATGTTGTGCACGAGAGACCATCTTCTTCGAGACTGCCCTAGCATTCCCAAGGTGCTTGAAGCATGGTCCAACGGTTGCCCACCATTGCCTTTGGCTTCCGGGAGTCAGGTTGGGGGCATGTCTTCAGCTGCTGCCGGTAAGGCTCCTAAGAAGCAGGGTAAGATTACCAATCCCTGTAAGTTGTGTGAAGGGCACCATGCCATTCACCTTTGTCCTTATATGGATGAAGCCAAGCGAGTGTTGGACAACTCAGCTGTTTCTACACCATGCCTTCTGGTTGGTTATAAGTAGCTGCCTTTGAGTCCTCCACCAGCTGATCCTGCGATTGGTCAAGAGTCATTCTTGGTCGATCCCGCTCCCCCAGAAATTCAAATTCAGGAGTCCGTTCCCGACCAACCATTGGTCGTGGGATCGGTTGAGCTGGTCCCTTCTACAATGCACCAGGTATTTTCTGTCGAGAGTGGACCTCACACCCCTCATGTTCTTCTGGTTTCTTCAAATTCCTCGGATTTGGAGAAAGATTCTCCTATCCCTATATCTCAAGAAGCTGCTTCTCCGCCTCCCGTGATGGAGGTCCTGGAGGATACTCCTCCCACCTTCGAGATGGAGGTCATGGAGGATGCTCCTTCTTCTTCCGTAACACCAGGGGAAGACCATCTCGGTTCGATGGTAGCCCCTCCAAGTAGTTTGGTCGCTTCCTTTGATTGGAATAGATTCGCCGGATACCACCTTTCGTCTTATGTGCCTTTCGAGATAACTGTACAGGCCTTTGGTTTGGTTGTACCCAGCACCATTATAGATGAAGGCGCGTCTGTTAGTGTTCTATCCTCAACTACTTGGCAAGGTTTTGGCTCGCCGCCGCTTGCACCTGTTACGCAGAATCTGTTGACATTTAATAGAAGAACTAGTCAACCGTTAGGGATCCTTCCAAGGTTACCTGTTACTTTGGGAGGTAAAGCCGTCCATATGGACGTGATGGTTGTTCCAGGCCCCTTGGATTTCAATCTGCTCTTGGGGCGCGATTACACCTATGCCATGGGAGCGCTTGTCTCCTCCCTTTTCCGTGTGGTCTGTTTTCCACATGAAGGACGGATCGTGACCATTGATAAGCTTTCGTTCTTTGGTCCTGATATGGCAGCTGGCCCGCCATCATCCCTTCCTGGTTTTTATCCACCCGTTGTATCTACCCCACCGCAGGTCAACTATGTGGCTACCTACCCCGTGCCTGTACTCAGTGATAATGTCGTTGTGCATCAGGTGCTGGGGGCATTGGGCCCTAACTTCCAGGATGTTTTCCTTCCATCGGGAGTGGAAATCTTGGAAGCGATGACTTCTTGTTCATTATGATGAGGTTTGTCGGAGCACAGTTCGTTTTCTTGTGTCAGGCTCCTTAAAAAATGAAACAAGCTGGTTGGAGCAGAGTTCCTTGTCTTGTGTCAAGCTCCTTAAAAAATGAAACAAGGTCGTTGGAGCAGAGTTCCTTGTCTTGTGTCAAGCTCCTTAAAAAAATAAAACAAGGTTGTTGGAGCATGGTTCTTTTCCTGTGTCAAGCTCCTTAAAAAATGAAACCAGGGTCTGTCGGAGCATAGTTCGTTTTCTTGTGTCAAGCTCCTTAAAAAATGAAACAAGCTGGTCGGAGCATGGTTCTTTTCCTGTGTCAAGCTCCTTAAACCATGAAACAAGGTGTCCTGAGGATAGTTATTTTAATGTGTCAACCTCGTTAAAATAATGAAACACGTTCTTGTTCAATTCGAGTCTTTGATCAGATCTCGTAAAATCCCAGTCGAGTCTTTCTTAGATCTCATAACTTGAACCTTCACTCCATCTGCCTTTCATATGGACTGAAGCTTGGGGGGCATGTACCTCGAATTGAGTCACCATGCTGGGGGAATGCTTACTTTTTCAAGCATAGTTTGTTTCCGTTTCAAGCTTTTGTAAAAATGAAACCAGTTTCAAGCATAGTTTATCTTTGTTTCAAGCTTGTGTAAAAATGAAACCAAATTCAAGCAGAGTTTTCTTATTTCAAGCTTGTGTAAAAATGAAACCTTTCCCATTTTACCTCTTGTGATTGCCATTTTATCAGTCTTTTTTGCTAGATGAGCCTTGGTTTTCTCACTCCATCATCACTATCTGCTTGGCCGATCATATGCCTTCACTTGGTTGTTTTACCCATTCCCGAGGAACCGCTGCGATGAGTGGTATTGTTAGCCAGCCTCTTGACCTTTAGTTGTTTTGAGCAGTTCCACCATTACCGGAACCAGTTGCCACCCTTTATACCACTCGTTCCTCCAGGAGGATTCATCTTTCAGCTCTTTTCTGACTCTCTAAACATGAGAAGATTGCCGAGTTCCTTGTCGTTTCGATCTCGTTAAAGTGGACACGAAATGACATCTACCCAGTATACGTTTACCCCTTTTTCAGGTTGGGATAGATTACTTACGAAAAAGGAATACCCTAGCCTATCGTGACTAGGAGGTTTTCTCAGATATTGTTTTCTACCTTTTTGGGTCTGAGGAACTATTTACGAAAAGGGACCGTTGGAGTTTACTTTTCTGTTGTCTTTTCAAACTCTCTAAACATGAAAAGACGTCGAGTTCTTCCTTTGTCAGACTCATTAAACCCTGATGACATTGGATTCAGTTGTAATGACAATATTCACGTTTCTCCTTCCTAGGGCTCGTTAAATGCACTAGGATGGATTCATCTGAAGGACAGACTTATACTTATATGACAAGCATATGGTATCCTCTTCAAGCTTGTGTAAAAATAAAGAGGTACTCGCCAGAAATGGTGGGGGAAAAAATGGAACCAACATCATTGTCGTATCAGCAGTATGTCGCTCTTGAACATGGCACTTGTCTGCATTTGTGTCGGGTTGGGGATATCTCATCTCGTTTTTTCACTTGCCTCCGTGGGTTTGGGTGATCCCTTTTGACCTCTCATATGCTCTTTGCCTTGTCATCATGACCCTTGATCTTTTGATGTCAAATACTGCCAAATGCACTATCGTGCCGCCATATGTTCAAGAGAAGTTGACCTCTACAGATTTAAAACCTTCCTCTGATTCTCATCTAATCGTGATTCACAAAAACATTATGTTCCTCTGCCTCGTGTCGATGATGTGGGAAACACTATGGCCCACCTTCAATCAAGGTCACTTCCTGTCGACTTCAGCTCATTATCCATGAAGCTGATCTAGAGACTCCCTTCTGGTACCTTGGAGCCTGCATGCCTCAATGGCAGGTTCTTCGCATTCGACATGAGGTTTTCATCATTGGCCTCCGATCGAGTGATTCTGCGGGTGTTCGACGCCAGCTCACTGATTCACATGTCGTAGATTGTACCTGTAGTACCTTGAGGGCCATTGTCATTATTGGTGGTACCTCTCGCGTCTATTAACAACTTCCATCATTGGCTGGTAATCAGGCGATGTTCTCGCATGTTCGACTTCAACTCACATATTCGCATGTTTGAACTTGTACTTTGTTCGGGTCGAGATGGAGCGCAAGACCCTGGATTCCTGTCTGTTATAATCCAGGATGCGATTTTTTGGATTATTATGATTGGTTACATGACTCATTCACTGGATGGTTGTGACCATACTTGAGTCTATTTATCAATCCTCATTGGATGGCTGTGTCCATGCCTCGGATCTGGATTATTACATACTCTGTTATGGATGGTTGCGCCCATACCACATGTATATCATGTATTTGAGATATCAGTTGTACTTCTCTACGCAGGTTTTCCGACGACAGTGTTTTCAGTTGGACACGTTCTCGTAAAGCATTTCACCCCTCTCTCTCTTTTGGGCCTCATGCTTTAGGGGGCATCTGTTACACAGTAATTTGTCACCATCCCTGGAATCCCCATGTCGCCCATTGGAGGGTCGTTTCTGTGACCAATAAGCTGTTTCATGCCTTGCAAATACCATCATTGCATCCCTTGCCATGAGGACAACATTTCTTCTGTTGAACATTTCCTGAGCAGACCCCTAAAACACCTGTTTTTGCCTTGGTGTTGGTAGCCCGTTATGTACTCGTGCTAATGAGGAAAATTAACATTGAGCCCGCGCCAATTGGCGCTCTATCCCAGTTAAGCACCCGCGCCAATCTTCTTTTGGAAAGATTTTTAAAAAAGGAGGCAAAGTTTCGATTATAACAACTTCGTGGATGAGTCATTAGGAGTGGTTTCGACTGAATAACCACGGCCTTCCTCCTTTGGCCTCTTGTTTCCACCTTATGGGGAACCTCCCAAGGGATAAGGCCTCCCTTCCACTATTGTAGGGATCCCAACCTCCTCCTCTCCTCTATAAATATAACCTTCATCCATTGATGAAGGGGCTGAATGGCTGAATGGCTAGTCTCCAAGTTCCCAAGAGCCATCAGAGCCTTATGCTGCAAGAGCCTTGATTCATTCCCTTAAGGCCAAATCCAAGTGAGGAGACTATTGTCAAGATCCAAAGAGAGAGGTTTGTCCCATCCTTGACAGGCTTTTCGAGACGTGTTCTGTTGGCGACTCGCCGAAGGAGAATTCAGCGTCAGAACTATGGTTGTATTCTTCCTTTGATTGATTAATAATAAGCAACTATTGGTTATGGTTCCACTCTTGTTATTGTTTATGATGATGATTTATGTCCTTTCTGACTGACACATAGTTGCATCTACTAGATTTTATGCTTGCGTTTGTTTTGTTTCTCGCGTGTGCAGGTGTCCTATCACGGAGATCGTGGGGATCATGATCTGCCGGAGCTAAGGAACGGGAGCGCTACCTCTTCTACAAGCAACAACGTTGGATTCCAGTTAGGCCTTCATCGCTAGTTGGTTTATTTGCAATTAGGAACCTACACTATAGTGTGAATGATTGTTGCTAGACTCGGTCTGGGCTAGTAGGGATCGCCTCTGTCCGCAGAGGGGATTTACCTCCACAACAGAGGAGATATGGAACTTTATGATAACTGTTTATTGTTTAACTACTTCATTATCCATTTACGGAAACCTGGGACCACTAAGAACAAAATTTCAAATTGCATCCAATAGATAGTAACAATAAAATATTTGTAAGTAGCTAGTGTAGATGTCCCAATTCACGTGGAGAACAGGTTTGTCTAGTAATCATGGAAAGAAAATATTTCAAGTGGCTAGTTAAGATCTCCCAAGTCATGTGGGAAACATGGGTTCCTGGGAATTACGTAGCTACATCTAAATCCTTAGTTTTATTACCTCAAAATTAAGTCTGACAGATTCCTTTCACACACAACAAGTAGGTTGGTTGAGACTAGGAAAATTTAATCCTTGTAACAATTCACACATATGAAACAATGACTGTCATCATATGAAACAAGCGACAACAGAGTGAAAAAGTACAATCACATGAGATATGTAATTTTTTCCTCAAAATTAAGTCTAATAGATTCCTTTCACACACAAGCAGTAGGCTTGTTGAGACTAGGAAAGTTTAAGCCTTGTAATAGTTTACACATGAAACAATGACTGTCATCATATGAAACAAGAGACAACAGAGTGAAAAAGCACAATCACATGACATATGTCATTTTTTTGGGTTTCACTAGTTGGATGCTTTTACTTGTCTATTTGATTTGACATTAAAGTGACAACCGAGTGAAAAATACTCAATCACATGGAATATGTCATCTGTTTTCTGTTTCACTAATTGGATGCCTACTTGTCTCATTGATTTGATGTTATTGGGATGATTACCTATCACATGGCATATATCATCTGTTTTTTTCTTCAGTAATTGGCTTATGGTAACTGGATATTAGATATGCATATAATTTTTTTTTCCCTGTAGGCGATGGAAAATCATTTTCCAACGCCTACAAGAAAAAAATTTAATGCTTCCATTAAAGTATTTTCTGTAGGTTCTTTGAGGATCATCATCATGTGCCTTTCAGGAGATTTATACTTTTTCAATGACATTACAAAAATGTAAGTTGAATTCATATATATATATATATATATATATATACCTCATACATTTTTCCTTTGAGTCGTCCTATAACAATTTTACTAGAATGAAGAACTTCACTCCCTTTATCTGCTTCATTAGTATGTCATCACATCCTACTCCCAAAATTTTGTAGCTTATAATATTTGATGAAACCTTTGTACATTATTTATAATCAGTGAATCCATAGAGATTTCCATTAGAGAGTTTCAACACCTGTTTCCATGATGACGCTTGATCTTGATGACTACCTTCCATCAGCATTGTTATTAGTGATGTTTTCCAGGAGTTGTTTCACCAAGAGCTCCTACCACACTTCTATCATGATGCTATTAATATTTCTTCCTATCATACTATTTTACAACCAATAGAAATCACTTAAAGAAGTAGATGATCTCAATCATAATAGAGATCTCTCGCTTCTTGTTTTTTAGATTTCTTAACATCACGTTCTTCCCTTACACCTGTGACATGGGCTTCTTCCTTTTTCCTCTTGTCCTTTCCAGATTTAGGACAAACTCTTTTATAATTCCCCAAGTTTATTACATCCAAAGCATTGTAATTTGTCCATATTTCTTCTTTTATTATGAGGACCAAATTTTCTGAATCTTCCTTTCTTCTTGGATATGGCTGCAAAAGCTTGATTCCCTTCTGTTGATCCTGTACCAGCTTTAGCTTTCAATCTTGTTTCCTCTATTTTACATAGAGACCATAAGTCATGGAATGGTGTTGCTTCTTTCTTCCCATATAAACTTGAAGTGAAGTTTCCCCATTCTTTCAGTAGAGCATTCAACACCACTATAGTCATCTCAGTATCAGACATTACTTCTCCCAATTCCTGCAGTTGGTCTCTTATTTCATAAATGTTCATAAAGTATGAAGTGATTCCTTCTTCTCTTGACAATTTCATTTTTTATAGTTATTATCTTGGAGAGATTGCTTCTCCTGCAGTACTTACAGAGAATAGCTCCACCAGTTTCTCATATATTTCTTTTGCAGACTTCAGTTTGATACATAGGGAATGAGTGAGTCCTTAATGGATTCTATGAGAATCCTCTAGGCTCTGATTTATCCCTTCATGCACCTGGCATGAGCTAGAGCATATTCTTTTGAGGGTTGAATTGTAGATCCTTCAATTTAGTCCATAACTTTGTCTTCAATTAAATTCAAATCTATCCTCTTCTTCCATGCACTAAAATTTGATGACCCAACCAATTTGTTGCTTTATTTACAATAAGTCGTCTTTACAAATTACGGTAATGATGTGTCTATCCATTCTCTCCACATGGCTTACACTGAGAATTACGGTTGTTATTCCAGGTCTACTACATAACACATGCATCAGAGAATCATATATGTTACTCCCTCTTAACTCAGGAAGGACCTACTCCAAGTTTCTTCCAAGGAAGAAACTTATCACCAAGCTCCCTCTCAATCAGGGACCTGCATGAGTAATGGTGAGACACCCAGCTGCTCATGAAGAATTCTTCCTTCGATGTCATCGATTTCGATATTGAGGAATACTCAACCTTTGGCTTCATAGGGCAAAGATCATCCATCACTTTCATACATGAGTCATGTTAGCTATCAGAAAGTGATTCATCTGAATTACTTATATAGTCCACCTTTGAAGCCATGCTGCTTTCTTTCGAACCATCTCCAAGGATCTTGCATCCTTTCACATGATTTGCAGCCCTACATAAATTCATCCAGATAAACATATACATATGAACTTTTAAATCGAAATTTACCTCAGTGATGATCTTTCACCATGACATCTTCCTGTAGGCATTGGAATCCTCTATTCATATTGACTCATCTCCTAATGATATGTATTGTCAAGGGTCTTCTTCTTTACCATACTTCTATCAGAGTCTACATATCCTCCTAGAAGATCTTCTAGTCACATCTTCTTGGCTTCTAGATGATAACTACCTCTTAACATGGTTGCATTTCATGATCTCTTCCTTTCTGCACATTTTCATTCCCAGGAACTACCAATTTCCAGTTCCTTGTTCATATACAACCACCTCATATTCCATATGAGGATATATTATGTTGATTTCATATGTCAGTGCATCGTGAGAGATCCTCCTCCATATCTCATACTTCTAAATATAGAAGTCCATTATCTGCACCCATATGACATGAATTCACAACATCTAATGTCAGCATATATATATATATATATATATATACCTCATACCTTTTTCCTTTGAGTCGTCCTGTAACAATTTTACTAGAATGAAGAACTTCATTCCCTTGATCTGCTTCATCAATATGTCATCACATCCTATTCCCAAAATTTTGTAGCTTATAAGATTTTATGAAACATTTGTACATTATTTATAATCAGTGAATCCATAGAGAATTCCATTAGAGAGTTTCAACACTTGTTTCCATGATGATGCCCTATCTTGATGACTACCTTCCATCAACATTGTTATTAGTGATGTTTTCCAGGAGTTGTTTCACCAAGAGCTCCTACCACGCTTCTATCATGATGCTATTAATATTTCTTCCAATCATACTATTTTACAACCAATAGAAATCAGTTAAAGAAAAAGATGTTCTCAATCATAATAGAGATCTCTCGCTTCTTCTTTCTTAGATTTCTTAACATCATGTTCTTCCCTTACATCTATGACATGGGCTTCTTCATTTTTCCTCTTGTCCTTTCCAGATTTAGGACAGTCTCTTTTATAATTCCCCAAGTTCATTAAATCTAAAGCACTGTACTTTGTCCATATTTCTTCTTTTATTATGAGGACCAAATTTTCCTTTCTTCCTTTCTTCCTGGATATGGCTGTAAAGGCTTGATTCCCTTCAGTTGATCCTGCATCATCTTTAACTTTCAATCTTGTTTCCTATATTTTACATAGAGACCATAAATCAAGGAATGGTGTTGCTTCTTTCTTCCCATATAAACTTGAAGTGAAGTTTCCCCATTCTTCCGGTAGAGCATTCAACACCACTGTAGTCATCTCAGTATGAAACATTACTTCTCCAAATTCCTGCAGTTGGTCTCTTATTTCATAAATGTTCATTAAGTATGAAGTGATTCCTTCTTCTCTTGACAAATTTATTTTTTATAGTTCTTATCTCGGAGAGATTGCTTCTCCTGCAGTACTCACAGGGAATAGCTCCACTAGTTTCTCATATATTTCTTTTGCAGACTTCAATTTTGATACATAGGGAATGAGTGAGTCCTTAATGGATTCTATGAGAATCCTGTGGGCTCTGATCTCTCCCTTCATGCACTTGGAATGAGCTAGAGAATATTATTTTGAGGGTTGAATTCTAGATCCTTCAATTTAGTCCATAACTTCGTCTTCATTTAAATTCAAATCTGTCCTCTTCTTCCATGCACTAAAATTTGATGACCAAACTAATTTGTTGCTTTCTTTACAATAAGTTGTATTTACAAATTACGGCAATGATGTGTCTATCCATTCTATCCACATGGCTTACACTAAGAATTAAGGTTGTTATTCCAGGTCTACTGCATAACACATGTATTATAGAATCATATATGTTACTCCCTCTTAACTCAGGAAGGACATACTCCAAGTTTCTTCCAAGCAAGAAACTTATCACCAAGCTCCCTGTCAATCAAGGACCTGCAACAGCAATGGTGAGACACCCAGCTGCTCATGAATAATTCCTCCCTCGATGTCATGGATTTCTATATTGAGGAATATTCAACCTTTGGCTTCATAGGGCAAAGATCATCCATCACTTTCATACATGATTCATGTTCTCTATCATAAAGCGATTCATATGACTTCCTTATCTATTCCACCTTTGAAGCCACGTTGCTTTCTTTCGAACCATCTCCAAGGATCTTGCATCCTTTCACATGATTTGCAACCTTACATAAATTCATCCAGATAAACATATACATATGATATTTTAAATCAAAATTTACCTCAATGATGTTCTTTCACCATGACATCTTCCTGTAGGCATTGACATCCTCTATTCAGATTGACACATCTCCTAATGATATGTTTTGTCAAGGGTCTTCTTCTTTACCATACTTCTATCAGAGTCTACATATCCTCCCAGAAGATTTTCTAGTCACATCTTCTTGGCTTCTGGATGATAACTGCCTCTTGACATGGTTGCATTTCATGATCTCTTCCTTTCTGCACATTTTCATTCCCAGGAACTACTAATTTCCAATTCCTTGTTCATATACAACCACCTCATATTCCATATGAGGATATATTATGTTGATTTCATATGTTAGTACACTGTGAGAGATCCTCTTCCATATCTCATACTTCTAAATATAGAAGTCCATTATCTGCACCCATATATATATATATATATATATATATATATATACCTCATACCTTTTTCCTTTGAGTCGTCCTATAACAATTTTACTAGATTGAAGAACTTCATTCCCTTGATCTGCTTCATCAATATGTCATCACATCCTACTCCCAAATTTTTGTAGCTTATAAGATTTGATGAAACCTTTGTACATTATTTATAATCAGTGAATCCATAGAGATTTCCATTAGAGTTTCAACACCTGTTTCCATGATGACGCTTGATCTTGATGACTACCTTCCATCAACATTGTTATTAGTGATGTTTTCCAGGAGTTTTTTCACCAAGAGCTCCTACCACGCTTCTATCACGATGCTATTAATATTGCTTCCTATCACACAATTTTACAACCAACAGAAATCACTTAAAGAGAAGATGATCTCAATCATAATAGAGATCTCTTGCTTCTTATTTCTTAGATTTCTTAACATCACATTCTTCCCTTACATCTGTGACATGGGCTTCTTCCTTCTTCCTCTTGTCCTTCCCAGATTTAGGACAATCTATTTTATAATTCCCCAATTTAATTACATCCAAAGCATTGTACTTTGTCCATATTTCTTCTTTTATTATGAGGACCAAATTATTTGAATCTTCCTTTCTTCCTGGATATGGCTACAAAGGCTTGATTCCCTTCAGTTAATCATGTATTAGATTTAGCTTTCAATCTTGTTTCCTCTATTTTACATAGAGACCATAAATCATGGAATTGTGTTGCTTCTTTCTTCCCATATAAACTTGAAGTGAAGTTTCCCCATTCTTCCAGCAGAGCATTCAACACCACTGTAGTCATCACAGTATCAGACATTACTTCTCCCAATTCCTGCAGTTGGTCTCTTATTTCACAAATGCTCATAAAGTATGAAGTGATTCCTTCTTCTCTTGACAATTTCATTTTTTATAGTTCTTATCTCAGAGAGATTGCTTCTCCTGCAATACTCACAGAGAATAGCTCCACCATTTTCTCATATATTTCTTTTGCAGACTTCAATTTTGATACATAGGGAGTGAGTGAGTCCTTAATGGATTCTATGAGAATCCTCTGGGCTCTGATTTCTCCCTTCATGCAGTTGGCATGAGATGGAGCATATTATTTTGAGGGTTGAATTGTAGATCCTTTGATTTAGTCCATAACTTCATCTTCAATTAAATTCAAATCTGTCCTCTTCTTCCATGCACTAAAATTTGATGACCCAACCAATTTGTTTCTTTCTTTACAATAAGTCATCTTTACAAATTTAAGTAAGGTCATAGATACTTACTTGAGTAGAGTGGCTTGCAACTTCCTTGATGATGATGAATATGAAGTCAGGAGCTTCTTCTAAGATTGAAATATCCAATGTAGGTGTTCTTGGATCCTTGATGATAAAGGATATCTTCAAAAGATGATGTCATCTTCTAACAATGTTTTGAATATAAATCTTTGATGGAAAATATTATTTTCTTGATGAGTTGATCCTTTGAACGAGATTTAAGATCTTTCTTGAAATAGCTTGAGAGTCTTCATTGCAAACTGATTTGAATTTTCAATCCAAACATGATCTTTGCTTCTTGGAGCGACTTCTAGTTAATTAGCCCTTGTGTTCAACACCTTGGCTCTGATACCATGTTGAGAATTTAGAGGGTTGGTGATTAATTCAAATTCTCTTCGTGATAATTACTTGTGAGCTTACTTGATTTTACTTATGTCTTCTATTCTTAGCTTATTCAGTTTTTCATCAAGTCAATTACCAAAATGAAAGAGACACAAAGTTAGTCTCTTCGATCCAGGGCAAAACCTCTCCATCTTAGAGAGGAAAACCCACGAGAAGTTATTCTTATAGATTTTAAAATGACAAGTACCATGACCAAGACTCAGACACTTACCTATGTATGCTTCCAAGACCTTGTCTCTGCTTCTTTGTCGACCTGCAATGCCGATCCTTATTTTATGCACCAACCTGCACTATCTTGCACCAATACTAGAGAACTCAATCTCTAAGTCTATCTTCGTTGATTTTGTCTCGATTGCTCAAACACTTCTTCCTTGCTTGATCTTTTTTGTCTTTTAGTACTTTAAACAAGTATCTTTCTTATTGCTCTATAGTAGTGCCTTTCCACAAACTTATTCAGATATTAGGTCAGGTCACTCAGGACCCTTACACTTCGCATTACCTTGAGGTTACTTCACTTGGGATATGTTATCTTTCCTTTACGTATTTTATATTAGGAAGGAAGTTAAATCACAGATTTACCTTCCTTAATTTCTCACACTATGATTTCACTATATAGTACCCAAAAACAAATCTGCACCTCACTGTATATATTCTAGACTGTTGTAGTATTTCCACACTTCCTTAACCCTGAACCAAATATGTATATATACCAAATTTAACCATTTCCTTAACCATGCACTTGTCTGAAGTGTCTTCTTGCCGATCTACGCTTTTATTTCAGAGCTATCCGCAAACTTCTATCTCAGAGAAATCCACAAATCTTTATGATGAATGAGCTGCAAGTCCTTGATATATATAGGACACAGTTCTTGCTTTTAGGCCAAACTTACACCTTGTACGAGAGATGACTTCATTACTGTGTATATAGGACAACATGGAGTACATTTATTTCAACATTAAGTGAGGGTTGCTTTAAGCCATTCCATCAATGTTTTATGAAAAGGTCTTGGAGCATTAATTTTAGACTAGACACTTCATATACATGACACTTAATTATACTTATAACTAGAAGACAAATCACAATAGACATCAAGAAGACGTCTATTGACCTGTAATAAAAATCTTTCTCAGGAAACCCATGAAGCAAGTACAACAAAAATACATTTTATTATCTTTGTCTTCTTCTTTTCACAAGTACACAATTACATAGTCAATATGAAGACCGATCCTAGTTACACTTTCCAACACTTTTTCTGCTCTAGTAGTATTAGTGCACAAGAAGGATGGATCATGGCGTATGTGTTTGGATTATAGAGAGCTCAACAAGCTCACTATTAAAGATAAATTTTTCATTCCTGTCATTGACGAATTGTTGGATGAATTACATGGAGAAATTTACTTCACCAAGTTGGATCTTTATTCAGGATATCATCAAATTAGAATGAATATTGAAGAAATTTTGAAAACAACATTCATATCTCATGAGCGTCATTGTGAATTTTTGGTCATGCATTTTGGCCTTACTAATGCACCTTCTACATTTCAAGGTTTGATGAATCCCTTTTTTAAAACCTTCCTTATAAAAATTTTGTCAGTATTTTTTGATGATATACTAATCTACAACATGTCTTAGAAGGATCATGTTCAACATGTTGAAAGGGTGCTAAAACTATTGGAGGATAAACAATTATATTCAAAAACCTCCAAATGTTTCTTTGGAGTATACAAGGTGGAATATTTGGGTCATATTGTATCTCTTGAGGGTGTTAAGGTAGACTTTTGACAAAATTAAAGCCATTGAGAAATGGAAAATCCCCACAACCATAAAGAATCTTCGAGGATTTCTCGTGTTGGTAGGATATTATCGCAAGTTTGTTAAGAATTATGGGAGAATAACAACACCTCTAACAACATTACTGAAGAAAGATGCATTTTCTTGGATCCATAAGCAATTAATGCCTTTGAAAATCTTAAAGAGGCAATGTGCTAAGCACCAGTCTTAAGGGAAATGGAAGTGGTGTTGTTTTGATGCAAGAAGGAAGACCCATTTCTTTTGAGAGTCGTCCAATCAAAGGAAAGTATTTACACAAACCTATTTATGAGAAAAAAATGTTGGCATTGCTACACGCACTAAAGCAATGGCGACCTTACCTAATGGGGAGAGAATTCAAGGTAAAACATATCATGATAGTCTTAAATACTTTTTGGAACAAATATTATCTTCAAAAGAGCAAAAAAAATGGGTCACAAAGATGTTGGGTTATGACTTTGAAATCATTTACTAAAAAAGTAAGAAAAATGTTGTTGCAAATGAACTCTCAAGAAAGGATGAGGATGTGGAAGCATTTCTTTGTGTCATTTCTATTATCCATCTTGATTGGATAATTGAAGTAAGGGATGAATGGAAGAATGACGAAGAGGTGTGGACACTCATTCAAAAATTGTAGCAAGATCCCAGAACATATGATACATTTAGTTGGAAAAACGATTCATTATGGTACAAAGATTGCTTATATATTTGTAATAATTCCCAACTCAAACAAAAGATTCTTTTGGAATTGCAAGCCTCCCCCTTAGGAGGGCACTGAGGATTTTAAAAACTTACCATAGGGTCAAGAAGGATTTTTTTGGGATTCCCTTAATTCTAATATTCAAAATTTTGTGACAGAATGTTTTTTTTACCAAAAAAATAAAGTTGAGACAATTAAGACCCCAAGTCTGTTACAAACTTTAGCAATTCCAAGTCAACATTGGGAGGAGATCTCACTGGATTTTATCACAGGTTTACCTCAGTCTAATGGAAAGAGTGTCATCATGGTGGTAGTTGATAGACTTACCAAGTATGCACACTTTTTTGCATTATCTCATCCTTTTTAAGCCAGTATAGTTGCTATTATGTTTAAGGAAACAATTCAAAAGCAACATGGAAACCCAAAGATTAGTATAATTGACAAAGATCCCATTTTCAATGGAAATTTTTGGGCGGAATTATTTTCTTGTATTGATACTCATTTAGATCATAACTCATCTTATCATTATAAATATAATGAGCATACCCAAATAGTGAGAAAATGTTTGGAAGGATATCTTCATTTATTTGTATCTGATAAACAAACACAATGTGTCAAGTGGTTGCCTCTAGTTGAATGGTGGTGTAACACTTCTTTCTACACTGCAGCAAAAATGACCCCATTTATGGCACTTTATCGATACCATCCACCATCCATTATATCATCTTTAAAGGAAAATTCTAAGGTTCAAGCAGTGTAAGATCACATCGACCATCAACATCATGTTCTCCAACTCTTAAAGGATAACCTCACTCTGGCGCATAATCGAATGAAACAACAGGAAAATCAACATCGCAGTGAAAGAAGTTTTGATGTAGGTGACTGCGTATTTTTACGGCTATAACAATGCAAACAAATGTCCCTCAAGCAAGATAAGAAGGATAATAAATTATCACCCAAGTACTATGGTCCTTATAGGGTGTTGCAAAATATTGGCATTATGGCATACAAATTGGATTTGCCTGCATCTTCCTGAGTATACCCAGTTTTCCATGTTTCATGCTTAAACAAGGTTATGGATGACAAGTTTCCAGTTCAAACAATGTTTCCAAAACTTTACGAAGAAGGAAAAGTCATATTTGAGCCTGAAGTAGTCACGGAAACTAGAACCCGACAACTACAAAATTGATTAATTTCAGAGTATCTCATTAAGTGGAAGAACTTACTCGCTGAAGTGTCCACATGGGAGGATGAAAATTTCATATAGAAAAATCTGAAACTACTCAAGCGTTGAGGAAAACACTTTTTTGAATGAGAGGGACATGTTAGGTCCCTATAATACTAGTGCATCCCCCTTATTGTCCCATGTATCCCCTTGTTACACAGCATTTTGTCACCGTCCCTGCAATCCCTCATGTTTTACATTGGAGGACTATTCCCATGACCTGTGAACAGTAAAATGTCCTGAAAACACCTTAATGACATCCTTTTACATAAGGACAAGAATTCTCCTGAAGAACAATTCCTTTGGAAAACCGTAAAAATCCATGTTTTGGCGTTGGCGCGGGTAGACAGTTCATCCCTCGCGCCAATGGGGAAAAAGCACATTAGTGGGCGCGCCAGCTGGCGCTCTGTCCCCGTGTTATGCCCGCACCAAGCCTTTTTAGGAATGTTTAAAAAAAAAAATGGCATAAGTTTGATTCTAACAACTTCAGAACGGATCATCAAAATGAGGTTGGGTTGTTTGCCTCCGGATCTCCCTGATTAGGAAGTGGTTTTCCACCTCTCGTGGAACCTTCCTAAGAGATAGGGCTCTATCCCATGATTATAGGGATCCCAACCTCCCTTCCTCCCTCTATAAAAGCCTGCCCTCTCCATTTACAAGCCAGCTGAACGCGTGGAGGCTGAACATTTGGGAAGGAAACTATAGCTGAGTGACTATTAAGAGCAGATCCAAGGAGAACCCTGCAAGAGAGAGAGCCTTGTCCAAATTCCCGACAAGCTTTGTGAGACATGCTCCGCTGGAAGCCCTGCCAAAGGAAGAACACAACGTCGAAACTCGATTGCAATCTTTCTTTCACATTTTAATATATGCTTGACTATGTTATCGGTTCCACTGTTGTGTTTTTTATCTGTGTAATGCAATTTAGTTCATTCCTTTCCGACTGATTGATAGTTATGTCGTTTCTTCTCTGCATGTGTACAGGTGTCCGAGCACGGTGAGCGAAAGGATCGTGATCTGTCAAGCTAGGGACAGGAAGCAGCGCTTTTCTCCTTCGACGATAGCAACGTAGGACTTGAGGTAGGCTATCTATCGTAGCTTTGTCTTTTGTAACTATGAATCAGTATCATAACATGTTTAGATTTTTGTTAGACCCACTTTAGGGCTAATGGGATCGCCTCTGTTCGCAGAGGGGATTTACCGCCTGAACAATTTGGTGACTCCGCTGGGGACCAGTGGGAGTTAGTCCTTTCTCCATTGGGTCGTTTTTTGGCTTTTGATTTATTAGTCTGCTTTTCTGGTTCACCTTCCTTGGTGTTAAACCCCTGTTCAACCCCCAGAAGACTAGATCCAGCCTCTGTTTGTCCATTTTTCTCCTTTTCTAGGGTAAACTGGCTTGGCGCGGTTATACTCTTGACAGTCGCGCTAGTTGCTCGTTAGGCTCCCGTGCCAACCCCTGTTTGGCGCAAATTACAGCCAAACAGGCGTGCTAACCTTGCTTGGTATTAGGGTTTTCCTGTTCTTGAAATTTTTGAGCTTTAATTTTGTCCCTGGTTCATTTTATCTTATTGCTTGAGTGCTTTGAAGTCATTTTTTACTGTGTTTAGCCCCTGTCCTCTGGTTTTCGCCCGTCTTCTATCAATTTTTCATTCTAGCCCTAGGGCTTCTAGGTGCTTCAGTGTGCTGAGCCTCCCGTGGGAGTTTTGGGTCTTTGCTTTCCTGGTCAACTTCGTTTTTGTTTCTTTGCATTCATCTTGCTGGATTCCATTGAATCATTGCGTTAATTGAGTGATTTTCTTCTCTTTCGTTCAGTTTCGCTTTGTGTTGCTCCAAGCCTAGATTACACGGTTTGTCTGAGTCTCTTTCGAGATTCTTCTTTGCTTTGAGGGATTTCGTCATTGGTTTGAGTCTTGATTGTGTTTTTTTAAGTTGAGTGAAATTTTTTTGTTTCAGCTCTCTCTTTTTCATTTCTCAAATAGATGTTTTCATTAGTTTTTCATTAATTTAGTGCATTTTCTCTAATATATTGAAAAATACAAAAAAATACAAAATCTTTTGCATTTTGATTGGCATAGTGAAAATTGAAAGCTCTTTCACATTACTAGTGTTATATAACTCTAGAGAAAAGTTTTCTAGTTTCATTAGCTTGCATTGGAAACAATAGTGGATGTTTTTATGTGTTCATTTTGCTGTCATTTGAAAGCTCTCAACTCTCCTGTAGATAGCTCTTCATTGAACAAAATGATATTTTGTGGCATGTAGTTTGCATCTAGAGGTTTTATGAGATCCAACATTCGATAGGGCCTTGAAATCGAAATGTAAATTGAATATTAACTTTAAAATTTACTGAATTAACCTAAGGCAACATTGAAACTTAACGAAACATCTAGTAGTCTAAGGTAGAGACGTGTTCCGACGTCTTTAAGCCTAGCATTTGTCGCTCGCCATCTGCCTACAGACAGCAATATTATGGACTTGTGCTCCCTGTACCGTCGAGTATATAAAGGGAGACCCCATTAGGTTACAAATCCTTTATCTGGAGGAAGCCGAGTCTGCCGCCTTTTACCCATGATACACCGGACACAGCATTCGGGGAGATTACCTGCACGTACGTCAAGTCCTTGGTTGATTTCTTTTTCATTTTTACCAAGGTGTATATGGCAGTTCACGAATATCTGGTACACCCATTTACCTAGATTACCAAAGCAGTCATTTTGATCTTTACTGACTCCTTAAACTTGAAAAGATTATCAAGTGCTTGTCCTTTCATGCTTGTTTCCAAACTGAAAGTGATAGAGTCATATTTTACTTGTTTCTAGACTCTTAAAACATGAAACAGTAAAATCTCCAGTTTCAATGTGGTAAAATTAATCACCTACGATCACACGCCCATTTAGAGATTGATTTTTCGGCCTGTTTTTGTTTGCCTTGGTTTTTGCCCGTGCATCTTGGTTTTTGATCTCTTCCTCTTTTTTGCTACAGTCACAGTGGAAGAACCATCAATTTCGTCTGCTGGTAGTCCTTATACAGACGATTCGTCAGAGGTCTCTCAGTCCTCTGCTGAGCATCAGCAGCCCGTTGTATCTGAGTTTCCCGACGGGGGACTGGTTATATCTGAACTTCCCTTTGGAGGACCAGTTGAGTTCAATTGGCCCTTTTCCAACGCTTGGTTTGGATTTGGAGTAGGGGAACACTTCCCTCATCTTACATCGGGATCACCCTTTTTGGCTGCTATCATACCTCCTAGTCCCCGTTGTCTTTTAGAAGATCTTACAGTAGGGTCAGATATGGACTCATCCAATCCTTCTCCTAGTGAGGTAATTCCTACTTCTGTTTTCCCAAAGACATCCCCGAACCTTCTGTTATGTCTTCACCTGGTCCTTCGCTACCAACTGGATATAGGTCTTTAAGTTAGGTTATGGCCACTATTGCCTCTATAGGAGTATCAACTCTGTCCACAAGACTGGCCATTCCCTCGTTAGGGATGTCGCCATCGACACCTCTTACGACATCTCCTTTTGTTACATCAGCACCTGTTAGACCTATTGTCTGCGTGGCTGCGTCTATGCCTATTGTCACTACTCAGTCAACTAGGACCTCGTCAGTTCCTGAAGACGTTTATATAGCTTCTTCCATTCCAAAGAACATTTCTCCCGAGGAGTACCGGATGTCTTTACAGCCGCCGATCTCCGAGGTTGGTCAATCCTCTCAGGATCTTAATCGTCCTTACTTTTCCCATTATGGAGCGGATGGTGCCCCGATCTACGTATTTCCATATCAATATGATGAGTAGGGCAACCCCCTTCATTTTCCTGCTCCTGAGGCTTATCAATATATTAACGGTTTCCTATCTACCCAACCTAGGCAACCTTCTAATAAACAAGGGCAACCCTTTAAGGGACAACCTTTGTTTCAGCAAGGATATGCTTCTAGCCCACAAGGAAAACCCTTCCAGGGACAACCTTTGGCCCAGCCAGGGTATGCGTACGACCCGCAAGGACAACCCTTACAGGGACAACCTTCGGTCCAGCAGGGATTGTTGTACGGCCCGCAAGGGCAGTCTTACAATCCTCAAGGTCAACCTCTGCAGCCTCACCCTATGGTCCAACCAGGGCAACCTCAAGGACCGTCAGGGCAACCGGGGTATCAACGTGGACCACCATACAGTCCTGGGGGGAAAACCCATCCTTCTCAACCTTTGGTGCAACCTCAGCAACCTCATTTTCCAATTGGTCAAAATGTTGCACAGCCTGGGCCATCTTATGGTCCTGTCACAGGTCAACCCAGTTATCAGGCACAACCTGGCCGACTCCCACCATCAGGCCAGCCTGCTCAACCAAGGCAACCTGGTGCCCCTCATCAGCCAGGACAACCTGTTCAACCATGGCAACCTGCACAGCTAGGTCAACCTGTTCAACCAGGACAACCTGCACAGCCTGTTAACCCTGCTCAGCAGCCGATCTATTCTATGCCACAGCCGAATCCACCTGTGTGCTCGACTTATCCGACTCAGCAGGGCCCCACTTACCAGCAGCCCGTTCGACCCCAAGGTGGTTATTACCTTCAAGGTCAGTCTCGACCGGTTTACAACCCGCCTCAAGGTTCTAGTTATTACCTTCAACAGCCAGGCTATACTTATACTTCGCAGTCAAATCCGTACATTGCTCAATCGGGGCCTACGTATAATCAGAATAAATACCCTGGTTATCAACCCCCATATCCTGGTTTTCAGCTGCCATATCAACCTCATTATCTGGCTTATACCCCCTATGGTAAGAATCCTCCAGGACAGAACCAATGGGGGCAGAGTTATGCTCAACCAGGATGGAGTACAGGTACAGGTCCTTATCGGGGACCTGGCATGCCTTTTAAACCTTAGTTTCCTTTTCTTGCCACGTTGGAGTTACTAGACGTGTCCAAATTGACCAATGATCCGATTCTTCATAATCCATATTGGCCTCTGGTTCCGACGAAGGTGCCTGGTGATTGTCCTAAGTTTGAGGGTAAATCTGGAGAAGACCCCCAAGCACATGTCATGACATACCACTTATGGTGTTCTTTGAATTCTTGGATCGATGACTCGATTCGTCTACGTCTTTTCTAGCACACTCTCACCGACACTGCTGCTAAATGGTATATAGAACTACCCCGTGGTATTTTTCAAGATTTTAATACTCTAGCTATGGCATTCCTGACGTATTTCCAGTTACCGGTTCATTACGAGGTCGGGACATATCTCCTGACATCTCTGAAACAGTATAAAGCCACTCATATTTCAGATCACATTTATGAATGGAGATGTCGTCGTCGTCTGATCAAGTTTGACATTCCTGATCAACTTCTAACTCACTGGTTCACTACCTCCTTTGTCAATAAGATTGCACAATATATTTCTATGGGGGCATGTGTAACTGAGGAACAAGTCATTTCCCGTGCCAGTACCTCGATTTAGTGTACTCCCAGTCCAGCACATTATATGACATCTTAACTAATGCCCCGCGACCAGGAACCTCTAAAGCACCAGCTACCCCATCGGTAGACGGTGTTATTGGTTCCGTTTCTCAGACTTCTCGTAGGTCTTCTAATGGGAAGCAGAAATTGAATTCTTCCAACAATTATGCTCCTCCAGCTACTCCAAATTCTGGTAATATTGTGGAGGTCAACGCCGTTCAGGCGAATCCTGCGGACAAGACTTCCAAAGGGAAGAAGAAGGGAAAAGGAAAAGCCAAATCTAATGCCCCAAAACCAGAATCGTCCAAACCACGTGTTGATGATGGTTCGCAGCGCAAATCGAAGTACCCTTGCCCGATCTGTGATGAAGACCACTACACCAAAGATTGTCCTAGACGATCCGAGGTGAGTCAAATTCTTAAGAGCTCTAAGGGAACTCCGACAGTTATTAAGGAACCTTTTCCATCTCAGCAGACCCAGATGGTCGAGAAGCCTTCACCATCTGCACTATTTGGGTCTCAGGTTTTCATGATGAATGGTGCTGCACCTGTTTCTATTGCCACTCGATCGAAGGATTATGCCGAATCACGCCAGGAAGCTGGGAAGGAATTTGTTGATGGTCCTCCTCCCCTGCTTGCCTCTGGTCCTCTTGAGATTGAAAGGCCCAATGCTGAACCTGTTGTATGGCCACCTTCCAAATGTGTTATCCGAAAGTCTTCCTATAATTCGAACGCCCGTGCTGCTCAAAATTACAGCATTGTTGAGGACTTGGCATAGGCGCCTTCCGCGATGTCCGCGTTGGAAGTACTTCAGAGTTGTCCATCTTAATGGAAAGCTTTGTTATCTGCGATCGGTGGAATTGACCCTACCGAATCTAGCCTTCTCACCTTTGATCTAGAGAATTTTGTCCCCCGACTTCCACACTAGATCACGCTCGTTATACAAGTTAGTATTAACGACCTCAATATTCACAGAGCCATTGTGGACGAAGGTACATCTACCTGCGTTATGTCATCTGCTTGCTGGAAGGCCATTGGCTCTCCAGCCCTCACTTCATCTCCCAATGCCCTCGAGGCATTCGATGGAAGGGAATCAAAGCCCTTGGGTGTTCTCGCGATTCTACCGATTACATTGCAAGGTAAGACAGTCAATGTCGAAGTGGATTTTTTTGATGCCAAACTCAACTACAATCTTCTACTCGGTCGCAGCTGGACCCACGCCATGTTGTGCATTTTGTCCACCCTCTTTCGACTTTTGAAGTTTCCACATGAGGGCAAGATCATTACTGTCGATCAGTTGTCTTTCTTTACCTCATCCTTCGAGAAAAACATATCGTACGTGGATCAAATTCCTAATCCCCTTGACAGTATAGGACCTGGTCTTTTCAATGACCCCGTTCTCATGGGTATTTTTCCCATTCCACCACCGAACACCATTCAAGTCAACATGATCTCTAGGTCGAATGATCCGTGGATCATCCCTTCTCCTGAACAGGTTGCCTCTTTTGGAGAATCGATGCCTCTGACCCCGGTTGAAATCAATTATTGTGAGATCATTGCCGCATCAGATCCTCCTCCTACTGATAATTCTCCTTTGAGCATGGCTCTTGATGTTTATTATTAATCCCCTTGGCTCGGCAATGCAGATTTGCCCGATCCTTTGAGAGAAGTTTTTCCATTTGATGAAGCTATCATGGTGTCTCTCAGAGATCTGCCGTGGAGCGATAGAAATCATCGTTCCTTGTTCATGCCCAACCCGGGGGAAATGTCTAATTTTCTCGAGCGTTTTGCATGTCAGGTTCCCTCTCTGCCTCTCCAAACGCCAATATTGACTCATGAAGTATTTTCGGAAGGAAATCTAAATAATATCACCCAAACGATGCCTATAGACATCTCCATTAAACTGGGGGTTGTCGAGAACATCCATGTGGGATTCACTTGTTCTCTCGATGAGATTCAAGTGTACACTAGCCCTTTCCGCGAATTCTGTGATGTTTTCATGTGGTCGTATGAAGAGATGCCTGGAATTGATCCCAGTATCATCATGCATGAAATTCCCACCTATCCTGGTGCGAAAGTTGTGTGCCAGCGTCTGTGTCCAGTGCCTCCTTAGAAAGCCGCTGCTATAAAAGCTGAAGTTGAGAAACTTCTTAAAGCGGGCTTCATATATCCGATCCCTCTGACAGAGTGGGTTTCCAATATTGTCCCTGTGGATAAGAAGTAGGGCACAATTCGAGTCTGTGTTGACTATCGAGATATCAATCGGGCTTGCCCTAAGGACACCTATCCCACCCCCTTTATAGATCAGATCATTGATGATTGTGCGGGGAGTGAGATATTTTCCCTTATGGATGGATTTTCAAGTTATAATCAAATCAATATCCTTCCATCTGATCAACATAAGACCGCTTTCATTTGTCCGTGGGGAACGTTCGCCTATAAGAAGCTCCCTTTCGGCTTAAAAAACACTGGGGCTACCTTCCAGTGTGCCATGTCTTACGCCTTTCACGACATACGTAATGTTGTTCAGCCGTACTTGGATGACCTTTCGGCTCATTAAGCTCTACGAGAAGACCATCCAGAACATCTCCACTAGATTTTTCTCCGCTGCAGACGTTACAACATCAGGCTTAATCCTCACAAGTGCGTCTTCTGCGTTGACTCTGGTCGGCTTTTAGGATTCATTGTCTTTAAGGAATGAATTTTCCTTGACCCTCTCAAGGTTGAGGCTATTGTTAATCTCCCCTCCCCATCCTCGCTGCATCAACTTCAGAGTCTTCAGGGGAAAGCGAATTTCTTATGTCGCTTTATCTCGAACTATGCAGAGGTAGCCAAAGGGTTTACGTAACTTCTAAAACAGGACGTCGCTTTCTATTGGGATGATATTGCTCAGCAAAATTCTAATAACCTTAAGACGTTTCTTGTCAATGCTCCATTAATCCGTCCTCCAAACTATCATTGCGACTTTACCCTCTATTTGGCTGCCGCATTCAGTATGATTGCCATGGTTCTGGTGCAGGATGATGATGACGGTAATGAACACGTGGTTTATTATCTGTCTCGGAGCCTCCTTGACACTAAAACGTGTTATGCCCACGTCGAGAAGTTGGTGCTGGTTGCGGTTCAGGTCGTTCAACGATTTCACCATTACATCCTGTTACGCACGATAACCGTGATTTCTGACTGCAACCCCATGACTTACATTTTATCTCGACAATTGTTGGGGGGCAAGTACTCAAAGTGCATTGTGATCCTCCAATAATTCAATTTTGAGTTCACTACTACCAAATCAAAGAAGTCACTGGTTTTTGCTGATCTCATTTGCTCCCTCCCTACCAAATCTGTTCCGTCTCAATCCGAGGATCATATCCCGGACGAAACTCTCTTCTTAATCAACACTCTCGATCCATGGTACGGTGATATCATCGTGTACCTCCAGAAATCTACCTTCCGGTCTGAGTTAACGAAGGATGCTCGACGCCATGTTCGACACCAGTCGCAACCATATCGCATCGTAGGAGATACCCTATATCGGGTTGGATTCGATGTTGTACTCCGCTGGTGTTTGACCTTAGAAGAGGCTAAGAAAGTTTTGAATGACCGTCACAGTGGCGCCTGTGGCGGTCACATGTCCGGTTATGCCACCACACAAAAGATTCTTCGTGCGGGCTATTTATGGCCATCTATCTTTAAAGACTGTATTGTTGTAGTATGGAAGTGTCATGAGTGCCAGATTTTCCAACGCAAGATGCGTGCGCCGCCCCTCCCATTACATATTGTCATTACCGTAGGCCCTTTTTCCAAATGGGGCATTGATTTTATGATGTGTAACCCTCATTCGGCCAGGGGGCATGCTTATATCATCGTTGCCGTGGATTATTTCACCAAGTGGGCCGAAGCGATGCCTACACTAGCTGTAGACGGTAAGACAACTGCACAATTCATTTTCAACCATGTGATCACGCGTTTCGGCGTTCCTCAAGCCATCGTCACCGATCATGGCTCTCATTTTCAGGACTATATGTTGGCAGAGCTGACATCTAGGTTGGGCTTGCGTCACGACAGCTCAACGCCATACTACCCTCAGGAAAATGGCCAGGTTGAAGTCGTGAACAAATTTATTGTCATGATGCTTCAACGAACAATTGGTATACACAAATCAAGTTGGCATCTCCAGTTGTTTTCAGCTCTTTGGGCCTACCGAACGTCAGTAAAGAGTGCGACTGGATTCACACCTTTCCAGTTGGTGTATGGTTTGGAAGCTACTCTTCCAGTTGAAAGTGAGATCCCTTCACTAAAATTGGCGGTGGAATTACTGCCCGATACTTCCTCGGAGGAAGAACGTCTCCTATATCTCAAAAGATTGGACGAAACTCACCGCTTGGCCGCTTTGGTTATCGAGGGACAAAAAAAGTGGGTTAAAGCTCATTTCGATCAAACGGTTTATTTGCGCTCTTTTATTGAAGGGGACCTCATCCTCTTGTATGATCAAGCCCATGACAAGCTTGGGGCAGGAAAATTCCAACCTATGTGGCATAGGCCCTATATCATTAAACGCGTATTGAAAAATGGGGCTTATGAGCTGATTGATTATGAAGGTCTTCCTTTGGCATAGCCTAGAAATGGGTTGTACCTGAAGAAATATTATGCTTGAATCATTCTTGCGTAGTATATGTACATAGGTGATTTTTTCATTTTTGTGCATGTGTGGTGTGGTGTGCTTTGTAAGCGTTTTTCTGCTTATTGGGTCTTCCTGATTGTGCAGATGTCTATTACTCCTTATGTCGGTTTCGTGGATGGTGCCTCCCGCATTACCAGGAACCTGTCTTCGACAGCCTAGGTAATTTACAATCCTTCTGGTGAGTTGGTTAATTTACAAGGTGTTTGTCTAGGGCCTGCTACAAATAATGTCGCAGAGTATAGTGCCATTTTGGAATTATTAAACGAGGCTGTCAACCTCGGTATTCGCGCATTTCTTGTATATCTAGACTCATAGCTTGTGGTTTTACAGCTCAATGGTCATTATTCAGTTAGAAACCCATGTATTTTAAGACTGTATCTACGTATTCGTTTACTGGAAAGAAATTTTGATTACATTACATATCATCATATACCAAGACGAATGAATACACTAACAAATGCAGTAGCCAACATGGTATTAGATAGACATTTACGCAATTTATAAAAAACATCATCATATGTAAATAAGATCCATGGAGAATATATATATATATATATATATATATATATATATATATATATGTATATGTCAAGTGTTTACAACGTGTGCATCATATAAAACCCAAGAAATATACATGTTTGTTTCAGTTACATCTGGAGACAACATGTCTCTCAAAAAATATGCATATAAAAAGCCTAGGAGACTAATTGGCATGGTGCTCATGGTAGCACGTCACTGCCCGCACCAACCGCCTCAGTAAATGGTGGAGTTGACTTGGCACCCCTACGGTGTGCCTCTGATAAGCTAAGGGGACATCAACTAGGCAAGCATAATCCGGAACCCCACGAGAAATCCCCTCTAGATTTTGTACAAGCGCATCCCCCTCACCCCACTGACCTTGAGGGTCATAAGCGAGAGGGGTCATCCTCGCCACTGGTGACATCCCGGCGAGCCTCTCTGGGCCAACATCTGCATACATATAGGATTAGCTGTTAGAACATGCATGTATACCAAAAAATCATAAAAATCATAATATTAAAAAGAGTCTTACCCAGCTCCTCATCCCGGTCCTCTCCTTCTGGGAGCAGAAGGTTTGGGTCTTCAGTGAAATCAGTGCCCGCATAGGGCCAGTCCTCTACGACGATCAACTGTCGTCGGAGCCATCCAAAGAACTCGGGCCGCCATGACATCTACTGGCCGCCCCCTACTCTGGGCATCAATGCTGCCCATTGAGCCATTCGTGGCTCTCTCAATGGTGGATCTGGGACTATAGCCCCCTGGCCCTGGAAGATAGGTAGTCGTTCCAGGAAGAATGATACCAAGATTGACTCGTATCCAAACTATTTTAGTTTGGTCTTTTTCAATTTGGTCAATTTCCATTTGATGTTCATAGTCACGGCTATGGCCCAGTCAAACACTGTTGGGTTCATGCATTCTGACGTAAGAAGGAACTGTGTCTTGGTAGCCTCGTGCTGTGCCTGCGACCCCATAGCCCGCGTAATAGTATGTAGCACTACTCTGAGTGCTAGATCAAGAATGGTCTAAATGTCTACCTTTTCGCTACCTAACCCTTTGCGTGCCCCTGCACACACTCTGTCCATGACCATTGTCATGTTTTCGCCTGAGGGCCTGGTGCCAATCAAAATAGGAACTGGACCTCTGTGTGACAGTCGAGTGATGAAGTACACGTCTGACACTTTGAGCTCAAGTACTTGATCTCGAAGTTTAAACTTCTCCTCGTCCTCATCCCAGATACTAATCAAATATTATAGTAGTTCGGGCTGAGCCCAGAGACATGGTGTCAGGAAGAATTTCTTCAAACCGCAATTCCAGAGAGCATTCATACACTGCTCATTACCCATTGCCAACTCATCTTCCTCATTGTGCTCTCTTTCCTTCCATTCAATTACCATTTTCGCTGGGTACCTGCATCAAATCAAACATAAGAGTGTTAGAAACCTCATCAAGTATTCAAAATTACTTTTCATTGGTTCATTTTTGAGATTTTTTGGCCGGAATTTGTGTTGCGCCGTTGGCACAGCTGTCTGGCTAACAGTCACGCCAATTGGCGCGGCCTCTATGTAAAATAGAGTGGATTGGTGCGGGTCCGTGCCTGGTACCCGCACCAACCGCTGAGCCCTAAATTTTGAAATTCCCCCCTAAAAGACCTCAAACCATGATTAAATATAATGAAATACAGCTTAAAAGATGGATAATGGAAGTGGCTCTTACTTGAAGAATACGGGATCCGGATTCGTCCACTGGATCGCTCACAATCGACGCCTCAAGATTGCAAAGGAAATGGCTCACTATTGCTCTGCAAAGAGGTTAGAAGGTGAAAAGTAAATATGTTTTTACTATTGGTAATATTTATAACTTTTCAAAATCAAAATTAGGTTTTGGGACTTGTTTTTGCTGATATTTTGTTATATTTTTGTCGAAAAATGGGTTTTACACTTGATTTTTGTGCAGCGACAGGTTTTCATGCTATTAGGACGCCGACATGAGTTGTGTTTTATACTTTTTTGGACTCGGTAAAAACACTAAAAATTCACTACTAGAGTCACGTTTCAGCTCTTTTCTGACTCTCTAAACTGAAAAGATCGTCAAGTTGCTTGTCATTTTGAGCTCGTTAAATTGGCCGCGAAACAACATCTACCCAGTATACGATTACCCCTTTTTTGGGCTGGGATAGATTATTTAAGAAAAAGGAATACCCTAACCTATCGTGACTAGGAGGTTCTCTCAGACATAGTTTTCTACCTTTTCGGATCTGTGGGAATATCTACGAAAAAGGACTACTGGAGTTTTCTTTTCCGCTGTCTTTTCAAACTCTATAAACATGAAAAGACGCCGAGTTCTTCCTTTGTCAAGCTCGTTAAAAACTGATGAAATCGGACTCTGTCGTAATGATGTTACTCGAGTTCCTCCTTCCTAGGGCTCGTTAAATGTACTAGGTTGGATTTGTCCGAAGGACAAACTTACATCGCAATCATATGCTATCCCCTTCAAGCTTATTTTAAAAAATAATTAGGGTACTCGCTAGAAATGATGGGGGAAAATGGAACCAGTATCGTAGTTGTGTCGACAGTATGTCGCTCTTGAACATGGCACTTGTCTGCATTCGTGTCGGGTTGGGGAAATATCACCTCGTTATCTGCATGCCTTCATGGGTTTGGGTAATATTTTTTGACCACTCATATGCTTTTTGCCACATCACCATGACCTAAGATCCCTTGATGTCAAATACTGCCAAATCCAATGTCGTGCCGCTGATATGTTCAATAGAAGTTGGCCTCTGCAGTTTTCAACCTCCCTCTGATTCTCTGTTGGTCTTGATTCACAAACATTATGTTCCTCTGTCTCGTGTTGATGATGTGGGAAACATTATGGCCCACCTTCAATTGAGGTCACTTCCTGTGGACTTCAGCTCATTATCCAGGAAGCTGATCTAGAGACTCCCTTCAGGTACCTTGGAGCCTGCATGCCTCAATGGCCAGTTCTTCGCATTCGACGCAAGGTTTTCATTATTGGCCTTCGATCAGATGATTCTGCAGGTGTTCGATGCCAGCTCACTGTTCACATTCCGTGGATTGTACCTCTTGTACCTTGAGAGCCATCGTCATTATTGGTGGTTTCTCTCGCGTCTGTTAACAACTTTCATTATTGGTTGGTAATTAGACGATGTTCTTGCATGTTTGACTTCAGCTCACATATTTGCATGCTTGAACTTGTACACTGTTTGGGTCGAGATGGAGCGCAAGATCCTGGATTTTGTCTGATAAACATCCAGGATGCGGGTTCTTTGTGGATTATTGTGATTTATTACATGACTCATTTGATTGGATGGCTGCGACCATACCTGCATCTACTTGTTAATCCTTATTTAGTGGATGGCTGCGTCCATACCTTGGATCCTGGTTTTTGTACACTCTATTATGGATGGCTCCACCCATACCACATATCATGTATCAGAGATATCAGTTGTATTTGTATTCGCAGGTTTTCCGACGGTAGTGTTTTCAGTTGGAAGCATTCTCATAAGGCATTTCACCCCTCCCTCTCTCTCGGACCTCATGCTTTAGGGGGCATCTGTTACACAACATTTTGTCACCATCCCTGCAATCCCTCATCTCGTACATTTGAAGACTATTTCCGTGACCTGTGAACAATAAAATGTCCTGAAAACACCTTAATGGCATCCTTCTGCATAAGGAAAAGAATTCTCCCGAAGAACAATTCCTTTGGAAAACTGTAAAAATCAATGTTTTGGTGTTGGCGCAGGTAGACAGTTCATCCCTCGCACCAATGTGGAAAAAGCACACTAGTGGGCACGCCAGATGGCGCTTTGTCCCTGTGTTATGCCTGCGCCAAGCCTTTTTAGGAATGTTTAAAAAAAAAAAATGGGAGAAGTTTGATTCTAACAACTTCAGAACGGATCATCAAAATGAGGTTAGGTTGTTTGCCTCTGGATCTCCCTGATTAGGAAGTGGTTTTCCAACTCTATGGAACCTTCCTAAAGGAGAGGGCTCTATCCCGTGATTATAGGGATCCAAACCTCCCTTCCTCCCTCTATAAAAGCTTGCCCTCTCCATTTACAAGCTAGCTGAACGCATGGAAGCTGAACATTTGGGAAGGAAATTATAGCTGAGTGAATATTGAGAGAAGAGCCAAGGAGAACCCCACAAGAGAGAGAGAGCCTTGTCCAAATTCCTGACAAGCTTTGTGAGACACGCTCCACTGGAAGCCCTGCCAAATGAAGAATGCAACGTCGGAACTCGGTTGTAATCTTTCTTTCACATTTTAATATATGCTCAACTATGTTATCGGTTCCACTATTGTGTTGTTTATGTGTGTATTGAAATTTAGTTCAATCCTTTCCGACTGATTGATAGTTACATGTTTGAATTATTACGTTGTATGCCGCTGTTTCTTCTCTGCATGTGTACAGGTGTCCGGGCGCGATGAGCGAAAGGATAGTGATTTGTCAAGCTAGGGATGGGAAGCAGCGCTTCTCCTTCGACGACAACAACGTAGGACTTGACATAGGCTATCTATCGTAGCTTTGTCTTTTGTAACTAGGAATCGGTATCATAGCGTGTTTCGATTGTTGCTAGACGCACTCTAGGGCTAGTGGGATCGCCTCTGTCCGCAAAGGGGATTTACCACCTCAACACCCCCATATTGTTATTATTGTGCGCCATAGAAGCCCAATAATTTTATTGTTGTGCCCCATAGAAGCCCAATATTTTTATTGTTGTGCCCTTACATTATTATTGTTATGTAGGCTTTGATTATATTGTGACCCTTTAGACTCCTATATACCAAGGAGGTCTTATCATTTGTATCATCCAGGTATTGCTTATTTATGTAATGTAAAGGAGGTTTCCCCCTCGAGGAAGATAATGTTTAAGTCGTTGATCTATCTTTTGTTTTGTTTTGTGAGCTGGTTGCATAACAGGATCATTGTGGACTAGTGTTCCAATTATTCTAAGCTAAGATTATCATCCTCATTATTCTAAGGTTATCATACCTTAGTGATATGTGTCTACTCATACATTTGCAAATGCTTAAAACTTAGATGTAATTAATTCCATAAAATCCTCAAAAGTACGAGATATTTGTTTATTGATGGTTTTTTTTAAAGTCTAAAATTAAAATGAGCTTAACTTATGATTATTATACTGAATTGTTTTTTTGCGGTTACCGATGGTTATTCTAGTTAATGATTGAGCTAGTATCCCTTTGGATAATTTGGAGAAGATAGGGGCCCTAAAAGGTTTTCCTTATAATTGAAGGCTCTTATATTTAAGGGAAACTGGTTATCATAAATATTTTTCAAAGTAAATGTTTGCACTTCCATGGATTTATTGGAAAATACCAAGTTTGTTTACATGTTCTTTTAATGATGAGGTACATCCTCCCATGAGATCAAGCACAAGTAAGCAAACACAATGTGAAGATTCCTTAAAATATCATTTTTATATTTGAAAAGGATGGAAACAAAGTATAGAGGTCGCTATGGTTTTCGTAAGAAAGTTGTGAATAATAATTAAGTTAGGGAACTTAGTAAAGTTATATGTGTATTAAGGGTAGGCCAAGTTAAAAGGAAATAGTTGAATTTGACAAATTCCTTCACCCCAAGGTGTTTTTGGAGTAGTCTACCAACCAATTTCATTGTGTCGGTCATTAGTATTGTCCTAATTTTGATAACATGTATTTTGTTATTTAAGTTTGTAGGGTCCAAATTATGGCTCTCATTAACCAAATTATAATTTGTAAATATCTATATAACCTCAAATTTTTCCTCTTAATGATTTCATTGTCTTTACAAGTTTTTAAAATTCATTGGTATAAGATTGTCTCATACATCTATTTGATGTTTTCTTAGGATGTGACCTTAAATTAGATTATTATTATTATTATACTACCAACATATATCCATTTTAACTCTCGTTCTACCAAGTGCGAAGAGGGATCAAATCTCTTGAGATGCAAACCTCATTTTGAATGCAAAATTTGAGAAAAGGGTTGCACCTCGAGAGACTTGATTCCTCTTGGGCTTAGGAGATCTAGAGTTAAGATGGATCTATGTTAGTTCTTAATAACATTTTATAATTATATAAATTTCACATCTCTATACATACAATTATTCTTATTTTTAATTTTATTAAAACATATATATATATATATATATATATATATATATATATATATATATATATATATATATATATATATATAATTTATGTATATATTATATAATTATATATTATATATGCATAAATTACCTTTATATATATATATATATATATATGAAGATAATATGCATAAAATTATATAATATATGCATAAATTATATATAAAGGTAATTTATGCATATACTATATAATTTTATGCATATTACCCTAATATATATATATATATATATATATATATATATATAAAGGTAAAACGTATAAAATTTATGATAGAGAGAGAAGTTATTCACTATCAATTCAATGTTCTATGGACTAAAATTACAATATAGCAAATTGAGTCTAATTAATTTATTAATTTTATTACTTTTCACTCTCTTTTTTTTTTTAATGCGCTAAAATTATGTTTTATTAATATTATTTCTTGATTTAATTCTTTATTTTATGGACACCTCCACATTTATCTCATATTAAGTCGACATTTAAATGTTTACACTCATTCACAACCACAACAACAACTCCCCTATATTGAGCCAACATGTAAATGTTTACACTCATTTACAAACACTACAACATCTCCCTCGTACTCGGTTTGTTATCTAATTAGATCACAAAACAGAAGAAAATATATATTGACGACTTGAAAATAAGCCTCTTTGAGGGGGAAACCTCCTTTTACATCACATATATGAATAATTATTGGATGATACAAATGACAATACCTCTTTGGTATATAAAGGATTCTAAAGGGTCACAATATAATGAGGGCCTACATAGAAATAATAATGTAAGGGCACAACAATAACAATAGTAAGCTTTTATTTTGACAGCTCTGCGCCTGCTCTGATGGCCTGCGCAGCCACTGCATGAGCGCTGCCCACGGCCTTCGTGCTGCAGCTTCGGCCCTCACGGCCTTTGGAGCGCTCGATCCAGCCAAGACCAGATTGGATCTGTCCTCCAGGCACCCGATCCCGCCTCTGGCCTCTCCAGAGCTACGCCTTCTGATCTGTGGCTCGACTTTTGTTGGATCTGCTGCCCAGATCCTTAGCTGCGCCTTGGTTCTGTCTCTGCTCGATCTCGGAAATGCCTTTCTTGTCTGGAGCAGGAAAAGCGAGTTCCTGATCTGGACTATGGAGACCCAAGGCTCGCCTCTCGGGCCCTCTCAGTCTTCTCCTCCGGATGAAACTGCCGCCTTCTCTTCCTTGATTGCATCGTTGCCTAAGAAGAAGAAACCTGATGCATCAAAGTTCGTTAAGAAGCTCGATGATGTACCAGAGGTAAACCTACCTCCTGAGGGACCGATCCAGGTTTCCTTGTCTCTAGCAGACCGTGCCCTGGTGGGTCAATTCACGGGTCTCTGGCCCTCTCCTAAATCAACCGAAAACTGGGTCGTCAGGAATTGGATTCCACTGATCAAGAATAAAGTCACTTCGTACTTTCTTGGAAGAGGCTACTTTCTGTTCGAATTCAACACCAAGGAGGATAAAGACCTGATCTTCAGGAACGGACCCTATTTCATAGGACCTCAGGGTCTCTACCTCAACAAATGGACCCCAGACTTTGATCCGGCTGTAGACGTACCATCGGCTGTCTCCGTTTGGGTTAGGCTCCCCAACCTTCCGGTACACTGTTGGAACTGGGACTCCCTCAAACATATTGGCAACTCATTGGGCAAATTCATAGACAGAGCCAACAACAACGATCAATATGATTGCGCCCGGATCTGTGTCGAGGTAGATCTTGAGGTGGGTCTTCCGGAGGCCATCAAACTAAAGGTTGGAAGATGGACGCATGTTCAAGTCCTGGACTATGAACAGCTCCCTTTCAAATGTCACAAATGTCACATATACGGTCACTTTGCTAGAGGATGCCCGAATAAAAGCGATCCAGAAAAAGGAAAGGAGGAAGGATGGAACCAAGTTAAAAGGCCAAAGACAAATCAAAAGAAATTCGGGGCACAAGGATCTCAACCTGCCGCTGCCCAAAATGTATCCTCGTCAAGAAGTCAAGAAAATAGGTATGAGATCCTAAGCTCAGCGGAAGAAGCCCCCAGGGAAGAGGAGAGGCCCGTCAAACCAGCAGAAAAATCGACCTCAGCAGGAACAAGACCCGAAGAGAGCATCATGGCAAGGGACAAAGAAAAGCAAACAGAAGCCTCTGAGGAGGAACATGACTCAGAAGAGTCTGAGGAAGAAGGAGAAATCGGAGACACGCAGACTTCGGTCAGAAGATCTGCAAGGGGCCGGAAATCTGCAAGAGAAAAGAGAGATCAGGAAACCTACAAAGACAAACTCCAGGGTAGCCAGCCCACGTTGGAAAAACTCCTCAGAAAGAATACGAAAACGGTTAAAAATAAAGTTCATGGCTCCAGGGGAGTCTCCCATCAAAGAAATAAATGATGAAGACCATCTCCTGGAACTACAGAGGAATGGGGAGTAAAGTAAAAGAAGAAGCAATAAGAAGCCTAATAAGAAGAGAAACTCCGGACATTCTTCTGATCCAGGAGACTAAAATGGAGGACAAGGAGTTCCTCCAAATCAGCAAAAAGTTTTGGAAGGGAAGCAGCGGACTAGCAGTATCATCAAGGGGAGCCTCTGGAGGTTTGGGCTCTCTCTGGAACCCCCTCAAGTTCAGACTGGTCTCAGAGGTGCACAACAGCCATTGGCTATTCTTGAAGCTACATTCAGTAGAAACAAGGGAGGCTATCTGCCTGTTCAATGTCTATGCTCCTAATAATATAGGGGAGAAAAGGGAGTGCTGGGACTCCATTAGACAACTGGCGGAGACTGAGAACCTGGGAAACCTCATTATTGCAGGTGACCTAAACATAACCCTATGCTCGGTGGAAAAGCGAGGAGGTACAATCGTAAGGGACCCAGCAAGGGAGTGGGTGGAAGACCTCATGCAGGACTGGGACCTGCTCGATATCCCTCCAGATAACGGTAAGTACACCTGGACCAATAAAAGAATAGGCCCTGGTCATATTGCTGCTAGACTTGATAGATGTTTGGTGCAGAGTTCTTTTCTTTTGCTTGGATTAGAATCCAGGTTACACATCCTTCCTTGCAGTGTCTCAGATCATAAACCCATTATGTTAGAGATGTCAGGACCCAAGGATCTGGGTCCCATCCCTTTCAGGTTCAACGCTCTTTGGGTTAAGGAGCCCGAGTTTATTAACTTGGTTCAAGATAGCTGGAAAATGCCAGTGAAGGGTTCTCCCTTCTTCATCTGGGAAGAAAAGCTTAGAAGGTTAAAAGCTGCCCTCAAAACATGGGCCAAAGCTCTCCCCACCCCTGCTCAAGAGAGAAAGCAGGCCCAAGACAATCTTATTCAGCATCAAGCCCAAAGTGAGGATGTAGAAATTACCGCTGAAGTTTTAGACAAGGAGGAGGTGCTTCAACAAATCTACCACAAAGCCTGCCTCTCCGAGGAAGAGCATCGGAGACAAAAATCCAGGAGTTTATGGCTCAAAGCGGGTGATAGAAATTCTTCCTTCTTCCATAAACAAGCTCAAGCAAGGAAAAGTTTTAATTCTATAGCAGAAATTAAAGATGGCAATTTGATCCACAAAGACAATGAGAGCATAAAGAAGACAACCTTCAACCACTTCCAAAATCTGTACAAAGAAGAGGGAGAGTCTGATCCAAATTCCAAATTTTTGGAGGCGATACCTTCAAGGATCTCCCCCTCTATTAATCAGCAGCTCGAAGCAAAGATCTCCATCCAAGAAATAAAAGAGGCCCTGGACAGCATGGAGCCTGACAAAGCCCCAGGCCCGGATGGCTTCACGGCCAGATTCCTTCAAACTTGCTGGCAGATTGTGGAGAAAGATCTCTTCAAGATGATCCTGAAATCACAAAATTTCCAAAAAATTGGGGGCAGCACTAACTCTGCCTTCCTTGCCCTTATTCCCAAGGAAAAGGGTGCAAAATAATTCAATCGGTTTCGTCCAATCTCACTCTGCAAAATTGGATACAAACTAATCACAAAGGTAATAGCAAACAGGCTAGCAGACATCCTTCCAATGATCATACCTGAGAATCAAGGAGGATTTGTTCAGGGGAGACAGATTGTCGATAACTACATCCTGGTGCAAGAGGCGATCCATTCGAGTCAACTTCGCAAAGAAAAGGGTATGGTAATTAAATTAGACCTGGCAAATGCCTTCGATCGTGTCAGGCATAGTTTCCTTTGGGAAGTTTTGGAAAAGTTTGGCTTTGGACTAGGCTTTGTAAATTGGATTCGAGCTAGTATTGCCGACCCATGGATAGCCCCCTTGGTGAATGGGAGAGCAGCTGGCTTTTTCAAAGCATCAAGAGGGCTCAGGCAAGGCTGCCCCCTCTCACCGCTGCTTTTTGTTCTTCAAGTCTCTGCCCTAAGCTTCTTCCTTGATCAGAAATTGGAAGATCAGGAGATTTTTGGGCTTAATATAGCCAGAGGTGTGAAAAATGTAAACCATACACTTTTCGCAGATGATACCCTTCTGTTGGGGGCTGCCACAGCTCGATCTGCCATAAGGTTTAAGGAAGTTCTCGATGATTTCAGTAATGCTACAGGAAGCAGCCTAAACAAAGGCAAATGTAAAGCCTACTGCTGGAACATTTCTGCTCACACTCTCTCTGCCATATCCAGAATTCTGGACTTTGCTGCCACCCTCAGCTGGTCCTCCTTTATTTACTTGGGTCTTCCCATCTTTCGCAACCTGGTTTATAGCAGAGATTGGGCCCCTCTTTTGGACAAATTCAAGACAAAATTTCAAGCCTGGGGCTTTTCTTGGTTAAACCTTGTAGGCAAACTTGTTCTAATCAAATCAGTATTAAGCAGTCTCCCCATATTCCAATTTTCTGTGCTCCTAGCACCCTCTGGCATCATAAAGAAAATGGAAGCCTACATCCGCAAGTAAACTAAATGACAGAAAAATTCCGCTCATCAGCTGGGAGAAAATCTGTATGCCTTTGATGGAAGGAGGATTGAACATCAAAGATCTCTGTTCTCAAAATATTGCCATGGGGCCCAAGCTCTACTGGTGAATCATCGCTCCACACCCAGGCTGGGCGCAAAGAGCCCTCTGGAAAAAATATCTCATGGGAAACAGAAAAAGATTTCTGGATAACCCTCTGTCCACAACAGGAACGCACTTGGTTAAGCGTTGCCACAAAGCAGTGGCTCTCATCAAAGACAATTCGTTCTGGATACTGGGCAATGGTAAAAACGTCAAGATCTGGGATGATAGTATAATGATGCATCCACCATTAGCATTGATTCCCTCATTGCAAGCGCTGAGACAGTGGATGGATCGCGCTGGGTTTATTACATTGTGGGACATCTCACAATTCTCTGACAGATTCTGGCAGTGCTGGCGCCTACCTCCCGTGCCTCCAGAGCTTGCGCAGGCCAGAAATCATCTATTAACACTGCTACATGGTAAATCGCCCCTACGTTCAGGCAAACTCGATGCACGGGGCTGGGGATCCGGTCCAGGTTTTTACACAGTAGCGCAGGGGTATAAATGTTTACAAGAGCGGCCCTATGTCGCCCCCAATCCAACTGTGTGGAAGGCGCTGTGGCAGCATAAATCTTTGCCAAAGGTCGACTTCTTTTGCTGGCTGCTTTGCCATAAAGCGATCTTAACAGAAGATAAGCTTAAGAAAAAAGGCTTTCAAGGCCCATCCAGATGCCACTTATGCTGCGAAACGGAAGAGAGTGCCCAGCACATCATTCTGGAATGTAAATTCTCTAGAGCAATTTGGCAGATCCTTTTGAATTATTGGAAAACAGAGTTTAATCTTCCTATCTCTATCTCAGACTTATTTGCTAATTGGCACAGCTGCTATCCAGGGACTCTTCCAAAAAACGATAGATTTAAAACAGCATGGTTTTCCTTGCCAAAATTCATATGCTGGCAAATTTGGCTAGAGAGAAACAGAAGAGTTTTTAGAGATGAAAAACTAAATCCTCAGCTCATCATCACCAAAGTAAAAAACCTCTGGAAAGAAAACTTGGGTGAACAGTTAACGGAAGCCAACTTAAATCAAAAGGACCTAGAATGGGGTGCCTCAATGGGTCTTCATTTCTCTGATGAAACAAGGCAGAAAAAGAACATAAAAGAGTGGCAATTCAGAGGATACAAGCAAGAACTTTCAGACTTGCTCACCAGTCAAGACAGACACTGCTTATTCTTCGATGGGGCTGCAAAAGGCAATCCCGGTCTCGCTGGGGCAGGAGGAATTATAAAGAACAAGGAGGGCAGAACAGTGATCAAGTATGCTTGGGGCCTCGGGCATGCAACCAACATCCAAGCTGAATCCTTGGCACTTCTGCAGGGGCTCAAGCAAGCAAAGGCCACCGGTATTTCAGATTTAAGTGTCATAGGAGATTCTCAGTCTATCATCAAAGTACTAGTGGAGAACTCCTTTCCTACAGATCTTCGACTGGCCAGAGTGATCTTAAGAATTCGAAACATGTTGAAAGCTTTTCGAACTGCAAGCTTTCTCCATGTTTTGAGAGAAAACAATAAAGAGGCAGATTCGGAAGCCAACAAGGCGGTGTTGCTTTCAGAAGGCTCCCTTTCGATAGACGAAATTGAGGAGTGGGACTCCATCCCATAAAGCTGCAATGTTTTTTCGTCTTATTTTACAACAGTTTGTGTGTTTATATAAGCTAGGAAAAATAACAAATATAGAATATCTAGCCATGTGTAAAAACGGTGGATTCCCAAAACTTGGGACCTATGACCAGACAAAGGCAGAAATACTAAGGGCTAGGCCCGACATATTGTAATCTTGGATGGCATTTGGCCACGCTCTAATATAAATTCATAACCGTTCTTGTAAAAAAAAAAAAAACAATAGTAAGCTTTTATCGGGAACAACTATAACAATAGTAAGCTTTTATGGGCACAACAATAACAATACGGGGTCTACAATAGTATTATAGAGACCTAACATGCCCCTATCCTTAAAAAAAGTGTTGTCCTCGATGCTTGAGTAGTTATGGAAGCTCTGTATAAAATAATCATCCTCCCACGTGGAATCTTCAGTAGTTAAGTTCTTCCACTTAATGATATACTCTAAAATTGATTGATTTTGTAGTTGTTGGGTTCTTGTTTATGTGATTTCTTTAGGCTCTAATATGATTTTTCCTTCCTTGTCAAATTTTGGAAATATTGTTTTAGTTGGAAGCTTGTCACATATAACCTTATTTAAACATGAAACATGGAAAATTGGATGTACTCGGGAAGATGCAAACAAATCTAATTTGTATGCCACAATACCAATATTTTGCAATACCTTGTAAGGACTATAACACTTGGGTGATAATTTATTAGCCTTCTTATCTTGCTTGAGGGACATTTGATTGTATGGTTGTAGTCGTAAAAATACCCAATCGCCTACATCAAACATCCTTTCATTGCGATGTTGATCTGCCTATTGTTTCAATTGATTATGTGCTAGAGTCAAGTTATCCTTTAAGACTTGGAGAACTTATTGTTGATGCTCAATGTGATCTTCCATTGCTTGAACCTTAGAATTTTTTTAAGAAGATGTGATGGACAGTGGGTGATATCCATAAAGTGCCACAAATCGGGTCGTTCTTTTGCGGTATGAAAGGAAGTATTATACCACCATTATGCGAGAGGTAACCACTTAACCCATTGTGTTTGCTTATCAGATACAAATCAATGGAGATATCTTTCCAAAAAAATGTTCACTATTTCAATTTTCCCATCAGATTGGGGATGATAAGATGAAATATGAGCTAATTGAGTACCAAGACAAAAAAATAATATTGTCCAAAAAATTCTAGTGAAAATGGGATCTTTGTCACTTACAGTAATATTTGGTTTCCATGTAGTTTTTGAACTGTTTCCATAAATGTATTGGCGTTTGTACTGGCTTTGAAAGATGAGATAGTGTGCATACTTGATAAGTCTATCAACTACCACCATGATGACACTCTTTCCTTCAGCCTTGGGTAAACCTGTGATAAAATCTATTGGGAGCTCCTCCCAATGCTAACTTGGCATGAATAAAGGTTGTAACAAACCCAAGGTTTTAATTATCTCAACTTTGTTTTGTTGGCAAACAAAACATTCTTCCACAAACTTATGAATATCAGATTTAAGGCCATCCCAAAAAAATTCCTTCTTGTCCCTATGGTAACTTTTTAAAAATCCTGACTTCCCTCCTAAAGGAGAGCTGTGAAATTCCAAAAGGATATTTTGTTTGAATTAGGGGTTCTTACATAAATATAAGCGATATTTGTAACATAATGAATCATTTTTTTAGATAAATGTATTAGATATACCGAGATCTTGCGACAACTTTTTATTGAGTGTCCACACCTCTTCGTCATTCTTCCATTCATCCCTTGCTTCAATTATCCAATCAGGTTGAATAATAGAAACAATAGAGAAATGCTTCCACATCCTCATCCCTTCTTGAGAGTGCATTTACAACAACATTTATCTTCCCTTTTTTGTAGATGATTTCAAAGTCATAACCCAACATCTTTGTGACCCATTTTTGTTCTTCTTTTGAAGACAATATTTGTTCCAAAAAATATTTAAGACGATCATGATTTGTTTTTACCTTGAAGTGTCTACCTAGGTGTTAGACAACATTTTGTCACCGTCCCTGCAATCCCTCTTCCCGTACATTGGAGGACTATTTCCGTGACCTGTGAACAGTAAAATGACCTGAAACCACCTTCATGGCATCCTCTTGCATAAGGACGAACATTCCCCTGAAGAACATTTCCTATGAAAAACCCTAAAAATAGATGTTTTAGCCTTGCCGCGACTAGCCAGTTCATCCCTCACGCCAATGGTGGAAATCCACACTAGAGGGCGCGCCAACTGGCACTCTGTCGTTGTGTTTCACTCGTGCCAAGATTATTAAGGGATGTTTTTTAAAAATAAATGGCGAAAGTTTGATTCTAACAAACTCCTGAATGAATCATCAAAAGGAGTTGAGTGGTTTGGCTCCAGATCTCCATGTATAGGAAGTGGTTTTCCACCTATCATGGAACCTTCCTAAGAGATAGGGCCTATCCCATGATTATAGGGATCCCAACTTCCTTTCCTCCATCTATAAAAGCTTGCCCTCTCCATGAGAAAAATAGCTGAACTTGTAGGAAGGAAACTATAGCCGGGCAACTATTGAGAGCCAAGCCAAAGAGAATCCCGTAAGAGAGAGAGCTTCATCCAGATTCCCGACAGGCTTTGTTGAGATACGCTTCGCTGTAAGCCTCGCCGAAGGAAGATCATGACGTTAGAGAATTTGGTTGTAATCTCCATTTTGTCATTTATAATATAAGAGACTCTGGTTTTGGTTCCATTCATGTGTTCATTTATTTACGTAATGTAATGAATTATATCCTCTTTGACTGATATATAGTTACATGCTTTAGATTTTACATTGTATGTCGTCATTTCCTTGCATGTGTACAGGTGTTCGGACGTGTCGAATGGAAGGATTGTGATCTGTCAAGTGAGGGACGGGAAACATCATCTTTTATTCAACGACAACTGCATGGGATTTGAGGTAGGTTACTTATCGCGATCTTTGTCTTTTTTTAACTAGGAACCAACCTCATTGTGTGACTAGATTGTTGCTAGACCCGATCTGGGCTAGTGGGATCGCCTCTGTCCGCAAAGGGGAATTACCTCTTCAACAAATTGGCTACTCCACTGGGGAGTTAGTTGGAGTTAGTCTTTCCTCTTTTGGTTGTTTTTGGCTTTTGATTGATTTATTTGCTCTTCTGGTTCATCTCCTTTGGTGTCAAACCCCTGTTCAGCCCCTAGAAGACCTGATCCAGTGTCTTTTTGTCCTTTTTCATATTTTTCCCATAGTAAAATCGATTAGCGCGGTTTAGCCCTTGACAGTCATGCCAACTGGCGCTTGTTGCTAGTTAGGCCCCCGCGCCAACGCTTTTTTGGCGCAGATTACAGCCAAACAGGTACGCCAACTCTGTTTGGTGTTAGGGTTTGCTTGCTTTTGGGCTCTCTGAGCTTGATTTTTGGTCCTGGTTTCATTTTTCTGATTGATTTAGTGCCTTGAAGTCATTGTTGACTGTGTTTGGCCCTTGTCCTCCAGTTGTTTTCCCTTTTACTATCATTTTTGCATTCTAGCCCTAGGGTTTCTAGGTGCTACAGTGTGCTGAGCCTCTCGTGAGAGTTTTTGGTCCTTGCTTTCCTGATCAACTTCGTTTTCGCTTCTTTGCGTTTATTTTGCTGGATTCCATTGTATCATTGTGTTATTTGAGTGATTGTTCTCTCTTTCATTCAAGTTTCGCTTTGTCTCATTCCAAGCCTAGATTACACAGTTTGTGTGAGTCTTTTTCGAGATTCTTTTTTGATTTGAGGGATTTCATCATCAGTTTGGGTCTTGATTGCGTGCGTTTGTATTGAGTGAACTTGTTTGTTTCATCTCTCTCGCTGTCATTTCTCGAATTGGTTTCTTCATTAGTTTTTTCATTCATTTAGTGCATTTGCTCTAAAATATTGAAAAATACAAAAAAAAAATAAAAAAATTCTTTGCATTTTGATTAGCCTAGTGAAAATTGAAAGCTCTTTCGCATTACTAGTGTTATATAATTCTAAGAGAGAAGTTTTCTAGTTTCATTAGCTTGCATTGGAAACAATAGTGGATGTTTTTGTGCCTTTTGTTTTGTTGTCATTTGAAAAGCTCTCAACTCTCCCGTAGATAGATCTTCATTGAATAGAATGATGTTTTGTGGCATGTAATTTGCATTTAGAGTTTTTATTGAGATCCAACATTCGATAGGGTCTGAAAATTGAAACGTAAATTGAAGATTAACTTTAAAATTTACTGAATTAACCTAAGGCAACATTGAAACATTAACGGAATATCTAGAGGTCTAGGCTAGTGACGTGTTCCGGCATCATTAAACCTAGTATCTGTCATTCGCCATCTAGCTTTAGACAACGCTAGTATGGAATTGTGTTCCCCGTACCGTTGCGTATATAAAGGGAGACCCCATTAGGTTGCAATCCTTTATCCGTAGGAAGCTGAGTCTGCCTCCTTTTACCCGTGATACACCGGACACAACATTCAGGGAGATTACCTACATGTACGTCAAGTCCTTGGTTTATTTATTTTTCATTTTTACCAAGGTGTATATGGCAGTTCATGGATATCTGGTACACCCATTTTCCTAGATTACCATAGCAGTCATTTCGATCTTTACTGACTCATTAAATTTGAAAATATTATCAAGCGCTTGTCCTTTCACGCTTGTTTCCAAATTGAAAGTGATAGAGTCATCTTTTACTCGTTTCTAGACTCTTAAAACATGAAACAGTAAAATTTCCAGTTTCAATGTGGTAAAATTAATCACCTACGATCACATGCCCATTTAGAGATTGATTTTTCGACCTGTTGTTGTTTGCTTTGGCTTTTCTCATGTGTCTTTGTTTTGATCTCTTCCTCTTTTCGTTATATTCACAGTGGCAGAACCCTCAGTTTCATCTACTGGTAGTCCTTACACAGACGATTCATCAGAGGTCTCCCAGTCCTCTGCTGAGTATCAACAGCGTATTGTATCCGAGTTTCCCGACGGGGGACCGGTTGTATCTGAACTTCCCTTTGGAGGACCAGTTGACTTCAATTGGCCCTTGTCCAATGCTTGGTTTGGATTTGGAGTAGGGGAACACTTCCCTCCTCTTACATTGGGATCGCCTTTCTTGGCTACTATTATACCTCCTAGTCCTCATCGTCGTTTAGAAGATCTTATGGCAGGGTCAGATATGGACTCACGCAGTCCTTCTCCTAGTGAGGGAATTCCTACTTCTGGTGAAGATTACTAGCTTTTTCTCGAAGACATCCCCGAACCTTCTGTGATTTCTTCACCTGGTCCTGTGCTCCCGGCTGGATATAGATCTTTAAGTCAGGTCATGGCCGCTGTTGCCTCTATGGGAATATCGACTCCTTCCATGAGGCCGACTATTCCCTCATTAGGGATGTTGCCATCGACACCTATCACGGCATCTCCTTTCGTCACATCGGTACCTGTTAGACCTACTGTCTGCGTGGCTGTGTCTATGCCTGCTGTCACTACTCAGTCAGCTAGGACCTCATCAGTTCCTGAAGACGTTTATATAGCTTCTGTTCTTCCTGAGAATATTTCTCCTGAGGAGTATCGGTTGTCTTTATAGCCGTCGAACTCCGAGGTTGGTCAGTCCTCTCAAGATCTCAACCGTCCTTACTTTTCCCATTATGGACCGGATGGTGCCCCGATTTATGTATTTCCATATCAATATGATGAGCAGGGAAACCCCCTTTGTTTTCCTGCTCCTGAGGCTTATCAGTATATTAACGGTTTTCTATCTGCCCAGGCTGGGAAACCTTATAATCAACAAGGAAAACCCTTCCAGGGACAACCTTCGGCCCAACCTGGTTATCTATACGACCCTCAAGGACAACCCTTACAGGGACAACCTTCGGGCCAGCAGGGATTGTTGTACGGTCCACAAGGGAAATCTTACAACCCTCAAGGTCAACCTTTGCAGCCTCACCCTGTGGTCCAACCGGGGCAACCTCAAGGACCCACAGGGAAACCGGGGTATCAACCTGGACCATTGTACGGTCCTGGGGGGAAAACCCATCCTTCTCAACCATTGGTGCAGCCTCAGCAACCTCATTTTCCAATTGGTCAAAATGTTGCACAACCAGGGCCATCTTATGGTCCTGTCACAGGTCAACCTGGTTATCAGGCACAACCTGGCTCTCTCCTGCCATCAGGCCAACCTGCTCAGCCAGGTCAGCCTGGTGTTCTTCATCAACTGGGTCAACTTGTTTAACCAGGACAACCTGTTCAGCCAGGCCAACCTGTTCAACCAGGGCAACCTGCACAGCCAGGTCAACCTGTTCAACCAGGACAACCTGCACAACCTATTAACCCTGCTCAGCATTCGATCTATTATATGCCACAGTCGAACCCGCATGTGCGCCCAACTTATCAGACTCAACAGGGTCCCACTTACCAGCAGCCCGTTCAACCCCAAGGCGACTATTACCTTCAAGGTCAGTATCGACCGGTTTACAACCTGCCCCAATGTTCTGGTCATTACCTTCAACAGCCAGGCTACACTTATACTCCACAGTCAAATCCGTACCCTGCTCAAACGGGACCCACATATAATCAGAGTTAGTACCCTGGTTATCAACCCTCGTATCCTGGTTTTCAACAACCATATCAACCCAATTATACGGCTTATACTCCCTATGGTCAGAATCCTCCAGGACAGAAACAATGGGGGTAGAATTATGCTCAACCAGGTTGGAGTACAGGTACAGGTCCTTATTGGGGACCTGGCATGCCTTTTAATCCTCAATTACCTTTTCTCGCCACGTTGGAATTACTAGATGTATCCAAGTTGACCAATGATCCGATTCTTCATAATCCATATTGGCCTCCAGTCCCGACGAAGGTCCCTGGTGACTGTCCCAAATTTGAAGGCAAATCTGGAGAAGACCCCCAAGCACATGTCATGACCTGCCATTTGTGGTGTTATTCGAACTCTTGGATAGATGACTCGATCCGTCTACATCTTTTCCAGTGCACTCTCACCGATGCTGCTGCTAAATGGTACATAGAACTACCCCATGGTATTTTTCAAGACTTTAATACTCCTGTTATGGCATTCCTGACGCATTTCCAGTTACCGGTTCGTTATGAAGCCAGGACGCATCTCCTGAAATCTCTGAAATAGGACAAAGCCACTCATATTTCAGACCATATTCATGAGTGGAGACGTCGTCGTCGTCTGATCAAGTTTGACATTCCTGATCAGCTTCTAAGTCACTGGTTCACTACCTCCTTTGTCAACAAGATTGCATAGGACATTGCTATGGGGGCATGTGTAACCGAGGAGGAAGCCATCGCTCGTGCCTAGTACCTCGATTTAGTGTACTCTCATTCCGGCACATTATATGATATCTTGACTGATGCCCTGTGGCCTGGGACCTATAAAGCACCAACTACCCCATATATTGATAGTGTTATTGGTTTCGTTTCTCAGACTTCTCGTAAGTCTTCTAATGGGAAGAAGAAATCGAATTCTTCCAACAATCTTGCTCCTCCAGCTACTCTAGATTTTGGTAAGAGCATAGAGGTCAATGCCGTTCAGGCCAATTCTGCGGACAAGACTTCCAAGGGGAAGAAGAAGGGAAAATTTAAGGCCCAATCCGATGCCCTAAAACCAGAATCCTCCAAACCACGTGCTAATGATGGTTTGCAACGAAAACCGAAGTACCCTTGCCTGATCTATGACGAAGACCACTACACCAAAGATTGTCCTCGAAGATTCGAGGTTAGTCAACTTCTTAAAGGCTCTAAGGGAACTCCGACAGTTCTTAAAGAACCTTTTCCATCTCAGCAGACCCAAATGGTCGAGTAGCCCTCACCATCTGCATCGTTTGGGTCTCAGGTTTTCATGATGAATGGTGCTACACCTGTTTCTATTACCACTCGATCGAAGGATTATGCTGGATCACGCTACGTAGCTGGGAAGGAAGTGGTTGATGGCCCACCTCCCCCACCTGCCTCTGGTCCTTTATAAATTGAGAAGCCTAGTGCTGAACCCGTTATACGTCCACCTTCCAAAGGTGTTCTCCAAAAGTCTTCCTATAATCCAAACGCTCGTGCTGCTCAACATTACAACATTGTTGAGGATTTGGCACAAGCGCCCTTCGCAATGTTTGCGTTGGAAGTGCTTCAAAGTTTCCCATCTCAACGGAAATCTCTGTTATCTACAATCAACGGAATTGATCCTGCTGATTCTAGCCTTCTCACATTTGATCTAGAGAATTTCGTCCCTCGACTTCCGCACTAGATTGCCCTTGTTATACAAGTCGGCATCAACGACCTCAATATTCATAGAGCCATTATGGATGAAGGTGCCTCTACCTGTGTTATGTCATCTTCTTGCTGGAAAGCCATCATCTTTCCAGCCTTCACTTCATCTCCCAATGCCCTCGAGGCATTCGATGGAAGGGAATCAAAACACTTAGGTGTTCTCGCGAGTCTACCAATCACATTGCAAGGTAAAACAATCAACGTTGAAGTAGAAGTTGTTGATGCCAAACTCAACTACAATATTCTACTTGGTTGCAGTTGGACCCACGCCATGCTGTGCGTTCCGTCCACCCTCTTTCGACTTTTGAAGTTTCCACATGAGGGAAAGATTATTACTGTTGATCAGTTGTCTTTCTTTACCTCATCCTCCAAGAACAACGTGCCATATGTGGATCAAATTCCTAATCCCCCTGACAGTGTAGGACCTGGTCTTTTTAAGAACCCCGTTCTCATGGGCCTTTTTCCCATTCCACCACCAAACACCATTCAAGTCAACATGATATCTAGGGCGGATGACCCATGGATCATCCCTTCTCCTGAACAAGTTGCCTCTTTTGGATAATTGATGCCTCTGACCCCAGTTGAAATCAATTATTGCGAGATCGTTGCTACATCAGATCCTCCTCCTGCTGAAAATTCTCCTTTGAGCATGGCTCTTGATGTTTATTCTCAATCCCCTTGGCTCAGCGCTGCAGATTCGACCGATCCTTTGAAAGAATTTTTTCCGTCTGACGAAGCTATCGTGGAGACTATGTCTCTCGAAGATCTACCATGGAGTGATGGACATCATCATTCCTCGTTCATGCCTAGCCTAGGGGCAATGTATGATTGTCTCGAGCATTTTGTATCCGGTTATCCCCCTCCTGAACCTGCTCCTTTGAGCTCGTCGGAGCATAGTTCCTCTTCTTGTGTCAATCTCCCTAAAAAATGAAACAAGCCGTTATGAGGACAATTCTTTTGAGTGTTTCAACCTCATTAAAATAATGAAACACGATCCCATTCAATTCGAGTTTTGTTAGATTTCGATCTCCATATTGTGTTTTGAACCTTCACTGCATTTGCCTTGCATATGCACTGAAGCTTGGGGGGCATGTACCTCAAATTGAGACACCATGCTGGGGGCATGCCCGTTTTCCTTTCAAGCATAGTTTACATTTGTGTTTTAAGCTTGCATAAAAAATGAAACCCATCTTCAAGCATAGTTTGTGTTTGTGCTTTTAAGCTTGTGTAAAAATAAAATATGTTGGTGTGATGCATTTTGTGAACTTTTAACTTTTCCATTAGGTCATGTGTTATGCAACTAATGCATTAGATAACATTGTATTAGACATTTGCATAAAATATTAAAAACATCATCATATGTGAGAAAGATCCATGTAGAAATAGATATATGTATATATGTCGAATGTTTGCAGCGTGTGCATCATATAAAATCCAAAAATATACATGTCTGTTTTAGTTACATCCGAAGACAACATGTGTTGGGTATGTGTTATATTCTTTCCACGACCAGGCATAATTTTTTTTGGTATGCGGTCCCACTCATATGCGGACCCACCCATGTTTTGTGCATGAGTTTGCACATGGTTTTGGGGTACGATGGTTTTCGACCCCTGGTATTTTGTAGATCCGGTCAAGGGAACTACGGTTATGTTCTAATCAAGAGTTAATGGATTGGGGTTTATGTATGCTTCAGTATGTATATATATGTGTTGTAACACTAAAAGGAATATAATGAAAAATCAAGCTGGTCGTCCCAATTTGGGATCCAGGGGAAAATATCTGTGTTTATCTATTTTATGTTTTATGCTCTCGCTATTGTTTATTTTCTGTTATAAGATTCATGTGTAGATAATTTATGTTCAGGGTTAAAACCTACAACATGTCTCTTGAAATATGCATATGAAAAGCCTAAGCAACTAATCAGCAGGTGCTCATGGTAGCATGTTATTGCCCGCACCAATCGCCTCAGTAAGCGATGGAGGCGACTAGGCACCCCTATGGTGTGCCTCTGATAAGCCATAGGGACATCATCTAGGCTAGCATAATCAGGAATCCCACGGGTGATTCCCTCTAAGTTCTGAACCAACTCGTTCCCCTCGCCCCCCTCACCTTGAGGGTCATAGGCGAGAGGGGTCCTCCGCACGATCGGTGACATCCCAACAGGTCTCTCTGGGCTGACATATGCATTAAAACATAAAAAAGGCAGGAGTGGAAGGTCTGGGTCTCCTATGAGATCAGTATCGACATAGGGCCAGTCCTCTATGACTATTAACTGTCATCGGAGCCATCCGAAGAACTCGGGCCGCCATGACATTTGCTGGCCACCTCCTACTCTGGGCATCAATGCTGCCCATCGAGCCATCCGTGGCTCTCTCAAAGGTGGATATGGGACTATTTCCCCCTAGCCCTGGAAGATAAGTAGTTGTTCTAAGATGAACGATACCAAGATTGACCCGTACCCAAACTGCTTCAGTTTGGCCTTTTTACATTTAGTCAATTTCCATTTGATATTCATGGTTATGGCTGTGGCCCAATCAAATATTGTCGGGTTCATACATTCTGACTCCAGGAGGAGCTATGTTTTGGTAGCCTCATGTGGGGCCTGCGACCTCGTAGCCCGTGTAATAGTATGTAGCACCACTCTGAGTGCTAGATCGGGAACAGTGTGAATGTCAACTTTGCCACTACCTGATCTGGTTTGTGCTCCCGGGCACACCTTCTGCATAACCATTACCATTTTTTCACCAGAGGCTCTGGTACCTGTCATAAGTGGAACTGGACCTCTGTGGGACAATCCAGTGATGAATTAGATATCAGACACTTCGAGTTCAAGCATTTGATCCCGAAGCTTAAACTTCTCTTCGTCCTCATCCCAGATACTTATCAAATATTTAAACAATTCGGGCTGAGCCCTGAGACATGGTGTTAAGAATAATTTATTTAATCCGCAATTCCGAAGAGCATTCATGCATTTCTCATTCCCCATTACCAATTCGTATTCTTCATTGTGCTCTCTTTCTTTTCATTCAATCACCATTGTGGCTTTATACCTGCATCAAATTGGTCATAATCACATCATAAGATCCCTTGGGCATTCAAAAATTCAATTGATTGGTTCAATTCTTGTGAAATTTGAGCGGAATATGAGGTTGTGCGGTTGGCGCGACTATTTTGATGACAGTTGCGCCAGCTGGCGCGACCCCTTTGCAAAAAGAACTCGATTGGTGCGGGTCCGTGCCTCATACCTGCGCCAACCCCAGAAGCCATAAATTTTCAAATCCTCCCCTCAGGGATGTCAAATCATGATGTAGAGCTATGAAATATGGCTTAAAGCATAGCTAATGGAAGCAACTCTTACCTGGAAAAGACGGGATCTGGAATGATGCATTGGATCGTCCACAATCGTCACCGCAAGATCGTAAGGAAATAACTCACTATCGCTCTGCACAAGAGGTAAAAAAGTAAAAAGTAAATATGTTTTTACTATTTGGTCACATTTATAACTTTTCAAAATCAAATTTAGGTTTTGAGACTTGTTTTTCCGATATTTCACTATATTTTGTCGAAAAATGGGTTTCACACTTGCTTTTTGTGTAGTGACAGGTTTTCGCGTGACTAGGACGACGACACGAGTTGTATTTTATACTTTTTTCGGACTCGGTAAAAACACGAAAAATTCACTACTGGAGTCATCTTTCAGCTCTTTTTTGACTCTCTAAAACTGAAACGATTGTCGAGTCGCTTATCGTTTTGAGCTCGTTAAATTGGCTGCGAAACGACATCTACCCATTATACGTTGACCCCTTTTTCGGGTTGGGATAGATTATTTACGAAAAAGGAATACCCTAGCCTATCGTGACTAGGAGGTTCTCTCAGACATAGTTTTCTACCTTTTCGGAGTTTTCTTTTCTGCTGTCTTTTCAAACTTTCTAAACATGAAAAGACGTTGAGTTCTTCCTTTGTCAGACTCGTTAAAAACTAATGACACCGGACTCCGTCGTAATGACGATACTCAAGTTTCTCCTTCCTAGGGCTCGTTAAATGTACTAGGATGGATTTTTCCGAAGGAAAAACTTATATCACAAGCATATGCTATCCCCTTCAAGCTTGTTTCCAAAAATAATTGGGGTAGTCGCCAGAAATGGTGGGGGAAAATGGAACCAGTATCACCGTCGTGTTGGCAGTATGTCGCTCTTGAACATGGCACTTGTCTGCATTCGTGTCAGGTTGGGGACATCTCATCTCGTTATCTACTTGCCTCTGTGGGTTTGGGTAATCCCTTTTGACCGCTTATCTGCTCTTTGCCACGTCATCATAACCTCAGATCCTTTGATGTCAAATACTGCCAAATCCAGTGTCGTGCCGTCGATATATTCAAGAGAAGTTGGCCTCTGGAGTTTTCAACCTCCCTCTGATTCTCTACTAATCTTGATTCGCAAACATCATGTTCTTCTGTCTCGCGTCGATGATGTGGGAAAAATTATGGACCACCTTCGATCAAGGTCACTTCCTGTCGACTTTAGCTCATTATCCAGAAAGCTGATCTAGAGACTCCCTTCAGGTACCTTGGAGCCTGCATGCCTCAATGGCGGGTTCTTCGCATTCGACGCAAGGTTTTCATTATTGGCCTTCGATCAGATGATTCTGTGGGTGTTCGACGCCAAATCATTGTTCACATTCCATGGATTGTACCTATAGTACCTTGAGGGCCATCCTCATTATTGGTGGTTCCTCTCGCGTCTGTTAACGACTTTCATTATTAGCTGGTAATTAGACGATGTTCTGGCATGCTTGACTTCAGCTCACTTATTCACATGATCAGACTTGTACTCTGTTCAGGTCGAAATTGAGCGCAAGACCCTGGATTTTGTCTGATGAAATCCATGTTGCGGATTCTTTGTGGATTATCATGATTAGTTACGTGACTCATTTGATTGGATGGCTGCGACCATACCTGAGTCTACTTGTTCATCCTTCTTTGCTGGATGGTTGTGTCCATACCTTGGATCCCGGTTATTGTACACTCTATTATGGATGGCTGCGCCCATACCACATATCATGTATCAGAGATATCAGTTGTATTTGTCTTTGCAGGTCTTCCGACGACAGTGTTTTCAGTTGGGCGCGTTCTCATAAAGCAGTTCACCCCTCCCTCTCTCTCGGACCTCATGATTTAGGGGGCATCTGTTACACAACATTTTGTCACCATCCCTGCAATCCTTCATCCCGTACATTGGAGGACTATTCCCGTGACCTATGAACAGTAAAATGACCTGAAACCACCTTCATGTCATCCTCTTGCATAAGGACAAACATTCCCCTAAATAACATTTCCTCTGAAAAACCCTAAAAATAGATGTTTTAGCCTTGGCGCGACTAGCCAGTTCATCCCTCGCGCCAATGGGGGAAATCCGCACTAAAGGGCATGCCAACTGGCACTCTGTGCATGTGTTTCACTCACGCCAAGATTATTAAGGGATTTAAAAAAAAAAAAATGGCGGAAGTTTGACTCTAACAAACTCCTGAATGAATCATCAAAAGGAGTTGAGTGGTTTGGCTCCAAATCTCCATGTATAGGAAGTGGTTTTCCACCTATCATGGAACCTTCCTAAGAGATAGGGCCTATCCCATGATTATAGGGATCCCAACTTCCTTTACTCCATCTATAAAAGCTTGCCCTCTCCATTAGCAAGCTAGATGAACTTGTAGGAAGGAAACTATAGCTGGGCAACTGTTGAGAGCCAAGCCAAAGAGAATCCCGTAAGAGAGAGAGAGCTTCGTCCAGATTCCCGACAGGCTTTGTTGAGATACGCTCCGCTGCAAGCCCCGCCAAAGGAAGATCATAGCGTCAGAGCATTTGGTTGTAATCTCCCTTTTGTCATTTATAATATAAGCGAAACTAATTTTGGTTCGATTCATGTGTTCATTTCTTTACGTAATGCAATGAATTATATCCTCCCTAACTGATATATAGTTACATGATTTAGATTTTACGTTGTATGTCATCGTTTCCTTGCATGTGTACAGGTGTTTGAACGTGTCGAATGGAAGGATTGTGATCTGTCAAGCGAGGGACGGGAAACATCATCTTTTCTTCAACGAAAACTGTGTGGGATTTGAGGTAGGCTACTTATCGCGATATTTGTCTTTTTGTAACTAGGAACCAATGTCATTGCATGACTTGATTGTTGGTAGACCCGATCTGGGCTAGTGGGATCGTCTCTGTCCACAGAGGGGATTTACCTCTTCAACACCTGGTAAGGGCGCTATTGCTTCAGGGCATGTAGTATTGCCAACATTTCCTTCTCATAAATAGGCTTGTGTAAATACTTTCCCTTGGTTGGACGACTTTCAAAAGCAGTGTGTCTTCCTTCTTGCATCAAAACAAAACCAATTCCATTTCTCGAGGCATCACATTCTACAATAAAAGTTTTTGTGAAGTCTAGTATAGCTAAGACCAAAGCTTGGCACATTGCCTCTTTAATATGTTCAAAGGCGTTAGTTGCTTCTTAAGTCCAAAAAATGCATCTTTCTTATGTAATGTTGTTAGAGGTGCTGCTATTTTCCCATAATTCTTAAAAAACTTACGATAATATAATGTCAACTCGAGAAATCCTCGAAGATGCTTTAGGGTTGTGGGGATTTTCCATTCCTTGATGGCTTTAATTTTGTTGGGGTCTACCTTAACACCCTCATGAGATACAACATGACCCAAATATTCCACCCCTTTTACCCGAAAGGAACATTTGGTGGGTTTTTCATACAATTGTTTCTCCTCTAACACTTTAAGCACCTTGTCAACATGTTGAACATGATATTTTCAAGACTTATTGTAAATTAATACATCATCAAAAAATACTAACACATATTTTCTAAGAAAGGGTTTTAAAGTGGAATTCATCAAACCTTGAAATGTGGAAGGTGCATTAGTAAGGCCAAAGGGCATGGCCAAAAATTCATAATGAACTTTGTGAGTTCTAAATGTTTTTTTTTGGAATGTCCTTTGTCTTCATTCTAATGTGGTGATATCCGGAATGAAGATCCAGCTTGGTGAATTAAATTTCGCCATGTAAATCATCCGACAATTCATTAATGATAACAATGAGAAATTTATCTTTAATAGTGAGTTTATTGAGCTCTCTATAATCTGGACACATGCGCCATGATCCATTCTTCTTGTGCACCAATACTACTAGAGAAGAGAAAGAACTTTGGTTAGGTTGAATTATACCTACCTCTAACGTTTTTGCAACCATATATTCAATTTCACTCTTTTGGGCATAAAGATATATGTAAGGACTAATGTTTGGTAGAACACTTCATGGAATCAAGTGAATAGCATGATCATGATAAAAAATAGGTAGGAGACCTCTGGGAGTCTCAAATACATTGAAATGATTGTTCAAGACTCTTTGGACATTTGGAGAAATGGATGATTTCACTATTTGAACATTGAGTGAGCATAATTGTGAAAATACACATTGTTGTCCTTTCTTTAAAATATTTGTCATGCCATTGGATCTTATTATCTTCCCATGTTTCCCTTTGATACCCCTTAATTCAATTTCCTTTCCTTCACAGAAAAATTTCAAGAAAAGTTCTTGAAATTGAAAGCTATCATCCCGAAATATTGCAACCATTGGACTCTTAATACAACATCAACACCATCAGCTGGAATAGAAAGGATTGGTCTATTCAATATATATTACCCCATGGTTATCTTGATATTATGGCACATCCTTGAGAAATTTATAGTTCCTCCATTTGAAACCATCAATTGAGAGTTTGGTGTTGGATATAGAAAGCAATTCAAATCCTTGGCTATCTTACAATGAATAAAATTATGGGTACTACCTGAATCAATCAACATTATTGCCTTTTTTTCTTGATATATCCTTCTACCTTAAGATTTTAAGGAGGGGAAATTATAGAAATTAATGTATAGATTCGAAACTGCTCATGAAATTTACTAAATCATAAGACTCGAAGCTACTCTGCTGATCTGCGGAAGTTAAGTCACAATCGAGAACACATAACATCAACATGCAAGAAGAAACATCACACATGCACATAGATTTATCTAATGGAAAGAAACTGCTAAAAAACCCTTACTATGTGTATTTCATTCATAAAAGGATGAAATACAATTCTTGCTTAAGCCTGAGCATAACCTGCAAGTATATTGTCTCTCTTTTCCTGACTAGCTAAACCTCGCTAATACCAAGCCAAATTTTATATCCTCCAAGATCTTATTTCCTTGCGTTGTTCCTTGAGTAATTAGCCCTTATTTTTTAGGGAAATTCCTCAATTGGATTGTGCAATTCTCATAGGTCCATTATCTGACTCCATGCACCACCAGTACACAGGGGACTAGTCTACAACTTATAGTAAACTGCCTTGGAGTCTCCATCTCAACTAGGTAACTCAAATTCTCTACATGCAATAGTTATTTTGGGCTAACTAATCAGTTAACTGGATGACCACTGAGTGTGATTGAAGTTACACTGCACAAATTGACCTTCCACTAGTTTCTCTAACTGTTGGAACTAGTTTAACTAACAATAACTCAAATTAACTTAAATAGATTGCTTCAAATTATCAATAAACCATATTGAAATAAATTGAGGCTTCCCCAGCTTGAATTAACTGAGTGACAAGTGCCATGTCACCTCAGTTAACTACCTCCAAGATTTTGCTAATTTGGAAATTCAAATTTTCTCTAGTTTAACTAAGGCAAGGTCAAACTGAGATTTCTTGTTGCATTTCCAACACTCCCTCTCAGCGAGAAATGGATTATCTACCACCCTGATCCTGCCTCGATGAAACTTTACTTTTTCTCTTGACAAAGCCTTTTTCAAAATGTTTACACCATGTTCCTATGTTGGAATGTACTACAACAAAATTATCCACCTCTGCACACAATCTCGTGGATGGTGATACCGAATATCAATATGCTTGGATCAATCGTGAAAACCATGATTTTCGAAGAGCTTGATGAAAATATGATTATCACAGTAGGATCCATCATCCGACCAAATAACCCAAAAAGAATCTTTCTCATCCATATTGCCTCACATTTTTCTTGACTGGCAGCCATGTACTCCACTTCTGCTGAAATGAGTGCCACAAACCTCTGCTTCTTGTTGCACTAAGAAACCATCGTTGAACCAACACTAAAAATTCCTCCTGACGTGCTCTTCTAGTCTGATGGACTCCCCGCCCAATATGCATCTTTGAAGCCACATAACATCACTTCCTGTGTCCATCTGTACCGTATTAAAAATTGAGTAGTGCCTCTGAGGTACCGTATAACATGCTTAGCTACCCTCCCAAATAATTTGGTCGGTCAAACCATAGCTTGGCTCAATTGGTTGACTGCATAGCACATGTTTGGTCATGTGTTCACAAGATTCATGAGTGAATGCACCAATTGTCGATAAACAATATCATCCACTTCCTCACCTGAAGTGGCATCCTCCTTCCTCCAGTTGGTCGCTAGAGCTGTCTCCATGGGTTTGCAACTCTTCACGTTGAAATTTTGGAGTATCTCGTTGGCATACTTGCTCTGAGAGACAAAGGATTCCCCTTCTCCTTGCCATACTTCCAATATGAGGAAATAGTGCATGAGACCCATGTTCTCTCTTGTAAGGTCATCGTTACAAGATCTGATCAACTGTTCATCACAAGTTAAAATAAAGTCATCAAAATATAATACAATAATCAATAATTTACCTTCTATCAAAACATGATAGAGGTTTTCATTTTCTTCACTTTTGGTGAAGCCCAAACCGGTGAGATAAATATAGATCTTGGTGTACCAAGCATGAGGTGCTTGCTTGAGATCGTACAACGCTCGCTTGAGTCTCCACACATGTGACTCTCTGCCAAAGGTCTCAAATACTTTTGGTTGCTTGATGTACACCTCCTCCTCAGTAAATCCATTGAGGATTTTTGTCTTCACATCCATTTGGTGGATCTTCCACCCCATCTGTGCAACCAGAGCAAGAGTTGATATGATGGATGAGTACCTTGCTACAAGAGAAAAATTCTCCTCACAGTTAATCCATTCAACCTGAGAGTACCCCTTAGCCACAAATCTGTCCTTATGCTTATTTATGCTTTTGTATGCTGGATGATTTACCTTGTAAATCCATCTCGAACATATCACTGATTTATCTGTTGATATTTGGACCACTTACTAAGCACTGTTTCTAACAATGGAATCATATTCCTCTACCATAGAACCCATACAAGATTCTCTACTTCTTCCTCGAATGAGGATGACTGAATCTATACAAGCTCAGTCATCAGAACCATGTAGCCAGCGTACTAGGTAACCTCCTCTGCCTGTGCCATGAAGTGGGTGCTCTAACATTATCTCTACAATTAAGCAATAATCTATCAACTTCCCTGGTTCATTTCTTTCCTTATCTCGATGTCTCTCCCTAAGTGGTTGTCTCCACTCTCCGCTCCTCTACTTGTGGTTGCTCCATAGCTTCCTGAGGTTCCTCCTTTGGAGTAAAATTCTCTAGTTTAGGCTGCAACTGAAGCCCCTTTTCTCAAGATAACACCTCATTGCCTTCTCCTCATCGAACTTCACATCCCTTCACACGGCTATCATTTTGAGGTGTTTTGTGTACCCCGAAAACATCCCCAACTCTGTTTTTGGCTCTATATGTTTCCTTGATTCCTTGGAGACATGGAAATATACTAATGCTCCAAATATCATGAAGTGTGACATATCTGGTTTCTTCCCGCAAAAATCTTCTTTTAGTGTACTCATGCTAAGAATATGATGAGGACCCTTGTTATGCAAATAAACCGTTGTGTTGCATTCTTCTTCCCACAACTGCAGTGCTCAGCCTTGGTCATGCAACATCGCCCTTGTTTCTCCCACCATACTTATGTTCTTTCTCTCAGCCACCCTGTTCTGTTGTGGGTTGTGAGGTGTTTTCAACGCCCGTCGAATGCTTGCACAAAAATTTTTCAAACTCATTCGACGCGTACTCACCTCCGTTTTCGCTCCCGAGGGACTTCACTTTTTTATCAGTTTATTTCTCAACAAGTGTTTTTAATTCAAAAAACTTGGAGAATGTCTAGCCTTTCTCCTACATGAAGTCGATCCAACACTTTTGTGAGAAATCATTTGTAAAGATAACATAATACTTGTGCTTGGTAGTGGATGATGTCGAGAAATGTCCATAGACATTGGACTAGATCCTTGTTGAGATTCAACAAGATGATGAGTTTAGTGAAAAGAGTCGCCTTCACTAAGTGGGCCCGCAGGCTATTTTTGGCGCAAGTCTATTTTTAGACTATGATTATTTTTAGACATGTCGATCATATTTCAGAAGTTACAGGATGCTATTTGTGGATGGTTTATCAAGTTGGAAAAATAGATGAAATTATATTTTTAGAATATTGGGCGAAGTCTATTTATAGATCGTCAATCTAAAAATAGATGCATGTCGATTATTATTAGCTCTTAATAATAATTGGACTCTAAACATCAACTTATTCTCTTGGAGCACTTCAGTTCAGTGCACAGATGTGGCACATCAGCTGACAGAAGGAATTACGCTATTCCTAAGGGTGTACTAGAGCTAATGCATGGAGGACTCAGTTAGAACTCAAGTGGCAGAGTTATGACACAATTGGAAGAAGTAGTTATGGAGTTGTATTCAGTTTAACTCAGTTAGACTCAGTTGAGCTAGTTGTATCTAGTCTAACTGATTGATACACTAGTGAGAGTGGAGTGAATTAATTATTTAATTAATTCACAAATATTAACTCATTAATCAACTGAACAATACATCAGTTAACTACAGTGCATGGTAGTTTCAGTGGAGACTAGTGGAGAGATAGGTGAAAGGGCAAGATAGACTATCTGTTGTGACTATAGTGATGCATTGATTGCATCACACACTCAGTGGAGATGCCAATGAGGATTGCGCAGTAAAGGATGGAGTAATTCAAATTCATTCAGAGCTATTCTTCAGCAGATATTGCGTAGTGGAGGCAGGCTAGCAGGTGGCAAAGATCACTGCATGGATTTTCAAGATTAGGCTTGATTAGTGTATGACGATTGTACTGTACTGAGAGCTTGTGATAAACTTTGTATGTTTGTATGAGATTTTCATATGATCTCCACGTTACATAATATATATTTGGGGTTTTCAGCTTCAGGCTTTCCCGGTTAAAAACTGTGTTATGTGCGATTGAATATTTTTGTTTATGCTTCACATGTGTGTGCAATTAATTTTTCCGCAAAAGATTAAAAAGTGGAATATATGCAGTATCTTGCATAAAGTTAAATAGTGTGAGATCAGGTGGATATTGGACATATGCATGCTTAGTGCATATAATTTCTACATGGTATAATATCATTGTTGATTGAATATTGCAATTGTGAAGTGAGTTTGTGCTGGTGGACAATTCGAATTTGCTACAGAAGATTCTTGGTGCAAAAATCGAGTATACATTGAAATGTATTTCAACGGGTTGAGATTGGAGTATGCCCTTGATGGTAGCTCAAATTAAATAGCCTGGAAGGATAGGATGGAGGTGGTGTTGGAGGATAATGGACTGAAGGAGTTCATCAATAGCGATGTTCCTAAGCCGGGATCTAGCGATGCTGCATTACTTGATGCATGGTAAAAGAAGACTGCAAAGACGAGGAGGATTTTGTTGGAAGGTGTGAAGGACCATATTGTGTCCAGCCTTCATGGGAAACCCACTCCATTCTTAATGTGGAAGACTTTGACAGACTTGTTCCAAAGTAGAAGTGACCAGAGGAAGTTGGCACTTAAAGACAAGCTCAGAAAAATAAAAATGGAGAAAGGCGACAGTATTCCAAAATACCTCACGAAGTTTGTCCACTGCAAGGATGAACTGGGAAGTGTGGGGGTTACTGTTGATGAAGAAGACTTGGTGAGCTTAGCTCTCCTTGGGCTTCTGAAGAGTTGGCATAGCTACGAAGACTCTGTCAATGGACGGGAGAAACTGCTGGGATGGGAGCGACTTTGGTCGGATCTTGTGCAGGAGGAGATAAGGCAGGGTACTAGGGATGGATCTTCATCGAAGAATGAAGATTAAGAGAATTGTGCTTTGGATGCCAAAGCAAGGAAAGGGAAGGGGGAGAAATCTTCTTCAAAATCTGGTGCTAAAGGAAAGAAGCAGGATTTGTCCAAAGTGAAGTGTTTTCACTGTCACGAGCATGGACATTTCGCCACTAACTGTCCACAGAAGAAGAAGAATAAGCAGGCTGCTGGATCTGCAGCTGGAGAGGCCTTAGCCTCGTAATTTGAGCTGGATTTTTCCTTGATCGCATGCTTGGTTTCAAGCTACATGAGATCGGTGTGGTATCTTGACAGTGGTGCGTCTTTCCATATGACGGGAGAGAAAGAGTTGTTTAGTGACTTGAAGGATAAGGACCTCCAGATGCATATAGAGATGGGCGATGATGGTCGGTACAGTGCGACTGGCATTGGGACCATTACCTTTGAGAGGGAGTCTGGTAATCCGTTCTTGTTGAAGAATGTCATGCATGTTATAGGTCTAAAGAAGAACTTGGTCTCAGTCACAATGCTGGAAGACAAGGGTTATGATGTTGTTTTTAGTGAGGGAAAAGCTTTCCTTCGACATAAAAAAATGGGTCAAACCAAGAATATAGGGGTTCAAATTAAGAATCTCTACAAGCTGGAGGTAGATGGTTGCGCTGCAATGGTGGGCAAAGCAGAAGAAGTGGTGAACTGGGATGAGGGCGAGTTATGGCACAGGAGATTGGGCCATCTTCACCATGGCACTTTGAATATTTTGCAGCAAATTTCTACTGGACTTCCCAAGGGTACTCTTGCACAGTCAGATCAGTGCAAAGGATGTACAATGGGTAAGTTTGTGAATACCACTGTTACACAGTAATTTGTCACGTCCCTGCAATCCCCCGTCCCGCACATTGGAGGGCTTATTCCACGACCTGTGAGCAGTGACATGACTTGAAACCACTTTCATGGCATCCCCCTTGATAAGGACAATCATTCCCTTGAAGAAAATTTCCTGTGAAAAGCCCTAAAAATAACCTTTTTAGGCTTGGCGCGACTAGCCAGTTCAGCCCTCATGCCAATGGGGGAAATCCACCAAAGAGGGCGCGCCAACTGGCGCTCTGTCGCAGTGTATCACCCACGCCAGGCTTAATAAGGAGTGTTTTTTAAAAATAAATGGTGGAAGTTTGATTCCAACCAACTCTTGAACTGGTCTCTAAATTGAGTTGGGAGGTTTGGCTCCGGATCTCCATGTAGGGGAAGTGGTTTTCCACCTATAATGGAATCTTCCTTGAGGATAGGGCCAATCCCAGCATTGTAGGGATCCCAACTCCCCTTCCACCATCTATATAAGCTTGTCATTTTCCCTTTGCAAGCTAGCCTGAATAGAGCTGAATCAATTGTAAGGAGATTATCGTCAGACAGCCAAAGAGAGAGAGACTTGTCCTTTTTCCGACAAGCTTTACCGAGACATACTCCTCTGTTGACCTGCTGAAGGAAGATCCAGCGTCAGAGCTCAGGTTGTATCTTTCTTTGTTCTGATTAATAATAAACGAATTCAATTATGGTTCCACTCAGATGTTCATGTTTCATGTTATGAGTTGTATCTTCTCTGACTGATACATAATTGCATGTATTAGGTTTTATTCTTGTTTGTTTGTTGTTCTTCTTGTATGTGCAAGTGTTTGATCGCATCGAGTGGGAGAATTGTGATCTGCCAAAGCAAGGGACAAAAGAGCCATCTCCTCCACAAACAACAGCAGCGTAGGACTTAAGGTAGGCCTCCTGTCACATCTTGGTCTTTTTGCAATTAGGAACTTGCGTCTTAGCATGACACGGTTGTTGCTAGACTCGATTTGGGCTAGTAGGGATCGCTTCTATCCGCAGAGGGGATTTACCTCTCCAAAAAATTGGCGACCATATTGGGGACATGTTGATTGGAGTTTGTCTTGTCTTTTCTGTTGATTTTGGTCTTTGCCTGCCTGATCATCTCTTTTGGATGGCTCTTTTCGTGTGTTAAAATTTTGTTTAGCTTCACCATCACTAGTCTGTTTCTTGGATTGCTCTTTTTTATTTTTACTTAGTAAACTCGACTGGTGCTCTTATTATCCTAACAGTCGTGCCAATTGGCACATGTTGCCAGTTTATTACCCACGCCAATGCTATTCTGGTGCTAGTTGCAGCTTAACAGTCGCGCCAACCCTGTAAGGTGCTAGGGTTTGCTCTGTCTTGAGCTTTCTGATCTTGATCTGTGATTTTGGTTTCATTTTTACGACTGCCTGAGTGTTATGGAGCCTTGTTTGAATGAGTGTGACCTTCATCCTCCTGTTGTTTGCCTTCTACCATTGATTTTACATTCTAGCCCTAGGGCATCTGGGTGCTATAGTGTGTCGAGCCTCCCGTGGGAGTTTTTGGTTTCTATCTATTCAGTCAACTTTGTGATTGCTTCTCTGCATTAGTTTGGTGGTTGTCTATCATTTTGTTGCGTTGTTTGAGTGATTGGTTCTTCCTCATTTGAATTCTGCCTTGTCTCGTTTTGGGCCTAGATTACATGGTTCATTTGAGTCTTTGGGATTCTCTTGGTTTTCAGAGGTTGTTTTGTCAATTTGAGGTCTGATTGTGTGTTTTCATTGAGTGAAACTTGGTTGTTTTTACTCCTTTGCCATCGCTTCTCAAATTTCTCGTTTCATTAGTTTTCCTTTGTTTAGTGCACTTTGCTCTTAAACATTGAAAATACAAAAAATATCTCTTTTGCTCTTGATTAGTTAATGCAAATTGAATCTTTTCTGTGTTATTAGTGATTTGTAACTCTGAAAGAAAAGCTTTTTAGTTTTAATTAGCTTGCATTAGAGACATTAGTGATTGTTTTGTGGTCATTTTGTTATTGTATGAAAAGCTCTTAACTCTCGCGTAATTAGCTTTCATTAAATGAAATGATACATTGTGGCATGTAGTGTGCATTTAGGAGATTTTGAGACACAACATTCGGTAGGGCCTGGAAATTGAAACATAATTGAAGATCAACATTAAAATTTATTCAATTTACCTTAAGGTAGCATTGAAACATTAACGAAATATTTAGAGGTCTAGGCTAGTGACGTGTTCCGGCGTCATTAAACCTAGTAGTTGTCGTTCGCCTCTTGGCTTTAGACAACACTAGTACGGACTTGTGCTCCCCGTATCGTCGCGTATATAAAGGGAGACCCCACTAGGTTGCTATCCTTTATCCGTAGGAAGCCGAGTCTACCGCCTTATACCCGTGATACACCGGACATAGCATTCGGGTAGATTGCCTGCACGTACGTCAAGTCCTTGGTTGATTTCTCTTTCATTTTGAAACCAAGGTGTATATTGCAGTTCAAAGATATCTAGTACACCCTTTTCCTAGATTACCAGAGTAGTCATTTTGATCTTTTCTGACTCTTTAAATTTGAAAAGACCATCAAGCACTTGTCCTTTCATGCTTGTTTCAAAACTGAAAGAGATAGAGTCACCTTTCATCCGTTTCTCGACTCTTAAAACATGAAACGGTGAAGTTTCTAAGTTTCAATGTGGTAAAATAAATCACCTGCGATCACACGCCCTGTTAGAATTTTCTTGTTGGCCGTTCGATTGTGTGCCTTGATTTTTTAGCCTGTGTGTTGTGTTTGATCTCTTCCTTTTGTCGTTACTGTCACAGTGGTGGAACCCTCAGTTTCGTCTACTGGTAGTCCGTATATAGACGATTCATCAGAGGTCTCTCAATCCTCTACTGAACCTTAGCAGCCCATTGTCTTCGAGTTTCCTGATGGGGGATCGGTTCTATCTGAACTTCCCTTTGGAGGACCAGTTGAGTTCAATTGGCCATTATCCAATGCTTGGTTTGGATTTGGAGTAGGGGAATATTTCCCTCCTCTTACATCGGGTTCGCCCTTTATAGCTGCTGTTATTCCTCCTAGTCCTCGCCATCTTCTAGCAGATCTAGCGGCAGGTTCAGATATGGGCTCATCCAACCATTCTCCTAGTGAGGAAATCCCCACGTCTGGTGAAGATTACCAGTTGTTCCCAGAAGACAACCCCGAGTTGTCTGTTATGTCTTCACTGAGTCCTTCACTTCCAGTAGGGTATAGATCTTTAAGTCAGATTATGATCGCTGTTGCCTCTATGAGGATATCAAATCCTTCTACGAGGCCTGTTATTCCTTCATTGGGGATGTCTCCGAGGACACCCATCACGTCATCCCCTCAGGTCACTTCAATACTTGTCAGGCCCACTGTCTGTGTGGCCGCATCTACACCCGTTGTTACCACTCAGTCCGTAAGAACAGCGTCACTTCCCGAATACATCTATATAGCATATGCTATGCCGGAGAACATCTCTTTTGAGGAGTATCGATTGTCTCTACAACAATCGAACCCCGAGGTCGATCCATCCTCCTAAGATCCCAACCATCCGTATTTTTCACATTATGCACAGGATGGTACACCCGTTTACATTTTTCCATATCAATACGATGAGCAGGGAAACCCTTTACGTTTACCCGCTCCAGAGGATTATCTTCATGGTCAAGGTTTTCCGTCTAACCAGGCTGGGAAACCTTACAACCCGCAATGGCAACCCTTCCAGGGCCAACCTTCGGGCCAACCTAGTTATCTTTATGACCCACAAGGACAGCCCTTACCAGGCCAACCTTCGGGCCAGCAGGGGTTGTTATACGGTCCGCATGGAAAGTCCTACAACCCTTCAGGTAAACCTATGCAGCCTCACCCTGTGGTCCAACCGGGGCAACCTCAGGGACCCACAGGACAACCGGGGTACCAAGCTGGGCTGTTGTATGGTCCTGAGGGGCAAGTCCAACCTTCTCAACCTATGCAACCCCAATATCCTATTGGTCTGAATGTTGCACATCTAGGATATTCTTATGGTCCTATTGCAGGTCAAACCGGTTATCAGGCAAAACCTGGCCCCATTCCACCACTAGGCCAACCGGCCCATCCAGCATAGCCTGGTGTCCCACAACAGCCAGGTCAACCTGTACAACCTATGCAGCCTATTTACCCGGGTCAACCTGTTCAACCAGGGCAGCCCGTTCAGTCAGGTCAACCTATCCAACTAGGCCAACCTGCGCATCCTGTCAACCCTAATCAATAGCCGATTTTTCGATGCTGCAACCGAATCAATTGGTACGCCCTAATTATCAGGCTCAGCAGGGTCCCACCTATCAGTAGCCCGCTCAACCCCAAGACGGTTACTATCCTCAAGGTCGGTCTCGATTGACTTATAATCTTCCCTAAGGTTCTAATTACTATCAACAACCAGGCTATACCTATACTTAGCAGCCGAATCGCATACTGCTCAAATGGGGCCGACATATAATCAGGGTCCATACTCTGGTTATCAACCCCCATACACTGGTTACCAACAATCATATCAGATTGGTTATACGCCTTATACCCCCTATGGTCAGAATCCATCGGGACAGAACTCATGGGGGAAAGGATATGCTCAACCAGCGTGGAGTACAGGTACAGGTCCTTATCAAGGGCCTGGCATGCCTTTTAATCCTCAGTTGCTATTTTTGGCTACCTTGGAATTATCGGACGTTTTTAAATTAACCAATGATCCGATTCTTCATAATCCTTATTGGCCTCCAGTTCCAACCAAGGTACTCGGCGACTGTCCTAATTTTGAGGGTAAAGCTGGAGAGGACCCCCAAGCTCATGCAATGACCTATCATCTGTGGTGTTCGTCCAACTCTTGGGTGGATGATTCAATTCGTCTACGCCTCTTCTAGCGCACTCTCACTGGTGCTGCCGCTAAGTGGTATATTGAATTACCTCGCGACATATTTCAAGATTTCAATACGTTAGCCATGGATTTTCTGACACACTTCCAGTTACCGGTTCGTTACGAAGTCGGGACGCATCTCCTGACTTATTTGAAGCAGGATAAAGCCACCCATATATCTGATCATATTCATGAGTGGCGACGTCGTCGTAGATTGATCAAGTTTGATATACCTGATCAACTACTAACTCATTGGTTCACCACCTCCTTCGTTAACAAAATCGCTCAAGATATTGCTACGGGGCCATGTGTGATTGAAGAACAAGCCATCGCGCATGCCTAGTACCTTGATTTGGTGTACTCTCAGTCTGGCATGCTTTATGATATTTTAACTGATGCTCCACGCCCAGGAACCTCTAAGGCACCACCTACCCCAGCGGTGGATGGTGTCATTGGTTATGTTTCTCAAAATTCTCGGAAATCCTTAAATGGGAAGCAGAAGTCCAATTCTTCCAATAATTCTGCTCTTCCTGCCCCTTCGGATTTTGGTAAAACTGTGGAAGTCAATGCCGTTCAGGCTAATCCTATGGAAAATGCCTCCAAAGGAAAGAAGAAGGGCAAAAGAAAATCCAAACCCGATGCCCCAAAACCAGAGTCTTCTAAACCTCGTACTGATGATGATTCCCAACGTAAACCGAAGTACCCCTGCCTTATCTGTGAAGGAGACCATTATAATAAAGATTGTCCCCGACGATCTGAAATTAGTCAACTTCTTAAAGGCTCCAAAGGGACTCCGACAGTTCTCAAAGAACCGTTCCTGTCTTAGCAGACCCAAATGGTTGAGAAGCCTTCACCATCTGCACCATTTGGGTCCCAGGTCTTTATGATGAATGGTGCTACACTTGTCTCAATTGCTACGCGTTCGAAGGATTATGCCAGATCACGCCAGGCAGCTGGGAAGGAAGTCGTGGATGGACCACCTCCCCCACCTGTCTTTTGTCCTTTGGAAATTGAGAAGCCCAACGTTGAACCTGTTGTGAGGCCACCTTCTAAAGGTGTTCTGCGAAGATCTTCCTACAACCCAAATGCCCATGCCGCTCAACACTACAGTATTGTTGAGGATTCGGCACAGGCGCCTTCTGCCATGTTCGCATTGGAAGTGCTTCAGAGTTTCCCATCGTAACGGAAAGCTCTGCTATCTGCAATCAATGGAATCGATCCTGCCGATTCTAATCTTCTCACCTTTGACCTAGAAAATTTTGTCCCTCGACTTCCACATCAGATTGCTCTTGTTATACAAGTCGAGATCAATGACCTCAACATCCATAGAGCCGTTGTGGACGAAGGTGCTTCCACCTGTGTTATGTCATCTTCCTGCTGGAAGGCCATTGGCTCTCCATCTCTTTCATCGTCTCCCAATGCCCTAGAGGCATTTGATGGTCAGGAATCTAAACCCCTGGGTGTTCTCGAGATTTTTCCTATCATGTTACAGGGGAAGATAGTCAACGTAGAAGTAGAAGTGGTTGACGCCAAGCTCAACTACAATCTCCTTCTTGGCCGCAGTTGGACTCACACCATGCTAGGCGTTCCATCCACCCTCTTTCGGCTTCTGAAGTTCCCTCATGAGGGAAAAATCGTTACTATGGATCAGTTTTCTTTCTTCACCTCATCTTCTGAGAACAACGTTCCTTACGTGGATCAGATCCCCAATCCCCTTGACAGTGTAGGACCCGGTCTCTTCAAGGACCTTGTCCTCATGGGTACTTTTCCCGCGCCACCACCGCACACCGTTCAAGTTAATATGGTCTCTAAGTCTGACGACCCTTGGATCATCCCTTCGCCTGAACAGGTGACCTCATTTGGAGAATCAATGCCGCTAACTCGAGTTGAGATTAATTATTGCGAAATTGTCGCTGCATATGATCCTCCTCCTGAACATGCTCCTTCAAGCATGGCTCTGGATATATATTCTCAATCCCCTTGGCTCGGTGATGCAGATTCACCCAACCCTTTAAGAGAATTTTCCCCTTCCGATGAAGCTATTGTTGAAACCATGTCTCTTGAAGATCTGCCATGGGGCAATGGACATAATCGTTCCTCGTTCATGCCCGGCTTGGGGGCAATGTCTGATTGTCTAGAGCGCTTCACATCTCAGGTTCCCACCCCGCCTCTTCAAACACCGATATTGACTCATGAGGTCCTTTCGGAGGGAAACATGAGTAATATCACTCAAACCATGCCGATCGACATCTCCATCAAACCGGAGGTAGTCGAGAATATTCATGTGGGAGTGACTTGTTCTCCTGAAGAGATACAATTTTATACAGATCTTTTTCGTGAATTCGAAGATGTTTTTGCATGGTCCTATGAAGAGATTCCTAGGTTTGATCCCAGCATAGTCGTGCACAAGATTCCTACCTATCTAAGTGCGAAACCCGTGCGTCAACACCTACACCCAGTGCACCCCCGAAAAGCTGCAGCTATAAAGGCAGAAGTTGAAAAACTTCTTAACGCGGGCTTTATCTATCCTATCCCCCTCATAGAATGGGTTTCAAATATTGTCCCTGTAGATAAGAAACATGGCACTTTAAGAGTTTGTGTTGATTACCGAGACATCAATCGGGCGTGTCCTAAGGACAATTACCCCACTCCTTTTATAGATCAAATCATTGATGAATGCGCGGGGAGTGAGATTTATTACCTTATGGACGACTTTTCTGGGTACAATCAAATCAATATTTTACCTGCTGATCAACACAAGATGACCTTTATCTATCCGTGGGGTACCTTTTCTTACAAAAAGCTCTCTTTCGGTTTAAAAAATGCTGGGGCTACCTTCCAGCGTGCTATGTCTTATGCTTTCCACGACATACGCCATATTGTTCAACCGTATCTGGATGATTTTCCGACCCATTCAACTTGGTGTGAGGACCATCTTGAACACCTCCGCCAGATTTTCCTCCGTTGCAGACGCTATAATATTAGGCTGAATCCTCATAAGTGCGTATTCTGCATAGATTATGGCCGTCTTTTGGGATTCATCGTCTCCAAAGATAGGATTCGTCTTGAACCCCTCAAGGTCGAGGCCATCATCAATCTCCCATCCCCTTCCTCATTACATCAACTGTAGAGTCTGCAGGGGAAAGCTAACTTCTTACGACACTTCATTCCGAATTATGCGGAAGTGGCCAAGGGCTTTACGCATCTTTTGAAACAGGACGTTCCCTTCCATTGGGACGAGATTGCATAGCAATCTTTTGATAAGCTTAAAATGTTGCTCGTAAACGCTCCGCTGATATGTCCTCCCAATTATCATCGCGATTTCACCCTTTATTTGGCCGCTGCATTTAGCACGATTGCTATGGTTTTAATACAGGATGACGATGATGGAAATGAACACGTAGTTTATTATCTATCTCGGAACCTTCTTGACATGGAAACACGCTATGCTCATGTTGATAAGTTGGCCCTCGCTGCGGTTCAGGCCGTTCAACAATTCCACCACTAAATCCTGTTGCGTACCGTAACCGTGATTTCCGATTTCAACCCCATGACGTATATCTTGTCTTGACAATTGTTGGGGGGCAAGTACTCCAAGTGTATTTTAATCCTTCAGGAGTTCGATTTAGAGTTCACCACTGCTAAGTCGACAAAATCATTGGTTTTCACTGATCTGATTTTCTCTCTCCCAACAGACTCCGTTCCATCCAAATCCGAGGATCATATCCCGGACAACACACTCTTTCTTATTAGCACTCGTGACCCATGGTATGGTGAAATTATCGTGTATCTTCAAACATCCACGTTCCGGTCTGAATTGAAAAAGGATGCTCGACGTTGGATTCGGCATCAATCTCAACCACACGTATTGTAGGAGATACCCTGTACCATGTCGGAGTCGATTTCCGTGCTCCGTCGGTGCTTGACCCTGGAAGAGGCTGAAAGAGTCTTGAATGACTGTCATAGTGGTGCCTGTGGCGGTCACATGTCTGGATATGCCACCGCCCAAAATATTCTGCGTGTGGGTTACTTCTGGCCGTCTATATTCAAAGATTGTATCGTTGCAGTCCGTAAATGTCATGCGTGCCAAGTCTTTCAGCGCAAAATGCACGCGCCACCCCTACGCTTGCATCCTATCATTACCGTAGGCCCTTTTGCAAAATGGGGCGTAGATTTTATGACATGTAACCCTCACTCGGCTAGGGGGCATGCTTATATAATCATCGCCGTAGACTACTTTACTAAGTGGGCCGAAGCGATGCCTACATTAGCCGCCGACGGTAAGACAACTGCCCAATTTATTTTCAACCATGTTATTACGCGTTTCAGAGTCCCTCATGCCATTGTTACCGATCATGGCACCCATTTTCGGGATTGCATGATGGCTGAGATGACGTCAAAGTTGGGCTTATGCCATGATAGCTGAACGCCATACTACCCCTAGGCGAATGGCCAGGTTGAGGCTGTGAACAAGGTTTTGGTCACAATGCTTCAACGAACGATTGGTATCCACAAATGCAATTGGAATCTCCAATTGTTCTCAGCTCTCTGGGCTTATCGAACGTCTGTAAAGAGCGCAACCAGATTCACACCTTTTAAGTTGGTGTATGGTTTGGAAGCGACTCTCTCGGTTGAATGCGAAATTCCTTCCCTGAAGTTGGCTGTGGAACTATTGCCTGACACTTCTCTGTAGGAAGAACGTCTCTTGTATTTGGAACGACTGGATGAAACCTGCCACTTAGCTGCCTTGGTTATTGAGGCACAAAAAAAGCGGGTCAAAGCCCACTTCAATCAATCGGTTTCTCCACATTCTTTCATTGAAGGAGACCTCGTCCTCCTATATGACCAAGCACACGATAAACTTGGAGCAGGAAAATTCCAGCCCATGTGGCATGAGCCCTATATTTTAAATGAGTATTAAAAAATGGGGCCTATGAGCTTATCGACTACGAAGGAGTTCCCTTGGCACAACCTAGGAATGGGCTGTACCTCAAAAAGTACTACGCTTGAGTTATTCTTGTGTGGTGTGTGTGTACATAAGTGAGTGTTTTTCATTTTTTTGCGTGTGTGGTGTGGTGTGATTTGTAAGCATCTTTATGCTGATTGGGTCTTCCTGATTGTGCAAATGTCTATTACTCCTTTTGTCAGTTTCGAGGATGGTGCCTCCCGCAGTACCAGGAATCTATCTTCGGCAGCCTGGGTAATCTACGATCCTGCTGGTGAGTTGGTTAATTTGCAAGGTGTTTGTCTAGGACCTACCACAAATAACGTCGCAGATTATAGTGCCTTTTTGGAATTATTAAACGAGGCTGTAAACCTCGGTATTCGTGCGTTGCTTGTGTATCTAGACTCACAGCTTGTAGTACTACAACTTAACGGTCATTATTTAGTTAGAAACCCATCCATTTTACGTCTGTATCTACATATTCATTTACTGGAAAGAAATTTTGATTACATTACATATCAACATATACCTAGACACATGAATGCGTTAACAGATGCAGTTGCTAATTTGGTTTTAGATAGACATTTGCACAACTTATAAAAAACATCATCACATGTAAAAAGATCCATCCAGAAATAGATATATAGATATATATGTCGAATAGTTTGCAGTTTGTGTACATCACATAAAGTCAAAAAATATACATGTCTATCTAATAATAGCTGGAGACAACATGTCTCTAAAAAATATGCATATAAAAAATCCCTAGATAGCTAATCAGCATGGTGCTCGTGGTAACATGTCACCGCGCGCACCAATCGCCTCAGCAGTCGATGGAGGCGACTAGGCACCCCCACAGTGTGTCGCTGGTAAGCTAACGGGACATCTGCCAGCCATGCATAGTCCGAGATTCCCCGGGAAATGCCCTCTAAGTTCTGGATCAGCTCACTCCCTTCGTCGCCCTTAGCCTGAGGGTCATATGCGAGAGGGGTCCTCCGTGCAATGAGCAATATGCCCACAGGCCTCTTTGGGCCAATGTCTGCATACATATAGAACTGTTGTTAGAATAGGCATGTATCACAAAAAAAAATCATAAATACATAAAAAATAAAAAAGATTCATACCCAGCTCCTCGTCCCAGTCCTCCCCCTCTGGAAGTGGGAGAACCCGTGAAGTTGGTTCTTGCGTAGGGCCAATCCTCAACCACAATCAGCTGACGCCATAACCATACAAAAAACTCAGGCCTCTAGGACATCTGCTGGCCCCCTCTTGACCTGGGCATAAGTGCTGCCCATCAAGCCATTCTCGGCTCCCTTAATGTCGACTCGGTGACTATCGCCCCTTGGCCCTAGAAAATTGGTAATCGTTACAGAATGAACGACACTAAAATGGAACCATACCCAAACTATTTTAGCTTGGCCTTCTTGCACTTTGTCAGCTGCCATTTGATGTTTGTTTTCATGGCAGTGGCCCAATCAAAAAGTGTAGGATTCATGCATTCAGAAGGTAGTAGGAGTTGCGCCTTGGTTGCCTCATGCGGGGCCTGCGATCCTGCAGCCCGCGTAATGGTGTGAAGCACCACCCGGAGTGCTAGATCGTGGACAGTGTGGATGTCTACTATCCCACTACCCGATCCTGTCTGTGCCCCTAGGCACACTCTCGCCATTACCATATCCATTTTCTCCCCAGAAGGTCTACTTCCTGTGATGATTGGCACTGAGCCTTTGCGCGACAATCCGGTTATGAAATAAACATCAGAGACTTCGAGTGCTAATACTTGGTCTCAGAGTTTGAACACTTCTTCATTCTCGTCCCATATGCTAATCAAGTACTGTAATAGCTCAGGTTGAGCTCGTAAGCATGGCGAGAGGAAAAATTTCTTGAGACCACAGTCCCGGAGTGCATTCATGCAAGCTTCATTTTGCATGGCCATTTCGTCCTCTTCTCCATGTTCCCTCTCCTTCCATTCAATCACCATTGTGCTTGGATATCTGCGCCAAAATGGTCAAAAATGCCTTATTAGATCTCTGTTACACTTAAAAAATCAATTGAGTGGCTCATATTTTGGAAAATTGAGGCGAAAAATTGCGTTGCACCATTGGCGCGACCCCTTTGTAAGAAAGAGCTGATTGGCGCGGGTCCGTGCCCGATACCCGTGCTAATTGGCCAAGCCCTAAATTTTCAAAGGGTTCCCCCAAAGATAAAATACACAATGGAAATATACAAAAAAATGTATCAAAATAGAGCTTAAGGGGGTGCCTCTTACCTAGAACGAACAAGAACCTGAATGATATATCGGATTGGTCACAATCGCCACCACAAGTCTGCACAACAAAAGCTCACTGTTGCTTTCCAAATGAGGTAAAAAGTAAAAGTAAATATGTTTTTACCATTTGTGGCATATTTATAACTTTTGAAATCAAAATTAGGTTTTGAAAGTCATTTTTCTCAATATTTTAATATATTTTGTCGAAAAATGGGTTTTACACTCGCTTTTATGTGCAGCAACAGGTTTTTACGCAACTTGGACAGTGATACGAGTTGTATTTTATACTTTTTCGGACTCGGTAAAAACACAAAAAAGTCATTTTGGAGTCATCTTTCAGCTCTTTTCTGACCCTCTAAATATGAAAAGATCGCCAAGTCCCTTGTCGTTTCGATCTCATTAAAGTGGTTGCGAAATGACATCTACACAGTATACGTTTACCCTTTTTCGGGCTAGGATAGATTATTTACGAAAAAGGAATACCCTAGCCTATCACGACTAGGAGGTTTTCTCAGACATTGTTTTCTACCTTTTCGGATCTGAGGAACTATTTACGAAAAGGGACTGCTGGAGTTTACTCTTTTGCTGTCTTTTCAAACTCTCTAAATATGAAAAGACGCTGAGTTCTTCCTTTGTCAAACTTGTTAAACCTTGATGACATCGGATCCAGTCATAATGATGATATTCGAGTTCCTCCTTCCTAGGGCTCGTTAAATGTACTAGGATGGATTCGTCCGAAGGACGAACTTATACTACAAGCATATGCTATCCCCTTCAAGCTGGTTTTCAAAAATAATTGGGGTACTCGCCAGAAATGGTGGGGAAAAATGGAACCAGTATCATCGTCGTGTCGACAGTATGTCACTCTTGAACATGGCACTTTTCTGCATTCGTGTCGGGTTGGGGAAATCTCATCTCATTATTCGTTTTCCTCCATGGGTTTGGGTAATCCCTTTTGACCTCTCATCTTATCTTTGCCTTGTCATCATGACCTCTGGTCTTTTGATGTCAAATACTTCCAAAATCCACTGTCGTGCCGCCGATATGTTCAAGAGAAGTTGACCTCTGCAAGTTTCAACCTTCCTCTGATTCTCATCTGATCTTGATTCACAACATTATTTTCTTCTATCTCGCGTTGATGATGTGGGAAACACTATGGCCCACCTTTGATCAAGGTCACTTCCTGTCGACTTCAGCTCATTATCTAGGAAGCTGATCTAGAGACTCCCTTTCGGTACCTTGGAACCTGCATACCTCAATGGAAGGTTCTTCGCATTCGACGCAAGGTTTTCATCATTGACCTTCGATCGGATGATTCTTCGGATGTTCGACGCTAGCTCATTATTCAAATTCCGTGGATTGTACCTATAGTACCTTGAGGACCATTGTCATTATTGGTGGTTCCTCTCACGTCTGTTAACGACTTTCATCATTGGATGGTAATCAAACGATGTTCTTGCATGTTCGACTTCAGCTTACTTTTTCACATGCTAGAACTTGCACTCTGTTTGGGTCGAGATGGAGCGCAAGACCCTGGATTTTGTCTGTTGGAATCCAAGCCACAGATTTTGTGGATTATCATGATTGGTTACATGACTCATTCACTGGATGGCTGCGACCATACCTGAGTCTATTTATCGATCCTCATTGGATGGCTGCGTCCATGCCTTGGATCTTGATTATTGTGTACTCTGTTATGGATGGCTGCGCCCATACCACGTATATATCATGTATTTGAGATATCAGTTGTACTTGTCTATGCAGGTTTTCCGATGGCACCGTTTTCAGTTGGACGCACTCTCGTAAAGAATTTCACCCCTCTCTCTCTCTCGAGCCTCATGCTTTAAGGGGCATCTATTACACAGTAATTTGTCACCGTCCCTGCAATCCCCCGTCCCGCACATTGGAGGGCTGATTCCATGACCTGTGAGTAGTGACATGACCTGAAACCACTTTCATGGCATCCCCCTTGACAAGGACAATCATTCCCCTGAAGAAAATTTCCTATGAAAAGCCCTAAAAATAGCCTTTTTAGCCTTGGCGCGACTAGCCAGTTCAGCCCTCGCACCAATGGGGGAAATCCACCAAAGAGGGCACGCCAACTGGCGCTTTGTCCCAGTGTATCACTCGCGCTAGGCTTAATAAGGAGTGTTTTTAAAAAATAAATGGCGGAAGTTTGATCCAACCAACTCCTGAACCGGTCTCTAGATTGAGTTGGGAGGTTTGGCTGCGGATCTCCATGTAGGGGAAGTGGTTTTCCACCTATCATGGAAGATTCCTTGAGGATAGGGCCAATCCCAACATTGTAGGGATCCCAACTCCCCTTCCACCATCTATATAAGCTTGTCATTTTCCCTTTACAAGCTAGCCTGAATAGAGCTGAATCAATTTTAAGGAGATTATCGCCAGACAGCCAAAGAGAGAGAGACTTGTCCTTTTCTGACGAGCTTTACCAAGACGTACTCCTCTGTCGACCCACCGAAGGAAGATCCATTGTTAGAGCTCAGGTTGTATCTTTCTTTGTTCTGATTAATAATAATTGACTTCGATTATGGTTCCACTCAGATGTTCATGTTTCATGTTATGAGTTATATCTTCTCTGACTGATACATAATTGCATGTATTAGGTTTCACGCCTGTTTTTTTGTTGTTCTTCTTGTATGTGCAGGTGTTCGATCGCATCGAGCGGGAGAATTGTGATCTGCCAAAGCAAGGGATGGAAGCGCCATCTCCTCCACAAACGACAACAGTGTAGGAATTAAGGTAGGCCTCCTGTCACATCTTAGTCTTTTTACAATTAGGAACTTGCGTCTTAGCGTGACACGGTTGTTGCTAGACCCGATCGAGGCTAGTAGGGATCGCCTCTATCCACAAAGGGGATTTACCTCTCCAACAACCACCTTTCATGAGAAGGAGAACCGTGCTTCGGTGATCCTGGAGAGAATTCACACAGACATGTGTGGACCATTCTCGGTTGCTTCAACAACAAAAAATAGGTATTATGTGATATTTGTTGATGATTATTCTCGTAGATGCTGGATCTTCTTCATGCAGAAGAAGAGTGAAACGTTCTCAAAGCCCTGTGAGTTCAAGGCATTGGTGGAGAAGGAGTCGAGGAAGTAAGTGAAAGCTCTACGGAGCGATAATGGTGGTGAATACATCTCGGGCGAATTCAAAGACTTCTGTAGAAAATAAGGAATTCAAAGAGAGCTCATAGCACCTCATAACCCACAGCAGAATGGGGTTGTGGAGAGAAAGAACAGAACGATCATGGGTGCTGCACGAGCGATGTTGCATGACCAAGGCCTACCGATGCACTTGTGGGCGGAAGCATGCAACATTGAGGTTTATGTGCAAAACCGTTGTCCTCATAGAGTACTTGGCATGAGTACACCCGAGGAAGCTTTTATTGGTAAGAAGCCTGATATTTCTCATTTGAAGATTTTTGGCTCACCTGTTTACATTCATGTGACGAAGGATGCCAGGAAGAAGCTGGAGCCGACTGTAGAAGTTGGGATGTTTGTGAGGTACATAGAAACACTCCATAACTATCGTGTGTATTTTCCAAACAGTCGGATGACTATTATGCGACGAGATATAAAATTCAATGAGGTGAAAGCCATGAAGTTGTCGCTTGAGAGGGAGCTACACTTACATGCAGAGGAGGAACTTCTTGTTCCCAAAGATGAGCCTCTAGATGTGGATTAGCCGTAGGAGGAGATTCATGGAGTGGAGGAGTCCATTCATGCAGAACCAAGCATCAGACAAGGAAAAAAGCATACCACAAAAGCTGAGAGACTGAAGGTGGATGCGGCACAAAATGTAGGATTCCCTACATCACAACATAGACAGAGACAGTCACCTGACCGATATACTGGATACATGGCTCTTATGAGCAAGTGTATTGTGACAGAGCCATCTTCTTTTGAAGAAGCAGTGCAGGAGCCCACATGGGTAGATGCCATGGTGAAGGAGTATGAATCCATTGTCAGAAACAGTGCTTGGGAGATTGTTCCAAGGCTGGTGGGAAATAAGTTGTAGGATCAAGATGGATCTACTAGGTAAATCAAGCTGTTGATGGGAGAGTCGAGAAGTATAAGGCAAGATTTGTTGCCCGGGGCTTCTCAAAGATTGAGGGGATTGACTATGAAGAAACCTTTGAACCTGTCGCATGGTATTATTCCATACAAACCATCCTTTCTCTCTCAGTGCAGATGGGTTGGCACATTCATCAGATGGATGTGAAGACTGCGTTCCTTAATGGGATCATTTAGGAAGAGGTGTACATTAAGCAGCCTGAAGGATTTGAGATCTTCAACAGCGAGTCGCATGTGTGCAGGCTCAAAAGAGTGCTGTATGGGCTAAAACAAGCACCCTGTGCTTGGTACACTCGGATCAATAACTATTTCACTGGACTTGGCTTCACCAAGAGTGAGGCGGATGAAAACCTGTACCAGATTGTGGTTGAGGGTAAGCTTTTAATCATTGTAATTTATGTTGATGATTTAATACTAACAGGTGATGAGAAGCTGATACACTCATTCAAGGCATATCTTGCAAAGGAGTTTGAGATGAAGGATTTGGGCCTCCTTCATTATTTCCTTGGATTTGAAATATGGCAGCGGGAAGGTGAACTGTTTGTGTCTCAAGGCAAGTATGCCCGAGAGATACTACAGAAGTTTCACATGCAAGGCTGCAAGCCTATCGACACTCCTCTTCCATGAAATTGGAAGAAAGAGGATGCTACATCGACAGAGGTAGTGGATGCCACTGTTTATCGACAGTTGGTGGGTTCGCTCATGTATTTAGTCAATACAAGACCAGACATATGCTATGTGGTGAACCAGATTTCACAAGCGATGGTTAAGCCTACCAAGCTCTTTTGGAAGGTGGGCAAGCATGTCCTGAGATATCTCAGGGGCACATCTGAGTATGGTTTATAATACAGACAGACGGATGAGGTGAAGTTGCATGACTTCACGAATGCAGATTGGGTAGGAAGCCCAACAGACAGAAAGAGCACATCAGGAGGGATTTTCAGTATTGGATCTACGACAGTTTCTTGGTAATGCAGGAAACAAAGATTTATGGCACTCATTTCAACGGAAGCGGAATACATGGCAGTAAGTTTAGCTGCATGTGAGGCTATCTGGATGAGGAAGATTCTAGTTGGTTTGTTCAGTTCACATTTAGATCCCACAGTGATTCATTGTGATAATCAGAGTTGCATTAAACACTCGGTTAATCCTATGTTTCATGATAGATATAAAAATATTGATATCCGGTATCATCATATCAGAGATTATGTGCAGGGGATGATCATGTTGCTTCAGTACATTCCTACGGAGGATCAGGATGCAGATATTCTGACGAAGGCACTCACCAAGAGAAAATTCGAATACCATAGAGGCAGAATCAGGGTGAAGGATAATCCCTATCTTGTTGAGAGGGAGTGTTGAGATTCAACAAGATGATGAGCTTAGTGAAAAGAGTCGCCTTCACTAAGTGGGTCAACGGAGCTATTTTTGGCGCAAGTCTATTTTTAGACATGATGGTCATATTTCATAAGTTGCAGGATGCTATTTGTGGATGGTTGATCAAGTTGGAAAAATAGATGAAATTCTATTTTTAGAATATTGGGCGAAGTCTATTTATAGATCTTCAATCTAAAAATAGATGCATGTCGATTATTATTAGCTCTTAATAATAATTGGAATCTAAACAACAAATTATTCTCTTGGAGCACTTCAGTTCAGTGCACAGATGTGGCACATCAGCCAACAGAAGGAATTAGCTATTCCTAAGGGTTTAATAGAGCTAATGCATGGAGGACTCAGTTAGAACTCAAGTGGCAGAGTTATGACACAGTTGGAAGAAGTAGTTATGGAGTTGTATTTAGTTTAACTCAGTTAGACTCAGTTGAGCTAGTTGTATCTATTCTAACTGATTGATACACTAGTGAGAGTGGAGTGAATTAATTAGTTAATTAATTTACAAATAATAACTCATTAATCAACTGAACAATACATCAGTTAACTACAGTGCATGGAAGTTTCAGTGGAGACCAGTGGAGAGATAGGTGAAAGGGAAAGATAGACTATCTGTTGTGACTATAGTGATGCATTGATTGCATCACACACTCAGTGGAGATGCCAATGAGGATTGGGCTGTCAAGGATGGAGTAATTCGAATTCATTCAGAGCTATTCTTCAGCAGAGATTGCGTAGTGGAGGCAGGCTAGCAGGTGGCAAAGATCGGTGCATGGATTTGCAAGATTAGGCCTGATTAGTGTATGAAGATTGTACTGTACTGAGAGCTTGTGATAAGCTTTGTATGTTTGTATGAGATTGTCATATGATCTCCATGTTACATAATATATAGTTGGGGTTTTCAGCTTCAAGCTTTCCCGGTTAAAAACTGTGTTATGTGCGATTGAAAATTTTTGTTTATGCTTCACATGTGTGTGCAATTAATTTTTCTGCAAAAGATTAACAAGTGTAATAGATCCAGTATCTTGGATAAATTTAAATAGTGTGAGATTAGGTGGATCTTGGACATATGCATGCTTAGTGCATATAATTTCTACAATCTTTTCAAGGACTTCATGGCTCTTGTTGTCCCAATCATGGAAGGTGGATTTTGTGTACTTCCCACGAGTACACCCTTTTCATGTCTCCTACTTCTCCTGTGCTCCTTTAGCTAGGCCTATGGTTATTTGTTGCATGATATTCAAGGCTTGATGATGTAAATGTCCAAATATTCTATGCCATATTTCAACGACATCACGACTATGCACCTTCTCTGCCTTTGTTGTCAATGCAACACACTCCTCTGCATCTAGATTTTACGGGTTCTTTACCCGAACCTCAATCTGATTCACTTGTCCCATGGCTATGTGTCTTAGGAATTACTTTCCTTTACTGAAGATCACATCATAACCATGATCTTCCAAAATTGCAATGGCGACAAGATTCTTCTTTAGACCCGGAACAAACATCACATCCTTGAGCCTAAGAGGGGAGTCTGAATCCCTCTGAAAGGTGATTTTACCAATACTGGTTGTGCTATACCTTCCATCATCTCTCATCTCGATGTGCATCTAGATATATTTCTCCTCTAAGTCACTAAAAAATTCTTTGTTCCTCTTCATGTGGAATGAGGCACCGCTATCCAGGTACCACACACTTCCCATCACTGTGCATGCCATGCATGCAATGAGGGGGAAGTCAAGCTCAAAATGTGAAGCCAAAAATTTGCCTGCCTATCCTCCCAAGGTCTTCTTGCTTTCCTTATTGTGTGTACACTTCATGGCATAGTGCCTAAATTCATGTCACTGAAAGCACTTGATTTTGGGAAAAAAATTATTCTTTTGCCCTTGACTAGATTTTGGTTTGGATTGGAATTTCTTCCCTTTTCCCTTCTTTTCCTTTTCATCCAAGGCACAATTTTATTCATCCTCGCCCTTGGATGAAGTCCTGTATCTGGTATTTTGCCTTATTTCCTCCTATACCAAATAATACCATAAGTGTTCCCAATTTGGTAGTTTCTTCATCCCATTCACTGAATCTTGGTAGTTGTGCCAGCTATCGGGAAGGCCTAGAAGGGCTAGGCTCACCAAATCATTATCTGGGACCACGAAACCAACTCTTGCAAGTTCATCATGAAATTTTGTGAACTTGATCAGATACTGCTGAATTGAGTCATTCTTCTGCATCTTGATACTTCGAAGCTTTTCCTTGAGCGTCAACTTCCTGTGGTCACTACTATTCTGGAACATATATGTCAATGCTTGCCACATTGCATACATAGTCTCTTTCCCTTGGATATTTGAGACAATATGGTCTCATACTCCCTCCAATATGATTCTCCTCACCTTGGATACTCAATTCTTCCACCATGCTAGATTCAACCCATTAGTTGCTATTGGTTTCAGCATATTAGTATCAATGATTTCATTCAACCCATTATCTGCCAGCACTTCCTACATGCAATCTTCCAAGAAACATAATTCGAGCTTCCCTTAAGGGCATACTCGAGTATTAGTCCATAAAAACCCATCCTTCTAGTTCTGAAGAATTGATCCTACAAATCTGATCCTCCTCCAAAGACAACTTTGAAATATCTTATTTACTATGAATCTTGCTCTGATACCATGTAGAAATTAATGTGTAGATTCAAAATTGCTCGTGAAATTTACTAAATATCAAGACTTGAAGCTACTTTACTGATCTGCGGAAGTTAATTCAAAATCGAGAGCACATAACATCAACATGAAAGAAGAAACATCACACATGCACAAATATTTATCTATGGGAAAGAAACTGCTCAAAACCCCTTACTATCTATACTGCATTAATCAAAGAATAGAGATGAAATACAATGCTTGCTTAAGCCTGGGCACAACCTGTAAGTCTATAGTCTATCTCTTTGCCTGCTTGACTGAACTTGGCCAATACTTAGACAATTTTTCAAGCCTCCAAGCTCCTATTTCCTTGCATTGTTCCTTGAGGAATTAGCCCCTAATTTTTAATGAAATTATTCAATTGGGTTGCGCAATTCCTGTAGGTCCATCCTTTGACTGCATGAACCACCTATAGACATGGGACTAGTCTACAACTTATAATACACTAACTTGGAATCTCCATCTCAATTGGGTAACTTGAATTATCTACATGAAATACTTATTTTTGGTTGATTGATTAGTTTATTGGATGAACAGTGAGTGTGATTGAAGTTACACTACACAACTTGACCTTCCACTAGTTTCTCCAATGGTTGGAACTAGTTTAATTGACAATAACTCAAATTAACTGAAATAGATTGCTACAAATTATCAATCAATCATATTGAACTGAACTCAAGCTTACCCAACTCAATTTAACTGATTTAACTAAGTGACAAGTTCCATTTCACCTCTGTTAACTACCTCCAAGGTTATGTTATTGTGTAAATTCGAATTTTCTCTAGTTTGACCAAGGCAAGGTCAAACTGAGATTTTCTTGCTGCATTTTCAACAGTAACTCCCACCAATACATTACAAGATATTTTCCGATTAATTTCTTCTTTAACTAGGGTTGGTTCTTGGTGTATATCCTCTTCTTTTGATGTTTCTAGTCCCTTTTCTTCCTCCTCTTCATAATCTATGTAAAATAATTTCTTCTCAGCGCACTTATGATCATTAATGTATTTGTTATCACAACTGTAATAAAGCCCTTTTTCTCTTTTTTCCTCCAATTGTTGTGGTTTCAACCTATAGGTTGTGAGAGGCATTTTCCATGTTGCCATAATTTTGCTTTCGACTTTTATTGCCATCCCGAATTCATTTTCTAATGAATTAGGTTCCCAAAGACGAATCTCATATTGGATGTTATCCTTTAAAGTCCCTACGAAGACATCAATCATATGCTCCTCTAGAATATTAGGTACCTTGATATTCAATCTTTGGAAGTCCTTAATGTGCTCTATCATTGAACCCTTTTGTTTGAGATTTATCAATTTGCTAAAGAAGGCATTCCTCTTTGTATCCTCATAATGTGTTATCAATTCCTCTATAAAAATTATCCAGGTGAAAATTTATCTACGTGAAAAATTCCATCGATAACACAAAAATTGATTGGTTTCTAAATATAAATATCAAAAGTGTGCCTTTTGTGTGTGTGGTACATCATGTAGATCAAATAATTGCATCATATGTGGTATCCATGTTATTGGATTATTGCGATAAAAGTTCCTCATATTGATCTTTAGAATATGGTTAATATTCACCCTTGAGTTAGAGTCTCTAAAATCACAATTAATTTTCCTTTTGTCTTCATCGTTATTGTCATGCAATTCCTTTTCACTACTAGAAAGCCTTTCTTGCAGCAAATTTGTCAAACCTTCCTTCAACCCTTCCATCTTGACATTCATCATTGCTTCCATGTCAAATTTTAAACCATCATTCAAAACTCCCATGTCCCTTTTTATTTTTGCTTCTAAACCATCCATGTCCCCTTTTAAACCATCAATCTTAACATTCATCATCACTTCCAATTCATTTTTTTTTACTCTTTGCGAGGGTGAAATTTTTTGCACTTGGTATCGTAATTTTGATATATTATATTACATTTCCTCCTCTTCTTCATGTGTTATACTAGATCTTTCTATTGGCTTACTCAGTGTATCCTTGTTTTATGTTTCAATTCATTTTATAACTAAATAAATATAACTATGCTTCAACATTCCCTTTGAATCACTTCAAACTATTTTTTTAAACAAAAGTTATGCAAATTTAAAAAAATACACACCTTTTTCTTGCTTTAGGAGCTCGGTCTTGATACTATCGTATCTATATTATTTTAGCCTCCCAAGGTATGAAATTTCATCTCGAGGTAGCCCTATGTGTCTACTTTCCAAACCCACTAGTTAGACCAAGAATGGATTTTTCAAGTTAAAGTTATGCTAATTTTCCCAAGATGGCCTAATTATGGATTGGTTCAATAGAGAGAATTGTACGGAATGCCACGTGTCATTGTTTCAACCTTTTCCCTTGAAAATAACACCCAAGAAACTAAAGTCTGTGCAATTTCAATCACTTTTTACGAATTCATTTTGGATGCTCGAAATAAAACTTATCACGATTTTCCCTTAGACACCTGTTTGTGACAAAATTATGGAGCATACAAAAACCATAACTTCCTTGAGTCATATATCCGATAATATAGTGAAAAATATCTTATCCAAGATATGATATTTTTATATAATGTTCATCAAGATTTCAGCTCCATGTGGTAAAAAATTCAAATTCTGAAGCCTTGCAGAAAAAAATTGTAGCGAAGATTCCAAGATGACCTGTTTGAAGCAGCGAAACCCTAGGATCTAGAGCTATGATACCAAATGTTATGTAACCATATAACAAAATAGAAGAAAATATAGCTTTAAGACTTGAAAATAAGCCTCTTCCAGGGGGGAACCTCCTTTTACATCACATAAATGAACAATTCTTAGATGACACAAATGACAATAACTCCCTAGTATATACACGAGTCTAAAAGGTCACAATATAATCACGACCTACATAACAATAATAATGTAAGGTCACAACAATAATAATAGTAGGCTTCTCTAGGGCACAAAATAATAATTTGGGGGCTACATGGGCACAATAATAACAATATCGAGGCTACACTAGTATTATAGGGACGTAGCTAGGTTGTAGAGGACCTCTTGGTGCAATTATAAATTTGATTATCCTTTTTTGTGTTTCTATAGTTAAAATAAGTTTCACAACTTCTATATAATCCTCTTTTAATTCCATGGTTGCTAATTCTCATACTAAATTCAATAAGAGAGAGAGTATATTTACTTCATTAAACAATTTGTTTGTAATCATAAATACCTAATTATGAATTTAAACTCCAAATACATTCAAATTCAATAAAGACAATAGGTAAGGAATCTTACTATTAATTTTAAAATTATATATTATGAAACATTTTGAATACTTAATTTTATCTAAAATCTAATGAGGAAATTCACAACCTTTGCAATTGTAAAAGAAAATATGTCCACAAGGTTTTTGATAAATGACAATCTGGTGTGCTTTTAAGAAACTCCCAGATGTTAAGTAATCGGTTCAATTCTCCGCCCGATTCGGGTGTTATTCTTGGGCATGACCATGATGTAGGCTCACCAATGCCGAACTTACAATTTTTTTTTGTAAAAAATTCTTTAAAAAAAATCTATTTGAAGGAGAAATGAAAATATTCCTTGTAGTGTGCATAAATAACATTAAATAATTGCTTTAATAAATCATCATAACATACTAAAGAAACATTTCTTTAAATTGCAAAAGTCTTGTTTAAGCATGGTATAAAATATCAATAAAACTTGCCACACCAACTTTTGTGTTTATATCTCATGGTATTCCCTGCTCAACACATACGAAAAGGACAAGAAAGTAATCTATCATCTATTTGGGCTTGAACCTTGGTATTGTTGTTGTTATTGGTATTAATGATTAATCACATAGGTATTTAAGTATAGTTGGTAGCCGAGCCCTTATTGTATTATTTTTTTAAACAAATAATATTCACAATCCAATTTAGAGCTTTTTTATACAATTCACTAGATAGAACACTAATTCTTTGTATACTGTTGAAATACATATTTTTTTCCTTTAAATCCTCTTTTCAAATCCTTGTTTTGTCAAAAAAAGGAGAGGATCAATTATGGAGATTGATTTTTTGAATGATTCAAATGATACTAGTTTTAAGTTTCCTAAATTTGTAAAACCCTTTTCTTGAAAAACCAACTTCCACAAGGAGTCAATTTCTGCCCAATTATGTGTCCCTTCTCACAAAGCAACTTTAAAACTAATTTTGTGATCTTCAATGAGAAATAAGACATTGGTTGCCCCATTATTCCAAAGTATGCCTTGAGAATATCCATCAAACAAACCTAAAGAAATCACTTTATGTATATTTGGATTGATAATTGCTCTTGAAATATCATTCAATCTATGTTTTGAGATTCCCTCATGCAAACCTAATTTAATGAATAACCTAAATGGGGTGTTCCTTGTTGTGAAAGAAGAGGAAGGGAACATTTCTCCATTATCATGTTCATAAACACCAATTTATAATTATTATATTGAATAATTTCAACTAGATGCATTATTGCCTTTTGTTCGTAAAGATAGAGGGCTTCATGATATAGGACTAGTACTAGTTGTATATTGTAAATATGAAGTCATCACACCATATCCTTCCTTTATTTCATTTGAGGTACGAATGGAAGATCCCACCATTATTGAACAAATACAGAAATAAGTTGTTGCACAAGATCCATAGAATTATTTAGTAAAAATGAAGGGTGTGTATCTTTCTTTACTGAATAAAAGGAGGTAGTATTTCATGTCATTGAAGAACCCATGTCAATTTTCCTTTAATCATCAATTGGAGTATGCTTTACAATAATTTTTTACTATAACTATGGATCAATTTTCATGTTGAGTTACAATTATCCAAGCCTTTTATTTCATTTAAATATTAAATATGAAAGAAAGATTTATCCAAACAACCAGTTGCTTGGTTAGTTGTATTGTAAATTTAACCTTGCCTAACCATAATCATTGAGCTTGTTGGTGTATGAGCTATTGTATATAAATGATATCATAACTAAGCAAATAATTTATGTTGTAGTAGAACAATTTAATTCTAATTTGTGCATATAAATTGTTTCAGTTGTGAATAAGCAGGGTTTCAAAACAAAAGGAATACAATCTTAATAAAGGATGGAAAAATTCAAAACTTGGTTCGTTTACAGGTTTTGGAAGGATTTTGAAGGAAATTTGTGTACAGGCTATTTGCTGTCTTACAAGGATACACCATCCCGAGATGAAACCAAATGTTGTATAAAAAAAAAACATTTTGTCAAATTTTTTCATTTATTTCGCAACTTGGTTTCCTTCTAATGCCTTAATCATTCTTAATTCAATAGGATTTCCTCTCATACTTGTATCCATCATTTTGCTTCTCAAATTCCTTATCAATGCTACTAGTCTAAGCTAAGTACTAGATGTTGAGGGTTATATTTGTAATATTATAAATATCAGGTTTCCATTGAACTTAGTTTCCATATTACTTTGGCTCTTTGGAAGGATTCCAAAATTATCTTGAACTCTCCCTCGACACCTTTGTTATTTAATTTTCATTTGTCTCTAACTTAATAAATTTGGGAAAGAAAGAAATAATTTTCACTATCTCCTCTTTATTAGCCCCAAAAGTTTGTTGATAAAGCTTTTAAAAGTGGAATACATCAATATCAGGTATCCCCTATAATGTTCTCAATATACTCTTGTCCTTCTTTTCCATTTCCCACACAGTATATAATATATTACCCATGCTTTGCATATTTTTTGAAGAAAGAAATGTTCTTGTCCCCTTTTAATATCCATACCACTTTACTTATCGTCCTACATTAGGATACCTTTGATTTAAGTAGCTTCCTTTTTGTCTCTTTAAGTGACTTGAACTTTTCCTTTTCTTCTTCTAAAAACACACCTTCAATATTTTATGCAAAAAACTAGATAGCCTATTGGATCCCTTGGTGAGTTTTGATGTTTTGTCTTTCCCATTCTATAATTGCCTTCATAATTATTTTTAGATAATCAACAAATTTTTAATAGTCAATTTTTCACTCAAGGGCTCAAACTTCTTCTAACTTTATCTAACAGAAGTGGTAAACTCTTCATATTCTAAACACTCATGATTGAATTTGCAGGGGACTCGAGGATTGTTTTCATATTTTTTTATTTGTAATGAGACAAGGAGATGATCTAAAGAGCCATATAAACCCACCCAAGTCTTTATCTTGTTAGTTTCCAACATAGTCCTTTCTACAATAAAAAAATTACCCATTCCATGGTAGCCTCTTAACTCTTTTTAGATTCTTAGCAATTTTGTACATAGTTGTCATTTGAGGGTTCAAATTTCTTGTAATTTTTCCTAACCAAAGTGGTAAACTCTTCATCTTCCAACCACTTTTGGTTGAATTTGAAGGGGCTTGGAGGCATGTTTTCAACCTTTTAAATTTGTATCAAGACAAGGAGATGATTTGAAGATCCACCTACACTCACCCATGTCTTTATCTTGTTAGTTTATGTTGTAATCCTTTCTACTACAAAAAGCCTACTTCACCATCCCCTACCCTATAGGTCCTATAGGTAGGACTTATTTAAGAGGTTCGACACACAATCCTACCTCTCCAAACTTACTCACAAAGTAATATTCTAATGGGTATACTCCAACATTTGTACCCCATATTTTTTTTAACCATAACTGAAGAATTTTATTAATTAAAATTTACAGCCAAAGTACACATCATGAATATAGTTTGTTCATGGTTAGTTGCATAATATATAAGTGTCTATCTATATTGAACCAATCATAGCCTATATGCACATAAAGGAGCTAGGTATCTACTTCATTTAAGCCTATATATCTATAGATTCTAAGAAAGACCCCCAAGATTCTACAAACTTTGAATTACATGATTACCAACCATTTGGACCATCAAAAATAGTGAATTGAGCTTCTACCTCTTTTGAAAAGGCTTTAAAATTCAAGTTTGGAAGAAGAGGAGCAAGATATTCATATTAAGACGATGCCAAATGCACATATGAGGTAGGAGGGCATAATGTCGGGGAGAGTTGGGAAGAAAAATATTCTGATTTGTTGTGTAGCCAATTGAGTTCATTATTCGATTGTTGAAAATTTTATTTGTGTTGGATCAAAATGTCCAACAAGGAGGTGACCTATACTACAAGTTGATCCACTCTAATTTGAAGTCAACACAAAGCATTGTTAAGGTCATTAAGATCAAATTGCAATACTAGGGGGAACTTCTACCTGAATGAGGGAGGCAAAGGATCCATAATGTTTAGGGGACAAGGTAGAGACTACGAGAACAAGTGGAGAAGGATAAGAAGTGGAAATTCACATAGTATCCCCACTCCACTGATATGAAGGCCACCATCTAAATATAAAAAAATGAGATGATACCCATGAATTCACAGTGAATGAACATGTACTTCATACCTCATTACACTTTTGGTGTGATCCAACATTTGTACCCCATAGTATTACTTAAGTGGTAGTGAGATTAATATCTCCACAAATTATAACATTCTCCTCTTTTAGTGCTCCTACCTTGAAAATTTGTTCTAGAAATCCCTTCTATTTTCATCAAAACCATACCTATAATGATAAAGAAAGCCTTCCTTATTCCTAATGACCTTAAATTTACCCAAAAACCTGCATTTATGCGAAAAGAGTTAATAAGATGAAAAATGCTTGCTCCACCCAATTACTATTTCATCAGATATCATGTTAGCATCGAAAGTAAGAAAAATTAAACCTTTGAGAATGTAGGGGAAAACTCCTTTTTCTTTTTCCTTTATCACACACAAATTGTTAATTTTTTTTCTTTTCTCTATTTTATATCAGTGAGTCATCTTCTTAAGGGATAATTTATATGAGACGCCCCACCCCTCAAAGGTTCAAGGTAAGAGTTATAATTATTTAACCTTTGCAAAGGCATTCCTACTCTAAGATCCCCATTTGTTATAGGTCAATTTGGGCACCATTCCTAATGACCTGGTTAACTGGGCATCATCTCCAGGACCGGTGATCAAGGGTCTATCATTCCCTATCATCTCAGTTTCTATATTCCCTAAGACATGAATCAACATAAATCAAACAAGACTTTCATCAAGCAAGGGTTTCCATGGTTTAAAGCTTATTATTTAACATATGAGAGCTCACCAATGCAGGCTCTAAGGGGCCTAAGTGTGTTGCATATGTAGGTATCCCCATTCAAGGCTGCTCTGTAGAGCACTTTCCGACGTTCAAAGGTGTGTTGGTCACATTGGGAGAAAAATTCTCGTTGTTTCGGAATCTCCACTTGGCCAGTGTCTTCTAGAAGGGTTCACATGTGTCAAGCTTCGGATCTAAGTGTTCATTTGACATCTACATGACTGGAAACATGTCTTGCCTATTTTTGGAATTCTATTGATTGCAAAACAACCTACAGTTCATCTATAAATTTAACACAGATCTAAGTGTTTGAAGAGGAATAATTTGAGTAGAGAAATGCTGGAGAATTTTCAATAGAGAGTTTGATTTATGGAGCTGCTGCTAGAGAGATTTATGTTGTGATGAGACTTGGGAACTCTGCTGGAAGGTCACTTCAAATTAGTCACTAGGTTGTAACCTCTCTTTCTATCATCAATAAAGAGTACTTCTTGTTTTTCCCTACATGCATCTATGTTTACTTTGATTTCCATATTGCAAGATCTTGGTTGATGAATGTAGTTTATGCTTAACTGATTTAGCTAACTCGCTTCAATAGATATCTATATTATTGCATCTTCTGCTATTTCAATGTTCTTTCTTGCAGGAAGCTTTCAGCCAACAAAACCGCTTGAATTTGAAGCTGTAGTGGAAGCGACAGAAAGAGCCATTTGGAAGCGACTGAAACAAGTAAGCCTCCAATCCTCTTTGTGTATCTGTTCTGAGTTAGGAGAAATGGTAGTATAGTCTTTCACCTGTTGTTCTAGGCTAACACCTGCCTAGGGAAGCGTAATTTATCCATATATTACAATTCTGGCCCAACAAACTGGCGACTCCGCTAGGGAAAGAACTTCTCTTATTTCTAGGTGTTTTAGTCTCTGATTTGCTTTCTAATTCCACCCAGTAGCTGTTTCACATAAATATTAGAATTTTTCAGAGCTTAATTTGCAAAGTTAGTGAGCCAAATAGTATATTTTTCTTTGTTTACTGTGCCCAATGCACCCTTAGTCAGGGCACAGTGCTTTTCAGAGCACTGTCTCCCTTCCAAGCCTGCGTTGCAGAGCACTGTCTCCCCTTGGAGAATGCGTTGGATCCTGAAAGGGACCAAATTCCCTTGAATCTGGCTTTGTACTTTGCTTCAGTTTTATTTGCTGCTGTGTTCTGAAAAGTTTGATGCTCAATTGACTATTAACTCTATATACTTCTTCTACTTTGACTGAAAATTTGTTCAATGTTGTTTTAAAATTTTTTTCGTTATTATTGACAAGTTGATTTCAAAGTACTTTTTATGGTCGCATTAAGAATCGTTTGCTTTTGAAATAGGAAATTGTCGTAATATCTTCATTTCCTTAATAGGAGAAATTATTGTTGAAGTCCTCATTTTTCCTTCAAAAGAGAAATTGTTGTTTGTATTCTTCGTTTCTCAAAAGTAAAAAGCATTTCAATTATTGATCTAGTGCACCTAGTTTCTTTTCTGCATTCATAACATTAAGGAAACTGAAAATAAAAACTTGCATTTGCATGTAGGATTGTGTGTTTTCTGCAAAAGGAACATTAGGAAATCTGCATTTAGTTTGTGATTTATTGATTTTGTTCTTGTTCATTGATTTGTTTGCTCACAAATTATTTTCTCTCTTTCCAAAAAACTAGCGTTCTCTTACCTTAGTAGCTAGGTTCTTCATTGAAAAAGCTGAAAGTGAAAGTTTGTTTATCATTCTTAGCTACATTTTAGGAATTTTATATACATCATCGTGGTGAACCTGAAAGGAAAACTGTTAAGCAAGACCAACATAAAATAAATCTCAATTTACTTAATAACGCTTTGGAACATTAACGATAACATTTAGAAGGTCTAGGCTAGAGACGTGTTTCAGCGTCGTAAAACATAGCAGTTGTCGTTAACTGTCTGCGATACATTTCGAGTGTGATACCTCACTCCACGTACGTAAGTATATCGTAGCTCGTCCACGTACTCTCGGGTATATCGGGCGGTGTTATAGTACAATAAGTATAAAGGGGTGCTCTCACTGTGCGGTTTCACATCAGACAACGCTAATACGGACTTGGGCCTCCACGTACCTTCGAGTATATTTGGGAGGACAAATTTTAGGTGCTATCCATTCATAGTGAACCGAGTCAGCTGCCCTGAAATTGTGATACATTGAACACAAAATTCAGAGAGATTACCTGCCCATACTTCTTGGTTCGCCAATAGGTATTCTGCAGTTCATAGTTTATTGGTAAACCCTTTTGCCTAGCATTACCCTCTTTTTGTTTATTTATTTTTGGATAAAATAAATTAGTAATCGTGGAAGAACAAAATCATACCCCCCCTCGTTCACATAGATTAGCTTTAAAACTACCTTTACCACCAAAAGTTACTTCTGGTAGGCGAAGGCGATCACGATCTGCCGAATCAAGTACAATTCTTACCTCTGGCAAAACATCATCATTTAAACCAGAGTTGGCTCAAATCGTTTCCACACATCTCGGTTCGTTTACTGTTTTCGAAACGGAGTCTTCACAGCTACCTATGGTCACGATCCACTCAATCGCTGAGACCATACCTCCTGGACTCGAAGTTGTTCAATCAAAAATTGATCCAGATCCAGTCTCTTCTTTGCCAAAAAATCCGAATCCTGAACAGCCGAAATTTGTTCCTACCTTGGTCACTCCACAAATATTTGTAGCCACTAAAACTCCTATATCACACAGTTAACCGTCTGAAATATATTTTGGGCCTGATGATGAAGTTCTTCCTCCTGGTTTAATTGTGATTGAATAAATCCCACAACCTGATACACCTTTAAGTCAAACCCACTTTTGGGGGATACCTTTGTAGAAATTATATGCACTAAGCATGAATATGTCCAAGATCCACCTGATCTCACACTATTTAAATTTATGCAAGATACTGAATCTATTCCACTTGTTAATCTTTTGCGGAAAAATTAATTGCACACACATGTGAAGCATAAAAAAAAATATTCAATCGCACATAACACAGTTTTTAACCGGGAAAGCCTGAAGCTGAAAACCCCAACTATATATTATGTAACATGGAGATCATATGACAATCTCATACAAACATACAAAGCTTATCACAAGCCCTCAGTACAGTATAATCGTCATACACTAATCAAGCCTTTAATTGAATCGGTAACTGACGATGCTACCTTAGCTCGTTTCCACTGTGGCACATTCATTAAGAAGGCTCAATGAATTTGAATTACTCCATCCTTGACTGAAAAATTCTCATTGGCATCTCCACTAAGTGTGTGATGCAATCAATGCATCACTATAGTCACATCTGATAGTCTATCTTGCCCTTTCACCTATCTCTCCATTGGTCTCCACTGAAACTGCCATGCATTGTAGTTAACTGCTGTATTGTTCAATTGATTAATGAGTTATTATTTGTGAATTAATTAACTAATTAATTCAATCCACTCTCACTAGTGTATCAATCAGTTAGACTAGATACAACTAGCTCAACTGAGTCAAACTGAGCTAAACTAAATACAACTCCATAACTACTTCTTCCAACTGTGTCATAACTCTGCCACTTGAGTTATAACTGAGTCTTCCATGCAATAGCTCCAGTAAACCCTTAGGAATAGTGTAATTCCTTCTGTCAGCTACTGTGCCACATTTGTGCACTGAACTGAAGTGCTCCAAGAGAATAAGTTGCTGTCTAGAGTCTAATTATTATTAAGAGATAATAATAATCGATATGCATCTATTTTTAGATTGATGATCTATAAATAGACTTCGCCTAATATTCTAAAAATAGAATTTCATCTATTTTTCCAACTTGATAAACCATCCAAAAATAACATCCTGCAACTTCTGAAATATGATCATCATGTCTAAAAATAGACTTTCGCCAAAAATATCCTGCGGGCCCACTTAGTGAAGGCGACTCTTTTCACTAAGCTCATCATCTTTTTGAATCTCAACACTCCCTCTCAACAAGATAGGGATTATCTTTCACCCCGATCCTGCCTCTATGGTATTCGAATTTTATCTTGGTGAGCGCCTTCATCAGAATATCTGCATCCTGATCCTCCGTGGGAATGTACTGAAGCAACACGATCTTCCGCTGCACACAATCTATGATATGATGATACCAGATATCAATATGTTTAGATCTATCATGAAACATAGGATTAACCGAGAGTTGAATGCAACTATGATTATCACAATGAATCACCGTGGGATCTAAATGTGAACCGAACAACCCAACCAGAATCTTCCTCATCCAGATAGCCTCACATGCAGCTAAACTTGCTGCCATGTATTCTGCTTCCGCTGAACTGAGTGCCACAGATATTTGTTTCCTACTGTACCAAGAAACTGCCATAGATCCGATACTGAAAATCCCTCCTGATGTGCTCTTTCTGTCTGTTGGGCTTCCTGCCCAATCTGCATCCATGAAGCCATGAAACTTGACCTCATCCATCTGTCTATACCATAAACCATGCTCATATGTGCCCCTGAGATATCTCAGGACATGCTTGCCTGCCTTCCAAAAGAGCTTGGTAGGCTTAACCATCGCTTGTGAAAGCTGGTTCACCACATAGCATATGTCCGGTCTTGTATTGACTAAATACATGAGTGAACCCACCAACTGTCGATAAACAATGACATCCACTACCTCTGTCGATGTAGCATCCTCTTTCTTCCAATTTCCTGCAAGAGGAGTGTCAATAGGCTCTCAACCTTTGATGTGAAACTTCTCTAGTATCTCCCGGGCATACTTGCCTTGAGACACAAACAATTCACCTTCCTGCTACCATATTTCCAATCCAAGGAAATAATGAAGGAGGCCAAATCCTTCATCTCAAACTCCTTTGCAAGATCAGCCTTGCATGAGTGTATCAATTGCTCATCACCTGTTAGTATCAAATCATCAACATAAAGTACAATGATCAAAATCTTACCCTCAACCACAATCTGGTACAGGTTTGCATCCGCCTCACTCTTGGTGAAGCCAAGTCCAGTGAAATAGCTGTCGATCCGAATGTACCAAGCACGGGGTGCTTGTTTCAGCCCATACAATGCTCTTTTGAGTTTGCACACATGTGACTCGCTGCTGAAGATCTCAAATCCTTCAGGATGCTAAATGTACACCTCTTCCTCAATGATCCCATTAAGGAAAACAATCTTCACATCCATCTGATGAGTGTGCCAACCCATTTGCGCTGAGAGAGCAAGGATGGTCCGTATGGAAGAATACCGTGCGACAGGTGCAAAGGTTTCTTCATAGTCAATCCCCTCAATCTGTGAGAAGCCCCGGGCAACAAATCTTGCCTTATACTTCTCGACGCTCCCATCGCAGCCTTGTTTACTCAGAGATCCATCTTGATCCTGTCATTAACCGATTTTCCCACCTACTTCGGGAACAATCTCCCAAGCACCGAAGCTTCGACAATGGAGTCATACTCCTCCACCATGGCATCTACCCATGTGGGCTCCCATACGCTTCTTCAAAAAAGATGGCTCACACAATACACTTGCTCATAAGAGCCATGTATCCAAAAAGAGCACACAAAGGACTCGTCTTCATTATGCGAGATGTAGGAACTCCTATATTATGTGCCGCATCCACCTTCAGTCTCTTAGCTTCTGTGGTATGCTTCCTGCCTTGTCTGATGTTTGGTTCTACATGAGTGGACTCCTCCACTCCATGAATCTCCTCCTGTGGTTGATCCACATCTAGAGGCTCATCTGTGGGAACAAGAAGTTCCTCCTCCGCATGCAAGTGTAGCTCCCTCTCAAGCGACAACTTCATGGCTTTCACCTCATTGAATTTTATATCCCGTCTCATAACAGTCATCCGATTGTTTGGAAAATACACACGATAGTTATGGGGTGTTTCTGTGTACCCCACAAATATCCCAATTTCTGCAGTTGGCTCCAAATTCTTCTGGGCATCCTTCGTCACATGAATGTAAACAAGTGAGACAAAAATCTTCAAATAAGAAATATCAGGCTTCTTACCAGTAAAATCTTCCTTGGGTGTACTCATGCCAAGTACTCTATGAGGACAACGGTTTTGCACATAAACCGCAGTGTTTCATGCTTCCGCCCACAAGTGCATCGGTAGGCCCTGGTCATGCAGCATCGCTCGTGCAGCACCCATGATCATTATGTTCTTTCTCTCCGCGACCCCATTCTGCTGTGGGTTATGAGGCATTATGAGTTCTCTTCAAATTCCTTCTTTGCTACAAAGGTCTTTGAATTCACCCGATATGTATTCACCACCATTATCGCTCCTTAGAGCTTTCACCTGCTTCCCCGACTCCTTCTCCACCAATGCCTTGAGCTCACGGAACTTTGAGAACGTTTCACTCTTCTTCTGCATGAAGAAGATCCAACATCTACGAGAAAATTCATCAAAAAATATCACATAATACTTGTGTTTCACTGTTGAAGCAAACGAGAATGGTCCACACACGTCTATGTGAATTCTCTCCAGGATCACCGAAGCACAGTTCTCCTTTTCATGAAAAGTGGTCTTCATAAACTTACCCATTGTAAATCCTTTGCACTGATCTGACTGCGCAAGAGTACCCTTGGGAATTCCAGTAGAAATTTGCTGCAAAATATTCAAAGCGCCATGGTGAAGATGGCCCAATCTCCTGTGCCATTACTCGCCCTCATCCCGACTCACCACTTCTTCTGCTTTGCCCACCATTGCAGCGCAACCAACTACCTACAGCTTGTATAGATTCTTAATTCGAACCCCTATATTCTTGGCTTGACCCGTTGTTTTATGTCAAAGGAAGGCTTTTCCCTCACTGAAAACAACATCATAACCCCTGTCTTCTAGCATTGCGATTGAGACCAAGTTCTTCTTCGGACCTGGAACATGCATGAAATTCTTCAACAAGAATGGATTACCAGAATCCCTCTCAAAGGTAATGGTCCCAATGCCAGTCGCACTGTATCGACCATCATCACCCATCTCTATATGCATCTGGAGGTCCTTCTCCTCCAAGTCACAAAACAACTCTTTGTCTCCCATCATATGGAAAGACGCACCACTGTCAAGATACCACACCGATCCCATGCAGCTTGAAACCAAGAATGCGATAAAGGAAAAATCTAGCTCAAATTGCGAGGCTAAGGCCTCTCCAGCTACAGATCCAACAACCTGCTTATTCTTCTTCTTCTGTGGACAGTTAGTGGCGAAATGTCCATGTTCGTGATAGTGAAAACACTTCATTTTGGACAAGTCCTGCTTCTTGCCTTTTGCACCGGATTTAGAAGGATTTTTCTTCCCCTTCCTTTTCCTTTCTTTGGCATCCAAAGCGCAATTCTCTTCATATTCATTATTCGATGAATATCCATCTTTGGTACCCCGCCTTATCTCCTACTGCACAAGATCTGACCAAAGTCGCTCCCATCCTGGTAGTTTCTCCCTTCCATTGACAGAGTCTTCGTAGCTATGCCAACTCTTCAGAAGCCCAAGGAGAGCCAAGATAACCAAGTCTTCTTCATCAACAGTACCCCCCACACTTCCCAACTTATCCTTGCAGTGGAAAAACTTCGTGAGGTATTTTGGAATATTATCGCCTTTCTCCATTTTTATTTTTCTGAGCTTGTCTTTAAGCACCAACTTTCTCTGGTCACTTCTTCTTTGGAACAAGTCTGTCAAAGCCTTCCACATTAAGAATGGAGTGGCTTTCCCATGAAGGCTGGACACAATGTGGTCCTTCACACCTTCCAACAGAATCCTTTTCGTCTTTGCTGTCTTCTTTTTCCATGCATCAAGTAATGCAACATTGCTAGATCCCGGCTTAGGAACATCGCTATCGATGAACTCCTTCAGCCCATTATCCTCCAGCACCGCCTCCATCTTGTCCTTCCAGGATATGTAATTTGAGATCCCATCAAGGGCATACTCCAATCTCAACCCGTTGAAAGACATTTCAATGTATACTCGATTTCTGCACCAAGAATCTTCTGTAGCAAATTCGAATTGTCCACCAGCACAAACTCACTTCACAATTTAAATCTTCAATAAAAAATGCTCTGATACCATGTAGAAATTATATTCATTAAGCATGCATATGTCCAAGATCCACCTGATCTCACACTATTTAACTTTATGCAACATATTGAATCTATTCCACTTGTTAATCTTTTCCGGAAAAATTAATTGCACACACATGTGAAGCATAAACAAAAATTATCAATCGCACAGAACATAGTTTTTAACCGGGAAAGCCTGAAGCTGAAAACCCAAACTATATATTATGTAACATGGAGATCATATGACAATCTCATACAAACATACAAAGCTTATCACAAGCTCTCAGTACAGTACAATCGTCATACACTAATAAGGCCTAATCTTGAAAATCCATGCACCGATCTATGCCACCTGCTAGCCTGCCTCCACTGTGCAATCTCTACTAAAGAATAGCTCTGAATGAATTTGAATTACTCCATAATTGACTGCGCAATCCTCATTGGAATCTCCACTGAGTGTGTGATGCAATCAATGCATCACTATAGTCACATCTGATAGTCTATCTTGCCCTTTCACCTATCTCTCCACTGGTCTCCACTGAAACTGCCATGCACTGTAGTTAACCGTCTATCGTTCGCCGACACGAGTTATTATCAGAATTAATTAACTAATTAATTCACTCCACTCTCACTAGTGTATCAACTGGCTAGACTAGATATAACTAGCTCAACCGTGTCTAACTCAGTTAAACTAAATACAACTCCATAACTACTTCTTCCAATCGTGTCATAACTAACTCCACCAAACTCTGCCACTTGAGTTCTAACTGAGTCCTCCATGCAATAGCTCCAGTAAAACCTTAGGAATAGCGTAATTCCTTCTGTCAGCTATTGTGCCACATCTGTGCACTGAACTGAAGTGCTCCAAGAGAAAAAGTTTATGTTTAGAGTCTGATTATTATTAAGAGCTAATAATAATCGACATGCATATATTTTTAGATTGGCGATCTATAAATAGACTTCGCCCAATATTATAAAAATATAATTTCATGTATTTTTCCAACTTGATCGACCATCCACAAATAGCATCCTACAACTTCTGAAATATGATCGACATGTCTAAAAATAGACTTCGCCAAAAATAGCCTGTGAGCCCACTTAGTGAAGGCAACTCTTTTCACTAAGGGTTTCTCATCATTCATAACTAACAACCTTGACTGTAATCTGCATTTTCTTCCTCAATCGTTTCCATCCGCTTTTGCGATCCCATTTCCATTCAATATCCCGTTGATTTGTGAGATTATACATTTGGTCATACAACCATGCCTGAACCAACATCTTCGGTTGGGTCTGTTGTTCTAATTACGTCAGCTCCTACCCTTGCTACTCCATCGATGTTCACAACCTCACTACAGTCATATTTTCACGGTGGCCCTTCGGTCCCAAAAGTCTACAAATCATTGTCTGGCACTTTATTTGGTCAATATTCAAGACCATGGTCATTACCAATGTCATCATCTGGTGTTTTAACTGTTAGTCCTATATTTAGTACTGAAATACTTGAATCATTACATCCATCATTAGGGCAATATCAAGTCGGTCCTTATGGGTCAATTCCTTTAAGTACCATATCAACTCGTTGAATATTGCAACAAGAACTTCAAGGAGGCACTCAAACATGTTGTTTGATCCTAGTTGGAAAATAATCACCTAAACTAGGTGGGGCCCACACAGGTGATTTTTGTCGCAAAGTCTATTTTTAGACATGTCTATCATATTCTATGAGTTGTAGGATGCTATTTGTGGATGGTTGTTCAATTTGGAAAAATAGATGGACTTCTATTTTTAGACATGTTAGGCGAAGTCTATTTTTAGACTACCAGTCTAAAAATAGATAGGTCGAATATTATTAGCTCTTAATAATATTTGGACTATAAACATTATCTTATTCTCTTGGAGCACTTTAGTTAAGTGCACAGATGTGGCACATGAGATGACAGAAGGAATTACGCTATTCCTGAGGGTTAAGTGGAGCTATTGCATGGAGGACTTAGTTAGAACTCAAGCGGCAGAGTTATGACACAATTGGAAGAAGTAGTTATGGAGTTGTATTTAGTTTAACTCAGTTAGACTCAGTTGAGCTAGTTGTATCTAGTCTAACTGATTGATACACTAGTGAGAGTGGAGTGAATTAATTAGTTAATTAATTCACAAATAATAACTCATTAATCAACTGAACAATACATCAGTTAACTACAATGCATGGCATTTTCAGTGGAGACCAGTGGAGAGATAGGTGAAAGGGCAAGATGGACTATCTATTGTGACTATTAGTGATGCATGAATTGCATCGAAATATACAATGGAGTTGCCAATGATAATCAAGTAGTCAAGGAGAGTGGGATTACATTGAATTGGTCTTTGTAATCAGCTTGGATTACGTAGTGGAGGCAGGCTAGCAGGAGGGAAAGATCGGTGCATGGATTTGCAAGATTGTTCCTGATTAGTGTATGACGATTGTACTGTACTGAGAGCTTGTGATAAGCTTTGTATGTTTGTATGAGATTTTCATATGATCTCCATGTTACATAATATATAGTTGGGGTTTTCAGCTTCAGGCTTTCCTATAAAATACCGTGTTCATATGTGTGATTGTTTATGGTTTTAATGTGCGCATGCGATTGTTTTTATTTCCGAAATTAATGATCAATGGTAGAAGAGATTTTGTATTGTGCATGAAGTTAAAATAGTGTGTGATCAGGAGAATCTCGGTGGATAAAATATCAGTTATTCAAATTTCTACATGGTATCAGAGCTGTGTTATAGATTTTCTACATGGAATGAGAGCATGAATTTTTGGGTGCGCGAGTTTTCAGAGAATATCTGAAAATTTTGGTGAAATATTTTCAGAAAAAAATAGCATATTTGGATTCCTTGTGAAAAAATACTCCAATTGAAAAAAAAAATCGGTTGAATCGGAGCTCCAATGAGGGAGATATCGTCGATTTAAAATCAGCTCTTTTGTTAGAAAATTTTGTGACGGCGGGACAATTGCAATGTGCGCGAGCCAAAAATCTACATGCACTGAGGTAAAAGATGCATGCAAAGCTTTGAGGAGAAAAGAAGAGGTTAGTGAATTGGTGGTTGAGAGGGAGCCTCTCAACATGCAGCGTGAGAAGCAGTCTCAGAAGGTTGTGGAGCAGCCACAACTAGAGATGCAGAAGAATCTTTATAGATTTGCTGTAGATGGGATTTCTACGGAGCTTCCTACTGTTGGGAAGTGAAAGAAAGCCATGAAATTGAAGCTTGAGAGAGAGCTAGATTTGCATGTAGGTAAGAGTGAATCTCGGGATGTGGAACAACCACAAGATGAGGATCATGGAGTGGGAGAAACCACTCATGCAAAGAAATTTCGTGCTAGATGGGCAGAGGGAGTGCATGCAACTATACCACCAGGTGAGAGGTGGGGTGACATGCATGAGTAATCCAAAGAGGAGATTTCTGGGCAGGATTCATGGAGATGATGTGGATCCCATGAATTGAACCTGGCTACGAGGTGCCCACAGAGTAGAAGTAGCATGATCAGTTGGATTGATGCGGGCAGATCAAAGTGACAGTGTCAGATACTGGAGCGCGGTTCAGAGTTGACAGCAAGTGTAGAGTGCATGATGTAGAGTTCAACAACGCAGTGGTTCCTGAAGACATGTGCAGTTGGTACCAGTAGAAGTCGAAGAATTTGATGATAGATGCATTAGACTGATTGAGTTGTTTGGAGCCTTTCAGTTTCGGAAGAGTTGTAGAGCAGATGCATGGAGTTGCAGGGCGCTTGCAAAGGTTGCAGGGTGAATGCATGGAGTTGCATGTCACATGCAAAGACAATCCTTTCTTGTTGATAGGGAGTGTTGAATATTGCAACAAGAAACACTGAAGGAGGCATCCTGAAACATCATCCTTGATCCTAGTTGGAAAATAATCACCTAAATTAGGTGGGGCCCACACAGGTGATTTTTGTCGCAAAGTCTATTTTTAGACATGTCGATCATATTCTATGAGTTGCAGGATGCTATTTGTGGATGGTTGTTCAAGTTGGAAAAATAGATGGAATTCTATTTTTAGACATGTCGATCATATTCTATGAGTTGCAGGATGTTATTTGTGGATGGTTGTTCAAGTTGGAAAAATAGATGGACTTCTATTTTTAGACATGTTGGGCGGAGTCTATTTTTAGACTGCCAGTCTAAAAATAGATAGGTCAAATATTATTAGCTCTTAATAATATTTGGACTATAAACATTATCTTATTCTCTTGGAGCACTTTAGTTAAGTGCACAGATGTGTCACAGGAGATGACAGAAGGAATTATGCTATTCCTGAGGGTTAAGTGGAGCTATTGCATGGAGACTTCAGTTAGAACTCAAGTGGCAGAGTTATGACACAGTTGGAAGAAGTAGTTATGGAGTTGTATTCAGTTTAACTCAGTTAGAATAAGTTGAGCTAGTTGTATCTAGTCTAACTGATTGATACACTAGTGAGAGTGGAGTGAATTAATTAGTTAATTAATTCACAAATAATAACTCATTAGTCAACTGAACAATACATCAGTTAACTACAATGCATGGCAGTTTCAGTGGAGACCAGTGGAGAGATAGGTGAAAGGGCAAGATTGTACTGTACTGAGAGCTTGTGATAAGCTTTGTATGCTTGTATGAGATTTTCATATGATCTCCATGTTACATAATATATAGTTGGGGTTTTCAGCTTCAGGCTTTCCCGTTAAACAACTGTGTTATGTGTGTTTTTATTGCTTCATGTGTTTTTCAATTGTTGATTAAATTTCCGCAAGAATTATAGTGGAAGGATTCTGTATTTTGCAAGAAGATAAATATTGTGAGATCAGTAGAGTCTGAATATATGCATGTTTATTGTATATAATTTCTACATCGACTGGACTCCCAACATTTGGGGAACAATATTTTCCGTCTTAGTATCCTCCTTATGCTGGGGGGCAACCTATGGTCACCCAATACGACAATACTCAGTCACATTTTTGTCAAACTAATGTTGACATGAATGTTTGTCAATGGCAGCCCACTCTGCCTATCCAACCACAAACGGTTGTCCAATCGTATCAACCAATTCAACCTGTTACACCCACTTCAATACCACTTTTTAATACATCTATACCCCTGTTACATAATCAAAATATTGTACATCAACCTTATCAGGCGAGCTCTTCAACTCAATATCATCAAATGTTGGATCCACAGACTCAAAATCCTTTGGTTAATTTACAACAACCTGTATCAGGGATCATTTATTCACAAGCTGGTGTGCCATTTTATGGGGTGTCACAAACACAATCTGGTTATACATATCAACTGAATCCAAATTATACTAATTTGGGTTATAACCTTGGTGGACAGAATCCTTGGCAGGCACAGGTCCAAATTCCTCAAACTTCATATCAACAAGTACCATATCCAGGTTTTGGTCAACAAAACTCTCACGCGTTTTCCATGCAAAACAATCCCTATCCGGGTTACCAACATCAAATCCCATATGCTGGTGCTCAGAGACCCATTGCCCAAGCAATTCCATCTTATCCTAGCTATGCTCAACCTGACCTTAATAGACAGTTGCCTTTTGTTGCAACCTTGGAATTACTATATTTAAACCGATTAACTAATGATCCCATCAATTATACTCCTTGGTGGTCGGTGATACCACATAAATTACCCTCTGACATTCCTAAATTCAATGGAAACCATGGAGAAGATCCATCAACTCATGTTATGACTGATCATTTATAGCGTTCATCAAATTCCTTAAATGATGATTATGTTAGATTACGTCTTTTCCAACGAACGCTCACAGGTCCGACAGCTAAATGGTACATTGAATTACCTAGAGCTTCTTTCGACAATTTTGTTACACCATTTTTTTGGTCATCTAACTCTTCATCATTAGATGGACCCAAGTACACCATGTAAGACCAGTTTTACCCCAAGTAAAACTGCTTTCACTATGTTAATTAGGAAACCCTAAAAGGAATAATTAATTAAACCATAATTTAATTATTATTCCCAGTCATGTTTAACCCAAAAACAAAGAAATTAATGAGATAAACCCATAGTTATCTTATTATTTTCTAGGAATTATTATTTAAATAATATTCCTTGTTAAATATGACCAAATCAACCACCATTAATCAACTAAATCATTATTTATTTGATTATATCCCAACCACTTCCTTAAAAAGATAAATAAATCATTTATTTATTTATTTTTTACTAATCAAGGGATTTGACCCAAGTCAAACACCCTTTCCCTCCAACAAATAATAATAAAATATTCCATAGAGGTGGATCTAGATTTGGTTAGCATTATTTTAATCATGCACCAAGATCTAGAATGACCCAATATTTTGTTATAAATAGGAGGGTTTTCCCCTTCATTCTTCACCTTTTGTTGCATACTAGATCACTCTGGATCTATACACTCGGTCTCATTTTCTGCCATTGTTGCTCCCATTGAGCTCTACCTTCTACATTGGGGTTTCTACATCTACAAGAGAGAGAAAGCTTAGATCTGAAGTGCTGAGGATTACAAAGAACCCATCCCGTTGAGGAGATTTGGATACACCTTCTTGTTTCCTCCCAGGTGCCCTGTAATATAAAAATTCATTCAAAAATCGTGTTCTTGTCTTGTCTGTTGGATGCATGGAGCAAACTCTTTACTTTACTGCTTAATGTCTTTCCATTTATAGATCTGTTTGTTGCAGCACTTTAACTACTAATTGCAGATCTGAAGATGTTTTGCGGCCATTATTGTTGTTAGGGCTATTAGTTATGCGTAGCTAAAGTGGTTCTTTTTCGTACGCTTCGACAAAGAATTCATACTAACAAATGGCGACTCCACACGGGTTTTAAATTACGACAGCTGTCGTTTTTCATATTCCTGCATATCCAGCTACTTCAGGCCCTAGGGCTTCTTTTTTAGCTGCTTAGTTTTTCTCTTTTCATGTCATTTTTCTCACATAAAAACCTAAAAACCTAAAATTTCTAACTTCCGTGTGTTTCTGGCCCTATTGCGCAGGTAAGCGACACCAGCCGCACCTGAGACGGCAATTTTTCAGAAAATCTGCCGCCGAAACAGCCGGAACGGGGGGGTCGCACCTTTTGGCCCAAAACCTGCGACCTGGACGCACTTTTTAGCCTGTAACCTGCGACCTCAACCAAAATCAGGTTTATTTTCAGCTACGTTGCACACTTTTTTGCTCTCAACAACGGAAAGGGTTTAAAAATTAAAATTAACGCACACCACACACTGACCTTAAGTGAAGAAGCGCCTGGTTTACACCGCCTGGCAAAGACTCTAAAATCAATTGTCACTGCACCTTATCTGCCCTTGACCTTCTTGATTTTGCCCCTTTCTGCCCTTGTCGGTTTCCTTCTTTCTGTCATCATTGCGCCCCCAAGGCGCCTTTCCCGGAGACTTCCTTGGCCTTCATCCTCAGTTTCCGGTTGATCGACCTGCTCCGCACCGTCGTCGTCGAGCCAGTCCACCTTCGAGTCCGCACTCCGACTCCTCTCCTGATTCATCGGGTCCCCCTTCTCCTTCCGGTTCTCCCCCTTTTTACCTTCACCATGTCCGGATCAGGGCCTAATGCTAGCGGTTCTCCCGGCCCCAATGCCGGCCCTACTTCTAGCGGAACCGTCACAACCACTACTCCGGCCACCCCTGTGCTGCCGTACATTGCAGGCCTCAGCCTCCCCGATTTCCATCAGTTGATTAATGACCCCATTCACCATAATACCACCTGGCCCGCTATGCCCACCAAGCTACCCTCTGATATCCCTAAGTTCGAGGGCCTTAATGGCGAAGACCCAACCAATCACGTCCGGTCTTTCCACATGTGGTGTTCCTCCAACTCCATTACCGATGACTCCATCCGTCTTCGTTTGTTCCAACGCACACTTACCGGCGAAGCTTCTAAATGGTATGTCGAACATGCCACTTCCTCCCATACCACGTTCGAGACTCTTGCCCAAGCCTTCTTGTCGTACTTCCAGCTCCCTCTCCGATACGACACTGGTACGGAGCTCTTGACTTCATTTAAGCAATCCTCTTTCACACGCCTTTCTGCCCATGTTCAGGAATGGCGACGAAGACGGAGCTTATGTCGAGCCCCTCCCTTTGAAGATCGGGTTTACATGGACTGGTTCCTTCGCACTCTCCCATCTCCCATCGGCAAAGATGTCGCCTCTCACTTTCCTCAATCTGAAGAAGCCGCCCTCCAAATAGCTTTAAAATATGACCTGATCTACGCTCAATCTGGTTATGTTTATACCGTTCTTCCTGACATCCCCAGGCCCGGTGGCGCTAACGCCCCGGGGGCATCTCATTCCGCCGACGGTATTGTTGGATCTCTTTCCCACCCCTCTGCTCACCCTCCTATGAGCCATGGCCTCCCTCAGGAAGGGGCCAGCACCTCTAGCACTCTGCCCCCTCCCGGCAACATGTATCCAGGATACGGCATGCCTCCTCCTTTTGCCCAACCTCCTGCTTACCTCAATGCCGCCCAACCCAACCCTTACTTTTATCCGCAGCCTGGTGCGCCAACTCCTCCAGCATATGCGCTTCCGCCTCCCTTGCCTCCTCACCACCTGCAACAGCCCTTACAACCCCCTCCAGGGCAAGTATTTGCACAGCAGGGTGCGTTTATTCCCCTTTCTTCTCAAAGAAGGCGGAGAGGCAACCAGAACCCATCTGCCCCCGGTAACCGAGGACCCAATTCTGGTATGGACCCTAACACTAGCAACCAGCCTCAGGGCCTCCCGCCCAGGCCGGACAGGCCGCTTCGCACAAACAAGCCCTGTTCGTGTTGCAGTGATTACGGTCACTACACTCACGATTGTCCTCTCTTACCCCAGATGCGACAGATGTGGGAGTCTCAAGCCACATTGCGCGGACAACACGTCTCCCCTCACGCTCCTCCTAATGTGGCCACCCCCCCGCCAGCTGTGTTCAATGATCCTTTCCCTCAACAGGGATTCGTGGCTACCCAACCCCCCGACAGCCATGCAGCCACACCATCGTCCATTTCTGGTTCCTCTGACTACCAGATCCTTATGATGCGCTCCGATTCGTCCCCTTCTGTCGACCTTCACCTTCACACTCGGTCTCGCCAGTACCCCAAGCCTCCTGCTCAGTCTGCTCCCGAGCCTCCATCTTCAGGTTCTACAGAGCCTCTTTCGACACCCAGTGGCCCCTTACACATCCTTCAACCCAAAGTTGAGGTCCACCCAAAGATTCCAAAGGGTCCATTACGCCGAAATGCTGCTTCTGGTCGAGCCGCCCAATCGTACAGGATAGTAGATGATTTGGCACAATCCCCTGCTGCCATTTCCACACTGGAACTCCTCCAGTCGTGCCCTTCCCAACGGAAGGCTCTACTATCTGCCGTGGGCGCTGTTGATCCTGCTGATGACCAAAGGATTGTTTTCGACGCCACTCAATCGGACCACCCTCCTCTTCCTCCTTCCGTTGCTTTCCAAATCCCAGTCAAAATCCGGAACGCCACTGTATCCCGGTGCATAATTGATGAGGGGGCATCCACCTGTGTGATGTCCGCTTCGGTTTGGAAGCAACTCGGATCCCCCGAGTTGGCCCCTTCCACGATCACCCTTCGAGCGTGGGATGGTCATGCCTCCCAGCCTATTGGCCTGTTTCGTAACTGTCCCATCACCCTCGCCGGTAAGACTGTTTGCGTTGATGTCGAAGTCATCGACGCCCCTCTAGACTACAACATTCTATTGGGGCGAAGCTACACCTATGCCATGTCTGTTGTCCCATCCGCGGTCTTCCGCAAGATGTCTTTTCCACATAATGGGAAGATAGTCACCATTGACCAGCTATCTTATCATGAGCCGCCGTCTCAGACCTCCTCCGAGACGACCATCTCTTCCGTAGCCAACAAGCAAACCGTCGATTCCTTGACCAGTGTCTCCCCCGGCGTCTATAAAGATTCCACCCTGCTTGGTACTTTTCCTCACCTTCCCCCCCCCTCCTGTTACTGATCCCAGCTTGTCGAATGTTTGCATGATGCAATCGTCTCAGGCTGCCCATAAACGGCCTGCCTCGGCTAGTCCGCACCCTCCCCCCCGCCCTTTGCAACCCGCTCCTAGCCATTCATCTCCGCCAGCCGGACCTCCTCCTTCCGGCCCTCCCCCTACAGCTGGTATCCCCGAACCTCTTTATCCTCCAGGCTCGGTCCCCCCCGGCCTTAACCATCTTGGAGCCGTACCTCCCGGTCACTACCCTGCTGGACAGATCCCCTTCTTGGCTCCCCCTCCCGGAGTATATTCTGTCCCCGTCATGGCCACCCTCTCTCTCCCTAACTTGACCTTGGGTATTCCGGTTTGGTACCTTGACCCCCCAGCCGCCACCCCCCCCGGTCACCCCAAACCTTACATGGCTTTGACACCGGTTCAACCGGTCCCCCTCGCTTCCTCCATAGCCACTGTGCCCCCAGCACCTCCACAGGACCCTTCTCCTGTTGTGACGGCTCCCGGGAAGACAGGCAAAGCCCGAAGGGGGGCAACCCATCACAATCCGGCCCCCCCGACATCCATTACCCCCCCACGACCACCAAAGCCCGCCATTCGATGCGCTTTGTGTGATGTCGTCGGTCATGCCACTCACATGTGTCCTGAATTGCCCCACCTCAAGCTTCCGGTCAACGAGACATTCCCCGACTCTGATCTCCCAGAAGTACATGTCACTATCCCCGACTCCCTCCCAAAACTCAAACACTTGCGCACAAACCACCCTTGTGCCTTGTGCGATTTTCACGGCCATTACACCCACCTCTGTCCCCGCCTTGACGAGTACCGTTCCTCCTTGGACTTGTACCGCCAGTTCAAGGCCGCTTCGATTGGACCAGAGGACATTCACATTCCACCTCCCGCTTTTAAGCCAACGGAGCCCTCCGTCACCATTTTGTACCTGTCATCATCCATGAGACCATTGGGGAACATTCCATCTGAATCCTCCCCTGTTGTTTCGCTTGACCTTCCTTCAGCGGGCATCTTGGGCTCAACATCGGTAGATCCGGTATCTACTTACTCTTCGGTCACCCATTGTGACGATACGCATGTGAACCTCTCTTCTCATGATGATGATTCAAGCCACTTCACCACGTCAGGTAGTTCTTCTTCCACCAGTCACCCCATCTTCTATCACGACGACAACATTATGGAAGAAATTCCCACCCCTGACTTCATCTATTCCCCCTTACATCGAACCCATGCGTTCACACCACATCCACCTTGTGGTCATTACATCGAAACCCAATGTTTGGGTAAGGGGGCACCCACATTTGAGAGACCAAGAGAACCCATTCTCCACCACTCTCCTAGTGTATCTGGTCGTGTTGACTCTAGACCCCGTATTCTTCCACATTTAGAAGACCCTCTAGAGTCCCATATCACTTCAGACCACCTACCCCTACATACATCACTGGGGGCATCATACGCCCCCCCATACATATACTTACGACATGCCCATAGCATGTTCAAAAAACTGGGGGGCACCATACGCCCCCCCCATACATATACATCCGACATGCCCATAGCATGTTACAAACAAAATCCAAAAACTGGGGGCACCATATGCCCCCCCATACATTCTAGGGGGCACCACTTGCCCCTACACACATCCGAGAGGGCACCATATGCCCCTATATCTGGCCACTACACGACGAACGCCCTGATCCACCTGGATCTCTGTCCGAAGTGTTCCCAGATCCCTCTCTCTCCAGTTGACCTGCAACTCTGCCATACCTGCACAACCACATTCTTTTTGTCAGGGTACAGATCGGGAACACCATAACCACACACCACAACCCAACTCCCAGCCATCAAACAGCACCACACCCCCCTCATCTCCCAGGTCGCAGTTTTCTGCCATTTTCTGGACCAGGTCGCACTTGTTGCCCTAATACCTGCGTCCTGGGTCGTACTTTTTGCCCCAAAAAGTGCGACCCGGCCATAGAGATGAAGGAGGGGTTGTTTCTGGGGGTTTTGGGCCCTCAACCGCAAATGTAATCCATCAAAATGCAAGAGCAAGGTTAGGCCTCTCGCCTCCAACTGACAGATCTCGAATCCAACGGTCGGTTTGTCCGCTACGTTCGCCGCAAGATTTAGGGCCTTCTCTCCTCTCCACATTCACCACATCAACAATAGCAAATGAATGATTTTGGAGGGAAAACCGCCTCATTAAAAGAGAACCCCTGTTTCTTCTTTCGACTGCTGCGACCACACCGTAGCCCCGTTCGACGAACCGTCAGCACCGCCGGATAGATCTCACCGAGCTCTCAAATGGGTTTTCCTTAGTTTTTGGCGATTTGATACTTCACCTGGACACATTTTTCCACGAAGGATCACTTCACCGCTCCTTAAAATCGAATTTCCTCACTTACGACACTTGTACTTGGGGCACCATATCGCCCCCTTACTTGTCCATGTTCGTGTTGATTTTCGTCATGAGTACCCACCTTGTACTCATGCTTCTATGACCCCCCATTGGGGCCTTTATTGTGTGGCAACACTATCTAGTCGCCCTTGCTTAGAGCATCCGAGTTGAGTCATCATTGCATTCATGGAGTCTATCCTGCATCCTTTTACACCATACTATAGCCCTCCATTATTTTTTGCTTGGTTCCTCTCTTGTGTCGCATCTCATGACCTTCAGCCCCACTGTCCCCTGTCCCTTTTGATATTGTGTCAGTCGCTGCCATGTCATTCATGCCCTTTATGCTCTAACGAGGGAAGTCGTTCATTCGCCACTCCATCCTTCCCATTTCCACCATCATCATTAGTGCCAGTCTGTCCGTCGCTCTATTGCTCTTCTCTCGTGCCTTAGTTGAGGATCTCTCATTACCTCACCTAAGGCGGACCTCCTTCTGTCGACCTCAGCACATTTATTCCATAAGCAAGGTCTAGAGGGCGGTGTACCTTGGTTCCAGCTTCCATTTTTGTTCGGTGCCTCGGATCAGGCAGGGGGATTTCTTACCTCCCTTTGACTTGATTGCTTCTCCATCTCCTTTCAGCATGATCGAGATTCGTATACTGGACAGTCCAGTGACCCAGCAGCAGCTCTTGATGATTCCCGGGCGTGTGTGAGATGTCTCAGCCCTCATGAGGGGGTGGCCCTGCAGGTAGCCCCCCACATGCCCGGATGACCTCTTCATTGCAGCCTTTGATGCCGCTCCAGATTTTGATGATGTTGGCCTTAGCCACTTGCAGCACCTCTATGATTTGCATGTATCAGTCAGATTTTGTGAGACCTTCCCCATTTACAGGGGGAATTTGGGTTGTATTTATCTCATGTACTCAGATGATATTGTACTAGTCCTGGCTGTTATCCCAGGCACAGCATGTATGTGAGACTATTCATTGTATTTTTATCTGGCTCTTGATTATGCCAGCTGTATTCTACGGTTCGGTCCCTTGTTCACTGGACACACTATTATTTTGTACTTTGTCACGGCGGGCATAGGTATGCCTCCCCCGCCGCCTTCAGCACAGGTACCCTCTCATAACAGAGACTTGTTGCACCTGCGAGTCTCGTCTCCTCGGGGTCTAGTCCTTCAGCACACTATCTACCTCATATTTCTCTCTCTGACATACCCTTTTGTTGTCTAGTGATTGTCTTCTTACAACGTACTTCGGTCATACGATTTGCTCCTGACACTCGCACGCTGGGGGGCAATCTGTTACACCATTTTTTGGTTATCTAACTCTTCATCATTATATGGACCCAAGTACACCATGTAAGACCAGTTTTACCCCAAGTAAAACTGCTTTCACTATTTAATTAGGAAACCCCAAAAGGAATAATTAATTAAACCATAATTTAATTATTATTCCCAGTCATGCTTAACCCAAAAACAAAGAAATTAATGAGATAAACCCATAGTTATCTTATTATTTTCTAGGAATAATTATTTAAATAATATTCCTTGTTAAATATGACCAAATCAACCACCATTAATCAACTAAATCATTATTTATTTGATTATATCCCAACCACTTCCTTAAAAAGATAAATAAATCATTTATTTATTTATTTTTTACTAATCAAGGGATTTGACCCAAGTCAAACACCCTTTCCCTCCAACAAATAATAATAAAATATTCCATAGAGGTGGATCTAGATTTGGTTAGCATTATTTTAATCATGCACCAAGATCTAGAATGACCCAATATTTTGTTATAAATAGGAGGGTTTTCCCCTTCATTCTTCACCTTTTGTTGCATACTAGATCACTCTGGATCTATACACTCGGTCTCATTTTCTGCCATTGTTGCTCCCATTGAGCTCTACCTTCTACATTGGGTTTTCTACATCTACAAGAGAGAGAGAGCTTAGATCTGAAGTGCTGAGGACTACAAAGAACCCATCCCATTGAGGAGATCTGGATACACCTTCTTGTTTCCTCCCAGGTGCCCTGTAATATAAAAATTCATTCAAAAATCGTGTTCTTGTCTTGTCTGTTGGATGCATGGAGCGAACTCTTTACTTTACTGCTTAATATCTTTCCATTTATAGATCTGTTTGTTGCAGCACTTTAACTACTAATTGCAGATCTGAAGATGTTTTGCAGCCATTATTGTTGTTAGGGCTATTAGTTATGCGTAGCTAAAGTGGTTCTTTTTCGTACGCTTCGACAAAGAATTCATACTAACAAATTTCACTACCTTAACTACTGTATTTTTGACCCATTTCCAGTTACTGATCAGATACGAAACTGGAACGGAACTGTTGACCAACTTCAAACAAAGTAATGCTACTCACATTTCAGATCATATTCACGAGTGGCATCGTCATCGACGAATGGTTAAGACATTTGTTCCCGATCAGCTTCTTGATGAATGGTTCATCAAATCCCTGTTACCATCTATAACATAGGATGTGGCTAAAGGTGGCGTCGTCACAGAAGAGCAAGTTATCGCTCGTGCCCAATATTTAGAATTGATTTATACTTAGTCTAGCACGCTCTATGAGAAAATCCCAAATGCGTCGCGATCTAATTTCAATGTTCCTCCTCAAATAAAGGACTTTCATGCCAGAGACAGCTTGATAGGCACTGCAAACACACACAAAACTACTGCATCTGATCCTGCTCCTACTTCCGAAATTAATGCTGTCTCATTTGACAAAGGAAAAAGTGATAACCAACCAAGAAGTAAGAAAAAGGGGAAATCAAAGAAAAAGCAAACTTCTAACCCGCAGGAACGATCATCTGATCAACCATCAGGACCACGAAAACCTCGTTATCCATGCATAATCTGTAATGAGGAAAATTTTGTTAGGGATTGTCCTCACGGTGCTGAAGTCTCAAAAATCATCAAGACTTCTCATGCATCAGCTGTGTTGACAGACCCATTTCCAAATCCAGACACAAATTTGGTTGCTACGAATCCAACTCCTAGTTCCCAAGTGTTAATGTTATCCACTACAAAACCTTCACAAGATATTTTGGTGTTGATGCGGAATAAAGACTATGGTAGTTCGGCCACTGATCAACCTACTACCGCGACAATGAATCCATCTAATGAATTAGTACCACCTCCTGTTATTCCTGAATTGACGATTAAACCACCGAAGGGAGTAATTCATAAATCGACATATAATCCTCGAGCAAGAGCTGCACAAAATTATAATGTAGTTGAAGATTTGGCTCAATCCCCTTCAGCTATGTCTACTCTTGAGGTATTACAAAATTGTCCCTCCCAAAAGCAGGCTTTATTGTCGGCCATTGGTGGAATTGATCCGACTGATTCTAATCTTGTCGTCTTTAATCATATGGGCTATGTGCCGCAGCTACCAGCAGAATTGGCATTCTCCATCCAAGTAAATGTTCTCAATCACGTTGTTCATCACACTATTATTGATGAGGGAGCATCTACATGCATTATGTCTCTAAACTATTGGAAGTCACTTGGTTCGCCGCGATTATCACAATCATCAACGACGTTGAAGGCTTTTGATGGAAGAACATATAAACCTTGTGGTATTATCAATAACCTGCAAGTTGAATTAGGGGGAAAAACAGTAAGTATTGATGTTAAGGTTGTTGATGGACCCCTTGACTATAATATTTTACTCGGAAGACCATGGGTATATGCAATGACTGCTATTGTTTCTACATATTTTATAATGGTTTCCTTTCCTCATAAAGGTACTATCACAGTCATTAATCAATTATCCTTTTTTTCCTCCACTTCGCAGGTAACTAGAAGCGTTCCGTATATTCACTTACCCCAACTAGAAATCCAGAACATTGGTGTAGGACTCTTAAAGGATTCCACTCTTATGGGATCCTTTGCATTACCGCCGCCCGCGATGTCGTCAAAAATTGCAAGTATAGAGACCTGCTACATGATCTCTTCCACTCTATCTGGATTAAAGAAGAGTACAGGTGATTCTGATATTTCTACGTTGGATGATGTTTTATTGCTCAGCCCTATTGAGCTATAATAGAAATCAATATATTTGGCTTGGGTGACAAATCAGAAATCAACGTCGCCGAGTGTTTGGGTTGATCGTTCATTAGATTTTGGTACTCCATCTGATCCATTTTGCTCAAAATTTTTGACAGATGAGAATATTTTGGAAGCAATGATGGCATAAGGAGAACAATGGGAAGATTATCATCATCATTCCCATCTTCCCGATTATGAAGAAAATAATCTCAGTGAACTATATCACCATCCATTCAAACTTTCTTTTCGAATTCTTTTCTGAGTAATGCAATTGAATTTGAGCAAAATTTATCAAATATTGAAGAAACGATTTCTATCGATATTTTGACTAAACCCGGCGTTGTAGAAAATATTCATGTTGGTGTATCTTGTTCTCCATCAGAACTTGATTCATATCACTCTCTTTTTCATGAATTTCGTGACATATTCGCTTGGTATTACGAGGAAATGCCAGACATAGATACTAGTATAGTTGAACACACTATTAATATGTATCTTGATGTCAAACCGGTGCATCAACGACTTCATCCTGTTCATTTGAAGAAAGCCACTGCCATCAAAGCAGAAGTTGAAATTTTTTTTCGGGCTGGTTTCATTTACCCTGTTCCGCTAACTGAGTGGGTTTCCAATATCATTCCTGTTATGAAAAAACAAGGAACCATTAGAGTGTGTGTCAATTATTGGGATGTTAATCATTCTTGTCAAAAAGACAACCATCTTACACCCTTCATCGACTAGATTATTGATGACTGCGCTGGATTAATAATATTTTCTTTCATGGATGTATTTTCCGGCTACAATAAAATCAATATCCGCCCAGATGACCAACATAAGACAATATTCATCTGTCCCTGGGGCACATTCGCATATAGGAAACTTCCTTTTGGTTTAAAGAACGCTGGGGAAAATTTTCAAAGAGCAATGGATTATGCTTTCAACGACATCAAGCACATTTTTCAACCATATCTAGATGATTTACCAGTGCATTCACAATAACGGACTGATCACCGGATGCATTTGAGAGCCATTTTCTTATGCTGCCGACACTACAAGATATGCCTCAATCCACACAAATGTGTGTTTTGTGTTGGTTCCGGTCGATTGCTCGGATTTGTAGTCTCAAAAGAAGGAATTTGAATAGACCCACTGAAGGTACAGGCCATTCTTGATTTGTCTGCACCATCAAACTTACTTCAGATACAAAAACTTAAAGGAAAGGCTAACTTCCTAAGAAGGTTAATTCCAAACTACGCCGAAATAGATAAAGGATTTACTCGATTATTGAAAAAGGGGGTTCCCTTCCATTGGGACCAAGTTGCGCAAGCTTGTTTTGATGCTGTCAAGGACCATCTTGTCCGAGCGTCATTAATGTATCCTCCAAATTATCAAAATGATTATTTCCTATATATCGCCGTGGCTGAAACGACCATTGCTATGGTTTTGGTTCAAGTAGAAGATGGAATTGAACATCCGATCTATTATTTGAGTCGTAATCTCAATGATACGGAAGTTAAGTACTCGTACGTGGAAAAGCTTGCCTTGGAAGCTGTTCAAGCTGTCCAAATATTTTGCCATTATATCCTACTCCAAAAAACAATAATAGTTTCGGATTGCAACCCCATGACTTACATCTTATCACGTCAATTTCTGGGGGGAAAATATTTAAAATGGATTTTCATTTTGCAAGAATTTGATTTGGAATTCATCAAATCCAAATCAAAGAAGTATTTAGTTTTGGTTGAGCTTCTCTGTGACCTTCCTTGTGATAGTACTACAACTACATCGGAACCATCTATTCCAGACGAGTCTCCATTTCTGATCAGATCATCTGATCCCTGGTAAGGAGATTTCATCATTTATCTCCAAACCCAAACTTTTTGACCTAATACCTCTCGCTCTGATTAGTGACGCATTCAATATCAAGTCAAAGATTATATGATCGTCGGTGATACACTTTATCGTCGTGGTGTCGATACCATTTTAAGGAGGTGCCTCAATCATGAGGAGGCCGAAAAAGTGTTAAATGATAACCATTCTGGGGCTTTTGGAGGACATTTATCTGGTTATGCTACCGCGTAGAAGATACTCCGCGCCGGTTACTTTTGGCCTACTATTTTTTGAGATTGTTTCCTCGCAGTCAGAAGTTGTCATGCATGCCAGATTTATGACCGTAACATCCGCAAACTACCAGCGCCAATGCATCCTGTTGTCTCTGCTGGACCATTTACAAAATGGGGTATCGATTTCATGACCTATAACCCTCCTTCGTCTGGGGGGCACGGTTATATTATTTTCATAGTCGACTATTTTACCAAATGGGCCGAAGCGATGCCTACATTCAATAACACAGGACAAACAACTGCATTGTTTTTCTTCAATCACGTCATTGCATGATTTGGGGTCCCACAAGCTATAGTTATGGATCATGGGAAGCATTTTAGCAACCATATGATGTCTGAATTGATAGCCAAGTTAGGATTGTCACATGATAATTCTACTCCTTATTATCCACAATCAAATGGACAAGTTGAGGCTATTAACAAAATTATTAAAAAATGCTTCAACGAATGATAGGAGTCCGTAAAAGGAACTGGCACTTGATCCTGTACTCCGCCTTGTGGGCATATCGAACCTTAGTGAGAAACGCGATTGGATTTACCCCTTTTCAATTGGTATATGGTTTGGAAGCTAACTTACCAATCCAATGCGAAATATCATCGTTAAAACTCGCGATAGTCTTGTTACTTGACACCTCAGAAGAAGAAGCACGTCTCCTTAACCTCATCCATCTAGATGAAACACGTTGTGAAGCCCAATTGGCCAACGAAGCGCATAAGAGACGTATAAAGGCGCAATACGATAGAAATGTCCAGCCTCGCATCTTCTCAGAGGGCGACTTGGTCCTTCTTTACGACTAAGAAGCTGATGTAACAGGTACAGGGAAATTCGAGCCATTATGGCATGGCCCCTATATTGTCAAAAGAGTTCTTGCTAAGTGTGCCTAAGAGTTAGTGGATTATGATGTGATTCCATTGGTACAGCCTAGAAATGGGTTGTATTTGAAACGTTACTATGCTTGATCATGAGCGTAGTAATTTTTTGTATTATATTGTTTATATGCTGTCGATTTGCATTCACTATATTAATTTGTTTTTTTAGAGTTTTCTTGACGTTAGTAATCTGCTTCACATTTCATCCTAGTGACTGAATCTTCAAAACCATTTGCTGGATATGCTGATGGTGCTAGTTGTAGTACGCAGAATCTATCCTCTGCAGCGTGGGCCATTTTCGCTCCAAACGATGAGTTAGTGAGTTTTCAAGGGATTTGTATCAGTAGATCGATGAATAATATCGCTTCGTATAGCGCGTTGATCGAACTTCTCTCTGATGCCATTTCATTTGGTATTAATCGCATAATCATAAGGCTAGACTCACAACTTGTGGTACTACAACTTACTAGTATTTATTCTGTTAGAAATCCAACACTTCTTAGATTGTTCCTAAGAGTTCGAATTTTGGAGAGACATTTTGATTTCATTCAATATCAACACATTTCCAGAAATCTAAACACTTTAACTGATTCATTAGCTAATCAAGTTTTAGACAGAAATTTGCGACATAGGTAAAGAAAACATTCACATCATTGAATAGGATTGCGCATTAAACATAGGAAAAACTCTAAAAACATATAGATATATAGTTATAGGTTTTTTACAAAATTTGTGCCAAAGACACGTTGGTCATCTGACCTCAAAATGTATGCAAAAGTCACAAGTAAAATAGTGGTGCTCATGATAGCACACTATAGATCTAGCAATCCTATGGAGCAACCGCATCCAATGGCTAGGAACCCCAATTGTGTGTCGCTGTAGTCGCATGGAAAGCTCTTTGATTTGGCAATCCAGAATCCCGAAGGTCAACCCCTCTATGTGCGGCTGGAGCTTAGCAAGAGTCTCAGCCATATCAAGGTCCTGAAGGAATGCTCTCCCGACAACCCTCTCTGCTGGCGCATCCACTTCGCGCTCTGGTTCCTCTATTGGTTGAACGCGACCAATATCTGCGTTACAATAAAACAATCCAGTTTATTCTTGGAAAGAAATCAAAACACAAAAAAATTTGTATAAACCTTATAAAAATAAAAAAAAACATGGTCAAATCATTCTTACCTATTGCACCCCACTGAGCGCCTTTTGGTAAAACTAGATCTGGATCTCCTCGGAAGTCGACACCTGCATATGCATACTCAACAATGGCGAAAATCTGTCGCCTGAACTAGGCGAAGAATGCAGTTGAGAACACAATGGTTGATTGGCCTGAATGCCGACCCATGAGTTCTACCCATCTCTGTATTCGAGGATCTCTAGGATTGGATATATCCAATGTTACATGTTGTGGCTGCATCAGTGGAATCTGTTCCAAAGCGAAAGAGATAAGGAAGGAACCATAACTGAAATTTTTCTTCCTCCCTCCCTTTGCTTTATTCATTTGTTCCTTTATCTGAGATAGAACAACTTCAGACCAATTGAAGACTGTTGGCTCTAAGCACTCTAGCTCATACTGCATATATGATCTGTTCGCTACATGGAGTGTAACGGTGCCAGCTTGTTTAGCGATTGTGAATAGGATGGTCCTCAAAGGAAAATCCCTAACATCCCAGATGTTTATATTTCCATCTTTGCTAGGTTCTGACCCCGAATAGCAATACTGCATAACATAATCCCTCATTGTTTCTCCTCCAACGACATATCCTGTGAGTGAAATGGGAAAACCTCTCCTCAACAAACCTGTGAGAAAATACACATCCTCAACTGTTATGGACAACAATTGATTTTTTATGTGAAATGCCTCTATCGCCGGATTCCATGCTCGAACAAGGAATTCTAGGAGTTCTATTTGTTGCCTCATTCCCGACAACTTGAAGTACTTGAGTAGCCCGCAATCTCTTAAAGCTCTTATAGTACCCGGATCATTCAAGGCAATCATATATTATTCTTCATGCTCTCTTTCTCTCCATGTAATCGTCATTATAATCCAATGGAAACTTGAAAATCAACCATAAGATCTATTAGATACCATTCATTGCAAAAAACTAGACAAATTTTGGACACAACATGAAAACCAAAAACTACAACTGCGCCCAACGCACTCCCTGGGCTGAGACAGTGCATTGCACATGCAGGTACACTTCACTGTACCTGCTATGCAATGCAGGTTTCGACATTCAGGGGTGCGTTGCCCTCAATTTGGGCAAAATTTACCGTAGGGGCCTCAAAACCCTAAAAAACCGCAAGGAATGGTAATGAAATGAATACTGAAAGAAAGAGGAGGTTCATGGCACTAACCTGGATCAAATGGCGATGAAATCCATCCACAGAAATGACCGCAATCAAAGACTGAAGTTCGGTGAAAAATCAGGTTCAGAGCTTCAAAATACAAATGGTAACTATGGAATGGTAAAAATGAATAGTGAAACTGCTTTATATAGTCATTTAATTACTTGCAAGTTAAATTTATTGCTATGAATATAGTTTTATTATGTTTTTATCATGAAAACAGGTATTTTTAATCCATTTGATGTTGTTTTGAACAGGAAATACAACTGACAAACAGGTTAGTCGTGTAGATTTATTTCAAAGAAAGACTTGACCACAAAACATGCTTTTTCTCCTTGTTTTTCGAGCTTTGTTAAAAACGAAAAAGGATTTGAAGCACACTTTTATCTCTTTTTCAAGCTTCGATAACAGTGAAAAAGGAACCCCTGGAGTCTTATTTCAGCTCTTTTTAGACTCCGATAATGTGAAAATATTTCCAAGCACTTGTCATTTCGAGCTCGTTAAAGTAAATGAATTGATATCTACTTAGTATAATTTTAACCCTTTTTCGGATTGAGATGGATTATTTACGAAAAAGGAATACCTTGGTTAAAAATGACCAAAAAGGTTCTTTCAGATATTATTTTACACTTCTTAGGATCTGAGAGTCAAATTTATGAAAAAGTACTTTTGGAGTTCTCTTTTTTCAGACTCTCTAACTATGAAAAAGGACCTGGCTATCACTGTCGTTAAGCTTGTTAAAACATAAAATAGCGACAAGCTTGTCGATCATGGAAAGAATCGAGTTTCATTCATTGCTAGACTCGTTAAATTATTAAATAGTGATACTTTATTCACCCGAAGGGTTGAATTATAGATCAAGAAAATGTTATCCTCCTCAAGCTTGTTAAAAAATAAAGAGGTACTGGTCGAAAAATGACCAGGGAAAATTTGGGAAAAGAAAGTAAATTTTCTTTTTGGTAGCAAGTTGCTCTTGAACATGACACTTCTTTCACTCCATGTCCGTGACTGTTTGGGTTGGGTAATCATCTTGACGGTTCATTCACACCTATGGTTCATCATACCTTCACTTCAGTTTTGGGTCAATGCTGCCAACTCATCACAGTGTCGTCGATATGTTCAAGAGAAGTCATCCAATGATTAAGAACTCATCCATCTGCAATACTCATAAACCTTCATTTTCATGACCGTCATCCCTGAAAATTGCTATATCAAGTCATACCCTTGTCTCCGAAATTAGTAACTCCAGTTTTGCAATAAGGTGACTTCTTGTTGAAAACAATTCAATATCCAGGAAGTTCACTTAGAAACATCAAATTCCAGTACCATGAGGCTTGTTACAGCATCGACAAGATCCTCGCTTCCGGACTTTTGACCGAAAGATTTTGTTTGGCGTTCGACATCAAATCATCTATTCACGCCTTACGAAATGAACTGCAGTACCTTGAGGGCCATTGACATTAATGGTGGTTCTCTCTCATTTTTTAATAGCTCACATTATTGGCTGGTAATCAAACGATGTCTTTCCATGTTCGACAACAAATCATATATTCGCATGGCTAGACTTGTACCCGAATGATCGAGTGAATGAGATAAGAAGACCTCAGATCTAGTTTCAGCCATTCGGGCTGCAATTTCAGGATTTTTGTACACATCATTTGTATGGTGACCTTACATACAGATTTTCATCCAAACATGGCCCTATATCTGTAGGTGTGTCCGCATCTGGGCAACATTCTAATGTAGATGACTTTCTGAATTATGTACATTCTATTAGATTGTTTTATGTGCTGACTATGGGAATTCCTACCCTCAGAAATTATGATCAATAGAGGATATATCATGATGTAATGTATTGTAAGATTGATGCAGGTGACCATTCTGCTTTGTTTTCAGGCTCATCACAGTGTAAATCATCTCAATAAAATGTTCTTATTATTTGGATCTCATGCTTTAGGGGGCAATTGTTATAGGTCAATTTGGGCACCATTCCCAATGACCTGGTTAACTGGGAATCATCTCCAGGACCGATGATCAAGGGTTTATCATTCCCTATCATCTCAGTTGCTATATGCCCTAAGACAGGAAAAAACATAAATCAAACAAGACTTTCATCAAGCAAGGGTTTCCATGGTTTGAAGCTTATTATTTAACATATGAGAGCTCACCAACACAGGCTCTAAGGGGCCTAAGTGTGTTGCATATGCAGGTAGCCCCATTCAAGGTTGCTCTGCAGAGCACTTCCCAACACTCAAAGGTGCGTTGGTCACATTGGGAGCAAAATTCTCATTGTTTCGGAATCTCCACTTGGCCAGTGTCTTCTAGAAGGGTTCACATGTGTCAAGCTTCGGATCCAAGTGTCCATTTGACATCTACATGAATGGAAACATGTCTTGCCTATTTTTGGAATGCTATTGATTGCAAAACAACCTACGGTTCATCTATAAATTGAACACAGATCTAAGTGTTTGAAGCGGAAGAATTTGAGTAGAGAAATGCTGGAGAATTTTCAATAGAGAGTTTGATTTGTGGAACTGCTGCTAGAGAGATTTATGATGTGATGACACTTGGGAACTCTGCTGGAAGGTCACTTCAAATCAGTCACTAGGTTGTAACCTATCCTTCTATAATCAATAAAGAGTACTTCTTGTTTTTCCCTACATGCATCTATGTTTACTTTGATTTTACATATTGTAAGATCTTGGTTGATGAACGTAGTTTATGCTTAACTGATTTAGCTAACTAGATTGAATATATATCTATATTATTTCATCTTCTGCTGTTTCAGTGATCTTTCTTGCAGGAAGCATTCAGCCAACAAAACCGCTTGAATTTTAAGCTGTAGTGGAAGCGACAGAAAGGAGCCATTTGGAAGAGACTGAAACAAGTAAGCCTCCAATCCTCTCTGTGTATCTTTTCTGAGTTAGGAGAATTGGTAGTATAGTATTTCACCTATTTTTCTAGGCTAACACCTGCCTAGGGAAGTTTAATTTATCCGTAGATTACAATTCTGGCCCAACACCTTTAATGGTTTGTTTTATTTCTTCTATAATTTCCTTATATCCATTTTTTGATGCCAAGGTTTGATAATATTTCTTACACATAGTAGTAACATTGTGTCTAAACTCAACCCTTGTGTAGTACTACAATCATCCATCAAGTTATAACTTTCCTAGGTCATAGGAAATATTTATTGTATTTGTTTCCCTTCCCAAGTTTGGAGATTAATGATGAAGAACAAGGTTTAATCTATAATATCCTTCATGTCCCACCCAAGCAATATCTTTTACCAACCATATTGATTCTAGAGGAAACATAAGGTGAGGCTATATAGATATGGGTGAGGGACTGCAAGGTGAATAGTCCTTCTTAAAAGAAAATTAGAATAAATATTTTGAGCCCCTCTTTCTATTCCATCTTCTAGACCATTTTTTAAAATTAAAGAGATGGAGATGGAGCCTGTAACATACCCCCTTACCACCCATAGACCACACTAAGAGTAGAAGGAGGAAATTACAATGCTGACCCAACCTCCATAGTTCAATTATGGAAATGGGGCTTAATGTTTTTTCAACTTTTCCAACTTTTCAAAACACCAAATAAACTAAGCCATCATATTTGTCTCATCAATAAATTTCCGGCGATATAAATGTTTCCTCAATCTGACTCCTAGATCAAAATATATAGCCTTTCAAAGTTTTAACCAATGAATTCTTTCCACGTCATCATGACCTGCCACGCGACTCTATAAGTATTTCCATAACTCTTTCCTAAGGGTCAACATTAAATTTTCTATCAGCAACTGCCAACTCATTACTCCTGATCCCCCTCCACCCCTTTCCATGGCATTCATAACACATATATACAATAATATTGGTACACCCCTTTAAGCGTGATACATTTCTATGTATATATATATATAAAACCATTTTTGGCCATATTCATATCATGTACATAAAACACATTACACGACACATCCACGGTATATGGGACCCACTCAGCCATGCAATCCTGGGATAATATTTGAGGAGTTTTTGGCATTTTTCCAACATTTCAAAACCCAAAATAAATTAAGCCATCACATTTGTCTCGTCGATACCTTTCTAGCGATATAGCATTTTCGTTGATATAACTCCCAGATCAAAAGATATGGCCTTTCAAAGTTTTAACCAATGACTTCTCACCACATCATCATGACTTGCCACGTTGCACCCACGTGGTCCTCACGTGGCTCTATAATTCTTGCCATAACTATTTACTAAGGACCCACATAAGATTTTTATCAATAGGTGCCACCTTGGCCATGCCACCTCATTACTCCTGAGACCCCCCCTTCCATGGCATGCATAACACATATATACAGTAATAAGGGTGCACCCCTTTGAACGTGATACATATCTATGTGTATATACAAAACCCCCTTTTGCATATATTCATATCATGTACATAAAACACATTATAATTTTCATCCATGATATACGAGACTCATTGTTACACGTAGGCCTAGGGATAAAATCCTAAGAGTTTCCCCTGATGCACTCGTTTGAAAACTCCAGGGTGCCTTACACACAAAAAAATTTGGGAGATGGGCTCTCTCTCTCTCCCTCTCTCTCTCTCTCTGTGTAGTGCACTTTTCTCTCCCCCTCTGGCTAATTCACGTATACCCTTGATAAATTCTTGTTCGCTTGGCGCAAAATCCAAACATATGGGCCTACTCTACCATGTCGTCCTAGGGATTAAATCCCAGGAATTTCCTGTGGTGCTTCACTTAAAACCTCCAGGATCTGGAGAGCAGGAAAAAATGTCCCCCAACATTAATAAATGGGAAAAATCCCCGTCCCGGGACATAAATCCCAGAATTCTTCCTAATTTTTCCTCTTTTAAACATCGAGGTGACGTCATCTTGAAATCACCCTTTCAATCCTACCAAGAAAAAACTTCCTGATTTGACATTTGCTAAGAGAATTCTTGTTTCCCTGAGACAAAATTCCCAAGGAATTCCCCATTGTGCTCCCTTTGAAACCGCTAGTGTGATGTGATCAATATATTTCACGGGGGTGATGTCTGCTGAGTTCATAACTTTTAGGTAGCCTCCTCTGAGTGTGCCACATGTCACTTATTTTTAGCCCGTTTGGAATTTCCAAATGACCGAATCTGGGTACCATGTGTCTCGCCACGAGGGTGCAACGTCACCCTCCTTCCAAATCATGTGCTACATTGTCCTGGGTCCCGCTAGGGTCTATCTAGGTGCCATGTGTCTTGCCATGAGGGTGAAACATCACCCTCCTTCCACATCATGTGCCACATTGTCTTGGGTCCTGCTAGTGTCTGACCCCTTGTGAATCATTTTTTCTCTGTTATAACCATTTTTTGGGGTCTTTAACTTATTTCACCAATATGTATATATTTATGCGTTACAACAGAGGGGTCCGAATTCCACATTATCCAGGGATCTAAATCCTGAGAGTTATATCTTGTATCCCCCTTTGAAACCTTCGAGGTCCCAAACCTTCAAGGTTCATTCGATGGTGAAGACACTCTATTACATCAATGGCCTAGATTAAGTCGAGAGGCCCTGCGTAATAACATATGCATACGTTTATAAAGAACCCTTATATGTCGAGTTGCTAATAAAATGGGCCCCATGATACCACATAGTCACGGGGATAAAATCATGAGAGTTCCAAATATAACCTCCCTTTGAAACATCCAGGTTCATCCAACAACCTGGTGCTTGCAACGATTTATGGCCCTTACCTCCTCCACTTCCACATGTGGTCATCACACATGTTGTTATATATATATATTACCATTATATGGTTGTAGGCTAATGTGGTACGAGGTGTTATAAGCTCAGGAAGGATAGTTAATTTCACTTTACAATTAACTGTCTGGAGAAACCAGATACATGCCACCTAATTGGGGATGTTATGAGAAAAACCCATGTTGCGGATTTTCTAGATTCATCTTCATTTTCCTGCAAATCGCGTTCGAAGTTAGTCACCTAATTATGCGTGCACGTGACCTGTTTGACCTATAGATCATGAGTTGGATCCTAATAGAGTTGACCTGGGTATGAATTAGACAACATAAATCCATGTAACCATCCCTAAGGACAAAATCCATTTTCTGATATTTATATTCGAGTTGCATAAGTACATTAGCCTCGAAGGTTGTTATTGTATCTACATGGAAACCACTGCAACAACACTAGGAAAACCATCATCAACAAAACCAACAATAATCCTTTCTAATTCATCAAAAATAAACGAAAACAAATATAATCAACTAATTTAAAATCATAACCTTAATGTGGCACGTTCATAAATAAAAACAAAAAAGATGGGTAATTAATGTGCAAATAAGTGTGGTAAAGTGATGAAAATGCGTGCTTAGAATGGTGAAAAATGTGACAATTTGGCAGCCCAATACCCCCCCCACACCTACTCTTTTGCATGTCCGAGTTTCCCAAATTTTCTAATGCACGAAACCTACATGGTTGTACCAGGAATATTATTTCCAACAAGTATAATGAAATGCAATTTTCCATCCATACCCTATTTTTCTCAGTTTCATGAACACCTTCTCCCAATGGAACATTTTTCATTCTATATTTGGCAAAGATTGTTGTTCAAGATTTTGTAGGACAACAAGTGGATCAAGCATTCTCTCTCTCCCTTTTTTTGGCAAAAATTGTCACTGTGATGCAGCCCAATACCTTTGTCAAAAACCTTCACTTTACCTTGAATGATTTGATTATTGTTTGTCCATTGTCCTTCCATGAATGATTCCACCAAAATAATGTTGATGACCTTGATCAATTCCTGCAACAAGTTATTGTGGAGCAACTTTCCCTTCCATATTCAATGTTAGTTCTTATGTGACAACATTGATTAATTTTGTGCATGTTCAACACTGGTTCTTGGGAATTTGTTTCATTTGTTGGGTATACATACATGTTACCTCTCTACAATAATTCTTGCCCAAAAAAAAATTCAAACAATGGTTGTACCATCTTTTCAAAATTACGTTTCTCATAAAAAGTCCTTCTTTAAATACACGTCTCCATTAGCCAATAATGAACAAAACCAAGTGATCTAACTTATGATGTTTTAATCCATGGTTTCCTATATCAAATTATCAGCCCCGGCTCCAATTCCCATAGCCAACATACGTTCAAAAATAACATTTTAACAATTTTGGTGGAGTTACAACAATATGTACATGGAGTTGCAGCAGATTCAAAGACATTGACATTTCATGCAAATAACACTTCAGATTGAGGTGATTTTTGGTGGGTGTGCTCATCACTATATAATGTCCTTATATACCAAAAACCACAAAAAAACATTGTACAAATATTGAGATATAACAAATAAGATACTACTGGAATTTCAACAAGATTTAATAGGCGTATCAACAAATTCTTATAAGTGTAACAATAGACTTTGTTAACAATTTTCTCACAAATTATAAATTGGATTTTGATGAAACTTTGTGGGTAGGTTTCGACTATCACAGTCCTTCTCCAACTCGAACATTAGAGCAATTTGATGCATGGATCTTGACATATAAGGGAAATAGTTGTAGGTGATGATGTTTAATTTTTCGGAAATTATAAATCAGTTTAGGCTGAAAGTTTGTGGGCTTGTTAATATTACCTTAATTCTTCCTCCCACCAAGTTTCGCAGGCAATAAAATATATGAATATTGAAATATCAACAAAATAGATGTAGGTGATGTAACAAAATTGGTTTAATTTCCATGTAAAAAATATAAGACCAAGGTCGTGGGACACGTATGCCAAGATGAATGGTGGGAGAAACATCCTATTGGGTGTGACTTTCGGTTTATTATGGCTAAGGAAATTGACAAAGGCATTGGTAAATTCAAAGAGGCATTAATTGACATTTATTTATGAAAATAAAGGAAAATAGGAGAAAAGGAAGGTAAAGGGTCATAAAATTGCATGTGAGGGAATTTGAAGGGAAAAACAAAGGAAAATGAAGAAAATAAAGGCCTGAATGATAAAAAGGATTACAAGGATTAGTTCATGTCTTTTTGTTAGTGTTATATTTTTTCAGTTCAGTCTTTGGCACTCTCATTCTATGCTCTCACTCTCATGCTCTTGCACACTTAGAGTTTCTTGGAACATTGTGGCATACTTTGGATTTGGAGAAAGAAGGCAAAGGAAAAGCAGGAAAGCGCAAGGGAACAAGTGGATCAGTGGCTACAACTGGATTGCTTTTCAGGTATCGATTTGCATGTATGGTTTCCTTTATAGTTTTGGCATGCATGGTACATGCATGTGGTTACTTTGTTATGATTCGTCATTGGCATCGATGATTTCCTGGATTGACAGTGGTTTTGCCTACCCTTTCCATTTCCTGGATAGCCATGGTGTTATGAGTTTTCATATTTTGTTTTCCAATTGGTGCTCATGTTCCTTATGGCTATGGGTTGAGTTATTAGTTCTTCGAGCCTTGGTTGGAGAAACGCTTTGGAAACCATGGAACAACTGGGTTGAGTTACTAGTCTTGGAAGCCTTGGTTGGACAAACACTCTATAGCCCTTCGTGGGTTGAGTTACTAGTCTTGAAGCCTTGGTTGGACAAATGCTCTAGAGCCCTATGACAGTTGTGGGTTGAGTTACTAGTCTTAGAGATAGGTTGGAACAAACGCTCTGGAGCCTTGGACAACTTGGGTAGAGACTGATCTAGTGATGGTTATTGATGTCCGACCGTGAGGTGGAATCATTGGTTGAGGGTTGAGGTGGTTTGGCCTCTGGAAGCCCTGGTTTGGTTTTGGTTGGTTTATTCCATGAGATCCCACATTCATGCTTGGAATATGGCGCGAGGGTGATTGGATGAAATAAATATTTGGTTAAGCTAAATATATGGTGAGGTGGTACGTAGAAGTCACTGACTTGTTTGGTACTTTGCATATGTTAATTTGTGTTATTATTTATTGATGATCAATGAACATCATTTCTGATTTACTATTATTTTTATAATTGGTTTTTCATGGATTTATTCTTGGTTAAGTATAAGCTACATGCATGACATAATTATTATTAGGTGGTGTGTTCTTGAACTAGATCTAATTCATGGTTTGACAGACTCTTAGTTATTTTATATGGATGCATGAGCTAATATGTGTTTTTTGCAACAATTATGAGAGGGAAACAATATTTCTTGATGATCATCCAATGAAACTAATGTAAACAATGACCAAACTATGCATCCATGAATTACAAGTACTATGCATGCAAAGTGTTTGTAAAAATGAATAGCATGTGTTGGCAAGTTTGACCCCATTTCCGTAACTGCACCTTGGAAGTTAGGTCATGCATAGTAATTATCAACTCATGTTTAGATTGGTAAGTATGTTAAAGTAGGTAAATGTGGGGTGGGTTGTTACAGAGTGGTATTAGAGCTTGTATGTTCAAACACTTGGACTGGATGGGTTCTATCATGGTGAAATGAAGAACACAGGTTTAAAATTTAGACCTTGCTTTCATATCTGTTATAAATTTTCTGTCGTGGAAACCTTAGAAGCTCAAAAAGTATCCACATTGATGGAAAATCCCATGGATAATATGGTTAAATTTCATAATTTGGTTCACAATATTTTAGGAATTATGACCTAAGAAAGATGACCTTCCAGAATGCATCTTTAAATATGTTAGGTTGGAATTTCTGCCATAACTTATCTTATGTTAGGTTCTAGGACCTAAAAAATTTCCACGTTGAGGGGAAATCCAACTTATAATGTGGTAGAAATTTCAGATATCGGGTCACAATATTTTAGGATATGTGAGCAGAGGAAGTTGAGTCTTCTAAATGCTCCTAAAATCAGGCCTCAAAGAAGTCATATTTGTATTTATGTTATAACTTTTTTTTGGGCAGTCTGAGGAGCTGAAAATGTTTTCAAAATGAGGGTAAATCCCACGTATATTGTGATAAAAATTTCAGGAATTGGGTCAATAAATTTTAGGAGATATGACTAGTGGAAGTCAACTTCCTGAATACTCCTAGAATTGTGCACCAAATAAGATTGCGTTGGTATTTTTGTTATAATTTTTCATCTATGAAGTTTCAGAAGTTGAAACTTGAACCATAGTGAAGGATACTCCCACTGATCATATGGTTTAGTTCCATTAACTTTTACTCTACAATTTAGGAGATATCCATTGAATCATTCACCATATTAGTTGCATACAAAATGTTTGATGAAATTATTAAATGGTTCAATGATCCATTACATACAAATTGTTTGATAAAATGCCCCAATGAGTATGTTGTTTGTGTTTGGGGATAGTATTAATGTGTAATAGTATTGTTGTAGCTAATATATTCTTACTTTTATGCAAATAGTTTGTTATATTAGTTTGCATGTAAAGTGTTTGAAGAAATTCTTACATGCAAATGTAATAGAACAGTGGTTGTTTGAAGAAAATGTAATAGTATGGTAATTGTTTGAAGAAAATGTTATTTTTTTTGGATGGGATAGTATTTTAGTATGATAATATGGTTGTATCTGATCTATGCCTATTTTCATGCAAAGAATTTGAAGAGTTGCATGCAAGGTATTTGAAAGGTTGCATGCAAAGAATTTGAAAAGTTGCATGTAAGGAAATGGAAAAGTGGCATGTTTTCAATTAGTATGTTACAAGTGGAATAAGTGCAATGTTTTTGATTTAATCTCATACAAAATGTACGATAAATGAAAATCAAATTGTGACAAGTGTGGTTAAATTTAATAGAGCTTTTAAGATCCCATTTCCATAATTGGACATTGAGATCGGGCCATGATAGTAGTTGCCTCCTTCTATCTTAGTGTGGACCATGGATAATAAGGTGGTATGTTTCGATGTTATTTGAATGCTTGATTAAGTGTATGACATGAGTATGTGCTTATAATATTGTATGCAAGAATGACCTTGTTTTAAGAGAGTTGTACCACTACGATATGTGTTGAGATAGTCGATATGCACTTGAGTGCAAGTAGGTGCTAGTTGTAGCAATATGACTAATAAGTATGAGTTGATTGTAGACTCTGACATGGTTGTTAGTATTGGTAATTAATTATTTCAAATTAATAGACACGATGTCTTGATTTTTGGAACATGTGACTGACATGTGTGAACAGTTGCAGGGAAAACATGCTTGGTATTAGCATGACAAGGTAATAATTGAATTTTTTATATAACTAACAACTGGGTGAATGTGATAGCACATAATAAGACTCAATTGTAGCAAGGTAAAAATGTAAAATAAAGGAGTTGGGTGAGAATTCCTTTGGCTACGTTTGGAAACGAAAATTCCAAATGGAGTGCTTGCATAAATTCAAGGGGTTTTCTTAACCTTGATTTTGTCTGACATTATGTGGACATGTGCTATATTCACGAACATGTATTTGATAAGTTATTGTCTTAGAGTTGATATTTGAGATAAGATATTTATTTCTAATATTGTAAAGGCATGAATAAAAGCATGAGCTAATGTTGTGTGATGAAGGTAATCATAGGGAAAAAAATATTGCCACATATATAGAAGAAGGCTCATGTTGAGATTTTATTTATGAACCCTTGGAAGCATTGGGAAACCATGGGGCCTGAGTCATGGTGTTTGTTGGAAGTCTTATTATTTTGGTGTTTTGTGACATTTTTGTGCTTGATTTGCAGTTTTGATTGTGTCTGGTGCATGACCATGAAACTTTGTTTTTGGTGTTGTATTATTGTTGTTTTTCCATGGTTCTATTCTTGTTTTCCTTTTTTTATTTCCTTTTATGCTTTGGGGGACTTGGGAATTGGTTAGGAAAGAGGAAAGTTTATGGAGAACTGGGAGAGATTTGTGGTACCCAACAGGTAATGAAAGACCTAGATGAAGCTCAGTGCATGAATAAAGGGTAGCTGAAGGAAAGAATATGACAACCAGTTGGACTGGTTGGGTCCATTGAGGTAAATAGAAAGTGGCAGGAAAATCAAGAGAAAGGTAACAGGAAAGGTAAAGTAAATGGGCTTAAGGTAACATATTCCTTGGATAATTTAGGGACTATTTTTCTCAATGTTGTGCACACTGTGCATGTTTTGCACGGATAGAGGGAGTTCTCTTAACCTAGACCTTATGATATCTGGAAATTATGTTGTGATCATGATTATGTTGATGTCTAAATATGTATACATATATGTATGTATGTTGTTGTCTGACAGGGTCATCAGGGATCATGCTTGTGGAGGAATGATTGCTTATGCAGGTGAATGGCATGAAGGGGTTCCTGATCCTATGAGGAATCAAGTGGTAAGAGTAGCCCTAATAGATCTACAAGGTCAGTATCATGTGGATATGAATTGATATTGTGTGATTATACTGTGTCTATGTTTATGCTATGGTAGGTAATGTTGAGGTATACATCAACAAAATGAAAGCAGTGTGGTCTGCGACATGCTGGGACAAACATGAATAGTGGAAAGACACTAGAAGACACATTGCGTGATAGTGTTAGTGCGTGGTCTCTGGATGTGCATTATTACTATTGTGTATATGTTGTACATGTGATGTTGTATACATGTGGTGTTATGTACATTTTGTTTATGCAGTTTTGTGTACAAATGGTGTCGTGTGCATGTTGGATATGCGATGGTGCGTACATATGGTGTGCGAATTTTGGATATGCAGTGCTATGTATGCATGGTGTTGTGCGCATGTTAGATATGTGATGTTGTGTACATATGGTTCTTTGTGCATGTTGCATATGCAATGTTGTGTACATATGGTGTGGTGTGCATGTTGTACATATGGTGCTATATACATGGGGTGTTGTGTGCATGATTGTACATGTGGTGTTGTGTAAATGTCGTGCATGTGGTTTTGTGTACACGTTGTGCATGTGGTGTTCTGTACACGTTGTGTAGGTGGTGCTATGCACATGGGATGTTGTTTACACATTATGCAGGTGGCATTGTGTACATGTGGTATTGTGTACATGTCGTACAAATTGTGTTGTGCACATGGGGTATTGTGTTATGAGCAGTAGTCGTTGTATCGTGATATCCATATTCGTTGTGTTGTACTCTATGTATGTATATGTATTTTATTGTACACCAGGTGTAGGTGCATGTATTGTGTTGTGTTGTATATCGGGTGTCGGTGCCATGTGTTTTGTTGTACAACATGTGTAGGTGTATGTGTTGTATGTTAGGTGAAGGTGCATGTATCATGTGGTGTTGTATGCTGTGTATGGGTGTATGTGTTGTGATGTCCATTGTGTGTATGTGTATGTGGTTGAATAGAAGATAAGTACTAAGTGATTTCCAAGTGTGGCAACTGATCCGATGTGTGTACGAAAAGGAAAAAGGATAAAGGTAGAAGAAAAGGACCGATTGAAGGATAAATATCAACATTTATTTCAATTTTTATTATGCATGTGATATGTGATTATTACATGTGATCTATGATTTTGGTTTATGATGGTTACATGTGATCTATAATTTTGATTATGATGGTTGTGTTTTAAGCTAATAGGATGTGATATGTTTATACATGATGATTTGATAAAATAACTAGTTTGACTTGTTGCGATAGGAAGTAAACATAATTGCAAGTGTACCTTATTAATGGGCCACCAATGAGGTATGATTTGAATTTATTTCAATTCATTTTGAATCTAATGTAAATTATGTTCTTGGTACAATAAAGCATGGAAAATTCCCAGGTTGGGTGGTTGAAATTGACTACAAGCATTAGCAACAATAGAAAAGGGAATTGGAACATGCAGTAATATGTTGGTAAAGCACTTCAGGAGCAGAGCCATTGTGGGACACTAGTACCCGATAGTGTCCATTGATTTCCATAAGCATGCTATGATCAGTATGATGGTTTTGAGGTAGGGATATGGCTTGGTTTTTTGACCTTCCTGTTATCACTCTCTCCAATTTCCCAAGGCTAAAAATAGGACTGGAGAAAGGTAACCACAAACCAGGCTTTAGGTCAGGTAGATATCTCTTCTAGGACCAACGAGGGCTCTCTCATTGTCACTTTTGTAGTCAAAGGAATGAATGAGTAGCTAATGATCTTAGGCTAGGTATATAAGCTCAATAAATAGGTTTAGTTTGATGTTTTTAGTGCTGGATAGAAAAGTCAGTGAGTATAATATGTATAAGGTTTTTAGGCCTGAATTTCAAGGTGAATTTGCAGAGAATATGTGAGGCTAGATAGGTAGTTTGAAAGAATTTAATAGGTAATTGAGTATAGGATGAAGTAGAAGAGTGTTTGAGTGAGCACTGAGGTGAATTCATTCAACTTAGAAGCAAATAAACATAGCACTGTAAACCTTGTCTAAAACAGAGGATGCATAAACATTATTTCTACTCATAAGCTTACAAGATAAACATATATGAAGAAGAAGACATGGTATTAAGCATGAAATGATAAACACACATAAGAAAAATAGATGCTCCAAAGCATACCACAAGTATCTCAACACAATTCCTGCAAATCTGTCTCTGAATTCATTCCAAATAGCTGAATACAAGAGCTCCACTGCAATATGAGACTATCCAACCCAAAAAAAGACTAAAGAGAGAATACTTATAGAAAATATGGACTACGACACATCATTAGGTCGAAATCCCATCCAAAATCGATCATAAATACACAAGATGAGTCATTTCCTAGATTCTAGGGAGGTTAGAAACCATTCCCTGAATTTTAGCTATGAACTAGAGCAACTTGAAATTTCACCTTATAAACTTACCCCACCTCTACACTATCTATTCTCATAGTAAAAAATTGGGAATTTACTGTGTTTTCATCATTTTTCCACCTTCCTCACTCTCATTTTCCCTCATTCCACCCGCAACTTGGAGCTAACATACAACTCAATCCACTCAATATTTTCTAGAATTTTTCTTAGCTCCATGATCCATCATCTCATCCTCTAAACTCACACTTTCCTACACTCTATTTTTTTAAGATTTCCATACATTCACCCATCTCATCAACACTCTAGGGTTTTCATCATTCCAGTCACAAAAAAAATGGAAAGTGACAAGACGAGCTTCAAGGGAGGGTGCCACCTCAGGTTAGAATCATTCACAATGCATGAAATAAGTGCTTCACCCTTGGCCAAAAGATGTTTTGAGAGGATTGGATGTTTGAGGTTCTGTGAGAAGCTCAAATGAAGCTTAAAGAGAAGGATAAATTATAATTTTTGGCTGTTTATCCCATCAGTCACATGTGCTACAAAACCAATTTTGAGAAATTTTGAAGAATTTTGGTATTTTTTTATGATTTTTGCAAAATTATGGAAATTCCTCATTGTAGAAGGGTAACGAAATTTTGTTACACTTATTTTGGGGACATGAAAATGATGATTTATTTATATTTATGGATGTATTTTGATGAGTATATCACAATTGTGGAACCCCCATGGCATGAAAAGCTGTAATTTTGGAGAAAAAGCTCAAAAACCACTCATTTTTCATGTTTCTGCCTCCTTTTTGGAGCCTCTGTTACGATTTTGGAGTAACCTTGGGAGAATGGATTTTTTAAGGCCTTCATGTGGGTAATTTTTAAAAATTCAAGATGTTCTGGAAACTAGACACACAAGGATAGTTGACCATTCTTTTAGAAGTGGATTTGGACTCCTAAAAGTGCCTCAAAAGTGCCTCCAAATTTCTGTTATGCTTCTACAAATTTTTGTTACCCTTTTGTCAGAAAAGTCCCAAATCAACATTAGATTCCTCATGACACTTGTCAAGCTTATAAATTGTCACAAATTTGATGTTTTGTTGTCCTATGAGTTGGAATTAGAGTTATTGAGTTTTTTTGTCCTCCTATCATGAGGGAATATGTAATTAATTTAAGGGACAAACACTCCTATCAAAGCTAAAATTCAAGGAATAGTTTCTAACCTCCCTAGAATCTAGGAAATGACCCAGCTTGTGTATTTATGATCCATTTTGGATGGGATTTCGACATGATGATGTTTCATAGTCAATATTTTATATAAGTAGACTCTCTTTAGTCTTTTTTTGGGTTGGATAGTCTCATATTTCAATGGAGCTCTTGTAATCAACTATTTGGATTGAAATCAAAGACAAATTTGCAAGAATTGTGTTGAGATACTTGTGGTATGAATTGGAGCATATGTTTTTATTATGTATGTTTATCATTTCATGCTTAATTCCATGTATTATTCTTCAAATATGTTTATCTTGTAAGTTTATGAGTGAAATCATGTTTATGCATGCTCTGTTTTAGATAAGGTTTACAATGCTTATGTTTATTGCTTCTAAGCTGAATGAATTCACCTTAGTGCTCATTCAAACTCTCTTCTACTTAATCCTATACTCAAAGACCTATTAAAATTATTTCAAACTACCTATCTAGCCTCACATATTCTCTGCAAATTCACCTTGGAGTTCAGACCTAAAATTATCATACACAGTCTACTCACTGAATTTTCTATCCCGCACTAAAAAACATAAAAAAAAACCTATTTATTGAGATTATATGCCTAGCCTAAGATCATTATATACTCAGTCATTCCTTTGACTGAAAAAGTACAATGGGAGAGCCCTCTCTGGTCCTAGTAGGGCTAGCTACCTGACCATGATGACCATGAATGGAGTGAAGGGAGTAGCATTTCAGACCTAGACATATTCAATGAGCAAAATTTTATTTGAAGGCTGACTTGAAACATGAAATTTTAACCTAGACCCACTACTAAGTAAATATGAAAGAGTACATTTGATCACTGAACATTTGGACACTAACATTGGCTCCAGCTGGGGATGACATCTCCTTTAGGAGGTGTCAAGAACACCGTATACCAAGTAGCCTCATCCATTGGGCAATGGAGTCACTGCATCTACAATCCTCAAACTCATTCAAATCAAACTGAAAAATGAACTGTACATCATCAACTGCAAACTCTACTACAAACTGACACTGAAAAAGATGCTCAGAATGTTGAGCTTATTCATCACACCTTACCTACTCTAACTGGTCCATAAATCACTTAATCAAGTGAAGTCAAAGATCCAATGTAACCAATCAAGTAAATGAATACCTGACTAATGCTTGTATTCAGCTCCACTGGGCATAAAGAAAGTTTGAGTAAATTACAACTCAAAATGAAATATGAACCCAAAACTTGGTGAACCAAAAAAACTCCACCTTTTTTGATGCTTGCAAAATACTGACCAAGGGGTCTTGAAAATCATGAAATATTACCTCTTGTTGATCAACAAAAATAAGGGCGATGATTTCAAATATAATAACTGATTGTTCTTCTTCATTTGGTCGATCCCTCTGAAATAGAAATGCATCAATGTGTTCTTCCATATCATCCAGATCAGAGACCATATTTGTATGTTATTGCAGATCTTCAATTGAGGTAGCCAAATCAACATCAACGCAAATATCTACAGGTGGCTTTTCATGTATATTAGAAAGAGAATTGTCTTGGATCTGAAAAAATTCTACATCTTGATCCTTTGAAGACTGTTGAACATGTTCATCAAACTCAAGACAAAAAACCTGTTGTACATTATTTTTGACCTGAACGGATAAATCATGACTCTTTAGAGTTTCTTTACAAGCAAACTCAAAATTGTGATATGCACATATTTCTTCCTGAATTAAAAACTCAAAAGAGGATAGGGATGAAGTGTAGCTGGATAGAAAATATTCATATATATCTTGATCGCTTGAAGATTGGAAAGACTGCTGCAAATTATCATCAACTTCGAAATGTGGAAGATCAATGCCATCGTTTGAATAATTCTGCTCAAGTTTGGTGTCATCCATGGAAGAATCCATGCTCTTCTCATGGCGGTGAAAATGGTTTTCATTCAATGCATTCAAAAGTTCACCATCCATAAAATATTCATCACCATAAGCACTTTCTAGCTCTTGAATAAAATTATCAAAGTGATCACAACAATCCTCAATCAAATGCAAAGAGGGATAGGTTTCTCTATACTTCTCAAAAAATATTGAGTGAAAATCCTTGAGAGAATAAATACAAGCAAAAGGAAAGATTTTATACCAAAATCGTGCTTTTTCTTCTAATGTGATCATGAAAATATTCATGAAAATTAATCATCAACTTATGCACATGCATATGAACTCTTAGTAAATGAAGTGTAGCATCATCACCTCTTCCATCTCTGCATTTTGGCAAGAATGTTTTCCAATCAACCTGAGGCATAGGAGTTGGAAAGCCTGGAACATGGTCTCGATGCACAGGAGAATATCATTCCTTCTTGCAGCATTGTCACTTTTGCAGTCAAAGGAATGACTGGGTATCTAATGATCTTAGGCTAGGTATATAAGCTCAATAAATAGGTTTTGTTTGATGTTTTTAGTGCTGGATAGAAAAGTCAGTGAGTAGACCGTGTATAAGGTTTTTAGGTATGAAAACCAGGTGAATTTGTAAAGAATATGTGAGGTTAGATAGGTAGTTTGAAAGCATTTTAATAGTTCATTGAGTATATGATGAAGTATAAGAGAGTTTGAATGAGCAATGAGGTGAATTCATCCAGCTTAGAAGCAAATAAATATAGCACTGTAAACCTTGTCTAAAACAGAGCATGCATAAACATGAGTTCTGCTCATAAAATTACAAGATAAACATATATGAATAAGAAGACATGATATTAAGCATTAAATGATAAACATACATAAGAAAAATAGATTCTCCAATGCATACCACAAGTATCTTAACACAATTCCTGCAAATCTAACTTTGATTTCATTCCAAATAGCTGATTATAAGAGCTCCACTGTAATATGAGACTATCCAACCCAAAAAAAGACTAAAGAGAGTCTAATTATAGATAATATGGACTATGAAACCTCATCAAGTCGAAATTATATCCAAAATGGATCATAAATACACAAGATGAGTCATTTCCTAGATTATAGGGGGGTTAGAAACCATTCCCTGAATTTTATCTATGAACTAGGAGTGTCTGTCCCTTACATTAATTACAAATTCTCTCATGATAGGAGGCAAAAGAAAACTCAATAAATCTAATTCCAACTCATAGGACAAAAAAACCTAGAATTTGCGACAATTTCTGAGCTTGACGAGTGTTATGAGGAATCCAATTTTGATTTGGGACATTTCTGACAAAAGGGTAACAAAAATTTGGAGAAGCGTAACAAAACTTTGGAGGCACTTTTAGGAGTCCAAATCCACTTATGAAAGAATGGTCAAGTAGCCTTGTGTGTCTAGTTTCCAGAAAATCTTTAATTTTTTAAAATGACCCACAAGAATGCCTTCAAAAAAATATTCTCCCAAGGTTACTCCAAAAACATAACAGAGGCTCCAAAAAGGTGGTAGAAACATAAAAAATGAGTGGTTTTTGAGCTTTTTCTCCAAAATTACAGCTTGTCATGCCATGGGGTTTCCAAATATGTGATGTACTCATAAAAGTACATCCATACATGTAAATAAATAATCATTTGAATGTCCCCAAAATAAGCATAACAAATTTTTTTTACCCTTCTGTAATGAGGAATTTTCAGAATTTTGCAAAAATCACAAAAAATACCAAAATTCTTCAAAATTTCTCAAAATTGGTTTTGTAGCACCTGTGACTGTTGGGCTAAATATCCAAATAAGCTTTCAGCCAACAAATCTAAGCTATCCTTCTCTTTAAGCTTCATTTAAGCTTCTCACAGAACCTGAGACATCTAGTCCTCTCAAAACACCTTTTGGCCAAGGGTGCAGCATTGATTTCATGCATTGTGAAGGGTTCTAACCTGAGGTGGCACCCTCCATTGAAGATATTATTGTCACTTTCAATTTTTTTTGTCACTAGAATGATGAAAACCCTAGAGTGTTGATGAGATGGGTGAAAGTATGGAAATCTGGAAAAATAAAGTGTAGGAAAGTGTGAGTTTAGAGGATGAGATGATGGATCATGGAGCTGAGAAAAATTCTAGAAAAAATTGAGAGGATTGAGTGTTATGTTAGCTCAAATTTATGGGTGGAATGAGGGAAAATGAGTGTGAGGAAGGTGGAAAAATTATGAAAACACAGGAAATTCCCAATGTTTGACTGTGAGAACAGCTAGTGTAGAGGTGGGGTAAGTGTATAAGGTGAAATGAGGGTCATGGAGCTGAGAAAAAATTATAGGAAAAAATCAATGCATAGAGTATCATGTTAGATCCATAATTTAAGTGGAATGAGGAGAAATGGATGTGTGGAGGGTGGTGAAATCTAGAAAACGCAGGAAATTTCAATTTTTTCATTGTGAAATAGCTAGAATCTAGGGTTTGGGTGAATTTAACATGTTAAGGATGGTGTGGATGATAGAAAGGGCGAGGATAAGGTGTATCAAATGTGTGAGTTAAGGTCAGGTGCCGGGGTTAGGGTTTAGGAAGGTGGAGTAGGTTAGGGTTTGTTAAATGAGATTTTTCATACCATGGATAAGTGATAATTATGAAGAAAAACAAAATGAGCATAAAAATGCTTAAACACTAAAAAATTTGACCAAAAGAGGGCACAAGAGTAATCATTTATCTTTTATGAGGTGTTCACAAGGTAATGATGCCAAGCATTGAAATGGTTTTGAGGTTTTCTAAGCCAAAAACCAAAATCTTCCTCTCCTCTAAAATCTTAACAAGCATGTACAAAAGCGGAACAAGGGAGCCAAAAGCGTAACAAGGGTTCACAGAAATGTAACAAGGGAATTGCCAAAAAATTGCAAAAATAGGGCTTAAGTATGGATCCACATATCTCTAACCTTAACGTTTTTGAAAAACTGAGGGAGGGTTTTGTTCTTTGGCATGTTATGCACAATAAACTCCTCCATTTTTCCAAAATACTTTCCCATCAGCTCAGAATCCAAGTTTGAAGTTGATCACTCAAAATTTAAAGTGTAGCACCTACTTTGAGAGAGAGTTTGAGGCCTCCCTAGAGGATTTTTGCAATGCAAGTGGTATGGTTGGAAATATTACGATGTCTGCTACAAAATGGAGTCATTAAGCACTGAAAGACCATTCTCCAAATCCCTGAAAAATTGACTTGAAGACAATCTATTCAAAAGTGCAGAAAATGACCTAGAACAACTATATTTTTGGCATCTCTGTCAAACCATAACACTTGTGCATAAACTGAAGGAGGTTTTTGCTCTTTTTCCTATGATTGACAAATATGGCTTTCATTTTCGTAAAATTCATCTCCATTACCTTAGAAACTGATTTTGAAGCCAAACTGTCCCTATGTGCAATGTAAACCCTAGGTTGATCACAAAGCTCTAAAAATGATGCTATGCGTCTGATTTGGCCCAAACCTGGAATGGTGACCTCCCTTATGGACCTTCTTCTCACCCTCCATGATATTTTTCAACAAGGAAAGCTCTATCTTGATGTAGTGGATAGGGAAGGTGGAAAATTAGGAAAACATGGGATAGTGGTAGAGTGGTTTTAGGGACAGAAATGAAGTGGAAGGAAGTTAGGGAAAAATCCATAAAAAATTTGGGAGGTAGGGTGATGAGTTGGGTACAGGATGTAGGTGGAATTATTTGGAATGGGCATGTGAAAGGTACCCAAAAGGTCAAAACACAGGGTTTCACTAGTTTTTCTGCCAAAATGTAGTGAAAACTATGGTTTTAATGAAATAAATGGAAAAGAGGGCTGTGAGTGATAGGAGATGTTTATGGTATGGTTTGTGAAGGTTATATGAAGGTTGTAGATGGTTTGATTAGGGTTTTATTAGCTGAAACAAATAAAAGATGAAAAACACCAAAAGCATAGCACCTGCACAGTACGTAGTGGAGGTAAACTAATGAAGGAAACCACTCATTTTCTGATGAATTTTGACTTGAGAGAGGTATGGATGGTGTCCACTTACTTTTTAGGAAGTGTATGAACCTTTGTGTAGTGGTTTTGAACCTTGGAGAACTGATTTGGAGCTCAAACACCAAAAGCGCAACACCTGCACAACACACGTAGAAGCGTAGCACAGGTAGTGTTGGCACAAATTTTTTTATTTTTCTTCAACCCATGGAAACTGTGGAGTATGATGGTGGGAAGAGAGGAGATCTTTACTTATTTCCCTATATTTTATAACTCCCTATGCAAATGAATTGTATGGTGAAAATGAGATTTTTTTTTCGCTTTCTTTTATGACATAATTAACTCTTATGGTGGTGAAACAAATGGGACCTAGACTCTGACCTAAATGAAGGTGTGGTGAATTACCTCATACCCTAGATGAGTGATGGATGACATGAACTCTAAAATGATGAGGACCATAAATGGAGTGAAGGGAGTAGCATTTCAGACCTAGACATATTTAGTGAACAAAATTTTATTTGAAAACTGACTTGAAACATGAAATTTTGACCTAGGACCACTACTAAGTAAACCTGAAAGAGTACACTTGATCACTGAACATTTGGACACTAACACTTCCGATGCGAGGAAAAATTTCGAAGGGAGGGTTGCCTAAGGTATTGTGTAGCAGAGAAGGGGATGCCCGCAAAACTTGGAAAGATGTGTGACTGGATGAAAGGGGGTGGTTGGGTTGCCCGAGGGACTCTGTAGCACAGAAGGGAAGGCCAGGGAATACATTTATTTTTGTCATTAGCTTTGCCATATTGAATCAAAAGCATATTGGGAGTGTACCCTGGAACAATGAGTCGGTGCCTGTTCACTAAGAGAACAAGCAACGCGAGGATCATAGTGCTAGACATTATATGCAGGTTTGACTTTGGCTGATATGCAACCAACTCACCAAATAGAAGAAAATATAGATCAATGACTTAAAAATTAACGTCTTCAAGGGGGAAACATCCTTTACATTACATAAATGAATAATTATTGGATGATACAAATGACAATACCTCCTTTGTATATACAGGATTCTAAGGGGTCACAATATAATCAGAGCCTACATAACAATAATAATGTAAGGGCACAACAATAACAATAGTGAGCTTCTATGGGGCACAAAAATAATAATATGGTGGCACAAAAATACCAATAAGGGGGATACAATAGCAATAATACTAAGGGGGCTACACTAAAAATAACAATGAGGGAGTTACACTAGTATTATAGGGACCTAACATGCCCCTCTCCAAAAAATTATCGTCCTCAATGCTTGAGTAGTTATGGATGTTTATGTATAAAATTCTCATCCTCCCATGTGGAATCTTCAGCGGGTAAGTTCTTCCACTTAATGAGATACTTTGAAATTGATCGATTATGTAGTCTTTGGTTTCATGTTTCCATGACTTCTTCAGGCTCAAATATGATTTTTCTTTCTTCGTCAAGTTCTGGAAACACTGTTTAAATTGGAAGCTTGTCATCGATAACCTTCTTTAAGCATGGAACATGGAAAATTGGGTGTACTAGAGAAGATGCAGGTAGCTCCAATTATTATGCCATAGTACCAATATTTTGCAACACCTTGTAAGGATCGTAGCACTTGGGTGATAATTTATTATCCTACTTAGCTTGCTTGAGAGACATTTGTTTGTATGGTTGTAGCCATAAAAATACGCAGTCACCTACATCAAAAATTATTTCACTACGATGTTGATCTGCTTGTTGTTTCATTCGATTCTGCACTAGCATGAGGTTATCCTTTAAGAGTTGGAGAACTTGTTTTTGATGCTCGATGTGATCTTACACTACTTTAACCTTAAAATTTTCTCTTAAAGATGATCTGATGGATGGTGGATGATATCGATAAAGTGCCATAAATGGGGTCATGTTTGATGCAGTATGGAAGGAAGTGTTATACCACCATTCAGCTAGAGGTAACCACTTGACCCATTGTGTTTGTTTATCAGGTACAAAGAAACAAAGATATCCTTCCAATCATTTGTTCACTATATCAATTTTCCCATCATATTGAAGATGATAGGATGAACTACGAGCTAATTGAGTGCCAAGACAAGAAAATAATTTCGTCCAAAAAATTCCAGTGAAAATGGGGTCTTTGTCACTAACTATAATCTTTGGGTTTCCATGAAGCTTTTGAATTGTTTCCATAAATGCAGTGACAACTGTACTTGCTTTAAAAGGATGAGATAATGCAAAAAATTGTGCGTACATGGTAAGTCTATCAACTACCACCATGATGATAGTCTTCCCTTCAGACTTGGGTAAACCTGTGATAAAATACATTAAGACCTCCTTCTAATGTTGACTTGGAATGGATAAAATTTGTAACAGACCTGGGGTCTTAATTGTCTCAACTTTATTTTGTTGAAAAACCAAAATTTCTGCCACAATCTTTTGAATATCAGATTTAAGGCCATCCCAAAAAAATTCCTTCTTGATCCTGTGGTAAGTTTTTAAAAAATCCCGAGTGCTCTCCTAAGGGAGAGGTGTGCAATTCGAAGATAGACTTTTGTTTGATTTGGGAATTCTTACAAAGGTATAAGCGATCTTTGTACCATAATGACTAATTTTTTCAACTAAATGTATCAGATGTACTAGGATCTCACTGCAACTTTTGAATGAGTGTCCACAACCCTTCATCATTCTTTCATTCGTCCCTTGCTTCGATTAAACACTCAAGTTGGATAATAGAAATGGCACAAAGAAATGCTTCCACATCCACATCCTTTCTTGAGAGTGCGTCTGCAACAACATTTTGATTCCATTTTTTGTAGATGGTTTCAAATTCATAACCCAACATCTTTGTGACACATTTTTGCTACTCTTCTGAATATAATATTTGTTCCAAAAATATTTAATACTATCGTGATCTATTTTCACCTTGAAGTGACTTCCCATTAGGTAAGGTCGCCATTGCTTTAGTGCATTTAGTATTTCCAAAACTTCCTTCTCATAAATAGGTTTGTGTAAATACTTTCCTTTTATTGGACGACTTTCAAAATCAATGGGTCTTCCTTCTTGCATTAAAACCACACCAATTCCATTTCCTGAGAGAACACATTCCACAATAAAGGTTTTTGTGAAGTTTGGCATAGCAAAGACCTGTGCTTGGCACATTTCCTCTTTAGTATGTTCAAAGGCCTTAGTTGTTTCTGGAGTCCAAGAAAATGATTCTTTCTTCAATAATGATGTTAGAGGTGTCGCTATTCTCCCATAATTCTTAAGAAACTTGCGATAATACCTTGTCAACCCAAGAAATCCTCGAAGATGCTTTATAGTCGTGGGGATTTTCCATTCCTTAATGGATTTAATTCTTTTAGTGTCTACCTTAACACTCTCATGAGATACAATATGACCCAAATATTCCACCTCCTGTACTGCAAATAAGAATTTGGAGGGTTTTGAATATAATTGTTTCTCCTCCAATAGTTTGAGCACCTTGTCAACATGTTGAACATGATCCTTCCAAGAATTGTTGTAGATTATTATATCTTAAAAAAAAAATAACAAAAATTTTCTAAGGAAGGTTTTGAAAATGGAATTCATCAAAACTTGAAATGTGGAAGGTGCATTAGTAAGGCCAAAAGGAATGACCAAAAATTCATAATGACCGTCATGAATTTTGAATGTTGTTTTCACAATGTCTTTAGTCTTAATTCTAATTTAATGATATCTTGAATGAAGTTCCATATTGGTGAAGTAAATTTCTCTATGTAATTCATCCAACAATTCATCAATGACAGGAATGGGAAATTTATCTTTAATAGTGAGTTTTTTGAGCTCCCTATAATCCAGACACATACACCACGATCCATCCTTCTTATGCACCAATACTACTGGAGCAAAGAAAGAAATTTGACTAGGTTGAATTATACCAACCTCTAGCATTTTTGCAATGAGACGTTCAACCTCACTCTTTTGGGCATACGGATATCTATAAGGCATGATGTTAGGAGGAACACTTCCTAGAATCAAATGAATATCATGATCATGATCATGAATAGGTGGGAGGACTTTGGGAGTCTCAAACACCTTGGAATGATTGTCCAAGAATTTTTAGAGATCTGGAGAAATAAATGATTTCGATGATTGAACCTCTTGTGAGAATAATTATGCAATTATGCCTCATTTTTCTTTCTTTAGAATATTTGTCATGAAACTAGAGCTTATTATATTTATTGGTTTCCTTGTGATACCCCTTAATTCAACTTCCTTTCCTTCCCAAAAATATTTCAAGAAAATTTCTTTAAAATTAAAATCTATCGTCCCCAAAGATTGTAACCAATTGACTCCTAGTACACCATCAACACCACCTATTGGAATGGAAAACATTGGACTATTCAATACAAATTCCCCCATAGTTAGCTTGATATTATGGCACTTTCGAGAGAAATTTATAGTTCCTCCATTTTCAGCCATCACTTGACACTCTGGTGCTGGATATAGGAAGAAATTCAATTCCTTGGCTATCTTACAATGAATAAACTTATGGATACTACCTGAATAAATCAACACTATTATCTTTTTCTTCTTGATATATCCTTCTGTATTGAGAGGTTGAGGAGTGGTAATTCCTACCAAATGCATTAAAGGATATGTTCGAATTTATTTCGTCTTTATCTGTGGTTGGTTCCTAGTGTAAATCCTCCTCTTTTGATGTTTCTTGTTCCTTTTCTTCCTCCTCTTCACAATCTATGTAAAATAATTTCTTCTCAGTGCACTTATGACCTTTAGTGTATCTGCTATCACAACTATATCAAATCTTTTTTTCTCCTTTTACTCCCATTTTTGTGGTGTTAACCTTGTAGGCTGTGGAAGGATAGGAGCAACAACACTTCCATATTTATAGTTGTGAGTGGAAAACTTCCTTGTCGTCATAATTTTGCTTTCAACTTTTCTTGCTACCCTTAATGCCTTATCCAATGAATTAGGTTCCCAAGGGCGAACCTCACGTTGGATGTTATCCTTTAAAGTCCCTATGAATACAACAATCCTATGCTCCTCTGGAATATCAGTTACCCTAATATTCAATTTTTGGAAGTCCTCAATGTGCTCCACCATTGAACCATTTTGTTGTAGATTTATCAATTGGCTAGAGAAGTTGTTGCTCTTTGTATCCTCATAATTTGCTATCATTTCCTCCGTAAAAATTGACCCAGTGACAAGTGGTTTATGAGAACAAATACATCGATACCGTACAAACTGATGGGGTTCTAAAAATAAAGTTTCAACGCATACCTTTTGTGAGTGTTGCACATTATGGAGATCAAAATATTGCTCCATATTTAGTATCCATGTTACTGGATCCTTGCCATCAAACTTTCTCATATCGATCTTTGGAATGTGGTGGTTCTTAAACCCAACATTGGAGTCTATAAAATGATAATTTATATTCCTTTTTTTCCATCATGATTTTCATAAATTACCTTGTCACCACTCGAAATCCTTTCTTTTAGCAACTTTTCCAAACCTTCCTTCAACCCCTCTATCTTTACATTCATCATTAATTCCACGTATAATTTTAAACCATCTTTCAAAAATCCCATGTCCATGTTTATACCATCTATCTTAACATTCATCATGGCTTCCAATTCATTTTTTATTACTCTTTGCGACAACAAATTTTTTTTTCGCGCTTGGTCTCATAATTTTGATATATCAAGCTGCATTTATTCCTCTTCTTCAAGCGTCATAGAAGATATATTTGTTTTCTTACTAGGTGTGTGCATTTTTTTTGTTTCGAGGAATTTTGTAATCAAGAAATGATATCTATACTTCACTATGGTCTTTGAATCACTTCACACTGATTTTATAAACAAATATTATGCAAAATTAAAAAATACAGACCTTTTTCTTTCTTTTGAGGAGCTCGATATTGAAACTCTTGTATCTCTGTGATTTTGGATCTCAAAGATCTAAAATTCGTTCTTATGGTATCCCTCCGAGTATTCTTTCCAATTCCACAGGTCAAACCAAATTTGGATTCTTTGAGGGGGCAACCTCCTTTACATTACATAAATGAAAAATTCTTGGATGATACAAATGAAAGTACCTCCTTTGTATATATATGAGTCTAAGGGGTCACAAAATAATCATAGCTTACAGAAAAATAATAAGGTAAGGGCACACCAATAACAATAATGGGATTCTATGGGGCACAAAAATAACAATATGGGGGCACACCAATAACAATAAGGGGGTTACACTAACAATAACAATAAGGGGGCTGCACTAGTATTATACAGACCTAACATTGGCAATGAATTTTGGACTTCCTAGGAAGGAGGTGAATCTTGGTACTAATTTTGAGGGTGGAGGTGTGATCGCCTGGATTCCATTATTGTTGATACGAGCACCATATCCTTTTATTTTCTGGTTAGAGAAAATGTGCATGTGTGTATATGTGTATTTTATTATAAGTATTGTAACGAGTTGGGTTATTAAGCTTCATAGATAGTATGATTATTTGTTAGTTGAAGTAAATGTGCATGAGTATATATGTGGTTGTTATTGTAAATACTGTAATGAGTTGTGTTATAAATCTCCAATAAACAATATGTTCATCATGTTTAAGCACTGGTCATTGTAAATACTACATCGAGCTATGTTATAAAGCTCCATAGGAAATATTTTATTGTTTTCAGCGGTTGCTAGTTTATAGGTGTCATTAAACACCGAGGATGATGTTCCCCCAGGCAGGAGGGTTCTGTAACAACCCTGGTTGAATTTCCATGTAAAAAAGATAAGGCCAAGGTCATGGGACACATATTCCAAGCTGGAAGGTGAGAAAAACATCCTAGTGAGTGTCACTTTTGGTTTATTATGGCTAAGGAAATTGACAAAAGAAAAGAGACATTAATTGACATTTATTTATGAAAATAAAGGAAAATAGGAGAAAATGAAGGTGAAAGGTCACATAATTGCATGTGAGGGAAATTGAAGGAGAAATGAAGGGAAATGAAGAAAATAGAGGCCTCAATGATAAAAAGTATTATGAGGATCAGTTTATGCCCTTTTGTCAATTTCAGTTTTTGTCAGTTCAATCTTTGGCACTCTCATTCTATGCTCTCTCTCTCATACTCTTGCACACTTAGAGTTTCTTAGAGAATTGTGGCATACTTTGGATTTGGAGAAATAAGGCAAAGGAAAAGTAGGAAAGCGCAAGGGAACAAGTGGATAAATGGCTACAATAGGATTGATTTGCAGGTATCGAGTTGCATGTATGTTTTCCTTGCTAGTTTTGACATGCATGGTACATGCGTGTGGTTACTTGGTTATGATCTGTCATTGGCATGGAGGATTGCCTAGATTGATAGTGGTTTTGCGTAGCCTTGCCATTTCCTAGATAGCCATGGTGTTTTTGGTTTTCCTATTTTTTTTCTCCTTGGTGCTCATGTTCCTTATGGCCGTGGGTTGAGTTATCAGTTCCTAGATCCTTGGTTGGAAAAATGCTCTGGAAGCCCTGGAACAGTTGAGTTGACTTAATAGTCTTGGAAGCCTTGGTTGGAAAAACACTATGGAGCCCTTGGTGGGTTGAGTTACTAGCCATGGAGCCTTGGTTTGAAAAAAGATCTAGAGCCCTGTGTAAGCTGTGGGTGAGTTACTAGTCTTAGAGCCAGACTGGAACAAACAATATGGAGCCCTAGACATCTTGGGTAGAGATTGATTTGGTGATGGTTAGTGATGTTCGACCATGAGGTGGAATTACTGGTTGAGGGTTGAGGTGGTTTGGCCTCTAGAAGCCCTGGTTTGGTTTAGTTGTCTTATTCCATGAGATCCCACATTCATGCTTGGAATATGGAGTGGGGGTGATTGGCTGAATGAAATATTTGGTTCAACCCAATCTATAGTCGGGTGGTATGTGGAAATCCTTGACTTGGTTGGTACTTTGCATATGTTAATATGTGTTATTCTTTATTAATGATCAATGAGCATAATTATCGATGTACTATTATTTACATAACTATTTTTTTTATGGATTTATTATTGGTTAAGTATATTCTACATGCATGGTGTTAGCACTGAAAATGTTAATGGTGTAATCACCATTGTATCACTGTTTTTAATTTTTTATTGTGTCCTAGTCCATGTCCAAAGTTTGAGTCATTTCCAATAAAAGTAAAAAAGAGTCCCAACATCAAGGTATTTTTAGGTGAATAGGTGTCATAGTGTTTTAGAGTCCTAAAATAAGTTAAAATCTCTATTTTGACCTATGTTAATGTAGAAGGTTAGTCGATGTTTGGGTAATAAAATTGCAACCATCTGGTCTGGAATAATAGCTACCTTTGTTACAAATTGATTGTCAGAACAATAATACAGTAAAAGGCAGCTATTTCTCAGAAATGGAAGTCATATATTCCACACAGTGAAAAACGTAGCTATTTAACTAAGATTTTGGTTATCTCAGAAAAGAGGCTACAGGTAAACAGATAATCAGTTTTCTAAGCAGGAAAATTAAGGCTTCGTAGCAACCAGAGTTATTTAAAATCAAAGCGCAGCTTGCAAAAAACAAATTGACCAAGAGAGCGGGAGATCCGGAGAAGAGCAGCAGAGAATGTTTAAAGGGAGCTCGCCAGAAATTAAACTAAGGAATGAAGCGAAGGAGAAGAACCACGTGTGGAATGAGCAGACGACCATGATCCAATCGCAGATCCAAAAGGGAAGAAACCGACGGCTCAGATTAAAGCAAAAATGGAGCGAATTCACAGATCACAATTTTTAAATTTTACCGTTAAGGTGATCATGTGCTATGTTAAGTGATTTGCAATGCGATGAGGCACTAAAGGGTTTGAAAGGAAGACCATCAGATCTGGGCGCAGATCAACGGTGGGGATTAAAGCGCAGATGGAGCTACTTCGCAAATCACATTTTTTAAGTTTATTGTTAAGGCGATTGCATGGTTTTTTAAGTGATTTGCGATGCGTTGAGGTGAGGGGCACGTGTTGGCGTAGCACACCAACACGATTTTGCAAATTGCAGAGTTTACAGTTTAGCCGTTGTCAGTGTAGAGTTAAATTTACGGGTGACCGATTTGCGATAAGACAAAAAATTGCGATGCGTGATGCCTTTCGATTGGTCACTAGGGTGTGGGGCCCTAGAACCACAATTCCACATGTATGCATATTGTTTGCGAGAAATTGCGGTTTTGTTTAAAGTTCCTATAAAGTGATCGCTGTTGATTGCACCCGTATGTATGTTTATAAAACTTTCGATGCATGATCTACGATCGGTCCCATTTCTCTGCCACGTTACCTCCGCTCTCAATGCACATCGTACTTCGCCATTTTCAACATTTAACTCCCGCATTTCCTAATAAAAACTTTCGATGCGCAATCTGCAATCGGTCCCACTTCTTCGCCACGTCACCACCCCCCCTCGCTTATCATTCATTCTGCTCCATATCTCCTCTATCAATTAAACCTGTTTCAAAGGGTTTCTTTGTAATTTCTCATAAAATGAACCTCCGTAATTCTATCCAAAAGTTTCGGGTTTTCCACCATTACAAAGGGTTTTCAACCAAAAAAGGGGAAAGGAACAACAAAAAAACAGATCTCCTTAAAGTTTTTAACAAAAACGGTTATAGCATGAGTCAATGTCTAAAAGCTTTTCAAAAAGCTGAAAAAGGTCCTAAGGGTAAAAAAGATCCCTATGATCGATTATCTGGAGTTAACCTTCCGTTTATCCAAGGTACTACGGATAAAATTGCCAGGATTATAAAAAAACATAATGTGTCCTCAACCTTTAAGCCCTCCCGCACCATTCGGAGTTCGCTTAGATCGGTTAAGGACCCAAGTTGCCCGAAGGATGGTAAGGGTGTTTACTTGATTCCGTGCTCTTGTGGGACCCCTTATATTGGTGAAACTGGTCGGTCAGTTAGTCAAAGAATTCAAGAACATGTCGCTGACCTTAAGCATAATAGATCACGCTCTTCTGCCCTAGCAGAGCATGCGGAGAAGAAAAATCATCACATTTGCATTGAAGATGCCAAGGTTATTGCGAAGATTGACCATTTCTACCACTGCAAGTTGAGAGAAGCCCTGGAAATCGAAAAGAGGCTTGTTAACCTCAATAGAGATGATGGATGGATTGTTAGCAGATGCTGGATTCCTACCCTTCATTCCCAATAAATTTATAATCATTATAATTATTATAATTATTATTTTATTATTTTTATTTTTTAATTATTTGTTTATTTATTATTATTATTATTATTATTATTATTTTTAATTTATTTATTTGATTTTTATTTTTATTCATTGATTTTTATATTTTTCATTTTATTCATTTTTATTTTTATTTTTATCTATTTATTTATTTTATTTTTACTTATTTTATTTATATTTTTATATTTATATTTTATATGTTTTATATTTATATTTATATTTATTTATTATTATGATTATTTTAAAACGTTAAATAAAATTATTTATAATATAAGGTCACTGATGTTATGGGTTTTGAATCAACTAACATATAATTATTAAAAATACAATAATTTTATATATATTTAAACCATAAATAGTATTTAATTATTTTTAACTTTTAATTTATTCGATATAAAAAAATAATAATAATAAAAACAAATAAATAATTATTATATAAAAAAATAAATATATATAAATATTAAATAGTTATTTTATTCTTCAAAATTATATTAAATTAATAATTATTATTTTTATTAAAAATAAATATAAATATATAAAATTCAGATTTTAAACATTAATCATGGGATTTATTTTTTATAAATAAATAAACTAATATATATATATATATATATATATATATATATATATATATATATATATATATATATATATTTGATTGGAGTCAAACTAGCCGTTATTTTACAAACGACTAGTTGGAGCTTTAAGATCTTTTTAAAGGGGTTTATTAATCAGATTTTCCATCTTGTCCTAATGATGAACCACACTGGCTGGTTCGAAACGCATCGACCAAATCTATTTTGATGTGATTTTCACCGAAAGATTTTAATCACATTTTATGGATCACAGAAGCAAAATTCCTAATAGTAAAGTTTCTCTCAAACAGTTTTCTACCACTACTCTTAATAACAACACGTTTTTACCAGGCACCGAGCATCATTCAAGCAACAGCCACACACCAATTTCATTGTTGTTTGCACTTTTTATGGAGTTGGTTGCACCAGAACGGAAGAGCGGTCTTCGAATAAGCTACCACTTCACACAACCATTTCGGAATGACAACCTTCATGATGTTTATCTTGTTTTTAATGTAGCACTTTGTAATTAATATTAAGGGATAAGCCTCACCTCTTGCATGAGGTTGTAATGACTTTTGAAATAGATTTACCTTTTTCTGTGGAAGATGACAGTATCATATTTTGTATATATATGCCAAACTGATATGAAGTCAAGGTTGGTTGGTGGTTATAGAATTTTGACTTACATGAGTGTAATATTTTTTGTGAATGAAATGGAATGATACTACTAACGAATTATTACCAATTTTCTGTGTGTATTGTCTACTTTACTTGTGTTTCCATATCTCCTTTCTTCCAGTTCCAGTTTGCAAATCATCATATTGTTATGTGTTTTTATTAGTCTCTTAAGCATGTTATGTGTTTTATTAGTTCTTGTTATTCTCACATAGTGAGCATTCCTGATAAAATATATGTTATAAAAGTGGAAGAGCATCACTCATGATAATTTTTCTTCACAATATTTTAGTGAGAATCTTGTCAGATTAGAGATAGCTTTCTCTCAATGAAATATTGTCAAACTGATACTTTTTTGAATTTCTACTAAATCAGTATATTTATGTTTTATAGACCTATTGATTCTTCTCTCATCTTACAATTTCCTCTCCTCATAGGCTACAAACTTGCACCTTGCTACCACATCAAGTTGCAATACCCTCTTTAGTAGAATTGTGGATTTGATCGAAATCTCTCTTCAGTGAATCAGAGTTTATACCATCTTCCAATCCTATAAAACAAAACATTAGATTTGCCTTAGAGTTTAAGATGTGTCTGGTTAGGCGCTTGCTGCAATCCAAGTGTTGATTCCAATGCCAACATCTTTTGGGGCATCTGTTGGGAGACGAGGCCTTGTAACTAAGTATTCTCCCGAGTCTATTGTTATGAATTGTTGATAATCAGTTCTTAATGGTGAACAAGAATTGGTGACCTGAAGAAGACTGCAAATTTGTTCACCTAGCGACTCCACAAAGAGGAAGATGGGTTTCAAGACCTCCTTCTTCAAGGACGAATCAGAGATCTCCAACTATGACTCCATTTGCTGACCCAAATAAACTCATCAAAGATTCTAAAGGAAAACAAAGACCAGTTGAAGCCACATCTTAGCCAGTGAAGAAGGTACAAAAAAAGTACTTTCCAAAGCAAAAGGTACCTCTATCTACTTTAGAATCTAAAGAGGTTTTAGTTTCAAAATATTATGTTTAAAAATATCAAGTTGAAGTTACTCCCCTAGAAAATTAAGTGGATGTTGTTAACCTAGGTTCAGCTGAAATTTTTTCTTACTCATAACCTAGTAAATCTGAAATAAGTATTGTTCTAGTCAAAGAAGGAGAAACTTAATTTCTAAGTGTTGAAAATAAGTCCGAAGAGTTTCTGCTGGCTGAAGGGGAATTAGAACAAGTATTAGCTATTGCACCTTTCCTTGATAGGGATATTTTGACTGAAGAAGATTTCAAGACTATTTTAAATTTCCTTCAAACTCATCCTGAATACCAGTCTCTTTTAACCCCTCAGCAAGAATATTTTCCTTTCTCTCCAAATCCATCTTTTGGGTCATCTTCCTCTCATCCACTTGAAGAGACTGTACCTGAAGGTCTTACTTTTAATTTATCTAATTTCCTTGCTCAGGAAAATAAATCTGAATTAACTCCATCCCCTCAAGAGACAACTTTAGATTATGATTATTATACTGAAGGAGAAGTCAAGACATCCTCTGTTCATATTTTTGAAAACCCACTCTTCTCAGTTCCAAAGCCTGAAAAATCATCTCAAGACCTCGAAATTTTTGCTATCCGAAATCAGAATCAGAATTGACCAATTGTAATTCGTATTTCTCAAGTAGCTACATCAACTGTACATCAACAAAATATGTCTCGACCTACCCTTACAAGGATGCAACAGATAGTGGATGCGATATATGCGCCACTTGTGCTCCCTCAACACATGCATGCACTTCCCCAAGGAGATTACTTGAAATATCTTCCAAAATACACTGGGGAGGGAGAAGGATTTTCTGCTGAAGAAAATTTAGTGGCTTTCTATAGTTATGGTGACAATCAGAATATTGAACATGAAGATGTTTGGTCAAGGCTCTTTGTTCAAAGCTTGGATGGTGAAGCTCGAAAATGGTTTAGAAGTTTGGCTCCAAATTCAATAACATGAATTGATGAATTAGAAGAGATATTTGTGAAACATTGGGGTGATAGGAAATACTATGTTATTATCTTACTAAATTTGGAACTCTGAAGAAGAAAGTAGATGAGTCATTAGCTGATTTTACTAAGAGGTTTAATAAGATTTATCTGAAAATTCCTGAAGAGATTAAATCTACCAAAACCAAAACTATGATAAATTTTACGAATGCTTTAGATTCTGAGTTTACTTTATGGTTGAGGGCTAAAAAATCACAGACACTGACAACTATGCAAGAGGTTGCAATTGGAGTGTAGTCTAATCTCATGGCTTCAAATAAATAAAAAATGGAGGAAGAAAAGGCAACAAAAGATAAAAATAAGATGAAAGAAGAAAAGCCTTCTTCTTCTAAATCTCTTTCAATAGAAGAAAAGATCGATTAAATGTCTAATTTGATCAAGGAACTTGGCTCTAAGATGTCAAAATTAGAGGTATACAATAAACCAGTAGCTAGAGCCAATCAAAACGAAGCTAATAGAAATCATGCTCCCTTTAGGAGTCCCTTTCAGCCTCAACAAATCCTACAACGCCCAAGGAGGAATTATGATGATCAAAATGTTCAGCCTCCTTTGAATAATTTTGCTGAAGAAGAAGAACAAGGAAATGAGGAAGAAAATGAAGAAATAAACCATGTGGGAGAAACTTCATAGTCAACATGTTTGACATTGCAGGAATATGAAGATAGATCAAGAATCTGTTTGTTTTCTGATGATATGAATGCTCAAATTTATGCACAGAATGATAAAAAAAACAAGAAGCTCAAAATAAAAATTACCCTTTGAGATCAAAAGGTCCTATTCAACGGCCTCAACAAAAAATAGATTCAGATAAACAAGCTGCTAAATAGAAGGCCAAGGTAAATGAGGTTCCTCCACCTCAAAATTCTACTCCAATGGTCAAAATTACTGCAAAAAATAAGGAATTAGTTCCAACTTATTTTAGTTTCAAATCTGAATTGAATAAAATCAAAATTCCAGTTCCACTCCTGGAATTATTAAAAAATCCAGCATATAAAGAGCCTTTTAAGAGTCTACTGCAGCCTCCTCTCACTCCTGATTCAGTCAACCTTGAGGATGAGCATCCCAATATTTATCTAGGCTTTCATGTCCAAGACCAAAATGATGATAACTCACCACCTTTCTACTTGTCACTTAACATACATGACAAATTGCTGCATAATTGTCTGTTAGATTCTGGAGCTTCCCACAATCTTATACAAAAGAAAGTGATGGATGAATTGGGATTAGAGATCACCAAGAAATACCACGACCTTTACACCTTTGACTCCAAAAAAGTCAAGTGTCTAGAAGTGATTAAGGATTTGGTTTTTTTCCTTACCCAGCTGCCTATGAAGAGCTTAGTGATGGAAATTGTGGTTGCTGGAATTCCTTCTAGATTTGGGATTTTACTTTCCAGATATTGGTCTAAGAAACTGGGAGGTACCCGTAAGATGGACATGTCATATGCTACCATCCTAGTATTTGGAGGGGAATTCAGAAGATTGTATAGGGAAGCTCAAATGGCCTACATCATTAGTGATCAACACAATCCATAAAAACATCCCATATATGCCGAAGAAAAGGAATTGGGGTCATCAATTCTGCACCTTGCTGCTCATGATAATGATTTATAGCTTGAATTAAGTGAAAAACAACACTTTCAAGGTGAAAATGAGCAGCATTGAGAAGGAGGACAGATCTGGAAATTGTACTTTGATAGAGCCTCTTCAAGAGAAGGATTGGGAGCCGGTGTAGTCCTCATTTCTCCTACTCAGCAGAAGGTGACCATATCGTACAAATTGTAGTTTTATACCACTAACAACACTGCTGAGTATGAATCACTTGTGCTGGATATGAAGGCAGCGAAAGATTTGGGAGCAGAACAACTAATTGCCTTTGGTGATTCATAGATGGTTATTAAGTAGGTGAGAAACAATTGCCAAGTGAAAAATTCCAAATTGAAGAATTATCAGAATGAAGTCTAGGATTTGATTGAGCATTACTTTTCGGCATTTAATATAAATTTTGCCACTAGAGAAGAAAATGAAATCGCTGATTCACTAGAAATTGCTACTAGTAATTTAAAAGTTCCTCTAGATATCAAGGTATTCTATGATGTTCAAATAAAAAACAGACCTTCAATTGCAGATATACAAGTTGATGATGAGCAAGAGATGGTTGAAAACCAAAATAGCATACCTTTTAAGAAAACTATGCCTGGGAAAAACATTATAGATCTAAAAACTAACTTTATTCCTAAGGGTTTAGTTCCTTTAGAAAGACTGTTTGATAATAATGATGTTTTTCTCAAGCCTGAAAGAAAGGTTGATGAAGAGAGTATAATAGAATGTAACATTGGTACATAATATCAACCAAAATTAGTCAAAGTGTCCAAATTCATTCCTCTGGAAACTAGAACAAAATATATCAATCTACTGAAGGAATTTTCTGATATTTTTGCATGGTCTTATAGTGACTTGAAAACTTATGATAGGAGCATAATGGAGCACAAGATTCCTTTGAAAATAGATGCAAAGTTTGTAGCACAAAAAATAAGACACATCAATCTCATACTGCTCCCAATCATTGAGAAAGAAATAAAAAATTATGGGAAGCAAAGGTAATTCTACCTTTGAGATTTTCTAACTGGGTAGCTAATATAGTCCCGGTCCAGAAAAAGAATGGAGAGATAAGAATTTGTGTTGATTTTGCAATTTGAATCAGTGCTCCTTGAAAGATAACTATCCACTGCCTAAGATGGATTATATATTGCAAAAGGTTTTAGGATCCAAAATACTTTCAATGATTGATGGATTTTCAGGATATAATCAGATTTCAGTTGACAGGCAAGACAGAGAAAAGACAACATTTACCACACCCTGGGGCACATTCATGTACAACAAAATTCCATTTGGTTTGATGAATGTAGGTGCAACCTTTGAAAGCGCAATGGATATTGCCTTTGCGGGAGAAAAGGATAGATTTGTGGTCATCTATTTGGATGACATCACAGTATATTCAAAATCTGATGAAGATCACTTGAAACATTTGAAGCAATTTTTTGACAAATGCAGAAAGTTTGGTTTGTCCTTAAACCCAAAAAAATCGTCTTTTGCTGTCCGAGAAGGTAAGTTATTGGGACATATTGTAACATAAAGTGGCATCTGTATTGATCCAGGAAGAGTAGAATCTATTTAGAAGATTGGTTTGCCAAGAAATAAAAAGGAATTGCAGTCATTTTTAGGGAAAATCAAAATTTTGAGGCATTTTGTTCCTAACTTTGCAAAGCTGAACAAACATATACATGTCTTGCTGAAAAAAGATGCATAATTTAAGTGGTGAGATGAAGCAAATAATTCTTTTTTCAGTAATTAAATCTACCTTGACTAAAGCTTCAGTTTTGATAAGTCTTGACTTTGAAAAGGATTTTCTGATTTTTTCATATTCTTCAGAAGAAACAATTGCAATTGTCTTATTACAAAAGAATAATGAGGGTTTGGAGCAGCCAATTTCATTTTTCATTCGTGCTTTAAGGGATGCTGAATTAAAGTACAATTTGACCGAAAAACAAGCATATGCACTAGTTAAGGCTTTGAAGTCTTTTCGAGTTTATGTGCTGCATTAAAAAAAATTGCTTTTGTGCCTCATATCACTGTTAAAGATGTGTTGCTGCAACTAGATACTGATGAAAGGAGGGGATGATGGCTTACCAAGACTCTGGAATTTGACGTTAAAATCAAACCAACTAAATCAATAAATGGTCGGGGTTTGGCTCGCTTGATGGCTGACTCTAACTGCAAAAATTTAAATATGAATGTGGAGGAAGGTGAAGGAGAAGATGGATAAGGTATTGCTAATTATCCAGAAATATTTAATTCAGATTGGTACAAGGATATAGTTACACCGAAGGTGATCTCTTTGAAAAATCTCACCACCGACTTTGTCAACCTTTTCATTTTCTATCGTTCGTTCTGGGCACAGTTGTCATTGTTTTAAGCTGTTGATTTTTAGGCGGATAGGCCTTTGATTGAAACAATTTACTTTTGTATTTAGTCTACACTTTTATTCTCCTGATGGCATTTGGCACACACTTGTTATGACATATGACGCACACTTTTTTAGACCTGCCTTTCTCTGCGCTTCACATCCTATTCCTTTGTGCGCTGGGTTGGGGTATTTGCAAAATTTCGTTGGTCATGCACCGATACAATAGTCACAATATGAAGGTATATTAATAATTGAAATTAATGATTCCAAACTTCATTTACCTTTTTCACACCTGTGTTAAATTTGATTGGTTCAAAGGTTTTAACGGTTATGTAGCCTACGGGAAGGGTGGGAAATTCTTAACGGTTATGTAGCTTGCCGGAAGGGTGGGAAATTCTTGTGATGGCAAGCCCTGCACTGATTTCTATAATCCTCCAACCCGGATCTATGATCATTAACATTCGTTCACTTACAACAAGTTTCATGCAAAAGCCTTCTCTGCGATGCTCTGCCTGAGTTTTACTACAAGAACACTGTTGCCAGAATACTGCTGGATGTGAATACCAGTATTACCAGTCTCGCTCAATGTACAAGAGAGTTCATTTGTGAGCAATATACATCAACCTCTTAGAGATTCTTACTCAGTTTATTATTGTCCTGTGTCGATCCATGGACTAAAAAAGAGAGCAGTTTTTGGTATGCAGATATGAATAGACGAAGCTAGGGTGGATTGACTTGTAAATCAAGATTTCTCTGAGAAGCTGAAAAAGGCTCAATCCATGTCCGCCTCCAGTTCAAACGTGTCTCAGACGAACCATATTTAGGTACCAGGATTCGAAATCGGGACTTCCCTGGAGTTCATCATGTGTATTTCAAGCAGAGAATGGATGCAGAGTCAATCTGTATCAAAACTCGCACTTATCAGAGAAATACAGTCCCAAGATCGAATTGGGACATGGGGAAGAAAGAGCCTTATACTGGCCTTCAAGACTGTGGGAGGAATTGTACCAGTACATTGATGGAGCAGAGAACTTTATATACATTGCTGGATGGTCTGTAAATACCAAGATTAGGCTTGTGAGGGATGAGGAAAGAATGATCCCTGGTGCAGAAGGTGTGATGTTGGGTGAGATTTTAATGAATAAAGTGGACCAGGGAGTTAAAGTTTTGATCCTCATCTGGGAGGATAGGATGGCCGTGGACATTCTCAGAAACCAGGGACTCATGAAGACCCACTGCTAGGAGACTTTCGAATATTTCAAAGGGACCAACGTCTATTGCTTTCTGTTTCCCAGACTTGCAGATCGTTCGTTGAGTGCAGTCCATAGTATGGAGTTTGCAGTGGAGTTTACCCACCACCAGAAGACTGTGAGCTTGGATGCCCAAATCCAAGGCTCTGAGAATCATGAGGTTGTGAGCTTCGGGGGAGGAATTTATCTCAGCGATGGAAGGTATGAGATACATCCCCTATTTGGATCTCTGAATACTGTGTACATGGATTATTTTCATTAGAAAAATTACAAGGACATGGATCATTGCCATGGAGGTCCCAGGGAGCCATGGCATTATGCCTATTCTAAGATTCAGGGCTCGGTTGCCTACGATGTCATCACCAATTTCTCTTAGCGATGGATGAAGGAGGCCGATCCGACCCTCCTCCTAAATCTCGGGGATTTATCATGTCTCCAGTTGCTCGGTGCACATTTTGAAGGCCTAGAATGTTCAAATCTTCTGGTCCATAGATGATTATTCAGGGGTTAGATTCCCTACAAATCCCTCCAAAGCGTCCGAGATGGGGTTGGTGACTGTGAAAGACCAGATTATAGACAAGAGCATCCAGTGCGGCTATATCGAATCCATTGGCCGAGCAAGAGACTTCATTTACAAAGAAAACCAGTATTTCTTTGGCAGCTACATTTCATGGGACTGAGACCAGGATTTTGGATGCTTACATCTCATTCTGATTGAAATTGCGCTGAAAGTGGTAAACAAGATCAGGGCTCGGGAGCCATTCACAGTGTGTGTAGTGACACTGATGTGGCTAGAGGGGACACTCGAGGGAAATACTGTGTAGGCTATCCTGCACTGGTTCAGGAACACCGCACACATGATGTATAAGATGATGGGAGAGGTGATCAGGGAAGAGGGCCTGGACCAGGAGTTCCACCCGACTGATTATTTGAATTTCTTCTGCCTGGGGAACAGGGAGGTGAAGCTTCCAAACGAGTATGAAGCTCCTCAAAGGCCGAAAGAGGGGAGAGATTACTGGAATGCCTAGATACACAGGAGTAAGAGGCATCATGAAATGTCCGTATAGGTAAGAGGTATGAAGCGTCAACTTCATGATAGGTACAGACACTCAGCTCTGAAATTTCAAATTTATCTGGCCTCTTATTCCCAAATTTGATGATGCTCATTTTTGCGGGCTTTAGTGAAATTGAGGTAGTCTTCCAGGCAGTTATTCTAAGAAGAAACGTTGAGTACAATACAATAACGTACTATTCTAATAAAATTACAATAAGATATGCGTTGCAGATGCCATACCTGCCCAAATTATTTTTTAATGATTTTTATGTTTTTCAAAGTACGATGCTGAAATCGCAAGAGGATAATTTTTGTATTTGAAAAATGTTAAAATTGTAAGAGTAATTTTTAATGAAGAGATGTATGTCCTAAGAAGGATAATTTTTGTATTTATCATAGTATAATTTGAAATCTTAAGAGTAGTAAATTTTAAAGAGGAAATGTCTGTCTATTTCTCAGAAAGATGGAAACTAAATCGTAAGAGTAACTTTTAAAGAGATGTAATTTTTTTTTTTTTTTTTTGTTAAGAACGTGTTGTGTCTTAGCTTGTCTTGACCAACTATAACTTTGAGCATCATAATCTATATTTTAGGCTAATTTCTTGAATTTATTTTTATTTTTTCACACAAACATATTAGGCAAGGTTGAGTAATATACTTTAAGTATGGATGAATTTGATGGTTTACTATTTAACATTTAATCTATGACTTCACTGCTGTGGACAATTATATTCATCAGGTTTATGTTCTTGATGGAAGCTTGGAAGTTACCATTTGAGATCACGCCCTTGTTGAAGTGCATATTATGTAATATGAACCCTCAGTCAAGTTTCTATGCATGTTTCCATTTGTATTTCGTTGCAACTTACATGATATAGGATAGGATATTGTTTTGAGCATGATTTTATCTCTTGGTCCCATTTACCATTTACACATGTGATATATCCCAACTTTTATAGCTTTTCAGGTATTTATTTATAGAGTATATGTGTTTCTATGGTCGGAATTTATTTGTATATTGTATATTTTTTTGCAATTATATTATTGATTAGCTTCAAATTAATTTCCTTTCCTAGCTTTTGCAAACCTGTACACATAACTCAGATGTGGCAAACAAAAAAACAAGTCACAACCAAGTTTATTTCCTATATGCACAACAGAGAAAAATGCTTATGGGCAACTCAATATCTATTTATTATATAAATTACAATGTAAGGAAACTTGAAACAAATATTATTGCGGAGTAGAATTTGTACATAAAAATGATCTCCGGAAATGAACGATTCTTCAAAGACTTGTCTTATTATAGATATCCTTAAAGGAACGTGCACATGAAAAATTATATATTTCAATATCTGCTCTTCCTTCTACCAAAGGATCAGTGTGATCTAATTCAAATTGAGACTCTGATGTAGCATCTTCCCTAGCAGATATTGAATACAGATTATAATACTTCTTTGCAATATTGCACAATAATTTTATTTTGCAGTTTTCTTCTTGCGCATAACAATAAAATTACGATTTTTTTTATGGGCTTGCAGCATGACAATAACATTATGCTTTTGTTCATCACAATAGCATGCAAAACAAACTCAGAAGTAAACTCAGACAATTTAAAATTAAAATTTACAATTTTAAACTTAAAAGAAGGTCAGGAAACAATTTTCTAAAAAAAATATTTGATGAGCAGTGGGTCACATGACCCCACACGAAGTTGTTTACTCGGATGGCAGATTTTTTTCAGAATATGATAAAATAAAATTAAAAAAAACAGGTAGTTGGAGTGTTTGGAATCTATTTTTTGATAGTGGAAATGGATTCAGCACTGTCAAAAACTCTTAGGGCACTCAAAATACTAAAGTTTATCAACTGTAAACAAGATTATGATAAAATCTTTGCCAGATTTTTTCAAAATCTTTACCAAATTCTGGGCCATTCTGTTGGTTTTTTAGACTACGTAGACCCCACACTAATTATGTAATCAAAAGAGTAGCTGGAGAGGTAGCGAGACATACATGGGGCTAACACTTAATTCATTTATATACTCCACAGAAAAATGAGAAATTCAAGTTCGGATGAGTATAAAATTTAACATGTAAAATTTTTAAGCAGATATTTAATGTTACAATGAATAAATTAAAATTATTTAACATTTAAAATATAAAATCATTGAAAGTACCCAGCTTCATAGCTTAAAATATATTGTAACCACTTTAAATGTAAAATCATCCAAAGTACACACTTAAAATATAGTGTAACTATTTTAAAAGGTTGTCTGAGTTATGTACTGTAATGACCTTACATTGTTGTTTGAGTTGGCTAAAGCTACCTGACCTTAAATTGTTGTTTGAGTTAGCTGAAGCTAGCCAGGTATTTTTTGAAAGATTTTTTATTTTATTTTTAATAAAGAATAAAAAGCATAATGATTTTTCCAAAGTAAAATTTTATTTTAAAAAAAGGGAATAAAAAAAGCACATAGATTTTTGTGAAGTAATACTTTCTTAAATTTGGCTAATAAAATGAGAGCATTTTTTTTCTTAAAAAGGTGAATATTTAAAAATGTGAATAGTGAAGAGACTTAAAAAATCAGAATGAACCTCAACAAAATATTATCTAAACCCAAAGCCTAAGTAATATAAATATACTAAATGTGTACTTTAAAAACGATTTCTAACAAAATTTTCATAATATAAGATATAAGTATGTTATATTTATCCAAATATATATTTGTTAAATGTTTGTTGTTGTATTGAGTTACTTATGAATGTGTTAAAAGTAGATTATTTTTTATTTTCAAAATTCTGACTTTTCAAGAAGCTAAGTTTAGGATTTAGAATTTTTGGTTGTGAATTTAAATGTTTTATGTTTTGATTTATTTCTATAATTTAGTATGGACAAGTTGTTGTAAGATTATATACTAGTATGGAAAAATTGTTGTAAGATTATATCATGTCACGTTATACAAGTATAAAAAATAAAAATAAAAATAAAATAAAACAAATTAAACACATATGTCTCTCAATTCTTGATAAATAAAATATTAAAATAAATCTAAAATAATGATTAAAATTTAAAGGTACATAAATTTATTTAATTTCCTTAAACACATTCAATAAACTCAAGTTCTATCTCAACAACTAATCTATATATACCAAATATCAAAAAAATACAAAAAAGACATGCAAAAAAGATTGTAAAAAAAAATTGAAAAGTCCACATATACCAAATATCCCCCAAAAAAAAGACAGTGCCAAAAAAAATTGAAAAGTTAAAACGTTTAGACTAAGATATTTACTTATTAAATGCACTAAAACCTTTCAATATACAGTGCAAGGGTAGAGTCATTGTTGATATTAATGATATTGTAGTTTCTTTTCATTTATATTTATCCCTAAGAGCTGCAATATAAAGTTAAAACGTTTAGAGTAAGCTATTTACTTATCAAATGCAATAAAACCTTTGAATATACAATGCAATGGTAGAATCATTGTTGATATTAATGATATTTTAGTTTCTTGCCATTTACAAGAGGAGCATTTATCCTTGAGAGTTGCAATATTTTTGTAGGTATTTTTATTGTTTAGATTACTTTTTATGTTTTGGACCAATGCAACATATATCACATAAGGTATGCTTTGAAGAGGGACAGTGACAAAAGAATGGAGCTCACATAAAATCAATGGTCTAGAGGTTTAAACAAAAGGTGTTAATTTGGTTTCTTGAATATTTGGAATGGTCTTTATATACATACATATATTTTTGATGTTGGTGGACATCACAAAACACCTGAAAAATCTCCCCACCGACTTTTGTCAACCTTTTCATTTTCTACCGTTCGTTATGGGCACAGTTGTCATTTTTTTACGCCGTTGATTTGAATCTATTTTAAGAATACATGGGAACCATGGACTGGACACTACTGCACCACTGAAGAGAATATTATGTAGTTGATGCCATGTCCAACATTTCATGGTCAAAGCGATTATACAGTTGATGACACGCCCAACGTTAGATGCCACGCCCAACGGACACGAATTAATTCTACTCGAAGGTAATGTAATTCTTGAAATTTGTAATTTTGTATTTTGGAGTTGTTCCAAAAAAATTAAAATAAAAGTTAATTTGCAAAAAAAAAAATTAAATAAAAACTATTCGTTATTTCTGGAATTTTGAAAGCTTACTATTTTTATTATTACAAAAGCATCGTCAAATTACACTATAATGTAACTTTGTCGTTTCCATTAGGATGAACCATTAATTTATTAATTCCAAAGAACTATTAATTTATTTGTATAAAAAGTAACATGCTCTGAATGGTTCTCCATGAGATTTTTTCTTTTTTTTTTTTCTTCAAAAAGTTACTTTCCATGATGGAATATGCTTCGAATGGTTCTCCATGAGATTTTTTTTCCCTCTCAATAGGTTACTTTCCATGATGGAATAATGGATACAATGCAATCATACCATTGCATAGATATGGCATGTCACAAATTATGGCAATTTGTGTTTTAATTATTGGATGGATATACATGGCACCGAACATTTGGGCTAGGGGATGAATATGTGTAACTCCCCACACAAAAGAAAATTATTTAATAGAGTTATCGAGACTATGTATTCACCAAAAAAATCCCTCATTACGTGGCTTAAATTCCATAATTACTTGCCCACTTTTATCTAAACTCATAAACATATATTGGGGAGAGGATTTTTTCAGTTCTTCTATACCTTCGGTGTATTCTTGCACCTTTAGGGGCAACTTCTAGTTTTCTTCTTGTTAAATTTCAACTGTCCACCTTAAATGGAGAAATCTAAAAGAAGAGATTTTAAATTGAGAGCTGTGAAGTATTTTATTTTGGAAGACCATATTTACTAGAAGGATCCTGTTGGAGTCTTGTTAAGATGTGTAGATGAAGCACAATCCTAGGAGATTATGACAGAGACACATGCAGGAGTGTGTGGAGGGAATTTATATTAGAGAGCCACTACAAACAAAATCTTAAGAGCTGGCTATTATTGGCCAACTATTTTCTCTGATGTATTTTCCAAAGTCAGGAGCTGTGTCGAATGTCAGAATTTTTTTGGCAAATTGATACCATTACCTCTCATTGCTATTTCAGCAGATGTTCCTTTCCAGCAGTGGGGTCTAGACTTCAGTGAAATTCATCCAACTTCATCAGGGAAACATAAATGGATTCTCACAGCTACAAAATATTTCACTAAATGGATTGAAGTTGTACTAACCATGAATGCTACTGATATGGAAATTATAAAATTTCTATTGGAAAATATTATGTCAAGATTTGGTTGTCCATAGAAATTAGTAACTGATAATGCAATGGCCTTTAATTCTGCTAAGATGTACAACTTTTTTCAGCAATATGGGATTGAATTGACTCATTCCACGCCTTATTACCCTCAAGGTAATGGATTGGATGAGTCATCCAATAAGATTTTGGTGAGGATTATTAAGAAAATGCCGCCTGAAAATAAGAGGAATTGGGACACTCAGCTAATACATTCTCTGTGGGCAGATAGCGTAAGTGGTAAAAAATTAATTGGAATGTCTCCATTTCAGCTTGTATATGGTACTGATGCTGTAACGCCTTTGCAATTAGCTATTCATGTGATGAGGTTCCTACAAGATGAAGTTGATAATGAAAACCCAGTCTAGAGGAGAATGCTACAGTTGATAGAGTCACACCAAATCAGAGAATCATTGCTGGAAAAAGTTCAGAAGTATCAGTTTAAAGTCAAATATGTTTTTGATAAAAGAGAAAATCAACAGTTATTTCAGGAGAATGATTTGGTGTTGTGTTGGGATGCTAGGAGAGAAGACCATGGAAAGAATGGTAAGTTCGAAAATCTGTGGTTTGGTCCATTTAGAATTGCTGAAGTTTTGGAGAATAATACTTATAAGCTCAAACATCTGGATGATGATCAACTGACTGGAGGCCCAGTCAATGGTCATTTTCTTAAAAATTTCTTTATTTAGTAATTCAGTTGAGTCACTCCATTATAAATATCTGGTGTGATGTGTCAATAAACTCCATGCCCAATGGTACTTATGTCTATATATATGGTTAGTCTTGAGTCCAACATGTCAATGGTCAATCCTAGTCCTTATTTTCAAGAATTCTTCTAAGTTTCAAGAGTTTTGAGGCACCAAGTCTACAGTCCTTGAAGCCTCATAAGGAGGACTTCATCCCCATTAGGAGTCACTGTTAGCACTAAAAATGTTAATGGTGTAATCGCCATTGTATCACTGTTTTCTAATTTTTATTGTGTCTTAGTCCATGTCCAAAGTTTGAGTCCCAACATCAAGGTATTTTTAGGTGAATAGGTGTCATAGTGTTTTAGAGTCCTAAAATAAGTTAAAATCTCTATTTTGACTTATGTTAGTGTTGAAGGTTAGTCGATGTTTGGGTATTAAAATTGCAGTCATATGGTCTGGAATAATAGCTACCTTTGTTGCAAATTCATTGTCAGAACAGTAATACAGTAAAGGGTAGCTATTTCTCAGAAATGGAAGTCATATATTCCACACAGTGAAAAGTGCAACTATTTCACTAAGATTTTGGTTATCTCAGAAAAGAGGCTATAGGTAAATAGGTAATTAGTTTTCGAAGCAGGAAAATTAAGGCTTCGTGGCAACCAAAGTTCTTTAAAATCAAAGCGCAGCCTGCAGAAAACAGATTGACCAAGAGAGCGGGAGATCCAGAGAAGAGCAACAGAGAATGTTTAAAGGGAGCTCGCCATGAATTAAACTAAGGAATGAAGCGAAGGAGAAGAACCACGTGTGGAATGAGCGAACGACCATGATCTAATCACAGATTCAAAAGGGAACAAATCGACGGCTCATATTAAAGCGCAAATGGAGTGACTTCGCAAATTGTAGTTTTTAAAGTTTACCGTTAAGGTGATCACGTGGTATGTTAAGTGATTTGTGATGTGATGAGGAGTTGAAGGGTGAGCAAGGAAGACCATTAGATCTGGGCACAGATCAACGGTGGGGATCAAAGCGCAGATGGATATACTTCACAAATCGTAGTTTTTAAATTTTATCGTTAAGGCGATCACATGGTATGTTAAATGATTTGCGATGTGATGAGGCAAGGGGCACGTGTCGGCGTAGCGCACCAACACGATTTCACAGATCACAAAGTTTATGGTTTAGCCATTGTCAGTGTAGATTTAAATTTGCAGGCGGCCGATTTGCGATAAGAAGTAAAGTTGCGATGTGCGATGCATTCCGATTGGTCACCAGGTTGTGGGGCCCTAGAACCACAATTCCACAGGTATGTATATTTTTTGGGAGCAATTGCGGTTTTGTTTAAAGTTCCTATAAAGTGATTGTTGTTGATTGCACGCATATGTATGTTTATAAAAATTTCGATGCATGACCTATGATCGGTTTGATTTCTCTGCCATGTCACGTCCACTCTCATCGCACATTGCACTTCGCCATTTTCAACATTTAACTCCTGCATTTCATAATAAAACTTCCGATGCTGCGATCGGTCCCACTTCTTCGCCACGTCACCACCCCCCCTCGCTTATCATTCATTCCGCTCCATATCTCCTCTATCAATTAAACCCTGTTTCAAAGGGTTTCTTTGTAATTTCTAATAAAATGAACCTCCGTCATTATATCCAAAAGTTTTAGGTTTTCCACCATCACAAAGGGTTTTCAACCAAAAAAGGGGAAAAGAACAATGAAACAGCGACAAAGTTTGTCTCAAACAGTTTTCTACCGTCACGTTTTTACCAAGCACCGAGAAGCATTCAAGGAACAACCACATACCATTTTCACTGTTGTTTGCACTTTTTATGGATTGGTTGCACCAGAACGGAAGAGCGGTCTTCGAATAAGCTGCCACTTCACACAACCATTTCAGAGTGACAACCTTCGTGATGCCTTCATGATGTTTATCTTGTTTTTAATGTAGCACTTTGTAATTAAGATTAAGGGATAAGCCTCACCTCTTGCACGAGGTTGTAATGATTTTTGAAATAGATTTACCTTTTTCTGTGGAAGATGACAGTATAATATTTTGTAAATATATGCCAAACTAATATGAAGTCAGGGTTGGTTGGTGGTCATAGAATTTTGACTTACATGAACTGTAATTTTTGTGTGTGAATGAAATGGAATGATACTACTAAGGAATTATTACCAATTTGATGTGTGTATTGTCTACTTTACTTGTGTTTCCATATCTCCTTTCTTCCAGTTCTAGTTTGAAAATCATCATACTATTATGTGTTTTTATTAGTCTCTTAAGCATGTTAGTGTTTTATCAGTTCTTGTTAGTCTCACATAGTGAGCATTCCTGATAAAATATACGTTATAAAAGTGGAAGAAGATCACTCATGATAGTTATTCTTCATAATATTTTAGTGAGAATATTGTCAGACTAGAAATAGCTTTCTCTCAATGAAATGTTGTCAAACTGCTACTTTTGTGAATTTCTACTAAATCAATAGATTTCTGTTTTATAGACCTACTGATTCTTCTCTCATCTTACAATTTCCTCTCCTCATAGGCTACAAAATTGCACCTTGCTACCACATCAATTTGCAATACCCTCTTTAGTAGAAATGTGGATTTGACCGAAATCTCTCTTCAGTGAATCAAAGTTTATACCATCTTCCAATCCTATAAAAAAAACATTAAAATTTCCTTAGAGTTTAAGATGTGTCTGGTCAGGCACTTGCTGCAGTCCAAGTGCTGATTCTAGTGCCAACACATGGCATATTTATTATTATATGATGTGTTCTTGATCTAGATCTAATTCATGGCTTGACAGGCTCTTGGTTATTTTATATGGATGCCAGAGCTAATATGTGTTTGTTGCAACAATTATGAGAGGGAAATAAACCTGCTTAATGAACATCTAATGAAACTAATTGTTGGGAAGGTAAATCCCCTCTGCGGACAGAGGCGATCCCTACTAGCCCAGCAGGGGTCTAGCAACAAACAAACAATGCTATGACGCAGGCTCCTAGTTACGAATGAAAGATTTGGGATAAGAACCTACCTGGATGCCAGCGCTCGATCTGAAAAAGAGATGCCCCCGTCCTTCAGTCCTGGCAGATCACAATCCTTCCACGATCTCCGTGGATGAACACCTGCACACAGAAAGAACAAACAGATACAAGCATAGGAACCAGCATACGTAACTAAACATCGGTCAGAAAAGACATTACTCGCATTAACATAACGGAAAAAGGAGTGGAACCATAATCATAGTCATCTATTAAAGTGGTAAACGAATAGAAGTTACAACCAAGTTCTGACGCTGCAGCCTCCTTCGCGCGGGTCTCCGGTCGTCCACGTCTCGCAAAGCTCGCCGGGGGAAAGGGAAACCTCTCCGGAGTCTCGTGACAATGGTCTCCTTGCTCGAATGGGCCTTAAGGGAAAGGAAGGATTCTTTTCAGCACAAAGGCACTTGGGAATAGGAGATGCAAAGCTTCGGCACTTCAAGACTAGCTTGCCATAGATCTGAGCAAGCTTTTATAGATGGGGAAGGAGGGAGTTGGGATCCCTATTATTATGGGATTGGCCCTATCAACAAGGAAGGTTCCATAGAAGGTGGCAAAACTACTTCCCTTCCATAGAACTCCCGTAGCCAAACCTCCCAACTCAAGAGAGGCAGTGGTTGTGAGTTTGTTTGAACTCAACTTCCGCCATCCATATATAAAAAACAGTCCCTAAAATGGGTGGCGCGATTGCTGCTCTATGACAGAGCGCCAAGTGGCGCGACCTCTTTACAGGATTTCCCCGAGTGGCGCGAGTACTGAACTGTCTACCCGCGCCAATGCAAAAAGAGCTGTTTTTCATGGATTTTGCAAGGAGATGTCTCAAGGGGAAATGAAGCTCATACTCAGAAGGATGCAATGATGATGTTTTCAGTGCATGACAGTGTTCACAGGTCACATTATGGGTCCTCCATTGTGCGGGACGGGGAATGGTAGGGACGGTGACAAATTGCTGTGTAACAGATGCCCCCTAAAGCATGAGGCCCGAGAGAGAGAGGGGTGAAATGCTTTACGAGAACATGTCTAACTGAAGGCCCGCCGTCGGAAAACCTGCACAGACAGATACAACTGATATCTCAAGTACATGATGTATATATATGGTATGGACGCAGCCATCCAAACAGAGTATGCTATAATCCGGATCCAGGGTATGGGCGCAGCCATCCAACTAAGATCAAACAAATAGACTCGGGTATGGTCGCAGCCATCCAATCATTGAGTCATGTACATAATGACAATAATCCACAATCGCAGCCTGGATTACAACAGACACAATCCAGGGTCTTGCGCTCCATCTCGACCCAAATAAGTACAAGTTCTAGCACGCGAATATGTGAGCCGATGTCGAACATGCAAGAACATCGCCTGATTACCAGCCAATGATGAAAGCCGTTAACAGACGCGAGAGGAACCACCAATAATGACAATGGTCCCTGAGTTGCCAATTTGTTGGGAAGGTAAATCCCCTCTGCGGACAGAGGCGATCCCTACTAGCCCAGCAAGGGTCTAGCAACAAACAAACAATGCTATGACGCAGGCTCCTAGTTACGAATGAAAGATTTGGGATAAGAACCTACCTGGATTCCAGCGCTCGATCTGAAACAGAGATGTCCCCGTCCTTCAGTCCTGGCAGATCACAATCCTTCCACGATCTCCGTGGATGAACACCTGCACACAGAAAGAACAAACAGATACAAGCATAGGAACCAGCATACGTAACTAAACATCGGTCAGAAAAGACATTACTCGCATTAACATAATGGAAGAAGGAGTGGAACCATAATCATAGTCATCTATTAAAGTGGTAAACGAATAGAAGTTACAACCAAGTTCTGACGCTGCAGCCTCCTTCGCGTGGGTCTCCGGTCGTCCACGTCTCGCAAAGCTCGCCGGGGGAAAGGGAAACCTCTCCAGAGTCTCGTAACAATGGTCTCCTTGCTCGAATGGGCCTTAAGGGAAAGGAAGGATTCTTTTCAGCACAAAGGCACTTGGGAATAGGAGACGCAAAGCTTCAGCACTTCAAGACTAGCTTGCCATATTCGATAAGCTTTTTACAGATGGGGAAGGAGGTTGAGCAGGGAGTCGTGACTCCCGACGAGTACGACGAATCGTCATGCGAAGGTTCCATAGAAAATGGCAAAACTACTTCCCTTCCATAGAACTCCCGTAGCCAAACCTCCCAACTCAAGATAGGCAAAAGGGTTGTGAGTTTGTTTGAACTCAACTTCCGCCATCCATATATAAAAACAGCCTCCAAATGGGTGGCGGCTGTCGCTCTAGCGTACGTAGCCGCTGCGGGCGCGACCTCTTGCTGTGATTTCCTCCTCAGAGGCAGCGCGAGCACTGAACTGTCTACCCGCGCCAATGCAAAAAGAGCTGCTTTTCATGGATTTTGTAAGGAGATGTCTCAAGGGGAAATGAAGCTCATACTCAGAGGGATGCATTGATGATGTTTTCAAGGCATGACAGTGTTCACAGGTCACATAATGGGTCCTCCATTGTGCGGGACGGGGAATGGTAGGGACGGTGACAAATTACCGTGTAACACTAATGTAAACAATGACCAAACTATGCATTCATGACTTATAGGTACTATGCACATAAAGTGTTTGTAAAAACGAATAGCATGTGTAGGAAAGTTAGACCCCAGTTTTGTAACCGCACCTTGGAAGTTGGGTCATGCATAGTAATTCTCAGCTCATGTTTACCCTAGTAAGTATGTTAAAGTAGGTAACATGTTATAGGTGATGATGCACAATTTCTAAAAAATTATAATTTGTTTTTACTTGAAACTTTGTGAGTTTATTAATATTACCATAATGCTTCCATCATCTGAATTTCACTTCCATCCGATCCACATTTTGGGAGATATGTACAAATTAATTTCTACATTTTATATCTAAGAAAAGTGTAAATAAATGAGAAATTACCAAAAGTATTTTCCTTATTCTTGACATCTACAAATAAGATGGGTTGTCATGTACAAATACACCTATTGTTCCTTCTTCCCCACACCTATTTTGCATGTCCTGATGCAAACAAGGTAGAGTTGTCAACATATAATAAACAATATCCAAAATAACGACATAGTCTGCATGAGTTTGTTCTTACATCAGTTGTAACTTGTGGGGATACCAAGACAAGTCATGAATCAAGTGAACCTTTATAAGACATTGTCTATAAGTGTGTTTGCAGACATGTAGTTAAAGTTACCATAAAATAACAAATTGTTGATACTCATAAAATAGGTTGGGAACACCACTTTATTGGTAGCAAAGTTTTATTGGAAACAAAAGGAAAATTGAAGGAAGTACATTCTAAAAAAAAGTTGGCACATGGTCCATGCAAATTTCCCTCTAATTATTTGTTGTTGGGTTTGAGTTATTAACACCAGGGAGAAAAATAAAAATAAAAACCTAGTCTGCAAATGTAAGCCATGTACCAATATGGTATTTGAATGGTTGACTGGAAATAAACTTGGGCCCAACACATGTAGGGAAAGAAAAGTGTGAGGACAATATATATTGAAGTGGCTGCTTGTTGGGACTGAAATAATAATTGTTAGTAAACATGAATTATATAAATGTTGAGAAAGAGTAGAATCTTGCTTGCTATACAAATGTTGAGAAATAATAAAATCTTGCTTGATGTACAAATGTTGAAAAATAATAAAATCTTGCTTGTTAAGTGATGTAGAATAGTTGGTTAGTAAGAGATGAGAGCTGAAACAAAGATGAAAAATAGAGACAAGATGAGACAAAATGAAATGTTAAGCTTACAATAATATCTTATCATTATCCCCTAAATTTTTGACGAATCAAAAAGTTTCATGCTGATTTTTACCTCACGTTTTACCTCAACCTTTTGATGTTTCTAGACATGCTGATAAATGGACTATGAATATGAAATTGGGATGTTGTTGAGTTGATCTAAAACAAAGCACTGATATATGATGAAGGTTTTTGATAAATACATATTTCTAGTAATCCTATAACAACAACTAAAAATAATGAAGCAACCAAACCTATAGAGTAATGAAAATCACTGTAACATGGTTGTTGAAGCTTTTGAAGGGAGTGAATTGTTGTTTCCCTAGTTGTCCAACAATCTGTTTTTTTTTTGAAAAAATAAAAGGCTAAAACTACTGGAAAATGAATGAAAGCGTATTGCTAAAATGTTGTAATATTTATTTTTACCATCCCATATACTGTAGCAATACTTTCTTCCCCCAAACTAAATAGTTTCCCTTTCGTCAAAATTTCTATCAAACATCCCATGAGAAACTTAAGTCAATAATTTATCACCTCAATAACCTAATTATAAATAAAAGTGACATAATCATGTTGAATGCCATGGCAGTGAATATGAATGAAAAGATGATATAAATAGGGAAAAAATAATGAGAAAAAGATACATTCCCATGATGAACTAATTGCCTTTGTCTCTTTCTCTCAAAATCTTATCAATATGCAAATGTAAAAAATGAGCCCTCTTATATGGGAAAAGTAAATCACATATGCTAAGGGTCCCCACTTCCATGAAAACCTCTTTATTTTATAAAAGATAAAACTTCAAAGCATAATACTTGAAGAAACTTAAATCCATCTCCGAAAGTCAAGATATGAGGTTTATTCTTCCTAGATTTAAATTCGATGACAATTGTTTAAGCATGTGACCCAAGGCTTTCATTTAAAGTGAGTTATATGTGTGCCAATGTGTGTTCCTCTTCTCTCTTACCTAGCATAGCCTCGCTACTAGAGGGCCTGTTTAGTACCTCGGTGGGTGTTGAGGAGGTAAATCCCCTCTGCGGACAGAGGCGATCCCTACTAGCCCAGCAGGGGTCTAGCAACAAACAAACAATGCTATGACGCAAGCTCCTAGTTACGAATGAAAGACTTGGGATAAGAGCCTACCCGGATTCCAACGCTAGATCTGAAGAAGAAGATGTCCCCGTCCTTCAGCCCTGGCAGATCACAATCCTTCCACGATCTCCGTGGATGAACACCTGACAATATTAAGAGACGAATGTAGTTAATGGCTGTGGAACCGCATACGGACTCAAATATCGGTCAAAAGATATTACTCGCATTAACATGATTGCAAAAGGAGTGGAACCATAATCATAGTCATCTATTAAAGTGATAAACGCAAGAGAAGTTACAACTGAAGTTTCGACGTCGCACTTTCCTCTCGAACGGTCCTCGTTGTCCACGTTCCGCAAAGCTCGCCAAGGAAAGGGAAACCTCTCCGTAGTCTCGTAACAATGGTCTCCTTGCTTAATGGGCCTTAAGGGAAAGAAGGGATTCTTTATGAGCACAAAGGCACTTGGGAATAGGGAGATGCAAAGCTTCAGCACTTCAAGACTCTCAGCCTTTCAGCCCCTTCATTAATGGATGAAGGCTATATTTATAGAGGAGAGGAGGGAGTTGGGATCCCTATTATTATGGGATTGGCCCTATCAACAAGGAAGGTTCCATAGAAGGTGGCAAAACTACTTCCCTTCCATAGAACTCCCGTAGCCAAACCTCCCAACTCAAGATAGGCAGTGGTTGTGAGTTTGTTTGAACTCAACTTCCGCCATCCATATATAAAAAACAGTCCCTAAAATGGGTGGCGCGATTGCTGCTCTATGACAGAGCGCCAAGTGGCGCGACCTCTTTTCAGGATTTCCCTGAGTGGCGCGAGTACTGAACTGCCTACCCGCGCCAATGCAAAAAGAGTTGTTTTTCATGGATTTTGCAAGGAGATGTCTCAAGGGGAAATGAAGCTCATACTCAGAGGGATGCAATGATGATGTTTTCAGTGCATGACAGTGTTCACAGGTCACATTATGGGTCCTCCATTGTGCGGGACGGGGAATGGTAGGGATGGTGACAAATTACTGTGTAACAGATGCCCCCTAAAGCATGAGGCCCGAGAGAGAGAGGGGTGAAATGCTTTACGAGAACATGTCCAACTGAAGGCCCGCCGTCGGAAAACCTGCACAGAAAGATACAACCGATATCTCAAGTACATGATGTATATATATGGTATGGACGCAGCCATCCGAACAGAGTATGCTATAATCCGGATCTAGGGTATGGGCGCAGCCATCCAACTAAGATCAAACAAATAGACTCAGGTATGGTCACAGCCATCCAATCATTGAGTCATGTACATAATGACAATAATCCACAATCGCAGCCTGAATTACAACAGACACAATCCAGGGTCTTGCGCTCCATCTCGACCCAAACAAGTACAAGTTCTAGCATGCGAATGTGTGAGCCGATGTCGAACATGCAAGAACATCGTCTGATTACCAGCCAATGATGAAAGCTGTTAACAGACGTGAGAGAAACCACCAATAATGACGATGGTCCTCAAGGTACTACAGGTACAATCTACGGCGTGTGAATAAATGAGCTGACGTCGAACACCCGCAGAATCATCCGATCGGAGGCCAATGATGAAAACCTCACGTCGAATGCGACGAACCTGCTATTAAGGCATGCAGGCTCCAAGGTACCATCAGGAGTCTCTAGACCAACTTCCTGGATAATGAGTTGAAGTCGACAGGAAGTGACCTTGATCGAAGGTGGGCCATAATGATTCCCACATCATCGACACGAGACAGAGGAACATAATGTTTTGTTGTGAATTAGAACCATATGAGAAACAGAGGAAGGTTGATATTTGCAGAGGCCAACTTCTCTTGAACATATGAACGGCACGACAATGGACTTGGCAGTATTTGACATCAACGGATCAAAGGTCATGGCGACGAGGCAATGAACAGATGAGAGGTCAAAAGAGATTACCCAAACCCATGGAAGCAAAGTGAAGCAGCGAGATGAGATGTCCCCAACCCGACACGAATGCAGACAAGTGCCATGTTCAAGAGCGACATACTGCCGACGACAACGACGATGGTTCCATTTTTCCCCCACCATTTCCGGCGAGTACCCCAATTATTTTTGATAACAAGCTTGAAGGGGATAGCATATGCTTGTGATATAAGTCCGCCCTTCGGGCGAATCCATCCTAGTGCATTTAACGAGTCCTAGGAAGGAGAAACTCGGAGAACGTCATTGCGACGGAATCCAATGTCATTAGGGTTTAACGAGTCTGACAAAGGAAGAACTCGACGTCTTTTCATATTTAGAGAGTTTGAAAAGATAGCTGAAAATAAAACTCCACAGGTCCCTTTTCGTAAATAGTTCCCCAGATCCGAAAAGGTAGAAAACAATATCCGGGAAAACCTCCTAGTCGCGATAGGCTAGGGTATTCCTTTTTCGTAATCGATCCAGCCCAGCCCGAAAAAGGGTTAAACTTATACTGGGTGAATGTCGATTCGTGTCCATTTTAACGAGATCGAAACAACAAGGGCCTCGGAAATCTTTTCATATTTAGAGAGTCAGAAAAGAGCTAAAAGTTGACTCCTCCTGGAGGAACGAGTGGTATAAAGGGTAGCTACTGGTTCCGGTAATGGTGGAACTGCTCAGAACAAGTAAAAGTCAAGAGGCTGGCTAACGAGACCACTCATCGCAGCGGTTCCTCAGGAAAGGGTAAAACAACCAAGTGAAGGCATATGATTGGCCAAGCAGATAGTGACAATGGAATGAGAAAACCAAGGCTCATCTGGCAACAACAGGCCAATAAAATGACAATCACAAGAGGTAAAATGGGCATGGTTTCATTTTTACACAAGCTTGAAATCAAGAAACTCTGCTTGAAATTGGTTTCATTTTTACACAAGCTTGAAACAAAGATAAACTATGCTTGAACTAAATACTTTTGCCAATGCTTGAAAAGGAAACAAACTATGCTTGAAAAAGTAAGCATGCCCCCAGCATGATGACTCAATTCGAGGTACATGCCCCCCAAGCTTCAGTCCATGCACCTGAGTAAATATATGGAGGGAGTGAAGGTTCAAGTTACGAAATCTAAGAAAGACTCGACTGGGATTTTACGAGATCTGATCAAAGACTCGAATTGAATAAGAACGTGTTTCATTGTTTTAACGAGGTTGACACATTAAAAGAACCATCCTCGGACACCCTTGTTTCATCTTTTAAGGAGCTTGACACAAGACAAGGAACTCTGCTCCGACGACCTTGTTTCATTTTTTAAAGAGCTTGACCCAGGGAGGAAACCATGCTCTAACCGACTTACATCAAAATGAACAAGAAGGCGGTGCTTCCAAGAGTTCCACTCCTGATGGAAGGGAAACATCCTGGAAGTCAGGACCCAATGCCCCCAGCACATTATGCACAACGGCATCATCACTGAACACAGGCACGGGGTAAGTAGCCACATAGTTGACCTGCGGTGGAGTAGATACAACGGGTGGATAGAAACCAGGAGGGGGTGATGGCGGACCAGATGCCATATTAGGGCCAAAGAACGAAAGCTGATCAATGGTCACGATCCTTCTTTCATGTGGAAAGCACATCACGCGAAAGAGGGAGGAGACAAGTGCTCCCATGGCATAGGTGTAATCGCGCCCCAAAAGCAGATTGAAATCCAAGGGGCCTGGAATGACCATCATGTCCATATGACGGTTTTACCTCCCAAAGTAACAACCTTGGAAGTGAGCCCAACGGTTGACTCGTCCTTCGTTAAAAGTGAGCAAGATTCTCGCAATGTGCGTTAAGCAAGGCGAACCGAAAGCTTGCCAGGTAGTTGAAGACAGAATACTAACAGAGGCACCTTCGTCTATAATGGTGCTGGGTACAACCAGACCAAGAGCCTGTACCGTGATCTCGAAAGGCACATAAGACGGAAGGCGAAATCCTGCAAATCGATTCCAGTCAAAGGAAGCGACCAAACTACTCGGAGGGGCTACCATCGACATGCGAAGGTCTTCCCCTGATGTTACGGAAGCAGAAGCCTCCCCCATGACCTCCATCTCGAAGGCGGGGGGGATATCCTCTGGAGCCTCCATCATGGGAGGCGGAGGAGCGGCTTCTTGAGGTCATGGGACAGGAGAATCTTTCTCCGGGTTCGAGGAATCTGAAGATCGAAGGACATGGGGGTGGGATCCACTTCTAATACGTAAAAGACTGCACCGTGGAGGGGGCTGGGGCTCAATCCCCGATCCCACGAACTAATGGTTGGTCGTGGACGGATTCGCGAGCTTACCCTCGGGGGAGTGGGATCGACCAAGATGACTCTTGATCCTCATCATAGGATCAATCGAAGTTTGGATCAAATAAGCCGATTATAACCAGGTGGAAGGTGTGGTGTAGAACCGGCTGGGTTGTCCAGGACTTGCTTGGCTTCATCCATATAAGGACAAAGGTGAATGGCATGGTGCCCTTCACACAACTTACAGGGATTGGTGATCTTACCCTGCTTCTTAGAGTTCTTATCAACAGCAGCTAAAAACGTGCCCCCAACATTCCTCTCGGAAGTCAAAGATAACGGCGGATGGCCATCGGACCATGCTTCGAGTACCTTGGGGATGCCAGGGCAGTCTCGAAGAAGATGGTCTCCCGTGCACAACAGGCAGGGGAACTTGACTTTCCGTGGAGGGTTGGAAGGTTTATCAAGAGGAGATTCTTCATGGACAGTAGCTGTACATTTAGCCTCTCGCTTATCAGACTTCTTCTTCTTTGTCTTCTTCTTCTTCTTTTTAGCCACCTGGTTACTCGAATCCAGGCTTTCACCAGGAAAAGTAGAAGATGAGGACGCAGAAATAGGCGAAGAAGGGGAGAGGTCCACCTTGGAATCAACATGAGGTTGTTCCGTCGGAGGAACTGATTGAACAGTAGTGGAGACATTCGGAACTACAGAGGTTGAGAACAACCAAACAGGCAACCCAACAGTTAACCCCGGAAGGGACAACGTCGCCATGTAAGGAGCACCAACATTTCCAAAAGGAGGAAAATGACCAGGATTCCCTTCTGAGGGGATTCCTTGGTTGGTGAACTCTGAAAAAGTTGCCATCAAACTCAAAACCACACACGGGCCGAAAAAGAGTTAAGACACACGATCAAACGGCCGACAAGCAATATCTAAGCGGGCGTGTAATCGTGGGTGATTAATTTTACCACATTGGAAAGTAAGAAATTCTACCGTTTCATATTTTAAGAGTCGAGAAACGATAAAAAGATGACTCTATCTCTTTCAGAGTTGACACAAGCGTGAAAGGACAAGCGCTTGACGGTCTTTTCAAGTTTAGGGAGCCAGAAAAGACCAAATGACTGCTCAGGAAAAACTAGGCACAAAGGGTGTACCAAATATCCGTGAACTGCAATATACACCTTGGTTTCAAAAATGAAACAGAAATCGACCAAGGACTTTCCGTACGTGCAGGTAGTCTCCCCGAATGCTGTGTTCGGTGTATCACGGGTAAAAGGCGGCGGACTCGGCTTCCTGTGGATAAAGGATTGAAAACCTATAGGGGTCTCCCTTTATATACGCGACGGTACGGGGAGCGCAAGTCCGTACTAGCGCTGTCTAAAGCCAATAGGCGAACGACAGCTGCTAGGTTTAACGACGCCGGACCACGTCTCTAGCCTAGACCTTCTAAATATGTTGCGTTAAGTTCCAATGTTGCCTTAGGTTAATTGAATGAATTTTACAGTTGATCTTCAATTAAGTTTCAATTTCCAGGCCTTATCGTATGTAGTGTCTCCTAAATGCAAGCTATATGCTACGATGCAACATTTCGTTCGATGAAAACTAGTTAAATGAGAGTTGAGAGCTTTTATACAAACGAAATGAACGGAATACAAACAAGAATGTCTCTAATGCAACTAATGCAATTGCACATTTTTCATTCAAACACTAATCACTAGTGATACGGAAAAGATGACAATTTGCACTAATTAAAAAACAAAAGAGACTATATTTTTTTTTTTAATTTTCAATGTCTAATGGCTAATGTGCACTGAAAACAACAGGAACAATTTTGAGAAATGATAACTAAGAGAGCGAAGCAAACAACATTCACTCAACAAAGCAAGCAACCAAATCTCTAAATCGACCCAAAGTCTCTCAAATCGAAGAAAGACTCGAAAAAACCCAATCCAAAGCAAGGGCAAACGAATTCTGAATGAAAGAATGAACAATCACTCAAAAGACGCAACAAAACAACCAAAGACTGCTAAGAGGGCGTGGAGAATCAATCAACAAGTTGACAGGACAATCAAGACACCAAAACTCCCAAGGAGGGCTCGATTCACTATGCCACTAGATGCCCTAGGGCTCAAATCGTGAAACCGATAGATAGAGGCAAACAACCAAAGGATAGCGGTGAATTCCAGTCAAACCAGACTCCAATACACTCAAACAATGAGGAAATCAAGAAGAAAAGTACTGGTCAAGCTCAGAAAGCCAAAAATTGAAGAAACTAAAAAAAGTCACAGGGGTGGCGCGACTGTGGCCTTGAAACTAGCGCCAAAGGCCGAGTGGCGCGAGACAGACAAATGCAACACGCGCCAAGTGGCGCGACTGTCAGGTAAAAACCCGCGCCAGTCGAGTTCTTCAATGAAAATTAAAAAACAAGCTAATCTGAAAAGAGACCAACACAAGCTAAGCAAACCAAGAGGCTAAAATAATGAAAGAATCCAACCCAGAAGGTTCATCAAGCAAGGAGAAACAATCAAAGCGAACCAATCATAAACGGGACAAGGAAAACCGGATGCTCCCCAGCGGAGTCGCCAATTTGTTGAGGAGGTAAATCCCCTCTGCGGACAGAGGCGATCCCTACTAGCCCAGCAGGGGTCTAGCAACAAACAAACAATGCTATGACGCAAGCTCCTAGTTACGAATGAAAGACTTGGGATAAGAGCCTACCCGGGATTCAACGCTGGACCGAAGAAGAAGATGCCCCCGTCCTTCCGCCCGGCGTATCACAATCCTTCCACGATCTCCGTGGACAATACCGCACAATTTAAGACGAATGATACATGCATAGGAAACGCATACGTAACTTAATACGTCGAAAAGATATTAAAGGGATTAACATGATTGCAAAAAGGAGTGGAACCATAATCATAGTCATCTATTAAAGTGATAAACGAATAGAAGTTACAACCGAGTTCGATGTCAGCAGCCTCCTGAACGGGTCCCATGGTCCACGTTCCCGAAAGCTCGCCAAGGAAAGGGAAACCTCTCCAGAGTCTCGTAACAATGGTCTCCTCGCTTGAATGGGCCTTAAGGGAAAGAAGGGATTCTTTACAGCACAAAGGCACTTGGGAATAGGGAGATGCAAAAGCTTCAGCACTTCAAGACTAGCTTGCCATGGATCTGAGCAAGCTTTTATAGATGGGGAAGGAGGGAGTTGGGATCCCTATTATTATGGGATTGGCCCTATCAACAAGGAAGGTTCCATAGAAGGTGGCAAAACTACTTCCCTTCCATAGAACTCCCGTAGCCAAACCTCCCAACTCAAGATAGGCACTGGTTGTGAGTTTGTTTGAACTCAACTTCCGCCATCCATATATAAAAAACAGTCCCTAAAATGGGTGGCGCGATTGCTGCTCTATGACAGAGCGCCAAGTGGCGCGACCTCTTTACAGGATTTCCCTAAGTGGCGCGAGTACTGAACTGTCTACCCGCGCCAATGCAAAAAGAGCTGTTTTTCATGGATTTTGCAAGGAGATGTCTCAAGGGGAAATGAAGCTCATACTCAGAAGGATGCAATGATGATGTTTTCAGTGCATGACAGTGTTCACAGGTCACATTATGGGTCCTCCATTGTGCGGGACGGGGAATGGTAGGGACGGTGACAAATTGCTGTGTAACAGATGCCCCCTAAAGCATGAGGCCCGAGAGAGAGAGGGGTGAAATGCTTTACGAGAACATGTCCAACTGAAGGCCCGCCGTCGGAAAACCTGCACAGAAAGATACAACTGATATCTCAAGTACATGATGTATATATATGGTATGGACGCAGCCATCCGAACAGAGTATGCTATAATCCGGATCCAGGGTATGGGCGCAGCCATCCAACTAAGATCAACAAATAGACTCAGGTATGGTCGCAGCCATCCAATCATTGAGTCATGTACATAATGACAATAATCCACAATCGCAGCCTGGATTACAACAGACACAATCCAGGGTCTTGCGCTCCATCTCGACCCAAACAAGTACAAGTTCTGGCATGCGAATGTGTGAGCTGATGTCGAACATGCAAGAACATCGTCTGATTACCAGCCAATGATGAAAGCTGTTAACAGACGCGAGAGAAACCACCAATAATGACGATGGTCCTCAAGGTACTACAGGTACAATCTACGGCGTGTGAATAAATGAGCTGACGTCGAACACCCGCAGAATCATCCGATCGGAGGCCAATAATGAAAACCTCTCGTCGAATGCGACGAACCCGCCATTAAGGCATGCAGGCTCCAAGGTACCATCAGGAGTCTCTAGACCAACTTCCTGGATAATGAGTTGAAGTCGACAGGAAGTGACCTTGATCGAAGGTGGGCCATAATGATTCCCACATCATCGACACGAGACAGAGGAACATAATGTTTTGTTGTGAATTAGGATCATATGAGAACCAGAGGAAGGTTGATATTCGCAGAGGCCAACTTCTCTTGAACATATAAACGGCACGACAATGGACTTGGCAGTATTTGACATCAACAGATCAAAGGTCATGGCGACGAGGCAGTGAACAGATGAGAGGTCAAAAGAGATTACCCAAACCCATGGAAGCAAAGTGAAGCAACGAGATGAGATGTCCCCAACCCGACACGAATGCAGACAAGTGCCATGTTCAAGAGCGACATACCGCCGACGACAACGACGATGGTTCCATTTTTTCCCCCACCATTTCTGGCGAGTACCCCAATTATTTTTGATAACAAGCTTGAAGGGGATAGCATATGCTTGTGATATAAGTCCGCCCTTCGGGCGAATCCATCCTAGTGCATTTAACGAGTCCTAGGAAGGAGAAACTCTGAGAACGTCATTGCGACGGAATCCAATGTCATCAGGGTTTAACGAGTCTGACAAAGGAAGAACTCGGCGTCTTTTCATGTTTAGAGAGTTTGAAAAGACAGCGGAAAAGAAAACTCCACAGGTCCCTTTTCGTAAATAGTTCCCCGGATCCGAAAAGGTAGAAAACAATATCCGGGAAAACCTCCTAGTCGCGATAGGCTAGGGTATTCCTTTTTCGTAATCAATCCATCCCAGCCCGAAAAAGGGTTAAACTTATACCGGGTGAATGTCGATTCGTGTCCATTTTAACGAGATCGAAACGACAAGGGCCTCGGCGATCTTTTCATATTTAGAGAGTCAGAAAAGAGCTGAAAGATGACTCCTCCTGGAGGAACGAGTGGTATAAAGGGTAGCGACTGGTTCCGGTAATGGTGGAACTGCTCAGAACAAGTAAAAGTCAAGAGGCTGGCTAACGAGACCACTCATCGCAGCGGTTCCTCAGGAAAGGGTAAAACAACCAAGTGAAGGCATATGATTGGCCAAGCAGATAGTGACGATGGAATGAGAAAACCAAGGCTCATCTGGCAACAACAGGCCAATAAAATGACAATCACAAGAGGTAAAATGGGCATGGTTTCATTTTTACACAAGCTTGAAATCAAGAAACTCTGCTTGAAATTGGTTTCATTTTTACACAAGCTTGAAACAAAGATAAACTATGCTTGAAACCAGTTTCATTTTTACACAAGCTTGAAACGGAAACGAACTATGCTTGAAAAAGTAAGCATGCCCCCAGCATGATGACTCAATTCGAGGTACATGCCCCCCAAGCTTCAGTCCATGCACCTGAGTAAACAGATGGAGGGAGTGAAGGTTCAAGTTACGAAATCTAAGAAAGACTCGATTGGGATTTTACGAGATCTGATCAAAGACTCGAATTGAATAAGAACGTGTTTCATTGTTTTAACGAGGTTGACACATTAAAAGAACCATCCTCGGACACCCTTGTTTCATCTTTTAAGGAGCTTGACACAAGACAAGGAACTCTGCTCCGACGACCTTGTTTCATTTTTTAAAGAGCTTGACCCAGGGAGGAAACCATGCTCTAACCGACTTACATCAAAATGAACAAGAAGGCGGTGCTTCCAAGAGTTCCACTCCTGATGGAAGGGAAACATCCTGGAAGTCAAGACCCAATGCCCCCAGCACATTATGCACAACGACATCATCACTGAGCACAGGCACGGGGTAAATAGCCACATAGTTGACCTGCGGTGGAGCAGATACAACGGGTGGATAAAAACCAGGAGGGGGTGATGGCGGACCAGTTGCCACAGTAGGACCAAAGAACGACAGCTGATCAATGGTCACGATCCGTCCTTCATGTGGAAAGCACATCACGCGAAAGAGGGAGGAGACAAGTGCTCCCATGGCATAGGTGTAATCGCACCCCAAAAAGCGTGGACAGTCCAAGGGGCTCCTGAATCACTACCACGTCCATATATGGACGGCTTTTGCCTCCCAGTAATGGTAACCTCGAAGGATTGACAACCTGCCAGACTCGTCCTTCTCGTTAAAAGTGAAAGTGCATTCTGCAACAAAGCAAGCGCGCGAACCGAAAGCCTAAGCGCGGTAGTTGAAGACAATACTAAATGTACGCACCTCGCCTATAATGGGCATGGTACAAACTGCATCAGAGCTCTGCATCGTGATCTCGAAAGGCACATAAGACGGAAGGCGAAATCCTGCAAATCGATTCCAGTCAAAGGAAGCGACCAAACTACTCGGAGGGGCTACCATCGAAATGCGAAGGTCTTCCCCTGATGTTACGGAAGAAGGAGAATCCTCCATGACCTCCATCTCGAAGGCGGGGGGGATATCCTCCGGAGCCTCCATCATGGGAGGCGGAGGAGCAGCTTCTTGAAGCACAGGGACAGGAGAATATTTCTCCAAGTCTGAAGAATCTGAAGAGATCAGAAGGACATGGGGGGTGTGAGATCCACTCTCGACAGAAAAGACCCGGTGCACCGCGGACGGGGCCAGTTCAACCGATCCTACGACCAATGGTTGGTCAGGGACGGATTCGTGAATTTGAATTTCTGGGGGAGTGGAATTGACCAAGGATGACTCTTGACCAATCATAGGATCAGCTGGCGGAGGACTTAAAGAAAGCCGATTATAACCAGGTGGAAGGCGTGGTGTAGAACCGACTGGCCGTCCAGACTTGCTTGGCTTGTATCCATATAAGGATAAAAGGTGAATGGCATGGTGCCCTTCACACAACTTACAGGGATTGGCAGGATCTTACTCCCGGGCTTCAGAGTTCTTATCAACAACAGTCCCAGCAACGTGCCCCAATACTTCTCCCTTCCTAAGTCAAAGATAATCTACGATGGCCACCCACGGCGTTTGCACTGGGGATGCCAGTAAGTAAATTTCGAAGAAGATGGTCTCCCGTGCACAACAGGCAGGGGAACTTGACTTTCCGTGGAGGGTTGGAAGGTTTATCAAGAGGAGATTCTTCATGGACAGTAGCTGTACATTTAGCCTCTCGCTTATCAGACTTCTTCTTCTTTGTCTTCTTCTTCTTCTTCTTAGCCACCTGGTTACTTGAATCCAGACTTTCCCCAGGCGAAGTAGAAGAGGAGGACGCAGAAACAGGCGAAAAAGGGGAGAGGTCCACCTTGGAATCAACATGAGGTTGTTCAGGTGGAGGAACTGATTGACCAGTAACTGAGACATTTGGAACGATAGAGGTTGAGAACAACCAGACAGGCAACCCAACAGTTAACCCGGGAAGGGACAACGTCGCCATGTAAGGAGCACCAACATTTCCAAAAGGAGAAAAATGACCAGGATTCCCTTCTGAGGGGATTCCTTGGTTGGTGAACTCTGAAAAAGTTGCCATCAAACTCAAAACCACACACAGGCTGAAAACGAGTTAAGGGCACACGATCAAACGGTCACAAGCAATATCTAAACGGGTGTGTTATCGTGGGAGATTGATTTTACCACATTGGAAAATAAAAAAATTCTACCGTTTCATGTTTTAAGAGTCGAGAAACGATAAAAAGATGACTCTATCTCTTTCAGAGTTGACACAAGCGTGAAAGGACAAGCGCTTGACGGTCTTTTCAAGTTTAGGGAGTCAGAAAAGACCAAATGACTGCTCAGGAAAAACTAGGCACAAAGGGTGTACCAAATATCCGTGAACCGCAATATACACCTTGGTTTCAATAATGAAACAAAAATCGACCAAGGACTTTCCGTACGTGCAGGTAGTCTCCCCGAATGCTGTGTTCGGTGTATCACGGGTATAAGGCGGCAGACTCGGCTTCCTGTGGATAAAGGATTGCAAACCTATAGGGGTCTCCCTTTATATACTCGACGGTACGGGGAGCGCAAGTCCGTACTAGTGCTGTCTAAAGCCAATAGGCGAACTACAGCTGCTAGGTTTAACGACGCCGGAACACGTCTCTAGCCTAGACCTTCTAAATATGTTGCGTTAAGTTCCAATGTTGCCTTAGGTTAATCGAATAAATTTTACAGTTGATCTTCAATTAAGTTTCAATTTCCAGGCCCTATCGTATGTAGTGTCTCCTAAATGCAAGCTATATGCCACGATGCAACATTTCGTTCGATGAAAACTAGCTAAATGAGAGTTGAGAGCTTTTATACAAACGAAATGAACGGAATACAAACAAGAATGTCTCTAATGCAACTAATGCAATTGCACACTTTTCATTCAAACACTAATCACTAGTAATACGGAAAAGATGACAATTTTCACTAATTAAAAAAAAACAAAAGAGACTATATATTTTTTTTTTTGATTTTCAATGTTTAATGGCTAATGTGCACTGAAAACAAAAGGAACAATTTTGAGAAATGATAACTAAGAGAGCGAAGCAAACAACATTCACTCAACAAAGCAAGCAACCAAATCTCTAAATCGACCCAAAGTCTCTCAAATCGAAGAAAGACTAGAAAACACCCAATGGACCGTGTGATCTGGGTCCAAAGCAAGGGCAAACGAATTCTGAATGAAAGAATGAACAATCACTCAAAAGACGCAACAAAACAACCAAAGACTGCTAAGAGGGCGTGGAGAATCAATCAACAAGTTGACAGGACAATCAAGACACCAAAACTCCCAAGGAGGGCTCGATTCACTATGCCACTAGATGCCCTAGGGCTCAAATCGTGAAACCGATAGACAGAGGCAAACAACCAAAGGATAGCGGTGAATTCCAGTCAAACAAGACTCCAATACACTCACACAATCAGGAAATTAAGAAGAAAAGTACTGGTCAAGCTCAGAAAGCCAAAAATTGAAGAAACTCAAAAAAGTCACAGGGGTGGCGCGACTGTGGCCCTGAAACTAGCGCCAGAGGCCGAGTGGCGCGAGACAAACAAATGAAACACGCGCCAAGTGGCGCGACTGTCAGGTAAAAACCCGCGCCAGTTGAGTTATTCAATGAAAATTAAAAAACAAGCTAATCTGAAAAGAGACCAACACAAGCTAAGCAAACCAAGAGGCTAAAATAATGAAAGAATCCAACCCAAAAGGTTCATCAAGCAACGAGAAACAATCAAAGCGAACCAATCATAAACGGGACAAGGAAAATCGGATGCTCCCCAGCGGAGTCGCCAATTTGTTGAGGAGGTAAATCCCCTCTGCGGACAGAGGCGATCCCTACTAGCCCAGCAGGGGTCTAGCAACAAACAAACAATGCTATGACGCAAGCTCCTAGTTACGAAATGAAAGACTTGGGATAAGACCCTACCTGGATTCCAACGCTAGATCTGAAGAAGAAGATGCCCCCGTCCTTCAGCCCTGGCAGATCACAATCCTTCCACGATCTCCGTGGACGAACACCTGCACACAGAAGAGACAAACAGATACATGCATAGGAACCAGCATACGTAACTAAATATCGGTCAGAAAAGATATTACTCGCATTAACATGATTGCAAAAGGAGTGGAACCATAATCATAGTCATCTATTAAAGTGATAAATGAATAGAAGTTACAACCGAGTTCTGACGTCGCAGCCTCCTTCGAACGGGTCCCCGGTTGTCCACGTCTCGCAAAGCTCGCCAAGGAAAGGGAAACCTCTCCAGAGTCTTGTAACAATGGTCTCCTTGCTTAATGGGCCTTAAGGGAAAGAAGGGATTCTTTACAACACAAAGGCACTTGGGAATAGGGAGATGCAAAGCTTCAGCACTTCAAGACTAGCTTGCCATGGATCTGAGCAAGCTTTTATAGATGGGGAAGGAGGGAGTTGGGATCCCTATTATTATGGGATGGGCCCTATCAACAAGGAAGGTTCCATAGAAGGTGGCAAAACTACTTCCTTCCATAGAACTCCCGTAGCCAAACCTCCCAACTCAAGATAGGCAGTGGTTGTGAGTTTGTTTGAACTCAACTTCCGCCATCCATATATAAAAAACAGTCCCTAAAATGGGTGGCGCGATTGCCGCTCTATGACAGAGCGCCAAGTGGCGCGACCTCTTTACAGGATTTCCCTGAGTGGCGCGAGTACTGAACTGTCTACCCGCGCCAATGCAAAAAGAGTTGTTTTTCATGGATTTTGCAAGGAGATGTCTCAAGGGGAAATGAAGCTCATACTCAGAGGGATGCAATGATGATGTTTTCAGTGCATGACAGTGTTCACAGGTCACATTATGGGTCCTCCATTGTGCGGGACGGGGAATGGTAGGGACGGTGACAAATTACTGTGTAACAGTGGGTTTGCCTTGGTACCATACAAGTATAGCCCCGCTACCAATAACCCTATTCGGTACCCTAGCATGTTTACCTGTACTTCCCAATGCTTTGTTTTATTATTTTTTATTCCTTTATGTGAAGAATATATGAATATATATATATATATATATATAGACACACAAACACCACTCAAGGGGTTTGAAATTATGTATATTGCTCATTGGTAGTTTTCAGAGTGTAAGGAAGTTGGGTGGTACAAGAGTATTTTATATTTTCTAGGCACATAACTCCTTATTCAAGTTTATCCCATGGGTGAAACCATTCACAATAGCCTTAAATCTCAACTATTTAATGTGTGGTGAAATGAAGCATTTCAGATAATAATAGTCGATCATGCTAGAGTTATCGTGAAAGCTTATTGAGGTTTTGTAGGAGCAATCCATCATTGGAGGTTTTTTGATAACACCCCTTAGAGGAACTTGGAAAGATTTCTTAGATAACAACTTTTAGAGCAACTAGAATTATATGATTTAGTCACTTGGTAGTACCATTGTTGTTTTTTGCACCCATAAATTTCCCAAATCATTCTAAGCTTGTTGACATGAATTATCGAACATGATTGTGAAAACCACCCCCCCAAATTGAATCAGTGGGCGATCTTGGCATGGTGACATGGAGAAGGATTAGCCAATCAATGATCATAGTCACTTTACAAAATAATGAGGAATTAAGAGTGAATCATCCTTGACAAGACTTACCACAATAGTATTTTATATTGGATTTGAGGAAACGATATACTTGATAAAACAAGGTGGTTGGGTGAAATTCCCTTATTTCATTAACATTTCCTTCAAGAATGACTCGTTCATAGGTTTACCTCATTTTATGTTTCTGGGATTTGAAAAAAATGAGCACCTACCTATAATAAAACATGAACTAATGGAAGAAGATAGGTTTGTAGACTCTCGTAATCCAAGTAATATGCAAAAAAAAAAACAATTAGTTTCTTTGTAAAACATATCCACAAAAGATAAACAAAGAAAAATTCATTTGTTACTTGCGGGAGAGTGGTGGCTAACCGTGTTTTAATTATAACTTCTTGTATATATATATATTAGAAACAATAATTAAAAATTCCATGATATGATATGTCAAACATGTTCAAAACAACTTGCACAATAAGGTTGTTTTTGATTTTCCAGCTTAAACCAACAGTTCATATTTTAAGCATAACTTTTTTGTTATATGACCGATTGAATTGATTCAAATTGGAGATTAAATTAGAATCATGTAGCTATCTTTGATAGAATTTTTTTTTGAATATAATAAGAATTGATGGGTCAAATATGCCAATGAATGACCAAAAACACAAAGTTTTAAGAGTGTTGATTAATGATAGGCAGTGAATATTTTGGTCACAAATTTATCATATGATATCAAAATTAAGTGATTCAGATTGCCTTGTAAACTATATTCATAGGAGAATATACCATAGAAATAGGTTTTCAATATCTATACATTTAGGCATCCAAAATTTGAGTGTCCCAACTCTGTCCCTGAGATGCCTACTACACACCATGTCAATGTTTTGGTCATAACTTTTTTTCTTTGAGATCCAAATTGGCTGATTCAAATTGGGTTAGAAAGTATACATCAAGGGATATTTAGGATAGAAATATGTTTTTAAAATATTCTCATTTGGTCTCTCAAAACATGACTATCCCGACTATGTTTCTAGTGATTTATTCAAGCCAATATGCCATAAAATTTAATAAACAAGAAATTTTTCCGAAATGATGATCTGAATAGATGTAAATGTTTGTAGAAATATTATTTTTAGCATAATAAATCTAGATACATAAAAAAATCAAGGATATGTTACCCATGTTGATTTACACAGCACGTCGTAATAAACACTACACTTATTTATATATAAAGAATTTATTTATTTATCTACTTATTCATTTTATTTTCTATGCCATCTTACTCTAGTTTATTTAAAGAAAGGAAGGTCTTCTTAAAGCACAGGAGTACTTCCAATGCAACCATGTGTGTAATAGATATAGAAATGCATTCATACTCTGATTTGAAATATAAACTTTATTTCATACTAAAGCATGAGGAACTATCTGCTTTGACTGATATGGTGCCAAGAGTTGTCAAATGATGGAGGAATGTTATATGTCGATGATTGTTTGGAACCAAGATTAAATGTGTTCCACATATTCTTGGTCCTTTGGTTCACTAAAATTTGTGGGAATATATCCATTTGTTAGGTTGTGTAGGTCTTCCTCAGCTTGTTCATTTCTCTCTTGAAGGCATGAAGGATCTGGTGAGAGGAAAGAGAGAAAATCCTTGATTTGAGGCTCCAATATTTTCTCTTCACTGATGATTTATTCTGGATAAAATTGGCAAGTACGATCAAAGATAATTCTTAATTTTTCTCTTTAATATTGTTCATGAACTTTCTGATCTTCCCCTCGATGTTTCTCATGAGTCCCTTGTTGTTCTCCTCTTCCCTGAGATGCAAATATATTTCTGATTGTGACTAGGTTTCCCAAAGTGTTTAGAATAGTTTTTCCCATTAGGGTGGTCATTGTTTCAACAATTTCAACAATAAAATATTTTACAACAGTTTCAACATTTTCAATAATTTCAGTAGTTTCAGTTGTTCCAACATCAACTGTTACAACAATTTCAACATTTTCAGCAATAACAATTTCAATAGTTTTAAGGGTTACAATTTTAGCTGTTATAAAATTAGTTTTTACAATAATTTCAACATAAGTTTTTGGATTAAGGCTTCTTTCCAAGGTGGATTTTCTGTGGTCATAGGGGAAGTTCCTGAATTCACTCCTCTTCTTGATCTCAAATATATGTAATTAAATTCAATGGGGGAGTAAGCATGAAAGATGAGTGATTTGAATTGTTTTGTAGCCTTGTTTTTTGGATTTGGGTTAGGTTGAACAGGTAGTTGGGACTATAGAGGAGGATTAATTGGTGGTGCATTAGGAAAAAATTGCAGTTGTTGTTGTTGCACAAGAAACTGAGTTTAAATAGGCATTTGTCTTGGAAAGGAGGCTCCACACCATCCTTGAGGCCAGAGGGATATTTGAATCATGGGAGAGGGCCATTCTGGCCATAATGTGGGGTAATGAGTTGGAGAAGAACTAGGAGTTTGGCACGGATTCTGAATTTTTTGAGGAACCTATTGAGGATCATATATGTTAGTACAAGTATTAAAATATGATGATGGGTTTTGAACTATACCTATCAGTCAAGTTTCCATGGATTCTTTATCTCATCACTTGATTCTTCGAATAATGCTTTTAATCTTGGCATCCATGGGCAATGCTTCATTGAGTGATCCTCCTCAAAAATAGCACAAACCTTCACACTATTAAGTGGACACTCTACAAGGGAGTACTTCTTCCTACAATTGAAGCAGAATATTAGCAATGCTTTTTCAACTTTAGCCTGCTTCTACTTTTCCTGCAAAACATCCATTTGTGAAGACAAAGAGCTAATGGTATCAATTTTAAAAATTTAGAATAAATTACCAAGTTATGCCCTTGTGGCTTCCCCATTGGATAATTTTTGTATCTCAATAGAAGCATCTAATGATTCTCTCATACCCCTCATTGAGAGATTCCTTGAAGCGCCAACTCTTCCTTGCTCAACAAGCTTCTTCAACTAGATTTTATACTCTGTCAGCACATGGATTAACACATGTGGGGAAAATAAATTTTCCTACTTTAAATGAAATTTACTTAAACAAAACCTAATTGAAGGAAATACAACCTATGTGTCCTCACTCTTTATGAGGCTAAGCCCACTTTAGTATGTCGAAGCGATGTGTAGGCTCATACCTCTTGTCTTACCTCCTTTTCACCTCATAACTATAAACACATTTAACACACTCATGAAAAATGCATCTAAAAAACAACGCTAGTTATGTCTTGCGCCCTTAATAACCTCCCTGACAATGATGCCAAAATTTTGGGCAAATGAATTGTATTAATAAAACAAGTTAATTCGCTGAAACATATATTATCAATATGTGTAGGTATTTTTGTTTCAAGGTTGTCGTGAAAATATATGCAAGCAACAATTTCTAACTGACATTGGTAATTCCTAATGCTAATCTATCTCCTACAAAAACTGACACACAATCAAATCAAAGCTTGTTGTCACTCTTCACACTTGCAGGAATAAAAATCAATCTCATTGTTAAACCCTCCCTCACATAAAAATAATCACCGCACACAATACTCAAAATGAAAGTCACTCTTGCAAAAATAAAATAATAGCCATTTATCAAAACCACTCTTGTAAAGAAAATGAAGATCACTCCTTAAATTAATTGCACTAAACCATTCAATCACAACCAAACCATTCATTAACTGCATAACACGCCATAACAGATGTAACAACAACTAATCAATATTTGTTTCAACAAAAAATTATAAATCTATAGCAACATTTGAAAAATAACATCACATGGTTAGTAAGGATTGATCCAATAACTATGCTGTCACACGAGCAATCTACATTATATATTCTGCAAGCTAAATTAACCAACAGTAGCAAAAATGTATCAACAAGAATTTGTAGCAATGATAATTGAAATTAGCATAATAAATGAATTAAAATAGCCTGCAAATAAAGTAATATGAATGAATAGCTGCCTCTACTAATACAACATCCCATGCTAAAGAGGAGGACAATTCCTCCCTATCATGGGGTTAGTGATTCACAAATCATAAACTAGAAACTGATATATCAACCAAGAACTTATAGAGATTTCATTAGATCTGGAAAGGAAGTTAGAAGATTCACAATCCAAGAATGATGATTCGTCCCCATTCCTAAGCTAACTTATTCATTTACTTACTAACTCCCAACTTATTATGTGCCCATACGTTTTATATAAAGAGATAGGGGGAGGAATTGGAACAAATCCCCCGAATCTGGGTTGTCACAGTTATGGGAAAATTACAAAATATTGACACTATTTGTCTTTGGTATATCTTAGTTGGAAAAAAATTCAAGACCTAATTACAATAGATTTATTTGTTATATAATCAACTGAAAATAGGCTGGAGTTGTTTCAGTTGCTAACTGAATTCTATGTTTGAGATGTAATCTGTTAATAGTCGCAACATGAAAGATATTCCCGCAAGAAACACTTGTAGCTCCCAATCCATGAACGTCCTAGAGAAATCTCTCATGAGCCACCTAACAAGGGATGTTATGAGAAAAACAAATGTAACATACTTTCTATATTCATCTTCATCTGCCTTCAAATCACGTCCAAAGTTAGTCACTTGATTGTGTGTGTGCATGAGCTGCTCGACCCATAGATCATGAGTTGGAGCGTAATAGAGTTGACTTGGGTATGAATTGGATAACATAAATCCATGTCAACATCCCTAAGGAAAAAATACATATTTTGGAATTTATCTTGGAGTTGCATAAGTATGTTAACCTCGAAGGTTGTTGCTACCAATGCATGTGAACCACTACAACAACACTAGGAAAACCATCATCAACAAAAGCAACAATAATACTTTCTAATTCATCAAAAATAAAGATAATTAACTACTTTAACATCACAAGCTTATTGTGGCACATTCACAAGGAAACACAACAACATGGATAATAGGCGGGAAAATAAGTGCAGTAAAGTAATGAAAATAGGTGTTTGGAATGGGGAAAAATGTGACAATTTGGCGGCCCAACACATTCAAAACATAACCATTCAATGACAGTGCAACACCCAACACCCACTTACATTGCAAGCCATCATCAAACACATCACTTTCTATCAGAGTCACAAATAATTTCTCTCCAAGATGAAGCATATGACCTTTGCCTTTTAACCTATCAAGTTCGAGTATTGAACATGAACACTCTATCTCATATTGAGATGTCAACCATTATAGCCTTAAACTAACCATTCCCATAAGATACACATCATTCCTTGAACAAGGGAGGTATTAACCACTGATGACAAGCATCCATAAGGAAAATAGTAATAACCAAAATCAACATGCATAAATGGTCAACTCCCACCGAGGCTCCTAGCCTCCTAGGATATCGACCATGGGATTATCTCATCCCAATTGGCATGTAAGTATATATATGTTTACATGTCTAGCATTCAACAAAAATTTGGGAATGCTATGTAGATAAAAGAAATACAGGGATTTCCCCAAATATCTCACATCATATGAGTATTCACATGTGCATTAATTTCAAGTGTGTATGAACATACCAATTAATCAATAGTGCTAATGCGCTATAAACAAACATACATAAAACCATGTAAATAGTTATGCAAAAATTAAGGATTGACAATATAAAAGGTAACAATAATGGTTGTCCATACCTTTCAGATGCAATATAGTAAGCACATGCATTGTGAATGCATCCATCAAAACAATATTCTAAAATCATCGTGCAATCCATGATCAAATTCTATAGGTAGCATTCAATCACACTCACATTCCATTATTAAACTCAAATTTGAGCTCTAATCACCTCTAGAGGTCAAAGAATTGAAACTTTTGCTCTGTTAACTCTGTAATAAGGCATACAATTTATTCCTAATGGTTTAATGTTTAACCTTTGATCTGATACCATTGTGTAACATACCCTCTTACCACCCATAAACCACACTAAGAGTTGAAGGAGGTAGTTACTATGCTGAACCAACCTCCATACTTTAGTTATGGAAACGAGGTCTAAATTTTTTGACCTTTTTTTCCAAATTTTCAAGACCCAAAATAAACTAAGCCATTGCATTTGTCTAATCAATACCTTTTTGATGATATAGATTTTTCTTCGAACCGAATCTTAGATAAAAAGATATGACCTTTCAAATTTTTAACCAATGGCTTCTCGCCATATCATCATGACCTGGTGGATATTGGTGGCCACCCATCTATTCCATTTGGACCCCCACCATCGTTTCTTTCAGTTTTTCAGTTTCAGCACAGCTTACTATTTTAGCAGTTTTTCAGGTCCTGAACTTCAGGAGCCATTTTGAGGCCCTAAACGACGTTTTTTGGGAAAACTGGGAGCAACATGGAAGTTCCTTCAATGTTTCTCACACCAAAAGTTGTAGTCCTCCGATAGATATTTCTAACGAGGTATTGAGTGTGCCAAATGGAGATCGTATGCCAAAGTTGCGTCCTCGGGAAGTTGATGTACCAATTTACCCAAATGTGGCCCATAGTTTTGGTGCTTCATCTCCTAGGGTTAGGTTTTTGGATTATTAGGGTTTTCCATTGTTTGTCAACAATAAATAGGCCTTCGAGCCTCATTGTAACACAGTTCAGAGGCTTGTAGCTGCCACATCTCTTCTCAGAGATAAGCTACCCCCGCGCTATCTAGTTTATTTCCATTATGTTTGTAAGCATATTTTTGTTATTTGATATTAATGAAATGAAGTGTTATTTCTGCTGCATCTCTGTGTTCATGTTTATTTCTATATTTTATTGCGTTCCTGCATAAATCCGGATCAGTGGTATCAGAGTGGACTTCTCTTTCTCTGTTTTTCTTTGCATGTCCCCAATGAGGTTAGGGTATAAGGAGTTAGTGCTTGATCTGGTTGAACCCTTGCAAGATCATCCCCACAATCCTCGACGACCTCCCATGGCGGAAGAAAAGAAAGATGAGGGAGCAGGAGATCCTATCAAATTATTGCTCAAGCAGGCCCTCGAGAAACAACGGAACACGATGATGGATAACTTTGCTTAGATCCTTCAACGGATGCCCACCAGCAGCACATCTACATCCAACAACCACTCTAGAGGAACCACTCCTTTCAAGGTACAAGTCAACTTCAACATTCCTGTATTTGAAGGCCAGATAGATCCAGATGCCGTAGATATATTGTTGAATTTTCCTGAAGGGTTTTCTAGGTCCATGATTTCTTCGACCGAGAAAACATTACTTTTACACTCATCAAAGCCGTGCCCCATGTCAAAGACTATTGGGAAAACTACTGTGAGAAAGAAGCACGAGAGGGAACCCTCTCTGCTCTCGGCTGCACCCACTTGGAATTCGTTCCGAGATGACATCAATGAAAAATTATTACCCTGTGGGAAGCTATGAGGATAAGCACATCCAATGGACCATGCTGCAGCAACAAAGGGATCAAGATGTGCATGAGTTGACGAATTTGTTCCATACCCTGCGAAAAAAGTTGGGTATTAAATATTCAGAGAGACATTTGGTGCTTAAGTACCACATCTGTTTGCATAGATACATTCAAGAGGAAATGGAGTTCCTTGACATTACCTCGCTTGGCACGACATATCACTATGTCGCCAAGATCGAGAAAAAATTTAAGCAGAAGAAGAAAAACTTTGGATCTGCGTATCCGAAGCCAGGGAAAGGCGCTCCCAAAACGTAGAACAAGGGGAAAATCCAAAGTGGGGTGATTCAGAACAACACCACAAATCCAAAGAAGGACACGGGGAAGTGGTGTGAATTTCATAACAACTCCATTCATAGCACAAATGAGTCTCAGGCCAAACAGTCGCTGGTGGCGGAACTGAAGGCACCCGAATCAAATGCATGCTTTCATCCTGAGTCAGAACTAGACAAGGGCGATGACAAAGGGAAGAAAACCATTGATGCGGATCCTAGTTCCATTGTTGCCACCGCCAAGCTCCAAAGGGAGGATCTCGAGGATCTAGAGGAGGGGGAGTGCCTTTTCCATTTGAAGATGTGGGTGAAGTGTTCTGCACTGCAATTCATTGTCAATAACGGAAGCCAAAAGAACCTCATTTCAGTAGAGTTTGTGAAGAAACTCAGCCTACCAACCATAGCACACATGCAGTTGTATACCATCAGGTGGCTTCACCAAGGAATATATCTTCACGTCTGCCTACAATGTCGCTTTCCATACAACATCAAGCCATTCACGAATGAGGTACTGTGTGATGTTGCTCCTCTTGATGTGTCTGATGTATTATTGGGCCAACCATACTTGTGGAAGCGACATGATGTGTATGATTTTGGGCCTGGTTCTATTGTTAGTACTTGGGAAAATAAATTGTACAGGATATCGGAGGTAGTACCGCCCCCTGCCATCTCTTTGAATACTACAAAACAATGCAGTAAGATTGTTTCCCAAACCAAGAATTTATTTTCATTACAATTTTCCCATAGGGAAAGAAGAATATTTTAGCCACAACCCCAAAATAGGGCTCCCCTGCACAACAGCAGCAGATGGACAAAGTCGTGGAGGAATATGAGGAAATTTTCTCTTGACCCACAAAGGTTCCTCCACATTGTTAGGTCAAGCGCTCCATTGATCTGACCCCAGGCGCGACGCTGCCTGATTTTTCCATACCTCATGCGACCACATGGAAATAATCCACACATGTACCATTTGAGGCTGATAAAGCGACCAAATTTATTGAAGGCATCTAGCATGTTCGCCAGCAGATCCACGACATCTTTGATAAATCCAATACCAAGTACAAGCAGCACCATGATTAGCATCGGGTGCCACAAAACTTCCAGGTGGGCAACAAAATGGGGCTAAATTTTCAAAATAAGCGCCTTGATAGACCCCATTGTAAGCTTTGCCTGCTCTGATATGGGCCATACACCATCCCCAAAGCAAGTGGCTCACCGGGGACCAAGTTTAACAAAATTTTTCTCATCTCATGGAGGAGCTCAACACAATGGGGAATAGTGCTTCCTTAGGGGGGAGGAATGATCCAGATGGATATTGGTGGTCACCCACCTATTCCATTTGGACCCCCACCATCGTTTCTTTCATTTTTTTAGTTTTAGCACAACTTACTATTTTGGTAGTTTTTTGGGTCCTGAACTTCTGGAGTCGTTTTGCGGCCCTAAACCACGTTTTTTTGGGAAACATAGGAGAAACATGGAAGTTTTATTCATGTTTCTCACACCAAAAGTTCTAGCTCTCAGATAGATCTTTCTAATGAGGTATTGAGCGTGTCAAACAAAGATTGTATGCCGTTGCGTCCCCGGGAAGTTAATGTACCAATTTACCGAAACGGGGCCCATAATTTTGGCGCTTCATCTCCTAGGGTTAGGTTTTTTGATGTTTAGGGTTTTCCATTATTTCTCAAAAATAAATAGGCCTTCAAGCCTCATTGTAACACAATTTAGAGGCTTGTAGCCACCACATCTCTTCTCAGAGATAAGCTACCAGTGCCCTAGATAGTTTATTTCCATTATGTCTGTAAGCATATTTCAGTCATTTGATTTTAATGAAATGAAGTTTTATTTCCACTGCATCTTTGTATTTATGTTTATTTATGTGTATTATTGTGTTCCTACAGAAATCTAGATAATTTGGCTAATACATGTATACAATTGATACATGCTTGGCCGCTTGGTTCAGAATTCCAACAAACCATCCCAATACATATCTATGTATATATACGAAAACCACGTTTGGCTATATTCATATAATGTACATAGAAAACATTATATGATGCATTGAAAATATATGAGACCAAATTCTCCACATAATCCCGAGGATAAAATACTGGGATTTTCCCCTGGCACCCTTATTTGAAAACTTTGGGATGCCTTCACACAAAATCATTAGGGTGACAAGGAGACCACTTATACCCATACATACATACATACATATATACATATATTGCACCCGTGCCTCCCCCTTTAGCCAATACACATATACACTTGATACATGCTTGGGTGCTTGGCGCATAACCCCAATAGGCGAGCTCGCTTTGCCACATCATCTAGGGGATTAAATCTGTGGAATTTTTACTAGTGCATCACTTACAAGCTCCGAGATTCAGAGAGTGGGACAAAAAATGTCTGTTGGATTGAGGGGTCCTGACCCTGGTTTAGAGTTTATGGATAAACGAACAAACCCTCCAACTATTGGCCCTTTCGGCAATGACCTGCTTACGCAGACGAAAGTCTCACTCAAAGTAGTATGGGGGGGTGCTGGTACCAGGTTTTCGCATCTTGAGGGAGAAAATAATGAAGTGGTCCTCAACAAATCGAATGCAAACTTATATAAATTGTAAATATATGTGTGCAATAGACTAAAGTAGACTCACTGAGAGTGCATAATATTTAACAGAATAAGATAGAGTAATTGTTCGCCCTAGTGAAGATAAACCTAACAGGACCAGATCCAGATCTTAAACAGATTTATCAACCATCAATAAGGATGCATAACCATAACATATATCCTTTGCGCGATAATCAATAAGCAAGACAGAAAAAAGACGATCTTATAAGAACATAACCAATAAGTAACTCATATCAATAACATGAGCAGTAGCCAAAATCTGTCCTTTCTATTAATCTTAAGAACCTTTCAATACATCAGACTTCCCCTTACAAAACCCTTCCCTGCACATAGCTAGCAGAGTCCACACACAACCAGGGCTAGGTCTCCTCGCACACAGCTAGCAGGAGCCTTTCAACCCAACCCATACAAACCCTTACAACATATTACAAATGCATAAAATTATCAAACATCAATGATTCATGCCTTAACTGAACTAAGATAGCTTCCTTAGACTCGATCTATCTATTTATATTATCTTAGTGCGCAGATACTATGGTATCAAACCATGGTTTGAGGCCTATAGTTTACCCTTAAACCCATTTACATCAAAATTAGGGACTTTGACCCACCCTAAATCCCCTTCACTCACTCGTGCAACACGCACATACAAACTTATACAAAATTACATCAAAAATTGTGCCTGAGGGGGCCTCGCTCCAATAGGCCGCCAACACAAACATGTGACTCATCCCGAGTTACTAAGGCGCCTTCTCCTTGATCTTGGCCTGAAGCATGCTGACAAAAGATTTGAGAGGGAGCACTAATTCCAAACTTTTCACTGCGACGCCTTGCGCTTGCTGAATCAACTTTTCTGTGGTAGGACCTTCACTGGCCATCTTTATGATGCGCCAAGTTTTCTGGATGGTCTTCAGAGTGTTATCCAACGTTTGTGAAAGTTTAAGTGCTTCTTCTGCCCATGGTTCCATGCGTGCTTCCAGCAGTTGTTCCTTCCGGCATTTTTCTTCAATTTCTGTTTGGATTGTTCTGCACTCCTGCAGACGAGCGAGGTACTGTGTAAGAACCAATGTTGGCACCACTATTTGGATTTCTTCAAATTGTTGCTCCTTTTAGTGGAGGGTGTCGCTCAGCTGCTGAACTACTAGATCATTTGGGACTAAGGTCCAAACACTCATGGCTTCGTCTAAAAAATTGTCACGCTGGGTGACCGCAACAACAATACTATCTCAGGCTTGTTTGACTTCGATCGCTCTTTGCGCGTGACCCTATGGGGGAGTCTTGGGCTGCAAATTTGTCTGAAGGTCTACAATCTGCTACTCATATTCTATTATGACTGTTTTCACCTCAGTACACGCTGCTTTCATCGTGACAACCAATCCTTCTAACTTCTCCTTGGGCGCAACTGTGGCCAAGATAGCTGGAATATCTCGATAGACTTGGTGTATCTTTGCCTCCAGTGCAACGTGCTGGGCTTTGACTTCTGCTTTTTGCTACTTTTGGTGTGCTTTCTCGGCCTGCTGCTGGGCTTCCATGGTATGAGTGTGTGCAGTAGCCTCTCTGTATTGAAGCTCATCTACGATCATCATGTGCATTAAGTGTAGTTTCCGTGCAGGTAACACAAAAAGGTTAATGTTTATATCACCTGATCCTCTAAATTGGATACGCCGAATGGTGTCCATATGAATTTCTGGCACACGTATTTGAACTAAGCGGGCATCCATGATGGTTGGTAGAGAAATGTCTAGTGTTTGTGTGCTAGTCTGGCACGTCTGATCTACACTTGCTTGAATCTGGATCACCTATACCTCCATCTCCTGCAGTCCCACTTGAAAAAAGTCCAGTGCAGATTTTTACTGCACCTCCATATCTGTCCAACGATCCTTAGTCGCAGACGTGACAATGTTGGCTATTAAATGGAGGTCATCTTTTATCAGCATTAGGACCTCCTGCCTTGCCTCTTTGGAACCCTTCGTCTTTTTTCTCGATCCTCCAATGGCTTGAGAGCCACACTTGGTTCCCTTAGAGGTTTAAGCTTCCCCCGTTTCCATTTCCTTTGGCACAGATCCATTATTTTCTGGTGTTGTTTCTATTTCTATAGTCTCGCTAGTGGTTGTGGGGGTTGCTTCTTTTTCAATGACTTTCTCTGTTGGTTTCACTATGCAACTTCGTTGGGGTGACTGATGATAACTAGGCTAGCGACCATTCAACAGTGACTCTCAGTAAATCATCCACTGTCACCAAGTATGGTAACTCATACAATAATCCTTTTACGACGTCCTTTGCGCGGATGTGCATATTGTGAAATGTAGCTTTAAATTCAACTACCATCTTGTATTGGTCATATAATGTGGGTGACAGTCGCGACTTTGACTGCACCACTTGATACAGAGTAGCATCATACAGAACCCAAAAAATCTTGTTTTCTCAGGTGAGCACCGGGTCTGAAGAGTTCCACAATGTCATGTAGTACGCAGCTTCACACATCTTCGGCTCAATCTCTAGGAACTGTGTGTCTTCAGGGGTCTTCCAACCAATCAACATGATTAATAATAACAGCCAAGTATAGTGGAAATTATTACCTTCCTCTTGTGCCTCGCACACATTTTCAAGCAATTCTTTACAGAGGTAGCTAGACCAGTTATAGATCATCCCCTTCTCGCATCTTCCAACTGATGGAACTCTAAATTAGACATAAAATAAGGCTCATCTAACCTGCAGTAGGCCCATATACCTTCCTTATGCACATAAAAGGATATATTAAATATTTCCTTCTGCACTTAATAATGTTTTCTTATGCTTCAATATTTTCTTAGGAAGGTTTAAAGGTAATTGCCTATTTTTGCCTCATATTGGTTATTTTTGTAGAATATTGTGAGAATATTTGGCATATTATATAGATTTGGAGAAGGAGATGATTTAGGGACTTGCTCCCTACCACTAGAAGATCAAGATTGAAGAATAAATGAGCACGATATTAGGAAATTAGGGAGAAATCTTGGAGAGATTCAAAGGGGTTTTCCACCCTCCTTAACTCTCAAAGGAAGCCAAAGGATCCTCATGAGATCCCCTCCAACAATTCGAATTCCAGAGGCACCCAAGCAAATGAAGACCAAGCGCACTGAAGCCATACTTCACTTGGAGTCAAAGTGGACTCAATCAATTTTTTTTAGGGAGCTGTTGGTAGCTTCCCTTTAGGATAAATAAAGCTGATCAAGAGATAATTAGGGTCAATTACATTCCATTATGTCACTTCTTCTTCCATTCCATTCTTCGATTCCATTTTGGTCCATTCGATGCAGTCCATTCCATTCCATCCCATGATATTCATTTTCCATTATGTCAGGCTTTTGCTATTTAAGACCTTTGGGATGTAATACGATTTAATTTTTAATGCAATAAGCATACAAAATCCATTTTACTGATTTAGTTCCAGAGAGCCGGGATCGCGGGTTAGGGCCCAACCCATGTGCCTCAGCTTCTCTGCTGTTTTCATTCTTTTCTTTCTATCATTGAGCTAGTTTTATTTATGATATTTTCATTACTGTTATAGTTTTTTGCTGTAGATTTAATCTGCTTATCTGCGCTGTAGAACAGTTGATGAACTCCATAAAACTGTGAGGAAACCTTCCCCTCTCATCTTTGTCTATATATCTCGAGGAGGGTAGACCTTCCCGCAGACCAAAAATGCTTTCTGGGTTATGATTCTTTGTTTCTAAGACTAGGCTAGAATTTTTTTATTTATTTTTTGTCTTTAACATGCACTATCCATATTTCTTGCATAAATCAACATTTTAACTGCAGGCACACGTAGCCATGGAGAATTTCATTGACACCTCCCACTTCATATTCCATCTCGGATGTTACACCTCTGAAACCCCTTTGTTACGCTTTTATTTCTTCTTTCCGCCTTCGATAGTTGTCGCAACCCTTTCTAACTTAAAAACCATTCAAAAACATCAAAGTTTGCCTCTGCCCTTTTTCTTCTTGAGTTTCCCAATTATCGCACTTCACATACCGCAAATCCTCTGTCTCTCCTTTCTTTCGCTGCTCCTCATTGCGATTGCAATAACCCTTCTACCTTAGCACTACCGTTTATTATCGAAAAATCTCCAAAAACGTTAAAGTCTGACCCTCCTTTGTTCTTTTCACTTACCAAGGCTATCGTTACCACAAACCCCTTTGCGCAGTCACAAATCACAAATTTCTAGGATCCCCGTTAATTTTATCCACTCCTAAATCCCGATTGCAAAATATCACAATTGCATCTGCCTCCTGAACCGATTTCGCATTTCGAAACCGTTTTTCTTTACATTTGAACTTATCGCATTTCCCTTTCGCTTATCGTAATTCGCAACAATATTTGGCTCGTTAAAAATTACCGATCCTTTTTCTGATTGCGATATTGTTATCACACTTTGCCACTGGTACTCTTGCCACGTCACCCATCGCAAATCGCGCTCCACAATATTTACACGTTTTTCTTAAGACTTACCGCTCCGATCGCTGATTGTGACGTCACATTTCGCATGTTGCATATTTTTCTCTGTCGCACTTCGTGCTTCACAGTTCTTACCTCATCGCGCTTCACTGTCGCTCTCATAAAATGTTTCTGCTATCCCTTTACTTTTGCTATATTACGATGGCGATATCCCATATCACACTTTTTCCTCCATCGCATCTCTGCCATCACATATTTCACATTATTCTTCTCCAAAGCCATTTATGCGCCATATTATAGGGTTTTATAAGGTTTAAACCCCCACTTTCCACTTCTAAGCCCTATTTCATGTGTTAAGCCCTCCATTAGCCTCTTTAGCCCTTTTTCTTTCCTCCAAGATGCAAATCACACGTTTTAAATCAGAATTAAGTCATGGATAGCTTAGTTGCATGGGTAGAAGCATGGTAGATAGACCAAAGGATAAATAGAGTGCATTTAGCCATTTGGTGAAGTCAAGTGTGGCTTAGAATTAGTTTCCTTTCTGCCATTTATTTTTTGCAAATTAAATTAGTTTCATTCTTGTCATTTATTTTCAAAAATTTAGTTTAGCTTCCTTTTTGTGATTTCATTTCTGCAATTTAGTTTAGTTTCATTGAAGTGTGACAGACTTCACTGAGAACCCTTAGAAATAACACCCTTTCATAAAGTAGAATAGGATGACATGAAAAGAATGCATCTGCTGTTTATATAGCATTGTCACCTCCAAGTTTGTACGAACCCTGGGTTGATAAATTAAAGTAGGGAAGCCTCAGGGAATTGCAACACACTTGGTGCAATACCAGGGCTCACCACTTTTTGGTGCCGTTGTCGGGGAGATGTCTAGTAGATGCTTTGATTTTGTTTTTAGCGTTATTTTCTTCTTTTCTTTATTTTCAAGCGATTTAAGGGAAAAAGATAAGAAAATAAAATCTTCTCCAATACCAACCCCCCCACTTGACCACGTGGTGCCGTAAGAACCACATCACCATACACTTTTTAAGGTAGAATAGATGGATGGATATGATGACAGTGAAGAAGACCTTATTGTTAGAAGTGTTGTCATTGATGGCAAAGGACAGTAGCAGAGGCAAAGGAGAAGACAGTTTGGTGAATGGTGTAGTAACATTTACAGGGAGCATGAGGAGAACATAGTGAAAGCTATTTACACTACAACAGTAGATATAAGGCTTTTAGAGACAGAATGAGAGTTTGTTTACATTTGACAGGGCATCAGACTATACATATAGAGAATACAGTGACAGGAGTTTACATTTGATAGAGTAGCAGACTATACATACAGAGAATAAAGTGACAAGATATGTACCAAGAATACAGAGACAGGGCAGCAGAATAGATAGAGAGTGCAAAGATCCAGAGGGGGTTCCAATGGAGAAGAGCTCACAGAGAAAGAGTTGGACTATGCAGAAGAGAAAGAAGCACAAACTGTTAGGGGAATATTCAGGGCCACAATGCAAAGTTGAAAATCCATTAACGCTCATCCTATGTCAGCTTCCATATATAGACAGAGTGAGTTTTTGTAGAATCCAGATTCCAATCTTGAATGAGCAGTGTTAATTCTGTTAGAACTGTTGTTTTTAACATGTTAAGGTGGCGAGAGCACAACGAAATGTTTATAATAAAACGCTGAAGGGTTAAGACGGAACCACTTTAAGAAATAAAAACCTAATGCAGTCGGGTGTTAAACGTTATGGTAGTTTTGTATTAAAATAACAATGAAATAGGGGTTTATATGTTAAGGCAAAGTTAAAATATTAAAGTGCTAAAGAAATAAGAAATGAAACCTTTGAACGAGGTATATATATATATATATATATATATATATATATATATATATATATATATAACAGAGGTGCGAAGAATTTGAAGCAGAACCATGAATATAAGCGGAACCCTGAATGTGAACAGTAAAACCAGAGGTGAGAAAATCGGCAGTATCGCGCAGTGTCTAAAGTGGTAAGAGGATTTCTCATTTTGAACGCGATCTATGTCTTTAATCAACACGTGTCCTAAGGTGGTTTTGTAAAACAATTTTTTTCGCGCAATTTTAATGCGTTAACGCTCGTACCAATAAAAAACGCGAAACTTGTTAAGCATCGTCGGATTAAGATTGAAGGAGCGATAAGCTCACGACCGTTGGATGCAAGAGGTAAGTTAACAAGTGGGACCAGTTCATCGCGCGATTATGGTGAATTAATCCTCAGGCATGTTAGTCATGCGATTGCCGTCGAATGTGCACCCGATTGGAATTTGGAACGTGACGAGATTGCGATCGTCGGATGAAATGGTATGTATGCGTGGGTCCAATATTGTTTTAATGTTGGCGGTTAATTTGTAAACAAGTCGGGGCTGTGTAATAATGAATGTTTATATATAGTGTGTGAATAATGCACGAAGATTTATATGATATAGTTAGATGTCATGGTATTAAATCCACTGATCCGAACTTTGGTTTATGTGATATATATATTTCGAGGTTGGTTTGAACCAAAACCAAGTTGTAAAGTTGAATGTACATAGTTGGTTAGTAAATGCCGCGGGAATATTAATATAAAGTGGCAATACATAATGTGTTTATTATAAGGTTCATAATAAAATTGAATGGGGTCGTAATATATGTCCATATATTATAATTGATATGCGAGTCACCAAGGGGTGCTATGTATGATGGTTAGCATATAGCAGTACGCTGTGGGCCCGAGCGCTATTACATGAAGTCGGGGTTTTATATCTATTGCAATATTGATATATTAAAGTTGGGTGTGCATATAAGAATGGTCTATGTGGGTTGGATATGTTATGCTGTGGGACCCAAACAAACCTTAATATCTACCGGAGTAGTAATAAAGTCCAAAGCTTTTTATATGTTTGATGGCTGGTACTTTGGGTTAAAGGAAATTCAAGTAATTAATTCGAATACTATTAAGAATAGGTCCTCATATGGTGAAATTGTAAAGTCAATATTAATCATGAGGATTTGGAAAAGCTTTCGAAATTAAAGCGAACATTGGCCGGGTTTTATTAAAAGAATATCGTATATGCTTGAGGGTTTATAACCTTATTAAAGGAAGGTTCCACACAGTATTGAAATTGTCAATTGAGATTATCGTGTTTTGTCCAGATTATGCATTGTATTGGAGGATAGATTAATCATTGGAGTTATGTTTTTTTAAGGTTCGAATATTAAATTATAATGCTGAGAATGAACATTAATTTGCCCAGGTTTAAAATCAGCAGTTATATATATTGCAGAACAGTTATATGTGCAGCAGTTACACAACTGCAATGAGAAGAGAAAGTGCAGGAACGAAAAAGACAGTGGAGGCTATAGAAGAGAGAGAGAGAGAAAAAACAGAGAGAGCAGAGTTGTTGAATGGATTTGAAATATATACTGTAATTGAATGAAAGGGTTTTTAATTGTTTTTTTACGTTGTTTGTGATGTAATTGGAAAGTCTCCAGAGAAAGAAAAAATACCACTGTAAAGTTGAAATGAATACTTTTTCCTGAATAAGCTGGTAAAAGAAAAGATAATGCAGAATTGAAGCAGAAGAATTAAGTAAAACAGATATGAATATTGGAGGACAATAGTTAAAAAAAGGTACAGATCAGAGCTGATATCCAAGGTAAATCAACAAGTGTTTCTCTTATGAAAAATTAAGGGAGTTGGAGCTTCCTTGCAAGTTGTAGCTTGCAGAATTGAGGTTGGAGCCTACAGAAAATCAGTGGTGAGAGGGAGTTGGAGCTTGCCTTTGCATCACAACAATAATAAGATGTGGTTTTCTCCCTTTATGGGTTTCCACTTAAATATGTTGTCTCTATGTGTGATGTTTATGTGTTGATATGGTTATTTAATCTGCTTAATGCTTGCTGCACTCATAATAAGTCTGTTGTACATTATCTTAACACTTCTGCTCATATATTAAGTTTTTTCACTTATAAAATTGATCATGAAGTTAAATTGAAAATAAGTTTGATTGAAAATTTAAAAAGTTCATGAATGTGTTAAACTGATTCACTCCCCCCTCTCAGTTTAACTAAGGTTTCAACAATTGGTATTAGAGAAGGTTCCTTTTGTAGCAGTTTAACAACTGAAAGGAGATCCTAGGTCCCCAGGATGGCTAGTCAAGAAGGATCCTCAACTAACAAAGCCCCTTTTTTCACTGGTGCAAATTATGCCTTCTGGAAAATCAGAATGAGAACATACATAATGTCTTTAGGAATAGAAGTTTGGGCTGCTATGGAATTTGGATATGACCCTAAGGCAAATGTCTCAGAGAAAGAAGCCAGACAAGATTTTGTGGCTAATGCAAAGGCCATGAATGCAATCTTGAATGGACTGTGTGAGGCAGAATTCATCAAAGTAATGCACAACAAGATTGCCAAAGAAATGTGGGAAACTCTAGAAAATATTCATGAGGGAGACAAAAAAGTGAAGACAACCAAACTTCAAGTCTATAGAGCCCAGTTTGAAAATTTAAAGATGAATGATGATGAAGACATTGCTAGTTTCTTTTGAAGGGTTGCAGAAATTGTAAATAATATGAAAGCTCAAGGAGAAACCATACAAGAATGTGTAATTGTTCAAAAGATCCTAAGATCTTTTCCATCCAGTTTTAATCCCAAGGTCTCTGCCATAGAAGAAACAACAGATTGGGAAACCTTGACCATGAACCAACTACTTGGAAAACTAACAACCTATGAGATGAGACTGCCACAGAGAAAGTCAAATGTAAGGGAGGTAGCCTTTAAGACAAAGAAGAAGAAAGAAGAAAAAGAAGATATATGCTCCTGCTCTGATGAAGAAGAGGCAAAATTTATCAGAAAATTGGATAAAGGTTCAGGTAAATATAAAGGTAAAATTCCATTTAAATGTTTCAATTGTGAAAGAGTTGGACACTATGCTTCTAAGTGTCCTTATAAGAAAGCAAAGAATCAGACTCAGGATTCAGAAAAAACCATATCAAAGAACTGGCAGAAAGGGAAGAGATTCAATAGAAAATATTTCTATGCTCAGCAAGACAACAGTGCATCTGAAGACTCAGCTGAATTCTCAAGTGAAGAAGGAACATCTGAATTTGTATTGATGTCTATAGAAGAGCTGGAAGAATGCCTTCTTGAAGATGAGGAAGAAGGTGAAGTGGACATTGAGGGGGAGCTAAGAAGTGCCTTGGAGGAAATTGACAGACTCAAACTAAAGTGCAGAAAACAGAAAGACATTCTCCTCAGATATGTAAGAGAAGAACAAAATTCAGAAGTCCTCATTCAGTTGAAAGTAGAGCTTGAAGAAGCCAAGAAGGTAGAAGATATTTTACTTAATAAAATCAAGGATAAAACTCAGGAACAAGAGAAATTGGAAAAAGAAGTAGTATGCTTAAGGAAGAAATTAGAAAATGCCTAGAGGAAAATAGATTCTTCTCAAATGACAAGCTCTGGTAAGTTGAATGAAATTATAAATGCTCAAAGATCTCCTCTGATAAAAACTGGGATAGGCTATGAAGGAGAATCAAGTAAAGGCAAAGAAAAAGAAAACAAAAATATCAGTTTTGTAAAAGCAGATGAGGATATCAAAGCAGCTCAGGAGATTCCTAAATAAGAAAAATCCTGCAATGAAGTAGATAGAAACCAAAAGGAGGCTCAAATGAAAAAGGATGAAATAAACAAACTGTCAACTGAAAAAGGTTCATATACTTCTGAATATGTCAAATTTGGAAGCCATCAAAGGAGATTTTTTCCTCCTATGAAAAATGCCACCGGTTATGCCTACCACAAACTGGGACATATTACTGCATATTGTCATACAAGAAGAATAAATACAAACTAGCAAAGGATGAAAACAGTGAAAATTTTTTCTCAAGCAAACAAATGGAGAAGACAATCTCTCATCAGGTATGCAAATTGTTTTTATGGATACTATTTTTACTGTAAATAATTTGGCCATAAAATCATAGAATGCAGAAAATATGGACAAAGACTAATATTCAAAACCTCAAGGAGGTTTATGAATCATGGAGAGTTTACTCATACTTATAATTCTGCTAAAGATATACTAAAATGCTATGTATGCAATAAAAGTGGACATATGTCTTCCAAATGTCCTCTCAGAGAATGTGGTTCATCACCTCAAAAAAGTTACCAAACAAGAGGATGCTTGCAGTGGAAAAAGAAGGTGAATAAATGTGACTTGGCTCTAATAGCTCAAGATCTGAAAAGCTAATGGTATTTGGACAGTGGTTGCTCAAAGCATATGTCTGGAGATAGAAGCAAGTTTATAACCTTAGATGAAAAGAAATATGGAAATGTTACTTTTGGCAATGATAAAGCAGGAAAAATCAAAGGAAGAGGCTCAGTCAGTCTGGATAATGGCAGAGGAAAAGCCCAGGATGTACTATTTGTGGATGGGCTGAAAGAAAATCTGCTGAGTGTTAGTCAAATGTGTGATAAAGGCTGTGAATTTCTTTTTAGAGCACAAGACTGTGAAGTAAGATCAAGCACCACTGGAAAGACCCTGATTAAAGGTGTTCGAACAGAAAGAAATGTTTTTGTAGTAAAAGAAGAAAATGAAGCATGCCACCTTAGCAAATTTGAGGAGTCATGGTTATGGCATAGGAGATTGGGACACCTAAACTTTGATCATATCATAAGTCTAAGAAAAAATAATGCAGTCAGAGATATGCCAGTCATAAAGAAGCCTTCAAATACAATATGTAAATTCTGTTAGCTAGGTAAGTAGACCCGTACATCCTTCAAAACCAAAGAGAATCTATCTACAAGCAGACCTCTTCAACTTGTTCACATGGATCTGTGTGGACCTTCAAGAACAAAAACATCAAGTGGAGAATCCTATTTCATGCTAATAATAGATGATTTTTCTAGAATGACATGGGTTGCATTTCTCAAACACAAATCGAAAGCACTTGAGAAATTCAAAATATTCAAGGCATTGGCAGAAAATCAAACAGGATGTAATCTAAAGTGCATCAGATCAGATAGAGGAGGTGAATTCACAGACTATGATTTTGCAGATCTGTGCAATGAGCATGGGATAAAAAAATAGTTCACAATTGTAGGAACACCTCAGCAAAATGGAGTGGCAGAGAGACAAAACAGGTCTGTACAATAGATTTCCAGAGCCATGATGCAAGAAAGTAACATTCCTCAAACCTTTTGGGCAGAAGCAGTACACACAGCTGTGCATATCCTAAAAAAATCTCATTTAAGACCAAACAGTGACAAGACTCCTTATGAATTATGGCATGGTAAACCAACATCAATCAAGCACTTTAGAGTCTTTGGAAGTAAGTGTTTTATAAAAAATAATGATGAAAATCTGGGGAAGTTTGATGCAAGAGAAGATGAAGGAATATTCTTAGGATATGCATCCAAGAGTAAAGGTTATAGGTGCTACAACAAAATACTTCACAAAATTGTGGAAAATATTGATGTAAGATTTGATGAAGAACTATCGGACAAGACAAGAAGTACATATTGCAACAATCCTCCAGAAGATCATGAAGAAGAAAATAAAGATGATGGTGAAATAAGCAAGAAAACAAAAGATACTGAACTAAGATCAAAAGGTCCCTCAAGATACACTCAAAAGAACCATCTAGAAGATCAAATCATTAGGGACAAGAGTGTAGGTGTACAGACAAAAAGACAACTAGCTGAACAGATAGAAGAGGTATGCCTAGCAATGTTATCACAAATAGAGCCAAAGAAGTTTGAAGAAGCCAGCAAAGACAAACATTGGGTGAATGCTATGAATGAAGAATTGGACCAAATTGAGAAGAACAACACCTGTGAACTAGTTCCAAGACCCAGTGAGAAAAATGTCATTGGCTCAAAATGGGTATTCAAGAATAATATGAATGAACAAGGACAGGTAATCAGAAATAAAGCCAGACTTGTATGCAAGGGATATTAATAGGTTGAAGGTCTTGATTATGATGAAATATTTGCTCCTGTAGCTAGAATGGAAGCTATCAGACTGTTTCTAGCTTTTGCTTGCTACCATAACTTCAAGGTATATCAAATGGATGTGAAGTATGCCTTCTTGAATGGAGATTTAGAGGAAGAAGTCAATATGGAACAACCATAAGGGTTCTCCTTAACAGATAATACAGACTATGTGTGCAGATTAAAGAAAACATTATATGGGCTGAAACAAGCTCCTCGAGCATGGTATTCAAGGCTAGACAAATACTTGCAAAAACAAGGGTTCAAGAAAGGAGGAGTAGACAACAATTTTTACATAAAAGCAAATGAAAATGAACTTCTGATTGTAGTAGTGTATGTAGATGATATCATGTTGGAAGCAGTAAAAATGAGTTAACAAAAGGATTTTCTGAAGAGATGAAATCAGAGTTTGAGATGTCTATGATTGGAGAGCTCACCTTCTATCTAGGACTTCAAATTCAACAAAATAACACAGGCACATTTATCTCACAAGAAAAATACTTAAAAGAGATGCTGAAAAGGTTCAAAACGGAAGACTGCAAACCTGTGTCAACTCCCATGATTACTGGATGCAAAATTTGTGCAGATGATGGATCAACTGATGTAGATCAAAAGCTTTACAGATCGATGGTTGGAAGTCTGTTATACCTAACAACTTCTAGACCAGACATTGTGCTTGCTGTAGAACTTGTGGCAAGATATCAAGCAGCACCAAAACAAAATCACTTATTAGCAATTAAGAGAATATTTAGATCTCTACAAGGGACTTCACATCATGGGATATGGTATCCAAAAGGAAAAAAATTCATTTTGACAGCATATATAGTTGCAGATTGGGCCAGATGTGTTGATGACAGGAAAAGCACAAGTGGAGGTGCATTCTATTTAGGAGAAAGTCTGGTGGCATGGCTAAGCAAGAAACAAACTTCCATATCTCTATCTACAGTAGAAGCAGAATACATAGCAACAATATCTTGTTGCACACAAGTCATGTGGATGAAACAAACCCTCCAAGACATGAAGGTAAGCATTGATGAACCTATCTCTATCAAATGTGATAATACACGTGCGATAAGTATATCAAAAAATCCTGTGCTTCATTCAAAAACTAAACACATTCCAATCAAGTATCACTTTCTCAGAGAACAAGTAGCTCAGAAGGTAGTGAAGTTGGAATATGTACCAAAAAAATAACAAACAGTAGATATATTTACCAAACGTCTTGCTAGAGAACCATTTGAGTATTTGAGAGATAGAGTGTCTGTAGATGCTACTCTCTGATATGAAGAGAAAGCATCGTTTCAGGGGGAGATCAGTTCGCAAGGAGAGTATGGAACAAGTCCTGAAGATCAGAATATCAACCCTTTACCATTGATGTCAAAGGGGGAGGAAAAGCTACATACATGATATATGTTAAAAGGCCTAGCAGAGAAAGTGTATTGCCATCAATGCCAAAGGGGGAGACTGTTAGAAGTGTTGTCATTGATGGCAAAGGACAACAGCAGAGGAAAATGAGAAGACAGTTTGGTGAATGGTGTAGTAACATTTACAGGGAGCATGAGGAGAATAGAGTGAGAGTTATTTACACTACAACAACAGATATAAGGCTTGTAGAGACAAAATGTGAGTTTGTTTACATTTGACAGGGCAACAGACTATACATACAGAGAATACAGTGACATGGGTTTACATTTGACAGAGCAGCAGACTATACATACAGAGAATACAGTGACATGATATGTACCGAGAATACAGAGACAGGGCAACAGAATAGACAGAGAGTGCAAAGATCCAGAGGGGGTTCCAATGGAGAAGAGCTCATAGAGAAAGATTTGGACTATGCAGAAGAGAAATAAGCACAAACTGTTAGGGGAATATTTAGGGCCACAACGCAAAGCTGAAAGCCATTAACGCTCATCCTATGGTAGCTTCCATATATAGACAGAGTGAGTTTTTGTAGAATCCAGATTCCAATCATGAATGAGCAGTGTTAATTATGTTAGAACTGTTGTTTTTAACATGTGAAGGCGGTGAGAGCACAACGAAATGTTTATAATAAAATTTTGAAGGGTTAAGACGGAACCGCGTTAAGCAATAAAAACCTAATGCAGTCGGGTGTTAAACCTTATGGTAGTGTTGTATTAAAATAACAATGAAACAAGGGTTTATATGTTAAGGCAGAGTTCATATATTAAAGTGCTAAAGAAATACGAAATGAAACCTTTGAACGGGGTATATATATATATATATATATATATATATATATATAACGGAGGCGCGAAGAATTTGAAGTGGAACCATGAATATAAGCGGAACCCTGAATGTGAACAATAAAACCAGAGGTGAGAAAACCGGCAGTATCGCGTGGTGTCTAAAGTGGTAAGAAAATTTCTCATTTTGAACGCGATCTATGTCTTTAATCAACATGTGTCCTAAGGTGGTTTTGTAAAACAACTTTTTTCGCCCAATTTTAATGCGTTAACGCTTGTACCAATAAAAAACAAGAAACTTGTTAAGGATCGTCGGATTAAGATTGAAGGAGCGATAAGCTCACAACCGTTGGATGCAAGAGGTAAGTTAACAAGTGGGACCAGTTCATCGTGCGATTATGGTGAATTAATCCTCGAGCATGTTAGTTATGCGATTGCCGTCAAATGTGCACCCGATTGGAATTTGGAACGCGACGAGATTGCGATCGTCGGATGAAATGGTATGTATGCGTGGGTCCAATATTGTTTTAATGTTGGCGGTTAATTTGTAAACAAGTCGGGGCTGTGTAATAATGAATGTTTATATATAGTGTGTGAATAATGCACGAAGATTTATATGATATAGTTAGATGTCATGGTATTAAATCCACTGATCCGAACTTTGGTTTATGTGATATATATATTGCGAGGTTGGTTTGAACCAAAACCAAGTTGTAAAGTTGAATGTACATAGTTGGTTAGTAAATGCCGCGGGAATATTAATATAAAGTGGCAATACATAATGTGTTTATTATAAGGTTCATAATAAAATTGAATGGGGTCGTAATATATGTCCATATATTATAATTGATATGCGAGTCACCAAGGGGTGCTATGTATGATGGTTAGCATATAGTAGTACGCTGTGGGCCCGAGCGCTATTACATGAAGTTGAGGTTTTGATATCTATTGCAATGTTGATATATTAAAGTTGAGTGCGCATATAAGAATGGTCTATGTGGGTTGGATATGTTATGCTGTGGGACCCAAACAAACCTTAATATCTACCGGAGTAGTAATAAAGTCCAAAGCTTTTTATATGTTTGATGGCTGGTACTTTGGGTTAAAGGAAATTCAAGTAATTAATCCGAATACTATTAAGAATAGGTCCTCATATGGTGAAATTGTAAAGTCAATATTAATCATGAGGATTTGGAAAAGCTTTCGAAATTAAAGCGAACATTGGCCGGGTTTTATTAAAAGAATATCGTATATGCTTGAGGGTTTATAACCTTATTAAAGGAAGGTTCCACACAGTATTGAAATTGTCAATTGAGATTATCGTGTTTTGTCTAGATTATGCATTGTATTGGAGGATAGATTAACCATTGGAGTTATGTTTTTTTAAGGTTCGAATATTAAATTATAATGCTGAGAATGAACATTAATTTTTCTAGGTTTAAAATCAGCAGTTATATATATTGCAGAACAGTTATATGTGCAGCAGCTACACAGCTGCAACGAGAAGAGAAAATGCAGGAACGAAAAAGACAGTGGAGGCTGTAAAAGAGAGAGAGAGAAAAAATAGAGAGAGCAGAGTTGTTGAATGGATTTGAAATATATACTGTAATTGAATGAAAGGGTTTTTAATTGTTTTTTACATTTTTTGTGATGTAATTGGCAAGTCTCCAAAGAAAGACAAAATCCCACTGTAAATTTGAAATGAATACTTTTTCTTGAATAAGCTGGTAAAAGAAAAGAGAATGCAGAATTGAAGCAGAAGAATTAAGTAAAACAGATATGAATATTGGAGGACAATAGTTAAAAAAAGGTACAGAACAAAGTTGATATCCAAGGTAAATCAACAAGTGTCTCTCTTTTGAAAAAGTATGGGAGTTGGAGCTTCCTTGCAAGTTGTAGCTTGCAGAATTGAGGTTGGAGCCTCCTGTAGGTTGGTGCCTACAGAAAATTAGTGGTGAGAGGGAGTTGGAGCTTGCCTTTGCATCACATCAATAATAAGATGTTGTTTTCTCCCTTTATGGGTTTCCACTTAAATCTGTTGTCTCTGTGTGTGATGTTTATGTATTGATATGGTTATTTAATTTGCTTAATGCTTGCTGCACTCATAATAAGTCTTTTGTACATTATCTTAACACTTCTGCTCATATATTAAGTTTGTTCACTTATAAAATTGATCATGAAGTTAAAATGAAAATAAGTTTGATTGAAAATTTAAAAATTTCATGAATGTGTTAAACTTATTCACCCCCCCCTCTCAGTTTAACTAAGGTTTCAACACTTATTAGGTTTCCCATTCAAGATATGAACATCAGTGTACGTATGAAGACCATCTCTCCATCTTTCCTGCCCAACTTCCATGGTATGAGGACAGGGCATCCAGAAACATTTCTCTTTGAAATTGAGATACTTTGTAGGTCTTATGGCTACTTATCACACACTCAAAAAATGATATTTTTTCCTGCAACATTGAAGGATATATCTCTTAAATGGTTCATGAGTCTAGGTACTAATTCAATGAGATCATGGAATGATATGCAAAAGATATTTATAGAAAAATACAAAGATCGTGATTTTAGAGAATAAATTTTTAGAATGAACCAATAAGAGGATGAGAGCCTTGAGGATCTAATAGAGAGGTTCATGTATAATGTTAAGAGGGAAAAATTGCATCATCTAGGATTTGATACACTGAAAACCCTCTTACTTAGAACAATTAGTGATGAGTGGATTGATCTCCTTAATCTCATGAGTAAAGGAGATGTATATCAATTTTTATTTGAGAAAATTTGTGGAACATGCAAGCACATATCAAGAGGAAGGGAAAGAGTAAGTAAGTCAGCATCAACATTGGTAAGGCAAGATGAACTTGGAAATTTTATTGATAACTTTAAAACAAAAATTCTTAGCAATATAAGTGAAAAAGTAGAAATGTTAAGAATGCAAAATGAGCAAAAATAAGATGCTGATATTTTTGTTGTCCATGCAAAATCATATGCTACTAAATTTTGTTCATCATTCCCCAGGTTTAAATAATTTTACCATGAAGACAATGGAGCAAGGCAATCACCAAATAAGCTATGTTATGTAGCTCCAAGGAGACCTTGGTAGCCTGGTCAACTTGATATGATGCAGGGACCCACTCCACAATTTCAATCTTATTCACATCCATCTAAAACTAATTGGGACACACTCCCTCCTTGGAAACCTTGGCCATCTCAACCCCAAAACCAATCTTGGCAACATGGTTGGCAAGGACCTTATTGGGAAAATCCTCAACATCCTCAATATTTCCCTCAATATCCTCCATACCCAACTCCATGCTATCCCTACTATCCATCTCCACCACAAACACAACCTCAACCACATCCATCTCATATATCCACCCCCAATAAACTACCTGTACCACCATTTCCAAACCCACACCATGAAGTATCTCAACCCACTTACAATGCTGAGGTACAACACTACCAAACATATCCTCTTGATCTAAATGGTTTGCATCTTAGTTCAAGAAAGGTATTGCAAAGAAGAGATTTTATTAATGTCATTGAAGGAAAACATCAAGAAGAATAAGATCCAAATGAGGAGATCAAAAGATCGAGGGCTGCACTTGATGAAGAGCCAACATCAGAATCAAATGTTGAGAAATTTTCCTCATGTTTACCATCATTTCCTCCATGTGTTCAAGAGACCAATCGACAAAAAGAGGAAGATTTGAATGTTAGGTCCCTATATTACTATTATAGTCCCTTATTGTTGTTATTGTAACCCCCTTATTGTTATTATTGTACCCCTGTAACCCCCATATTGTTATTATTGTGCCCTTAAATTATTATTGTTAGGTCAGCTAGGATTAGATTGTGGCCCCATGGACTCCTATATATAGAAAGGAGGTTTTGTAATTTGTATCATCCAAGAATTCTTCATTCATGTAATGTATTGGAGGTTTCCCCCTCGAAGTGGCTTATTTATAAGGCTTTTATATCTCTTTTATTCTATTTTTGGAGCTGGTTTCCCAACATTTGGTATCAGAGCTTTGGATTCTAGGGTTTCGCTGCTCCAAATAGGTCATTGTGGCATTTTCGCTATATATATTTTTCTACGCAGGTTCAAAAGCTGAAATTTTGAGACTACGAAGTTGAAATCCTGAGGAATATTGTCACAAAATTTTAGAGCTTGGTTCGCAATATTTTTGGAGATATGATCTATGGAAGTTAGGTCTTTTTGCAGGCTCCTGAATTTCATTTAAAAAGGTCATCGCGGAATTTTCACTATAAATTTTTTTCCATGAAGGTTCAGAAGCTAAAATTTTTAGAGCGCGAAACTGAAATCCTGAGGAACATCGTCGCAAAATATTAGAGCTTGGTTCAAAATATTTTTGGAGATATGATCTGTGGAAGTTAGGTATTTTTCAGGCTCCTGAATTTCATCTCAAAGAGGTGATCGTGGGAAAATCTTCGTAACTCTCTCTCTGAGCATCGGATTGGAATTATGTAAAAAGTGACTGGAAGTACAAAAAATATAGCTTCCTATCTGTAAATTTCAGAGGCAAAGGAGCAAATAGTGACATGTGGCAAGCCGTACAATTTCGATCTACTAAACCAGTCCATAATTAGGTCATTGTGGGAGATTGGAATTAACTTTGCCTTGAAGAATCCAAATCAAGTCATACCTATGGAAATTGAAAGAAGATTTAGGGGGCTACGTCAGGGCCGAATTTCAGATATTGAAGATCCGAATTCACAGAGGTAATTCACTTTCAATATCGAGTTCCTCAAAATCAAGGAAAAGGTGTGTATTTTTTTTTCAAATTGCATAAGTCTTATTTGAAAAATCTGTTTTAACTGATTCCAAAGTCCTATTGAGCATAAATATCAGTATTGGGTTCTAAAATGCCTCCTAAAAAGAATTCAACACCCATTAAGCCCTCAAACTACTCTACTATGACTCATGAAGATGAAGAATTGCAACATGATCTATCAAAATTACAAGAGCAAGTGCACCAAAATTCGCTCTCGCAAAGAGCAACAAAAAATGAAATTGATGTTTTGAAGAAAATCATAGAAGCTAAGATGGATGGTTTGAAGAAAGACATGGAAGCTACGATGGATGGTTTGAAGAATGGTATGGAAGATAAAATGGATGGTATGGAAGAAAAAATGGAAGGTTTGAAGGAAGAAATGGAAGGTTTGAAGGAAGGTTTGTCAAACTTGATACAAGAAATGATTTCTAATGGTGAAAAGATATTAGATGAAAATCACGATGAGAAAAAAATAAATGTTAATCGTGATTTCATAAAATCTAATGTTGGATTAAAGAACCACCATATTCCAAAGATGGATATGAGGAAGTTTGATGGCAAGGATCCCGTAACATGGATACTACAAATGGAGCAATATTTTGATCTCAATAATGTGAAAAACACACAAAAGGTACGCATTGCAACTTTACATTTAGAAAAAAATACATTTATATGGTATCGATGGCTTTTCTCCCATAAAAAAATTGTCACTTGGTCAATTTTTAAGGAGGAAATGATAACACATTATGAGGATACAAAAAGCAACACCTTCTTTAGCCAATTGATAAATCTCAAACAAAAGGGTTTAGTGGCGGAGCACATTGAGGACTTCCAAAAATTGAATATAAGGGTAATTGATATTCCAAAGGAACACAGAATTGATATCTTAATAGGTACTTTAAAGGATAACATCCAACATGAAGTTCGCGTTTTGGAACCTGATTCAGTGGAGAAGGCATTCAGGTTGGCAAGAAAAATTGAATGTAAAATTATGGTGACAAGGAAGCCTACCACTCACTTCTATAAAGATGGAAGTGTTGCTACTCCTAGATTTCCACAAACTACAAGGTTGACGCCACAACAATTGGAAGAAAAAAGAGCAAAAGGGATTTTCTACAGTTGTGATAGAAAATACAATAAAGGTCGTAAGTGTGCTGAGAAGAAATTATTTTACATAGATTGTGAAGAGGAAGAAGAAAATGAACAAGAAGAGGATATACACCAGGAACCAGCCCTAGAAGAGGAAGAAATGAGTCTGACCATATCGTGTAATGCATTGGCAGGAATTACCACTCCTCAAACTTCAAGATAGAAGGACATATCAAGAAGAAAAAGGTAATAGTGTTGATTGATTCAGGTAGCACCCATAATTTTATTCATCCAAGGAATTGAATTGTTTCCTATACCCAACAACAGAATGTCAAGTGATGGTTGCAAATGGAGGAAATATAAATTGCTCTGGAAAATGCCATAATGTTAAGCTAACCATGCGGGAATATGTATTGAATAGTCCAAAGCTTTCCATTCCTATGGGAGGTGCTGATGTTGTACTAGGAGTACAATGGTTACAATCTTTGGGGACAATAGCTTTTAATTTTCAAGAACTTTTCTTGAATTTTTTTTTAGAAGGAAAGGAATTCGAATTACGGGGTATTGAAGGGAAGCCAGGAAAGATAATAAGCTATAATGTCATGACAAAGCTTCTAAAGAAATAACAATGAGGTATAATTTCAAAATTATGCTCACTAGAAGTTCCAACATCAAAATTATCTATTTCTGCAGATCTCCAAAAATTCTTGGACAATCATTCCAAGGTGTTTGAAACTCCCAAAGGGTTCCCACCTATTCGTGATCATGATCATGCTATTCATTTGATTCCAGGAAGTGTTCCTCCAAACATCAGGCCTTATAGATATCCTTATGCCCAAAAGAGAAAAATTGAATGTATGATTGCAGAAATGTTAGAGGTGGGTATAATTCAACCTAGTCAAAGTTCTTTCTCTACTCTTGTAGTATTGGTACACAAGAAGGATGGATCATGGTGCATGTATCCGGATTATAGGGAGCTCAATAAGCTCACCATTAAAGATAAATTTCCCATTCTTGTTATTGGAGTATTATTGGATGAATTACATGGAGCGATTTATTTTACCAAGTTGGATCTTCGTTCAGGATATCATCAAATTAGAATGAAGACTGAATATATTCCAAAAACAACATTTCAAAATCATGAGGGTCATTATGAATTTTTGGTCATGCCTTTTGGCCTTACCAATGCACCTTCTACATTTCAAGGGTTGATGAATTCCATTTTCAAACCCTTCCTTAGAAAATTTGAGTTAGTATTTTTTGATGAGATACTAATCTACAGTAGGTCTTGGAAGTGTAGAAATTTGAATAATTTGCTGAATTATTCACCGATATTATCTTGATTACACACTATTTAAGCTTCACGCATAATACATAACCTCTTCTACAATTGATCATCAATATGTGGAAATAGAAAGCAGTCGCATGCGCTCATTAAAACATAATCAAGCACACATATCAACACAGTATGTAATGGGGAAAGAAATAGATGAAAACCCCCAACTATCTGTATATTATAATGATAGAGAACATGTAACAATACATAGCACAAAGCTATCACAGCTCTCAGCACTATCTCAATGCTACACACAAAACTAGTTATGAAGATGAATTAGTCACAGGTTCAAATCTCCTCCACAAGTCTGCCTGCCTCTACTGCGCAATCCAAGTGAGTAATGAATGAGATCCAAGTTCGAATCCCACTAGCTCCAACTGCGCAATCCTCATTGGCAATCTCCATCAATGTGTGTGCAAATATCATGCACAGCCAATAGTCACAACTAATAGTAGACTCACCCTTTCACCCACCTCTAACACTGGTCTCCACTGAACTGTCCATGCATTGCAGTTAACTGATGTATTCTTTAGTTGATTTATGAGTTAATAATTAGTGAATTAATTAATAATTAATTCACACCACTCATCACTAGTGTATTGATCAGTTAGACTAAATACAACTAGTTCAACTAAGTTAAACCGAACACAACTCCACCAACTGTCTCATCAACTCCACCAAACTCTGCCACATGAGTTCTAACTGAAGTCAAATATGCAATAGCTCAACTAACCCATAGGAAAAGCGTATTTCCTTCTGTCAGCTGCATGTGCCACATCCAAGCATCAAACTGAAGTGCTCCAAGAGGATAAGATAATGTTTATAGTCTAAATATTATTAAGGGTTAATAATATTTGACTGTTCTATTTTTAGCCCGGCAGTTTAAAAATAGAAACCGCCCAATGTCTAAAAATAGAGGTCCATCTATTTTTACCAACTCGACCAATCATCCATAAATAGCATCCTGCAACTCATAGACCATGATCCATATGTCTAAAAATAGACATAGTCTAAAAATAGACTTTGCGCCAAAAATAGCCTGCGGGCCCACTTAGTGAAGGCGACTTCATTTCACTAAGCTCCATCATCTGGTTGCATTTTCAACACTCCCTCTCAACAAGATATGGATTATCTGCAACCCCTATCCTGCCTCTGTGGAATTCGAACTTGCTCCTGGTGAGCGCCTTCGTCAAGATGTCAACATCCTGATCCTCCGTGGGAACATATGAAAGTAACATGATTCTCTGTTGAACACAATCTCTGATATGATGGTACCTGATGTCGATGTGTTTGGATCTATCATGAAATACTGGATTAGTCGAGAGTTTAATGCAACTCTGGTTATCACAATAAATCACAGTAGGCTCCAAGTGTGACCCGAACAACCCGACCAGGATCTTCCTCATCCATATGGCCTCGCATGCAGCCAAGCTTGCTGCCATATACTCAGCCTCTGCTGAACTGAGTGCCACGGATCTCTGCTTCCTGTTGTACCAAGAAACCGCTGTGGACCCGATACTAAAGATCCCTCCAGATGTGCTCTTTCTGTCCGTTGGGCTCCCTGCCCAATCTGCATCCGTGAAGCCACATAGCTTCACCCCATCCTCCTGTCTGTACCACAAGCCATATCCTGATGTGCCTCTAAGATAACGCAATACATGCTTGCCTGCCTTCCAGAAGAGCTTGGTAGGCTTAACCATAGCTTGTGAAAGCTGGTTAACAGCATAGCATATATCGGGTCGTGTATTGACCAGATACATAAGCGACCCCACCAACTGTCGATAGACAGTTGCATCCACTACCTCCGCTGAAGTAGCATCCTCCTTCCTCCAACCACCAGGAAGAGGAGTGTCAACAGGCTTGCAGCCATGCATGTTGAACCTCTCCAGTATCTCCCGGGCATACTTACCCTGAGAAACAAACAGTCCTCCACTGTGCTGCCAAATCTCCAATCCCAGGAAATAATGAAGGAGGCCCAAGTCCTTCATCTCAAACTATCTAGCAAGGTCCTCCTTGCATGAAAGTATCAATAGCTCATCACCCGTCAAAATCAGATCATCTACATACAGTACAATGATCAGCAGCTTCCCCTCCACCACAATCTAGTACAGGTTAGGATCCGCCTCACTCTTGAGAATCTAAGTCCGTGAAAGGACCGTCTATCCGTGTACCAAGCACGAGGTGCTCGCTCAACCCGCATGTTGCTCTCTGAGTCTCAATAAGCATGTGACTCAATCGCCGAGACCCGAAACTTCGGCCATTTTCCTATGTACACCTCCTCCTCAACATGACCGTCGAGGGAACATAATGCCACATCCATCTGATGAATGTGCCACCCCATCTGCGCTAAGAGAGAAAGAATCATCCGTATGGAAGAATACCTTGCGACAGGTGCAAAGGTCTCCTCATAATCGATCCCCTCTATCTGTGAGAAGCCTCGGGCAACAAATCTTGCCTTGTACTTCTCCACACTCCCGTCAACTGCCTGCTTCACTTTGTAGATCCATCTCGAACCCACCACTGATTTCCCTTCCGGCCTCGGGACAATCTCCCATGCACTGTTTCTGACAATCGAATCATACTCTTCCACCATGGCATCTACCCATGCGGGGTCCTCCACAACTTCCTCGAAAGAGGATGGCTATTTCATGACACACTTGCTCACAAGAGCCATGTATCCAGTGTACCGGTCCGGTGACTGTCTATGTCTGCGCTGTGATGTAGGTGCTCCTACAATATTCTCTGCATCTTGAGCCAGTCGCTCAGCTTCTGTAGTGCGCTTCCACCTTCTGATGGTTGGCGCCGCATGAGTGGTCTCTTCCACTCCATGAACCTCCTCTTGTGGCTAATCCACATCCTAAGGCTCATCCTTAGGAACCAATATCTCCTCCTCTGCATGCAAGTGTGGCTCCCTCTCAAGCGAACACTTCATGGATTTCTCCTCCTGAAATTTGATATCCCGTCGCACAACAATCTTGCGACTGTCTGGAAAATACACATGATAGTTGTGGGGCGTATCAGTGTACCCCACAAATATCCCAACCCTCTCATGGCCTGCTCCCTGCCTTCTTCTCAGCATCCTTCGTCACATGGAATGAAATGGGGGGAACCAAATCTCAAATGGGAAATATAGGTTTCTTACCGTAAAACACCTCCTCGGGTGTACTCATGCCAAGTATCTTGTGAGGACAACGGTTCTGCACATATACTGCAGTATTGCATGCCTCTGCCCACAAGTGAATGGGTAGGCCCTGATCATGCAACATCGTCCGTGCAGCACCCACGATCGTTCTGTTCTTCCGCTCAGAAACCCCGTTCTGCTGTGGGTTATGAGGTGCTATGAGCTCTCTTCAAATTCCTTCTACGCTGCAAAAGTCCTTGAATTCGCTAGAGATGAATTCACCACCATTGTCGCTCCTAAGAGCCTTCACTTGCTTCCCCGATTCCTTCTCAACTAGCGCCTTGAACTCACAGAACTTTGAGTATGTCTTGCTCTTCTTTTGCATGAAGAAGATCAAGCACTTTCGAGAATAATCAACAACAAAGATCACATAGTACCTGTGCTTTGCTGTCAAAGCTACTGAGAAAGCTCCACACACGCTGTGTGGATTCTCTCAAGGATCGTCGTGGCACGACTATCCTTCTCGTGAAAGGTGGCTTTCACAAATTTTCCCAAGGTACACCCCTTGCACTGATCTGACTGCGCAAGAGTGCCCTTAGGAAGCCCAAGGACATCACATCTTTTCAAAGCCTGGCGTGGTGAAGGTGGGCTCAATCCCCCGTGCCACAGTTCGCCATCATCCCCATCACCACCTTCTGCCTTCTTTGTACAATATACCTATCTACCAACTCGAGAGTAAAGGTTCTGGATTTGAACCCCTTATTTCCGGCTTTCTCCAGCTTTATGTACCGCACAGAAAGCTTTTCCCCTCGCTCACACCCACATCATACCCCTTGTCTTCCAACATCGTCATAGATTCTGCATTCTTCTTCAATCCTGGAACATGCATCACTTCCTTCAATACGAAGGGTTTACCAGACTCCCTCTCAAAGGAAATGGTACCGATACCGGTCGCACTGTATCCACCATCATCGCCCATCTCGATGTGCACTCCAAGATCTTTCTCATCCAGATCTGAAAACAGATCTCGATCTCCAGTCATGTGAAAAGACGCACCACTGTCCAAGAACCATATTGATCCCATCACACTTGAGACCAAGCATGTGATCAGCGAAAAATCCAGCTCAAACTGCGAGGCTAAGGCCTCTCCCGCTGCACATCTAGCGTACGTCGAGCGCTTCTTCGAGGACACTTGTGTATGTTAATGTCCATATAGTTGACTGAAACACCACCTTGGACAAGCTCCTGCTTCTTGCCTTTTCGCACTCGCACCGAGAAGATTTTCGTTCTTCTCTTTCTTGCTTTTGCGCCTGTGTTGCCACCATCAGATGCCTTTGATGAAGATCCGTCCCTGGTAGTCCGCCTTATCTCCTCTTGCATGAGATCCGACCAAAGTCGCTCCCATCCCGACAACTTCTCCCGACCATTGACAGAGTCCTGATAGGAATGCCAACTCTTCAGAAGACCAAGGAGAGCCAGTTCCACCAAGTCCTCATCATCGACAGTCACCCCCACACTTCCCAGCTCATCTCTGCATTGAGTGAACTTCGTGAGGTACTTGGCGATACTGTCGCCTTTCTCCATCTTAATGTTTCTGAGTTTATCTTTGAGCACCAAATTCCTCTGGTTGCTCTTGCTCTGGAATAGATCTGTCAACACTTTCCACATCAAATATGGAGAATCTTTTCCATGCAGGTTGGATACAATGTGATCCTTCATGCCCTCCAACAGAATCCTTCGACATTTCGCCATCTTCTTTTGCCAAGCCTCAACTTGAGCAGCATCAGTAGGCTTTGGGATCTCAGCATCTATGAAATACTTCAGCCCTTTATCATCTAATACCACCTCCATTCGGTCCTTCCATGCAACATAATTCGAACTTCCCTCAAGGGCATATTCCAGTCGCAAACCGTTGAAAGACATTTCAACTTCGGCACCAAGAAAACAAACTGCTGCAAAAATTCGAATTCCAAGCTCAAAAACTCAACTGCTTCTGGATATGTGAGAACAAATTATTTCTAGCATAGAGATCGACTGTAAGGGAATTTACTGGATATATCACCTTTCAAGGAAAGGATGGATCCAGAGGGTACCTGGCCCGTTACAGACTCTGTCTACCGAAATAATTGTAATCACTGTAATAGATCCCGATGATCAATTCTTCGCTCTGATACCATGTATAAATTTGAATAATTTGCTGAATTATTCACCGAGATTATCCTGATTACACATTATTTAAGCTTCATTCATAATACATAACCTCTTCTACAATTGATCATTAATATGCGGAAATAGAAAGCAGTCGCATGCGCTCATTAAAACATAATCAAGAACACATATCAACACAGTATGTAATGGGGAAAGCAATAGCTGAAAACCCCCAACTATCTGTATATTATAATGATAGAGAACATGTAACAATACATAGCACAAAGCTCTCATAGCTCTCAACACTATCTCAATGCTACACACAAAACTAGTTATGAAGATGAACTAGTCACAGGTTCAAATCTCCTCCACAAGTCTGCCTGCCTCTACTGCGCAATCCAAGTGAGTAATGACTGAGATCCAAGTTCGAATCCCACTAGCTCCAACTACGCAATCCTCATTGGAAATCTCCATCAATGTGTGTGCAAATGGCATGCACAGCCAATAGTCACAACTGATAGTAGACTCACCCTTTCACCCACCTCTAACACTGGTCTCCACTAAACTGTCCATGCATTGCAGTTAACTAATGTGTTCTTTAGTTGATTTATGAGTTAATAATTAGTGAATTAATTATTAATTAATTCACACCACTCATCACTAGTGTATTTGTCATTTAGACTAAATACAACTAGTTCAACTAAGTTAAACCGAACACAACTCCACCAACTGTCTCATCAACTCCACCAAACTCTGCCACATGAGTTCTAACTGAAGTCAACCATGCAATAGCTCAACTAACCCTTAGGAAAAGCTTATTTCCTTCTGTCAGCTGCATGTGCCACATCCAAGCATCAAACTGAAGTGCTCCAAGAGGATAAGATAATGTTTATAGTCTAAATATTATTAAGGGTTAATAATATTTGCCTATTCTATTTTTAGCCCAATGTCTAAAAATAGAGGTCCATCTATTTTTACCAACTCGACCAATCATCCATAAATAGCATCTTGCAACTCATAGACCATGATCCATATGTCTAAAATAGACATAGTCTAAAAATAGACTTTGCGCCAAAAATAGCCTGCGGGCCCACTTAGTGAAGGCGACTTCTTTTCACTAAGCTCCATCATCTGCCACTAACAAATGCATATGTTCAACATGTTGACAGGGTGCTCAAACTATTGGAGGAGAAACAATTATATGAAAAAACATCCAAATGTTTCTTTGGAGTACAAGAGGTGGAATATATGTGTTATATTGTATCTCACGAGGGTGTTAAGGTATACCCTAACAAAATTAAATACATTAAGGAATGGAAAGTACCCACAACCATAAAGCAGTTGCGAGGATTTCTCAGGTTAATAGGGTATCATCGCAATTTTGTTAAGAATTATGGGAGGATAGCAACAACTCTAACAACATTATTGAAGAAAGATGCATTTTCATGGGCTACTGAAGCAACTAAGGCCTTTGAACATCTTAAAGAGGCAATGTGCCTAGGCACTGCTTCATACGTTGACTCCCCCACAAAAACTCATCGTGAAAATGTGACGTTCAGTCATGGTTGACCTGCTGCTGAATGCAAGAAGGAAGACCCATTGCTTTTGAAAGTCGTCCAATCAAAGAAAGTATTCACAGAAACCTATTTATGAGAAGGAAATGTTAGCAATACTACATGCACTAAAGAAATGGAGAACTTCCCTAATGGGAAGACTCTTCAAGGTAAAAACTTATCATGATAGCCTTAAACACTTTTTGGAACAAAGACTATCTTTAGAAGAGCAACAAAAATGGGTCGCAAAGATGTTGGGTTATGACTTTGAAATAATATACAAAAAAGGGAAGCTAAATGTTGTTGCAGATGCACTCTCAAGAAATAATGAAGAGGTGGAAGCATTGCTTTGTGCCATTTTTATTATCCAACAGATTGGATAACTGAAGCAAGAGATGAATGGAAGAAGGACAAAGATGTATGTACACTCATCCAAAAGTTGCAGCAAGATCCTAGTACATCTGATACATTTAGTTGGAAAAATGATTCCTTATGGTACAAAGATCGCTTATATCTTTGTAAGAATTCCCATCTAAAACAAAAGATTCTTCTGGAATTGCACACTTCTCCTTTAGGAGGACACTCGGGATTTTTAAATACTTACCACAGGGTGAAGAAAGAATTTTTTTGGGATATTTTAAACCGATATTCAAAATTTTGTAAGAATGTTTGTTTGCCAAAATAATTAGAAGAGAATATTAAGACCTTATTCTACAACCTTTATCCATTCCAAGTCAACGTTGGGAGGAGATTTCAATGGATTTTATCACAGGTTTACCTAAGTCCGAAGGAAAGAGTGTCATCATAGTGGTAGTTGATAGACTTAACAAGTATGCACACTTTTGTGCATTATCTCATCCATTTAAAGAAAGTACATTGCTACTACATTTATGGACAGAATTCAAAAGCTACATGGAAGCCCAAGGGTTTGAAGTTTGTACCTCCCAATTAGTGGGCAGTTTCTTTGGCAGTTCTATCTTATCATCCTCAATCTGATGTTCAAACTGAGATCGTAAATGAATGTTTGGAAGGATATCTTCGTTGTTTTGTATCTGATAAACAAACACAATGGGTCAAGTGGTTACCTCTTGCTGAATGGTGGTATAACACTTCCTTCCATACTGCAGCAAAAATGACCCCATTTATGGCACTTTATGGATATCATCCACCATCCATCACATCATCTTTAAGAAAAAATTCGAAGGTTCAAGCAGTGGAATATCACATCGAACATCAGCAAGAAGTTCTCCAACTCTTAAAGGATAACCTGAATTTGGCACAAAATCAAATGAAACAACAGGCAGATCAACATCGCAGCGAGAGAAGTTTTGATGTAGGAGATTGGGTATTTTTACGGCTACAACCATACAAACAAATGTCCCTCAAGTAAGCTAAGAAGGATAATAAATTATCGCCAAAGTACTATGGTCCTTACAAGGTGTTGCAAAATATTGGTACTATGGCATACAAATTGGAGCTTCCTGCTTCTTCAAGAGTGCATCCAATTTTCCATTTTTCATGCTTAAAGAAGGTTATAGGTGAAAATATTCCGGTTCAAACAATATTTCTAGAACTTGATGAGGAAGGAAAAATCATATTGGAATCTGAAGCGGTCACAGAAACAAGAACTCGACAGCTATGGAATCGATCAATTTTAGAGTATCTCATCAAGTGGAAGAACTTACCCACTGAAGATTCTACATGGGAGGATGAAAATTTTATACAAAAGCACCCAAAGCTACCCAAGCGTTGAGGACAACACTTTTTTGAAGGAGAGGGGCATGTTAGGTCCCTATATTACTATTGTAGTCCCTTATTGTTGTTATTGTAACCCCATTATTTTTATTATTGTACCCCTGTAACCCCCATATTTTTATTATTGTGCCCTTAAATCATTATTGTTAGGTCGGCTAGGATTACATTGTGGCCCCACTAGGATTACATTGTGGCCCTATGGACTCCTATATATAGAAAGGAGGTTTTTTAATTTGTATCATCCAATAATTGTTCATTCATGTAATGTATTAGAGGTTGCCCCCTCGAAGTGGCTTATTTCTAAGGCGTTGATATCTCTTTTCTTCTATTTTTGGAGTTGGTTTCCCAACATTGAATGTCATAATAGAAGAGCACATCCAAGGTGATCCAACTTAGCAAGTGGACCAGGGACATCACAACTATATTGAAATATGGTTCCAAATAGTTATTAAGTTGCAATAACACACTCTTCTCCAACAATACTTGATACAATCCCAGTCAAAGCAATTCATCTCTCATATTCAGGTACATGTCAAAGCATGTATTCCAAGTGTGCACCTAATTTTATCTGTCATCTTGATATGTACATGGCTCCATTGGAAGTATTCCTAATATCCTAGGTGAAAACCTCCTTTGAGGTGCCTAAGCAGACCTACTAGTTGAAAACCTCATTGGGGCAGCTAGCAGGCCTTACAAAAAAAAGAAAACAAAATTGCATTTCTCCATGTATCTCTCTGTAATGAATGTAGGTGCTCTCCAACCTTTGCAAGAAAAAAAACAACAAGTTGGTACAAAAATAAAATTTGGTCAAAACTTTAGTCAAAGGTAGTCACTCTTGGAATTCCTCCTCCAGTGCTTAGAAGCTCCAAAAGCACCTCAAGCAGATTGCCACATGCAACTTCAGTAGCAACTTTAGCAGCAACTTCAATATCACCTGCAAAAACAAATCAATGGTAAGGCTTAGGTATGAAATCATTGAACCCTTTCTTCAAATCTATTTTAGCTTAAGTAAACATTAAAAAGTGTGAGAAGAAAATTTTTTTATATAGCCAAAATCAGTAACAGAGAAACCTCAACCTTATCTAGTAACTAGGCTCACTTTTTCTACCATGAAGAGGAACAAGAAAAAAGTAAAAAGGACTTGAGAAAGTGGGTGGTAAGCAGTTCATTATAATGGAAGACAAGGAGTACCAAGGGGTGAACTCAGTTCACAAAAAAAGAACTGTGAGTTTATTCTGCATGCAATTAAAAAAAAGAAAAGAAAAGAAAAGAATAAATTAAAATAAAGGTGGATCCACCACCTCTTGGCATGCAAAACATATTTTCTTAAGGCATATGAGGACCTCCATGAAGCATCTACGATAAGAAATTCAAGAAGATTAGCAGGAGGAGCAACCCATGGGCCAATAAACAGAAAATGAAATAAGCTAGCATGCAGGAAAGATGAATAGGTTGCTCAGTGGATGAACAAAAGTTTCAGTAGGGGGTGACGATGGGCCTCTACACTAGACATAAAATAAGGCCCATCTAACGTTTCTTAGGTCCATCTACCTTCCTTATGCACATAAAATTATACATTAAATATCTCCTTTTGCACTTAATAATTCCTTTTTATGCTTCAATATTTTCTTAGGAAGGTTTAAAGGTAATTGCATAATTTTGCCTAATATTGGCTATTTTGTAGAATATTGTGAGAATATTTGGCAGAATATACAGATTTGGAGAAGGAGATGATTTGGGGACTTGCTCCCTACCACTGGAAGATCAAGATTGAAGATCTGATGGACAGAGGATGAAATCACGTAGAAAAGATGCAAGACTGCCCGATAGCCAAAGCCACGCGAAATGGGTGGTTTCACCCATTCCTCTCTCCTCTACGTGGCCCCTCCTGATTAGATTGCGTTCATTGAAGTTAAAACCAATTACTTCCAGAAGCCTGCACGATAACCACCAGTTTTAAAAATCCTTTGCATTATGAAACCACTCTCCTGCCAGACAAGACCTGCATTAATGAAATTGATATGTTTTGATAAAGCCTTTGGTAAATCTTTTATTTATTTATCTTTCGTGTTTAACCACTACATTTCTTCTCTCGACTATATAAACTCTATTAAAGCCCCTGGTTGCCATATTTATGCCCAAAACCTCCAAAATCTACCAAAGTACACCCGTGAAGACCGTTGAGGAGCTGCACCTTGCTCCAGATAAACTGTTGAAGCCATCAATTCGACCAGAAACTATAAATACCCTTTCAAAGCCGATACCTGCATTAAAACAGTTATTTTTATGAGATTTGAACTTGCAATCAAGTTGAAAAAACCTTTTTAAAGAAAGAAAACACTCCCAGAGTTTTAGAAATTGGTTAATAAACTGCCAAAAATTCCCAAAAATAGGCCAAACTCTGGCAAAATTTTCCCAAAAGCCCCGTTTCTATGCTGCGCGTTATTTTAAGGAAATTTATGAGTTTTTCACAGTTTAAAGATCTATTTCAAACTCTGAAATAAGCTAGAAAACATCTGCAGGTACCCTAAACCCTCTGTGATCCTTTTTAAAAGATTTTTTGGTCCTATTTCCATTAAAAATACTTAGAAAACCCCTATTTTCTGTTTTAAACCAATTATAAAGCCTATAAAACTCTTTCACAGACTTAATTTGGAAATAAAACCCAAAGAAAAGCTATACTTTTCCAAATTTGTCCAAGAAATCCTCTGCTAAAGAAAATCACTTCTGCAAACTGTCTAAACTTGCAGAAGTAGACCAAAATCCCTAAGAAGCAGAGTACAAGCAATCCTGATGGTTCCAAAGTGCCAAAATCAAATCCAGTACTGTGACCACTTAAAGCCATTATCACCTCCCTGCAGCTAAGGTTTCATTAACAATTATTTTGTTTTGCAGGTCATTAGCAAAAGGATAATTTGGATAAAACAATCTAAATACTAGTTAAAGATATGTTTTACTCCAAGAACTTACAAGGAAATGAATTCAAAGGATTTTCCTTAAGAGATTCTAGGCATCAGAGTTAAAGAACAGTCATCCTGTGAAAGATAAAAGAGCATTTTAATGTAAAGATTAAAAAAGGGCATTCATAATAGTCAGGGTAAAAGGAAGAACTCACAGTAAAGGTTAAAGTTCAAAGTAAAGTAAGAATTCACAGTGACAGTGAAAATAGAACAGTCTAAGAGCATTAAAGTTAAAGTGTATCAGAGGAAAGTCAGAATAAAGGTTAAAACAAAGTTATAGAGCAGTCAAGGTAAAATAGTAAAAGTAAAATAGAGGCAGTAAATGGTAAATAAATATGAAATTACTTTCAATAACAATGAATTTTATCCAAAGTGAAAGTAAAAACAGTTAGAAGAACAGTAAGGTTAAAAGATGAAAACAGAGCAAGAAGGGACATTTTTGCAGAAATTTCCTATTTAAAGTCATTGTTTTGCAGAAACTATTGTGACCAATAAAAGATGAATTTTACAAAACTGAAAGAGGTTTATGTTCCTAAAATTTCCAACTAAAAATAACTCTCTCATGTTTCTAACATCCATTATGGGTTTAGAAAAACTAAACAATATTTGAAAGCACTTTTTGCAGAAAATTCCTGTTAAGTCATCAGTTTGCAGAGAAGATTGTGGCCAATCAGAAATACATCTTACAAAAATGAAGGAGGTTTTTGTTCCTAAGAGACCCATATAAAAAACCAAATCTTTTAGCTTGACTTAGACTCCATATCCCAATGGACGAGTAGATTTCCCTCTATCTACCCTCCAAGTGAAATTTTCCCACCAAATCCAACAAAACCAAACCAAAATTGTACTTTCATAGCTAGCCTAATATTCATAAATTAAAAAAAAGTTAAAATTTAAAGAGAGATCCCTCTCTGAACCCTAGGAAGGCTAGATCCTAGAGTTTGAAGTAGGTTTGTGGTTACCTCGGTGAGTTCTCTCTTGACCCTGGAGAAATTACTGAGTGATAACATATTGGCGACCATACTGGGGAAGAATAACATTTTCTTCAGAAATATTTTATAGGTTCAAATATGATCTATGATGGTGGACAATGATCAGACACAAAAAGGTTAAAATCATCCACCTGGTGACTCCAAATCAATTTCACAATCAAGACTCCACTGCAGGAATGAACCTGAAAGAACAGTATGGAAATATCAGGCTTTCAACTTGGATCTTAATACAAGACATTATGTTCTTTTTCATTAAGAAAATTTTTCAATGTATATTGTATTTTATAGAAGGATATAACTTGGTTGTATAGATACAGTGGCCCTTCTTTATGACTAATTTACAAGATGACCCAACAATACAACACAGGTATGCTCCCATGAGCAGATATCACATACCTGGATTTCCACACAAACTACCAAAGGTAAATTGGGATAAAAATATTCCTATGTTTCAAGATGAGAATATTGATGATCCTTTGTTACATCTCATTAAATTTCATATACACTCATGGAGATTTAAGGGTGATTGGCATGAGGATTGCCTCATGAAGCTATTCATGACAACCTTAGAAGGACAAGTAAGGGAATGGTATGAAGCTCTCAAACCTGCTAGTTTATTATCTTTAAAGGATTTTCATAAGGTATTTTATGAGCATTACAAAGAAGATTTTCCATCTTTATCACTAGCTGAAAATTGTTGTGATCAAGCTGAAGATCTCATACATTACCTTAAAAATATTGATGAAGATTTAGGAAATTGGCATCGTGAATTTTTATGAGAAGAAGTCCATAAATTTCATTCTCAAGTTAAGTGTCATGATAATCAAGAGGAGTTAATCAAAGATGAAATAGATCAGGAGATAAATCAAGATCCACAAAGCCCCTCTATAGTAACAAATGATGTTTCATATAATGTTTTGAATGAAGTTAAAGAAAATATTCAACCTCATGATCATTTTTTACATAAGAGAGAAAACAATTGTTATTCAAAGCTAAAAATTCAAAGATTTCCACCCCTCCTCACCGAAGAAGAAATCAATTTGCTTCTAAACATGCAACCATCCTCAAAATATTTACATAATGAAGAAATTATTTCTACTTATTCTAATGTTGATGTATGTACTAAATTTTTTATCCATGAAGAGACATAAGAAAAGGTTGATGCTCATGTTGTTGTACCCTCCCAAAAAGGTCCATGCCTGATAGCACTCCTATTGATCAAAATGATGACCTTCAAATAGAATGCAACCAATCTAATAAAGATATATCAGGATTACTAGAAAATCAATCTGCTGATCTAATGTGTATAATTGATGACATTCCTTCTTCTGAAGATTTTCCTAAGTATGATTAGTATGATGATAATTATGTTCTCCAAATTCAAGCTAACTTCACAGATCAATCACTAGCTAGTTTGTGGGATAAGGAAGTTCAATTTAGCAGCTCAAATACAGTGATCAGACAAAACACATCAAATATGGGAGTGAAGAAGAAAGTTCATAAATTTCGAAAGAAAGTTCTATACCATTATGCTCTAAAGCATTTTAGTTTTTAAAGGATGAACAACCCCTAGAAATCTATGAAGTTCCATTAAAACCCATATATAATTTGCAACAATATTTCAAAGTTTTTCATGATCCAATAGTAGATATGTTGGATAATGAACACATTCAAAGTATTTCTCCATTTATTGACTATGAGCTTCAAGATCAAGATGATAAAAGTTTCCTCAAACAAACATTTTCATTAGTAGAAATATCATCACAAAGCTTATCTGAAAATTTGAAAGTATCTCAGAACAATCATAGGTTGATTTTGCAAGGAAATAAAGTTAAAAATGACAATTTAGTCTCATGGCATGAAGGTCATCCAAAAACAATGTACAATTATTTAGATCAGTTAAACATTGGTGTATATACCTCGGAATATTCTTTTGAAAAGTTTCTACAGTCAACAAAGGAAATCAAGTATTTCCTTATTCTCTCATTTGTCGACAAGTTTCTAATAGGTTGCAGAATTATAGTTTTGACAATCAACAAGCACATGCAACAAAATCTATCAAAGTACATAATGCTTGAATGGTTGCATTGGCTATTTAATTTTACCTAACCAACAGTTGGACAACTGATTAGAGTAAGTAGGTAGGATTTCAGCTTATTTCAGTTTTCAATTTTCAGCCAAGGAAAAGGCCCTAAGATATTGATGATTTGGTAGTTTGGTTTGAGGGTTGCAACACCTTTTTTTTAGTCTCAGATCAGATTTCAGTTTGTAGAAAAGGGTGTAAATTCAGTCCAAGAGTTCCAGTCACAGAGATTTTATAATGGGATTGGCTCAAAGGATCAGGCTACTAGTCAACGATGTTCTTGACATCTCACCAGGAGATGCCATCACCATGTGGAGCCACTGTTAGGGTCCTATAATAATAGGGTTCATAAAATTTTGAATTGAATTTGATGAGTCTTGTAAATATGTACATACCTTGCTTTCTGCAAGTTGTTTTCCCATATTTGAAAAATGAAAAAATAATAAAAAGTCAAAAAGAGGGTAAAAAGTCCTAAAAGAAAAATCAAAGGACTTAGAAAAATATAGACCCCAAAAGAAAAAAGAGAAATAAGACTTGAAAGTGAGCAAGTCCAAATGCCACTACTTTTACTTTTTACTACAAGAATAATGATTATGTGCAGAGTGTCAATAAATTCCATAATCCATGATCAGTTAAACAATTTAATCTTAACTTTTCATGCTTTCAATTTCATGTTTTAGATAGAGAATAAACATTTTTCAAACAGTTTAAACTTAACAAATCAGTAGATAGGTAGAGAATAATGAGGAGCTCAACAATTTAATTTGAGTCCTCGGATGAAATAAGGTAAATTTAGATAGTTTTATGCTTTGAAAGAAAATGTTTTAAGGTTGCAAGTCTAAATGCACCTAAAAAATGAAGAAAAAATATTAGAAATAAAGTTGGGTAGGTAGAAAGCAGTGGAGCAAGCATGTAAATAAGACATCATTAGGAAAAATCACTAATTTCCCCTCCCCTATAGGTATTCAGTATTCTAAGTTTCCAGTCAAAAAGGCTCAGAGCATTTCTCTGACTTTTGTTGGGACCGGATCTAAGGCTCGAGGACTGGTTAGTTAAAAATATTGAGTTCTTACCTTAAACCCTCATTCATCATCATTTACCCTTCATTCATACATTAAAACCCATTTTTTCCTAACTAAAGACACATTCTTACTTAGTAAAATTGTAACCCTAAAATAATTAACTTCATCCCTTCAAAAGCATTCATAAAAACCCTCAAAATTACATTTATCCTAAGTATTGGTGAAGGAAATATAAAGATATGCAATGCTTGATTTTATACTATATTTAGAGATAATATATATTTTTTTTTTTATTACACTACCCTTTCATATTAACTTTTAACATACTTTTATTAAATCCCTAAGAAATACCCTCCCATACTTATTAATTCCTTATATCTAAATACCCCAAAAAACCCACTATTATAAATTTTTGACCAAAGTTTATTATCCCATGTGCGCAAATAAAAACCCCAAATTATAAACCCTTTGGTCTAAAAACAAGCGTTATTGAAATATCCCGCCCCTATGGTTTGAAAACTACAAAAGGTTTTAAAAAATATATAATATATATTAACCCTCCTGCATATGTTTTATTAAAACAATTCACAAAGGTTTTAAATAAAAAACATTAACCCCGCCTATACCATTATTAAAGCATTTCATATATGTTTTAAACCATATTAAACCCTTCCGCCTATGCAAAAGCCCGGTCTCACCTTTCTATTTTCAATGCAACTCACAAAAAAATCTCAACCTTTTGCTTTAAACTTCTAGATTTGACGGACAAAGGATGATATCGCATATAAAATATGCAAGACCGCATGACACCCAAAGCCACGTGAAATGGGTGGTTTCACCCATTCCTCTCTCCTCTACATGACCCCTCCGCATTGGATTGCGTTCATTGAAGTTAAAACCACTTACCACTAGAAGCCTGCGCGATAACCGTTGTTTTTAAAAATCCTTTGCATTCTGAAACCACTCTCCTGTCAGACAAGAACTGCATTCAATGCAATTGATATGTTTTGATAAAACCTTTGGTAAAGCTTTTATTTATTTATCTTTCGCGTTTAACCACTGCATTGCTTCTCCCGATTGTATAAACTCTGTTAAATCCCCTAGTTGCCATTTTTATGCCCAAAACCTCCAAAATTTACCAAAGTACACCTGTGAAGACCGTTGAGGAGCTGCGCCTTGCTCCAGATAAACTGCTAAAGCCATCAATTCGACCTGAAACTGTAAAGACCCTTTCAAAGTCGATACCTGCATTAAAACATGTATTTTTCTAAGATTTTAACCTGCAATAAAGTTTAACAAATCTTTTTAAAGAAAACAAACACTCCTAGAGTTTTAGAAATTGGTTAATAAACTGCCAAAAAGTCCCAAAAACAGGCCAAACTCTGGCAAATTTTTCCCCAAAACCCTGTTTCTTTGCTGCGCATTATTTCAAGGAAATTTATGAGTTTTTCACAGTTTAAAGATCTATTTCAAACTCTGAAATAAGCTAGAAAACCTCTGCAAGTACCCTAAACCCTCAGTGATCCTTTTTAAAAGAGTTTTTGGTCCTATTTCCATTAAAAATACTCAAAAAACCCTTGTTTTCTGTTTTAAACCAATTCTAAAGCCTATAAAACTCTTTCATAGACTTAATTTGGAAAGAAAACCAAAAGAAAAGCTATACTTTGCCAAATTTGTGCAAGAAATCCTCTGCTAAAGCAAATCACTTCTGAAAACTGTCTAAACTTGCAAAAGTAGACGAAAATGCCTAAGAAGCATAGTACAAGCAATCCTGATGGTTCCAAAGTGCCAAAATCAAATCCAACACTGTGACCACTTAAAGCCATTATCACCTCCCTGCAACCAAGGTTTCATTAACAATTATTTTGTTTTGTAGGTCATTAGAAAAAGAAGAATTTGGATAAAACAATCTAAATACTAGTTAAAGATATGTTTTACTCCAAGAACTTACAAAGAAATGAATTCAAAGGATTTTCCTTAAAAGATTCCAGGCATCAGAGTTAAAGAACAATCATCCTGTGAAAGATAAAAGAGAATTAATGTAAAGATTAAAACAGGGCATTCATAACAGTCAGGGTAAAAGGAAGAACTCACAGTAAAGGTTAAAGTTCAAATTAAAGTAAGAATTCACAGTGATAGTGAAAATAGAACAGTAAAAGAGCATCAAAGTTAAAGTGTATCAGAGGAAAGTCAGAATAAAGGTTAAAACAAAGTTACAGAGCAGTCAAGGTAAAACAATAAAAGTAAAAAAAGAGGCAGTAAATGGTAAATAAAGATGAAAATAATTTCAACAACAATGAATTTTATCCAAAGTGAAAGCAAAAATAGTTAAAACAACAGTGAGGTTAAAAGATGAAAACAGAGCAAGAAGGGACATTTTTGCAGAAATTTCCTGTTTAAATTCATTATTTTTCCGAAACTATTGTGACCAATCCAAGATGAATTTTGAAAAAATGAAAGAGGTTTATGTTCCTAAGATGTCCAAATACAAAAAAATCTCTCACTTTTCTAACATACATTATGGGTTTAGAAATATTAAACAATATTTGAAAGCACTTTTTTGCAAAAAATTCCTGTTAAGTCATAATTTTGCAGAGAATATTGTGGCCAATCAGAAATACATCTTACAAAAATGAAGGAGGTTTTTGTTCCTAAGAGACCCATCTATCAAAAAATATCTCACTATTTTCACAGGTATTACAGAATGAGAGATACATGCACATATTTACAACCTATTTTCAGACTCTGCAAAGCTCTATTTTACACATCTTTTTGGAGAGCCTATTGTGACCAGCTGGAGAAGAATTTTAGGGAAATGAGAGAGGTTTATCTCAACAACATATTTATTTACAATAAATTCTTTCACGTTTTATATATCTATTTTTTATTGAGAAATAAAAAGGTATCATTGGACCCCAAGTTTGTAGAATTGCTGGAGCATAATGCACAAAGAAAGGAGACAGTTAGTGACTTGGATGCCTCATCATCAACTAAGAGTTGAGATAAAATTATAATTCTCCTCTTTGTCATCACCTATCCATAAAAAATAATGCCAAATATATGCATTAGTTTTGAGTGTCCTTTACTTAAGTTCTATTTATGTAAAACAGTTTTAGATATTTGTAAACCAATCTTGATATTTTTTCAAGATATTCTAGTTTAGAATTTGTATAAATAATTCACTCTTTGAAGTATTTTGGTGGAATAAAATTGCTGGAGATTACTACAGATATTTTGTTGACTTGAAGGCTTTGGATTTCGATTTTGAGTAGCAGACTGGATCAATTATTTGGCATCATACTTCAGGATCCCTGTGATAAGCTATCTGGAGTGAAGTACTCTCTAAAACTTGTCCTTGTATCTTCTTTTGTTACATGCATACATCTATGTTTTAATTCTAAATCTGAATGTATAACTAGGAGTATTACTACAGGACATATTAATAGCACCATGTTTTTAACTAGTTATCATTTCTTTGTTTTCTTCTGATTTCCAGTGTAGGGAACCCTTAATTGCTCCCTCTCCCGTTTGACCTCTATCTACTACTTCACTTTTTCGGATCAAAGGATCCTTAAGTGCCCTTTATCCTGATCATACCATCTCAAAAACCAATTTTCTAAGATCTCCAAGGCTTATCTATCTTGCCTTGCAGACATTTGACCTTTTAACCCTTGATCCCAGTTTTGTTAGCTTGACTTAGACTCCATAGCCCAATGGACAAGTAGATTTCCCTCTATCTACCCTCCAAGTGAAATTTTCCCGCCAAATCCAACAAAACCAAACCAAAATTGTACTTACATAGCTAGCCTAATATTCATAAATTAAAAAAAAGTTAAACTTTAAACTTTAAAATGAAATATCGCAATTTCATTTTGGTACCGCATAGACTTATTGCAATCGCATCCGCCTCTCGAACTGATTTCACATTTCACAACCTTTTTTCTTTACCTTTGAAATTATCGCATTTCCCTTTCACTTATCGCAATTCACAACACTCTTTGCCTCGTTAATACTTACCGCTCCTTTTTCCGATTGCGATATTATTATCGCACTTCGCCACTGGTCCTCTTGCCATGTCACCCATCGCAAATCACACTCCACAATATTTACCCATTTCTCTTAAGACTTGTTGCTTCGATCGCCGATTGCGACATCACATTTCGCATGTCGCAAATTTTTCTCTGTCGCACTTCATGCTTCGTGGTTCTTGCCTCATCGCACTTCGCTACTGCTCCTGGGAAACCTTTCCACCATCCCTTTACTTTTGCGATATTGCGATTGTGATATCCCATATCACCACTTTTGCCTCCATCGCATCTCCGCCATCGCATATTTCAAATTATTCCTCTCCAAATCGATTTCTGTGCCATATTATAAGGTTTTATAAGGTTTAAACCCCCGCTTTCCACTTCTAAGCCCTGTTTCATGTGTTGAGCCTTTGCCTCTTTAGCCCTTTTTCTTTCTTCCAAGCTGCAAATCACACTTTTTAAATCAGAATTAAGTCATGGATTTCTTAGTTGCATGGGTAGAAGCATGGTAGATAGACTAGAGGATAAGTATAGTGCATTTAGCCATTTGGCCAAGTTAAGTGTGGTTTAGAATTAGTTTCCTTTTTTCCATTTATATTCTGCAAATTAAATTATTTTCATTCTTGTCATTTATTTTCAACAATTCAGTTTAGCTTCCTTTCTGTAATTTAGTTTAGTTTCATTGAAGTGTGATAGAATTCATTGAGAACCCTTAGAAATAACACCCTTTCGTAAAATAGAATAGGATGACATGAAAATAATGCATACACTGTGTATATAGCACCATCACCTCCAAGTTTGTATGAACCCCGGGTTGATAAAGTAAAGTAAGGAAGCTCCTGGGAGTTGCAGCACTCTTAGTGCAATACTAGGGCTCACCACCAATGAGCATAATAACTTGCGCGAGTACCTCCTATTAGGCAGATAAATCATTCTTGCGGACAAGAAGGATCTCCATAGTATCACAAGGATATCTAGAAACAAACATGACAATTTGTAAACTATTTTCTCTAGATTACATATGATTTAGAATTTTCTATGATGAAGAAAGGACCTACCTGTGATCCAATGCTAGTTGAATCCTTCTTTCTCGTTGCTCCAATAAGTCACCTCTTAAGATTTGCAAACAAAGACATAGAAGAGGATCAACAACACCTGCAACATATACTAATTCAAAAATCACAAATCTATCTTAATGATCAAGGAATTTAAGAAATAAGCTATTTAAGTAAATACATAAACAAATTATTGAGAAGACATGATCCAATTGTATTATCTTTAAATAAAAGAAGGAGTCTTACAACCACGTTCGCCTTGATGTCGTACAGGTCCTTCTGGGGGTCTGGAACAAGCGTTTTCCTTTAGTTTGACAAGCCCTTCCACTTTTCGAACCAGCCTAACTATGAATATTTAATCATTCTCACAGCTAGAAAAAGAGTATGTTTCTTCAGCAATTCCCTTCTCTATCATAGCTATCAAGTACAAAACAAGTACTAAGTGTATACAAAATGCATAGAGAAGTTTTACATATGTGAGCATGTACGCTTGAGACTGAACCAAAGCTTCAATTTATAGGAGAAGGAAAGTGGTTACAGCTCCAAAATGGAAGGGATAGAGTCCCCTTATCAAGGGATTAAGTTCCAAAATCCAAGGAATAGGCTCCTTTTATGAAGGAATGAATGTTCATGATAATGGAGGGAGTAAGGCTTCGACTAGATAACGCATTCCAGAAGCTTCCAGCTGGGCTTCTAGAAATTTACTTTCGCCTTCAAATTACCTTTTACAGAGGTCTGCACCTTTACTGAAGAAAACGTGCGGTTGGCTCCGCAATTTCTGGAGCAAAAGAGTGCGGTGCCGTAGGTAAGACTACAGAAAAGTGCGGTACAATTATTTTTATGATTTTTACAAGATTTTCTCCAAATTCAGAACTTGGTTTAGGAACTTTAGGGTTGTATACTTCTAAGGGAGAATTATATAGGTATTGTTGAACTTATATAGACATTAAAATGTCATGGTGACAAAATAATGTGTAACAGATTGCCGCTTAAAGCACGAAATCTGAGATAATTCAAAGAGTGAAGTGCTTTATCATTCCAAGTATTTTCTTGTGGGCGCCGGTTGGAACCTGTAAAAAAAAATTCAATGCAAACATATATATATATATATATATATATATATATATATATATATATATATCATCGCTAAGGTAGGCATTCCCATACTTAGAGCAAAAACTAACTAAATCAAATCTTAACTAAAACGTTATGGTATAGAAATGATTCTAATATTACATCAATAGTAGACCCAGTATGGACGCAGCCATATTTCATGAATAGTCTACTACATAATGAATAATAAAATTCCTCTAAGCCTGGATGGTGGAAAATAGATCCAGGATCTTGATTTCCGCTACCCGAACTAGTACGATTCTATCCATGCGATTGATTGTGTCAAAGTTGAACATGGTAGAAACCACTTGATTACCAGTCAATGATGTGAAATGTTAACAAGTGTGAGAGAAACTACCAATAATGAAAATGGCTCTCAAAGTAATCAGCATAATCCATGAAGTGTTAATAAATGATTTGAAGTCGAACACTTCACGGAATCATTCGATCGAAGATCAATGATGCAATATGTCGTCGAAGGCGAGAAATCTGCCATTAGGGTATGTAGATTTCAAGGTACTGAAGGATTCTAGATCAACTTCCTAGATGATATGTTGTCGTCGATAGAAAGTGATCCATCGTAGGAAAGCCCACGACATGAAGCCATTAGATCAAATTTTGTAGAAATATTTTGCAAGGATTGACTCAGGGATGGTCAACGCGAATGGAGACACATGTTTGCAGATGAATGGTTTATTTGAACTGTCCTCTTGAACACATAACGACACTGCATATGGTTTGGTGACAATTGACTTAAAGCTAATAACCATAAACTGGTTGAAGACTTTCAATGTGGTTTGATTAACTGATAGGAAAAGGATTTTCCCAACCCAGGTGGAAGTGTGACAAAAAGTGTCGTGTTCAAGAGTGGTATACTGCTTTTAAACAAAGTATGACAACTGGATCCATTTTCTCTCTTTTCCCCCACCATTTCTGGCAAGTACCTATTTATTTTTGACAAGCATGAGGAGGATAACATTTGCTTGTTATATAAGCTCATCCTTTGGATGAGTCCAACTTAGTTTAAAAATTGAACCTAAAGAAGGAGTGGTTCGTTCCTGTTTGTAATTTACAAGTCCTTTACTGTTTAAATTTTAACGAGTCCAGTATAGGAGAAACTCAGTGTTTTTCAATTATAGGGAGTCAGAAGAAAAACTTAAGGAAACTCCGTGGGTGTAATTTTTCGTAAATTTAGTCTCTCAAGCCCGAAAAAGGATAAAATAATACAGGAGAGAACTCTATTGACCATGATTAATCAATGTATACCTTTTCGTAAATAGTCCATTTCAGTCTGGAAAAGGGGTAAAATTATACTAAAGGGACGACTGTTCATTTTCTTTAATGAGTTCGAATAGCCAAGTACTTGGAAATCTTTTCATATTTAGAGAGTCTGAAAAGTGCTTAAAAGAGAACTCAAATTTTCACTTTTTCATAATTTTTAACGAGTTCGAAAAAGGGATAAAAAGTGTACTCCTTTGTCAAAAATGATAATTTTACCCAAAAAATCTTGTATTCTGCATAAAAAACTCAAAAATTAAACATACATGTGTATGATTAATAAAAATAAATCGGAAAAAAACTTTTTAAAGTGAAAAATAAACAAAATTATATTTCATTTACTCAAAAAATATTATAAAAAGGAGTTTTTCTAAATCATTTTTACCATTTGATTCCAGAGTGAAATTTGAGAGCTTTTGGTGAAAAATGTTCCAAAGGAGATTATAGAAAATTTTCCCGTTGGAATCGAAAACCATCAACTTCAGGTAATCCACATCATCCTCGCCTTCATTTTTTTCCATTCATTTTCTTAATTTAGGGCTTAAATTGATTTTTAAGGAGAAAAATATGTTCAAAAATTCACTCACAGGGGTCCGCATGCAATACATATGACACCTGTGGACCCTGACAATTTTTCAAAGAGAAAATTGTCGTGGTCCTGCACTTTATGCATAAGACGCGTGCGGATCCATGCATTGTTTTTGTGCAAAAAGTGTGGAGGCATCGTAAAGAAAATAAAATGATTGATTTTCTCCAAAATAAACCAGATTTCTTCACCCAAATTGTTCCTAATTTTTTAATTTGTTCATTGCAGGATAACTACAATGATTGAGTGGAGAGAACGTGAACATGAAGAGGTTGACGAGGCTACCATGGTACATCCACCCACATTACATGTATTGAGGGAATATGGTTTGTATAAATTCTGGGCTATTCAGGGCATGAGGGCCCAATTAGATTTACTTACCTAGTTAGTAAACAAATGGGATGTCCAAGAAAAATGCTTCATAATTGGGGATCACCGGCTCGAAATTGAGCTGGAAGACATATATTTTCTTACTGGTTTAGCAAAGAGAGGTGAACCAATTTCTTTGTTTGGGGCTGGGGCAGGTGGCCAATCTATCACTAGCCTTCAGCAAGAGTTTTGCAATGAGGAGGCATATCCCAAAGATAAACGGATTGATATAAAAACAATCATTCGTCTTGAACTTAAAGTGGTTGCATTTACTATAACCCAGTTGTGTGGGAGCGCAGCTCCGCACATTACTACTAGGTCCCAGATGCAGACTGATGTCGATTGTTTCAAAGGCACCATTTTCAATTGGTGTGAGGCAGTATTGGCCAATGTAAAAGGCCAATTAACTAGGGCAAAGAACACAAAGTTAAAAAAATTTGGGTATGGAACTATTGTTGTCACATTTTCTCTAGAGAGAATTCCTTCACTTGCCCCACAGCTCATCTTAGTTGATCATGGTAGAGTCAAGGAGCCTCAAATGGTCCAATGGGTTGCACTGATGGCCCGTCATAGTGAGGGCGGCGAGATTGTTTGTTTTACTCCAGCTTATTTCCATTGGTTAGAGAACCAAATCTTCGCCATAGAAGATTTCCCATATGCCAAGATAGACTTTCGTGGCGATCGAGAGATGTCTCTTCCTCCAGGAACACAGTGGGATGACTCAGGTAAGAAACATTTTGACATGTTCTAAATTCTAATTTTTATTTGTTTTTGTTTAAATCGTCCAATACTGATGACAACAATTTAAAATGTAGATGTTGGTCCACGCAGGCCAGCCATGCTCCGTCGCTTCGACAGGAAGCAAAGAGAGACCGTCACACCACCACAGGATCAGGCGGCTGAGATTCTAACTGACTTGGAACACAACCTAGAGTGGTTGACTTTGGATATCCCAAAGACTTCGATAGACGATGTCCCTCTCCGTCTTCAGAGACATGTCATTGGTGTTCCTGGTCAGTTCACGAGATTACTGAACAGAGTAGCACGAGCTGTCGTGTACTATCATGATCATCACCACATATAGTGGATGATTGTGCAGACTATGACATTTTGTTTTTTGTATCACTATTTTTGCCGATTATAAGGTGCTTTAAACCTATAATCGAGGATGATGTAATATTTTTGAAAACATTACTCTACTCTATGATATTTCTACTATTTCCGGTTATCTGTTCAACATGTTTATCAAATGTTGCTTTGAATTACTGCTTTTAATGTTGCAAATGTTTGTTTATAACACTAGTAGCTAATGCATCAACTAATGTGTTTAAATTTCTCGGAATGTGTTGATATTCAATGTAATCAAACTCTCGTTCCAAGAGACGTAACTTCAAAAATAATCTCAATAATACTGGATTTTTAATTGCATATACTTGATTTAAGTGTAATACAATGAGTTCAAAATCTAACCTAACGATCAAACGTCGAATTCCAAATGAAATGGATTCAGATAATAACTCAATAACTGCGCTATATTCTACAATATTATTCGTTGTTTGACCGAGGCTTACCCCATGAATATATATTAACTCATCAGTGGGTGAATAAATAACCCAAGCTACGGAAGAAATGTTCTGTGTACTATGACAAGCACCATCAACAAAATAAATATACATTTGAAGGGATCAAACTTAAACTAGACACACTCTTCTAATCTAAGGCACACTAGCTACGAAAAGAACTAATATACAAATAAGATCTCCACACAATATTTAAGCATAATATCTCTTCAGATAAAGCCCATTTCTGGGTTTTTCTAAAGAGACCCCATCATAATCAATCAATTCATAGGCCCCTTTTGCAAGAACTCGCTTGAAAATATAAGGACCGTGCCACATGGGTTCGAATTTCCCAGTTCCTAGCTTATCATTAGCTTGGTCGTATACCAATACTAGGTCACCTTCTGAAAAAACAGGAGGTGTAACATTCCTATCATACTGAGCTTTCATCCATTTTTATGAGCCTTGGTAGCTAATGCAGTGGTGCGTCGAGTCTCATCTAGTTGAGTTAAGTATAAAAAGCATTTTTCCTCTTCAGAGGTAGCTGGTAATAATTCTATGGCTAATTTGAGTGATGGTATTTTGCATTCAATCGGTAACACAACTTCTAAACCATAAACTAGTTGAAAAAGAGTGAAATCTATTACAGTTTTCGCTGAGGTTCAATATGCCCAAAGTGCTGAGAAAATCATAGTATGCCAATTCGATTTATTAATTCCGATTATCCTTTTAATCACAGTGGTTAAGACTTTATTTATAGCTTCAACCTGACCATTAGCCCGCGGGTAATATGGTGTAGAACTATCATGGCGCAGGCCAAGGTAGTCGGAAAGTTTGGTCATCATAATGTTTCGAAAATGGCTCCCATGATCAGTAATGATAGCTTGGGGTACACCAAATTGAGCAATCACGTGATTGAATACAAAAGTAGCTGCATTTTTGCCATCTGCCGCAAATGTAGGCATCGCCTCGACCCATTTGGTAAAATAATCCACTGCAAGAATAATATACCCATGCCCCCCGGCTGAGTGAGGGTTACATGTAATGAAGTCAATGCCCCATTTTGCAAAAGGACCAACAACAATTATTGGGTGAAGAGGAGCTGGTGGTGCACGCATCTTACGATCAAAGATCTGACAATTGTGGCATTTTCAGACCGCTAGAATGCATTCTTTAAATAATGAAGGACAAAAATAATCAGCGCGCAATATATTTTGGGCTGTGGCATACCCAGACATATGACCACCACATGCTCTAGAGTGATATTCATTTAAGACATTTTCAGCCTCTTCGTGTGTTAAACATCGTTGAAATACATAATCCGCACCACGACGATAAAGCGTGTCTCCAACAATATTGTATTGCTGAGACTGGTAACGGATCTTTCATCATTGTGAATGTGAGAGTTTAGGCTGAAAAGTTTGGGTTTGGAGATAAATGATGATATCTCCATACCAAGGATTAATGGTACTGATAAGAAACAAAGATTCATCAGTGATCAAATGTTCTACCATAGTTTCTGTCTCAGTATTTGGGAAGTCACACATCAGTTTGGTGAACACTAATGATTTCTTTGATTTAGATTTTTCAAATGTTAAATCAAACTCTTGAAGGATTACGATCCATTTAGAGTATTTTCCCCTAGTAATTGTTTGGTCAAAATATACATCATAGGGTTGCAATCAGAGATAATTGTTGTTTTTCGTAACAAGATGTAATGACAAAATCATTGGATTGCTTGAACTGCTGCCAAGGCCAATTTCTCCACATGTGAGTATTTGATGTCAGTTGGATTTAAATTGCGACTGAGATAGTAAATCACATATTCGTTATGAAATTCATCTTTCTGAACTAGTACCATTCCAATTTTGGAATTAGAGGCTACTAAGTATAAAAATTAATCTAGGTTGTAATTGGGTGGATGCAATAACGGTGCATGGGTCAATGCGTGTTTTAGAGCATAAAAATATCTATCAGCAATCTCGTCCCAAATGAAAATAATATTCTGTTTCAACAACCTGGTAAAACCTTTAGTTAACTCGGCATAGTTAGGAATCAATCAACACAGAAATTTTGATTTCCCTTGCAAACTTTGGAGTTGGAAAAGTGTAGAAGGAGAAGGAAAAATTGATAATAGCCTCAACCTTCGAAGGATCGACACGAATGCCTTGTTTTGAAATGATAAATCCTAGTAATTGACCAGATTGTACACAAAAAACACATTTGTGCGGATTTAGGTGAATCTTATAATACCTACATCTCAGAAAAATTGCTCGTAATTGGGTTGGATGATCTTCTATGTGTAAGGAGTTAGCAGGTATATCATCGAGATAAGGTTGCACAATGTGTTTAATGTCATGAAAAGCATAGGACATAGCCCTTTGAAAAGTTGCGCCATCATTCTTAAGTCTAAATGGTAATTTACGGTAAGAGAAATTTCCCCATGGACAAATGAATGTTGTCTTTGGTTAATCAACAGGGAGTATTTTTATTTGATTATAACCGGAAAACCCATCCATAAATGAAAAAATTTCACTTTCGGCACAATCATCAATGATTTGATCGATATAAGGGGTTGGATAATTGTCTTTGGGAAAAGCTTTATTTATATCCGTATAATCGATACATACTCTAATTGTTCCTTGTTTTTTATTAACAGGAACAATATTAGATACCCAATCTGTTAAAGGGATTGGATAAATAAATCCCGCGCGAAGTAATTTTTCAACTTCAGCTTTGATTGCAATGAATTTTCATGGATGTATTTGACGTAATTTTTGTTTGATAGGCTTATCATCTGGGTATGTTTTGATTTCATGAACAACAATTTTAGGACCGATTCCTGGAATTTCTTCATAAGACCAAGCAAAAATGTCAGGGAATTCTTGAAATAGGGCTTTGTATATATCAATTTCATATTTTGTACAAGAAGTGCCTATATGAATGTTTTCAACAATTCCTGGTTTTACCAATATGTTAATAGGAATTGGGGAAAAAATATTCCCCAAATTCACTTTAGAATTTAAATTTTTGCTTGATATCGGATTCTGGGGTTCCTTGACATAATCAGTAGTGAAATTGATGAAAAATTATCTTTGAATTTATCAAGCTCAGGTAAAAATGACGATCTAGGATGGAGATCATCCCAGGGAAGGTCATCTATGGACAAAAATTCACGAATGTTTTCGTTGGTATAAAAGACTTCTTTAAAAGGATCCGTAATTGATGTTATAGCTAAGCTTGAAGGGGAAATGATTTTTCATTGACCACATTCATAGGGTCTGAATCAGTTGAAGGTAAATTGGAAAATTATTGTACTGCTTGATATGCCAACTCAAATGGACTCAAAGGCATCGTGCCTTCAAACGAATCCAGCTTGGACTCTAAAGGAACTATCCAAGTATCATCAAATGGAATAGTGCTTGATGTAATCATATTGATATTAGCTATAGTATGTGGTACGTTAGGTGGAGGCAAAGAAAAATTTCCCAACAAAGTGGAATATTTAATTAAGCCTACTCCTACATCCTTATAAGGGATAGTTGTTTTTCCAACATGCTGAATGCTATCCGTAGAAGCTGGATCGAATGAATAATATGAGAGCTGATCAAATTTCACAATCTTTCCTTGATGAGGAAACATGATTATTCGAAAGACGGAAGATACGACAACAGTCATAGCATAAGACCAATTACGACCCAAGAGAAGGTTGTAATCTAGAGGGGCATCAACTACTTCCACATCTAGATTAACAGTTTTTCCTTCGACCTCTATAGGTAGATCCTGTAAAATACCATAGGGATGGAATCCTCTTCCATAAAAAGCTTTGAGGATGGTCGGAGATCGGTTAATCATCAGAGAACCAAGTGATTTCCAACAACTCAATGACATGATACACGTAGATGCCCCTTCATCAATCACAGTACGAAAGCAACGTGTGTTTTTGACTAACATTGGAATCTAGAAAGCCATTTGATGGGGTAGGTGAGGTGTAAAATTTTCTAGATCGAAGATCATAAGATTCGAATCCTGCAGATCTACGACTCCTAAAAATGACAATATTAATTTCCTTTGTGCTGGACATGATTGCAGCACTTCCAAAGCTGACATTGCCGAAGGGGAAATTGCTAAATCTTCGATGACGTTGTAATTCTGAGCAGCTCTCACATGTGGATTGAAAGCTGATTTAAGAAGTACACCTTTAGGAGGCAGTTTGATTACTAATTCAGGATTTGGTTTCTCGATGTGAAGTGGATCGGAAACTGAAGTAGATGCAGCTGGTGAAGAATTAGAATTTTCTACTTCTTTACCAGTAACAGGATTTTTACTACCATAATCTTGTGATCGAGTTGCAACCATCAAAATATCTGCTAAAGGATTAGAAGAAGATGCAATCATTTTATATCTTGAATTGGAAAGGGATCCTTCAAGACAACATGAGTGGGTGAACCTTTGATGAACTTAGAAACTTCTTCCCTATGCAGACATTCCTTGGTGAAATGATCCTCGTCACAGATAAGATAAGGATAACGCGGTTTATGTTTGTCATTAGTTGATTTAGTTTTATTAGTTTTTTCTTTAGGAGGTGAGGTCTGTTTATTATTTTTCTTCCCCTTTTTCTTTTTTCTAGATTTTGACTTAGTAGATGAATCTACAATGTGAATATCGACAGTAGTTTCCAAGGAAGATTCTCCTTTTGGTGAATCAGGTAAAGTTATTATAGGAGAATTAATCTTTGAAGATTTGTTCTTATTTTTAGTTGTAGTAACTGACCGATTACACCATCAGCGGCATGAGAGCCTGAAGGAGTTGTAGTTAACTGACCAGGTCATGGTAAATCAGGGATTTTCTTATACAAAGTTTCAGACTGGGTATATACCAAGTCTAGATATTGAGCTTGAGCAATAACTTGTTCTTTCGTAACAACTCCTGCTTTGGCTACATCTTCAGTGATTTTTGGTAATAATGATTTAACAAACCATTCTGCCAATATTTTATTCGGGATAATTTTTTTTACCAAATGTCTTTTATGTCTCCATTCATGAATATGATCTGATATATAGGTAGACGTAGATTGTTTTAGTGAAGTTAATAATTCCGTGCCATTGTCGTATCTGACGGGAAACTGAAAATAAGTTAAGAAGGAATTTGCTAGGGCATTGAAATTTTTAAACGAGCCTCATGGCAGTTAAATATACCAATTAGTAGCTAATCTTATTAACATTCTCTGAAAAAGTTGAAGTCGAATAGAATGATCAATTAATGAATTAGATGTGCACCAAAGGTGGTAAGTCATAACATGATTGGAAGGATCCTCTCATGTTTTTATTTTAAATTTTGGGATATCACTGGGAAAATTATGAGGAATCAGTGGCCAATACAGATGATAATAGATAGGATCATTCTTAAGATGAGATAAATCCGGGAAATCTAAAGTTGCTATGAACGACAATCGACGGGTAGGGTCTTGTGGATAACCTTATGAAACTAAACCAGTCCTAGGAGGAGGATATCCAGGATAACCTGGAATAGGATGTGAATTCAGAATCATATTACCCCTAGGATAACCAGGAATAACCAGACCATACTGAGGTTGAACAGGTGTTTGATATGTATATCCAGGGTATTGTTGTTGCGGGTAGACTGGAGTTTGTGAAACAGGTCCATATTGGTACGACCCCTGATAAAGTTGATAAGTAAATTGAGGTTGACTCATTATTACTGTACTTGTACCAGATTTTCCTGCAGGTATCTGAATAGTAGTCTAAATTTTCAGTCTAGATTGCAGAATAGAAACCTGAGGAATCTGTATCGAAGTCTGAGGGGCAGATGTAACAGAAACTATAGACATTGTAGGAATGGGTGTGATAGGTTGAACAAAATTTTGAACAACTATTTTTGGTGGAGTACGAGGTGAAATCGGACCAGGTTGCTGAACAAGACCAGATGCAGGTGTTGGATTTGAAGGCTGGACTGGTTGTTGGGGTTGATGATAACCAACAGGTTGTCCTGCTTGATAATAAGGTACTTGAATATTTGGTTGTAAATTCTGTTGGACTTGTAATGGATCCCACACCATTTCGGGATATGAGGGTCCCATTGAAGGTTTTACATAAGACAACCCATAACTGGGTTGGACAGATGGCTGATAATTAACTGGATAATTTCCACCTCCTTGTAACATTTTCTACTTTGTATAGAACTGCTGTGCTGAAGGAGGTTGCAATCCTTGAGCAGGATACTGCCCTTGAGGTTGATATTGACCTTGAGGCATGTACTGACTCTAGGGTTGATATTGACCTTGAGGTATGTATTGTCCCTGGGGTTGATATTGACCTTGAGGTATGTATTGTCCTTGAGGTTGATATTGACCTTGAGGTATGTACTGTCCTTGGGGTTGTGATTGACCTTGAGGTATGTATTGTCCTTGGGGTTGATATTGACCTTGAGGTATGTACTATCCTTGGGGTTGATATTGACCTTGAGGTATGTACTATCCTTGGGGTTGCCCCCCAAGCTATATCTGGCTATTTTGAGGTTGCCCCCCAGGCTGTATATTACTACCTTGAGATGTAGGGTTTGAAATATTTCTAGATATCATATAAATTTTCTCATTGTTCGAAGTTCCAGTATTTGATTCATCCAAATCAAATGATGACAATGTTTTTCTAGGAAAAAGAGATGCTCCCAAGAATGTACCAGAGAGCGACTGATAGCCTGTAGGAACAGACAAACCACCATAGAGGAAATTTTCTGGTGATTTAGAAAACATAGATGACTCACCTGACATGTTTAACTGAGGTCTATGACCTATTGGTGTAGTGTAAAAAGGTATTCGGGGTGGTGAATAATGAAGATATACGTTTTGTAGAAAACCTGTCAATGAAGAATACCAAGCATCTTGTCTAAAAGGACTGTAAAAAATTGATTCACGTTGTCTAAGTTCTAAATTTTCCTGAGTTGATGGGAGAAGGACTTCTTCTTCTGTATCAATGATTTCCTCAATACTAATAAGACTAGGAGGAAGACCTTCTTTAATTCGATTCTTTACTCTGGGTTAATCAGGATAATCTAAAGTAGGTTCCGATGTAGTAGGTTTAGTTTCCAGTTCAGAAATTTCAGGTTCTTCAGGTGATAATTCACTTGTTGTAGAAGCAACTTCGCTTAATTCGGAAATGGAAACCGTTTTTGGAGGATGTTCTGCTACTTGTGATTGATCTACTTCGAAATCAGGATGAGGGATAATATATTATTCTCCTTGTTCTGTTAATCCAGTTCTACTGATAACATTTGGTATCAGAGATTTAAGTCCTTCTAGCTGGCTAGGTGTGTACTCAGGGGGTTTCCCCTGAGTTCTACGTGATCGTCTCGGTAATTCAGCCATGATTACAAATTTTAACACACACAATCAAATAAAATCTCAATAAAAATGCCTAGAGTTGCTAAGAAACAAACAAATGATCACACACCTATAGAATCTAAGAGATCAAACCACACACAAATAGTAGATTCCCGCACTAAAATCACTAGTTGGTGATGAAATCCAACATCGTAGTATTTTAATACAAAAATGGCGGTTGGAACAGTTACCCCGACAACCTGCTTAATGAAAAAGATCGGTGCAAGTTTCTCCATTTAACCCATCTCGAGTGAAGATAACCCTCTGGAGAGTCCAAGTGAGTCTAGTCGACGTTTTTTCCACGTACAGTGGGATCTTCCCTCCACCATCACCTTGGGAAGGAATATTAGAGTTTATGGCCACTAAGGTCACCAACAGGAACAAAAATACCTTGGGTAACAGTCTACGATCCGATACACATGCAAGGGCAGAGTAACAAAGCTCAATCCCCTTGAAGGCTCCTTGACATAATCCAAGGTTTACCGAAAAGTGACCCAAGCTCCTCGACAATGGTCAATCCAAGGTTTACCGTTGTTAATACGTGTATATATGCTGTCGTTCCCAATGAGGAAGGATTGATTACCCCACTGGTTCGGATATGATCTCATGCTTGACTCCTTTAAGAGGAGCTTCCCAAAGCATACATGATATTATTGGAATTTCCCTATTGCAAGATTGACTACTTGTTTGTTTTTACTGTCTTGGAGAGTTAAATAAAACCTATTCCAAGACACTAGCCTAAGCTAAATTGGTGGAAAGAGCCCTAGAAAAATAAAAATTTCTGGGTTGATTTTAATTAAGCGTTAATTTTAATTGGCTGTTTCTTAGGACAATGGGTATGAAAGTGAAAATTCAATGGTGTATAATGACCCGACTCCAAAAAACACTAAAATGCATCTCTATGAGAAAAAATTCGTTCCTTTTCAATGAAATCTATCTAAAAGAAAGAGTTAAGGAATGAAATTTCTTTAAAACTTCAATCCTTCTTTTTAAAAACAAGAATATATGAAAATAAATCTTTTTCTATGAGAACTCAATGATTAATTGCGCAAAAAGAAATCCATTTTATCGTTCAAGTCTGAAACTACAAATAAAACAATTTCCAAAAGAAAAGTATGATTGCTTAAAACAAAATTCAAAACTAAAAACACTAATTTTGAACTTTAAAACTCTAAAGATCTAAATTTTAAGTAAAAACTCTAAAAATTTTAAGGATGTTTTGCTCAATTTGTAATCTAACCATGAAATTATTTGCTTATCCTAGCAAGGAATCAAAATCATCCAATGGTGGTTTTGAAATGAGATTCAAGGCTTATTGAACTAAAAGTCTCTTAAGATTTGCAAATAAAAAAAAAATCTAATTTTTTTCTGCCATAAAGTCAAAGTCTCAGTAAGAAAACAATGAAATACCAGTGATCTAAGGTATCTCAAAGTTCCTGATCTTGGAGAAACACAAAGACAAAACAAAAATCACTTGTAAAATGCAAATCTTTAGAAAATCACTCAAAACTTAGAAATGCTAGAAGAAACTTTCACAAGAGGCTTTTGAAAATGAATACAAGTCTAGGTAATCACAAAGAATCTTGTAATCTAGTACCAGAAAAGAGAATTTTGAGTTTTTCAAAAAATTTCTCAAGGTCCGCAGTTTGCAGGGTACAAAGATGCGGTGCCGCACTGTTCACACAAAGAAACTGCGGAGGTGACCGCACTATTTTGAAAAAAAAGTGCGGAGACCAGAAAAATTAAAGAAAAATAAAAAATTCTAAATCTACTTTTCAGGGATTCTAAGGCTAATTTTCCCAAACTAGTACAGACTAATAAAAAAAAAAAAAGGTTTCAAAATTCAAACTCAAAGAAAACTAAGTTCAAAAAAAAAAATCTCCCCAGTGGAGTCGCCATTTTGTTAGGCAGATAAATCGTTCTTGTGGACAAGAAGGATCTCCCTAGTATCACAAGGATAGCTAGAAACAAACAGGGCAATTTGTAAACTATTTTCATGATTTAGAATTTTCTATGGTGAAGAAAGGACCTACCTGTGATCCAATGCTAGTTGAATTCTTCTTTGCCGTTGCTCCAAGAAGTCACCTCTTAAGATCTGCAAACAAAGACATAGAAGAGGATCAACAGCACCTGAAACATATACTAATTCAGAAATCACAAATCTATCTTAATGGTCCAGGAATTTAAGAAATAATCTATTTAAGTAAATACATAAACAACTTATTGAGAAAACAGGATCCAATTGTATTATCTTTAAATAAAATAAGGAGTCTTACAACTGCGTTCGCCTTGATGTCGTACAGGTCCTTCTGGGGGTCCGGAACAAGTGTTTTCCTTTAGTCTGACAAGCCCTTCCACTCTTCGAACCAGCTTAACTACGAGTATGTAATATTTCTCGCAGCTAGAAAAAGAGTATGTTTCTTCGGCAATTCCCTTCTCTATCGTAGCTATCAAGTACAAAGCAAGTACTAAGTGTATACAAAATGCATAGAGAAGTTTTACATATGTGAGCATGTACCCTTGAGAATGAACCAAAGCTTCAATTTATAGGAGAAGGAAAGTGGTTACAGCTCCAAAATGGAAGGGATAGAGTCCCCTTATCAAGGGATTAAGTTCCAAAATCCAAGGAATAGGGTCCCTTTATGAAGGAATGAATGTTCATGATAATGGAGGGAGTAAGGCTTCGATTGGATAATGCATTGTAGAAGCTTCCAACTGGGAGAATATTCGACCAGATGGGCTTCTAGAATTTACTTTCGCCTTCAAATTACCTTTTACAGAGGTCTACACCTTTAATGAAGAAAACGTGTGGTTCTCTCCGCAATTTCTGGAGCAAAAGAGTGCGGTGCCGCAGGTAAGACTAAGGAAAAGTGCGGTACAAATATTTTTATGATTTTTACAAGATTTTCTCCAAATTTAGAACTTGGTTTAGGAACTTTAGGGTTGTATACTTATAAGGGAGCATTATATAGGTATTGATGAACCCATATATATATTAAAATGTCATGGTGACAAAATAATGTGTAACACCTCCTTGGGTATGCAATTGCGCATCATATTGTAGGCCAAGATGATCGTACCAAAGCGCATTATTGGGTCATTGATTTCATCAACGAAAAAACCTTGACTCTTCCTTGTGACGTTATATATATATATATATATATATATATATATATATATATTTAATTTTGATTCGTAGTTTGTTTTATCTTCTTACCGCCGAAATCAACGATTGGGTCAGCTCCTTTAGCAGGCGGACCCGTGATCCTATGGATTAAAGTATCATCGATAGGGATGCACTCTTATAACCATAACACATCGTCGTGTACAAGTGTGAGCAACTATCTGCCACAAATATCATTTATGGGATTGCGCCCAAAATGAGGGATCTGGAGAAAATTGAGCAGGCCTCCCTTGTGTAGACCGAGCACCCATATTTTTGGCTCCAGGCGCACAATGCCTCCTTCATAAGTAATCCAATCCAGGTATAGCTATGGAGCAAGCTCTGGGAATTTCTTGACATCGGTGATGTCCCAATCATCGAATCTGAGTTGCAGAATCTTAGCGAATATTTCCCCTTCCATCAGGACATTCTCAGGGATTAGGGGAATTTGAATACCCGCATGCACCTTCTCTAGGTCCTTAGGTACTCTAACTGATGTCTTTCACAAAACAACACACCTGGGTAGCTGCGAGAATGGGGCCACTTCGACCACATCTACCTCTTCTTCCTCCATGGTTTCAGAGACCTCAGACATCGGCCTCTTCAGCTTCTCAGCCACAGAAGGGCACGACCTTGGGTATTTTCTCGGGGATATTTGCGCGTTCCAGAAGACAGCCCCTTCTTAGACTTGGAGGGCGCAAGTGTTTCAACAATTGTAACCTCAGGTGCAATAGGGTGGCCATAAATTTCTCAAGAAAAGTGTAGCCCAAACCTGCTCGGCGCAATGCGTCCTCGAACCCTAGATCCAAACCATACATAGACATGAAATACACAATGATAATTAGGGAGAATAAGGCAAAGAATTCACTTAGAAATAAAAGGGAACTATTGCGACCCCATAAGTCATATTTATACTTCTGGCACATATTAAATGGATCCTTTGGCATTAATGAGGCTCCATTACTAAAAAAATGGTGCCAAATATGGTAAAATACATGCATTAAATGCATCCTATATGCTCCCAAAAATGGTAATAAATGTATTTTCCAGTTTTACTGTTCCAAAAACTTGTTTTTGACACTTATACGACCTAGTCACCCGCCTCGTGTTGCTACCACGCGCGTGTCACACCTGACTGCACATTTTCCATCCCCTCTACGCAAGTCTAATACTCAGGCCATATACTCATTTGGTAGGCACATGGTCATCCTTGTACGACTTCAGATGACTTCCATTAACATACCTAGGAAGGAATTCACCGCTCAACGTGGACAGGTGCACTGCTCCTCCATCAGTGATTTCCTTAACAACATAGGGCCGCCAATGCATCTTCAATTTCCCTAGGTGGCGCACAAACTTACTATCAAATAGTAAGACGAAATCATCTTCCTTAAATAACTTTTTCCTGATATGCCTGTCATGCCATGCTTTTTCGCACACCTTTTTAACCTGCTGGTGATAATTTTCAATAAAACAATCTTCTTCCAGAGCAACCAACTGCGAAAACCATTCTTCCTGAGCATATTCTTCACCCATATTTGTAAATGCTGCAATGCGCAGACTAGGAACAATTATCTCCATTGGGAACACAACCTCTTTCCCATATACCTTCTTGAAAGGTGTCCTTCCAGTCAACTTCTTACATGTGGTCCTATATGCCCAGAGAACTGCTGGCACTCTCTTATCCCAATCATTTCTATTGGAATTACACAACTTGGTCAGTGTGGTATCCAGTATCTTATTGAATGCTTCAACCGTGCCATTTTCCTAAGGGTGATAAAGAGAGCTTGTACGATGACGCATATTGAATTCTTCAGTTAATGCTTCAATGGTGTCATTTACAAAATGCATGCCCCAATCACTTATTATATACTTAGGAAAACCAAACCAAGTCATAATATTCTCAAATATAAACTACGCAGCTGTATCAACAGTAAAATATTTCATCGGCTTGGCTTTAGGCCATTTGGTTACATAATCCGTTGTAGGGATAATGTAGCGCGCACCACGCTTCCTTCCTAGAGGATTAATAGGTCCCACGAAATCTATAGCCCATTTCTAAAAATATTTCAGCGCCATCTGCGGATTCAAGGGAATCTCGTCTCTGCGTGAAGGTTTTCCCATTTGCTGATAGACATCACATGTGACAATGTTGATAGGCATCATTGTGAAACGTGGGCCATTATAACCTAGTGAGAAAAATCTTCTGCATAGTGGCCTTTCCTGCATATTGACCACCGGAAACCTCGCCATGAAATTCATTTAGAATTTCACGTCTCTCATACTCCAGGACATATCTTCACAGAACCTTATCCGCACCCATTTTGTACAACTATATAACAATAATGGTGAAGTCTGTTGCGCGTTCCACAAGTTCTTTCTTCTGCTGAACTGTATAATCCTCAGGTGTGCGTCTAGTAGTCAGAAACTGAATGATATTAGGGAAATTCTCATCAACCAGCTTTATCGCAAATAAATTCACGTATGGAAATCCATCTTCTATATTTGTAGGTTCCTCACATGTTTCAATGCGCGATAGATGGTCTAGCCCAACATTCAATCTTCCTGGTTTTACCATAATCTCAAAATCATATTCTTGGAATAACAAAAACCACCTGCAGATATCCCCCCCCAACACAGGATTATTGGCCAGTTAATTCAAAGAAAAATTATTAGTGAACATCTTAAAGTGACCTCCTAGAAGATGGTGGCGAAATTTCTGCAGTGCGTACACCATTGCTAGCCCTTCCCTTTCCATGGTTGAGTAATTCTTCTCTACGCTTGAAAGTTTTTGGCTTGCATACGAAACAATATGATCAATTTCACCCACTCCTGGCTGCACTAACACAACTCCGAGTGCAATACAAGAGGCATCCACATGTACATGGAACACCTTTGACCAATCTGGGAAGACCAAGATGGGCACAATGACCATCTTTTCCTTTAGTAGCTCAAAACTCTTCTGCCAGTCCTCATCCTAGCAGAACGTTGCATCGTTCTTGAGTAGCTTTTCCATGGGCACAGTTATCAGTGCATAACCCTGAATAAACTTCCTATAATACCTAGTAAGCCCCAATATTGACCACAACTGCTCATATTATCAGGTACCTCTAGATTAACTATGACTACTATTTTTGCAGGATCAAACATCAATTCCTTTTGGCAGAAAATGTGTCTCAGTAGTATTCCAAAGGGTACACAGAATGTACAATTCTTTAAATTCAAGGAGATATGATATTTCCTACAAGTATCCAACATTAAGCGCAAATTTGACACATGCTTATTTAACAACCAAAATATAGTCCAATCATCAAACTATACCTCCCAAAAATTTTATATAAATTATTTGAAAGTAGCAACTACCACTCGTGATAAAATGGAAGGATAATTCTTTAATCCAAAGGGCATAACTATATATTGGAAGGATCCCCATTCAGTAGCAAATGTGGTCTTACTCCTGTATTCAGGCTCAATCCGGATATGATGATATCCTGAAAACCCATCTGTGAAGGAGTATGCTTCTTTACCTCCAACATTATCCAAAATTTCATTAGAGAATGGATTCGGGAGTGGATGATGCACACAAGCATCATTCAATTTGCGCAGATCTACGCAGATCCTAATTTCTCCCTTGGTTTTCTTATCTTGCACAACCATTGGCCTTACCCAGTTAGACTCTTGTACAAGTTCAATGATGCTTGCTGCAACCATTTTTTCCAGCTCTTATTTCACCTTCTAGTTATATCTCAAGTTCAGCCTGTATGGACACTGTTTACTAGGTGTGCATCAGGTTTCAATGTGATTTTCATCAACCCAAGTTCCCCAATGATTCCTTTCAATTCTGAAAACTTTGCAGGGAACAGACCTTGATATTATGTTATCAACTCAACAACTTGCCTAATGTATCATCATCCTAACAGTCTCCAATATTTTCTAACTTAGGTTGTTCTTCAGTTCCAATATTCACTTGCCTGAGCTTTAGGGGCTTTGTCACATCTAGAGAGGTGATCGAGGGCCCAACCACTGCGCACTACTCCTCAGATTTAGGGATCATGATATTCCTTGGATTCTCTTCAATTGTTAGGTTCCTGCAATTCACAATAGCTTTCATCTGCGCATCCTAGGCTAGTGGGGCACACTTGATTGCAGGATTTTTTGTAGAAAAGATGAATTCTTGAATATTATGCATAGCTTGGCCAACCATATCAAATCCACTCTCAAAGATAAATGTAAGAATAAACCTCTCTGTCAGCGCAGACCATTCACAAGTGCCTCTGTGCAAATCTGTTTCCAAATACCATTCAGTAGGGACCTTCCCTAACATGTGAATAAAAATATGTACCCATTTAGGTCTTGGATCTACACCCCATACCTGATTCCATCTTGCCAAATGTTTGTGCAGATCATCTTTTCCAGAGTACATATATTCCATTTTAATGTTGCGCATTGGTTCAATATACCTTTATCCTTTTGCAGGATCTAGGTGAATGATTATTTTGACTCCATTGCTTTCAAATTCCATCGTCCTTTTCTTCGAATTGATAACACCATCCATGTCAATGGCCCAACCAAGTCCTAGCAGCGCAAGATAGGGATCAATATCATCTAAAATTTGGATGGCCTCAAAGTCTGCCATCACATTAACACCCTCTATACTGACCACAACTTGCGAGAACCTCCCTAAAGGAATGATTTTATACTGATTGGCCATGCGCAGTTGAATGGTAGACCACTCTAGCTTCGATTATCCCATGCGCTACCATGTTTTCTTAAGTATAACATTAACATCCAATCACAGGTCTAGAATAACTTGGTCCATTTCATAAGCACAAATCTGCGCGTTCATACACATCTCCCTACCCGTTATCTTCTTGTTCTTGTATTATTTGTTGACTGTTTGCTGTTTGACCATGGGTTGTTCTTTCTCTGCGCAATTATCTATCAATGCCTGAAGATTTTCTACATCCGTTTTGTTGTGCAACAACTTTATACATGCTTGCAGGAATGGTTTGATCTCCTCATCTCCTCCTGCTTCCTTCATTGTTCTCCTAATGTTGATGCACTTCCTTCTGTAAATTATTTTTGCGCTTCAATAAAGGTCTCTTTTGTGCGCTGAAGATTAAAGCCTTATTTTCTTTCTAGTGCTTTATGGATCCATACATGAGTGGTTGGTTTCTTTCCTTTATATTCATTGGTGGCTACACCACTCCTAATAACCACATTCACATTGGGATCTTCTTCACGGGTCTTAGCGTGAACCATCTGAACATTTTGTGTTGGAGTCTATGTCTTCTTTTCATGCATTTTAGAAATCAAGACAGGACAATCTTCTATGACATGATCAAATTGTCTAAAATACCTGCAGAAATGTTATGTTGGATTCAGACAGTCGCGCGTATAATGGCCAACATCGCCACTGCTATAGAAAATGACTTGTCCTCTTCCTCAGCCAGCTAATCCACCTCCTCAACCTCTTCCTATTCCTTGGAATCCTCCATGCCCAGAAGGGGATGTTGGTGATGTAGGATCAGTCTGCAATTTATATATTTCCGCTTTATCTAAAATCATATCAAAAGTGCGACAATGCTGCTCATCATGTCCTAATGACAAACATAATTTGCAAAAAAATTTCTTCAAGTTAGGTTGATACTTTCCGATCGTTGGTCAAGAATCTATGTCATGTAATCCAACAATTTGACAGATAGTGCACCACACATGATTCTTCAACAGACTAGGACCTCCAACATTCAGATAATTGTTAAAGACATGACACTGATCTTTATGGTGCCCAGAAGCTTTACATTTTATATACCATACCTCTGCGTAGACCTCCTTACCCTTTTCCTTACACAAACTTTGAATTTCTAGATGAATGGCTTCTAACCAATTCTAAATTAGTTGAGTTCCCAGTGAAATAGGTGTTGGGGTAGCCTCCAATTTCATGGAAACTGCCACAACCTCAGCTTGTGTGGAAATATTTTGCTGACCTAAGGTTTGGCACAGACGTGGGAGAAACATAGAAATGAACCATTCCTTATGCTGAGTATCATCAATAAAAAATCCACCATATTTGATGGTGTGCTTCAACCTTCGATCGACTTCCCATACAGACTCATTAGCCTCCTAACGAATCTCTTTCATTTTTGTCACTACCTGCGCATATGACTAAGGTTTCTTAGACTGGTCTTTAGGGACACTTTGATTTGTTCCAAGGTAGAATTAGGGTTTTCTTGAGCGTAGTTGATGTACCAATCTAATGTGCGGTCTTGGAAAGCAGTGGCCAACTGCACCTTCCTAACATCAATATCATTGATTTTTTGAGCCTGCCATACAACCTTAGTCACAAACCAGAAGTGATTAGTGTCCTCATTTTCAATGCCTCTGAAATTAGGTAACTTCATTGATGCAACCATATATACTTCAGGGGGAGTTGGAGGTGGTGGTGGAGATGGACTACATGGTGGAGTGGGTGATATTTGATGAGAGTGCAGAAGTGGAGTGGATGGGGTTGGAGACAGACTCACGGGTTTTTGGTGTGATGAACTTTCTTCTTTAGAGTCACTAGAGCTACTAGTTTCTGGTTCAACTTCAGTATGAAATCTAGGCTTCAAAGGGCTATAAATAAACTTTTCAAAGTCTTCGTGGTAAACTTTTCCACTATGCGTGGTTGGACCTCTTTGATGCATTCAAGTAGTATGTTCGCACATACAAACTCGTTCACATAGTAGAATTTTCAGCAACAATTTCAATGAGCACATGAACTTACCTTGAGGGCCTTTGAAAAACCTCCTTTCTGCTTTAGAATATGACACAAATTGATTAATGCAAAATTCAGTCTCAAATCCTCCCAAGAGGCGATCAATCTAATGATCTACCACACGGGTGATCTTATTGTCAAACTTCTCTACTTGTTGGATTAATTTAGGAGTCCACTCAGTGACTATGCCGTCTTTTATGTAGTGATGGAATTCAATTAAGTGCGATAACCACTCCTATAGCTCATGCGCAAAGGAGCAAACGTATATTTCATGCACCTCTATATAAATATATTTTTGCACTCACTGTTTGTCAAACAACTTAGTACTTTGATTCTCTTGGAGTGCGAATTCAAGGATCTTTCTATCTAGTCAATATTGCAATTCATTTAATGACAGATCGCACAACACAAAATCTCCTTAAAAATGATCCAGGTCTTGGCAATGGAACCATTTTTTTGCTTGAGGGGTCCTGACCCAGGTTCAGAGTTTATGGATAAACCAATAAACCCTCCAACTACTGGCCCTTTAGAAAATTACCTGCTTGCGCAGATTAAAGTATCACTTGAAGCAGTAAGGGGGGGGTGCTGGAACTAGGTTTCCACACCCTGAGGGATAAAATAATGAATTATTCCTCAACAAACTAAATACATACTTATATCAATTGTAAACAGATGCGTGCAACAGACTAAAGAAGACTCACAGAGAGTGTGAAATAGTTAAAAGAATAAGTCAGAGTTGTTGTTTACCCTAGCATAGATAAATGTAACAGAACCAGATCCAGATCTTAAACAATGCAATTACTTAAACAAATTTATCAACCATCAATAGGCATGCATAACCATAACATATATCCTTTGCGCGATAATCAATATGCAAGACAAAAATAGTGTGATCTTATCAAAACATAACCAATAAACAACTCAGATCAATAACATAATTAGGAGCCAAAATATGTCCTTTCTATTAATCTTAAGAACCTTTCAATACATCATACTTTCCCTTACAAAACCCTTCCGCGCACATAGCCAGCGAAGTCCGCACATAGCCAGGACTAGGTCTCTACGCACATAGCTAGCATGTGCCTTTTAACCCAACCTAGACAAACCCTTAAAACGTATTACCGATGCATAAACTTATCAAAAATCAATGATTCATGACTTAACCAAACTAATATAACTTCCTTAGACTCTATCTATCTATTTATATTCACTGAGTGTGCAGATACTATGGTTTGAGGCCCATAGTTTACCCTTAAACCCATTTACATCAAAATTAGGGACTTTGACCCACCCCAAAGCCCCTTGAGTCACTCGTACAACACGCACATACAATATTATAAAAAATTACATCAAAAGTTGTGCCTCACAGGACCCCACTCCAACAATGTCCATCAACATTAACATATGGGTAAAGTCCCTGTCCTGGGACATAGATACTCGACTTCCTCCGTGGTGCTCCTCTTTTAAATGTCAGGGTGAAATTATTAGGGGTGTAATCATCCTAATGTCACCCTTTTCCCAGGATAGAAGTTCTTATTCCAATATCTACATGTAAATTTATTGTTTCCCTGGTAGGAACTTCCCCAGGAATTCCCAATTGTGCTCCCTTTTAAACTATTGAGGTGACGTCATCGATCTATTTCTTTGGGGTGATGTTTGAAAATGTCATACCCTCCACATGGCATCCTCCAGGAGTGCCAAGTGTCACCTATTTTTATCCTATTTGGACTTTCCAAATGGTCGATGGGATAATAGATGGGCATGAATACCATGTTATATCGAGAGTTCTGTTTTGTGTCCCCCTTTGAAACCTCCGGGGTCCTAGACCTCCAAGGTTCATCGGATGGTGCAGTTTCTCTACTACATCAATGACCCAAATTAAGTTGAGAGGCCCTATGCAATAAAATATGCATACATTTATAAATAACCCTTATACGTCGAGTTTCCAATCAAATGGGCCCCATGATACCATGTAGTCCCATGGATAAAAACCTAGGAGTTCCAAGCAAATCCTCCCTTTGAAACCTCCATGATCCAAATCTCCTGGGTTCATCCAATATTGGGGCTTGCAGTGATCAATTAACTTGGCCTTCTCTGCTTCCACGTATGGTCATAATGCTTGTTCTTCAAAGTTAATAAGGCCTAACACCCGACCCTCTGGAACCTTAAGAGTTCCATGCCTACACAACTATATATATGTATGTATGTATGTATATTTTTTTTTTTCCAAAATATAATTGTTTTTCAACCTAAAAAACCAAGGAACAAAATTACATTTTGCATATGCATGAAATAATTTGATCGGATAAACCTTTCTACAATGCACAAAAAGAGAAAAAAAAATTACATAAAATTGTTTGGGCTAAGTGTGATAATAACCAGTTAGTGTCCCCATTTTTCCTTTCTTTTTTTCGACCTTTTTCTAGACTCCTTGATTGGGAGTGGCCATTACAATTGCCAATTATTTTCCTTCTGATTTTGAATACACTTTTGTTGGTGTCACAGAGGTGGCTTATTATAGGAAACCCTAGTGTTCTTCATTTAATTATCAACCCTAGGTAAGTCTTCTTATTTCAAGAGTGTCGACACAATATGCAAGTGAGATCGATTGATAAATACTCTATGTTGTTTATGAGAAAGGATCATCTAGCCTCCCAAGTTCAATCAACTTAACGAGGAATGATTTGGTAGGTTATGGCTGGTTATTCTGTCAAGCCTATGATTGAACAACAGGATGGTGGTTTGAGCAGCAACTTAATAAATTGAACAACAATCTAAATGAATTGATCGAAAGCAATCTGAATGAATCAAACAACAATATAAATGAATTGAAATACAATATTAAATGAATTGAATCGCAATCGTACACGAATTGAACAACAATCGTAAACGAATTGAAAAAAAATCTTAAATGAATTAAATTGCAATCGTAAACAAATTGAACAGCAATCGTAAACGAATTGAACAACAATCTTAAATGAATTGAATTGCAATCGTAAACGAATTGAACAACAATCGTAAATGAATTGAACAACAATCTTAAATGAATCAATATAAATGAATTGAACGTCAATCTTAAATGTATTGAACAACAGTCTAAGTGAAGTAATATAAATTCATTGTACAACACTCACTTATATATTTTTGCAATGGAATTCTCTTGGTAAACTAACTTATTGGCATTAATCAATAATTGGACACTTTACCATGCTGACATAACAATGTAATCCACAAAGATAAGTAACATTGGGCAATAACTATCTTGCGATTTGTAAATTGATTGCAAAGGAATTGAAAGGAACTTAAAAAATATATTGGTGATGAAGTATTATTATAAACCAGAAAATACGATTATTATGAATCAAGAAATACATATATTAAACTATTTTGAAGGAAGAACAACTGTAACTTTATTGAGTACAGAAGTATGTTACAACCGCATTAGATAACTGAACATGGATTCTGTAACTAACGTTCAACACAAAATTAGCGCAGATACTCCCAGAGGTTGGGCCCAGACCACTAGAAGTTCTAACGCGATGAGAACCTCAAACAATAATTGTTAAAAACATCAAAACTCAAAGGATAATGCATAAATACAATATGACAATTCTGTCTTGACGCGTTGATTACAAAGGGAAAATTCCCAATTAACTTCGACTCCCTATCTAGTTCATCCTTGGTCCTTTTAAAGGAAATTTCATGCAATGAGGAAGTATTCTCCAAACGACATCCCATTGCGCGTGGTTGTCATTTGAGTTCTTGGGCTCAAATCTGTTTGTCTGCCTTCTTCCGGCTTCTGGGAGTTACTGAGATCCCATATGTTTGCGTTTGTTATTTGTCTTTCCATTTACCACTGGTTCAACTACTCTTCCTTCCTGCATACAGAGATACAATAAGTCAATTTTCTGTTATAAAAACATTCGTTTTGTCGCTAGCCCTATTGCTCTAGTTTTCATAATATTTTAATTATTGATTGTTCAGATGAGGAAGAATTCCCCAAATTGTGACATAATTTGAAGTAATTATAGGGTGAAAACGTACCTCAATTTGGGCCCAACATATTCCCCCGCTTACCTCATTACATGTCCTCATGCAAATAGATGGTTGAGATGCAGTTGTGTTAAGGAGTAGGCAGGGTAGACCTTTTCCTTGTATGCTCTGAAACCATGTTTTTGTCTTATTATTGCGAAGGGAGCACTTGTGTTCCCCTCTAGTAACTCATAATTATGATTAAAGTCCTCAGGAGGATACCAGAGGAGAGGGATTCTATACCTACATCCTATCCATGCAAGTCCCATGCTAAAGACTAGATTACTGTATGAAAGGAATCTGGAGGCAGCAGCCTTGAAATTCTTGTAGCCAAATGGTTCCCTATTATTTACGTTATTCGTGGAGGCCATCAACCTTTGTTTAGCTATGGCCAAGGTTGATTATTGAATGTCTTCAAATTATTCCTATCCATTTTCTATGATATCCTTATGGATGGGCCCCAACCGAGTCCTTACACCTTCCCTTCGCATAAAGTTCTTGTTCTGGATAATCAGTTGTAGGGGTTTGGTTGGTTCCCCTCTAACCCACAAGTCTAGGCCATGCTCCCTCTTTTGGAAGATATTCTAGGCCTTGGCCCACTTGATCTGGTTCTTGGAAAATGAGAGGAAGGCTTGGAGCTAGACATCTCTTATAAAGGGACTAGGATTGCTGTCCGTGTCCTCTTCCAAAAATAAATTGTGCATGTAAAGTTCACATAGGAGGCGTTGGAATTGTTCATATTTCTCTTTACAATAGTGGAAAAATTCTTCTATAGTCCTAAAAGTTGTAGATTTTCCTGCCCTCATGGCCTTGAATTTCAGTAGTAAATATTGTTCTATTAAGAACATGGCATAGTTAGTGGCCAGTGCCCTGCAAGATAGTGCATCGTTGTACATAGAAAAAAATCGTGGTGATTTTTTTCTTGGCTTTCTCCATCTGTTCTTATGTCCTTTTTATATTTTCCTGTTCTTCTCTGAGCTGGGCGAATGTTTCGTCTTCTGTAGAGGAGAGGTCTGTGAATTTCTTTAGTAATGCTTGGTATTCTTGTGCTAGCACCACCTCCTTCCTACATTGTGCTAGCTCATGCTGTGCTTGCACCAGTTCATTGTGTAATTTCTGATAAACAACTTTCTCTACCAGGGAGGTATAGGCAGGGGCTTCCCTTGTTTGGGTCTCTTTCTCTTGTGTAATTTTCTGCTTAGTTTGTGTAGAAGCTTCAATGGTATTTGTTAGTTATGTCTGAATTTCGGCCTCAAAAGTACTTTCTTGGTTAGTCTGTACCCCAGTTTCAGCTGTATCGATTGAATTGTTTTGCACCTCAGCCTCTGTAGTGGCTACCAAATCAGTTTGTACCTTAGCCTCAACAATGTCAGCCAATTCTGTCTGCATCTCAGCTTCAACGATGTTTATCAAGTTGGTGACTAGTTCTGTTTGAGTTCCTGCAGTGGTGGTTTCTTTCTTTGGTTTTCGGGTCCTTCTCTCCTCTTTAAGTTATTTCCTCAGATATTTCACCATTTTCTTTAATCTTCTGCAGGCCCTGTTCAGTTTCCTAATTTTATTTTCATCTAAATTTTCACCTGTCTCGATTTCAGCAGGTGGTGGAGGAGTGGTATTCCCATTTTCGAGAATGGTATTGTCAACCTCAGGGTTGCCTGTGATGGTGTTTCTTATTTGATCTTTGGAGTTTACTTCTGTATGAGGGTCCTGACTGGGTGGAGCAGTGTTACCTCCTGGTGTCAAAGGGACGGTTTTTGTGCTTTTTTCTGTGACTAGTATAATTCGACCCTTGATTCTGGTTTGAAATTCTTGCAGATTTTGCATAAAATCAATTGCAATTTCTATATCAGATCCCTATAATTGGTGTACATATTTCAACCAGCCGGCTTGCTGGAGGATGGCACTAGATGTATCTGAAATTGAAAAGTTTACAGGCTTGTTTCGAAGCAAATTTCCTCCCATACCTGATATGATTTCTTTCTCTGATTGTATTATTACTCGGCTTTGTTGTTTCAACTGAATGCTGTATGCAAGCGAGAGAGAAATTGTGGTTCTGCGTTGGTAACTTCATGCCTTAATTGCAGTGTTCCTCCGGTCTTATCGATGTGTCTAACAGTATTTGTGCCAAGATTTCGTATGCTTGCCAATTTAAGATCAATTACACCCCCTCCATCGAAGAAAGGGCGCCCAAACCCTCAAGTACAGGAGAGATTCAACCAATCATAAATGTAGACAAGGGAATGTCAACATTTGGTAATAATGACTTGTACGTGAAGGAGCAGTCGATCTTCAGGTGGTTGAGTAATTACTAGCATATGCAGTGTAAAGGTCAGTTTTGGATTTTTTTTTCATAATTGCATCTTGTGCGGAAGTGATCGGAAAGGGAAAGGGAATAGTATAACCATTATTACGATATGCCATCCTTATTTAATGAAAATTTATGACGGAAGCAAGACTGAGTTAAGTAATGATTGGTGCTGTCATCCCAGGGTTCAAATATGTAAGCATATCTCTGTTAGTTATTCCTGTGGTAGATTATAATTCTCACTAATTCGAGTAATAACTTATGGAATAAGAATAGAATATAAGGTGTATATAAAAGTAATTGGATATTGGTGAAGCATACTTTCATGCCACAAGCAGAGCCACTGCTGCTAGCAGGCGTTCATAGCCTCGACAGGGTTGCTATTTTAACCTGAAATAATGAGCCAGGATCCTTATGTAAAAATACTTATTCTACCCATTTTGTGGAGAGATCACCATGCTGGTATGGTAGCCAGATAACCATAGTGCCGCTCACCAGAGTTGTAGAAAATTGATCAGGCCAGCTTGTGATGAGACCTCCTGTCCTTCAAGTAGCTAAGAAGGTCATTACCCTGGTGTGGTGGCCATTGTGGGCATGTCATTTTCTACGCTCTTATGAATGTGGTAGGCTAGCTCATGATGAGACCCCCTATCCTCTCTTGGAATTTTTCATGTGAGCACAATAATTCTTTTTGAATCATAGCATCTTGATTTATAAGGAGGTCATTGTGCTGGTGTGATAGCCAGATAGTCACAGTGCCATTCACTAGGATTGTAACAGAGTGATCATGTTGGCTCGTGATGAGACCTCCTGTCCTTAAAACAGATGATAAGGTCATTAACCTGGCGTTGTAGCCATTGTGGGCATGTCACTTGTTAAATCCCTATGATCATGGTAGGCTGGTTCGTTATGAGACCCCCTATCCTCTTAAATATTTGCATGAACACATAATAGTTGCTCTTTATACATGAAGGGAGGCTCATTAACTCCTTAAGAGTTAGGGATGGTGAAAGAAGTGAAAGAATGCCAATATAGTTAATACCCGTTATTCCCATTTCTTCATATTGGAAAGAAATATTACTCGAATAGTGTAGAAAGATATACCATGATAGGGACATATATTGTATGATAACATATTTGAACTGGGGATGACTTAGCCTTTCATTTCATGTATGCACATTGTCAGCTTCCTGTTTAAGGATTATAGTTCCAAGGAGTCATCATATTGGTAATTTTACCGTTTCCATTTCTTCTTCAACTGCCATTTCCTGCTCAAAGATTATTTTAGCTGGACAAATGGGATAATGGGATGAAAAAAAACAAGGTTATTTAATTTGAACAACAGGGAGAAATAAAACGCAAAACTTTGTTGTTTAATATGATGGAAAAACACCCATTCATATATTGAACAACATCCATTCAGGTATTGAAAAAGAAGAAGAATAAAAACTCAAAATCATGGCTGTTCAATCCGATTGAGCACCATCCATTCAAGGTTTGAAAAACAAGAAAAATAAGAACTCAAAATCATGGCTGTTCAATCCGATTGAACAATAGCCGTTTAAGGATTGAAAAACAAGAAAAATAGGAATGAAAAAACGTGGTTGTTCAATCTAATTAAACAGCAACCGTTCGAAGATTGAACAATAGCCGTTCAAGTATTGAACATAAAGAAAAATAAAACACCAAAATATGGCTGTTCAATCCGATGGAACAACAACCATTCAAGAATTGAACAACAACTGTTTAAGCATTGGACAACAAGAAAAATAAAAACACCAAAACATGGCTGTTCAATTTGATGGAACAACAACTGTTCAAGGTTTGAACAACAAGAAAAATAAAAACTCAAAATCATGGCTGTTCAATCCAATTGAGCAGCAGCCGTTCAAATGTTGGACAACAACCGTTCAAGGTTTGAACAACAAGAAAAATAAGAACTCAAAATCATGGCTGTTCAATCCGATTGAACAACAGCCGTTCAAATATTGGATAAAAGCCGTTAAAATATTGGCTAACAGCCATTCAAGGTTTGAACAACAAGAAAAATAGGAATGAAAAAACGCGGCTGTTCAATTCGATTGAACAACAGTCGTTCGGAGATTGAACAACAACCATCCAAAAAATTGAACAGCAAGAAAAATAAGAATGCAATTCACAAGAGGATGAGGAAAGAAAAAAATTGCAAGTATGAAGAATGTACATCAAAATAAGACATTTATATACATTATTTACAAATGATGCTAGAAAACCTCTCATGTACTTGAGTTTGTGGGGTTGTCACCCCCTTGTGCCACAACTTGGATGGTGGGATCGTTTCGTACCTGTTGACAAAAATATTCTTTCGTGAGAGGTTTGTGATAGAGGCGCACTCTATGTCTGTTAGCTCGAAATGTTGAACCAGACCCATCTATGGTGGTCAAGGTGAGTGTGCAATTTCTATGTACTTCCTGAATCTCATATGGACTGAGCCACCTTGTCTGTAGTTTTCCTGGAAAATATTGGAATTTGGAGTCATAGAGGAGTGCCCAATATCCTTTTTGAAATACCTTCTTCTTTATAAGGTTGTCATGCCACTTAGCTCGCTATTGTTGGATGACCACTGTGCGTTGCAGGGCTAGTAGTCATATTTCGTCTAGTTTGTTTATTTGTTGGAGTCTTCTAGCTTGGGCTTCTGTTAAGTCCAACCCCACTTCCTGGGCTGTTCTCAGTGTTTTGATTTAGAATTCAATAGGGAAGATAGGTTCTCTCCCAAATACTAGCTGATATGGTGAATATCCATTGGTGTTTCACCAGGTTGTACGATAAGCCCATAATGTTTCTGGTAGTCTAGTGGCCCAGTCCCAGCGATGTGCTGCTACCGTTTTGGTAAGGATATCCTCCAGGAAAATTTTGGTGCTTTCGACTTTCCGATTTTCCTGTGGATGGTAAGGAGACGTAACTCTGTGGATGATATGGTGATTTCTTAAGGTGGCTATAATTTTATTGCCTATGAATTGTGCCCCTCCATCAGTTATCACTTCTTGTGGCAACCCGTATCGCACGAATAGCTCGAAAAGAAAATTAATCACCGATTCTTCCGTGGCTCTTGACAAGGCCATTGCTTCCACCCATTTGGTTACATAATCTATGGCGACCATCATGTAGACTTTCTGGTTCGATGGCGGGTTGAATGGTCCATAGAAATATAGCACCCACCATTCAAATGGTTCTACCACCAATTGTGGTTGTAGCGACATTTCATCAGCTTGGTCTGGGCGGCCCGTCCTATGGTAGCTATCACAGGCCTGGACATATTTTTTTGCGTCTTTGAAAATCGTAGGCCAATAATAGCCTAATTGTAGCACTTTATGTCCGGTTCTGCGTTCTGCAAAATGGCCGCCACAAGGTTCATCGTGATAGGCTTGTAAGATATCATAGATTTCATATTCTCTTATGCATCTGCGTATGTGCATGTCGGCCCCTATATGGAAGAGGTATCCTTCAATCCAAGAGAATCTTGCGCTGTGCTGTAAAATCATTTTCTGTTCTCTTGATGTTAAGTGTCTAGGTAGCTTCCCTACTGCTAGATAATTTGCCACATCTGCATACCATGGTGTTTTTACTGCTACAACAAACAGATGTTCATAAGGGAACTGATCATCAACTGCTAGGGTGTCCTCCGACTTTGGAACCCTGGACAGGAAGTCTGCGACTACATTCTATTTTCTTAGACGATCTTTGATTGTTATATCTAATTCCTGCAACAACAAAAACCAACGAGTTATTCTCCCATTCGTGATTGGTTTATTGGCTAGATATCTAATGGCAGAGTGATCAATATACAAGAACACTTGATAACCAGTTATATATTGCCTGAATTTACTAATAGCATAAATGACAACCAGGAACTCCTTTTCGGTCATAATATAATTTAATTCGGGAGGAGTTAGGTTTTTGCTGATATAATAAATAGCATAAGGTTTTCTGTCTTCTTCTTTGCCAAGGACTGCTCCTATTGTTGTATCGGATGCATCTGAAGAGATGTGAAAGGGCAGTTTCTAGTTAGGACCTCGCAAAATTGGTGTTGTTGAGACCAGTCTCTTCAAATATGCAAAAGCGGTATCACATTTTTTAGTCCAATGGAATTAAACATTTCCAGTTAATGTGTACAAAGGTGCGGCTATTTGTGAGAAATTATTTATAAATCTGTGATAATATCCTGTGTATCCTAGAAAAATGCGTACCTCTGTCTGTGTACAAGGTGTGGCTAATAGAAGGATTACCTCTATCTTAGCCAGATCTACCTGTATTCCAGCTACAGAAATGTAGTGACCTAGAATCACCCCCTCTGTCATCATCATGTCGCACTTTTCATTGCTTAGACATAACCTGGTAGCAATACATTGTTCTAACACCTTTTCTAGCATTTCTAGAGCTTGATAAAAGTCTTCTCCATATGGTGTGAAGTCATCCATATAGATTTCCAGTCCCTCATTTATTAAGTCAAAGAAAATGCTGATTATGGCCCTCTAAAATGTGGTTGGGGCATTGCATAACCCAAATGGTAGAACTCTGTAAGAAAAAGTACCCCATGGGTCGGTAAAGGTTGTCTTATCTTGATCTTCGGGAGCTATTTGGATTTGATTGTAGCCATTCAACCCGTTAAGGAAGGAAAAAAATCGTTTCCTTGCCAATGTATCCAGGACTTTGTCAATGAATGGAAGGGGGAAATGGTCTTTCTACGTTGATTTATTCAATTCCTCGTAATCTATGCAGATTCTCCATTTCCCATTATTTTTAGGGATGACTACCAGAGGGGAGACCCATTTGCTGTCTGAAATAGGATAAATAAAATTTACATCTAGCAGCTTTTGCAGCTCCTCTTTTACAACATATTTTAAGTGCGGGTTTAGCCTTCGCTGAGGTTGTCTAATGGGACGTGATTCCTTATCGGTATAGATGTGGTGGGTTCATAGCCGCGGGTCTAAACCCTTCATGTCTGGGTAATCCCAAGCAAATGCCCCTTGATACTTTCGAAGGACTTTTATGAGCTTCTGCTTTTGGTCATCATCCAAATTGCCATTAATATTCAGAACCTTTCCTGGCTCAACCTCAATAGGTATGCTGTTACGTACAGTGGTCATGGGAATATGCTGATCCTCGAGGTTTGTTACAGGATCCTCTTGATCTTCATTTTCAAGGATTGTCTTCAACATTTGACATTTTAAATTTACAGATGGTGGTTGACTCATGAAATTATTGATTCTGTCGTCTTCAGTTTGATCCTTAAATTCAAGAGATTCTACTAGTGTCAGGGGTGGATGAATGTTTTGATCCCATTATGTACATGGATGTTTTTGAATTTTTACCGTGGGTAAGCTTGGTTTGGCAGGTGGATAAATGATAATATTTTTTACAGAATCCCCTCTAGTGATAGTCATGCTGCCTGTTCGGAAGCCTATGTAAGCATCTGCTGTGGCCAGCCAAGGTCACCCAAGGATCAATGGATGCCCATCCATCCTGTTCTTTGGATTAATAACTAAAAAATCAGCTGGATATTCCCATGATTCCATAGAGACCAAGATGTCTTGCATTATTCCTTCTGGTCTGATAACAGACCTGTCAGCCAATTCTAGCAGTGTAGCTGTAGGTTCTAAAGCTGATATGCCTAGTTTTTCATAGACCCCTGTAGTTAGGATGTTAATGGCTGCTCCTAGGTCGACCAATGTGTTTGGAAATGAGTGGATAAAGGTTTGTACAGTCACAATGGGATTTCTTGGGTCTTCATATTTCACGGGTGGCTCCTTACCTAGTAACAAATTAGATAGCGCCCCTACCACATGAACGGTGGGTGAAACCTTTGTTTTGTTTATTTTATTTTTCCCACATAGTTCTTTAATCATATTTACATAGATAGGAATGTCTTGGATGGCCTGGAGGAGAGTAATTTTAATACAGAGGTTTCTTAATTCCCCTAAGATGTTAAATTCTGGAGAAGTTATTGGTCTGGGAAAAGTTAGTCTCTCAGGGAATGGGGGCAGAGACATCCTAATTTCTTCAGGTCCTTGTTGATCAACCTATTTCTCTGTTATATTTGCCTGGTTAGGCTTATTTGAAGTCTCAGTTCAGGATGAAGCTGGATTTGTGGCTTCTATAGGTAAAATAGTACGTCCTAATCTCAGCTTTAGTTCGTTGCACTATTTCTGTTCAATGCTGGAATTTGGATTTTCTATTATCTGGATTAATTGAACTAGTCTGTTGTTGGGATTAGGATTGGGTTGGGTTGGTAATTAGGGGCGTATGGCAGGTTGCGCGTTATGCTGAACTGGGTAGGGAGCTGGAAACGTAGGTTGATTTTGAGTTCCTGCCCCCATTGGTAGGTTGGTCATCCCCAGGGGTCGCTGCTAATTCCAATTAGTGTTTTGAGGAGGATGGTTTGGCCACTAGGCTTGATATGGAAAATTTTTCCAATAAGTTGGAGAACAAGGAAATTTCAACCAATTATTCCCTAATGAAGGTTGTGTAGGCCATGGTGGCATAGGAAACGATTGGTTTGGCCAAGTAGAGAAGGGGTTTTGAGTCTGCCAAGCTATTGCAGGATTTTGCTGGTTAAACTGCGAAGAAGAAAATAATTGAGGCAGGTCTTGTGGCATACGTAGTTATGATTGCCACTGGCGATGCTGATTCATTAAATAGACTGGTTCAGTCTCTTCCTCCACTTCCTTGTAAACTACTTTCAGCTCGAAAAGTGAAGGACATTGGTTTGTGGTATGATCCTTAGTGCAGATGGCACAAGTCTGAACCATGTCTAAAGGAAATTCCCTCTGGTTGTGCTTCTTCCGACATCGTGGGCAAAATATGGCCAGGTTTTGTTCTGCTAAAGCTTTTTTCTGCTTGGCTTGTAAAACATCAAGCTGTGTTGTCAAGGTACCCACGATGTCAGTTTTAAAATTTTCTAACAAATTCTGCTCTGGTTACATTGCCATTGGTCTACTTAAGGTATTTTTTTATTGAATCACGCCCAATTGACCTATTGCGTGTACTACCCCGAGAGCATATAATACACAAGGAAATAATCTCGTCACATTATTCCTAGTAAATATCTCCTTTCCCCATTATATTAAACATCTCAACCCATTCTTCCTTCATTCCTTTAAGCATTGTGGCTTTTAAGATGTCCTTGGATAGCATGGAGATTGTATTGAAATATTTCTATGTAGTCTTCTAATATTTCATTTTATTTTGCAGACATATTAAATATTTCATATTTTAGGTCTCGTGTTCGGAAATAGTCTTGATATTTGTTAAGGAAAATGTTCTTCATTTCATCCAAATTATTGATGGTTCCCCCACCTAGTCCCATGAACCAACGTAGCGCTGTTCCTTTTAAGGTAGAGGGAAATAGTTTCAGCTTCTGAGGATCAGTGGTGTAGTCATACCCCCTACATAAGACATCAAATTAAAATAGGAATGCATTTGGATCTTCCGTAGTCAAACCATGGAAGGTGGGAATGCTGTGCAAGGGAATGGGTTTCATAGGGGCGTTTGCAACATGATTAATAATGGGGTATTCCAATGTTGATGTCTGCCTCTGATTCTGATTTTGATTATTTTCCATTTGGTCGAAGAGGTGCCAGAAATATTCAAGGATTTCTTGTTCTGGAGGAGTGATCTGGGGGGTCTTAGGAGGCGAATGCGGTGGAGGTTTTACAACACTTCCCTAGTCAGGGATCCCAAGTACCTCTGTCTCGACTACTCTCTCAGGTGATTTAGGCTCTGGAGTTTCTATTTGAATTATGCCATTAGTTTCTCCTTCCCCTTCTTGTAAATTGCAAGAACCTCCCTCTCTCGAAGGGTCAATGCCTATATGATTGGTAGTTTGAAGGCTTTGCTCAACTCCTTCAGTTTCACCATGAATCTCGACGTAGGCTATAGATGGTGAGGCTGCAGCTTGAGGGAGTGTGATAGGGTTTTGAATGGAAATATTTCTAGGTCATATGGATGCCCGAGATTAAGCTTTCTTAATGATTTTGTCTATATATGTTGCCTTTCCAAGGATCACCGGTCCTTGGGTGTTGTGAAAACAACTCAAAAAATAGAAGAAAAGAGATATCAACACCTTATAAATAAGCCACTTCGAGGGGGAAACCTCCAATACATTACATGAATGAATAATTATTGGATGATACAAATTACAAAACCTCCTTTATATATATAGGAGTCCATGGGGCCACAATGTAATCCTAGTGGGGCCACAATGTAATCCTAACCGACCTAACAATAATTTAAGGGCACAATAATAACAATATGGGGGTTACAGGGGTACAATAATAATAATAAGGGGGTTACACTAACAATAATAAGGGACTATACTAGTAATATAGGGACCTAACATGCCCCTCTCCTTCAAAAAAGTGTTGTCCTCAACGCTTGAGTAGCTTTGGGTGATTCTGTATAAAATTCTCATCCTCCCATGTAGAATATTCAGTGGGTAAGTTCTTCCACTTGATGAGATACTCTGAAATTGACCAATTTCGTAGCTGTCGAGTTCTTGTTTCCGTGATCGCTTCAGGTTCCAATATGATTTTTCCTTCCTCATCATGTTTTGGAAATATTGTTTGAACTGGAAGATTTTCACCTATAACCTTCTTTAAGCATGAAACATGGAAAACTGGATGCACTTATGAAGAAGCAGGAAGCTCCAATATGTATGCCATAGTACCAATATTTTGCAACACATTTTAAGGACCATAGTACTTTGGCGATAATTTATTAACCTTCTTAGCTTGCTTGAGGGAAATTTGTTTGTATGGTTGTAGCTGTAAAAATACCCAGTCTCCTACACCAAAACTTCTCTCACTGCGATGTTGATCTGCCTGTTGTTTCATTCGATTTTGTGCCAAATTCAGGTTATCCTTTAAGAGTTGGAGAACTTCTTGTTGATGCTCGATGTGATCTTCCACTGCTTGAACCTTCGAATTTTCCCTTAAATATGATGTGATGGATGGTGGATGATATCCATGAAGTGCCATAAATGGGGTCATTTTTGCTGCAGTATGGAAGGAAGTGTTATACCACCATTCAGTGAGAGGTAACCACTTGACCCATTGTGTTTGTTTATCAGATACAAAACAACGAAGATATCCTTCCAAACATTTATTTACTATCTTAGTTTTACCATCAGATTGAGGATGATAAGATGAGCTATGAGCTAATTGAGTACCCAAACAAGAAAATAACTCTGTCCAAAAATTTCCAGTAAAAATGGGATCTCTGTCGCTCACAATAACCCTTGGGTTTCCATGTAGCTTTTGAATTGTGTCCATAAATGTAGTAGCAACTGTACTTGCTTTACATGGATGAGATAATGCACAAAAGTGTGCATACTTGGTAAGTCTATCAACTACCACCATGATGACACTCTTTCCTTTGGACTTAGGTAAACCTGTGATAAAATCCATTGAAATCTCCTCCCAACGTTGACTTGGAATGGATAAGGTTGTAGAAGACCCGCGGTCTTAATTGTCTCAACTTTATTCTACTGGAAAACCAAACATTCCGCCACAAACTTTTGAATATCAGATTTAAGGCCATCCCAAAAAAATTCTTTCTTCACCCTGTGGTAAGTTTTTAAAAATCCTGAGTGTCCTCCTAAAGGAGAAGTGTGCAATTCCAAAAGAATATTTTGTTTTAGTTGGGAATTCCTACAAAGATATAAGTGATCTTTGTACCATAAGGAATCATTTTTCCAACTAAATGTATCAGATGTACTAGGATCTTGCTGCAAATTTTGAATGAGTGTCCATACATCTTTGTCCTTCTTCCATTCATCTCTTGCTTCGGTTATCCAATCTGGTTGGATAATAGAAATGGCACAAATAAATGCTTCCACCTCTTCATTCTTTCTTGAGAGTGCATCTGCAACAACATTAAGCTTTCCTTTTTTGTAGATTATTTCAAAGTCATAAACCAACATCTTTGTGACCCATTTTTGCTGCTCTTCTGAAGATATTCTTTGTTCCAAAAAGTGTTTAAGACTATCATGATCAGTTTTTACCTTGAAGTGTCTTCCCATTAGGTAAGTTCACCATTTATTTAGTGCATGTAGTATTGCTAACATTTCCTTCTCATAAATAGGTTTCTGTAAATACTTTCCTTTGATTGGACGACTTTCAAAAGCAATGGGTCTTCCTTCCTGCATTAAAACTGCACCAATTCCATTTCCTGGGGCATCACATTCCACAATAAAGGTTTTTGTGAAGTCTAGCATAGCTAAGACCGGTGCTAGGCACATTGCTTCTTTAAGATGTTCAAAGGCCTTAGTTGCTTCAGGAGTCCATGAAAATGCATCTTTCTTCAATAATGCTGTCAGAGGTGCTACTATTCTCCCATAATTCTTAACAAACTTGCGATAATACCATGTTAACCCGAGAAATCCTTGCAACTGCTTTATGGTTGTGGGGACTTTCCATTACTTAATGGCTTTAATTTTTTTAGGGTCTACTTTAACACCCTCGTGAGATAAAATATGACCCAGATATTCCACCTCTTGTACTCCAAAGAAACATTTGGATGTTTTTGCATATAATTTTTTCTCCTGCAATAGTTTGAGCACCCCGTCAACATGTTGAACATGATCCTTCCAATACCCATTGTAGATTAGTATATCATCAAAAAATACTAGCACAAATTTTCTAAGGAAGGGTTTGAAAATGGAATTCATCAACCCTTGAAATGTAGAAGGTGCATTGGTAAGGCCAAAAGGCATGACCAAAAATTCATAATGACCCTCATGAGTTCGAAATACTGTTTTTGGAATATCTTCAGTCTTCATTCTAATTTGATGATATCCTGAACGAAGATCCAACTTGGTAAAATAAATTGCTCCATGTAATTCATCCAATAATTCATCAATCACAGGAATGGTAAATTTATCTTTAATGGTGAGCTTATTGAGCTCCCTATAATCCTGACACATTCGCCATGATCCATCCTTCTTGTGTACCAATACTACAGGAGCAGAGAAAGAACTTTGACTAGGTTGAATTATACCCGCCTCTAACATTTCTGCAATCATGCGTTCAATTTCGCTCTTTTGGAAGTAAGGATATCTATAAGGCCGGATGTTTGGAGGAACACTTCCTGGAATCAAAGGAATAGCATGATCATGATCACGAATAGGTGGGAGTCCTTTGGGAGTTTCAAACACCTTGGAATGATTGTCCAAGACTTGTTGGAGATCTGCAGAAATAGATGATTTTGATGTTGGAACTTCTAGTGAGCATAATTGTGCAATTACGCCTCTTTGTTCTTTATTTAGAAGCTTTGTCATGACATTAGAGCTTATTATCTTTCCCGGCTTCCCTGCAATACCCCGTAATTCGACTTCCTTTCCTTCTGAAAAAAATTTCAAGAAAAGTTCTTGAAAATTAAAAGCTACCATCCTCAAAGATTGTAACCATTGTACTCCTAGTACAACATCAGCACCTCCCATAGGAATGGAAAGCATTGGACTATTCAATACATATTCCCCCATGGTTAGCTTGATATTATGGAATTTTCCAAAGAAATTTATAGTTCCTCCATTTGCAACCATCACTTGACATTCTGGTGCTGGGTATAGGAAACAATTTAATTCCTTGGCTACCTTACAATGAATAAAATTATGGGTGCTACCTGAATCAATCAACACTATTACCTTTTTCTTCTTGATTTGTCCTTCTATCTTGAGAGTTTGAGAAGTGGTAATTCCTGCCAGTGCATTACACGATATGGTCAGATTCATTTCTTCCTCTTCTAGGGCTGGTTCCTGGTGTATATCCTCTTCTTGTTCATTTTCTTCTTCCTCTTCACAATCTATGTAAAATAATTTCTTCTCAGCACACTTATGACCTTTAGTGTATTTGCTATCACAACTGTAGCAAAGCCCTTTTGCTCTTTTTTTCTTCCAATTGTTGTGGTGTCAACCTTGTAGGTTGTGGAAATCGAGGAGTAGCAACACTTCCCTCTTTATAGAAGTGAGTGGTAGGCTTCCTTGTCGCCATAATTTTACATTCAATTTTTCTTGCCAACCTGAATGCCTTCTCCAATGAATCAGGTTCCAAGACACAAACTTCATGTTGGATGTTACCCTTTAAAGTACCTATGAAGAGATCAATCCTATGTTCCTCTGGAATATCAGTTACCCTTATATTCAATTTTTGGAAGTCCTCAATGTGCTCTCCCACTGAACACTTTTGTTTGAGATTTATCAATTGGCTAAAGAAAGTGTTGCTCATTGTATCTTCATAATGTGCTATCATTTCCTCCGTAAAAATTAACCAAGTGACAATTTTTTTATGGGAGCAAAGCCATCGATACCATACAAATGTATTTTGTTCTAAATGTAAAGTTGAAATGCATACCTTTTGTGTGTTTTGCACATTATTGAGATCAAAATATTGCTCCATCTGTAGTATCCATGTTACAGGATCCTTTCCATCAAACTTCCTCATATCCATTTTTGGAATATGATGGTTCTTCCCTCCAACATTAGAGTTTATGAAATCACGATTAACATTTATTTTGTTGTCATCATGAGTTTCCTCTAGTATATTTTCACCATTAGGAAACATTTCTTGTATCAACTTTGTCAAACCGTCCATGTCTGCTTTTAGATCATTCTTCATGTTTTCCATCTTAGCTTCCATGCCATCTTCCATGCCATCCATCTTAGCTTCCATGTCATTCTTCAAACCACCCATCTTAGATTCCATGCCTTTATTCAAACCATCCATCTTAGTTTCCATGCCTTTCTTCAAAACATCCATGTCATTTTTTGTTGCTCTTTGCGAGAGTGAAATTTGTTGCACTTGCTCTTGTAATTTTGATATGTCATGTTGCAATTCTTCGTCTCATTGAGTCATAGTAGAGCCTTCTAAAGGCTTAATGGGTGTTGAATTATTTTAAGGGGCCATGTTAGAATCCAATACTGATATCTATTCTACAATATGCCCTTGGAATCAATTCAACTTGATTCTTCAAACACGACTTATGCAATTTGGAAAAAACAATACACACCTTTTACTTGCTTTTGAGGAGCTCAATATTGAAATTGAATTATCTATATACTTGCACATCCTCAATATCTGAAATTCGGCCCTATAGTAGTCCTCTGAAGCTTCTTTCAAATTCCATAGGCCTGACTTGATTTGGATTCTTCAAGACAAAGTTATTTCCAATATCCCACAATGACCTAATTATGGACTGGTTCAGTAGAGCGAACTTGTACGACTTCCCACGTGTCACTGTTTAATCCTTTGGCTCTGAAATTTATAGATAGGAAACTAAAGTCCGGGTAATTCTAGTCACTTTTTACAGAATTCCAATCCAATGCTCAGAGAGAGAGTTATGAAGATTTTCCCATGATCACCTCTTTGAGATGAAATTTGGGAGTCTGAAAAAGACCTAAATTCCACAGATCACATCTCCGAAAATATTGCGAACCAAGCTCTGAAATTTTGTGAAGATGTTCCTGAAGATGTCGGCTTTGCACTCTAAAATTTTTAGCTTTTTAACCTTCGTATAAATTTTTTTATAGCGAAACTTCCACGATGAAGTTTTTAAGTGAAATTCAAGAGCTTGCAAAATGCCCTAACTTCCACAGATCATATCTCTGAAAATATTGTGAACCAAGCTCTAAATTTTTTTGAAGATGTTCCTCAAGATTTCGGCTTTGCACTCTAAAAATTTCAACTTATGGACATTTGTAGAAAAAAAATTTATAGCAAAAATTCCATGATGACCTGTTTGGAGTAGCGAAACCCTAGAATCCAAAGCTCTGATACCAAATGTTGTGAAACCAGCTCCAAAAATAGAAGAAAAGAGATATCAACGCCTTAGAAATAAGCCACTTCGAGGGGGCGACCTCCAATACATTACATGAATGAACAATTCTTGGATGATACAAATTACAAAACCTCCTTTCTATATATAGGAGTCCATGGGGCCACAATGTAATCCTAGTGGGGTCATAATGTAATCCTAGCCGACCTAACAATAATAATTTAAGGGCACAATAATAACAATATGGGGGTTACACGGGTACAATAATAACAATAAGAGGGTTACACTAACAACAATAAGGGACTATACTAGTAATATAGGGACCTAACATTGGGATTGTGAGGATTTTTGAGAGTTAGTTTGAACTATTTCTATATTTTTCTTCCTAGTCATAAAATAGGAGCACCTACTCTATTGGTCTTTAAACAATTTTGCTGAGAAGCGAGCTATAGAGAAAACATTTTGCTTACCGGTATGCAGGTTCTTACCTCTCGTTTTTAATACCCAATTCTTCATAGAAATAGAGAGAGGTGAATAAAGGATATCACTCTTAACACTCTCCCCAACAACAACGTCAGAAAATGTTGGTGTCACAGAGGTGGCTTATTGTAGGAAACCCTAGTGTTCTTCATTTAATTATCAAGCCGAGGTAAGTCTTCTTATTTCAAGAGTGTCGACACAATATATGCAAGTGAGATCGACTGATAGATACTCTATGTTGTTTATGAGAAAGGATTATCTAGCGTCCCAAATTCAATCAACTTAACGAGGAATGATTTGGTAGGTTATGGCTGGTTATTCTGTCAAGCCTATGATTGAAAAAATGGATGGTGGTTTGAGAAGAAACTTAATAAATTGAACAAAAATCTAAGTGAATTGATCTAAAACAATTTGAATGAATCGAATAACAGTCTAAATGAATTGAACAACAATCTTAAATGAATTGAATTGCAATCGTAAACGAATTGAACAACAATCGTAAAATAATTGAACAACAATCTTAAATGAATCAATCTAAATGAATTCAACAGAAATATTAAATGAATTGAACAACAGTCTAAGTGATGTAATCTAAATGCATTTTACAACACTCACTTATATAATTTTGCAATGGAATTATCTTGGTAAACTAAATTATTGGCATTAATCACTAATTGGACGCTTTACTGTGCTGACAGAACAATGTAATCCACAAAGATAAGTAACATCGGGCAATAACTATCTTGCGATTTGTAAATTGATTGCAAAGGCATTGAAAGGAATTGAAAACATCTATTGGTGATGAAGTATTATTATAAACCAGAAAATACGAAATGCGATTATTCTGAATAAAAAAATACAGATATTAAACTATTTTGAAGGAAGAACAATTGTAACTTTATTGAGTAGAGAAGTATGTTACAACCACATCAGATAGCTGAACATGGATTCTGTAACTAACGTGCAGCATAGAATTAGCGCAGAGACTCCTAGAGGTTTGGCCCAGACCACTAGAAGTTCTAACGCGATGAGAAACTCAAACGGTAATTGTTCAAAACATCAAAACTCAAAGGATAATTCAGAAATACAATATGACAGCTCTGTCTTGACGCGCTGATTACAGATGGAAAATTCCCAATTAAATTTGACTCCCTATCTAGTTCGTCCTTGGTCCTTTTAAAGGAAATTTCACGCAATGAGGAAGTATTCTCCAAATGACAGTTCGTTGTGCATGGCTGTCATTTGAGTTCTTGGGCTCAAATCCGTTTTTCTGCCTTCTGCCGGCTTCTGGGAGTTACTGAGATCCCATACATTTGCGTCTGTTAGTTGTCGTTGCGTTTACCATTGGTTCCGCTACTCTGCCTTCCTGCATATGGAGATACAATAAGTCAATTTTCTGTTATAAAAACATTCCTTTTGTCATTATCTCTATTGCTCTAGTTTTCATAAATATTTTAATTCTTTATTGTTCAGACGAGGAATAATTCCCCAAATTGTGACATAATTTAAAGCAATTATAGGGTGAAAACATACCTCAATTCGGGCCCAACAAATTCCTTATCTGAGTCCAAACTCTCAAATGCATGTGTTATTTTTATTCCAACAACTCCTTGTATTTTTCCATTTTCCTCATGCTAATTTCTTTGAGTTTGGATCACTGCTAAACCGATGGCTTTCTCAGGATGTTCATCTGAAAATATTTGCTTCCCTTATCCCTCCTCCACTTGGGAGTTGTGTTGATTTTATGCTTCTGGTTGTTGAATACTCTCATCCATTTCTTCATCTTCATCATTCGAAGAAGGTGGCTCTGGAAATTTCCATCCTTTTTTCTTTTAAGATATTTTATTTTTATTTTTTCTCTTGAGGGCATGAGTTTTGTAGATGCCCTGTCTGATGGCAGAGCCTGCATCTGAAAGTAGTATTTTTAAAGTATAGCCATTGTGTCCACTTGAAATCTTGACGAATCAAATGGATGTGATATGGCATGCCTTTTCTTGGGGCGATATCCATGCATATGAAAGCAAGGTAAATATACATCTGTCCATTCTTTCATTATCCATCTTTAGAAATTTTACTAATGAATTTCCAATGCCTTCTAATACTTGGTGGTGCCAAAAAGGAAGTGGGAGGTTATGTAATATTACCCATAATAGCATCTTTGTAACCACCATTTTTTTGGCATCAAAAGTTGGAAACCATGGGGTGACAAAAAGACCTACCCTTCCCCAAAACCATGGTCCTTCATTTATGAAATAATCTAGATCTTTCTGATTATCAAATTGAACCACAATTGAATCCCTTCACACACAGGTAGATATCACAATTGTTGGTCCAATTGAGGTGGATCCATTAATGTATAGGTTCATACTTGAACCAAAAACCATTAAAATGAAAAATCAGAACTCTGCCTTGGAGAACCGTAAAAATCACACTCACTTTTGGAAATTTTATTGATAGTTCTGGTGCCTTCCCCATCTTCTCAACAAGGTAGGGACATGGGATTATTAGATTTGGGGTTTGTCTGCATAGAGTGGAAACAACCTTCCTTTTGAGTGTGTCTTTGAATGTTTTGGTTCCATTTTGATTTGGGATTCCTGAACCTCCCTGCATCCTCATATTTAAAATTGTTGTTGAATCTTTGGCAACACTATAAAATTCCAACCAGTGGTCATCTTTGAGAACCTTTCCAACATATTCCAATACTTGGAACAAAAATGGTATACCCATACTCTTTTGGATCATATGCTTCATGTTTATTACTAAATGTGAGCCCTAGATCCAATGAACATAAGTCTTCCCACCAATATTCTTAATAAATATATGAAATTTTGAATCTTTTCCACTGTTCATCCCTAGATATGATGTAGATCTCGCTCGGTTTGGGGTAATAGACTCCAATTCCATATTGTAAAACCATCCACACTATGATATTTAAAAGGTGCTATATCTAACCATCGATCACAACCCATATCCCTGGAACTCGTGATATCTGAGCATAAAACAAAGGACAATGACAAATATGTATATGTGTGTGTGTGTGTGTGTTTGTCTGTATGTATGTATACCATTTCTACCACTGAAGTAGAAAAAATATTCCGTTTGGATAAATTTTGGACGGTCGTACACCAGACGACACAATAATCAGGGCTTATATACAATATGTACGTATGTATGAAAGATATGGTGCTTTCCCCATATTCTTAACAAGGTAGGGACGTAGTATTGTTAGATTTAGGGTTTTTATGCCTGAATTGGAAACTATCTTCCCTTTGAGCGTGTATTTGAATGATGTGGTTCCAATTTTAATTGGGTTTCTCGAACCTCCCCACATCCTCATTTTTAAAATTATTGTTGAATCTTTGGTAACACTATAAAATTCCAACCAATGGTCATCTTTGAGAATATTTCCATCATATTCAAAGACTTGGAACAAAACTGGTATATCGATACTCTTTTGGATCATCTGCTTCAAGTTTCTTACTAAATGAGATCCCCAGATCCATAAGTCTTCCCACCAAGATTATTAATAAAAATCTGAAAATTTTCATCTTTTCCACTGTCCATCCCTATATCTGAAGTAGATATCGCTGGATTAAGGGAAACAGACTCCAATTCCATATTGTTAAACCATCCACACTCCGATATTCTAAAAGAGCTAAATGTAACCATTGATCACAACCCATATCCCCAGAACTTGTGCTATCTGAGCACAAAACAAATGACACTGACACACACACACACACACATCTCTCTGTGTGTGTGTATATATATATATATATATATATATATATATATATTTGTAAATACATTACATGAATACATACATACATATGCATGTATGTACGTATGAAAAATATGGTGCTTTCCCCATCTTCTAAACAAGGTAGGGACCTGGTATTATCATATTTAGGGTTTGCCTACCTGGAGTGGAAACAACCTTCCCTTTGAGTGTGTCTTTGAATGATGTGGTTCCATTTTGATTTGGGTTTCTCGAACTTCCCTGCATCATCATATTTAGAATTAATGTTGAATCTTTAGTAACACTATAAACTTCCAACCAGTGGTCATCTTTGAGAACCTTTCAAACATATTCCAAGACTTGGAACAAAACTGGTATACCCATACTCTTTTGGATCATCTGATTCCAGTTTCTTACTAAATGCAAGCCCCAGATCCAATGAACATAAGTCTTCCCACAAAGACTCTTAATAAAAATATAAATTTTTGAATATTTTCCATTATCCATCCCTAGATCTGATGTATATATTGATGGCTTGGGGCTAACATACTCCAATTCCATATTGTTAAACCATCCACACTCCGATCTTCTAAAGGAGCTATATCTAATTTCCGATCACAATCCATATCCCCATAACTCGTGCTAACTGAGCAAAAAACAAAGGAAAATGACATATATATATGTGTGTGTGTGTGTGTGTATTTACAAATATATATATTTTTAAATACACACACACACACACACACATATCTCGCTCTATCTTCTGAGCTTGAATAAGAAATCAACCCATCCTGAAATTACTCATATGTATATATATGTTAACTGTAAAGTGAAATTCACTATCCTTCCTCTTGAGCTTACAATTATTCAATGCAACTCGACCTACATCATATAATTGGATATATGAATATATATAAATGGAGCTATCCCTCCTGAGCTTATGAGTAAATACCCACTTGACATTTCCATATATAAAAACAAAAATGTTCCTCTTGAGTTTACCAAATTTAAAATTTGGCCTCATAGCCAAATCATTTCAATCATGCATTCATTTAGTTTAAAAAATATTTTTCTACCTCCCCATACTCAGGCCATTTAGAATTAACCCATTCCTAAGAAATGCTCAAGGAACTTGCAACACTTTTTCATCTCTATGGCCAACATATAATATTCAGTACTGAGGAGCATAGAAGAACATTAAAACCTCAAAAATACAAGAATTAACCATTCCTCATTGACTACACATATGTTAGCATTACATATTTACACAAAAAATCAACATTCCTCAACATAACATATGCATTGAACCAACACAATAATTTCACCCATTCCTTAGATGTTACACTGGAAGCCAACACTGCCACTCTTATAGGAAAGAAATAGTCCATGCATTCAAAATGGTATTTAAATATCACAATAAAAATTCATATAATGTTCACAATAAGGTATAATAAAATTTATCTTACAATGAAGAATCAGGCAACTGAGATCGAGACTCTAACTCTCCACCCAACAATAGATTGGTTCACACTGCATTTTTTCTTACAACTAAACACCCCCGAGCTAGATTCCAGAGCTTGAGGAGGAGTGCTTATCGCTTTAGAACCAATGTTACCAACTAAAACAAGGTATCTCAAGGCTACACCACCTCCACCCACCAGCTAATCTAATATTCAAGTACACATGGATCCTTTTCCTTCAAATTTTCTCAACAATTTTCCCACTGTCATCTCATAGAGTTTTTAACTCAGTCAACTTCATTATAGGGGTCCTTTGTATCCAGGTGAATAGTTTCATAATAATATAGGAAGGTTATTCAACTGAAAAACTACTTATATATCAATGGGTTCTCCAATCCACAAAATTCCCAGTGGTTTCCTAAGGCAAGCCACACTTAGTGGATTCTTCAGTCCTTAAGGAAGCCACTGCTCAATAAATGTTCTCAAACATCAAGCTCGCTTGGGTTTCTTTTGTTGCGCTTCTACCATAACCAAATCTCTCCATTTCCATATCACAGAGGGTTAACTTAACCACCTTCAAATCATGGGTCCTTCATAACATAGAGAATCACATCTCTAATATAGGAGAATAATTTCAATATAACATAGGAAGGTTCTACACCTGGAAAGTTATTGATAAATAAATAGGTTATTTAGTCCATAATGTTCCCAGTGGTTTCTTTAGTCCTAAGGAAAGCCACTCTTGATGGATTCTTCATTCCTTAGGCAAGCCAATGCTCAGTCATAGGAGGAGGAGAACTTAATATGGGAAGGTTCCAACTGGATAAACTACCATAGGAGCTTACATATCACATTTTTCAGGTATTTCTTCAGAGAGTGTAAGCATTGGTATTCCCATCCCAGGGCCACACCTGGTGTTTCCTCAACCCTAAGTACCTTAGTGTCTCTATCTCCTCTCCAGTAGGTTCCTTAATGCTGGAATTCCCAATGGGTTATTTAATCCTAAGGAAAGCTAGCTTTGGTGGATTATTTAATCCTTAGGCAAACCACTACTCTCTATCCTTAGCCAGAAATCCCTCTTGGGTTTCTTCATTTGGTCTATTAACAAGCCAAATCCCTCCATCTAATCTCTTTTCTCCGTTTCTTCCTCTCTGTGATGAATTTTCATCTTCTTCCCCTTGTTGAATCTTGGTCTTCTTCCTCCATCAAAGAATGAATGCATGAATTCCCCCTTACAACATTCTCCCTTGCATCTTCTTCCTGATGTTGTTTTTGTGTCTTGAGAGGTATTTTCCCGTAACCTCCCACTAGCATTGATTTAACCATTTCTTGTTTGCATTGGCATGCACGCCTCGCTGCCCCCTCCTCGATCTTAGTCACAATGGAGCTTTTTTTTCGTGTGTTTGTGGGGATGCTATTGCAAAAAATCCCTACACCACTCCTAACCACAACCCATACTTGTTTTTAATTTTGTCCTTTTCACTTGTCAATTTTTCCAAGAGGAGAATGGGTTCATACTTTGTCCACCAAATGAATTTAAAACATAGTCAGCCCATTAAAACACACCAATCAACCCCCTTTACTAGCATTTAAAACAACAAGCCTCCTCAAGCAATCTCCCTCCCCAAAATCTTGAATCCATGTCCCATGTCTCACTGATTTGTATATTTTTAATTACAAACATTTCACAATGTTAACAAGAGGAAATTATCCAATGGATGTCACATAGTCTCAGTCAATGACATACCTTCCACTTGCATTTTCAATTCCTTGTTGAGCTCATGTTGCATTGAATCTCAACTTAGTCCTTCTTCTCTATCTCATACACTGATGAATATTTTAACCATGATTTACTCCACCTCATCTACCCTTTTTACCTTTACCCTCAAACTTACATCTTATAAAAAAACAATTATGTATTAAATTATTTGAGATAACATATCGATTTATTTTTTAAATGGAACTATCATCAATTGGGATTATAACCTTTCCCATATAATTTTTTCCAATGATAACTACCTTGGGCTTCCCCCCAAAACATGGGAACACGTCTTTTATATGTCGATGATGTGATAAATGATACAATTTAAAAAGAATTATCACATAGTCAAATACTTGGAAATATTCTAATCTCCTGGCATCAATCTGTACAAATGTTGAAAAGTATTATTTAATCTCAAATTAAACCAAAATTTTATCCATTACCTTATTTACCTCATAGATGTGCTCTCTTCCAAATCAATGAAAGTCCCTTACTTGTTTTCAATAGCATTCAAAACTATATTTTCCATAGCTCAAGGGGAAAAGTTTATTTCTTTACCCATATAAGTTGTGTCGTATTTTTCTCAAACCTAAGATCAAAGAATGAGGATCACCTTCTGAGAGCCAAATTGGTAGACCACAGTACCACCTATCATTAATAAATTTTTATGTGTCTAACCCAAGCTTAAATGAAAAATTTAACCATCATTTGGTAAGAACGTGAAAGGTTGGCATGTAACTTAAAAACCCTTTCCAAGTCATATTGATTCAATTCCCTGAAGATTTCTTGGAGGTAGACCTACCATAAAAACTCCCTATTAATGCTTTATACCATAGTGGAAGGACCCCATCCATTATAACATGCTCTCATAACACTTGTTTTAGTTTCTCCTATATAACATATACCACTTCTCTTCTTCCTAACTACTCTCATTGGAATTTGATGCAACCCTTCTAATTTGCATTTATCTTTTGCAAAGCATCCACTAATTCATCCAAGATTAGTTATCTAGCTCATAACCCTACAAGGTTATTTAACAACCACCCAAAGCTTTCATTTATCGAAGCATCACAATAGTTACAAAGTTGAGCTCTTCCATTGACCCCACTTTCATTAAAAGAAGATAGTTCTATACATGTATTGAAGTTACTCCCATGTCGAATCTCTATAAATTTTATCAACCTCACCACCTTGGCCAATAGCCTTCTTCCCTTGTTAATTTTTGATAATACCATTATTACTCTCAATATCGACAATAACTCTAAAGATCTGTTTCCAAAAAAGAAAACTCCATCCCTTATAGTCTATAAGTCATATACAAGCGTTATTGTGCCACAAGAGAGTTAAACATGATACTTAGGAAAATTTTTACACTAACACTAATATGTGATCATTTGGATAAATAGACATACCCTTTTCCATTATTTTCCTCTTATTCCAAGTCAAATCTGTTGAAAATTGGGTGTCATTAATGTCAAATCAAGCATAATACAAAAGAAACCCCGCTTCCCCGCTTTTGTTATGGAATATGATCGTAAGAATTCATGATAGACCATTGTCATATGATAGTACTTGTGATGTTATTTTCAAAGGTAGGTGGCATGCCACTTTAACTTCTCATGGTTAAGGAGATATCCCTTCTTAAAGTTGAAGCCTTGAAGTCTTGGTCAAGGTGCCCCGAATGAATGGTAAAGGAAACTCTATGATTGGTTCAAAATTTGGCATAAAAATCATAAAAATATATGTTTCTAGGCAGTTGAAAAAGGGCCTTTATTTCACCCCGTTCATTGACCAAGCCAAATGCTAAATAAAGTTTTTGTTTTTTTTGAAAATAATCTCTAAAACGTTGTTTAGGTAGACCTCATTGTGGGGGTAGTTTTTTCAAATTAAATTTGAATTTTTAGGGCAGGTTGGCTCTCCTATTTTCCTCCTTTCACATCTATATATAGGGCATTCATATGCCCTCCAAAATCATTATTTTTATGCATCATATACTTGTGTATTATTTTTGAAGTTTCTAAGGCTAGGGAAACAAGAAAATATGAATGAGGGTCGTGTTTCCAAGGGTGTTTGGTCATGATTATTATATCTTTTTGTATGGTGTTTTTCTAGCGAGTTTCTGAGGCCATTCCTAAGCCATATTTCGACCCTTCCAAGGCACAATTTTGGCTTATTTTAAGGCTAATTCCAACAAAATGGATACTGAAATTATATGTGTTATAATTACTGAAATAAGGGTCGATATTAGCACCAAGTTTAAGTCTGATATAGCCACATAGGTAGGTATATTTGGGCCAAATTTTAGGGAACCTAAGGAGGCATATTGAGTTGTAGAAGAAGGCCTATTTTGGTAAAATTTTAGGGAAGCTAAGGAGGCCTTTTTAAGGCCATAGTTAAAGGGTTATTTAGGTTTGTTTTCAAGGGTAGTTTGAGGATAGAAATTCCTATAAATTCTAGTGTTTTTCAAAAATTGATTTGATGCTAATTCTCATGGGGATTTTAGTGGAATCTTAGTGTAAGAAGGAGGCCTAAGTTAGATCCAATTCAGAGTATATTTTGTGTGACTAAAATAAATTTTCCTATATCATTCTAGATCTCCTTCAAAAGTGTTGTAATATGAGGTATGAGATTTATTATACACAATTGTTGTATTGTACCTTGCTATGAGTTATATCAATGCTTGATAAAGGTATGTACAAGGGTTAGTGGTTTATAAAGGTAGATCTATAATAGTATTCAAGAAGTAAACCTAGGACAATAATAGCTTGGTAGTTTGATAATGTTTATTGATTGAAATTCCATTGGATATAATTTTTAACTATGCATATTAGAAATGACAACAATGAAGTATCATTGAAAATGGTTGAATACTATTGTAAGTGGGTCATTATACCTGTTATGGGAGCCCACAATTCTCTTTCTATATCTTTATTTTAAGGGTGGAAATATGGTGCAAGGAAGAGCTTGAAGTCTCATTTAGGTTGGAGCCTAAGAACAATTTGGGGTGGTAGGGTGGTTCTAGGGTAAAAAATTGATGCTATCAGGGTGTTGGAGCATCCTTCTAGTTTGATCTGGTAAAACCAAGGTGTTGGTGCATCCTTTCAAGGAGTTTAGATTCTTGAAAAAATCGAATGCTTTTATAATTAAGTTAGTGCTTCCCTTCAGTCATTGATGATAAATTATTGTACTCATCATTTATGTTAGAAATCATTTTATGGTTTTTCTCCCTAAAGGGTTTCCTCCTAAAATTATCTGTGTCACATGTGCATGCTTTTCATGGTGTTCTTGCATTGCTTCATGATGTTGATTTCATGATATGTTGATGAATGATATAATGGTTAAAATTGGTATAAATTAAATAATTTTTGAAATATTGATTCATCCCTCTCTCAGTATTTCCAAAAATTGGTATCAGAACATGTCCCTTCACAACAGTCTAACCACTAGAAGGTAGATCATGGATTGTACCAAAAATAGAACTCCAATGTTTGATAGAAAAAAATATGCATTTTGGAGTGGAAGGATGAAATCATTTGTGCAAGAACAAACATTTGATGTCTATTGCTCTAAATAAAGTGGATACACTAAACCTCTTTCTCCTCCAACAAATGATGTTGGTAAGAAACTTTATGAAATCAATGAAAAAGTCAAGTATGCTAATTTAAGGGGCCTAAAAAGTTTATTTTATGTTAAAGTAATGCACTGTAAATCTTCAAAGAGGTTTGGGACAAGCTTCAAAGCATATATGAAGGAGATAATAAAGTTAAGAAGGTCGAGCTTCAAACCTTGATAGGACAATTTGAGCAGTTGAAAATGAAGGAAGATGAAAATATTGCACCTTAATTTGTCTATGTAGGTGAAATGGTAAATGCCATGGAAGGAATAAGAGAACCAGTAGAGAACACAATGATTATTCAAAAGGTTCTAAGATCTTTTCTAATGAGATTTTATTACGAGGTCTTAGTTCTAGAAGAAAGATTAGATCTAGCTACGTTGAGCATGGATGAGCAACATGGAATACTTACAACTTACGAAATAAAAATATAACAATAAATTCCATCCAAAAGAGAAGAAAATTTCAAGGCATCTAAAAAAACAAGGAAGAACACACAGTAGTCAAATCCAAGCTCCAATTGCAGCTATAATGATGATTTCGATGAAGAAATAACCAGCTTTGTGAGGAACTTGAAGAAAGCAACTAGAAAGTACAAATGTAATATCCGTTTGAAATGTTTTAATTGTGGTAAAATTAGTCATTTTACCTCGAAATGTCCTTATGAAAAGTGTTCAGACAGTGAAAAAGAAGATGAAGCTCCTAAGAAAGGGAAAAATAAAAAAAGAGATAAGAAACAAAGTAAAATAAAATACTTAAGGAAAAGTCTCTATTAAAAAGAAGACAATTATTCATCTGATGATGAAAGTGAAGCCAAAAATGACTCAAAAAGAGTGTTATTCACGGGAACGAAGAATAAAAAGGAAGCCCCTAAAGATGATGAGGTCAAAGGAGAAGTATATCTTGAGAGAGAATTGGTAAGTGCCCTAAAATATTTAAAAGTAGAAAGGAAAAAAGTGAAGGAATTGGAGGAAGAGCTAAGTGAATTAAAATAACATTCTCAAAGTCTCAAATAAAAGTATGAAGAATCAGAGACGATCACTATCAATATAAAATTCCAATTAGAGGAAGTTAGAAATATTGAAGAAACACTAAAAAATCAATCGGAAAAAATGCTAAAATAAACGAAATCTTGGAAGCAGAAATAGTTTCACTAAGAAAGAAATTTAAGAAGAGAAACATTCGTTTTTTTTTTTTTGTAAATATCACTAAGTTTTTGGATGAAATTACTAGTTGTCAAAGGCCACACAATGACAAATATGGATTAGGATACAAGCCAAGCTATGTTGAGAAGGGCTCAAGATCCATGACGATAGGAAAATAAGTAGAACAAAAGAGTTATGAAGGTGCCATCAAGAGTTCTTTCAATAAGGAGGAAGAAAATCCCTCATAAGAGGCTACTCAACCAAGGAAAGGTCAAGATGAGTCATTTAGGAGAGTGAAAAATAAACAAACAAAAATGGAGAGGACTTAATATTTTTGGAGATTTGCACCACCTAGAAGATCCTCCACTCTTGGGTGCCAAACTATATTTCTTGGTTTAAGTTACTACTGCAAAAATTTTGGACACAAAGTCGTGGCTTGTAAAGCTTATGCTAGGAGTAGAAGCAACAATGGAAGCTACTATAGAAATGAAAATCCTAGAAATTCTCAAGAAGATTATAGCCAAAATTATAACAACTTTGTATCATTAAGTAGTGAAGTATAATGCTACAAGTTCACCAATTTCATACACATAGAAAAATATTGTAAGTTGATTATTCCTCCAATGGAGCCAAATCATGGTTTAAACAATCCTCCAAAACAACCTTAAAAAATATTGAAGAGTAAGGTTGAAAATTGTGCGATTTCTCTACAAGCCCAAGAAAGAAAAGTGAATGGTATGTTGATAATGGTTTTTCAACACACATGAAAAGGGATATCAAAATTTTTTTAACCTTACAAAGGGGAAGGGATGGAATGGTTTCGTTTGGAAATGATGGCTCAACCAATATTTTAGGAAAATGTATAGTCAAGCTCAGAAGCAAGGACATCATGGCAGGAAATGTTTTTCTCATTGAACATATGGACCATAACCTGCTAAGTGTGAGTCAAATGGGTGACCAAGAGCACATGCTTATGTTTAACTCAAATAAATATGAAATAAGAAATAAGAAATAAGGTATATTAGTGGAAACAACATCAAGGACTCCAAATAATTATATATCTTGGATGAAATTGGAGAGGAAAGTTGTTGTTTGATGAAGGGAGCTGAAATTTGTATTTGGCATAGGAGAATGGGTCACATGAAATTCAACAATATGGTAAAATAAAAAAAAGGAAGCAGTAAGGGATATTCCAGAAATATTGAATCCAACAAGCACTTTGTGTAATCACTACAAGCAGGGAAAACAAACAAGGGTTGAGTTTAGAACCAAGGAACTCTACACTTCAAAATCATTGGAGTTGGTACATATGGATCTATGTGGAATGATGAGAACTAAATGGTGGTTGGATGGTGAATAATAATTCATGTTGCTTATCAACGATTACACCAGGATGAAAATGGCATGTTTTCTGAAGAAAAAGTCAGAAGCATTTGAATGCTTTTGTATTTACAAAGAGATGGTTGAAAATGAGACTGATTTGAAAATCAAGTTCTTAATATCATATACTGGATGATTAATTTATGTCAAAATAATTTGAACACTTTTGTGAAGAACAAGGAATAAAAATACAATTCTTGGCAGCTATGACACCTCCCAAAAATGGATTCGTTGAAAGGAAAATATAAACCGTACAAGAAATGACTATAACTTATTTCTAAGGCGTTAATATCTCTTTTCTTCTATTTTTGGAGTTGGTTTCACAAAAATGAATATGCCTCTTGTTTGGACACCCCCATATTGTTATTATTGTGCCCTTAAATTATTATTGTTAGGTCGGCTAGGATTACATTGTGGCCCCATGGACTCCTACATATAGAAAGGAGGTTGTGGCCCCATGGACTTGTGATAATACCCTGTACGGTTTATATTAACGCCTCTTTAAGATGTTCAAATTCCTTAGTTTCTTCAGGAGTCCATGAAAATGCATCTTTCTTCAATAATTTTGTTAGAGGTGCTGCTATTCTTTCATAGTTCTTAACAAACTTGTGATAATACCCTGTTAACCCGAGAAATCCTCGCAACTACTTTATGGTTGTGGGGAATTTCCATTCCTTAATGGATTTAATTTTTTTAGGGTCTACCTTAACACCCTCATGAGATACAATATGACCCAGATATTCCACCTCTTGTACTCCAAAGAAACATTTGGATGTTTTTGCATATAATTGTTTCTCTCGCAATAGTTTGAGCACCTCACAACATGTTTAACATGATCCTTCCAAGACCTGCTGCAGATTAGTATATCATCAAAAAATACTAGCACAAATTTTCTAAGGAGGGGTTTGAAAATGGAATTCATCAACCCTTGAAATGTAGAAGGTGCATTGGTAAGGCCAAAAGGCATGACCAAAAATTTATAATGACCCTCATGAGTTCGAAATGCTGTTTTCGAAATATCTTCCATATTCATTCTAATTTGATGATATCCCGAACGAAGATCCAACTTGGTAAAATAAATTTCTCCATGTAATTCATCCAATAATTCATCAATCACAGGAATGGGAAATTTATCTTTAATGGTGATCTTATTGAGCTCCCTATAATCTGGACACATACGCCATGATCCATCCTTCTTGTGTACCAATACTAGAGGAGTAGATAAAGAACTTTGACTAGGTTGAATTATACCCGCCTCTAACATTTCTACAATCATACATTCAATTTCTCTCTTTTGGACATAAGGATATCTATAAGGCCTGAAGTTTGGAGGAACACTTCCTGGAATCAAATGAATAGCATGATCATGATCCCGAATAGGTGGGAGCCCTTTGGGAGTTTCAAACACCTTGGAATGATTGTCCAAGAATTTTTGGAGATCTACAGAAATAGATGATTTTGGTGTTGGAACTTCTAGTGAGCATAATTGTGAAATTACGCCTCGTTTTTCTTTCTTTAGAATCTTTGTCATGACATTAGAGCTTATTAAATTTCCCAGATTCCCTGCAATACCCCCTATTTGACTCCCTTTCCTTCTGAAAAAAATTTCAAGAAAAGTTCTTGAAAATTAAAAGCTATCGTCCCCAAAGATTGTAACCATTGTACTCCTAGTACAACATCAACACCCCCCATAGGAATGGAAAACATTGGTCTATTAAATAAATATTCCCCCATGGTTAGCTTGATATTATGGCATTTTTCAGAGTAATTTATAGTTCCTCTATTTTCAACCATCACTTAACATTCTAGTGCTGGGTATAGGAAACAATTCAATTCCTTGGCTACTTTACAATGAATAAAATTATGGGTGCTACCTGAATCAATCAACACTATTACTTTTTTATTCTTGATATGTCCTTCTATCTTGAGAGTTTGAGGAGTGGTAATTCCTGCCAATGCATTACACGATATGGTCAGACTCATTTCTTCCTCTTCTTGGGTTGGTTCCTGGTGTATATCCTCTTCTTGTTCATTTTCTTCTTTCTCTTCACAATCTATGTAAAATAATTTCTTCTCAACACACTTATGACCTTTAGTGTATTTGCTATCACAACTGTAGAAAAGCCCTTTTGCTCTTTTTTCTTCCAATTGTTGTGGTGTCAACCTTGTGGGTTGTGGAAATCTAGGAGTAGCAACACTTCCATCTTTATAGAAGTGAGTGGTAGGCTTCCTTGTCGCCATAATTTTACATTCAATTTTTCTTGCCAACCTGAATGCCTTCTCCAATGAATCAGGTTCCAAAACGCGAACTTCATGTTGGATGCTATCCTTTAAAGTACCTATGAAGAGATCAATCTTGTGTTCCTCTGGAATATCAGTTACCCTTATATTCAATTTTTGGAAGTCCTCAATGTGCTCCCCCACTAAACACTTTTGTTTGAGATTTATCAATTGGCTAAAGAAAGTGTTGCTCTTTGTATCCTCATAATGTGTTATCATTTCCTCCGTAAAAATTGACCAAGTGACAATTTTTTTACGGGAGAAAAGCCATCGATACCATACAAATGTATTATGTTCTAAATGTAAATTTTGCAATGCATACCTTTTGTGTGTTTCACACATTATTGAGATCAATTGCTCCATCTGTAGTATCCATGTTACATGATCCTTTCCATCAAAATTCCTCATATCCATTTTTAGAATATGGTGGTTCTTCCCTCCAACATTAGAGTTTATGAAATCACGATTAACATTTATTTTGTTCTCATCATGAGCTTCCTCTACTATCTTTTCAGCATTAGGAATAATTTCTTGTATCAACTTTGTCAAACCTTCCATGTCTGTTTTTAGATCATTCTTCATGTTTTCCATCTTATCTTCCATGTCATCCATCTTAGATTCCATGCCATCTTCCATGCCATTCTTCAAACCATCCATGCCTTTCTTCAAACCATCTATCTTAATTTCCACGCCTTTCTTCAAAACTTCCATGTCATTTTTTGTTGCTCTTTGCGAGAGCGAAATTTGTTGCACTTGCTCTTGTAATTGTGATATGTCATGTTGCCATATTCGTCTTCATGAGTCATAGTAGAGCCTTCTAAAGGCTTAATGGGTGTTGAATTATTTTTAGGGGCCATTTGAGAATCCAATACTGATATCTATTCTATAATATGCCCTTGGAATCAATTCAACTTGATTCTTCAAACAAGACTTATGCAATTCGAAAAAAAAAATACACACCTTTTACTTGCTTTTGAGGAGCTCGATATTGAAATTGACTTATCTATATACTTGCAGATCCTCAATATTTGAAATTTGGCCCTATAGTAGTCCTCTAAAGATTCTTTTAAATGCCACAGATCTGACTTGATTTGGATTCTTCAAGGCAAAGTTATTTCCAATCTCCCACAATTACCTAATTATGGAGTAGTTCAGTAGAGCGAACTTTTACGACTTTCCACGTGTCACTGTTTGCTCATTTGGCTCTGAAATTTATAGACAGGAAATTACAGTCTGTGTACTTGTAGTCAATTTTTACAAAATTCCAATCCGATGCTCAAAGAGAGAGAGTTATGAAGCTTTTCCCACAATCACCTCTTTGAGATGAAATTCGGGAGCCTGAAAAAGACCTAACTTCCACAGATCATATCTCCAAAAATATTGTGATCCAAACTTTGAAATTTTGTGACGATGTTCCTTAGGATTTCCACTTCACGCTCTAAGAATTTTAGCTTCTGAACCTTCGTATAAAAAAATTCATAGAGAAAATTTCGCGATGACCTTTTTAAGTGAAATTCAGGAGCTTGCAAAAAGACCTAACTTCCACATATCATATCTCTGAAAATATTGCGAACCAAGCTCTGAAATTTTGTGACAATGTTCTTCAGGATTTCAGCTTCGCACTCTAAAAATTTCAGCTTCTGAACCTTCGTAGAAAAAAACATTATAGTGAAAATTCCACGATGACCTATTTGGAGCAACGAAACCCTAGAATCCAAAGCTCCGATACCAAATGTTGTGAAACCAGCTCCAAAAATAGAAGAAAAGAGATATCAACGCCTTAGAAATAAGCCACTTCGAGGGGGAAACCTCCAGCCATTACATAAATGAACAATTGGATGATACAAATTACAAAACCTCCTTTCTATGCTCTAAAGTCCAACAGGCCATAATGTAATCCTAGTGGGGCCACAATGTAATCCTAGCCGACCTAAAAATAATAATTTAAGGGCACAATAATAACAATATGGGGGTTACAGGGGTACAATAATAATAATAAGGGGGTTACAATAACAACAATAAGGGACTATACCTTTTTTCACAAAGAAAAAATTCGTAACTTTTCATTAAGATAGGTTACATGTTACATCTGCTGGTAGTATGTACTACTATTCAATCCAAAGACTATTACAATCTGTCACTATGCCTGTATGATGGCAGTAGATCAGTCCCAAAAATATCAATCGGTATGAAACCCATGTTCACATAGTAAGTTTAGTGCATAACTTACTAGCAAAAAGAAAACAAAAAAGCATATATAATAAGTGTACATGCCGAAATATAAATAACAAGGGAGGTAGTAACAAAATTCTCCCAAACAGCTGTACAACTAGACAACCAAAACTGCAGGTGCCTCCTCAATAAAAGGCCGATGAAAATATCTGTAAATCTGTCCTCTAGTATGTTTTGTGATATGTCAGGTACCCCAAATTAGCTCCGAAGCTTCTGTGGACAGTTGGTCAGCCACTTTGTTCCGAGACCTGTAAATATGAGTCACAGAGATGGAGTCAAAAAGGGCTCTAAGATGATGAGCCTCTTGCAGCAGTGCAGACCGTGTGTGCGAGTGACAATGTGCAAGATTATTGAACCAATTGATCACAAGTTTTGAGTCACCAAATATCTGGATGGAGTTGCAGTGAATATCCCAAGCAAATGTGAGAAGAAGTCTAAGGCTTTGCAATTCGACATAGTTGTTTGTACCAGGTCCCAAGCCCATTCTAATTTTGTAATGGTGATGTTCATTTAAATATAGTATGGCGCCTCCCCCACACCCCTGTGTGTTGGACGCACCATCAAAATAGGCCCATGCATGGTCATGATCAATTGTTTCGGGTGTCACTTGTGGGGGATTACAGTGAATGTGGTCCGCAGGCAGGAGTTGAAAAGTTGCAATAGAGGCTATGCAAATGTGGTCACAGTCAAGAGGAGTGTTATTAAATATCTGTTTGTTGCGGCCGATCCAAATCTCCCACGCAAAAATCAGTGGGAGATTGCGCATTCATGGTCTGTAAACATAGTGCTACCACCAGTTGGTCCAGGCCTCGATTAATGTTTCGCCCTGCCAAATAAATCTGTTGCCCAGACTAGTGATGACCCGCATCCAAATTCCTTTGATAGAGTTGCATTGTAGGAATAAATGGGTCGTCTCCTCACAGTTTGCAAGAAAGTAGCAGCATTGAGAGGCCCCTTGATACGCCCGCCTGTGGAGGAATTCCATGGTGGGTATGCACTGATTAAGGATGCACTGGAAAAGGGATCTATGCTTGTGCGGGGCCTTCAATTTCCAAATAATTCGCCACCACCATGCTTGTATTGGTGGTTCCTTTTGTCAAATAAGGGAGAGGTATCCTAGTTTGGGAGCATATTGACCATTAGGTGAAACAACCCATATCAATTTATCTGCCTGTTCAGTGATGCGGGTGTTTGTTGCTTTTAGAGCCCAGATATAATTTTTCCAGTCCCGTTTGCCAGCCTGTGGAATCTCGAGATCATCTGCTTGTAGCCAGGCCTGTCCATGCCAAAAGGAATTAACCCTGTCCGTAATATGTGCGAGATAGAGAATGTTTCTGTGGGCAAGGTGCTCGATGATGAGATTCGGTAGTTTGTAATAGACACCACTCCCCGACCAAGAATCAATGCCTAAGCGGATTGAAGCGCCATTGCCAATTTTCCATGATAAGCCATTCTGAATAATATGTGCCGCTTTTGTGATTGCCTTCCAGATGATTGATGAACCAGGAAACTGACCAATTCTGCCCCGGATCCAATCGAGAGGGTGCCGTGGCGAGATATACTTAGCAACAATAACCTCTTTCTAGAGGCTCTGTCCAGTGATTATGTGCCAGCACATTTTTGCTGCGAGATCCCGCGAAAATAGATGGAGATATTTTAGCCCCCAGCCTCCCCATTTCTTGGGAATGTTTATGCGGTCCCATGCAATCCAGGCAAAGGTAGAGGCCTTTCCTTGGTTGCGCCAAAGGAATTGTCTGCAAATATTTTTTCTTATGTTAGTAATACCAATAGGTATCCAAGCCAGGGTCATCCAATAGACCGGTATGGCCTCTAGCACAGACTTAATGAGTATCAGTCGACTAGCCCCGGAAAACCATCTGTTATACCAAACATTTATTCTGCGTTCAATTTTTGCAATGATCCAGTTCCAGTCTTTGATCTTGTAATCGTTTGGTTTATATGATACCCCAGGTATTTGAGTCCATCATTGATATCAATGGATGTATAGTCAAATAGATTCAATGAAGTGCCCTGTTCCAGTCCCGAGCAGCCAGTCATGATAATAGAGGATTTGGTGCCGTTTGGTGACATTCCGGTAGCCCTGCAAAAACATTTAAGTAGTAGATCAAATTGTACAGAGTCTTGTCTAGAACCATTTAGGAATATAAGTACATCGTCCACAAATAATAGGTGAGTGAGATGTAATATATCGTTTATCCGGAACCCTTGTAGTACTCCTCTCTCTTTTGCATTTTTTATGAGGACAGAGAGGCCCTCCATAACCAGGACAAATAATAATGGTGATAGGGGGCATCCATGACGAAGACCCCACCCCGCATGAAAGAAATCAGACGCAGTGCCATTGATCAATATACTGAAAGTGGCATGAAAAATGCATCCCATAATCCAGTTTATAAATGTAAGAGGAAAGCCCGAGTGGATGAGTATGAGATGTAGGTAACTTCAGTTAACCTGATCAAAAGCCTTTGTAAGACCAATCTTGAGAATGGTGGATTTCTGGTGTAGGGTCTTGATGGAGTGGAGTGCCTCCTGGGCAGTACCAATAGCTTCATGGATTTGCCTATGATTCAGAAATGCAAATTGTTCCTTTTCAATATGAGTGGATAGGAACGGCTTTATGCGGCTGGCAATAATCTTGGATATGATCTTGTATATGCAGTTACACAGAGATATGGGCTTGAAATCATTGAAGCTGGTCGGTTTGTCCGATTTTGGAATAAGAGCAATAAAAGTGGTATTGAATCCATCATATATCCTGCCCCGTACCCTGCTATCCTCAATCATGAGCAGAAGGTCAATCGACATGAGATCAAAAAAGTGTATGAAAAACTCAATGGGCCAGCCATCAGGCCCAGGGCTTTTGTCCCGCTTGAACCATTTCAAAACACCCTCTAATTCTCCCAAAGTGACCGGTGCATTGATATCATCCATTTTCTCATGTTCCACGAAAAGTTTAAAGTGCTAAGTAATATGCATAATGTCCGGGAGATCAATGTCCATTGGTGCCCTATAGAGATTGGTGAAATGTCTAGTATCCAAATCAGATAGTTGTGACTGTGTCTTCACGGTAAAACCATTTGTATCAGTCAATTCCCATATGGCATTAGTAGCCCTGCGACCATTAGCATGCTACGACTATACTAGTAATATAGGGACCTAACATTCATTTCCTAAACCAATTACACCATTGAATTATTGAGAAAGTTTTGAATGGAATATGGTAAACCTGTAAGAACTCCCATGGTGATCAGTTGCAAGTTAAGGAAGGATGATCAATCCAAGGAAGCAGATCAAAGACTCTATAGATTGATTATTGAAAACCTATTGTAAGTGACAACTTCAAGACAAGATGTCATGCAGGTAGTTGGAAAGTTGGTAAGATTCCAATCAACACCAAAAGAATCGCTTGTTATAACAGTAAAAAGGATATTCAAATATCTCATACGAACAACATAATTTGGGTTTTTCTATTAGAAAAGGAATAAATTAGCCATGAAAACTTATACATATGAAAATTGGGTAGGTAGTGTTGATGATCGAGAAAGAAAAAGTGGAGCAACCTTTTACTTAGGATATTATTTATTATCTTGGTTGAGAAAGAATAAATCTCTAGTATCCTTGTCTACAACAGAAGCTTAATACATAGTGGAAACAAAATGTTGCACACAGGTCCTCTAGATGAAGCAAAATTTGTAAGATTTACAAGTGAAGTACGATGAGCCCATTTTGATATTCTATGACGACACCAACATAATAAGTATCTCCAAAGATCCTATGATGCATTCCAAGGCCAAACATATTCCTATCAAATACCACTTCCTTCAGGAACAAGTCGTAGAAAATAATATCAAGGTGGAGTACATAGGGACAAAGGAAGAGACGACTAACATCTTCACCAAGAATCTTTCACAAGAGACATTTGAGTATATTTGGAAGAAGCTTTGAGTAATTTAGGGTTCACATTGATTTGCATTCCATCAAGCTAAGAAGACAAGGGGATAAAGGAATATATCGTTGGAAAATAGAAAGAGATACTTCGTCAGGGTGAGTCAACTTTGCCATTAACATCAAAGGGGGAGAGAAACCATGGATATAGGGGGAGTAGTAATCACAGGGGGAGAATGGCTGTTGTCACCAATGCCAAAGGGGGAGATTATTGAAAATTGGGTTCCATTGATGTATATTCAAGAAAAAGTTGAAAGAATCCCCACTTTCCCCACCTTTGTTATGGCATATGATTGTAAGAATGCATGCTATACCATCATTGTTTGATAGTACTCATCATGCCATCCCAAATGGTATGTGGAATGCCACGTAAATACTCACAGTTGAGGACACATTCCTTCTTAAATTTGAAACCCCGAAGTCTTGGTCAAGGTGTCCCAAATGAATGGTAAAGGAAACTTTATGATTGTTTCAAAATTTGGCATAAAAATTCATAAAAATATACGTTGCCTGGAAGTTTAAAAAAGGGCCTCTATTTCACTCTTTTCATTAACCAATTCAACCCTTAAAAGAAGTTTTTTATTTTTAAAAATAATCTCTAAAAGGTTGTTTAGGTTGGCCTTAATGTGGGGGTGATTTTTTAGGGCAGGATACCACTCCTATTTTCTCCCCCTTCACATCTATATATAGGGAAATCACATGCCCTCCAAAATCATCATTTTTGTGCATCATATAGGATCATGTTTCAAAGGGTGTTTGGGCTTGATTTTAAAAAAAAATATTTTTGTATGGTTTTTTCGCTGGGACAAAGCCAAGTTCTAAGGCCTAATCTGAGGCCATTCCCGAGCCATATTTTGACCCTCCTAAGGCACAATTTTGGCTTGGTCTTAGGCCACTTCTAGGATTAAGGAGATTGAAATTATATTTGTCCTAAACATTGAAAGAATGGTAAGTTTGATATAGCCACAGAGGCAGGCCAAATTTGGCCGAATTTCAGGGCAACCGGGGATTTCTAAAGTTAGGCTACAGGAGGAGGCCTATTGAGCTACAAAAAAAGGCCTATTTTGTTTGAATTTCAGGGTAGTTAAGGAGGCTTGTTTTAGGTTGTTGTTAAAGTCATATTTTTTAAGGGAAATTTGAGGATCAAAATTCCTAATAAATTATAGTATTGTTCATGGAGTAGTTTGATGTTGATTCTGAGGGAGAGTTTAGTGTAATCTCAGTGTAATAATAAGGCATAACTAAGATCCAATTCAAAATAACTTTAATGTGATTGAAATCAAGTTTTATTTATCATTATAAAACTCCTTCTAAAGTTTTGTAATATGAGGTATGATCCTTATTCTATATAAATTTTGTATTGTACCTTGCTATGAGTTAGATCGATACTTGATAAAGGTATGTACAAGGGTTCATGGTTTATAAAGGAATATCTACAACAATATTCAAGAAAAAAACCTAGGACGCTGATAACTTAACAATTTAACAAATAATGTTGACTAAAACACCATTGCATATAATTTATGATATAAGCATGTATTGACAAAGACAACAATGAAGTATCATTGAAAATGGTTGAATATTAATGTAAGTAGGTCATTACCCCTGGTATGGGTGCCCACCATTTTATTTCTCTATATTTATTTTAAGGGCAGTAGGGTGGTGTAAGGTGGAGATTTAAGTCTCCGTTAGGTTGGAGCTTAAGAACATTTAAGGGTGGTCCTAGGGTAGCAAATTGATGCTAGCATGGTGTTGGATCATCCTTATAATTCTAGCTGGTAAAACCAGGGTGTTGGTGCATCCTTTCATGGAGTTGGGGCCTCGTGATAAAATAGAATTCTGTTCTAATTGAGTTGGTGCTTCCCTTCAATTGATGTTGATAAATTATTGTACTCATCATTTACATTAGAAAGAATTTGGTGGTTTTTCTCCCAGAAGGGTTTCCATATAAAAATGTCTGTGTCACACGTGTATGCTTTTCATGGTGTTATTATATTTCTTCTTGATGTTTCTTTCATGATATTTTGATGAATGGTATAATGATAAAAATTGGTATAAATTGAATAATTTTTGAAATAGTGATTCACCCCCTTCTCAGTATTTTCAACAAAAATAATGTACCTAGACTCTTCCAATGCTCTAAAGGCTCATCTCTTGACTGGAAAAAATATTCAACTTCTCCAAATAGTCTTAGATCTCCTCCTCCTCCTTTGTTTTTTACCTTTTCAAGGCTACATTTGCAATTGAGCACTAATCTCCAATTGTAAAGAACAATTCTATTCCATAGTTTTAAAATAACTATTAATAATATAACTTAAAAAAAACAATAAAATAAAATAAAATTATATATGTGATAAACAAAGTTAAAGAGCTCGGTAGTTTCAATTAAGATACACAATTTATTTGTAAGAAAAAACATATTGACAAAAAAAAAAATGGACAAACCATAAAGGAAATGAAAAAAAAAAAAAAAACTTGCAAAGGAATGACACTAATAACAAAATTAGAAATATGACATCAAAGGAAATGAAAAAAAAAGAAAAACTTGCTAAGGAATGGCACTGATAACAAAATTAGAAATATGACATCATTAATCACTAAAGATTATTACATTTGCAAGTTTATACTCGAATATGTTTTTCAACAACACAATGGCTTTGATACTTTTGATATTATTTCCCAACATTTCCATGTCTATGACGATTATTTTTTCTCTATCAAAGCTCTTGTATTCATAGAGTAAATAAAGATCCAAACTAAATGGATTAGTGGTCACCGTGGAAAAACATTGTTTTCATTATCATGCTTGATGATCTCATTTAGGGTGTTGATTGGTGATTTTTTTTTATTGTCAAGTTAACATTTGAAGCAATGAAAGTAAATAGACTCAATGATCTGTGATAAACATTTCATGGATATCTTTTTTAATATATAAGCTATCTTTATCCTTAGTTGATTTAAATTACTCAACTTAAAATAATATATACTCATCAAGTGTTGAATTTTACATATAATTTATTTATGGAAGCTTTTCAAATGGTTGATGTTAACTATGGATTTTTTCGAGGCAAGTTTTCATATTGAATTCTTATTCTTTTGCTTGCTCATTTTAGTTATCAGGTGGGGGAGAAGGACATTGAGATTGGGTGGAAAATGGGGCGTGAATGTGGAAGAAGTGGTAAAGTGTGTCAATGAGAAGTTTGGAAATCAGAAATAGAAAATAATATGGAGACGTGCTCCATGTTGTTAAAGAATAACATATGAGCGATGTTTTATTTACGTGCATATTCATGTGATCCAATGTGAATGAGAATTCAATAAGAGGCGGAGAGAAGAAAGGCTCAATTTGGTGGAGGTAATGTTAATTGAGAGTGGTAATGTAATTTAGTGTGATTCATTGTTAAACACAATTAGGAGCTTTGTTGACCTATGGCAGCCTTTGCTTTCCAATATCACCCATATTCTAGTTGCTTAAATCCTTCCTTTTAAAATCAATATTGTTGAACACACTTTAATTAATGAACAACTTAACGTATATTTCTTTAGAGGTGTTTTATCTATGTGTAACAAGCATTCCCATAAATGCATGAGGTTTGGTGATGAGAGCATTTTTCTCACTAATTAGAAGAAGGCTTTCAATTGTTCATGTTTTACCCACTATTATGCATGCACATTTAATCATATCACTTTTTTTTTTTTTTTTGACTTGATGGAAATGCAACCTAAGCCTCATTTCCAAGACCTTGAAATCCTTTATTCATAATGCATCTAAGAAGAGGTTATATTCAAACCCTAGGGTAATGTTATGGAAGATTCCATCCATATTTGAAGCATGGTAACCATGATGGTTACTCAACCTAACTTGAAAAAGTATGGGATGCTAAACCTGAGAAATTATCACCATGATCAAACATGATACTTTTCATCCATAAGAGAAATCAAAGTTTTGATTCATGAATTTGAATTTTTTTGCCTCACCTTATACCACATGTTATATCAATCTTGGCATCGAGGGAATTTATCTGCTCAAGCTCATGCAATGAGAATTTTATTTACATTCATATCATCAATGGTGATTAGAGTTTGATTACATACTTCAGTCACTGACAATATTGTGAATCAAAGGGCTATTCTTGACTTGCAATTGTGAAGGGAGGGTTCTTATTATGTCACATTATCAATTGCGAAGGGTGAAAGGTTATTTGACTTTTAGTGTGGGTCACAAGATAAAGGTTCTAAGCATTCCATGCTTTCAACCATGACATAAAGGGTCCATTCATATTCAAGTTTTTATTGTGACCAAAATTCTATGGTTCATTACTGCATCAATTGTGATGGGAGTACATACTTTCATTCACACCAACAATAACAATGTGGGTTAGTATGATGTGACCTCAGTGGGGTATATATAGGGTCGAATATATATGTAATAAGGGCCAGACTAATAAAAGACACACATGTGAAATGAGTGAGAATATATATATATATATATATATATATATATATATATATATATATATATATATATATCTGTGTGTGTGTGTGTGTGTGTGTGTGGAGTTGAATAGAATCATTATTGGCAATGAACATATGATTTGGATATATGATTGTATCAAGGTTATTTTAAGGAGGTTCTCCAATCCCTACAACGAGTTTTTGTGTAACTCATCTCTATAATCTATTTGGTATCTATGCTCCACATTCACATTTTGTGTACATTGTTATGTGGAATTATGAATTACGGATAAACAATTCTTCCCTAAATGTGGTGCTATGCATTTAGAACAACAGGTTAAATACTTTGTAGATAATTTTCCTAACAATATCTGTATAAGCTTCTGTCTTTCATATTATGAATTCTTATCTGATGTATATGGTTCATATTTCATTGATTTAATTGAATAACTTAAATAAGCATCTGTATATTGCAATCTCTTTGCTGTTTAGTGTTCATTCTTGTAGGAAATATTTTGGCGATCTAGCTTGGATTTGAAGCTACAACAAGAGAGCGATAGAAGGAGAATTGGAAGCGCTTGGAATCCAAGTAAGTTTCTTGATCTATTCTGTGTGCCTATTTTCCGTTAGGAAAAGTATCTGCAAAGTCTTTAACCTATTGTTCTAAATGCACAACACCACAATTAGGGAAGAGTGTTTTATCAGTAATTCATAATTTCGCATAACAAATTGGTGACTCCTCTGGGGAGTTTACCATTCATCCTTGGTGTGTTTTCCTCTGTTTATCAACCCGGTAGCATTTAATCTAAAATATTAGGCTTTTTGAATTCAAATTTGCATTAGATGCGTGTTAAACAACCTGAGTTTTTGTTCTCTTCTACGCCCAACGCACCGTTGAACAGGACACAGTGCTTTGCATAGCACTGTCTCCCACTTAGGGGTGCGTTGCAATGCGCTGTCTCCCCTTAGAGATTATGTTGCCCCCTAGAGTCAACCAAATTCCTATTGAATTTTTCATTGCATTTGCTTTCATTTTTTGTTTATTGTGTTTTAAAAGGGCCTAATGCCTCATAGAGACCAGTAACTTTACCTACCTCTTCCTCCTTTGAAAGAAAATTTTATTCAATGTTTATTTAAAGTGTTTTTCTTTATCATTGAAAAATTAATTTCGAAGTATTTTAATTGCTGCATTAGATCCGTTTTCTTTTGAAAAGGAAATTGTCATTAAATTCTTCGTTTCCTATAGGAGAAATTGTAGTTAATTTCTTCATTTTTCCTAAAAAGAGAAATTGTTTTTCAATTCCTCATTTATCAAAGTAAAAGGAATTTGTTTTTATCGATTTGATGCACTTAGTTTCCTTTTCTACATTCACATTAAAGGGACTAAAAAGAAAAGCCTGCATTTGCATGTAGTGGATTGTGTGTTTTTCATAGGAACAATTAGGAAAGCTGCATATTAGTTTGTGCTCTTTGTTGTTTGCTCTCATATTGACTTAGCTAGGATTTTTGTTGAAAAAACTAAAAGTGAAAAGATTTCTTATCATTTTAGTTTGCATTTTAGGAATTTCCAATACATCAGTGCGGTGAACCTTGAAAGACAAATTGATAAATAAGATCAACTTAAAATTTACATCAATTTACCTAACAAAGCATTGGAACCATAACGATAACATTTAGAAGGTCTAGGCTAGAGACATGTTCCGGTGTTGTAAAACATAGCAGCTGTCATTAATTTTCCGTGATACATTCCGAGTGTGATACCTCACTCCACGTATGTAAGTATATCGTAGCTCGTCCACGTACTTTCGGGTATATCGGGCGGTGTTACAGTACACAAAGTATAAAAGGGTGCTCTCACTGTGCGATTTCGCATTAGACAACGCTAATACTGACTTGGGCCTCCACGTACCTTTGGGTATATTTGGGAGGACAAATTTAGGTTGTTATCCATCCATAGTGAACCAAGTCAGCCGCCTTGTAAATTGTGATACACTGAACACAACATTCGGGGAGATTGCCTGCCAGTACTTCTTGGTTCGCCAGGAGGTATTCTACAGTTCACAGTTTCTTGGTAAAATTTTTGCCTAACATTACCATTTTATTTTGTTTATTTGTTTTTTGGTTAAAATAAATCAGTCATCGTGGAAGAACAAAATCCTTTACCCCGTCGTTCGCGTAGATTAGCATTGAAACCACCTTTACCACCGGAAGTTACTCCTCAACGACGAAGGCGACATCACTCTACCAAAACCAGTACTATCAGTACCTCTGGCGAAGCATCATCTTCCCATATACCAGAGTCGACACAATTTGTTTCTACACATCCTGGTTCGTCTACTGTTGTCAAGAAAGAGTCCTCACAGCTACCCGTGGTCATGATCCATCCAATCAATGAGACCATACCTCCTGAACTCGACATTGTTCAACCGGAATTTGATCCAGATCCTGTCTCTTCTTTGCCAGAAAATATGAATTCTGAAGTTGAACAACCAAAAGTTGTTCCTCCATTGGTCATCCCACAATTTTTTTTAGCCATTGAGTCTCCCATATCACACAGTCAACATCCTAAAATATACTTTGGTTCTGATGGCCAAATAATTCCACCTGGTTTGATTTCGATTGAAGAAATACCATAAGAGTTGCTGATGAAGACCAGATCAGACAAAGCGATGAAAGTTCAAAGTGTTGTCATTATTTTGTAATTGTGATTAAGTGTTATATGTTTTGTAAAGTAAGCATTAACGAAGGGTATTAGGATTTGTTAGGATTATGCTTACTTTATTATATCTTGGATTGGGTTTGTTGAGGTTGTTGAGATATTCTCTCAACCTCTCTCTCCAAGATTAGAATCAGTTGGATCTCACTCTAACTATATGTATCTCTTGTGTATGTGTGCAATAATACAATTAATTATTGTGTGTTATTCCTGTGCAATATCTGCTCTCATAATTTTTAATATGGTATCGGAGCAGGTTCTGGCTTGATTCCCTCATGGGAAAGCCAGGAAAATGTGAGTTTCTAGTTCTCTGTACATAAGCGTGAGAGTTAAGTGTTATATGTTTATAGTTGATCGGTATTTATAGAATTTTTCCAATGTAGTGTGGTGGTGGAAATTCTTTTAGAGAGGCTTTGCCGGTCAATTATAATGTTTTCTTCTTTTAAACAAATTTCAACGTCCAACTTTTTCCAGGAAGTCAGTTGTTGCACACGACGGTGACGGGAGTGTCGTTTGCATTGCTATTTTTTAAGAGTTTGTTGGTTAATCATTAGCGCCAGGCTGAGGCTCTTCTCCTGTAGGCACAACGAGGCAGAGAAAAGGTAGCGAGTCGGTGATCTCATGATGGAGCTGGGACTGCAACTGGTTGTAGATTCGAGAATTGGGAATGAGAAAATAAGAGGAATTTCAGGGGGAGAAAGGAGGCAAGTCTCCATTGGAGTGAACGTAATTCACAATCCAACGGTTTTATTGCTTGACGAACCCACATCTTGTCTCGACAGCTTTGCAGCTTTAAAGATCATGAAAACTCTGAAATCCATGGTGGAATTGCAAGGGAGGACTGTGATTTTGAACATTCATCAGCTCGAATTTAGAATCTTGAGTGCTTCGACAATATTGCGTCTGAGTTTGTTTCAAGCCCAGAGCTTTGTGCTGGCATACAGACCAAGCAAGAGTAAGACTGCAATCGAAGATTTGGAGAATGAGCAGCGCATGGTCAACGAAGATTTGAGGCAAGTCATAGATTGATTCATGCATTTTTTTTCTTCCTGAGGTTTCGATGGAATGAAGATCCAATTTCTGAAAGTGTTGGATGTACGTATAATCGATCTGGAAAGTGTGTTTTGTTTGGATCGATGTATACACAAATTCTTCTGTGTGATCCCGTGGCTCTTCTGGCAGATGAAATTCTTGGGCAGCGTAATGTCAAAGTATCATGCCTCCCATTTCATGGGTGTATCAACATGGGCAGAATTGCCAATGTATTCCAGTGTTCCTCACGAATCGACCAAGGCATGCAGTGTGGTGGAATACCCAATTCCTACGAAAGCAAGGGTCATAGTCAACGCATGGGCGATTGGTGCATGGGGAGAGGATGTTTTGGCTTTCAAAGCCGGAGAGGTTTATGGAGGTGAATGGAAGCTACATATTGGTGTTTGATGTTCATTTTTTTGTGGATTTATTGTTTTGTAAAATTTTATAATAAAGTACCAATTACTGAACAAATTAGCATTATTTAAATTAGTCGTTCTCGACGTTCTTCGCTGCCGAGAGAACAATTGGCTAATTTGATTATGTGAATTTGTTATATGTTGAAGGGTCTTGTTGTTTCTCAGGGCTTCAAGAGCATCGGTTACAGGTTATACAATGAGATCCTTGTGTGTAAAGGTCACTTTGTAGGATTGATCGCTGACCATATTCTGTACCTAGAATATTTTCCTATAGACTGTTGAAATTTATTCTTCGGGGTTATTTCACAGATGGAAATATTTCCATAGGGTAGTTCAGTGTCGAGACTCTTCTTTGGGGGTGTGAAGAATCTTTAATCTTACAAATTCAGCACTGATGGTCAGAAGTAGGTGTACTTTAAATGGGTTGAAAGGTAAGCTCGAAGATGTGGAGAAAGAAAGAGCGAAGTCCAGAAGACTACAGAGTGGGTAGAGTTGTTGATGAAGACCAGATCAGACAAAGCGACGAAAGTTCAAAGTGTTGTCATTCTTTTGTAATTGTGATTAAGTGTTATATTTTTTGTAAAGTAAGCATTAACGAAGGGTATTAGGATTTGTTAGGATTATGCTTACTTTAGTATATCTTGGATTGGGTTTGTTGAGGTTGTTGAGAGATTCTCTAAACCTCTCTCTCCAAGATTAGAATCAGTTGGATATCACTCTAACTATATGTATCTCTTGTGTATGTGAGCAATAATACAATTAATTATTGTGTGTTATTCTTGTGCAATCTCTGCTCTCATAATTTTTAGTAGAACAAAATCCTTTACCCCGTCGTTCGCGTAGATTAGCATTGAAACCACCTTTACCACCGGAAGTTACTCCTCAACGATGAAGGCAACATCACTCTACCAAAACCAGTAATATCAGTACCTCTGGCGAAGCATCATCTTCCCATATACCAGAGTCGACACAATTTATTTCTGCACACCTGGTTCATCTACTGTTGTCAAGAAAGAGTCCTCACAGCTACCCGTGGTCATGATCCATCCAATCAATGAGACCATACCTCCTGAACTCGACATTGTTCAACCAGAATTTGATCCAGATCCTGTCTCTTCTTTGCCAGAAAATATGAATCCTGAAGTCGAACAACCTGAAGTTGTTCCTCCATTGGTCATCCCACAATTTTTTGTAGCCATTGAGTCTCCCATATCACACAGTCAACATCCTAAAATATACTTTGGTTTTTATGGAGAAATAATTCCACCTGGTTTGATTTCGATTGAAGAAATACCATAAGATGAGACACCTTTAAATCCAACCCATTTTAGGGAGGATCTTTACCTATACGAGTCTTTTACTCAATCACCATCCTCTACTTTTGTTGATCCTGTTCCTATTCATATTCCCGTTGATTCAAAAGGTATACATTTGGTCAAGTAACCATGCCTAAACCAACTTCTTCGGTTGGGGCATCTGTTCCAATTATGTCAGCACCTGCCCTCGCTACCTCGTTGATGTTTACAACTTCACCATAATCATATTTTCATGGTGGCTCTTTGGTCCCATCAGGTTATAAAAATTTATCTGGAATTTTTTCTGGTGCATATTCAAACCCATGGACTTCACCAATGTCATCGTATGGTATTCTAACTAGTAAACCTATAGTGAGTATTGAACGACTTGATTCTTTATACACATCATCAGGGCAATATCAAGCTGGTCCTTCTGGGTCTATTCCATCCAATACCATATCAATTGGACTCCCTGGATTTGGAGAGCAATATTTTCTGTCTTGTTATCCTCCTCATGCAGGGGGGCAGCCTTTGGTCACCCACTTTGACAGTACTTCGTCATTTTTTGGTCAACCTAATGTCGAAATGAATGTTTGTCAATGGAAACCCACTCTACCTATCCAACCACAAACGATTTTACACTTGTATCAACCGGTTCAACCTATTGCACTCACATACATTCCACTTGTTAATTCATCTTTACCCCTGTTACAGACACAAACTGTTGTACAACAACCGTTTCAGGCGGGTCCTTCAAATTAATACTCTCAAGTATTGGGTCCTCAGACTCCAAATCCTTTGGCCAATATACAACAACAACCTGTACCTGGAATCATTTATTCACAAGCTGGTTTACCATATTATGGGATGTCAACGCCACAACCAGTTTATAGTTATCCTCAACCGAATCCAAGTTATCTTAATTTGTGTTATAACATTGGTGGACAGACTCCTTGGCAGCCTCAGGTGTAAATGCCTCAACCTTCATTTCAACAATTATCGTACCCAGGTTTTGGTCAACATAATCCTCAAGTGTTTGCTTATCAAAACAACCCCTATTTGGGTTACCAGTAGCATATTCCTTATGTTGGTGCTCAAAGGCCCATTGCTCAAGAAATTCCATCATACCTTGGCTATGCTCAACCTGACCTTAATCGATAGTTACCCTTTGTTGCAACTTTAGAGTTACCAGATTTAAATCGGTTAACCAATGATCCAATCAACTATGCTCCTTGGTGGCTAGTGATACCTCACAAATTACCCTCAGATATTCCTAAGTTCAATGGAAACCCCGGGGAAGACCCGTTGACTCATGTTATGACTTATTATTTTTGGTGTTCATCAAACTCCCTGAATGATGACTCTGTTCGACTATGTCTTTCCAGCGTACACTCACTGGTCCGGCTGCAAAATGGTACATTGAATTACCTAGAGCTTCTTTTGACAATTTTACTGCCCTAGCTACTGTCTTTTTCACTCAATTCTAGTTACCCATACGATATGAAACTGGAACGGAACTCTTGAATAATTTAAAACAGACTAATGCTACTCACATTTCTGATCATATTCATGAGTGGCGTCATCGTCGTAGAATGGTTAAGACATTTGTTCCTGATCAGATCCTTGCTGAGTGGTTGATTAAGTCCCTGTTACCATCTATAACTGAGGATGTGGCTAAGGGTGGCATCGTCACTGAAGAGCAAGTCATTTCTCGTGCCCAATATTTAGACTTAATCTATACCCAATTTGGCATGCTCTTTGAAAAAATTCCTAATGCGCGATCTAATTTTACTGTTCCTCCATAATTAAAGGACTCTCATGCCAGAGACAGTTTGATTGGTATTGCAAGAACATATCATAATACTTCATCTGATCCTACACCTTCTTCCGAAATCAATGTCATGTCATTTGACAAAGGCAAAAGTGCAAGCAACCCAGAAGTAAGAAAAAAGGGAAATCTAAGAAAAAGAAAAATTCTAATCCGCAGGAAAGATCATATGATCAATCATTTGGACCTCGGAAACCTTGTTATCCATGCATAATCTATAATGAGGAACACTTTTTCGGTATTTTCCTCGCCGCACTGAAGTTTTAAAAATCATTAAAACTTCACATGTGTCAGCTATGTTGACAGATCCGTTTCCAAATCCGGACACAAATTTGGTTGCTACGGATCCACCTTCTAGTTCCCAAGTGCTCATGTTATCTGTCACAAAACCTTCAAAAAATATTTTTGTGTCAATGCGTAATAAAGATTATGGTAGTTAGACAACTAATCAACCTACTACCTCGAATATGAATCCGTCTACAGAATCAATACCTCCTACAACTATTCCTGAATTGATGATTAAGAAACCAAAGGGAGTCATTCATAATTCGACATATAATCCTTGAGCAAGAGCTGCTCAAAATTATAATATAGTTGAAGAGTTGGCTCAATCCCCTTCAACTATGTCTGCTCTTCAGGTATTACAAAATTGTCCCTCTCAGAAACAAGCTTTATTGTCCGCTATTGGTGGAATTGATATGACTGATTCAAATCTCGTCTTCTTTAATCATACAGGCTATGTGCCGCAATTACCAACAGAATTGACATTCTCCATACAAGTAAATGTTCTCAATCACCTTGTTCATCGCACTATTATTGATGAGGGAGAATATACATGCATTATGTCTCTAAACTGTTGGAAGTCACTTGGCTTGCTGTGCTTATCTCAATCATCAATGACGTTGAAGGCTTTTGGTGGACGTACATATAAGCCTTGTGGTATTATCAATAACCTGCATGTTGAACTAGGGGTCAAAACAATAAATGTTGATGTTGAGGTTGTTGATGGACCGCTTGACTATAATATTCTACTTGGAAGGCCATGGGTATATGCTATGACTGCAATTGTTTCTACATATTTTAGAATGATCACATTTCCATATAAAGGTACCATCACAGTCATCAATCAACTATCCTTCTTTGCCTCCGATTCTCAGGTAACGGGAAGTGTTCCATTCGTTCACACACCCCAAATAGCACTTCAGAACATTGGTGTAGGACTCTTAAAGTATTCCACTCTCATGGGAATATTTGCATTACCGCCGCCTACGACGTCAGAAGAAACTGCAAGTATAGAGACCTGCTACATGATCTCTTCCACTCCATCTGGATTAAGGAAGAGTACGGATGATTCTGAAATTGTTACGTTGGATGAGTTTTTTACGCCCAAACCTATTGAGTTGGCATAGCAATCAATCTATCTGGCTTGGGCGGCGAATCTGAAATCAACGTCACCGGTTATTTGGGTTGATTGTTCCTTAGATTTTGGTACTCCATCTAATCCTTTTTCCTCAATTTTCTTGACAGATGAGAATATTTTGGAAACCACGATGTCTGAAGGAGAACCATGGGAATATTATCATCATTGTTCCCATCTTCGTTATTATGAAGAAAATTATCGTAGTGAACCATATCACCCATCAATCAAAAATTTCTTTTCGAATTCTTTACCTATTAATGCAATCAATTCTGAGTGAAATTTGTCAAATATTGAAGAAACCATTTCTATCGATATTTCGACCAAACCTGGTGTTGTAGAAAATATTCATGTCAGCGTATCTTGTTCTTCATTATAACTCGAAACATATCGCTCTTTCTTTCGTGAATTTTGTGATATGTTTTGTTGGTCTTATGAGGAAATGCCATGCATAGATACTAGTATTGTTGAGCAAACTATTAATATGTATCCTGAAGTCAAACCAATACATCAATGCCTTTGTCCTTTTCATCCAAAGAAGGCCATTGCCATTAAAGCAGAAGTTGAGAAACTTTTGCGTGCTGGTTTCATTTACCCTGTTCCGCTAATTGAGTGGGTTTCCAACATCGTTCCTGTCATGAAAAAATAAGGAACCATCAGAGTGTGCGTTGATTATCTGGATGTCAATCTGGCTTGTCTAAAAGACAACTATCCTACTCCCTTTATCAACCACATCATTGACGATTGTACTGGATGTGAATTATTTTCGTTCATGGATGGATTTTCTGACTACAATAAAATCAATATCTGCCTAGAGGATCAACATAAGACATCATTCATCTGTCCCTGGGGCACATTCGCTTATAGGAAACTACTGTTTGGTTTAAATAACGCTGGGGCAACATTTCAGAGAGTAATGGATTATGATTTCAATGACATCAAGCACATTTTTCAACCCTATCTAGATGATTTACCCATGCATTCACGAAATCAGACTGATCACCCGATGCATTTGAGAGCCAAATTATTACGCTGCGGACAATACAAAATATGCCTCAATCCACATAAATGTGTGTTTTGTGTTGGTTCTGGTCATTTGCTTGGATTCATCGTCTCAAAAGAAGGAATTTGAATCATCCCATTGAGGGTTTAGGCCATTCTTGATTTTCCTGTGCCATCAAATTTACTTCAGATACATAAACTTCAAGGAAAGGCTAACTTCCTAAGGAGATTCATACCCAACTACACTGAAATAGCCAAAGGATTTACTTGGCTCTTGAAAAAAGGGGTTCCCTTCCATTGGGACCAAGTTGCACAAGCTTATTTTGATGCTGTCAAGGATACTCTTTTCCGGGTGTCATTAATGTATCCCCCCAATTATCAGAGTGATTATTTCCTATATATCGCTACAGCTGATACGACCATTGCTATGGTATTGGTCCAAGTGGAAAATGGGATAGAACATTCGATCTGTTATTTGAGTCGTAATCTCAATGATACATAAGTTATGTATTCATACGTAGAAAATATTGCCTTGGTAGCTATTCAAGTTGTCCAAATATTTCGCCACTATATCTTGTTCCGAAAGACCATTGTTGTTTCGGATTGCAACCCCATGACTTATGTAATATTCCTACTTAGCCCAAGCTAAGAGAAATATTCAATTTTGTTTCATTTTCTGTTAATTGAATAAATGAACCAAGGAGGACATGTAAAACTCCTGAAAAACAATGAATAAATCCATGCCTATGTGATTAGGGACAAATATGGGCCATTTAAAATAAACACTTGTAGGTGTCAATGGGTTTGAGCTATGAGACTGGGTCAATCTTGACCAAATCTACAACGCAGTCTAGATTCAATGTACCTCATGGAGGGACAACACAATTCTAGAAGGAGGCCCTCATGTGAAAGGAGATAATTCCTCAAGGTGGTTTAGGGTTTGCCAAAGCTATCATCTTATAAAAGGAAGGGGAAGGCTCAAGAGAAGGTTGTTGATGATATTTTATTTCTATGTCTGTTTAGACAATTCGAGTTCTCTTGGTTGTTTAGCAGAGACTTGTGAGGATTTCCTGTTTAGGGATTCTCTCTCCTTCCATTGAGTAGCTCTTGGAGGGAATTGCACTTCTCTTCCACTATCAGGCATATGTCCAAGCTCCATCTCCCTTAGACACCGTAAATCCTATTGGTTTTTACTTGTTTCAGTGAGCTGCAGCAAGTGGAAAGTAGATCTACTCAGATTTAGATTGTACTAGTGCCTCTTCTTAGTGAGTGTGTATTTTAACCTCCTGGAAGAGTGTATTAGTTGTTGATCTGTAGATCTTGATCTTGGCATCAGGCCAGCTTGTGCTTTAAGCCTAAATCACAGTTTTTCCTCTTGGACTGTGTTATTTTCAGTTGCAAAGTTGCAGGGTATTCCAAAAATCATTTGGAGGAGAGATCTCTGGTGTATGGGTTCTTCCTTCACTGTGGTGATCCATGGAATAGACATCTAATCCATGTCTATTTCAGATATGATCTATTTACTGTTATGTTCAATTTATATTTTCTGAATCGTTATGTAGATCTGCTACAGTAAAACTCAGATCTACTCCTATTCTTCCATGTAATGCTGAAAACCCCAAGGGGGATGTATAATAAAGACATTTCTACATATGGATCTGTTGTAGATCTAATTGTTTATGTAATATCTTGCTCTAGTTCTAAGTTTTAAGCTACTACTGCAGTATACTACGTTTTTCAGATCTAGATCTGCAGATCTGCACTTTTATGCAGTGGATCTCATGAAACCCTTGCCGGGTTGTCCTCTTTGAAGTGTAAAGGAGATGGATCTCCATTTTTATGTATATTTTCATGTAATAAACTCCTGATATGATTTTCATGACATATTGTGTCTAAACCCTTTAGAAAATCACGCTGCATAAGCTTCAGTTAATTTTTGTTGAGTCAAGCCATGGGGATTGGGCATTTTTAAGCCATGTCGAGAGTGGGAGACCTGTTTAACATAGCTAGAGTCATTTTTTTTCTTCTGAAATTTGGTATGTGACTCCCACATGACCTAAGCTATGAGATCCCACCATCACTTGCCCTTATTTTTATGCTCATCTCTGAAATTAAGCTTTTTAGGGCTAAAATAACCGCTTTTCCCCAATTTGGGTTGAAGAAATGAATCATAATGTTTGCTGATGTACATATTATTGAAGGAAATATGATTAATATCTGTTATGAGCTTAATGGCTGCATCTCCAACTCTGGAATACCTTAAGGTATTCTATTTGTTGTAGAAAATCCATGTTTTGGGATATTATAGTGGTATCAAAGCTTCAATCTTGGCTCAGCCTATGGAAATCAGCCATCCAGCTATCCAGAGAAGGAGATATGAGCAGAAATAAGACTCCATCATATGGAGGAAAAAGGGAAGATAAGCTTACAAAGCTTCTTCCAAAATCTATCCAGTGCATCAATGAAAATCTGAAGAAGATGAGAGGAGAGATGGAATATCTTGATGAGTTTGGATCTAGAGCCAGATCTATATTGGTACATGATAGGCATGAGCATGAAGCTACACCCTATTATGCACAATGCAGTCAAATGCCTAGGTTTTCTATGAAAGAGATGAAAGAAGAACAAATGCCGGAGAAGGGAACTCTTAGCAATTTCCTGCAAGAGTATGAATCTCAAACTGAGAAGTTTAGAGATCATATTAATTTCAAAGGTTCTACAAGATCAAGGTGGAAAGGAGCTAGCTTCATGACATGGATATATTTTCTCTATCTACATTTGATGGATCCCCAACTTTCTCAGCCAAATCTTGGGTGGAGGAGTTGTGTACTTATCTGCAGCAGCACCCAGTTTCTGAAGGAGAAGCCATCAGAGTTGCAACATTGCAATTTGAAGGTAAGGCCTATTCTTGGTGGCTATTTGAGTAATTTTCATTGAAAAATGTTAATGCTTCTTCTTTTGCAAATTTCACTAAAATATTGGTTGAGAGATTTGATACAAAACAAGAGGAAATCAAACTAATGGAACTTTTACATAAATTGGGAGGGCCTGCAAACTCAAAACCATTTTAGAACCATATTGGGGGAGATCACATCTTGCATGATACCTTTCTGGAGGCAAAATCTTTGTTTCATAACCTTGAACAAGAGGGTGTGAAGGGTCCTTTTTCAAAGGAGGATCCTATTATTGAGCAGTTACCTCCTATTCATATTGAAGATGAAGAGAAGGATGGAGGTTACAACGCTGTCACATCTAGAGCATATCTAGTGCCTCATGTAGAGGAAGGAGGATCACATTCTCCAACAGGAGGGTTTCTTGTGTCATTTCAAGAAGTTCCACAATATCTCATACATGGAGGTCCTAGCACAATCGATGAGCAGCATGATTGTGCAACATTGCAGCTGGAAGGAGGAGGTAGGGAGGAAGAGAAACATCACTTGATGAGAGGCACACACCCTTCTCTATTTCATAAAGATAATACAAGGAAGAGGCAGGCTGGTTTGCACTGTGAAAGCAAGGGCAAGGTTTCCCAACCATATGTGCAGTCTAATCTTGACATAGATGTCTCACTACATGGAGGCACTCCACCTGGGAGGCCACCTGATCTAGAGGTGATGAGAGGCATCTTGCCATTTGGTTCACCCCTCTTAGATTCTGGAGAGGTGAAAACTTCAGAGGAGTATAGTACATGTTGGGGCCCTTGTTTTGAAATTCAATAGATTTTGAGTTGCGGCGAGTACGTGGCAGAACGCAACCTCGGTGGGAAGAAAGGTGTCAAGGTTGTGAAGGAGCAGAGGACAGGTGTCGCAGCTGTTGTGGGAGCAAGCATAGATGGCGGAAGAGCATGGGAGGAAAAAAGCATTGAACTCCCGATGAACAGAAAGAAACAAAAGACAGCCGAGCGAGAAGAAAGGAGGAACTGTCAGTCGCGCTGGCATCAGAAAAAATAGGCAACCAACCAATGGATAGGGGGGTTGGCGCAGATGGGAATAGGTATCAGGGAGCCACAGGAGAGCTCTATCTGGGTTGCACTATTCTCCACTCCTATGTGTTACTGTGTTTTCTCTCTGTCCAATAGGACGTATTGTATTCTGCTCTGTTTATGCTCATGTAGCTGCACCTTGTAATAGTTCGCCACTGACGGCTGATGATTAATATATTTAGAGTGCTATTCCGAGTATATGTTATGGGTTTGAATGAATGATGTTATAAGCACCTTTTAAAATTTTATTTACTGTAAGTCTGACTGTTTTCCTGAAAGGCATATGTTATGGAATGTTGTGTTATGGTTTTCTAAGAATTTAGTTTAGCCTTGATTCAACTGTACGGATGTTGTTGGGTTGATACCGATCTACTCCCTATCACAGTAAGGTCGCGACATGCCTCGGGTGAGACTCTCTACCCTTCGGAGCAGAGTGCAAATGCCGACGTGAAACTAGACAACGACGGAAAACCTTGTTGGCCCTTAAACCTGAACCCAGGTCTTCTCTGCGAAACCTGTTCTCTCGCCAAAAATTGGTTTCATTGCCGGGACTTGAAAATACATTTGGGAGTTAGATCATGGTATCTCAGATCTTCGAAAGAGAAATACGAAGCTGGTGGGATAACCACCTAGATCAGTTCATAACTCAGTAGGCTGAGCTAAGACGATAGAAGGAGAGAATGATTAAAAACCTAGTTCTATTCTCTGACTCTGCTAGTGATACCTACGAAATATTTTGGGGAAATTTCCTAGAAGAACTCTACAACTGGTTGTAGAGGCTTCAGACCAAGACTGTTAAGGAAAAGTCATGAAAGATCAATTGGAAGTGGACGCACGAGGATCTGGTGGCCCTTCATCAGTTAAACACCGACTTAACCCGAGCTGTATATTTTGTAGAAATTAGCTGAATAAATCACTTATTCAATGAAGATTAACCCGATCATACATCAATTTCGAATTGCATGCATAACACATAACCTTCTTCTACAATTAATTGTCACATGCGGAAATAATATAGAAGCAATCGCACATCAAATCAATCACACATTAACTCAGTATGTATGGGAAAGCCTATAGCTGAAAACCCCCCAGCTATTGTGTATATTATAATGGAGAAATCATGTAACAATCATAGTACAAAAACTCTTCACAAGCTCTCATGCACTACCTCCCATGCTACACACTATCAAGCTAGATCTAGCAAATCACTTGCTCCAATCCTTAGCTACTTGATAGCAGGCCTCATGCATCATTTAACCTACTAGGTGTTAGGCCTCTTAATAACAGATAAACACAGCTAAACGCATTTTCATAGCACTCTTATCATGTGGCGAAATAGCAACTGATATAGTTAAATGGACTAGCCAACTCACCATCTCATTCTTTCCTTTGCCTCCTTCAGAATGATAGTGCACTGCCAAAGGTGGCTTGAAGTGTTCTTGAGTTGATAATGAGCAGTTAATATTTCAGCCATTAAATATTATTTAATTGCCTCATATCTAGTCGATTTGGTTAATTTATTAATCTAACTAGTTCAACTAAAACAAACAGAACACAACTCCACTATCTGTCCCGTTAACTCCTCCAAAACTCCTGCCACTGAAGTCTAACTGAAGCCAACCATGCAAGATGCCATCAAACCCTAGGAACCACGTGATTCCTTGTGTCGGTTGCATGAGCCACCTCCATGACTCAAACTGAAGTGCGCCAAGAGAGTAAACTGCTGTTTATAGTCAAAATATTATTAAGGGTAAATAATATTTGACTTCCATATTTTTAGGAGATCAGTCTAAAAATAGCCTGGGTCCTAAAAAATAGGGTCACATCTATTTTTACCAACATGTAGCATACTTCAAGAATCTCCAAGTAGAATTCCCAAATTATGCTCCGTATGTCTAAAAATAGACATAGTCTAAAAATAGACTTTGCGCCAGAATTTGCCTGCGGGCCCACTTAGTGAAGGCGACTTCATTTCACTAAGCTCCATCATCTTGCTGCATTCTCAACACTCCCTCTCGGCAAGATATGGATTATCTGCAACCCCTATCCTGCCTCTGTGGAATTCGAACTTGCTCCTGGTGAGCGCCTTCGTCAGGATGTCGGCATCCTGATCCTTCGTGGGAACATATGAAAGCATCATGATTCTCCGCTGAACACAATCTCTGATATGATGATACCGATGCCTGAAGCACTGCCGCCTCAACTCATCCTCCTGTCTGTACCATGATCCATATCCCGATGTGCCTCTGATATAGCGCAATACATGCTTGCCTGCCTTCCAAAAGAGCTTGGTAGGCTTAACCATAACTTGCGAAAGCTGGTTAACTGCATAGCATATATCGGGTCGTGTATTGACCAAATACATAAGCGACCCCACCAACTGTCGATAGACAGTGGCATCCACTACCTCCGCTGAAGTAGCATCCTCCTTCCTCCAACCACCAGGAAGAGGAGTGTCAACAGGCTTGCAGCCTTGCATGTTGAACCTCTCTAGAATCTCCAGGGCATACTTGCCCTGAGAAACAAACAGTCCTCCGCTGCGCTGCCAAATCTCCAATCCCAGGAAATAATGAAGGATGCCCAAGTCCTTCATCTAAAACTCTCGTGCAAGATCCTCCTTGCATGAAAGTATCAACTGCTCATCGCCAGTCAAAATCAGATCATCTACATACAGTACGATGATCAACAGATTCCCCTCCACCACAATCTGGTACAGGTTTGGATCCGCCTCACTCTTGGAGAATCCAAGCCCAGTGAAGTAGCTGTCTATCCGAGTGTACCAAGCACGAGGTGCTTGCTTCAGCCCGTATAGTGCTCTCTTGAGTCGGCACACATGCGACTCATTGCTGAAGATCTCAAAACCTTCAGGCTGCTCTATGTACACCTCTTCCTCAATAACTCCATTGAGGAACGCAGTCTTCACATCCATCTGATGAATGTGCCACCCCATCTGCGCTGAGAGAGCAAGGATCGTCCGTATGGAAGAGTACCTTGCTACAGGTGCAAAAGTCTCCTCATAGTCAATCCCCTCGATCTGTGAGAAGCCACGGGCGACAAATCTCGCCTTGTACTTCTCCACACTCCCGTCAGCTGCCTACTTCACCTTGTAGATCCATCGCGAACCCACCACTGATTTCCCAACCGGTCTTGGGACAATCTCCCATGCACTGTTCCTGACGATCGAATCATATTCTTCGATCATGGCATCAAACCATGCGGGTTCCTCCACAGCTTCCTCAAAAGAGGATGGCTCCGTCACAACACATTGACTCAGAAGAGCCATGTATCCAGTGTACCGATCTGGTGACTGCCTCTGTCTGCGCTGTGCTGTAGGTGGTCCTACAACCTTCTCTGCATCCCGAGCCAGTCGCTCAGCTTCTGTAGTGCGCATGCGCCCTCTGATGGTTGGCGCTGCATGGGTGGTTTCTTCCACCTCATGAACCTCCTCTTGTGGCTGATCCACATCCAGAAGCTCCTCCTTAGGAACTAACAGCTCCTCATCTGCATGCAAGTGTAGCTCCCTCTCAAGCGAACACTGCATGGCTTTCTCCTCCTGAAATTTTATATCCCGTCGCACAACAGTCTTGCGACTGTCTGGCACATACACTCGATAGTTATGAGGTGTATCGGTGTACCCCACAAATATTCCAACTTCAGCAGTTGGATCCAGCTTCCTTCTTGCATCCTTCGTCACATGCATGTAGACAGGAGATCCGAAAATCCGCAAATGGGAAATATCAGGCCTCTTGCCAGAATAAGCCTCCTCTGGTGTGCTCATGCCAAGAACCTTGTGAGGACAACGGTTCTGCACATACACTGCTGTATTGCATGCCTCAGCCCACAAGTGAAGGGGTAGGCCCTGATCATGCAACATCGCCCGTGCAGCACCCACGATCGTTCTGTTCTTCCGCTCGGCCACCCCGTTCTGCTGTGGGTTATGGGGTGCGATGAGCTCTCTCCGAATCCCTTCTGCGCTGCAGAACTCCTTGAATTCAGCCGAGATGAATTCACCACCGTTATCACTCCTTAGAGCAATCACCTTCTTCCCAGACTCATTCTCGACCAGTGCTTTAAACTCACAGAACTTCGCGAATGTATCGCTCTTCTTCTGCATGAAGAAGATCCAGCACTTTCGAGAGAAATCATCGACAAAGATCACATAATACTTGTGCTTTGCTGTCGAAGCAACTGAGAAAGGACCACACACGTCTGTGTGAACTCTCTCAAGGATCGTCGTGGCGCGACTATCCTTCTCGTGAAAGGTGGCTTTCACATACTTCCCTAAAGTACACCCCTTGCACTGATCTGACTGCGCAAGGGTGCCCTTAGGAAGTCCGGTAGAAATCTGCTGCAGAATCTTCAAAGCTCCATGGTGAAGATGGCCCAATCTCCTGTGCCATAGTTCGCCCTCATCATCCCGGCTCACCACATCTCCAGCCTTGCATGCCATAGCTGCGCAGTCATCTACCTGCAACTGATAAAGGTTCTGAGTTCGAACCCCTATCTTCCGGGTCTCTCCTGTAGTCTTACTGCGCAGGAAGGCTTTTCCTTCGCTGAAGACCACATCATAACCCTTATCCTCCAACATCGCTACTGAAATCAGGTTCTTCTTCAATCCGGGTACATGCATGACATCCTTTAAGACAAAGGGTTTACCAGACTCCCTCTGAAAGGATACGGTACCGATACCAGTCGCACTGTATCTACCGTCATCGCCCATCTCGATGTGCACACCCAAATCCTTGTCCTCCAGATCTGAGAACAACTCCCGATCTCCCGTCATATGAAATGACGTACCGCTGTCCAAGAACCACACCGATCCCGGCATACTTGAAACTAAGCATGCAATCAGTGAAACTTTGACAGCCACCCCCACACTTCCCAGCTCATCTCTGCACTGAGTGAACTTCGTGAGGTATTTGGCGATGTTGTCGCCCTTCTCCATCTTGATGTTCCTGAGCTTATCTTTGAGCACCAGCTTCCTTTGGTTGCTCTTCTTCTGGAATAGATCCGTCAAAGCTTTCCACATTAAATATGGAGTAGCCTTACCATGAAGGTTGGATACAATATGATCCTTGACGCCCTCCAACAGGATCCTTCGACATTTCGCGATCTTCTTTTGCCATGCATCGACTAAAGCTGCATCAGTGGGCTTTGGGACATCCGCATCCACGAACTCCTTCAGACCATTGTCTTCTAACACTGCTTCCATTCGATCCTTCCATGCAACATAGTTCGAACTGCCTTCAAGAGCATATTCGAGTCGCAATCCATTGAAAGAAGACATCTTTCAACACCGGCACCAAGAAGAACAACCTTCTGCAAAATTCGAATTCCAACCTCAAAGCTCTATCGCTTCCGATCTATACTTGAAAACAAATTATTTCCAAATCAGAGATTGACTGCAAAGGGCATTCACCAGATCTTTCACCTTACAAGGAAGGATGAATATTCCGGAGGCTACCTGGCCCGCATGCAGACTCTGTCCGAGGAAATAAGTTTGCAGTCACCGTAATAGATCTCGACAATTAATCTCGCTCCGATACCATGTAGAAATTAGCTGAATAAATCTCTTATTCAATGAAGATTAACCCGATCATACATCAATTTCGAATTGCATGCATAACACATAACCTTCTTCCACAATTAATTGTCACATGCGGAAATAATATAGAAGCAATCTCACATCAACTCAATCACACATTAACTCAGTATGTATGGGGAAAGCCTATAGCTGAAAACCCCCCAGCTATTGTGTATATTATAATGGAGAAATCATGTAACAATCATAGTACAAAAACTCTTCACAAGCTCTCATGCACTACCTCCCATGCTACACACTATCAAGCTAGATCTAACAAATCACTTGCTCCAATCCTTAGCCACTTGATAGCCAACCTTGATTGCGTATTTTAATGCTAGGTGATGGCCTCCTTATATAGATAAACCACCAGCCTAAAATTTGCAATACTCATAGCTTACTCCACCTATCTATGTGTTGCAAATAGCAACAGTATAGTCACAACTGATAGCTAACTCTACCCTTTCATCTATCTCTTTCACTGGTCTTCACTGAACTGATCATGCACTGTAGTGAACTGAAGTGTTCTTGAGTTGACTAATGAGTTAATATTTAATAAATTAAATATTATTTAATTTACTCCACTCATATCTAGTTGATTAGTTAGTTTAACTAATCCCAACTAGTTCAACTAAAACAAACAGAACATAACTCCACTACTTGTCCCGTTAACTCCTCCAAAACTTCTGCCACTGAAGTCTAACTGAAACCAACCATGCAAGATGCCATCAAACCCTAGGAACCACGTGATTCCTTGTGTCAGTTGCATGAGCCACCTCCATGACTCAAACTGAAGTGCGCCAAGAGAGTAAACTGCTATTTATAGTCAAAATATTATTAAGGGTAAATAATATTTGACTTCCATATTTTTAGGAGATCGGTCTAAAAATAGCCTGGGTCCTAAAAAATAGGGTCTCATCTATTTTTACCGACATGTCGCATACTTCAAGAATTTCCAAGTAGAATTCCCAAATTATGCTCCGTATGTCTAAAAATAGACATAGTCTAAAAATAGACTTTGCGCCAGAATTTGCCTGCGGGCCCACTTAGTGAAGGCGACTTCATTTCACTAAGCTCCATCATCTTGCTGCATTCTCAACATATTTTTGGGTGGAATCTACCTTGGACGGATATATAGTAGAGTTTGCAGCCGAGTGCTACCAGTATTTCTCAAGAGCAGAGGATACCTTCAGATCTGAGTTAAGGGTGAGGCTGCTAAAGGATATTCCCTTGTGGATCAAGGCATTGATGGTAGACGAAGGACTGATGGGATTCCAAAAAGCAGAGATGGAAGCATAAACCCTCCAGTTCTAGGGGAAGGGAATAAGGGAGAGATGTTACAAGAAATGTGAGAAGGGGGAGTAGGAGTATGGATGTCGAGATTGCCAATAGGCTCAGGGAGCGACGAGCACATCAGAGGGCACAGATTGTAGAAAGGTGGCGATAGAGGGTGATGAAGGAGTTGAAAAGACAGGAAAGTGGTCGAAAGAACAAAGAAAAGGTGCCTCAGATGACAAAAGGAATGGAAGGTCGGGTGGGTCCCCATGATATAGGAGGGGCCGTGAAAGAAGTGCGGTAGGTGTATAGGAGTCCAGCCTAGATGGAGGAAGGAAAGAAGTCTGACGGAGAAGGTATAGACGCACTCCCAAAGGAGGTGTCCGATGTGGAGATGCACGTTGCAATGGAGCAACTATTTCAAGAAAGGCCATCGTCCATATCTCAAGGTATTACTAGTCCCCACAGTTCAAGTAGCTCTAGTCCCAACTTTTCCTTAGTGCTCTACAAGCCTATAAGTGAAATTTTTGTTAAGTTACATGAATTAAGTAGATTGCACAATATTCCGTTTCCAACTAGAACACAAACTAGTAGTAGGATTGCTAGTGGTCTCATCTCACAACCAGGATCCAATGACTTCATTTTAGTAACACCTATTCAAGTAAACATGGTGGGATCACTCACCCGGTACCCAAAATTCTCTGGGAAGGGGAACGACGACGTCGAACAACACTGGTACCTCTGCGAGGCCATATGGAGGGCACAACAGACACTAGATGTTGGGAAGTTGATAGAATTTTAGACCACCCTTAGGGAGAGAGCCCTACGATGGTTTATGAAATGGTCAGAAGCTCACTCGAATCGAGCGATGGCTGATGTAAAGAGGGATTTCATTAAGGAATTCAAACTGCCTCAGACAAACCAACAGGGCTTGTCAGAGATGTGGGAAATCAAACATCGGGAAGGAGAAATTGCTTGGGATTTGATGCGGAGATTCAAGGATGCAATCAGAAAGCTCAGCTATCCAATTGATCCAAACTACCAAAGAGACTGGTTCATTAAATCTCTACTACCTTTGACCCGAACTCTATGGACTCAACAAAGGATCGACACATTACAGGATGCACTGGAGCAGGCAATGAAGATAGAAGCTATGGTGGGTTACCCGCAAGAGTTTAAAGGAGGAGCAGTGGTACAGGACCCCTCCATAATGGGTTTGCAGCATCAAATAGCCAGTTTGACAGAAAAAATCAAAGAAATTCAACCAATGTGACTGGCGAGACCGAATGTATGGTGCACGCATTGTCTCATGGAGGGACATGTGGCAACCGAATTTCCCCGGTTGTGGGGCCAAAATGTGGGGACATCGGCCGTAGGAGCACAAGGGGCTCCACCACTAGGGGGGTCGCACAAATAAACACCTAAGGGATATATCCACCGCAACAGCAATACATAGGGTTCCCTGCACAACAAAGTCCAGGCACCAATGAGTATTGTGAAATATGAAAAAGTATGGGCCATCAACCTCGACTGTGTCCAATCTTACAGAAATATTCCAATGTTTCAAATAATATATACTGTGAATTCTGTGCCTCAACCACCCACAACACGGAGCAATGCCATAACACTAGACGCACTGGCGGAGCGGCTAGACCAGCTGTCATACAGAGTAAACGAAGCTCCCGAGGAAGAGGAGGAGGCATGAGAGGAGGCCGAGCAAGGGGTAGAGGTCCAGTAAGATGCTATAACTGCAACCAGGAAGGACATGTAGCTAAATAATTCCCATTCCCTAGAAGACCCTGGAGTTTGCAGTGCCAGGTTAACACACACGCAACAGAAGATTGCTCGGAGCTCATCAAAATATGGGAGGAAAGAGCTAGACAAAGGGGGCTGAATCCAGTAAACGCAAAACCCAGCTAATGGGAAATCAAAAAATGAAAAATGTGGCCATAGTGACACGGGGTGGCAAAATAACGGGGGAGGATGCACGTGCTATGGACCCAATTAAATTAATCAGGCTAGCATCCCCAAAGCCCTTGATCAAACCAAAACAACAGAATTTTTTTTTCCAGGAAGTAGCAGAAATGTTTGCATAATTGGGGGGAAACAAAGGATTCGAGTTACAGAAAACTCGGGAAGACAATGAAATGCAAAATACTTCAGAAGCTTTGATCTAGGAGTGGTTCAATCTATTCCTGAATATTTTTAACAACGCACCGATGCTAGAATGACTAAAGCAGAACCTGGAAGGGGTGCTAAAGAAGAACACCGGAGCAAAAGAATCAACGGAAGTGGACCAGAAATATGTACATAGAATAAAGAGAAACAAACAAAGGATGGGAAAGGAATTCTGAGTGAACACGCAAGTGGCGGGGTCCCAGATTAAAGATACCATGCTTGATTTGGGATCTGATGTCAACATCCTACCAAGGAAAACTTGGGAGGCATTAGGGAAGCCACGATTGACATACTCTCCGATTCAAATTCAGATGATGAGACAGTATTGCATTGTTCCCATCGTCTGACTGGAGGAGGTTGAAGTTGACATTGCAGGAGTAAATACATTTACGGAATTTGAAGTCATTGACATCATGGGGGATAAGGATCCGTACCCTGCACTATTGGGAATTGATTGGGCTTTTGAAAATTATGCAGTAATTGCTCTGAAAAAAGAACTGATGATCTTCGAGGACAGGGAAATTAGAGTGACTCAGCCACTCGACCCCTACCGAGGACCGAGATATACAAAGACTGTAGATAACAGGGAAGATGTTCAGCTCCTGGACCATCTCTACCAAATGACTGTAAGGAGAAGAGAAGACTACATCAACCCGATGGCCGAAGGATTTGTAAGCTGGAGAAGCATCCAAAGCTCAGAGTTAGGATTAGAAATAGCTTAGGACGATTGGCAGCAAGGAGGCTATGAAACAAATACAAGGAGATGTGCCAATATTTCAAGAGTTAATTGGAACAGGACCGAGATCTAGGAATACCCAATATTATTAGATATGAATGATGTAAGTATTTTCATAGCTAAAATAGAAACTACGGTACCAGAAAGTCACAGATTACCATTGATGGACATGGCATTGCAATCTACATCCACAAGATGGTGGAGCAACCATTGCAACTCATTGACACGATGGGACAAAGTGGCAGCAGCACTGAAAGCCAGATTTAAAGAGGAGGAGGAACCCAGAAGTAAGGACCGGTACCAAGGGGACTCAGACCCTAGAGACCATTTGAAGGAATGTGAAGCCCAATGGAGAACTGATGGATATCTCGAAGAACTATGGGTCCACCGGTTTATCCACTCCCTGGATGTAATTCCAAAGGCTTGGTACTTGACGGAAGAGAAAATAAGAGGGACCTGCGAATGACAGGAAGTTGCGGACAAATTCACCCACTATTTCTTGTTTGAAGGAAAGACAAAGCTGGTTACATAGGCGTTGTGGGCCATCAGGAAGATATTGTTTTTCCTATATTTCAAAAAAACAGATGGGCAGTCGGTTCAATACCAGGATATCTAGCAAAAGGTGGCATGTCAAAAAATTAATAGTGAAATGGACGATGACAATCTGGAGGATCTCAGGCACCTGTATTTTGAAGAAACAGAGGGGGAGAGAGACATCAAAGAAGAACCAAAGATAGAAGGTATCCACCTGTTACCTCTTAGAACCAAGAAAGTAAATATTGGAACAAAATACAAACCTAAACTGGCAACCATTGGAGACTACTAGGACGAACAAACAACTAAGGAAATATTCAGTCTACTCAAGGAATATGAGGACTTGTTTCCCTCATCCGTAGCAGATCTAAAGGGCATAAAAGGAGAGATGGGGGAAATGTGGATCACACTAAAGCCCAATGCAAGGCCTGTCAAACATAGACCATATCATATGAACCCAAGGGTAAAGGAAAAGGTGAAAGCGGAGATCAAAAACATGTTGAAAGCCGGCTTAATATTCCCAGTAGAGGAAGCAGAATGGGCAAGTCCCATAGTTATACAGAGGAAAAAGGAGAAATCAGAGATACGAGTCTGTGTAGATTATAGAAGTTTAAACAATGTTTGTATCCATGATCCATTTCCTACTCCATTCAGTGACAAAGTCCTCGACAACGTTGCAGAGAACAAGGCATACTCATTCACTGATGGCTTCTTAGGTTACCATTAGGTAAGAGTAGCAGAGGAGGACAAGAGAAAGACAACATTCACCACCGAATGGGACTCTTTCGCATATAATGTGATGCCATTCGGACTAAAGAATGCACCTGCAGTCTTCTCTCGCATTGTGATAGCTACATTCCAAGAATACATCCACAAGTTCTTAGAAGTCTATATGGATGACTGGACTGTGTATAGCATACTAAAGGATCATGTGAGCTTGTTGAGAGTAATGTTTGATAGGTGTCGAAAACTGTAGATCTCATTGAACTTGAAGAAGTGTATATTTCCCGTTCCATTTGGAACACTGCTAGGGCACGTGGTATGTAATCAGGGTGTCTATGTAGACCCGGCCAAGGTAGCAGTAATTGTTAGTATGGAGGCGTCGAAAATGGTAAAACAACTAAGGTCACTGCTAGGCCACACTGGTTACTACCGACATTTCATTCACAACTACGCCAAGATAATAGCGCCCTTAGAAAAACTATTGAATAAATCAGAACAATTCCAGTGGACAAACAACTGCAAAATGGCCCTGGACACCCTAAAGGAGAAGCTAGTGAGTGCGCCAATACTAATCCACCCGGACTGGGACAAGCAGTTCCATGTACACATTGATGCGTCTGGCATCGTGCTCAGAGCGGTCTTGGCTCAACTTGGAGACAATTCTGTCGATCATCTGGTATATTTTACCAGTCGAAAGTTGTCAACAACTGAATAGAACTATACGACAACAGAGCGAGAGGCATTAGCAATGGTGTAATCTCTTCAGAAATTCCGCCACTACCTATTGGGAGGTAAGTTCAAATTTTTCACATACCACTCAGCCTTGAAATACTTAGTCAACAAGCCAGTCTTAGAAGGCAGAATCTACAGATGGCTTCTACTTTTCTAGGAGTTCACCTTTGAAGTAATTATAAAGCCCGACAGACTCAACATAGGTCCTGATCACCTATCCTGACTAGAGAATGGAGAAAACGAAGGATCTCTAGATGATTAGTTGCCAGATGCCGATATTTTTAGAGTAAAAGCCATCCCAGACTACCTGAATGAGATAGCATCCTATCTCACCACTGGGAAATGTCCGCAGGAGTACACTACGACACAGAAGAGACGCCTGGTAGTTCGAGCCGCAGAGTATCAGCTGATAGCAGGACACCTATATAATAGGGGGCTGGACCACATACTGTGAAGATGCATCCTGGACCACGAAAGGGAAGCTATACTATGGGAAAGCCACAATGGTGTTGCGGGAGGGCATGTGGGAGCCAAACCAAAAACATGCAAGGTACTGCAAGCAGGCTTATGGTGGCCATCAATACATAAGGACAATACAGCATTTGTGAAGAAATGTGACATTTGTCAGCGGACAGGATGACCATCTCATAGGGATGAGCTTCTGCTTCATCCAATAAAGGTAATGTAGCCATTAAAAAAGTGAGTAGTCGATTTTGTAGGACCAATTACACCAGCTGCAAGGTACTCAAAAGCAAGGTACATAATCACGGCAACAGACTACCTAACGCACTGGGTAGAAGTTGCGCCAGTGAAGAACTGCACGGCAGAAACTGCTGCTAGGTTCTTATTTGAAAATATAATCAGCCGATTCAGATGCCCGAAAATCTTGACCATCGACTAGGGTACACATTTCATCAATGACACCATTAAGTCCCTCCTAGTGAGCTTCATGATACAACATCATAAACGCAATCCATATCATCCGCAAGAAAATGGCACAGTGGAAGCATTCAACAAGATATTAGATAAGGGACTAATGAAGATATGCAACGTGCAACGTGATGACTGGGATGAACGGATTCTAGCAACACTGTGGGCATACCGAACAACGGTAAAAAAACTCAACAACTAGATGCCATTTCAGCTAGTTTATGGAAAATAAGCAGTAGTCCCTGTGGAATTCATTGTCGAAAACCTTTTAATTGCAACAAATCTATAGTTATCTGAAGAGGAATCCTTAAAAGAGAAATTGCAGGAGCTACAAGAACTTGAAGAAGGACGATTTCTTACGGAGTTTCACTAAATGGTAGAAAAGGAGAGGTTGAAAGCTTGGCATGACCAACATATTAAACGCAAGACTTTTCAAATTGGGCAGAAAGTTCTACTCTATGACAGTAAATTCTAGAAGTTCCTAGGAAAGCTGCAGATGCATTGGCTGGGGCCATTTCACGTCATAGAAATCAAACAGTCAGGAGCAGTTCGATTGGCACAGTTGAACGACCAAGTTCTACAAGGATGGGTCAACAGCGCACGCTTGAAGCCCTACCATGAGTAAATTTGAAATTTCAGTTCCAATAAGTCTTGCAACTGAGAAGAGTCGGTAGGGTAGATTAGAGTCAATAACTCTCTCACACCTGAGATGAGCATAGATAGGATTCACCATAATAAAATAAATTTCAGATTATTTGCGGAGACTGCAACGCAACCAATAGTGGTAAGGGAGGGGTAGTGTCCAGCGTATCATCCACGTCAGATAGGAAAACGTGATGAACATCAGCCCATCATCATTAAGCATACTACCAGTATCAGTCCGTAGGATCACCAAGATTTGGAAATAATTGCCATAATTAGCACCATCCATACTGTAATAAATTTTCCATAATTAGACATAACCACCAGCTGCCGCGTCTGCCCAAATCCCAAAACCATAGTCAGCAATGTCAGAACCCACCTCAGCAGCTAACTAATCACACGATTGTAGCCGCGGGAGAAGCTAGGGAAACATTAATTAGTTATGGGGTCTAATCAACCTCATCCATGTCGGTTACTTACAGAACATGCATGCAGAGAAGCGCGAGAATGCCAGAAAAATATGAGTTAGAGTTAGAAACCTCCAAAAAAGCAAAGGGAGTTGAACAAGAAATAGAGTAGAGAAGGCATATGAAAGAAGAAATTCAAGGGAAAATACAGAGAACTGTTCTGCAGGTATACCAACGACGAACTAAAATGACAAGAGTAAGCCCAGCGGTCGTAGAACAAGAGTTGGACAGTAGAATTCAGAAAATGGAGTCCCTTGTGGGAAAATATGACAGTGCGACCTTAATTGACGCAGACCTCATGGATTCCTTTGAGTTTCCTGCGCTAAAAAGGCATGTATACATTGAGAATTATACAACAGAAGCAGGACGGGCAACAGCAAGAGTCTTGCCTGAGTTCAGGGGTATCCAGCAATCCATGATAATGAATTTAAGAATCTTACCAATGTTTGAGATTATAGGTGCTGTAATGCAGTGCACAAAATTTTTGTTGAGTAGGATTCAGAACGACTCTCTGTGGCTGGGAAAGGAAATCCTGATTCATGCTGAAGACATTCATAGGTTGACAGGACTGTCGTAGGAAGGAAGGGACGTATCTTTAGTGTTCCAAACTATATCCAAACAGGCGAAGAAGTCAGGAGACACAGAATACTACGCCAAGTATGGCACTCGAAGAGGAGGAAAGGGAGCAAAGATTGAGTTAATTAACAGGCTGGAGATCAGGTTTGCTTGCTATCTCATTGCTAGCAAGACGATGAGGCATTATACAAAAGGGGAATGCACATTAGACACAATTTCGGTTGCGGAGCACTGTGTCCAAGGGACAAGGCTAAATTGGTGCTCCTTCCTATTGAAGGAATTGTTCGAGGCCTTCGAGGACAACTATAAGAGAGCAACCAGATTTATCTATGGGTATTTGATAATGGCGCTGGCCATGTGGAAATGGAATTTCCCTATCATCAGGATACCAGTGGAGATAGCAGAAAACCAATCGGTGACAATGAAGTTTGTACCATGGAAGGTGTCTGGAGACCCTAGCACCAAGGAAGTAAATGCAGAAGCCTTCAGGAGTTGGGACGGCCAAATGGTTTATGTTGTAATGAGTCAACAGAGAGTCCCAAGAAACCTACTAGATGGATATAGTGAGCAAGTCTGGTTTGGAGTCATGCACAAGCATACATTCCTTAGACCTACATGTGTACTAGAAACAACGTTCCATATGAGGCCTCTGAAGTTCCAACTTGATGAAGTAGCTTTCCACACAGAGGTCTGTTTGTGGCCAGGAGTGGCGATGGAGATCAGGGATGGAGTGTACATGTACCTCTTTGACGGAATGCTACCACAACGACTACCAGGAGAAACGTCAGAGGAAGCAGCAAATAGGATCTCAAACCTGCAGCTCTTCCTGATCATTCAGCAACTGAACACTAAGGTAAGAAGATTTAATGAAGTAGTTGAGGTAATAGCAAGTGATGCTACTCCATTCCCAACTTTTTTAGAATTCTAGGTATCTCAGTCTAACCCATCTCCCAGCACAACCTCCATCTTTGCACCCATCCCCACTGTCTTGTTCAGTTCACCACCCCCAACAACTACAACGCTGGTGGGAAAAAGTAAGGCTGTGAAACCAGTAGCAGCACCGAAGGCCAAAAGGGCCAAGGTTGCAGAATCAAGCCTGGTGGTTGACCTCATGGGAGAGGATCCACCTCGGCAGCCAAGCGTAGGGGTACCAATCCGGGAGAAGCAGATAGTTGAGCCCAAAGAAGTAAGAGGGTTTCCACCTCACAACCCCATAAACCCATTTGATTTTCTGAACATCCACATATCGCCACCCCTCCCAGATCAACTACCACCTACCACCTCATCCATCTTCTGAGAACCCCACAGCTTCGTACCATCCACTTCATCTGCCACCGTGTCTGATCCAGTCATCAGAAGAAAAATCAATGGGGACCATGGGATGGAGGTTAACTCGGGTATGGAAGTGGTACCCCCAGTTAACCCAACCGTGGTCTTGCAAACTACTTTTACCAACCTCATCAATCAGTTAGAGTAGACAATTGAAGACACAACTAGGCCACTCCCCAAGCATACCCCACTCCAACCACCCAACCGAGCAGATCAAGAGGGGCAACCAAATCTAAATATGGCGGACTCTGTACCACAAAAAACTCCGCCAAAGTCACCTCAAGACCAGTCAACAAGATCAATTTCCAGCGGACAACCACTCCGGGTGCGTATGCTAGATCAGTGTACCTCCAGTGCCGAAAGTATGGAGACATGGGGGAAAACTCAGCTGTACTGTTTCATTCAAAGGGTGGCACAACAGGCCGAGAGGCTCCACTCGGAGCTCCAACAGAAGTGTGAGTAGCAGCAACAACAGATAAGCACGCTTACTGAACAGCGTGAACAACTGACAACGGAAAAGGAGAAGCTACAGGAACAACTGGAAACAGTGACCAGGGTTTTCAGGGAAGTGTGGCATACAATAATTGCCAACAACAATCAGTTACCAGAAGACATGTAGGAGACTGACGTAGTTGGGCGGGCAATCCACCTTAGGGTGGAATATTCAAATCTTCACCATGAAAATGTGGAACTCAAGGTGGCATTGGCAGCTCGACCCGCATTGCTCGACCCAGCGGTTGTGTACTCAGCACAAATATCAGAGAGACAGGGCCAGGTAAAAAAAATGCAAGAAGTTCTGAGTACTGTAGCCAAAGAAGCATACGACCTACTGAAGGGTCTACAAGAATGCTCAACGGCCCTTACCATGAAGGCACAACCAATCTCGTCAAAACTACAACAGATCTCCAAGGAAATCCAGGAAGCAACGGACCTAACTAGACTGGACCAACTCTATGCCCAGGTGGATGTGTTAGAGGTCTAAATACAAAAAATAGAGGAGACTTCAATGGCGGCCAAGCAGGCCATCCGGGAGCTTTGGAAGCTCGTAAAAATCAATGCAAAAATGATGTAGAAATTGGCTTCTGAGGCCGACACTCAGATCAACACAGTGTTCGGTGCCTTGCCACCGAATGCCGGGGAGGAAGCTGTCACAAAAATCACGGCTGAGACTGAAGAGTTAATGCAAGGGTGGTAGCAGGCCATGGAAACCTTCCAAGAGCTCAAATATTCATCTCTAACCAAGGTCCTAGAGTTGGGGCCCTTGTTTGGACAACCAGGAGGAGGCACGCATCCAGAACAGGGTGCAGGGTCGAGTGGACCCATGGAAGTGGAGACACCGCAGGAAAATTGACTAGGGGCGAGTTAGTAGGATGTGGTCGAGGCTTGTTGGGGCCCTTATTTTGAAATTTAACATATTTTGAGTTGCAGTGAGTACATGGCGAAACACAACCTCGGTAGGCAGAAAGGTGTCAAGGTTTCGAAGGAGCAGAGGACAGGTGTCGTGGCTGTTGCGGGAGCAAGCATAGATGGCGGAAGAGCGTGGAAGGAAACAAGAAGTGAAATCTCGATGAACAGAAAGAAACAAAAGATATCTAAGCAAGAAGAAAGGAGGAACTGTCAGTCGCGCTGGCAGTAGAAAAAATAGGAAGCCAGCTAGTGGATAGGGGGGTTGGCGCAGATGGGGATACGCAACAGGGAGCTGCAAGAGAGCTCTGTCTGGGTTGCACTGTTCTCCACTCCTCTGTGTTACTGTGTTTTCTCTCTGTCTAATAGGACATATTGTATTCTAATCTGTTTATGCTCATGTAGCTGCGCCTTGTAATAGTTCGCTACTAACGGCTGATGATTAATATATTCAAAGTGTTGTTCCGAGTATATGTTATGGGTTTGAATGAATGATGTTATAAGCACCTTTTAAGATTTTATTTACTGTAAGTCTGACTATTTTCCTGAAATGAATATGTTATGGAATGTTGTGTTATGGCTGTCTAAGACTTTAGTTTAGCTTTGATTCAACTGTATGGATGTTGTTGGGTTGATACCGATCTACTCCCTATCACAGTAAGGTCACGACATGCCTCGGGTGAGACTCTCTACCCTTCGGAGCATAGTGCAAATGCCGACGTGAAACTAGACTATGACGGAAAACCTTGTTGGCCCTTAAACATGAACTCAGGTCTTCTCTGCGAGACCTATTCTCTCGCCAACAGTACAACACAAAGAGTTTGGGATAAACTCAGGGAGGAGGGGGACATCCTTCCATTTTCAGCACCACGCACTCTCACTATTTGTATTGCGCTGACAAAGGTTGCTGCAGTCATGGAGGATGGCACCTTCATGGTGCAAGGGAGCTGCTCCATAGATTTGGAGAAATAGAGGGTAATTCCTTTAAGGAAGGAATCCTCCATACATTGGAGTAGATGGAGGCCACTCATGCTTTCTTTGGCCAAGATTGGGAGATTCTTTTTGGAGGAGAACTTCTCATGGGAGGCCAACTTCCAAAGGTCATTATTTCTTTTTGAGCATGAGAAGCTGCATGAGGGGCATGGAAGCAATTTGGAGGATGAATTTGGCATGAGGGATGTCAAAGGAGGAGACAAAAACATGTGGAGAGCTACACATTACAGATCATCAACGTTGTCTCTTGGGAGGATTGATCCATACTGGAGGTCTCAACTCTTGGTAGAGTACTCCAAGGATCTGGGTGCATGCATGATTCTTGATGACCCTAATGGAGATGATAGATATATGGTGGATGATATGGTCATCTATTCTTATGGCAGAGTCTTCTTGACTAGAGCTTCTAAGCTCAAGGAGAAGCTGCTACATGCAACAAATGAGGACTTCTTCTCCATGCATTTTGATGCATATCTTTCCTTGGCAGAGGAGTTCATTTGGGAGGGCATTCAACAAGAAATATTTCAGCATATGGAGGGATGCATAGCCCGGATGATGATGGAGAGGATTTCATAGCCACCTTCCTACTCATTGGGAGTAAGGGAGCATTTTCAGTTGGGCCATTTCAGCTCAAGTCCTCAAGTACATAATGGAGAATGTACAATTTCACCTTATGTTTTGTACTTCTTGTCTTTTTATGAGCAGCATGTTGTACCAAGGAGGATTATTCCTTCTTTAATATTGTATAATGATGTACTTGAAGCCATTTTTAGCATTGAGAATGGCTATCTCATTGGTGGTTTGTGGAAAAAGCCACATGATTCGTGGTGTGCACCATTGACACCCTTTTGTACTTTCATGTTTATATTTTGTAAAATGATTGTGGAAGCAGACAAGTGGCTAGAAAAGCACTTGTTTTTTTTTGATTTGATGCAGGCAAGGAATGCACTGCACTGGTTACTTGTATGGGACCTTGTTCCACTTTCCGGTTGTCATGTGACAACTTGTTTCTATTGGTTTTTGCTTCCATGTATTGTTGATATCTATATGTTCATGAGAAGCTTTGATTGGAGAGTGGGATATGAGTTGAATATGACCATTGGGAGGATGATTCTCCCTATTTTTCATGATTCATGTTTCCAAAGGAGCAATGGGCAGCCCATTATTGCCAAATTACATCTCTCTTCTTCATATGGGAGAAGCCATTTGGAGAGTTTGAGTTTTTGGAGGAGGCACTTCATGGTTTATTTTTTTGATGGGTAGCTTGGGACACTCTTGGAGGTCATGATATTTCAGCCCAAGATCAGAAATAGCCCCAAAATTATCATATATGGAGAGAGAAACCACTTGGTTGGGAGGATTTAATCTCTCCATGCAACCCCAACACATTGTTTGAACCAGGGGTTGAGGATATTTTTGAGCTAACTAGATTGGCTCATTTCATTTGGATGATAGCATGGGTGTAGGAGTCACTCATTGGGAATAATATTTCCCATGCTCATCATCACTCCTACCTTGAGGAGGCCATTGGAGAGCAGGGAGGTTTCCACTTACATATTCCACCTTTCAATGATGTAAGCCATATGGTTTTGCATGCTTGGGAGGGAACATTGGAGGACAGATTTGTAGTAGATCATGTTGAGCAGTGGTGGAGAATTTTTGATGAGGAGGCCACAAGAAGAGGAGGGGAGGATTTTTTCTCTCCTTATACAATTTCTTGAGGACAAGAAATATTTTCGAGGGGAGGGCTGTTATATTCCAAAATTTTAGCCTCCAAGCTAAATGGAATATTAGAGCTGTTTTATCACTAGAAAAGTGAATAAATGGGTAGGGAGGCCCATTAACCTCTTTAGAAGGATCAATAACACCCTAATGTGAAAAGGGGTAAGAATAAGAAGCTAATTTGAGCACCTTTTGGTGTGAACAGAGATGGGATCATGTTGATTCAGTCAACTTTGACCAAGTCAACTAAGCTGTCTAGATACATTGAATCTCCTTTGGACAACGCAGTTTTGGTGGAGGACAACTTGCATGAGCTTGATGGCACATGTGAATGGGACCCAATGAGGATAGGTTCAATTGCTATATATGAAGAGAATGGAGGCCTTTTTTATTCATGATTTTTTATTTCGGTATATTGATCTTGTCTGTTTAGACTTCGCTTCCCCTTGCCGTTTAGCAAGGTAGCACTGGGTGTTCTTGAGCGGGAATCCCACCTCTTCCCTTGAGAGGAATATTGGGAGAGATTGTCCTATATTTCTCCACAACGAGGCTCAAGGCCAAGCATCATTATTCAGTCCCAATTTTATTTGTGCAGCAAAATATTGCTGAGTTGCCGGGTGTTGCAGTGGAGGATTCTTACACCACTTTCGGGTCTGTTTCTCAGTAGAAGGTGCCTTCCTCCTCTTGAGAAATCAGCTAGGAATATTTTTTGAGCATATTTTAGATCTTGGTAGTAGGCCAAAGTGGTTCTCAACTCCTATAGCATAGTCCCTTGAAGGAACTACGTCATTTTATGTAGAGTTGCTGTAGCAGGGTTAAGATCCTTGTTTTTGAGCTAGTTTCCTAGGGAAAGGGCCAACCCTTCTCCCGGAAAGCTAGAGGAAGGTATCCTCATCCATATTTTGTATTATTCAGCTATATTTCTGTAATTTTGTAGTAAGAATTCATTTTATGAGCTGAATATTCAGATCTTCTCTTTCTTGTACATGTGTACCATGAAACCCTTGCCGGGTTAGTTTTATAATGCAATAAGGAGGTCAGATCTCTGTTTTCTTGGAATATTATTCCATGTAACTAAAAATCCATGTTATTTCATTATTTTACTATATAAACCCTTATAAAATAATGCTTTCTATGATTCAGTCTTTTTCTGCATAACTCAAGTCATGGGATTTGGCTATTTTTAAGCTGTCAGGTAGCCGGGAGGTCTATTTAACATATCAACAGGGATTTATTTTTGATCCCCTTTTGTATGTGACAGCCTAACAACATATTCTAAGGGAAACCAACATTATTTCACCTAGTAAAAATGTAGATCTTCAGGAATAACGTTTGCAGGGTCTAATTTCTGCATTTTCCCCACTTGGGAAGGTGTAGACATTCTTATTTTGCTGCTCTTTCACTCATTTTAGGGCTATGTGTTTTTGAAAACATCATATGATTCTATTTCCTGGATCTTAAACTTTGGAATATCTTGATATATTCTATTTGTTGTAGAAAATCCCTGTTTTGGGATATTACAACTTATATCTTATCACGTCAATTTCTGGGGGGGAAATTCTCAAAGTGGATTGAAATTTTGTAGGAATTTGATTTTGAATTCATAAAATCCAAGTCAAAGAAGTATTTAGTTTTGGCTCAGCTTCTCTGTGACCTTCCCTCTGATAGTACTGCTACTACATCGGAACCATCAGTTCCTGACGAGTCTCTGTTTCTGATCGGATCATCTGACCCTTGGTGTGGAGATTTCATCATTTATCTCCAAACTCAAACTTTTCATCCTGATACCTCTTGCTGTGAACAACGACGTATTCGATACCAAGCCAAATATTATATGATCGTTAGCGATACACTTTATCGTCGTGGTGTCGATACAATTTTAAGAAGGCGCCTCACTCATGAAAAGGCCGACAAGGTTTTAAATGATTGTCACGCTGGGGCTTGTGGTGGAAATTTATCTAGATATGCTACCACGCAAAAGATACTCCACACCGGTTACTTTTTGCCTGCCATATTTCGTGACTGCATCGTCGCAGTCAAAAGTTTTCATGCGTGCCAGATTTTTGATCATAAAATTCGTAAACCTCCAGCGCCAATGCATCCTGTTGTCTCTGTGGGACCATTTTCAAAATAAGGTATTGACTTCATGACCTGTAACCCTCCTTCATCTGAGGGGCATGGTTATATTATTGTTGCAGTAGACTTCTTTACCAAATGGGCTGAAGTGATGCCTACATTTAACAACACAAGACATACAACTACATTGTTTTTATTTAATCATGTTATTGCACGGTTTGGGGTCCCACAGGCTATAGTTACAGATCATGGGAAGCATTTTCACAACCAAATGATGACCAAATTGAATGCCAAGTTAGGATTGTCACATGATAATTCTACTCCTTATTATACACAATCAAATGGACAAGTTGAGGCTATCAATAAAATCCTTAAACGTATGATTCAACACATGATTGGAGTTTGTAAGAGAAATTGGCATTTGATCCTGTACTCAGCTTTGTGGGTGTACTGAACCTTGGTGAAAAACGCAACCAGATTTACTCCTTTTTAATTGGTGTATGGTCTGGAAGCTATCTTGCCTATCCAATGTGAAATACCATCGTTAAAACTCACAATCGACTTGTTACCTAACACGTCAAAAGAAGAAGTGCGTATTTTTAACCTCATCCATCTGGATGAAACGTGTCGTGAAGCCCAATTTTCCAATGAAGCACATAAGAGATGTATAAAGGCACAATACAATAAAAATTTCCAGCCTCACATTTTCTCAGAGGGCGACTTGGTCCTTCTTTATGATCAAGAAGTTGATGTAATAGGTACAGGGAAATTTGAGCCATTATGGCATGGCCCCTATATTTTCAAAAGAGTTCTTGCTAAGGGTGCCTATGAGTTGGTAGATTATATGGAATTCCGTTGGCGCGGCACAGAAATGGGTTGTATCTGAAATGTTACTATGCTTAATCATGAGCGTAGTAATTTTTTGTATTATATTGTATATATATGCTGTTGATTTGCATTCACTGTCTTAGTTTTTTTTTAGATTTTTATTGACGTTAGTAATCTGCTTTACATTTCATCGCAAATGTCTGAATTTTGGAACCATTTTCTGAATATGTTGATGGTGCTAGTCATAGTACGCAGAATCTATCCTTTGCAGGGTGGGCCATTTTCGCTCCGAATGAAGAGTTAGTGAGTTTTCAAGGGATTTGTATTGGTAGATCGACAAACAATATCGCTGAGTATAACACGTTGATCGAGCTTCTCTCTGATTCAATTTCATTTGGTATTAACCACATCACTATATGGTTAGAATCACAACTTGTGGTATTACAAATTACTAGTGTTTATACTATTAGAAATCCAACACTGCATAATTTTTTCCTAAGAGTTCAACTTTTGGAAAGACACTTTGATTTTATTCAATATCAACACATTTCTAGAAATTTGAACACATTTACTAATTCTTTAGCTAATCAAGTTTTAGAAAAACATTTGCAATACATGTAAAGAGAACATTCACATAAATGAATATGATTACACAATAAACATAGGAAAACACTGAAATCAAATAGATAGATAGTTATAGGTTTTTACAAAAAATTGTGCCCAAGACAAATTGGTCATCTGACCTCAAAATGTACGCAACATGTAAAAAGTAAACTAGTGGTGCTCATGGTAACATGTTATAGATCTAGCTATCCTACGCAGTAACCGCATCCAACGGTTAGGAATGCCTATAGTGTGGCGCTGCAGTCGCATGGGTAACTCTTCGATCCGAAAATCTGGAATCCCGAAGGTCAACTCATCTATGTGCTTCTGAAGCTCAGTTAGAGTCTCAGCCATGTCTATATCCTGAAGGAATGCTCTCCCGATAGCCCTCTCTGTTAGCTCATCTACTCCATGCTCTGGTTCCTCCACTGGTTGAACTCAACCAACATCTGCATTACATCAAAAATTTATTTTAGTCTTGGGAAAACATCAAAAATACAAAAACATTGTATAAAACTTATGAAAATAAAAAACATGGTCAAAAAATTCTTACCTATTGCACCCCACTGAGCGCCTTCTAGTAAGCCTAAGTTTGTATCTCCTAGAAAATCAACGCCTACATATGCATACTCATCAATGGTGACAACTTGTCACCTGAACTAGGCGAAGAATGCAGTCGAGAACATAATGGTCGATTGGCCTGCATGCCTACCTATTAGTTCTACCCATCTTTGCATCCTCAGATCTCTAGGATTAGACACACCCAGTGTCACATGCTGAGGCTGCATCAGTGGAATCCGCTCTAAGGAAAATGAAATGAGGATCTAACCATAACTGAAGTTCTTCTTCCTTCCTCCCTTTTATTTGTTCAGTTGTTCCTTTATTTGGGAAAGTACAACTTCAGACCAGTTGAAGAATATTGGCTCCATGCACTCTAGCGCATACTGCATATATGATCTATTCGCTCCATGTAGTGTAACGGTGCTGACAAGTTTTGCGATCGTGAAAAGAATGGTTCTCAAAGGAAAATCTATAACATCCTGGATGTTTATCTTCCCATCCTTGCTTGGCTCTGCCCCTGGATAGAAATACTGCAAAACATAATCTCTCACTGTCTCTCCTCCAAGAGCAGACCCTGAGAGGGAAATGGGCAAGCCTCTCCTCGACAAACCTGTGAGAAAATATACATCCTCTACTGTAATAGGAGCCACTTTGTTCCTAATATGAAATTCCTCAATAGCCGAATCCCACGCACGAACTAGGAACTCCAAGAGTTCTATCTGTTGCCTCATCCCTGACAAGCGGAAGTACTTTAACAACCCATAATCTCTTAGGGATCTTACTGTACCCGGATCATTTAGGGCAACCATATTCTGTTCTTCATGTTCTCTTTGTCTCCATGTAATTTTCATTATAGTCTAATGAAATCCTGAAATATAACCATTAGACTCATTAGAATCCTTTAAAATGCAAAAAATTAGAAAAATTTTGGGCATAGTGCAAGAAAAAAAAATGGAGATTGCGCCCAACGCAGTCTTGAACAAGGGACAATACATTGCATATGCAGCTAGACTTCCGTTTAGGTGATCTACAACACACTTTTTGATGATCAAGGATGTGTTTCCCTCTTTGGAAGCAAAATTTACCCTAAGGGGCTCAAAATTTACCCTAAGGAAATGAATTGACTACTGAAATAAAGAGAAGGTTCATGGCACTAACCTAGATCAAACGACGATGAAAACCGTCCACAGAATCGATCGCAATTAGCAGCTGAATTTTGGGGGCAAAAATAGGTTCAGATCTCCAAAATGCAAATGGTAACTATTGAATGGTAAAAATGAATAGTAAAAATCTTTTTATTTAGTCATTTAATTGTTTGCAATAAATATTTATTGCTATGACTATGGTTTTATTATATTTTTATCATGAAACATGTATTTTTAATCCCTTTGATGTTGTTCTAAGCAAGGTTTAGAACTGATGAATAGATTAGTCGTGCAGATTTATTTCAAGAATGATTTGACCACAAAGCATAATTTTTATCCTTATTTTTTGGGCTTTGTTAAAAATGAAAAAAGACTTGAAGCACACTTTTATCTCTTTTTCAAGCTTCTATAACAGTGAAAAAGGAACCCCTGGAGTATTCTTTTAGCTCTTTTCAGACTCCCATAATGTGAAAATATTGCCGAGCACTTTTCTTTTCGAGCTCGTAAAAGTAAATGAATTGATATTTACTCAGTATAAGTTTAACCCTTTTTCGGACTGAGATAGATTATTTACGAAAAAGGAATACCCTGGTCAAACATGACTAAAGAGGTTCTCTCAGGTATTATTTTACGCTTTTTCGGATCTGAGCGATAACTTTACGAAAAAGTACTTATGGAGTTTTCTTTTAGCCCTCTTTTTCAAACTCTCTAAATATGAAAAAGGATTGGGATGTCACTGTCGTTAGGCTCGTTAAAACATAAAATAGCGACGGGCTTGTCGATCATGGCAAGAATCAAGTTTCATTCATCGCTAGACTCATTAAATTATTAAATAACGATACATTGTTTGACCGAAGGGTTGAATTATAGATAAAGCATATGTTATCGTCCTCAAGATTGTTAAAAAATAAAGAGGTACTGGTCGATAAATGACCGGGGAAAATTTTGGAAAGTGAATAGAAATTTTTACGGTAGCAGGTCGCTCTTGAACATGACACTTCACTCCATCACCGTGACTATTTGGGTTGGGTAATATTCTTGACGGTTCATTCATACCTATGGTTCATGATACCTTCACTTCGGTTTTGGGTCAATACTGCCAAATCATCTCAGTGTTGCCAATATGTTCAAGAGAACTCATCCAGTGAATACTCATCCTTCTGCAATAATCATAAACCTTCATTCTCATGAAAATCATCCCTAAACATTGCTATATCAAGTCATCCTTTGTCTCCGAAATAAAGTCGCTTCTTGTCGACGACAAATCATTATCCAAGAAGTTCACTTAGAAACATCATATTCCAGTACCATGAGGCTTGTTACAACATCATCCATTTTGCAATAAAGTCGCTTCTTGTCGACGATAAATCATTATCCAAGAAGTTCACTTAGAAACATCATATTCCAGTACCATGAGTCTTGTTACAACATCAACAAGATCCTCTCTTCTAAAGTTTTAGACCAAAATATTTTGTTTGGCGTTTGACATCAAATCATATATTCACGCCTTATGAAATGTACTACAGTACCTTGAGGGCCATTGACATCAATGGTGGTTCTCTCACGTTTGTTAATGGCTCGCATCATTGGATGGTAATCAAATGATGTCTTACCATGTTCGACTACAAATCATATATTCACATGGCTAGACTTGTACCCGAATGATCGAGTGAATGAGATAAGAAGACCCCCGATCTAGTTTCAGCCATTCGAGTTGTGATTTCAGGATTGTTGTACACATCATCTGTACAGTGACCTTACATATAGTTTGTCATTCGAACATGAGCCTATATCTATAGGCATTTCTGTATTGGGCAACATTCCAATGTAGACGACTTTCTGCACTATGTAAATGTTATTAGATAGCTTATGTGTTGAGCATGGGAATGCCTTCCCTCATCAATTCATGATCAAGAGGATATATCATGATGTAATGTATTGTAAGATTGATGTAGGTCACCACTCCACTTTAGCTCCAACCCATCACAGTGTAAAGCATCTCATTCAAAAAATATTGTTATTATTATTCTGACTTCATGCTTTAGGGGGCAATATGTTATAGTTAAATTTGGGCACCATTCCCAATGGCCTGGTTAAACTGGACATCATCACCAGAACCAATTAATGGGGTCTATCATCCCCTATCATTTGAGTTGCTACATGCCCTAAGACAAAGAACAAAGAAAAATCATCCCTGACTTCCATTGCAAGGTTTCCAAGATTTGAAGTATATGTTATAACACCTATGAGCTCACCAACACAGTCTCTCAAGGGGCTAAGTGCATTGCACATGTAGGAAAATCCATTCAAGGGTGCTCTACAAAGCACTTCTCGACACTCAAGGGTGCGTTGGTCAATTGGGAGAGAAATTCTCATTGTTCCGGAAACTCCACTTGGCCAGTGCCTTCTAGAAGAGTGCATATGTGTTAAAATTCGAATCCATGTGTCCATTTGATACCTATGAGATTGGGAACATGTGTTACCTATTATTATAAAGTCATTGATTGTAAAACTACCTTAATATCATCTATAAATTGAGCACAGATCCTAGTGCTTAAGAAGGAAGAATTTGAGTAGAGAAATGCTTGTGGAATTTCAATTGAGGAATTGATTTGGGTGATATGCTGCTGGAGAGATGTTCATTGTGATGAGACTGGGATGATGCTAGAGATGGTGACATCAAATCAATTGCTATTTTTAACCTTCCCTTCTATCCATTAATAAATATTGTTGTTTACTTTCCCACATATGTATTTTTATAAGCTTCTATCTTTCATATTATGAATTCTTATCTAATGTATATGGTTCATGTTTCATTGATTTAACTTAATAACTTGAATAGGCATTTGTATATTACAATATATTTGCTGCTTAGTGTTCATTCTTGCAAGAAATATTTTGGCGATCTAGCTTGGATTTGAAGCTACAACAAGAGCGATAGAAGGAGAATTGGAAGCGCTTGGACTCCAAGTAAGTTTCTTAATCTATTATGTGTGTCTATTTTCTGTTAGGAAAAGTATCTACAAAGTCTTTAAACTGTTGTTCTAAATGCATACCACCACATTTAGGGAAGAATGTTTTATCTGTAAATCAAAATTCCGCATAACATACATTGTGTGTATTCTAGTTTATTATGCTATCTTTAGTATTTTTCTATATAAAATTTGGTATCAAAGTGAGGGTCATTGGTTTGACTACTTGAGATGAGCTAACTCATCATTTTTGTGCTCAGTTTTATGGGGCTATTTTTAATACGAAAATTTTATAGGTTAATTAAAGGACATAACAAAGTACACTGGGAAAAAATGTTAGGTTTTGTTTCATTCTTTTTTTGGAGTTACACGTTGCACAATTAGAGTTTCTATCTAGTGCTTGATCGAGCTTAAATATGTGTTTCAGGTAAAATAAGCATATCCAAATACTAATAATTTCAAATTATGTGCCACTAGAGGCATTAGAAAGAGGATATCTCAAAGTGTTCCAGATCCAAATTTCTAAATAATATCTAAAAAATTGGATGTGTGACATGTTGTACATGTTTGGTCATGTGAAAGGTCTCAAAATCAACAAGTTTAAACTTATCACAAATTTTACTTGACACATCAAAATTTTTAGGAATCATGGCATTATAGAAAAGACATAGTAGACTATTACAAGCCAAAACTTTGGACTCATGAGTATATAGATTTTAGTGTTATGTCGGGTGCAAGGGTTGGTCATCAAGACAATCCCACATTATAATTTTTAAATGTATATTAATGTAAATCTGTCATAAATTTTGATTGTAAAATCCATTTGGAAAGAGGAAATAGAGTATAATATATATATATATATATATATATATATATATATATATATATATATAATTTTAATTTTAATTTTAAATAGGATAAATATTAAAGATGAAAGAATTAGAAAAAAAGGGTTTGGTTAAATACCAAATAAGAAGAAGTGGTAATATTTGCCTTTAGAGGAGATAAAGGTGAAGATAAAATTGGTCTAGTGGAATAGTTGAGGATGGGAGAGGAAAATTATACAAATCCTTTTCTAGTGGTTTTTTACTTCAAGGTGGAGATTTTAAGTGGTGGTTGAGTCTTAATGAATATACTAAAATAAAAACCACACATTAAGTATTTGAAAAGTTGATCTCAAACAAATGGACCATGGAGACCAAAGTGGAAGCAATGCATAAAATTAAAGATGAATTAAAAAAGTAAAAGAAAAGAAAAAAAATAAGAATGGTGAGATAAAGGATGGGGGGAATTTGCAACAACAACAACAATACGAGCCCTAAAACCCTATGGGGACTAATTATATTTTGATTCAACCATTTCAAATTACTTTGTTTTGTGGTCTTTCTCACTCCTTTATGATCGTAGAAAGTACTAGATCTGACACATCGAAGATGAATTGATGGATTAGTCGAAGGATCCCTCAGAGGGGTTCTTGATTAGTATGGTTCTGCATTCCAAACCCATTGTGAAATAATTTCAATAGAATAACCCATATACATTGTTAATTCAAGGGATGTCAACATCACTGGTAGTCGATTTCTCATAATGTAAGGTGGAGTCAAGATTGTGTCAAATATTGGTGTCATAAAACTTGGAGGAAATGTGTATTTTTAGGGGATACTTTTCCTTCTAGCTAGAGCATTTTTTTCCCTACCACATTGTTTAGTGGTCTCATCATAAGAATTAGATACCTCCCATCTATCGTCATTGGATGTCCCTTTCTATCCCCTTGTACCACTCAATTTCTATATCCTTGTGGTTTTCTGTCCAAATATATTTCCATACACCCAAATAGTTAGTTTCCTTAGTGATTTTATCACTCTCGAAATGCATTCTAGTGGTGATCTACCTCCTATCTCCATGCTCCCACCTATTAGGGAGGATTCTATACCAAAACATAAATGTGTTAAGATAAAATTGGAAGAACCAAGTCTTGTGTTGGGTAAGGACATTCACTTGCATAAGATACACAAGATGGAGGAAGCTGATATAATGGGAATATTCACGAGCAAGAGGATGTTAATGGTGGTCCTTAGAAAATGGAAATATTTGAATTTCATTGGTCTACTTGGATATAATATGCATTGCACACTACTAGCCAAAGTTTGGATGGGATGGATTATAGACATGGGAGATGATGCAAAAAATATTTTATAGGGGTGTTCGAATGGGGTAGTCAAGACCTCTTCAACGAAAAATGGACCATTTAATTCAATTCCTAATCGAGAAAGTTGAAAAAAATCATAATTTGGGTTTGGTTACTATGGTTTCCTCTCATATTTTGGTCAAAATACATTTTCAGAGAAATTGGGAAGATATTTGGTTTCTTTTATGAAGTTGATTTCTCCTTCTGCCATACTAGCTATATGGGGATGGATCATATTCAAGTTAGACCTAATCTCTCCTTAGGATTTCCAGATGTGATCTTAATTAGATCTATTTAGTTCATTCACTAGCAAAATCTATATTATGAGGGCATACCTTTCGAGTGTGGGTGATGCTACATATATGGCCTTTTCAAAAAAAACTATCAAATGGTGGAAAATAAGAAAAATGGACCAAAAGAGTCTAAGGTTTTAGCTCCTCTAGATAAAGAAGGACCATCATTACCTACTCTTATTAAAATGTTGAAGGATATTACCATTACAAAATAGGTTCAACCCAATGTAGTCATTCATGTAATGGCTCCCTCTATTACTTCAAAGGCTCCTCCCTCCCCAAGTACGAGTAAGGTGACAAGCTCCATCATTAGACATATTTGGAGGGGTTAATGGTCACCTTTTTGCCTTCTTAGATCTCTTTTCTTTAATTTTTATTCTTATTTGGCTTTATGATGCTAGTATAGGTGGTGATTAAGGCTAACATACTCTGAGTGCCTAATATGAGGTTGAGTGTAGAAAATCATGATTTATTAAGCATTTTTATAAGGATTTTATCATAAAGACTTGGAGGAGACAACAAGGAAAACTTATTGGAGGATTTTCCACCCTCCTTAAATCTCAAATGAAGCCAAAGGATCCCAAATATTCTCTCCAGCAATTCAAATTCCAAAGGCAGCGAAAGGATCCCAAATATTCTCTCCAGCAAATCGAATTCCAAAGGCAGCCAAAGGATCTCCAAGGATTCTCTCCAACAATTCGAATTCCAGAGGCAACCAAGCACTCAACCTTTGTTTACTTGGAGTTAAGTGGACTGAATCACTATTTTAGAGGGAGTTGTTGGTAGCTTCCCTGTAGATTAAATAGAGCGAATCTAGAGCTAGGAAGAGTTAGTCAGTTAGTCGATTCTAGTTGAAACTCTGTTGGAAGCTACTGAGATTTTTATTATTTTACTCAGTGATCAAACACTCAGAGATGTATGAGGTTATTATTTTATGAAATGAGAAGACTGATTTCATTCGACTTATTTAAGTTTCAAATAGCTAGGCTCATGTGTTAGGGCCCAATTCATGTGCCTCAGCTTCTCTGCTGTTACTATCTTTTCCTTTCTTCCATTAAGCTAGCTTTCTTTTTGCCATTCAATTAGTTTTGCCTTTAATAGTTTTATTGCCATTTAGTTTTGCTTCCAGTGTGCTACTATAGTTCATTTTCTTGTGAGTAGTAGAATAGAGGAAAAACTCCAAAAGATATGTTCAAGCCTCCCCCTCTCATCTCTGTTAATAGAGTTCGAGTAGGGTAGACCTTCCCACATGCCAAAAATTGCTTTCTATTTGAGTTTAGGGAAGAAATTGCATTACCAAGTCTGAGTCTCTCTTTCATTGTTTTTATCACGCATTTTTGTTTGCTTTCTGTACATGAATCCGCATGTGTGTTACACTTCTGAGCACTGCTGGCATGCTTCCATTCCCTCCTGTTTTCCACTTCTTTTTACTGCTGCACCCAAATTTTATTCCAAAAAACACTTAAAAACCATTTAGCCTGCCTCATTCCTTTGTCTTTTGTTATTCATGATTTCCTTACCTTCTTAACGCAAATCACAGTGTTTAGTTTACCTCCATTAACACTTATCGCTTCCCGACGCTGATTGCGATATTCGCCACATCGCAAATCACTCACCGTAACCTTTTCCCTTTTCTTTAAGACCTACAACTCCAAAATATGATTCCGAAATCCACTGCATCACAAATCACACTTCCATGTGATTCTCGTTAACACTTTCTACTTCCAAACCCTGATTGTGAAATATCACAATCTCATTTCGGTACTGCACATAAACCATTCAAAAACATAAAAAAAACTCAACTTTCGACCTTGCGCCTCGAATCTCACACTATCGTACATCGCACTTCGTAACCTACAACATTTCCTGTTTCCTTTAACACTTATCACTTCCAAAAGCCGTTGTGATATTTCCGCTGCATCGCTGGTCGTTCATCGCAACCTTTTTGTTTCTTTCTTTAACACTTACGACTCCAATTCTGCGATATTGTGATTGCGATATCGGCCCCACCTCCACGTCACCACTCCATATTTCACATTGCAAATTGTGGTTATTTATTTATTTATTTAACACTTACCGCTCCAATTTTGCGAAGTTGCGATTACGATATCGCATATCACAACTTTTGCCTCCATCATATCTCCGTCATCACACTTCTCAATTCATTCTGCTCCAAAACCATTTTTGTGCTATAATAAAGCTTTTATCAGTTTTAAACCTCCGCTTTCCACTTCCAAGCCCTGTTTCACATGCTAAGCCCTCCATTAGCCTCTTTAGCCCCTTTTCTCTCCTCCAAGCTACAAACTCAAAATTTTTTCAATTAGGAATAAGTCATGAATGACTTAGTTGCATGGGTAGAAGCATGGTAGATATACAATAAGATAAATAGAGTGCGTTTAGATGATTGGCCAAGTTAAATTTGGTTTAAATTAATTTCCTTTCTGCAACTTAGTTCAGTTTCTTTCCACTCATTTCCTTTCAACAAATTAATTTAGTTTCTTTCTGCCATTTCCTTTTCGAAATATAGTTTAGTTTATTTTCAGTCATTTCCTTTTCTGCAAAATAAAATAGTTTCATTCCTGTCATTTCTTTTCAAAAATCTAGTTTAGTTTCCTTTCTGTCATTTCCTTCCACCAATTTACTTTCTAGTCCTTATCACAGTTTAAGAAATAGAAACCTTTCGTAAAGCAGAAGAGGATGACATGAGCATAATGCATCTGCTGTGTATATAGAACTGCCACCTCCAGGTTTTTATGAACCTTGGGTTGATAAAGTAAAGTAGGGAAACCCTTGGGAGTTGCAGCACTCTTGGTGCAATACCAGGGCTCACCACTTTTTGGTGTCGTTTCCTGGGAGGTGTCTAGTAGATGCTTTGATTTTGTTTTTAGAATTCTTTTCTGCTTTCTTTTATTTTCATGCCAATTCAGAAATATTGAAAAATATACAAAAATATTTGATTTTCATGCCTCGTTGGACTAGGAATACTCAAAGACAAGCCTTACCTAAAGCCCCCACATAACCTCCTAGCCGCCCTTCACTCTTCTTCAGTGGAAGTGAGATTGAACCCCCTATAGGAGAGCCTTTTGAATACTTTGAGGATCCTATTGGGGAAGAAGAAGAAGACCTTGTTTTAACTGAGGGACCTGATTCACCTATCTTAACCATGGATGGGATCCACAAAGCCTTTCCCATAAGAGAGGCATATGGGAAAACTAGTATGAAAAAAATTAGCCCCTCAGCTCTTCCACACTTTCATGGAATTACCTATGAGGACCCTGACACATTCATGTTTGAATTTGCTGTTGTTTGTAGTACTTATGACTATACCTCTGATGATAAAAATTTGAAGCTATTCCCATTCACCCTTAAGGATGTAGTCTTGCGCTGGTTCATGGGTCTACCTGGGGTTAACATCACTACCTGGGCACAGATGGAAGAAACCTTCAAAAACAAATGCAAAGAATAATGTAGGTCCAAGAAAACTAAGGATGAGATATTTAGGATGACTCTAGGGCCAGATGAATCCTTAAAGGAATATGAAGAGAGGTTTCAATTAAACTATAAGAGAGCCAACTGTACTCTTGATCCTGACTCACTTAAACTCATACTTCTTCGAGGGAACAATTAAGAGATGATAGAAACCTTGAATACATTAACATGAGGAGATATCTACCAACATCCCTATGAAACAATCAAAAATTTCTTTTAGAACCATTCTAGCGCATTTAGGAAGAAGGGAAGAGCTAGCCAAAGTAAATCCAATACCCCTTCCTCTTCCACCTTCATAAAACATGAGATTGAAAACTTGCCAGAGGACTTCAAGAGTGACATGCTGCACACCTTTGCTTTGAAAATGGACACAATTCAAGTAAAAATTAAGCAAGACGAAGCAAAGAGAGCCCTAGCCATATTTTTTCATAGATGTACCAGGAATCACCCAAGAAATGAATGTCCACTGAATGTCATAGAGTTTTGCTTAGTCTGTGAGGAGAATCATGCCACCGAAAAATGTCCCTCCTTACCTAGACTTAAAGCTGTATATCAAGGTGGGGAAGCAATGCTAGAGAAACTCTATTTCATCAACCAGAGAAGGCCTCAAGGCCCTTGATCATATCAACAAGGTATCAAAACTACACCTTACTCTTAATATCACAACAATAAGAGTGCACCCGTGCAACCTTGGTACGCCCCCACTCCTCCATCTTAATCTACACCTCCTACTTGGCTTTACAACCCTTCATATCATCCTCAACTAGTAAACCAACCAATTCAGCAGTATGCTCCACTACAACCTCAGTGGAACAATCCATCCCAAGGGTGGAGGACTCAACAGAATCAACCACCTGCTCTAATGCCTCCACCCCAACCTCAACCTCAAATTACTCATGCTTCTCCACCTAGGCTGCCTATACCTCCACAACCCAATTTGAACCCGAACAATAGATTGACACAACAGGCTCCCAGTGGAGAAAAATCCTATCCAGCTTATGCTATGGAGATACAGGAGGTTAATATCAGGTCGGGAAGAGTACTCCCACCCAACCATCCTCCATCTCCACCTGTAGAGTTTGAGGAGGAAAAGGAGGAAGGTAAAACTCATATCCAACCACCTCCTTTTCTTGAGCGCTTGATCCACCCTAGTCAACACACCTAAGAGGAGACTGAGCTCCTGGGAGAACTAGAAAATTTGTGTGTAAAGATACCACTTCTCCAGGCCATTAGGGATGTACCTATCTACAATAGGCTCATAAAATAAAATTTCTTCAAGAAACCTCAGAGAAGGAAGAGAGATACCCCCACCATCAATGTGGTAGGACAACTTTTTGACCTAATGCTAGGAAGGGTGATATTTCCAAAGTACCCAGACCCTGGTAGTCCAGTTGTTGATATGCATGTAAAATGTGTCATAGTACCCAACAATATGATTGATCTAGGGGCTTCCATAAATGTCATGACCAAGGAAACTATGTTGAAACTTAATCTCCAAGGGACTTTGAGGAAAACCACAACAGTTCTGAAACTTGCAGATTGATCCGTAGTAACTCCAGAACGAATTGTTGATGATTTCATGGTTACCATTGACTCTTGGGAGTATCCTATATATTTCCTTGTCCTGCAACCAAATACCAAGTTTAATGGTTATCCTCTCATCTTAGGGAGACTTTGGTTAGCCACTATAGATGCTTATATTAGCTGTCGGGCCGTAAACATGACTATCAAAAATGGGCCTTTGTCTAAACATCTAGTGTTATATCCTGCAGCCCAGCCTTCCATTGATCTTGATCTCCCTATATGGTTGGAGGATGAAGAAGCTGAGTTCTATAACACTGCTCCTATGTGTACCATAGATGATATTCTTAGAGGGGGTCAACTTGATGAAGATGTACTCATCGACCATGCCATTCAAAACCAATCATCCACTAACATTCCTCTTGAAACCTTAGTCAAAGCGTTTGAAATCCAACCTTGGATGGAAGTGCACTCAGTTGCATCAACCTCCGAATCCACCAAGTTTATTGAGTTTGGCCCATCCAGATCTTTGAAAATCAACCCAAACCTCTCGAATGAAGAAGAGAAGCAGTTGTGCCATCTTTTGAAAGAGAATATAGATGCATTTTCTTGGGATTACAAAGACATGAAAGTGGTGCATCCTTTAGTGTGAAAACATCATATTTACATTGAAGAAGGATGCAAGCCCATGAAACAATCCCAAAGAAGGATGACCCCGACTCTGAAGGACATAGTCAAAGAAGAGCTGTAGAAACTATTGTATGTAGGGTTCATATATCCTATATCCGATAGTGAGTGGGTATCTCCTCTTGTCTTAGTCCCAAAGAAGAATGGGAAGTGGCAAATTTGTGTTGATTATCGAGAACTTAACAAAGCCACCAAGAAAGACCATTTCCCCTTGCCCTTTATAGACCAAGTCCTGGATGGCCTTGTGGGGAAGAAGTTATTTTCCTTCTTAGATGGGTTCAGTGGGTACAATCAGATTCAAATCAGCCCTAAAGACCAAGATAAGATTACTTTCATCTACCCTTGGGGTACCTTTTCTTATAGATTCCTACTCTTTGGGTTGTGCAATGCCCCAACTACCTTTCAAAGAGCTGTCCTGAGCATCTTTTCTGAGATAGTCCATGAATCTGTCGAAATCTACATGGATGATTTCACACCATATGGGGATGACTTCTAGGAAGCTCTCTCCAATTTGGGTAAAGTACTAAGAAGGTGCATTGAGATGCATCTCTCCTTGAGCCCAGAAAAGTGTGAGTTCCTGAAGGAAGAAGGGGCTGTATTAAGACATTCCATATCCCAATTAGGAATACAGGTAGACCCGAACAAAATCACTATCATCAAAAGGGTACCTCCTCCTCAAAACCAGAAAGATATAAGGAGTTTCTTAGGCTTAGCTGGTTACTATAGAAGGTTCACCAAAAATTTTAGCAAGATGGATTCACCATTATTTGGGTTATTGGCCAAGGATTTTGAGTTTATTTGGTTTGGTCCTTGTCAAGAGGCTTTTGAGCTTATTAAGAGAAAGTTGACTACTGCCCCCATCCTCCGAGGTCCAAATTGGACTCTGCCTTTCCACATCCACACTTATGCATCCGACAAAGATGTAGGGGAAGCATTAGGAAAATTAGAGGACAAAATCCCTTACGCCATTTATTTCATCAGCAAGAACTTGTCCAAGGCCGAGCTAAATTATACTGTTACTGAGAAGGAGATGTTAGCCATTGTCCATGCCTTGCACAAATTTAGGAATTATGTAATTGGATATCATACCTTTTTTCACACTGACCATGTAACCATTAATTATTTAATGAAAAAATCGGATGTTAATGCTAGAATAATTAGATGGTTGTTACTTTTACAGAAATTTGATTTGACTATTGTTGATAAACCCGAAAAGGAGAATGTTGTTGCATATTTTTTGTCCAAGTTAGCTCTCCTTGTAGGTTAAGAAGGAATGGTGGATGACTAGCTTCTGAATGAGCATCTCTTTGGTATATCAACACTGTCACCATGGTTTGCTGATATAGTGAACTATTTGGTTGCTAGGAGACTTCCTCCCAATATTTCATTTAGGGAGAGGAGAAGAATAATATAAAAAATCACCCCTTTCACATGGATTGGGGGAAACCTTTTCAAGCTAGGCCCTGATAAAATCCTAAGGAGATGTGTGAGGGAGGAAGAAGTTTTTGATATTCTCTTTGCATGTCATGATAGCCCATGTGGAGACCACTTTGATGTAAATGAAAATGCTTACAAAGTTTTGTAGGCATGATACTATTGGCCTACCCTTCATCAAGATTCCAGAAGATACACCAACAGGTGTGACCAGTGCCAGAGGATGGGGAAACCCACACAAAGGATGAAATGCCTTTACACCCTTAGGTGGCTCTTGATCCATTTGATAAGTGGGGCATGGAATTTGTTGGACCTATTTATCCACCATCTGGACAAAAGAAGTATATCATAGTCTGTACTGATTACTTGACAAAGTGGGATGAAAAAAAGTAGTGAAGGTACCAACCGAGGATAAAGTAGTAGAATTTCTGAGGGAGAATGTGTTTTACAAGTTTGCGTACCCCAGAGAAGTAGTCACTGATCAGGGAGCACAATTCACCTCTCACATCATTGAGAATATTTTAAGGAAGCACAAGATTAAGCATAAAAATTCTACTGCCTATCACCCTCAGGCAAATGATCAAGTAGAAGTAACTAACATAGCTTTAGAAAGCATCCTCACCAAGTTTTTGAGCAGCAACATAAAATATTGGGCAAATAGATTGGTAGAAGCTACTTGGGCCTACAACACTACTTGGAAGACAACAACAAGATTCACTCCTTATGAACTAGTCTATGGTAAGAAAGCTCTACTTTCAGCTGAGTTTGAATTCAATACTTTAAGAATGGCATCTGAATTAAATCTAGATCTATCAAATGCCCAAAAAGAGAGGTTGATGCAACTAAATGGATTGAACGAGTTCATAATGCAAGCACTTCTTCACACAGATATATTTCAGCTGCGAAGGTCTAGCATGATAAGAACATCAAAGAAAAGACCTTCCAAGAAGGGGATTAGGTGCTGTTGTATGATTCAAGGTTTAAAGACTTCAAAGGCAAGCTGATGACAAGATGGTTGGGACCTTACACAGTGGAAAAATGTTTTGATAATGGCGCAGTTCAAATCAGAACCATAGATGAGGAAGGAATCCCCTTGCTTGTTAATGGTCACAGACTTAAAATTTACAAGAAGCCTTTGTCAAAGGCAGATTTCATAAATTCAATAAGAAAAGAGGTGTATGTGATGGGAAAATCCATAATTTACCACACCTCCTGAAAGAAAAAAAAAAAAAAAAATATCCATGGGTGAAAACCTCTCTGAGGCACCCAAGGCAAGCTTGTGGGCTAAAAACCTCGATGGAGGCAGCTCACTTGCTCAAAAAGAAAAAATAAAAGAAGAAGAGAAAAAAGAAAAGAGAATAAAGATCCATGGGTGAAAACATCTTTGAGGTGCCCAAGGCAAGTTTGTGGGTTGAATACCTCCATGAAGGCAACCCACTTACTTTCGAAAAAAAAAAAAGAAAAAAGAAAAAAATTACAAAAACAAAAAAATACATTTGCATCTCTGTGTTTTCTGTGTTCGCTATTTTACAAGTTATTAATGGTTTCTGGAAACACAGGGAAGAATTCATCTTCTTTTCTCTTCTTCTATTTTAGAATCCATCCCATCATTCACTCCATTCATTTTCATAACTTCCTCCATCAACTCCATGCACCACATTCCTCCAATCCTGAGCACAATGTAGCAAGGAAATTCCTACAGACATTTGATGTCTGAGACTACTACAAACATCAGGGAATTCCTACAACGCAAAATCCTATTCGTGAATAACAAGAAAAACAAGAGAGGAGCTAACGAAGCAGACCCCAGGCAAGGAAAAAGTGCCACCCATGGCATCTGGAGCATACCCACGTAGCATCTCCAATAAGGAAAGATCAGCAGCTCACTTAGAGAACAGAAAAATAGTGAAGAACGCAACACCTAAAAGGCTTTTATCCTCAATCAAGCTCCTATAAACATCTGGGAAACAACAGGTAAACTCAGGTATAAATTCTCACCCCTTGCTATGCATCCATAATAGCCAGAAATAATTAAATTTGCAGACTTACAATTTAAGGGACAGAAAGGTGGCCAGTTAGCTTTGCCATCATTGTGAAGTATGGCTAGTAAGAACTAAAAATTCATGCCACCTGGGCATGCAAAAGAAAAGAACAAGGGGAGGAAACACACAGTCCATCATGAATTAATGGGGAGAAGGAAACAACGGTCTCTAACGAAAACTGGAGCTAAGGCCGAGTTACATGAGCACTCCAGAAGTAGCTGCGTAGTCTAATAATAAAGAGGGCCCGTCTCATCCAAAACAGTAAATTAATTTTTTTTAAAGGGAGAGAGACCAACGAAATCCCACAACGCAGCAACAGTGAGCCTTAATCACGTATTAACAGTGAGCCTTAACCACGTATTTTGGGACAACATGTAGCGGCAACAATAGAACATCATCACCCTACCTATGGCCTGGTCCTCTTTCGTAAATATGAGCAGGGAAGCTTTTATAGCAACCCACACAAGGCCGAATTCCACTTCTAGCCTTAGAGAAGAAGAATAAGAACCAGCAGAGGAAGAAGAATCAGAAGAGGAACAAGAAGAAGAAGAACTAGAAGAGGAACAAGAAGAAGAAGAGGAAGAGCCAAAGGGTCAAGGAAAAATAGAAGAGATGGCCATAGAAGTCATAGAGATAGCAGAAAGTGGGCAAGAAGTAGACTCACGACACAACACCACATCCCTCCAATACAAAGAGGTAGTTTCCACCTTAGCTCCTCTGAGCGCAAAGAGAAAAAGGCATACCTTTATGTATTGCAGAGCTGACAAGAGTCAGAGGATAAGTCAGAGAGAGCCAAAAACTCCTCCCATGAGCCCACTTATCATTGAGTAATCACCAGGGGAGGAGGAAAGAATCGAAGAAAAAGTTTTGAAGGAGTAGTTGCAGAAGGCACAGGGAGAGAATGTAGCACTGAAGGAGAAATTGCAGCAAAAAGGGTAGATTCCCTTCAGCACAGATTCTCCTCTGACTCATATACCATGTACCTCAAGGAGAAATGGCTCCTATTTTAAATAAAAACTCTAGCCTCCCATGGATCCATACCTTTCCAAGATTTTAGGCAATTCATGAATTTATACAAGTAAGCTAACATGGCCGATCAGGAAAAGATGGAAGGGTTTTAACGGAACATAAAATTGTGATGAAAAATCTAGATATTTGGGACCCCAATCCTACAATGGGGTATATGCAGTTAATATCTCTAATATCTTGGATGATGCATGAGGACACTCGAGAAAAATAAATATGGAGAGTCATGGGAAAAAGAAGCAGAGAACCATGATATATTAGAGCAACATTGTTCAGCCCAAGAGGATTCATCCTTAACCATCGATAAATTGAAAGGGATCCTGCACTTGTTGAAAGCTACCTTCAAACTCAAACTAGGCGATAAGCCACTTTGATGATGTTTCTAGGCAGATTAAAGATGAGTGCATTATGGCTGACCAGAGGAGATGGAAAAAACTCCCTCACAGCCTCAAGAACAGGGAGTACCATACTCCAGAAATACTGAGGGGTGAATTGGAAAGGGAACCATTATACAAGAGGGCCATGCAGGCCAAAAATATCCAATGGTTGGGACCAAAGCTCAACCCACCTTTGCTACTGGGGCTGAATGATGAAAATGACACAGATGTACAAGATAGAGAATGGGAGAATGCAGAAAAGAATAATGGTTTTTACCCCCTTGGGGAAACTTCCACACTTCTTCCTCAGGAAATCAAGGGGGCTATCAAAGCCCTGAAGGAAACTCAGGAGGAGGATTAGATGTCAGAGGATGAGCAACCATTCAGTAGCGGGGTGACGATGAGCTCCATCATTAGACATATTTGGAGGGGTCAATGGTCACCTTTTTTAATTCTTAGATATATTTTTCTTACATTTTTACTATTATTTGGATTTATGATGCTAGTATAGGTTGTGGTTAAGGTTAACATACTCTATGTGCCTAATATGAGGTTGAGTGCAGAAAATCATGATTTATTAAGCATTTTTATAATGATTTTATCATAAATAATTGGAGGAGACAACAAGGAGAAATTATTGGAGGATTGTCCACCCTCCTTAATTCTCAAAGGAAGCCAAAGGATCCCAAATATTCTCTCTAGAAATTCGAATTCCAAAGGCAGCCAAAGGATCTCAAAGATTCTCTCCACCAATTCGAATTCCAAAGGCAGCCAAAGGATCCCCAAGGATTCTCTCTAGCAATTCAAATTCCAAAGGCATCCAAACCCTCAATATTTGTTTACTTGGAGTAAAGTGGACTCAATCACTATTTTCTAGGGAGATGTTGGTAGTTGCCCTATAGAATAAATAGAGCAGAGCTAGAGTTAGGAATATCTAGTCAGTTAGTCGATTCTAGTTGAAACTCTGTTGGAAGCTATTGAGCTTTTTATTATTTTACTCAATGATCAAAATTTCAGATATGTATGAGGTTATTATTTTATGAAATGATCAAACAAATTTCATTCGACTGATTTAAGTTTCAAAGAGCTAGGCACGTGGGTTAGGGCCCAATCCATGTGCCTTAGCTTCTATGCTATTACTATCTTTTCCTTTCTTCCATTAAGATAGATTTCTTTCTGTCATTCAATTAGTTCTTCCTTTAATAGTTTCATTTCTGTTTATTTTTTCTTCCAGTGTGCTACTGTAGTTCATTTACTTGTAAGTACTAGAATAGAGGAAAAACTCCAAAAGATGTGGTCAAGCCTCCCCCTCTTATCTCTGTCAATAGAGTTAGAGCAGGGTAGACCTTCCCACAGGCCAAAAATTGCTTTATGTTTGAGTTTAGGGATGAAATTTCATTACCAAGTCCAAGTCTCTCTTTCAATGTTTTTATCACACATTTTTTTCTGCTTTCCATGCATGAATCTGTAGGTGTGTTACACTTCTGAGCACCACTGGTGCACCTCAATTCCCTCCTATTTTCTACTTATTTTTACTGCCGCACCCACCTTTTATTCCCAAAAATACTTAAAAACCCTTCAATCCGTCTCATTCCTTTGCCTTTTGTTATTCATGATTTCCTTACCTTCTTAACGCAAATCACAATGTATAGTTTACCTCCATTAACACTTACCGCTTCCCAACGCCGACTGTGATATTCACCACATCGCAAATCTCTCACCACAACCTTTTCCCTTTTCTTTAAGACCTACCACTCCAAACACCGATTCTAAGCTTCACCGCATCGAAAATCGCACTTCCATGTGATTCTCATTAACACTTTCTGCTTCCAAAACCTGATTGCGAAATATCGCAATCACATTTCGGTACCACACATAAACCATTCAAAAAACTAAAAAAAAACTCGAATTATGCCCTTGTACCTCAAATATCCTACTATCGTACATCACACTTTGCAAACTGCAACATTTACCTGTTTCCTTTAACACTTATCGCTTCCGAACATCGATGCAATATTGTCGCCACATCAAAGGTTGCTTACTTTCTTTCTTTAACACTTACTGCTCCACTTTTGCAATATTGCGATTGCGATATCGACCCCACCTCCACGTCACCACTCTGTATCACACATTGCAATTCACTTTTTTTTTGTTTTTTTCTTTAACGCTTACCACTCCAATTTTGCGAAGTTGCGATTACGATATCGCATATCACAAATTCCCCCCCCCATCGCATCTCTATCATTGCACTTCTCAATTCATTCCACTTCAAAGCCATTTCTGTGCTTTAATAAAGCTTTTATCAGGTTTAAACCCCCACTTTTCAATTCTAAGCCCTGTTTCATGTGTTAATCCCTCCATTAGCCTCTTTATCCCCTTTTCTCTCCTCCAAGCTACAAACTCAACACTCTTTCAATTAGGATTAAGTCATGAATAACTTAGTTGCATGGGCAGAAGCATGGTAGATAGACCATACGCTACAAGGAAAAGACCCTCTAGCGGAGGTTATAAAGGAGGCTTTTAGTGTTATAAAATTGGCCAAAATTGTGAAAAAACATTTGCTACAACATTCGTTTATGGTTATGGAGGTTTTGGCGGAGCTTTTAAATAAATTTCAACACAACTAAAAAAAAAGGTGGCTGGAGGTTATTACAGATGTTTTTTTCATCGATGCACTACAAAGGTGTCAACGCATTGATGCGTGTCATCTAGAAGGTGGCCAGGGGCAGTCGAAAGTGCATGCATTGGGCTGTCAAGGTATAAAACCACACCAGGGCACAATGTTGGTGATACAACGCACGAGGTCGTTCTAATTTGTCTTGGGATTTGTGCGGTGCCCATAGGTCGTCTAAACACACTGGTACGTCGAGTTATATAAATACACCAGTGTACAGTATCCAACAAACGTAGAGTTTGTTCTAATTTGTATTGGTATTTGTGAGGTGCTCATAGGTCGTACAAATGCCCCAGTGCGTAGACTCACATAAACGCACCGGTGCACAATATCTCACAAACACACCGAGATTAAAAATTGGTATTGGTATTTGTGTGGTGCATATAGGTTGTAGAAACGCACCAGTGCGCTGTATCATACAAACGCACCGGTGTACAGTAACTGACACACACCGGTGTTCATTTTGTATTTTTTAGAAACATCGACTTGTGACAGTGCAATTATTGTGATTTTTTAAAATTCATTACTCATAAAAAGTCGACCCATCTTATAACAATATTCATATTAATTAAATTTTTATTAATGCATTTGAATGTAATGTTTGGATTAATTTGTTATATCATATCATAATTATTGTGATTTTTAAAAATTCATTATTCATCAAAAGACGACACATATCTTATAACAGTGTTCATATGAATTAAATTTTTATTAGTGCATTTGAATGTGATGTTTGGATTAATTTGTTATATCATATCATCAAATTTCACATATCTTCATTATAATATTTAATCATTCATAAATTTAATGAGTGGTGTTACATTTCATAGCGACAATGGAGAATGCAATAGAATATATATATATATATATATATATATATATAAGACAGTCTTTGTCATACAAAATGGGACAGTTATTGGTATCCCTTTGTCTTTCAATTGGGACACTATGTCCATTACATAAAACAAAATGTCTGATTTCACACACAAATATTTTCTAGTAAAATATAATGTTTGCTTTTGATATTCAAACATAATGATCATCATTCTTCGGTTGAATTGTTGTCACTGTTAGAGCTACTTCCACGACTCCGGTTATTTTCAGTAATGTTTTGTTCAGGGTGTTGATTTTTTTTTCTTCTTCACCTTCCATCTACAAACATAAAAATAAACTGTAATGAGTGTATATACATTGGTGAGAATAATGAAAATTGCAATATTAAATAATATACATCAATGTAAATAAAAAAGAAATGATGTACCATAGCAACAATTGAATCATGAACTATACACATTCTTTCAAAACCATGTAGAATCATTTCGAAATATTTCACTTTTGTATATTGGCTCATACTTGTTTCGCAAGTTTTATACCCCATAATAAATCATATATTTAATATAAAAGATGTTTTTGTTCTATTAATTATAGAAGGAGCTAATTAAAACAAGATCGATAGATGCTTACAAATTCCACAATTAAATTCTGATATGCCAACATATACTCACAACCCATATTTAACCCAATTTCAATCAATTCGTCTGATGGTTCTTCTTTGTATGTTAGCACCTTTTTGAAGACATTCAATGATGATTTTTGTAAAACAACTTAAAAAATACAAAAATGAAATCTAGTTAAGTTGTTATAAGGAAGTAACAATTACTCACAAACTTAGACATCAACCCTTTTCTTCCTTGTCGTCCTATTTTATGTGCTAAATGGGTTCCATTTTCTTTTCTTTTCTACAAGAAAATACTTGAAAATTAATATTTAATGCTAAACTGTTTATTTATTGTACCTAATGATCGAAAATTCAATGACTACATATTACATTTAAAGCATGTTGTTGTTGAGATGGCTCCTCCTGCGATGCAATTTTTTCCATTTCTTCACTTACCCTCGTATACCTTTATATTCTACCGTATATTTATGAGATAATTATTCATATTTTGAAATTTCAGAATTTTCCTAAATAAATAATAATAAATAACATTAATTTTTATATTGATATATGAAAAGTAAATATAACAAAAGTGATATTTATAACATATTTATAATAATTTAGGTGTCATTTGTACAATATTAATTTTTCTATTCTTTCCTTTTTTTTGTTGTTGCACGCTTTTTGCTAAATTCTAAGGACATTCATCAACAATTTCCAAACACTTGATGTTTAGATAAAATTTGGTTCTTGGAATCATTAGATTGATTTTTGTATTGTAAGTGGAAAGAACATCTATACATTCATTCCACTAGATCCCTCAAACTTTTGTAAAAGTTTTTCCCCCTTTCGTTAACTTCTAGCACCACTCCAGATGAGCCAAGGAGCAATTCATTTTCATTTTCATGTTCTATTTTTTTCTTTAATAAACATTCTTTTTTCCAGTTGTTATCCAGAAGACAATGATATAATTAATATATTGTTTTATAATACATCTAATAATTTTAAGTATATTATTAATGAAAATTAAAAAAAGAAACTCATATTGGATCGATAATATTTTTTCATTCACCTGACTCATCCTTTCGCAATTTTTCCATCAAGATTTTACCCTCTTTTGGTCCTCGATCAAAAATAATCTTATCGAGCTTCGTTATTTTGTGGCTCTGCATGATACAAGGTAAACAATACATATTATTTAAACTTACATATAGTTCAAAAATAATTTTTTTGTAAAGAATTTACAAAGAAATTGCCTTTTTTTCTTTTTTTGATGTGTTATAAGTATTTTTGTTACTTGATCTCTTGTTAGCCATTTCTTTATCAATATGAAACATGTACCATATCATTCATTAATATATTTTATAAATAAATTGTCAAGTTTTCAAGTAAAAAAAAAAATCTCAGGAAACCAATGCGCCATTCATGGTGTACGCACCGACATCGATGCGTGGGTGTCTTATAAATGCACCACACAAATAGTATAATAGACCATATGGTGCTCTATATATGTCAATAAGAAGCACCAATGCATTACATGTTAACCACCGCACAGATTAACACAGATAAAATAATAAAAATCGTCCAATGTTAGTTTTTGTAGCATAAACGCCCCGTTCAAACAAGGGACCACCATATGGTGCTCTCTGTCAACTAGGAGACCCAGTGCAGTGCGTTATATGTTACATGGTGCACCGATTAACACAATGATTTTTGTTTTTGCAAAACAACACATTCGTGGTGCACCATAATGAAATAGTGCACCGGTGCCCTATTTTACATACGACACACTGATTAAAAAAAGTTTTGTTTTTAAATTTTTTATCACAGTACTTTCACGGTGCACTGGGAAAATACAACGCACCGGTGCGCTAGGTTACGCAGGGTGCACTGATAAAAAAAAATCATTTTTTCAAAAATTCATGCAAGGACCGACATGGATTGGGATTCAACTATGCAAGTCATCCTGTGGTTTGGATGTCTTAGGCCTATATATAGCAATAAAAAAACCCTATAAATATAAAATGAAAAGCCTAATTTTGAAATCACAGAAACAGGGAGAAGAAAGGGCAGAAACAAAAAGAATGTAGGGTTTAGGGTAAAAATGGATAATTTTTTGTTTTTGTGTTTGTTTCTGAAAATGAAAAAGAAGTTAAATTTTTTTTCTTACTACGTAAAAAAAACTACAGAAAAAGTAAAAAAAAAACAATAAACTTTAATCACGAGATTGTTTGAAATTCTATGCTACAGGGTTTAAATCACCAGAGGTTTGGAATTCTGATTGTCTGAATACTTCTATTTGAACGTATTTCGCTGCTCCACAGTGCTCTCGTGCTCTTTTGCTCCAGGTATGTCTCCTGCAAATCTCTGGCTGAATTTTTTTGCAAAATTAGTGAAATAATGACAAGTGTTTAGTATTTAAAGAATTGTTTTATGAAATTAGATTTTTGAAGATATTTTGCCGCCCATTTTTCAATTTACCGCTTTTTTTTCACTTAAAGAAGAGTTGCGCTTTTTTTATTTGCGGTTATTCATCGCTAGTGTGTCACTTAATATCACCACACTGGTGCGTCCATTTATATCACGACACCGGTGCACATTAACGAAAACGCATCGGTGCGATGATTTGTATATTAGCACCGATAACAAGAAGTCCATTTTTAATTCACCGAAATTACTTTTAGGTGTGTGCACCAAAATTTATTATTGATTTTGCTCAAATGCAAGGAGAAAATATCATAATTATATCGAATAGACAATTCTTCAAAATCTAGCTCGTTCCATAATATTTCTCAAAGTCCATCACGGTGTTCTCCCTATCCATCTCGAGACATAATATTTACTTCAGATTTTATTTATATTTTCATTATCTAATTGAATTTAAGTTTTTTATTCATGTCAATCATGCAAAAATTAATTAAATTTATAATGTATACAAATTTGCAGGTTCAAGCAGATTTAGAATTGAGTTCAGATGCGCAAAATATTCAAACTTCAGCTCCAAAACGTCAGAAGCTCTTATCAAGAGAAACATACCGCAAGGTGCATTTGGTAGATGAAAATGGATAGCCGCTTCACCTTGCCAATTATAACCGTATATTGCATCTTCTAGCCACAATCCTGGGAGATTAATGATGATAATAATTATAATTGTTTGGTATATTTATTAATGTAATTATTTCAACTTCAAACTAATTAATCATGCAATATTGCCAACGTGGTTACTAATTGATATCATATATTTTGTACTAATCATGTTCTTTTTTTTTTTTTCTTTTTTTTTTTAATTATTAGGATTCTAGTGATAATGAGTGACCTACCAACCATCTTCCGTTGCACCCCACGACAATGTCAAATCGAGAGAAGACTGAATTAAGAGAAAAAATTGGAGAGGAACGTTACCAATAATGGTTGAATCAACCACCGATTCAATTCCCGCTATGTCCAAATTCACCAATTAGGAATGACTACATCAATAGTAGTTCTTCACAAGCTGGCAATGGGGGCAATAAAATAGAGGTTGGTATGGATGATTACTTAAGGGATATGACTGCTATGGAGACAATGTTGTTATATGCATTCCAAAACGATGATCAACTAGGGGATGATGCTCATATCGCTGACACCTTTTTCGAAAGCCTTAAATTTGCTTTGACCACCCCTCTCTTTGGACCTGGTGGTCAGTCAAAGTCTACCCAATTGGGGACAACAATGTTACTGCACAACTTGAAAGAAAAGTTTGGCTTGTCGAATGCATGTTTCTCAGAAATTTTTCAGGTAAGTTACCATAAAGTCCTCCCTTATATAAATTTGAGAAATATAATTAGTACAGTACAATGAACATTACAAATGGAAAGTTTTATGAACGTTAAATAATTATATAGGAATTAATTTACATTTATTAATATATTTTTCCATGATCACTAGCTATAGGTTATTCAAAGATAAGGTTCTTCCGAGTGATAATGTCTTGCCCGATAGCTATGAAGAGGCAAAGAAATTGTTGAAAATTTTGCGTGTTGAGTACATATCATATCATGCATGTCCAAACGATTGTATTCTATATAGAGGAGAAGATGAAGACAAAGAGATATGTCTGAAATGTGGGCATGACAGGTATGATAAATAAAAAAAGAAGGGTAAATCATGTACTGGTCCTCCTTTTAAGATATTGAGGCACATGCCTATAATCCCAAGGATTCAAAGGCTCTTTCGTTGCAAGGAATTAGTTATGTTGCAGGGATGGCATGCCTCACACAAAAGTGACTTGGGAGTTATGTGAATCCCAACTGATTCAATAGCCATGAAGCATATATAGGATACATGGCCCTAAAAATTCAAGGATGAAGTAAGAAGTCTACCACTTAGCATAGCCATGGATGGAATCAACCCATATTCCCTCCAGAACACCAAATATACTATTTGGCCTGTGGTAGTGATAAATAAAAGTATCCCCCCATGGTTTTCTATGAAGAATGAACATCTTATGTTGGTTGTCATAGTCCCTGGTAGAAGACAAGTGACGAATATGGATGTCTACTTACAACCACTGTTAGATGAATTGAAGGAATTATGGGATGGGATAAATGTATACGATGTATCAAGACCCATCACAACAGAGAGGAGTTTTACGTTGTATGGCATATGTGCTTACACGACACATGATTATTCAGGCTTATGAGTTTTCTCTGGTAAAATACATGTTTAATTTATTGATTTTTTTATATATGTAACAATATTCTTTCCCATATTAGTTATTTAATTCGTTTTGATTGTTTCGATATTCATTATATTATTTAACGTGCCATGCATATTAATTGTATACAATAATCTCGCAGGTCTTGTAACAAAAGGGTATTTTGGATGTAATGTTGTGGACCTTCTTTGAAAGCTAGATGGTCCAAGGACCTACGAAAGTCAGTGTATGATTGCTCTAGGGTATTCCTCCCAGAAGAAAACCCTTACAGAAGAGAAACATCTGCTTTCAATGGTAAACGAGGGAGAACCCAAAGGCCTCCAATAATGACACCAGCTGATTGGCTTAGAGCATATGAGAGAGATAAGGATAAGGAGTTCATAGAAATGTTCGATTTAAATGGGGAGTCTATGTTCGATGATCCATAATACTTTGACACATATGTTGAGAAATTTCCCATTGGGATGAAAAAGAAATCTATCTTTTATAACCTCCCATATTGGGAGCATCTTAAGATTACCCACTTATTAGATCCCATGCATATATTTAAAAATGTTTCATCTTCTTTACGGAGGCACATATCATTGAAACAAAGTGACACATTGGCTGTTAGGAAAGATATTATTACTTCAAAAACTAAAAAGAAACATTGGCAAGGACGATTAAAAAGTACAGGATCAGAGGCAGGTGCTGGTCCCTCTAATTCATGATTTTTCAAAGAATGTAATGTCCCATGGATTTTAAAAAAAGATGATATTTCTTTGACAAAGGAAGTTATAATGGGTGTGACGGTACCAACTTCATACGAGTCTTCAATACGGTGTTGCTTCACCTTGAATGACCATTTGTCGAGGTTGAAATCGCATGGCCATTTGAATCTTCTAAGAGTACGTATAATGTCAAAAGTGTGATTTTATTATTTGTTATATTAATATTTATCCCATGTGGGGATCATAAAACATAACTAATTTTGTATATTATTGCACGTTTTTATAACTTTGTAGTGTCATTATCCTTTGTTCGTGCGTGGGTGTGTGAAACATGAATTCCCTCAAGACCTAGGACGTGCCATATCTAAATTATCTACATTTGTATGTTGGATCAAGTCAAAGGAGATTCATGTGGCTAGAATTCCACGGTGGCGTCAAGAGATAGTTGAGATTGTTTGTATGTTTGAGAAGGACACACGAGTTTCATGGACTTACAAAATTCATCTTCTAATCCACCTAGTAGATGAGGTTGAAGCATACTTATAGTCTCGTCATTGGATGTCTTTGCTAGAGAGGTACATGAAGAAATGAACAGTTTTGTTCGAAAATAAAACCAGGGGTATATGGTAGAGGGTACATATCATGAGTCTTTCTATTATGCAAATGAGTACATCAAGCAAGCAGATTGACAACATACTATCTCGGCCGTTGATTTGGGATGATGAAAGGGATGATGACAAAAGAGAAGGGAAGGCTCAAATATGGAAAAAGTGCTTGATAAAGAGTAAGTGACTTATAATTTTTCAAATTTACACAAAGTAAATATTCATGTTGAACTTCGATATAATGTATATTTTGATCTCTAAGTACTATATAATGTCAGTTTGATTTCATCAGTGAATGCAGAAATTGAAGCAATCAATAAATTCATTCTTTACAATTCTGAAGCGACACAATTGTGGGTCGCATTGTATGAAAAAAAGAGGATGAAATGGGATAGTGACAGGAAAGAGTTCAGACGGTTGAATGGTAGAAGTGTGCCTTATCCCGATTATTTAAAAGAAAATATGCCAAAAATATGCCCCAACAGTTTCCTTGCTGACTAAGTTTGAGAGAAATACGATGCAACTGGTCATTACCCACGTGCTGAAGAGGATGCACTAAATGTAGGGATTGGGTGCAACAACTCTGTAATATCCAAAATTGGGAATAGCTACACTATTGGGAATAATTTGAGTTATTACCAATGTGGAGCTTCAGAAAACCATAAGCATGGAAATTTAAAGCAGCTCATTAGATGTCAAATACCATCATACCAGCATATGAAAGAACCTCAGCAACAAGATGATATATATTCTCCTTCCTGGGTGGGGAAATGCAGCAATATAGAGCATAAAACAATTGTCTTCAGAAAATAACGCTATAAAAGTGAGAAATGGGACTTGTATCCCTTAGAATATATGATATAAAAATCACATGCAGAATTTGAGGTGAAAAAAATCACTCTAGCTCATATAAACAGATCTCCCAAATCTATGCAGCTAAAATAAGCCAAAACCCCATAGCCTAGCTCATGCAACAACTATTGAAGCAAAGAATGTGTTATTCTAATGAGGGTTTCTACAGAAAATGATGAAATAAGTTTGATGTAGAGTTTTTATTAATCATACAGCAAAGAAATGGAGGTTTAACCCCTTATACAACAAAAACAAGACACCCGGAAAGGTTTTTGGAAAAATGCATGAATAACAAGCAGCACTACAGAAAATAACATAGTTAATACATCTATGTATTATAAATGGCTGAATATGACACGGGATAGTAGAATAATACAAGAAAATGGCCCTAGGCCTCTTATTAGCACTCTTGGAGGGAAATAAGCACCTCCTCCTCAAAGACTAGCATAAAATCAAAGGGTGCAACCCTGCTGCTGCTACCCTTGCACAAAAGACGTAGTTTACTGAAGGGAACTGTGCTGTGGCTGAATGTAGATGAATGGCCCCACGAAAAATTCTGAAATCAAGCTCAAATCCTTCTCTCTTGATCCCTTAAGCAAGCTGATCCAAAGAGAGGATGGAATTCTCGCACGGGAATTCTTTGCACTAAGCAGTACAGCAACTCTGGCTAAATAGCTGAAGCTTGCAATTAGTCACAAGACTAAGATAGCTGAATACATGAATGAATCCCATTGATGCTATGCCTTCATTTTATCTTTGGTGAGCCTCCTTACCCTGGACCCCACACAATGTTGAGGTGACTTCCTAGTGAAGCTTCCTTTTTCAAAATTGCGTTGCCCTAGCTAGCTTCCCTCCTCTTTGTAGCAGCGCTGTTGACTTATTCAACTGGAACTAATCCACCTGCAATGCCTCTTTTCACACTAAGGGATCTTCCATCCGGTTCTCATATGTGTGTCTAGACTGATCCTTGTTCAGATTGAGCTAGTCTACTTGAGTGATTTCTTCCTCCTCAAGAACGAATGTTGACTTAGTCAAACTTGACTATGTCTCCATCTAATTTTCCCTTGTTCACACTTGGAAGTGTAAAAAAATCTCCTAAGGTGATCGCCTTCCTTACTAAGGTGGAATTTATCCATATTTTTATTGTTCATGGGCTTCCTTACCCATTTATTCCTCTCCTAGGTGAAAGTAGAAACATCTAATATTCCAAGTTGCTGTGTGAAAATTTTGGAATATTACAATCCTCCCCTCCCAAATGTTGCTTGTCCTCAAGCAACTGTAAGGATAATACTGAAGAGCATCCTCTTCTTCCCTGTAGCAACCTCATAAGATAAAATCCTCCAAGGATCAAGGTGCTGCATCATCAATATATCTCCAAGTTGCCCCTCCCAAGTGTGTAAGCTATCTAAATATCTGACATTATGTGACAGTAGAACATCCATGGAAGAAAAAATGGGTTGTTTGAAGATCCTCTTGAAGCATGAGGGCTCATATAGATTGGGACTAATCATCCCCATTTGAATCTCTCCTCCCCAAGCTACCAACCAAAGAAAATGAGTCACCCTCCAAAATGGTAACTCATGCAAATCATCCTCCACTTGAAGCTCTAGTAAGGTAGGTGGGCTGAAATTATAGACATGGTAGATATAGTAGCCAACCCCACGCTGTCCTCCTCTCCACTTAAGATAACTATAGAGGATTGTTACACTGAAATTTGTCACCATGAAATTTTAGTACTCTTTTGGAAGTCTACAACATAAAAGTTCCTAAAATCAAGCCTTGAAATTGAGAGAAAAGCTCATAAAAGCCTTAAAAACACTTGTATCGCACTTTCCCTTAACATTGCCTGCGGTGCTGCACCTTTTTTCTCTAAATCTTGCGGAGCTAAATGCACTTTTTATTCATTAAGGGTGCAGACCCATGTAAAAGGTAAAACAAAGGCGGAAAGTAACATTTAGAAGCCCAACAGTCAAATCTGGAAGTTTCTCAAAGAAATTATCCAGTCGAAGGTTTGCTCCTATCATGTATGTTCATTCCTCCATTATGGGAGCCTACCCCTTGATTTATGGAGCCCAATACCTTCAAAAGAGCATTATATCCCTTCTTATGTGGAACCATAACCTCCTCTCTTTTCCTATAAATTGAAGCCATAGTGCATCTTCAAAGGTTAGAGTGTTAGAGTGTGTGTGGGATAGTGGAAGAATTGGTGAGTAAAACTTTGAGAATTTTTGAAGAGAAATGCTGTAGAGACTCATACTCTCTTAACTAATCATTATGTGGGAATGATTACACACCCATGTGAATTTTAGTTGAGAGAGTGCAAAGCTTTTCGGAGTAAAGGAAACGCCTGTTCCGGACCCCAGGAAGGCTTGTATGACATCAAGGCGGACACGGTTGTAAGGCTCTTCTTTATTAAAGATAATACAAATGGATCCTATTTTCTCAATAAGTTGTTTGTGTATTTACTTGAATGAATTATTTCTTAAATTACTTGATCATTAAGATAGATTTGTGATTTGTGAATTAGTATATGTTACAGGTGCTTTTGATTCTTTTCCATGTCTTTGCTTGCAGGTCTTTAGAGGTGACTTCTTGGAGCGACGAGAAAGAAGAATTCAACTAGAATTGGATCACAGGTAGGTCCTTTCTTCATCATAGAAAATTCTAAATTACATATAATCTAGAGAAAGCAGTTTACATTTGTCCTGTTTGTTGCTAGCTGTCCGTAGGACACTTGGGAGGTCTATCTTGTCCGCAAGAACGACTTATCCGTCCAACAAAATGGCGACTCCACTAGGGAATGGATCCTGAACTTTGATTTCTTTTATTTTTGACTTGTGAATTTATTTTTTTCTGATTTTGATTGATTTATACTGGCTTGGGTAGTTTATCCCTATAGAATCCCTGAGAAATGATTTAGATTTTTTTATTTTTTCTTTTAGTTTTCTGGTATCCGCACTTTTATTTTAGAAAAAATGTGGGCATCTCCGCTCTTTTCGTGTATACATAGTGCAGGACTGCACTTGTTTACACTGAATCCTGCGGACCTTGTGAAATTTTTTGGAAAATCTTAAAATCCTCTTTTTTGGATTAGTTTGTTAGATTATCAGTGTATACCCAGACTTGTATCTTTTGTTAGAAAGCTTTGATTAAGAATTTATTTCAAAATTTTGAGTTTTGAATGATTTTATGAAAGATCTGCATGTTATAGTGATTTTTTCTTTGTATTTCTCTTGCTCAAAGATTAGAAGCCTTGGTATACCTTTAGATCACTGCTATTTCCTTGATTTTTTGCTGAGTTTGACATCATAGTAGAAATTATTTTATGAGATTTAGATCCCATTTTCTCATTTGCGAATCTTTAAAAAAAATTTGTTGATAAGTTTGGAATTTCACTTAAAAAACCAAAATTGGGTGTTTTTTGAGTTCTTTCTGATCCAAGCAAAGAATTTCTTAGTTAGATAACAAGCTAAGCAAGACATCCTCAAAATTTTTAAAATTTTAATTCAGATTTAGTCTTAGAATTTTTTAGATCTCAAAATTAATGTTTTTAGTTTTGAGTATTATTTCTAGAAATTATAGTGTTATTTTGAAGAAAAAATTTGTTTGTAGTTTCGATCTTGAATGACAAAGAGATTTCTTATTGAGCAATAGATCATTTTGAGTTCTCATGAAATTAGATTTCTTTTCATTTATTCTTGTTTGAAGGAACAAATTGTTTTAAAAGATTGCATTTCTCAACTCTTCCTTTAGATAGAATTCATTGAAAGAAAAAGTATTGTTTCTCATAATAGATGCATTTTTAGTGTGTTTTGAGTTGGGTCACTACATATCATCAATTTCACTTTCGCACCTATTGTCCTAAGAAAAATCCTATTAAAATCAACACTTCAATTAAAATCAATCTAGTATTTTTTTTATATTTCTAGGACTCTTTTCACCAATATAGCTTTGGCTAGTGTCTTGGAGTAGGGAGTAATTAACTCTCCAAGACAATTAAAACAAAAAGGTAGTCGATCTTGTGGTAGGAAAAATCCAATAGTCGCTTGTATGCTCTGGCAAGCTCCTCTTAAAGGAGTCAAGCACGAGGTCATATCTGAACCAGTGGGATAATCAATTATATCTCATTGGGAATGATAGCAGATGTGCGTGTGTTAACAACGGTAAACCTCGGATAGACCATTATCGAGGAGCCTGGGGTCACTTGTTGGTATACCTTGGATTATGTCAAGGAGCCTTCAAGGGGATTGAGCTTTGTTACTCTGCCCTTGTGCATATGTCGGATCGTAGACTGTTTCCCTAGGTATATCTTTACGATTATTTCCTAAGGTGACGGTGGAGGAAAGATCCCACTGTACCTGGAGCAGATGTCGACTAGACTCACTTGGACTCTCCGAAGGGTTATCTTCACTCGAGATGGTTTAAGTGGAGAAGCTTGCACCGGTCTGTTTCATTAAGCAGGTTGTTGGGGTAACTGTTGCAACAGCCCTTTCTACATTAAAATACTACAATGTTGGATTTCATCACCAACTAGTGTTTTTAGTGTGGGAAGTTACTGTTTGTGTGTGGTTTGATCTCCTAGATTTTTAGGTGTGTGATTCATTTGTTTGTTTCTTTAGCGACTCTAGGAGTTTTGATTGAAATTTTATTTCATTGCGTGTGATTAATAATTTTTAATCGTGGTTGAATTACCAAGACAATCGCGTAGACTCCAGGGGAAACCTCTTGAGTATAAACCAAGCCAACTTGAAGGGCTGCGAGATCTAGTATCGCCTAGTGTCAGTAGAATTAGATCAACAGAAATAGGAGAGTCATCTATAATTATTCATCCTGGTTATCAATCACAAATAGCAGAACATATTCAAGAGCCAATTTCAATTTTCAAAATTATTGGTAGTATTTCTCCTTCCAGTGAATTAGCTGAAGAACTTGAAATTTCTGAGCCTGACACTGAACCTGCTGTATTGGAACCATCTTTAGGATTTGTTACTCCGACTTCTAGTGATCCTGGTTCACCTAGGGTAAGACATCGCATTACTGAAAATCTTCCTTCTGACCTCATATGTATTGAAGAACTTGTTGGTCCAGACGAAGACGTAACTCTTTTCGAAACCCAAGAAAATTTGAATCTTAGGGAGCATGAATCAATATTCTATAGTCCTTTTAGAACTGACGCTTGGTATTTATAATTGACATATTTTTTAGAAAACCCAGGTCTTACTTATTCACCACCCCAAATTCCTTTTCATCCTACACCGAGAGGTTATTATCCTTCATCAACAATGTCAGGTGAGTCATCTATGTTTTCCCAATCTCCGGAAACATTTTTATACGGTGGTCCGTCTGTTCCTTTGGGGTACCAGTCACTCTCTGGTACCTTCTCAGGAGCAACTCCTCAACCAATTGAACAAGTGTTATCATCCGGTACAAATGGAACTAAAACTGAAACGTTGAACGCAGAGCAAATTTTTATGATGTCTGGTAATATTCCAAATCCTCAACCTGAAGGTAGTCAGTTACCGCCTGGGGGGCAACCTCAAGGTAGTCAGTTACCACCTGGGGGAAAACCTCAAGGAAGTTAGTTACCACCTGGGGGGCAACCTCAAGGTAGTTAGTTACCACCTGGGGGGCAACCTCAAGGAAGTCAGTTACCGCTTGGGGGGCAACCTCAAGGTAATTTTTTACCAGGACAAACTGTAAGAAAATATTATTTACCTGGAGAAAAACCTCAAGGACAGTACATACCTCAAGGTTATCAATCTTAGGGACATTACATACCCCAAGGTTAGCCCCAGACTGAGTATATTCCTCAGGGTCAATATCAACCCCAGATTCAGTACATGCCTCAAGGTTATCAACCTCTAGGTTAGTACCCAACTCAAGGTTTCCAACCTCCTTTCGGTCAACCATTATTACAAGGAGCTGGAAATTTTCCAGTTAATTATCAACCATACGTTCAACTAGGTTATGGTCCTTCATATGCACAACCTTCTATGGGTCAATACCTTGGAATGAATATGGTGTGGGATCCATCTCAAATTCAATAGACTATGCAACCCAATGTGCAGATACCTAATCAACCTGGATAATCCATAGGTTCTGGTCCAACCCAGCAGCCTGTCCAGCCTATCATTCAAGTCCCTGCACTTGGTTCTGTTTAGCAGCCTAGGCCTAGTACACCTCAAACTCCGCCTCAGACTTCTGTTGCTGTTGCAACTTCTGTTCAACCTACCACACCTGTTTCTGGAGTATCTGCAACTCCGGTTTCTTCTATCCCTGCATCAGTGAAAATTCCTCAAGTATCTGTACCACAGTCAGGACCTACAATTCAGACTATGGTCCAGATGCCTACAGGACAAGCTAGTACTAGTACGGTTGTTGTTAGTCAACCACAATTTACTTATCAACTGTACCAGGGACAATATCAATTTGGACAGGCTACAAAAAATACAGTATATCAGTATCAGCTGTACCCTAGGTATACTTATCAAGTACCTCAACAACCCCTGTATGGTCTGGTTAATCTTAGTTACCCAGGAGGTTTCATGATTCCAAATGCGCATCCAATTCCAGGGTATCTTGGATATCCTCCTCCTGGAACTAGTTTGATCACACAAGGTTATCAATACCCTAGTCATCAGTTACCATTTATAGCAACTTTAGATTTACCGGATCTATCGCACCTTACAAACGATCCTATATTTTATCTTCCATATCGGCCGCCGATGCCTAACAAGTTGCCCAGTAATATTCCAAAGTTTGAGGGTAAGTCAGGAGAGGACCCATCTAATCATGTTATGACTTATCACCTCTGGTGTGCATCCAATTAAATAATCAATGATTCAATTTGATTGCGTCTTTTTCAGAGAACTCTCATTGGTCTAGCTGCCAAATGGTACATTGAGTTACCATGCAGATCTTTTAATAATTTTAATGCACTAGCTACTGCTTTATTAACCCATTTTCAGTTGCCTGTCAGATAAGAAAATGACACAGAATTATTGAATTCATTAAAACAGTCTACATCTACGTACATATCCGATCACATTCATGAATGGAGACGTAGAAGGCGTTTAGTGAAAGTCTTTATTCTGGATCAAATTTTAGCTGAATGGTTTATTAAATCGTTATTGCCCAAAATTACTAAAGATGTGGCCAAAGGAGGCGTTGTTACAGAAGAGAAAGTCATTGCTCAGGCTTAGTACCTTGACCTTGTATATACTCAGTCAGGTACTCTGTATGATAAAATCCCCGATTTACCAAGACCTGGTCAATTAACTACAACTCCTTCTGGCTTTCATGCCACTGATGGTGTAATTGGTTTTGTTAGCACTGGTACAAGTAAGAAGAAATCTTCCAAGACGACTTCTCCTATTATCAATTTACCCGATTCACCAAAAGGAGATTCTTCTATTGAAACTTCCACCAATATTCATTTTGTAGAATCATCTGCAACCAAACCTAAAACTGGTGGTAAGAATAAAAAGAAAAAAATCTTCAAAAGATAAAAATGATACAACTGAACCAACTGACGAAAAATGAAAACCTCGATATCCTTGTCTAATATGTGACGAGGATCATTTTACAAAAGAGTGGCCGCATAGAGCCGAGGTATCAAAATTCCTTAAGGGTTAGCCCATACCTGTTGTCTTGAAGGATCCCTTTCCTACTCAAGATAGTAACATGGTTGGATCTTCCTCAAATGCGCTAGAGAATATCTTGATGGTTGCGACGCAATCACAAGATTACGGTAGTAAAAATGTTGGTAAAGAAGAAGAAACAACTAATTCAGCATCAAGTACATCTCCCTCAGTTTCTGATCTATTACAGATCGAGAAACAAAATCCTGAATTAGTAATCAAACCGCCCGCTAAAGGTGTACTTCGTAAATCAGATTTCAATCCACATGCGAGAGTTGCTCAGAATTACAATATTGTTGAAGATTTGGTGATTTCGCCTTCAACAATGTTAGCTTTGGAAGTGTTGCAATCATGCCCAGCCCAAAGAAAATTACTTTTGTCAGCCTTAGGAGCCATAGATCTCCAGGATTCGAACCTCATGATCTTCGATTTAGAGAATTTTACACCCCGCCTACCTCATCAAATGGATTTTCAAATTCCGGTAATAGTAAAAAACAAACGTATCTTTCGTACTATTTTTGATTAAGGGGCTTCTATGTGTATTATGTCATTAAAATGTTGGAAATCACTTGGTTCTCCGACAATTAACCAATCGCCGACTATTATCAAAGCTTTTGATGGAAGAGATTTTTAGCCATATGGTATTTTACAAGATCTACCAATAGAGGTCAAAGGAAAATGGTTAATCTAGATGTGGAAGTGGTTGATGCCCCTCTGGATTACAACCTTCTCCTGGGTCGCAGTTGGTCTGATGCCATGACTGCTATTGTATCATCGATATTTCGTCTTATCATGTTTCCTCATAAAGGAAAGATCGTTAAAATAGATCAGCTCTCATATTATTCATCCGACCTAGCCTCTACTGATAGCATCTAGCATATCAGAAAATTGACTATCCCTTATAAGGATGTCAGAGTAGGTTTTCTTAAAGATTCGGCTTCACTAGGAACGTTTTCCCTGCCTGCTCCCAACATACAACCTCCTATTTCTAATATCAATATGATTACAGCAAGTACTATTTCCTTTGATGATCCTTGGATAGTACCTTCAGAATCAGAATTGGATTCTTTCGATGGCGGGATGCATTTGAGTCCTTTTGAGTTAGCATATCAGACAATACAGTCATTTTCTGATATTCCTTTGATTGAATCTGATCCAGTGAATGTGATCAATGATGAGTCATTTTCAATATCAAGCTCCACTTCGACAACAATTCCAGATCTTGGTCAACAAGTATTCAATACTGATGAACATATTTGTGAATTCTTGTTGGTCGATGAGTTACCATGGGAAGATCTTCATCATAGGTCTTCGTTTTTACCTGATCTCAATCATTTTGAGAATAACTTTTCCTCCATTTTTACTACTAATTATGTCAAATAACCTTAGAATCCTCTCTCACATTTCGATTCTGAATTGAATTTAGAAAATATTTCTACAATGGTTCCCCTTGACATTTCAGTAAAACCTGGAATTGTTGAAAACATTCATATAGGTGCTTCTTGTACGATTGATGAAATCCAAGCATATAAAGCCCTATTTCAGGAATTACACAACATTTTCGCCTGGTCATATGAAGAAATGCCAGGAATCGATCCATAGATTGTTGTTCATGAAATTAAGACATACCCGTATGCTAAACCCGTTAGACAGAGATTACGTCAGATACATCCGAGAAAAGCTGCCGCTATTAAAGATGAAGTTGAAAAATTACTTCGTGAAGGTTTTATTTATCTGATCCCGTTAATGGATTGTGTATCTAATATTGTTCCAGTCAATAAAAAACAAGGTACAATACGAGTATGTATCTATTATAGGGATATAAATCAAGCTTTTCCAAAGGATAATTATCCAACCCCTTACATCGATCAAATTATTGACGATTGTGCTGGAAGTGAAATTTTTTCATTCATGGATGGATTTTCCGGCTACAATCAAATCAACATACTCCCTATAGATCAACCCAAAACAACTTTCATTTGTCCATGGGGAACTTTTTCTTATCGTGAACTACCCTTTGGACTTAAGAATGCTAGCGCCACTTTTCAAAGAGCGATGTATTATGCATTTCATGACATTAAACACATTGTATAACCCTACCTCGATGATTTTCCTGCTCATTCTTCACACAGAGGAGATCATATCACTCATTTACGAGCCATTTTTATACGATGTAGGCATTATAAGATTCGTCTAAATCCTCACAAATGTGCTTTTTGCGTACAATCTGGATGATTGTTGGGATTTTTTTTCTCAAAGGCAGGCATTCATGTTGATCCATCGAAGGTTGAGGCAATAATCAATTTACCTCCTCCTTCTACTCTTTGCCAACTCCAAAGTTTGCAAGGGAAAGAAAACATTTTATGTCGATTCATTCCTAACTACACCGAGTTAACGAAAGGTTTCACCAGGTTGTTGAAACAGAATATTCCTTTCTTTTGGGATGAGATCGCTGATCGATCTTTTGATGCTTTGAAACATGTGTTGACCCATGCACCATTACTGCATCCTCCCAATTACAACCAGGATTAATTTTTATACCTCGCCACTTTCGATTCCATGATAGGGATGGCCCTAGTTTAGGAAGGTGAATTCCATGGTGAACATGTGATTTAATATCTTAGTCGCAACTTGCATCTGACTGAAATCAAGTATTCACATGTGGAGAAATTGGCCTTGGCAGCCATTCAAGCTGTCCAACGTTTTCGTCATTACATACTTTTACGCAAAACAACAATGATTTCTGATTGTAACCCTATGATGTATATCTTGACCAAACAATTGCTAGGGGGAAAATACTCCAAATGGATTGTTATCCTACAGGAGTTTGATTTGGAATTTGAAAAGTCCAAATCAAAGAAATCATTGATATTTGCTGAACTTATGTGTGATTTCCCATGTACGGATACAGAAGCTATGGCGGAACAACCAATCACGGACGAATCCTTGTTTCTTATTAGTACCATTGATCCTTGGTATGGAGATATCATTGTTTATCTTTAGACCCAATATTTTTGGCCCAAAATTTCATGGTTACAATGACGTAAAATCCGTTTCCAGTCTGAACAATATCATATTTTTGGCAACACACTATACTGTCGTGGTGCAGACTCTGTTTTTCGACGTTGTCTCACCCATGAAGAAGCTGAAAAGGTTTTAAATGACTATCACTCTGGAGCATGTGGTGGTCGTATGTCTGGGTACGCCACAACCCAAAATATATTGCGCGCAGTTTATTTCTAGTTGTCATTATTTAAAGATTGTATTTATGCAGTCTGAAAAGGTCATAATTGTCAAATATTCGATCGAAAAATGCATGCACCAACTGCTCCTCTTCACCCTATAATTGCTGTCGGTCCTTTTGAAAAATGGGGCATTGACTTCATTACATGTAACCCTCACTCGACCGGGGGGCATGGGTATATTATTCTAACAGTAGATTATTTTACCAAATGGGCCGAGGCGATGCCTACATTTGCAGCAAATGGAAAAAATGCAGCTACTTTCATGTTCAATCATGTGATTGCTCGTTTTGGTGTACCCCAAGAGATAATTACTGACCATGGAAGCCATTTTCGAAACATCATGATGAATGAACTGACTGATCAACTTGGCTTGCGCCAATGACAATTCTACACCATATTACCCATAGACCAATGGTCTGGTTGAAGCTATCAATAAATTTTTAGTCACCATGATCAAATGAATCATTGGAATTCATAAGTCGAATTGGAATACCATGCTCTTTTCATCACTTTGGGCATATCGAACCTCAGCAAAAACATCGATAGGCTTTACCCCTTTTCAACTGGTTTACAGTTTAGAAGCGATATTTCCCATTGAATGCGAGATATTGTCACTCCAACTAGCCATAGAGTTACTACCAGCCACTTCTGAAGAGGAGAAACGTTTTTTATACTTAGCTTAATTAGATGAGAATCGGCGCACCACTGCACTAGCCACCGAGACTCATGCGAAATGAATGAAAGCTCAGTATGATTGGAAGGTTACACCTCAGATTTTTTCAGAAGGAGACCTAGTCTTGGTTTATGATCAAGCTAATGATAAGCTAGGGGCTGGGAAATTCGAACCCATGTGGCATGGTCCTTATATTGTCAAGAGACAGCTTGCAAAAGGGGCCTATGAATTGATTGATTTTGATGGGGTATCTTTAGGCAAACCCAAAAATGGGCTTTATCTGAAGAGATATCACGCTTGATTCTTGTGTGGAGATATTTCATATATATTAGTTTTTTTTTAGTTGGTGTGCTGTAGATTAGAAACGTGTGCCTAGTTTAAGTGTGCTTTTACTACTATTCCTGCTTATCTGGATTACTCTTGATATTGCAGATGTCGACGTATTTTCAAACATACATTGGTTTTGCTGATGGCAATTGTCATAGTACACGTAACATCTCTTCCGCAGCTTGGGTTATTTATTCACCCACTGACGAGTTAATATCTATGCATGGGGTAAGCCTTGGTCAAATGACAAACAATATTGCAGAATATAGCGCAGTTATTGAGTTATTTTCTGAATCCATTACATTTGGAATTCGGAGTTTGATCGTTAGGTTAGATTCTGAACTCGTTGTATTACAATTAAATCAAGTATATGCAATTAGAAACCCAATGTTGTTAAGATTATTTTTTAGAGTTCGTCTCTTGGAATGAGAATTTGATTATATTGAGTATCAACACATTCCAAGAAATTTAAACACATTAGCAGATGCAATAGCTTCTAGTGTGATTAATAGGAATTTACGATAATAAAAGCAGTAAATCCACATTCGATAACATGTTGGACAGGTAACTGAAAATAGTAGTATATCATAGCATAGAGTAGTGTTTCAAAAAATTGTACATCGTCCTCAATCATAGGTTCAAAATGCCTTATGATCGGGAAAAAAGTGATACAAAAAATGATTATAGTCTATACAATCAATCATCCACTATCCGTGGTAATGATCATGATAGTATACTACAGCTTGTGCCACTCTACTCAAGAATCTCCTGAATGGTCCAGGAACACTAATGACATATCTCTGTAAGCGAAGAGGAATGCCATCTATAGTAGTCTCTGGTATGTCTAGAGTCAGTCTCTCTAAATGGTGTTCCAAATCAGTCAGGATTTCTACTGTCTGATCCTGTACTAGTGGTGCTGCTGCAGCTGCATCACTTTGCCTCTTGTTAAAGGGGAAAAGAGTGGTTTGTCGACGTGGGCCCACATCTGCATTTGAAATTTTTGTTATCAGTTTTGGACGATTTAAAAAACAAAATAAAAATTAGAAATTAGAACATGTCAAAGAGATTTTTTACCTGACTCATCCCACTGAAATCCTGGAAGAAGTGGCATATCTTGGTCGCTGCAGAAATATATGGCCGCATAAGGGAAGTCCTCTATCACAAAGAGTTGGTGTTCTAACCAACGAAAATAAGCCGAAGGAAATCGAACAATCTATCCACCCTCGCTGTGACGGGCCATCAAAGCAACCCATCGAACAATCCGAGGCTCTTGAGCTCTACCAGCATCAACTGGAATATGTTGCGGGGCTAGTAGAGGAATCCTCTCTAGAGAAAAAGTAACTACGATAGATCCATATCCAAAGTTATTTAACTTCCCATTTTTTGTTCTAGTTAGTTGGCTTTTGACATTAGCCAAAATTGCCTTGCACCAGTTGAATATAGTGCCTTGGAAGCAATCTATTGCAATTCACATTTGAGATCCAGTAGCCACATGCAAAGCTGCACTTCCACACAACTTGGTAATGGTAAATGCAATCACTTTTAATTCAGGACGGATGATAGTTTTAATATCAATCCGTTTGTCTTTTGGATTAGCCTCATCATTGCAGAACTCTAATTGCAGGCTAGCAACAAACTGGCCACCTGGTCTAGCCCCAAATAGAGAAAGTGGTTCACCTCTCTTAGACAAACCAGTCAAAAAATATATGTCTTCTAGCTCAATTTTGAGCCGGTTGCCTCCAATCACGAAACATTGGTCCTGAACATCCCACTTGTTTACCAACCAAGTGAGAAGGTCTACTTGAGCTCTCATGCTGCTGATAGCCCAGAATTTGAATAACCCACATGCTTTTAGAACTTGTAATGTAGGAATATGAATCATTACAGCTTCATCTACCTCCTCATGTTCACGTTCCCGCTAGATGATCTTGTAAATATCCTACAATGAGAAAAATGAAAGATTAGAATCATTTTAAAACAAAAGTTTTGGGTATTTTTGGAAGAAATTATGTTTTTAAATTCTTCATGGTGCCCCCGCACTTTACGTTCAGAGACAATGCGTAGCTCCGCATGGGCTCTGTGCTAAAAGTGCGGGGCCACGACATTTTTCTTTGTAATAAAATGTCGGGGTCCACAAGTACCGTGTGTCTTACTTGTGGACCCCCGAGGGTGGAATTTTGAACCTATTTCCTCTCCAAATGTGAATTTTAAACCCTAAATTAAAAAAATTAATGGATGAAAAGCAAGGAAAAGAGGATGTGGATTACATGGAGCAGACGATTTTCGATTTCAACGGTTGGTTTGTCCGGAATATTCTCTGGAGCGTTTTTTGCCAAAAGATCTCAAATCTTCACTTTGAACTCAAACGGTAAAAATGAATTTGGAAAACTCCTTTTTATAAGTTTTTTCAAATAAATGAAATTTAAATTTGTTTGTTTTTCACTTTAAAAAGATGGGTTTTCAAAATATTTTTTATTATTAAAGAAGATACGCTTAATGTTTTGAGTTTTTATGCAGAATAACAGATTTTTTAGGTGAAATGGTCATTTTTGACGAAGAGTATAATTTTATCACTTTTTCGAGCTCTTTAAAATTTATGAAAAAGCGAAACCATGGAGTCCTATTTTAAGCCCTTTTTAGACTCTCTAAAAATGAAAATATTTCCGTGTACTTGACTATTCGAACTCGTTAAAGGAAATGAACAGTCGTCCCTTTAGTATAAGTTTACCCCTTTTCCGAACTGAAATGGACTATTTATGAAAAAGGTATACGTTGAATAATCATGGTCAATAGATTTCTCTCCTATATTTTTTTATCCTTTTTTGGGTGTGAGAGACTAAATTTACGAAAAATTACACCCATGGAGTTTTCTTAAGTTTTTTCTTCTGACTCCCTAAAAATGAAAAACATCGAGTTTCTCCTATACTGGACTCATTAAAATTTAACAGTAAAGGACCTGTCGATTACAAAAAGGAACATACCACTCCTTCTTAGGGTTTGATTTTAAACTAGGTTGGACTCATCCAAAGGATGAGCTTATAAACAAGCAAATGTTATCCTCCTCAAGCTTGTCAAAAATAAAGAGATACTTGCTAGAAATGGTGGGGGAAAAGAGAGAAAACGAATTCATTTGTTACACTTTGATTTAAAAGTAGTAAACCACTCTTGAACATGACACTTTTTGTCACACTTCTACCTGGGTTGGGAAAATCCCTTGCCTATTAGTTAATCAAACCAATTGAAGGTCTTCAGCCGGTTTCTGGATATTAGCTTAGGGAAACTGTCACCAAACCATCTGCAGTGTCGTTATGTGTTCAAGAGGACATTCAAACAAACCATTAATCTGCAGACATCTGTCTCCATTTGCGTTGACCATCCCTAAGTCAGTCCTTGCAAAAAAATTCTTCAAAACTTGATCTATGGTTTCGTGTCGTGAGCTTGCTTACAATGGATCACTTTCTATCGACGACAGCTCATCATCTAGGAAGTTGATCTAGAATTCGTCAGTACCTTGGAATCTGCATGCCTTAATGGTAGGTTTCTCACCTTCAATGATAGGTTGCATCATCGACCTTTGATCGAATGATTCCATGAAATGTTTGACTTCAGATCAATTATGCACATTTTATGGATTGTACTGAGTACTTTGAGAGCCATTATCATTATTGGTGGTTTCTCTCACACTTGTTAACAGTTCACATCATTGACTGGTAATCAAGTGGATTCTACCATGTTCGACTTCAACACATTTAATCGCATGGGTAGAATCATACTAGTTCGGGAAGCGGAAATCAAGACCCTGGATCTAGTTTCCACCATCCAGGTTGCGAGGAGTTTTATTATTCATTATGCAGTAGACTATCATTACAGATGGCTGCGTCCATGCTGTGTCTACAATATTGTTAAAATCATTTCTGTATCAGAACAAGTTAGTTAGTTTTGATCTGAGTATGGGAATGCCTACCTCAGTGATGATATATATATATATATGATTTGCATTGAATGTTGTTACAGGGTTCCGACTGTGGTGTCCACAGGCTAATCCTTGAAATGATAAAGTACATCACTCTTCGAATGCTCTCAGACTTCGCACTTTAGGGGGCAATTTGTTACACTAAAACTTGTCACCATGAAGTTTTAGTACTCCCTTGGAAGTATACAACATCAAAGTTCCTAAAATCAAGCCTTGAAATTGAGAGAAAAGCTCATAAAAGCCTTAAAAACACTTGTACTGCACTTTCTCTTAACAGTTCCTACGGTGCCGCACCTTTTTTCTCTAAATCATGCGGAGCTAAATGCAATTTTTATTCATTAAGGGTGCAGACCCCTGTAAAAGGTAAAACAAAGGCGGAAAGTAACATTTAGAATCCCAACAGTCAAATCTGGAAGCTTCTAGAAGCAATTATCCAGTCGAAGGTTCGCTCCTATCATGTATGTTTATTCCTCCATTATGGGAGCCTACCCCTTGATTTATGGAGCCCAATCCCTTCAAAAGAGAATTCTATCCCTTCTTATGTGGAACCGTAACCTCCTCTCTTTTCCTATAAATTGAAGCCATAGTGCAGGTTCAAAGGTTAGAGTGTGTGTGGGATAGTGGAAGAATTAGTGAGTTAAACTTTGAGAATTTTTGAAGAGAAATGCTGTAGAGACTCATACTCTCTTAACTGATCATTATGTGGGAATGATTACACACCCATGTGCATTTTAGCTGAGAGAGTGAAAATCTTGTCAGAGTAAAGGAAACGCCTGTTCTGGACCCCATGAAGCCCTGTACGACATCAAGGTGGACATGGTTGTAAGGCTATTCTTTATTAAAGATAATACAAATGGATCCTGTTTTCTCAATAAGTTGTTTATGTATTTACTTGAATGAATTATTTCTTAAATTACTTTATCATTAAGATAGATTTGCGATTTGTGAATTAGTATATGTTAAAGGTGCTTTTTATTATTTTCCATGTCTTTTCTTTCAGGTCTTTAGAGGCAACTTCTTGGAGCAACGGGAAAGAAGAATTCAACTAGCATTGGATCACAGGTAGGTCCTTTCTTCATCATATAAAATCTAGAGAAAGCAGTTTACATTTGTCCTGTTTGTTGCTAGCTGTCTGTAGGACACTTGGGAGGTCTGTCTTGTCCGCAAAAACGACTTATCTGTCCAACAAGGATTTGTTGATCTTGGGCTGCAATGATGTTTCCCTCCCATGGAAAGAAGGAAATTAGACCTCCAAAGGTCCCTCTCCCAATGCTGTGCATCAAGCTATCCCAAACCATATCATACATGATGGACAAGAAATTACCACCATATGGCATCCCATCCATCTCATGGCCCTCCTCATTAAGAGACAAAGATGTTGCTGTAGAGGCCATGTCCCTTCCCATGCTCCCCTTAGAGCATGCAATGTAGAAAGTGTGGGGATGCTCCTCCCCCAAGAACACATCCACTCCATGTGTCCCTCCTCCAATCATGCTCCTCATATAGGTAAGAATAAGATCAGCAAGTAGGATCATGATCAACATCATATTTAGAGAAAAAATGAAGGCTTCATATGGTGCTGGAAGGTATCAAAAATCTCCCAGGTGGTCGCAATGCAGTCTTCCCCACTGCAGCTTCAAACAATAGCATGGAAAGTTGTCTCTTGATAGATGGATAGTTGTGTAAGTCACCACATCTACCAGCAAGTAGTAAATGGCTGAGTGCATCAACTGAGCATACAGGAAGTAACCAATCACTTGCCCCAAATCATACAATAGATGGTTGTCTCCATCATAATAGCTGGCCAAAAATGGTCCATGGAGCCTAAAGAGAAGTTTGCCCCTTTGGATATCAATGCACTGCAAGGAAATGGTAAGAGTATACAAATATTGTGTTGAACAACCAATAAGTTCAAAAACAGAATCATTACCATGTGATGGTAGCAATATGGTGACAAGATCCATAGATGAATCCTCCATAGTGGTATGGCATACCCATCTAAAGAGGAATGAACCACATGCTCCATGAAGATCCTCCTTCTTATGCTTGGACATCCAAGTCAAGGATAACATACCACAGTAACCAATGAGTCCATCCACCACTCTATCAATATCACCTCCTCTATGCTCACCAAGTACATAAAATATGAAGTGACCCTGGAAACACTCCATCAACAAGCTCATGCTCCAAAGTGACAACGCTGTTGGCCTATACAAATAGGCTCCTGCCAACTCATAAATACATTCTCTGACATGTTCTATGTCAAAGACTCCTCCCATAATTTTTCCATCTCCTCCTATTGCAATATCATGCAAAATGTGAGAGCAACTCTGCCTTTGCTCTTTCTCAATCCTCCAAAGCAACAAATGTCTTTACTGCCCCATCAAACTTCCATCATACAACTCATGTGTTTAAAGCATAATGATTGCATCATCATAATGCATCCCCACTTCTTTCTTCCCCGTGATGCAAGTGCCTTGCCAAGTTCTCTCCTCCCTCATACCCTTACAGAAAGGATATGTCTCATGATGGCCAAATTATCTCAAGAGTAGCCAATGCATCTTGGCCTCCTACTGCCCGGTATCATAAATTTTCAAGTGGCTCACTAGCCTCTTGCTCTTCCCCCGCATCCATTCAACCCCATGTGGATGACTTCTGTCATTCTTCATCTTGGAATTCTTCTCATGTGGGATATACTCCTCCACAATCAGTTCCTCTTCTCTGCATGCCATGAAATGATGTAATGCATTTCCTTGGAGATCTCTTAGAGAAGATCTCATGTCCATGGCCATCTTGATTCCATCAAGACCAAAAGGTGATAAAGGCAAAGCCCCCTCACTGCTATTGTTTGAAAACGATGGTAGCTTCTCCCATGGTATAGTTGTTGCCTCATACCCCATCCCAAGGTTCATGAATCCCTCCAAAAGATCACACTTCAACCTCAAGGGTTTTGTGCAAATTAACAGGGGTCCATGAGAATTATGGTTCATCTTCTCCTTAAACCATTCAATCTTACACAACACAGTGCAATCCTGCTGTCCTACCTCAGCAATGGTGTTTGATCCTGGGCCATATGAATACATATTTCCACAAATTTTAGAAGGATTTGCTGCAATAAGTAAAATTGGAAATATTCCCATACCTTGATGATATGTGGGAACCTCTTGTAGTTCTACAAGGACTCCTCCCTCCAATGTAATGGCTTCTCCAACTGCTGGTGTAGAATGCTGCTCTCTCAAGGTTATGACAGTGCTGGTACTTGCCTCCTCCCATGGTGGTGTGGGCCTACTCTTCTATGATCTTTCTTCATCAAAGGTTTTGATTAGATCTTGACTGAACTCAGAAAAATAAGTCAATATTGTGTGGCTTAAGTGACTGCACCACCAAGCATTGGCTTCACCCTCTAGGTGCAGCGCTGCAACTTCTGCTGCCTCCCTCTCTTCCACTGGATGAAGTAGGAAGAATGACTCAAGCTTTCTTGCCTAAGCTCTTGCTGTAGTTGACCCATCAAATTTAGGCAATAGGAATCTATTTCCTTTGATCTATCCTTTTCTTCAAGGTCTTCTCTCTTCTCTCAGTTGAATAAATTGAGGAAAATACAGGGTCTCTTTGAAAGCCCTAGGTTGACACTTGTATTCTGCCAAATATCCACTTAGGATTTCATGCTCTAAATGGTATCCTTGCTCTACAATTCCTCTATGAGAACAGGAAGTGCATGCATATTCTTCTGCTTCTTGAAACCTTCTAGAGGTCTCACTGCAAATCTCTCCTCCTTGAAACCCTCTTGGAGTTTCAATGCATTTCTCTTCTTCTTTCTTCTTGGATCTAAAAATGGATGAGAGTAAGCTCATCCTCTCCATAATTTTGTTTTCCTATCCTTCTTATCTTCTGATTGGATCTGAAATCCACAGGCTGAGCCAAGATGGAAGCTTCGATACCACTGCAATATCCCAAATTGGGAATAGCTACACTATTGGGAATAATTTGAGTTATTACCAATGTGGAGCTTCAGAAAACCATGAACATGGAAATTTAAAGTAGATAATTAGATTTAAAATAACATCATACCAGCATATGAAAGAACCTCAGCAACAAGATGATCTATATTCTCCTTCCCGGGTGGGGAAATGCAGCAATATAGAGCATGAAACAAATGTCTTCAGAAAATAACGCTATAAAAGTGAGAAATGGGACATTAATCCCTTAGAAGGAATGATATAAAACTCACATGTAGAATTTTGGGTGAAACAAATTACTCTAGATCATATAAACAGATCTCCCAATTCTATGCAGCTAAAATAAGCCAAAACCCCATAGCCTAGCTCATGCAGCAACGACTGAAGCAAGGAATGCATTATTATAATGAGGGTTCCTATATAAAATGATGAAATAAGTCCGATTTAGAGTTTATACTAATCATACAAAAAATAAATGGAGGTTTAACCCCTTATACAACAGAAACAAGACGCCCGGCAAAGGTTTCCGGCAAAACGCATGAATAACAAACAGTACTACAGAAAATAACGCAGTTACTGCATATATGTATTATACATGGCTGAATATTACATGAAATAGCTAAAAAATATGGAAACATGGCCCTAGGCCCTCTTACCAGAACTCCCGGAGGGAAATGAGCACCTCCTTCTCAAAGACTAACATAAAATCAAGGGGTGCAACCCTGCTACTACTGCCCCTGCATAAAAGACACATTTTTCTGAAGGGAACTGCACTGTGGCTGAATGTAGATGAATGGCCCCAATCCAAATGCTGAAATGAAGCCCAAATCCTCGTCTCTTGATCTCTTAAGCAAGCTGATCCAAAGAGAGGATGGAATTCCCCCAAGGGAATTCCTTGCACTAAGAAGTCCAGCAACTCCGGCTAAACAGCTGAAGCTTGCAATTAGTCACAAGAATAAGATAGCTGAATACATGAATGATTTCCCTTTAATGCTATGCCTTCTTTTTATCTTTGGTGAGCCTCCTCACCCCAGACCCCACACAATGTTGAGGTGACCTCCTCATTAAGCTTTCTCTTTCAAAACTGCGCTACCCTAGCTAGTTTCCCTCCTCTTTGTAACAATGTTGTTGACTTGGTCAACTGGAACTTATCCCCCTCCAATGCCTCTTTTCACACTAAGGGATCTTCAATGCAGTTCTCATATGTGTGTCTAAGCTGATCCTTGTTCACATTGAGCTAGTTTCTTTGAGTGATTTCTTCCTCCTCAAGAATGCATGTTGAGTTAGTCAAGCTTGACTATGTCCCCATCTAATTTGTCCTTGTTCACACTTGGAAGTGTAAAACCAGCTCCTAAGGTGATATACTTCCTTACTAAGGTGGAATTTATTCATAATTTTATTGTTCATGGGCCTCCTTACCCATTTATTCCTCTCCTAGGTGAAAGTAGCAAAATCTAATATTCCAAATTGTTGTGTACAAATTTTGGAATATTAAAAACTCAGTAATAATATATTTAATTTATATGTAAATTTGAAACTTATAAGACATCTATGTTTCATATTTTAACTGTTGGGTTATTATAAGACACATGACACTGTGATTTTTTTAAATTTTTTTTATAATAGGTGCATTTCTTCCCATCTATGTGGGCATATGGACACCATTTTCGCACAAAAAATGCTGATGCTAGAAACATCACACAAGACTGTGGAGTGGAAGTCGAGTGCAATCACAGTTCGATCAATCTAGTAGATCTAGTCACCGTGATCAAAACCGAGTACGAGGGATGTTAGGTTACATCAGAAAGATACAAGAGATCATTGAACTGGATTTCTCTTATTTCCAATGTGTTATTTTTAGGTGCAAGTGGTGGGACACCTTTGATCGGAATAATGTAAAGGAAGTGTTATCACTCCTCAAATTTTCAAAATATCATGCTTGAAAATCAGTCATAATACTCCTTCAAATTTTCTTAGGTTGCAAGATATCATAAAATGATATATTTTATGGTGTATTTAAGTTTAGAAAACTTTAGATAAGGTCTTAGAAATGATTCCAAGTCACATCGGAGGAGTGTGTTTTGAATAGACACTTTGAAATGATCATAAGTCCGAAATTTTTCCATTTTTCACCAAACTGTCTGAGTCCGCAGCAAATATAGCACGAAAATAACAAAATTTTCTACGAAAACACCTAATAGTTCCGTAGCAAAACTGACACTTGTCAAAAAATGTGCTACGAAATCTCCGCCATTCTTTAATGGTTTAAAGAGTAATGATGAATGGTTAAGTGTTTGAAAATTTCAAGGACTTGTTGCCAGACTTAAGCCATCATTTAAAAGTTATACACTTTCTCATATCAGTCATCCTTTGTCTTACATCCTCTCATTCCAATTTTGAATTTATCTCTCATACTTTTGTTTTTTTTTTTCGCACTCATCATTTTCTATCAAAGCAGCTCTTTGTCAAGAAGATCCCTAGTAGAAACCCTTGCTGTATATCAATTTAGCTGCTCTCTGTCATCAAGTATTTTTTCCCAAACAGGTGTAAGGTTATAAGGAAGGCTACCACTGAACCATATAGGAAATGGTTACGGATACTCCCAGGAAAGTTTATAAAGGAGGTTTGCCATTCCGCTATGAACCTACAGCTTTAGACTTGGTTTTAGGAGACGGAAATTTCACCAAATTATTTACAAAGGCAGGGTGTATTGAATTCTTTTAGAAACTGCAAGGGCATCATCAATAGGTATCACGAGACTTTGTGGCAAATTTCAGAGGCACATTTACGAAGGTAGGTTGTCTTAATATCCCAATTTCACCTGATAGCATCTCTAAAGCAATAGGGATCCCGAGAAACAGAGAGGAATGGTTTAAAGCCACCAAATTTGACTTGAAAATTTGTGATTATTATTTAAAGCTGGAGCATGCAAGGATTAAAATGACTGAAGGAATTCCTAGAAGCTGTCTTAAAGATGAATTTTCCAAGCTGCTAACGGTCATACAAAAATATTTTACATGTGAAGGTCATTTTCATACAATTTACATGTATCATTTCAAATTATTGATTCATTTCACAGGGAAGAAATTGATATATATTCCATTCTATCTCTTTAGAAGTCTCAGGAAAATGGAAGACAAGGTACAAGGAAAGCCTGAAAGGTATGAAAATTCCATTTTCCACCATGGTTTGATGAATTTGCTAGTTTTGGAGGAATTAAACAAACTAAACAGAGACTGGGCATCATTTCTGTTCATGAATGGATATGAACTAGATGTCTTATCTCCAAGAAAAGTTTCCAAGCTTAAAACTTCTCCTTCCAAGCAAGAAATGGGTGTCAATGCTACTGCAGAATTAGAAGGAAATCAACATGAAGGTTTAAAGGTTTCAGATAAAGAATTGGTGGAAAAAACTGAGTTAGTCCAGGACATATCACTACTTCCAGCAACTAGAACTAGAAAGAGGACTATTAAGCATGTTATAGACAACAAGACTAAATCTAAAGCCAAGAGAGTTAAAGGAAATGCTGAAGGAGATGTTAAAGATAAGGGCAGACTTGAAGACCTTTTATAGGCTATAGACATTGTATAAACTCCTATGGTGAGAAAATCTAAAGTTAAAACTTCTAAGACCAGAGGTAAGGGACTCATAGTCAAGAAATTAGATTTCTCTTCAGAAGATTCAGATTTTCTTTTTAAACCTCGAAAACCTCTCACTAGGTCACAAATATCAGAAACTATTATTATTGGTGATAGTAAACAGAAGGAAGATAAAGGTAAAGGAGAAATGGAAAAGGAAGTTATTGTTATATCGCCTAGTGAGACAGAGGCTATCAAGGATAAGAAGAAAAAAAAATATAAAGGTAAGTTTCAAAAGAAACTTGAGACAGATTTTTCTAAAAGACAAAGTAAGGATAAAGATGAAACAGTCAAATAGAGAAAAGGAAAAGACAAGGCCATAAAGAAGACTGAAAAATATATTTTGGAAGAAAAATTGAAAGCTGTCAAAGATGAATTGGCTGAGACAAAGAAAAATCTGGAAGGATATAAGAAAGATAGAGAGATGATAGATGAGGTAGAGATGAAAGTAACTAAACAGGTTATTCATTTTGAGACTTCCATTACTAAATCCAAGAATCTGTTGAAAAGGACAAAACCTTTACGCATCATAGTTTCACATACAAGGAAGAGGAATTTATGTTTACAAGAAGAGAAGAGAAACCTACAGAGACAAGTTAAAGAATTAAAAGAATAAATGGAATAAATGGAATTGATGGAAATAGAATCAAATAAAGGAGATTTGGAAAGAGGAATCATGAAAAAAGCTGTTTGAAACCATTGATAAATAAGAAGGTAGGAATTAGATAATCATATTTTTGTCTTATATTATCAATGAACTACTTGCAGTCATGTTTATATACTTTTTTTAAGCTCAGATACAAGTTTTTTCAAATTTCCAAAGTGTTAGGGAATTCCGCAGCAAGTGTCAGGCTTGAAGCCCAGTTTTTGCTGTGGAATTTCTGAAGGCTTCATTTTTCTTTTGAAAGACATAAAATGATGGGAGTGAGAAGTTTTTAAGGTCATGATTAATTTTTCTTGATAATTGAACATCTTCAAATGGTTAAAAACAACAGAATAATTTCACATATCAATTTTTGGTGTGCGCTACGAAAACAATTTGTTTTCGTAGCTCAAAACAGAGTTTGACAGGAAGGACAATTTTCATGATAAATGATAAATAGGGGAAGAAAGGTCAAGCATGTTTAAAGATTTTCATCATCAGGGTGACAAAGAGTATTAGTTTTTCCAAGTGGAGAAGTTCAGTTAGAAGAGTTTGAAAGATACTAGCCAACATATGCCATGTCATCAAACTAACTTCTTTTAAATAAGGGGCAGAGTTACTTCACGAAGGAAATCATGTTATAAATTTTTTGTTAATGGAAAACATGGTAAAAATATTGGATTCCTTTCGAGAAAGACTTGGATTAGTTTAGTTTTAATGTAATAAATAAGTGTTTAAGTCCTATTAGGACTCTTAGTATTATTTCGAATAAGTGTCAGTCGTAGTCTCTAGAATCCAGTTTATGGTTAGATTTAAGTGTCAGTTAAAGGTTAAATGGTCTAGCAACTTGGTAGACTTGTTGTAAAGGCCAAGTGCCTATAAATAGTGTAGACTTCGATGTACACAAGGTTGGAAAATGTTTTATGAAAATTCTACTTTTGTAATTTCTTTGGGAAGACTTAGAAGCAGATTAACTTTTCTGAAGATGAGATTCTTAGTGTACTTTATCTTCTATCATGTGTTTTACTTCCATAGTTTTTATGCTTATTACTCAGAATTCATGGGAACATGCTCTGACTTCCTTTAAGTGTTAATTTATGGTGAATTGAGTTCTTAGGTCCTATTTGTAGATGGTTTCATTCAATATTTGATACTTATTACTCAAAATTCATGGTCATTCATGCTCTGACTTCATTTAAGTGTTAAGCTTGGATAAATATATGTTAAATACTTTCCTTTCAATATCTTAATGTATCATGACTTAGAATTCATGCACACATGCTCTGATTTCCTTTGAACCCCAATATATTGAGACTTTCCTGAATGTGTCATCCTTTCATTGAAGTATATACAAGCCTCAGTTTTATAAGAAGAGCTATTTTGTTATCTTATCCCTATCACTGACTCCATAGCCCAATGGTAGCTTGTCTTCATCTTTCAACCTGAAAACATACAAAACCACAAACCATAGAGTTATCCATCTATCTTTATACAAAATCATTAACCCTTGAGAGAGCCCTCTCAGGCTGAGGAGGCTAAGCCTCAGCTAAAATATTGGTCTGAAATAGTCACACTGAAGTGGTCTGATGAGCTTCCTATCAAGGTCCCATTTTGGTGATAACATTTTGGCACGTCTTCCGGGAGTTTGAAGATATACATCTCCCAAAAATTATGAAGCTGAACTCTTGAAGGTAGCAGGCGCTCAGAATCTGTTCGAGGTTGCAGAAAGTACCTTGACGACTCCATTGTTGAAGAATTCAAAATTCATAGATTCATGGTGATTCCACTGGAGTTATGAAGAACTCAGATGCTGCCATTCTTATTTCAAGGTATGCATGCATAAATTTTTCAGGAATTCATGGTTTCCCAAATCATTTTCCCAAGGATACATAATTTCTAAGGAATGGTCCAAAATTCAATGGAGATGATTTGAGTTTGACTTTGAAGCATATATCAGATTTCTGTGATTTTACCGAGCTTGTTAGAGTCAAACATGAAGATGTTTGCATTATGTTGTTCTATGATTCATTTCAGGGGAAATGTAAACAATGGATTCAAAGTTTTCTTGTCAGATCTATTAAGTCATTTGCAGACTTTTGGCTTATGTTTTTGGAGGAATGGATAGATAGAATAGAGTTGGTGGAAAAATATACTTCAATTCAAGGTTTCAAACAATGGAATGATGATCATATTAATGAAGAACTAGATGAAAATTTTTCTTTGTCCTTGTCTTCTTATCTAAAATCATTTGAGTGCAAGACAGAAGATAAGATTAAATTTTTAGATGAAGTTGCGAAGAGCATTGAAAAAAGCATTGAAGGTTTACAAGGTAAAATTCAATCATATAGTCTTCATGATCATGATCATCCTTTTCAAAAGCTTTCTATGGCAGAACACAAAGAGAGGGTGTTACTTCCTTTCTCTTTTGAGGTTGAGGAAGAATACACTACTTTTGAAGATCAGTTTGAACAGCCAGAATGTCATAAGGAACATCAAATTTATCATGTATTTTTGGACCCTATAGCTGAATACATGGAATATATTTTCACTTAAATGTTTCATTTTAATTTACATCATGAAGATCAAATACATTATAAGTCGCTTTGGTCACCTCAGTATCATGGTTACTTTGCTTCTGAACACAGTCAAGAGTTTCAAATATCAAATAAAACAGATGATTGGCTACATTGGAAATTTCACATTGATTGAGTTGAAAGAAGTTGCAGTTGATAGGTTAGGTAGGTAGGAATATGAAAATAAGCTCAAGGTTGAATGAGCATTTTTCGTAGTTACAGTTTGAAACAGATTGGGCAGAATTTTAGAGTTTGTATTTTCAAGGAATGGATTGCAGCAGTGGAGATAATAGTTCTTAGCATACCACAAGGGGCATACTATCCCTAGTGGAGCCACTGTTATCACTCCTCAAATTTTCAAAATCTCATGCTTGAAAATGAGTCATAATACTCCAAATTTTCTTAGGTTGCAAGATATCATAAAATGATATATTTTATGGTGTATTTAAGTTTAGAAAACTTTGGATAAGGTCTTAGAAATTATTCCAAGTCACATCGGAGGAGTGTTTTTTGAATAGACACTTTGAAATGATCATAAGTCCGAAAGTTTTCCATTTGTCACCAAATTGTCTGAGTCCGCAGCAAATATAGCACGAAAATAAAAGAATTTTCTACGGAAACACCTAATAGTTCTGTAGCAAAACTGACACTTGTCAAATAAAGTGCTACAAAATCTCTGCCATTATTTTACAGTTTAAAGAGTAATGATGAATGGTTAAGTGTTTTAAAATTTCAAGGACTTGCTGCCAGACTTAAGCCATCATTTAAAAGTTATACACTTTCTAATATTAGTCATCCTTTTTCTTACGTCCTCTCATTCCACTTTTTAATTTATCTCTCATAATTTTGTTTTGTTTTTTCACACTCATCATTTGCTACCAAAGCAGCTCTTCGTCAAGAAGATCCCCAGTAGAAACCCTTGTTGTATATCAATTTAGTTGCTCTCTGTCATCAAGTATTTTTTCCTGAATAGGTGTAAGGTTATAAGGAAGGCTACCACTGAACCATACAGGAAATGGCTACAGCTACTCCCAAGAAAGTTTATAAAGGAAGTTTTCCATTCCGCTATGAACCTACAACTTCAGACTTGGTTTTAGGAGATGAAAAATTCACTAAATTATTTGCAAAGGTAGGGTGTATTGAATTATTTCAAAAACTACAAGGGCATCATCAAAAGGTATCACGAGACTTTGTGGCAAATTTCAGAGGAAAACTTACGAAGGTAGGCTGTCTTCATATCCCAATTTCACCTGATAGCATCTCTAAAGCAACATGGATCCCGAGAAATGGAGAGGAATGGTTTAAAGCCACCAAATTTGACTTGAAAATCTGTGATGATTATTTAAAGCCGGAGCATTCAGGGATTAAAATGACTGAAGGAATTCCTAGAAGTTGTCTTAAACATGAATTTTCCAAGCTGCTAACAGTCATACAAAAATATTTTACATGTGAAGGTCGTTTTCAGACAATTTCCATGTATCATTTCAAATTATTGATTCATTTCATAGGGAAGAAATTGATAGATATTCCATTCTATATCTTTAGAAGTCTCAGGAAAATGGAAGACAAGGTACAAGGAAAGCCTGAAAGGTATGAAACTTCCATTTTCCACCATGGTTTGATGAATTTGTTAGTTTTGGAGGAATTAAACAAACTAAAAAGAGACTGGGCATCATTTCTGTTCATGAATGAATATGAACGAGATGTATTATCTCCAAGAAAAGCTTCCAAGCTTAAAAATTCTCCTTCCAAGCAAGAAATGGGTGTCAATGCCACTGCAGAATTAGAAGGAAATCAACATGAAGGCTTAAAGGTTCCAGATAAAGAATTGGTGGAACAAACTAAGTTAGTCCAGGACATATCACTACTTCCAGCAACTAGAACTAGAAAGAGGACTATTAAGCATGTTATAGACAGCAAAACTAAATCTAAAGCCAAAAGAGTTAAAGGAAATGCTGAAGCAGATGTTAAAGATAAGGGCAGACTTGAAGACCTTTTACAGGCTATAGAAATTGCAGAAACTCATGTGGTGAGAGCAGCTAAAGTTAAAGTTTCTAAAACCAGAGGTAAGGGACTCATAGTCAAGAAATTAGATTTCTCTTCAGAAGATTCATATTTTCTTTTTAAACCTCGAAAACCTCTCACTAGGTCACAAATATTAGAAACTATTATTATTGGTGATAGTAAACAGAAGGAAGATAAAGGTAAAGGAGAAATGGCAAAGGAAGTTATTTTTATATCAAATATTGAGATAGAGGCTATCAAGGATAAGAAGATAGACAAATCTAAAGGTAAGTTTCAAAATAAACTTGAGACATATTTTTCTAAAAGACAGAGTAAGGATAAAGATGAAACAGTCAAACAGAGAAAAGGAAAAGACAAGGCCATAGAGAAGATTGAAAAGATATTTTGGAAGAACAATTGAAAGCTTTCAAAGATGAATTGGCTGAGACAAAGAAAAAGCTAGAAGGTTATAAGAAAGATAAAGAGATGATAGATGAGGTAGAGAAGAAAGTAACTGAACATGTTATTCATTTTGAGACTTCCATTACAAAAGCCAAGAATCTGTTGAAAAGGACACAGCCTTTACGCATCATAGTTTCACATACAAGGAAGAGGAATTTATGTTTACAAGCAGAGAAGAGAAACCTACAGAGACAAGTGAAATAATTAAAAGAAGAAATGGAATTGATGAAAAAAGAATCAAAGAAAGGAGATTTGGAAAGAGGAATCATGAAGAAAGCTGTTTGAAACCACTGATAAATAAGAAGGTAGCAATTATATCATCAAATTTTTGTCTTACATTATCAATGAACTACATGCAGCCATGTTTATATACTTTTTTGAAGCTCATATACAAGTTTTGTCAAATTTCCAAAGTGTTAGGCAATTCTGCAGCAAGTGTCAGGCTTGAAGCCTAGTTTTTGTTGCAAAATTTCTGAAGGTTTCATTTTGCTTTTGAAAGACATAAAATTATGGGAGTGATAAGTTTTGAAGGTCATGATTAATTTTTTTTGATAATTGAACATCTTCCAATGGTTAAAAACAACAGAAGAATTTCACATATCAATTTTTGGTGTGCGCTACGAAAACAATCTGTTTTCGTAACTCAAAACAGAGTTTGATAGGAAGGACAGTTTTCATGATAAATTATAAATATGGGAAGAAATTTCAAGCATGTTTAAAGCTTTTCATCATCAGGGTGACAAAGAGTATCAGTTTTTCCAAGTGGAGAAGTTCAATTAGAAGAGTTTGAAAGATACTAGCCAACATATGCCATGTCATCAAACTAACTTCTTTTAAATAAGGGGAAGAGTTACTTCACGAAGGCAATCATGTTATAAATGTTTTGTTAATGGCCAGCATGGTAAAAATATTGGATTCCTTTCGAGGAAGACTTGGATTAGTTTAGTTTTAATGTAATAAATAAGTGTTTAAGTCCTAGTAGGACTCTTAGTCTTATTTCGAATAGGTTTCAGTCCTAGTCTCTAGAATCCAGTTTATGGTTAGATTGAAGTGTCAATTAAAGGTTAAATGGTCTAACCACTTTGAAAACTTGTTGTAAAGGCCAAGTTCCTATAAATAGTGTAGACTTCGATGTACACAAGGTTGGAAAATGTTTTATGAAAAGTCTACTTTTGTAATTTCTTTGGGAAGACTGATATATATAGAAGCATATTAACTTTTATGAAGTTAAGATTCTTAGTGTACTTCAGTGAAATTTATCTTCTATCATGTGTTTTACTTCCATAGTTTTGATGCTTATTACTCAGAATTCATGGGAACATGCTCTGACTTCCTTTAAGTGTTAATTTATGGTGAATTGAGTTCTTAGGTCCTATCTGTAGATGGTTTCATTCAATATTTGATACTTATTACTCAAAATTCATGGTCATTCATGCTCTAACTTCCTTTGAGTGTTAAGCTTGGATAAATCTCTGTTAAATACTTTCCTTTCAATATATTGATGTATCATGACTCAGAATTCATGCATGCATGCTCTGATTTCCTTTGAACCCAAGGATATTGAGACTTTCCTGAATGTGTCATCCTTTCATTGAAGTATATACAAGCCTTAGTTTTATAAGAAGAGATATTTTGTTATATTATCCCTATCACTGACTCCATAGCCCAATGGTAGCTTGTCTTCATCTTTCAACATGCAAACATACAAAACCACAAACCATAGAGTTAGCCATCTATATTTATACAAAATCATTAATCCTTGAGAGATCCATCTGAGGCTAAGGAGGCTAAGCCTCAGCTAAAATATTGATTTGAAATAGTTACACTGAAGTGGTCTGATGAGCAGCCTATCAGGGTCCCATTTTGGTGATAATAGGAAGATCACGATAGTAGCCTGATATGTATCAACTCTAGAAAGATGTGAGATGAAGCTAAGGAGCCCTATGTTTTCCCCAAACACTGCAACCATGTGTTTTTTTACCCTGATGTATTGGATATGGATTGGTGGTTCGTATTGAGACATGACCCTAGATCAAAACATATTTTTGAGAACAATAGTGTTATCATGCCATGCGAGTTGGATGATAATGAGGGTGATCATGAGAACCATGAGTGATATGGTACATGTGTTAATTCAAGAATATTTATACTTTTTAAGATGGGTTTTTCGAAACATTATAATATGTATTTTGAATTAATTGGTAATTTTCATTGTTTTAATGTTAAAATCGATATTTCACTTGATAATTTTCAATTATGTTGATCTCAAAAACAATAGCGTACTGTATATATATATATGTGTGTGTGTGTGTGTGTGTGTGTGTGTGTGTGTGTGTATGTAAGATCATAATAAAATAATGATAATTCTAAAGGACATGAATTTATTTGCATTATTTTCTAAATTTTATTGATGATGATGATGATGATGATGGTTAACGTCCACTAAGAACAATATTTGGTCTATCGGACGTAAAGAAAAGAGTTATTTAATTTGATTTAATATTTTATTCCTATGCTCAAAAAACTTAGAGAGAAGCCTCCCGAGCTCACTATAATTTTGACATCTTAAAAGGCTAGGAAGGTCAATATTGCAACAAAGACTATGAAATTGAGCTCTAATGTGGTTGTATGCGGGGCACTCTAAGAGGAAGTGATTTTCATCCTTGATGTTCATATTCTCACAGAGATGGCAGATCCTTTCCATCCTTGGTATTTTAGGAACTGTCCAACGATCTGTTTCACTATGGAGCTCATGAGAGTTCGTTCTAATCTTGGATATATTAATTTATTTCTTTGAGCTAGTTCAAACAGAGAGATACTTTTGATCTTCTAAGGTGGGGTTGATGACCTCCTTATAATACCTTAATTTTCTTTTAGCTGCTAGATCTTTCATATTACGTTACAATAATTCATATTATTCTAGATTTATTATTTTACAATTATTTAAAATTTTACAAATTTACAAATTTAAAAATTTTAATAAAATCATTTCACATTAATAAAATTAAAGTTTTCAAATTAATACAATTAAAATTTTACAAATATTTTACATACAATTACAATGAAAATTACAATTAGAATTAGAATTAGAATTAGAATTTTACAATTTCACATACAATTACAATTAAAATAACTATTACAATTTTAGAATTTTACATACAATTAAAATTGCAATTACAATTTTACAATTACAATCAATTCACGGTAATACAATTAAAATTTTACAAATATTTTACAAAGAATTAGAATTAGAATTTTACAATTTCACGCACAATTACAATTACAATTACAAATTTACAAATTTACATATATACCATTACAATTACAATTTTAGAATTTTACATACAATTACAATTAATACAAGTACAATTACAATTTTAGAATTTTACATATAATTAGAATTACAAATATTACAATTTTACAATATCACGATCATTTAATATTAAATTAATTAATAAACATCACGTTCATGATAACCATCGTACAAACATCATATTTGACTAAAAAACACATTCAAATTCACTAACATCATCGTGATCATGATCATCTAACAAAATACAATTAACATTATATAACATCATCACAACACAAACATCAAATGTACATCCCATGTGAAATAACTGCTATCACATACATATATATTTGCAAGCTGCACATTAAATGAACATATCGAACATGACCTGACAATATACATATCATGATGATCACCAACATGTAAATTAAGTACAACTGTAACATGAACATAAAATACATGGAATATATATATATATATATATATATATATATATATATATATATATATATTGTTAGGTCCCTATATTACTAGTATCGTCCCTTATTATTCAATTTTGCGACGATTATTATTCAACTGAATAATGTAACAAATATACAACTGTAATATAAATGTCATGGATCAGCTGGTGGTACATCATTAATAGGAGTATTAGTCAAGGCCTGCTCAGTCAATGATGCAGCCTTGACAAGCTCAGATACATGCTGATCATCATGTGCCTGCTGATCTAGATCAAATGGCGGTTGCTCATCTTGATGACTCGACATGGTCAATGGTCCAGCCTGCTCTCCATGATGAATGTTGCTCGAAGCTAGTGGAGTCTGCTCATCTGGCGTGATGCGAGGTGAATGATCATCAGATGATGCGTCAATGCTCGCGGATTGTCGATCATGTGACGTGTCTTGAAAATTCCTATAATGTGCAAAAATCCTCCTCAAATGCGTAACTAAGGTCGTAGCTCCTATGACATGCTGCATCAGGCTATACATGTCACGCGACATGCCTCTCCACATATGTAGCAACCTACCATCACCTTGTATGTCTATCATAGTAGCAGGCCTGATGCCCACATCAACAATCAATGCAGTGAGTTGGTTGCTAAACTGTATCCTGTATTTGCTATCAAGCCTACCACACCTATCAAAAGGCGGTACCGACGCACCAACAGGAGCAGGTCTCTCTGCACTAGCCTCCTGATGATCCTCGACATCTGGTATACCCTGATCATCATCAGGATCCACACCTGGATCATGTGGTGGTGCTAGAATGTCCTCGCCATCAAAAGACCCAATGTCTGCAAAATATATACAAGTACATAACAATAATTAGACAATTTCATTAAACAATTTAATGAAAACAAGTTAAAGAACATGTTAGAATAAATTTAAATAAAACAATAATATTACCTATATCATCCGACGACTCATCATCTGTGAAGAAGATGTTGACACAATCCAAAATAGCATAAGGACAGGGGACCATAATGAAGGGATGCTCATCAACACTGGCTAGCAACTCCAGTGCATCATGTGATATCCTCGCTGGAAACACAGTCTCTCCCCTCTTGGGCATCATCTCCCCCCACATGTGCATTCGTACCTCGAACATCGGCCTACGAGGCTGCCAAACAAAAGTAGGATTCGTCTCTGGAAACCTCTGAAAAAATAAACAAAAAAGCTCTGAAGAAAAAGGGAAGTTCACCCTCCCTTGTGCATGAGCATGACATCTATCTAAGGCTGTACATAACTGCGACAAAAAAATGGAAGATCACCTGATAAGTCATGGCTCCTATATTAAATAATCAACATAATATAGACACGAGAAACTAATGCGTTTCCCATCACTGGTGTTTTTTGAAACAGTCGAAATCAGAAGTGAGAGGCACCTCACCTCCTCACTACCAAATGCACCAATATGTAACTGACCTCCAGAGACTTGAAAATATGAAGGAGACAGTATATCTGTGCTAATGTATCTCTTGGAGTACACCAACTGAATCCCTGCTACATAAATAATTGGAACCTCTAGGAATGAGGGAAAATCCACCCCTCTCCTTGATATCCTTGTAATGAAATATATGTCCTCCTCAGTGGGCACGTACCACTAGTTAAGACCAACCAGGAAAGCCTGTAGGTGGGCATTCCACTTGTGGATAAGATATCTCAAAAATAGACCATGGCCGTTTAGGGAAGTAGCCAACTCATAGAACTTAAGGAGGCCTACTTGCCTTAGGAGCCCCTGGGTAGCTGCTGTAATAGGGTGAGGGTATGCATCTCTCTCCCTCTCTCATGCCTCCCACAGGCGAACCATGTTATACTGGTCTGCCTGTTGTTGCTATTGTTCCCTTTTAGGGAAAAAAGAAATAGCCGGTGCGCCACAAAAAACAGGCATGCACAGGTACTGGTGCGTGTTTTTTTATCGTGCATTGGCTATGGTGCACCAGAAAATGTTCAGCGCACCGGCAGCGATGCACCTAAAAATTTTCAGCGCATCGTTGACTATAGACGGTGTCAGGAGTGCGGTGCGCTGAATAAACTCTATGCCCTGGGGTGTATAGTTCGTTCAATGCTCCGACCTCCTGAAATCATTACATAGTCAACGGCGCGGTATTTTACAAGGCCACACCATTGACCATGTCGAAATGTGGAATGAGGTGCATGGACAAAAATACCCACCCAGAGGCAGATATTTAAGTCAACGCACCACATTTTCGCTATTCCACATGGTCAACAGTGCAGCTGGGTAACCGACCACACCACACTTTTTTTAAAATTTTAAAATAACATGGTGCGCCTTCGGTACCGCCCCAGAACTGGTGTGGATACTGTTCGCACTGGTTGCAGCGTGACCTGTAAATTTACAAGCAGCACCGCGAACCTGTACGAGTTGAACGACTCGAGTGCACCACACGACAATTTTTTTTTCTTTTTCTTTTAAATGGTTAATTTTAAGGTAATTTGAAATTCTAATCCGCTAAAAGGCTTAATTATGGAAAAAAAATAAAATTACTTGTACATTTGGCCATCGAGGAGGCATATTGGCTGTAGAATTTGCAAAAGAAAATTTTCCCACCGTTTTGCAAAATTGAAGCTGGAGATTGGTGGGCAATGCAAAATAGTAGTGCGTGCAATGGGTGCAATGCGAGCACCGATGCTAGGGCAGATTAGATAAGGATAAATTGCACCAGTGCTTGAGAGCTCTGGAGCACTGAGAAAAGTGAAAAATGTGATTTTTTGGCCATAATTTTTTTTTGTTTAACCCTGTTCCGGTGCGCAGGGTTTTATAGGTGCACCAGTGTGGTTGCTTAAGACCGCACCGGTGCGGAATATTTGTAAAGCACCAGTGCACTACAGTAATAAGATGCATCGGGAAAGTGTGTACGGAGCGCACGATGTCCGGTGTGCCAATGTTTTATGCACACCGATGCTTTCTCTTATTGAACGCACCGGTGCGGTTTAGGATGATAAGTGCATCGGATGAAAAACATCCGTAAAAACCTCCACCTGCCAACCTCCTCTAGTAACCTCCGCTAGAAATGGGTGTCTGGGGTATTTTTATAAGGGGTTCCTCAAAAACATCTGCTAGAGGGCCTTTTCCTTGTAGTGTTAGGATAAATAGAGTGCATTTAGCCGATTGGCCAAGTTAAGTGTGGTTTAAATTAGTTTCCTTTCTGCAACTTAGTTCAGTTTATTTTCAGTCATTTCCTTTTAGCAAATTAATTTAGTTTCTTTTTGCTATTTCCTTTCAGCTTTATAGTTTAGTTTATTTTTATTCATTTCCTTTTCTTCAAATTAATTTAGTTTCATTCCTGTCATTTCTTTTTAGCAATTTAGTTTAGTTTCCTTTCTATCATTTCCTTCTAGCAATTTACTTTTCAGTCCTTATCACAGTTTAAGAAATAACACCCTTTCGTAAAGCAGAAGAGGATGAAATGAGCAGAATGCATCTACTGTGTATATAGCACTATCACCTCCAAGTTTGTACAAACCCCGGGTTGATAAAGAAAAGTAGGGCAGCTCCTGGGAGTTGCAACACTCTTGGTGCAATACCAGGGCTCACCATAAGGCATCCCTCTCCTCTAAGGATGTTAAACTCTCCATCAATCCCCCTTTATTCCACCAAATGACTACCTGGATACCCTTTATGGCCTCACTTTCCCTCTATCCTCTCCCCTATTCTCCTACTATCCCATAATTATATCGATCCACACTACCTATCCTCTCGCTTTTATCAACCTCATCCCTGATTGCACTAATGAGGCTGAGGGTCCTTTGAAATCCATTCCTCTCATTACAACCTTTGTTCAAAATAAAATTTCCCTCAACCCTCAGACTCATACACTTCAGGGTCCTTCATCCCAGATTCCATAAATGGATTAGGAACTCTCAAAGAAGTAGATTCAAAACCTTAATATTGAGGTTGTAAACCATTTCTTTCTAAAGCACAAATGTAAGAAAACTTGGAGATCTAATCAAGAAGACATAAATCAATTTTTGTGGCTTTTAGAGCATCAAATCTTACGAGGGTTATCCAATGAAATTTTTTTCATTGAACTACAAGGGATTACTCAGTAATGCTAAAAAATTGGTTATAAAGTGTCTAGTCAAGACATAATCACCACACATATTTTTTCTAGAGACTATGATGGAAGGTAAAAAAGTTGTAAATATACTCCAATTTTCCCTCCCATCCTATAATTTCTTGACCACCAATGATTTTGGTATATCCAGGGGTCTCATCTCTGGATGACATGAAAATAATGTAAAATGTACCTTGGCTTGATCGATCAAATCTGATCTTTCCCTAGTCCTCTTCTCAAAAGATTTGGACATATATTTTATTTGACTAAACCGTTATGGCCCATATTCGGATAGAGAAGGCTTATAGGGTCAAATTGTTCATAAATACCTTTTTATACATGGAAGAATAATTTTTGGAGGGGATATAAATTTTTCATTGTGATAAAAAAAATGGTCTACTCGGCACACTTAAACCCCCTCTCATATTTCCTGATTGACACCTTGGCAGAAGTATGTATCACTGCACTAACTTGATCCCCCCTTAATTAGTTCTTACTTTGAATAATAATAACTCTAAGGAAGCAAGAATAAAAAATCAACTCGATCATTTTCTCATATTGCAATCCTTCCTAGATTCAAACCTTAGACTTCATCAATGGGTTTTAGTGGGAGATGACTCTGTTCATCAACCTATTATCCTTGAAATGGATTCTTATTCTCTAAAGCCTCCAAGCTCTTTCAATCTAAACCTACACTGGATTGAATATCCATATTTTATTAAATCCATCAAGAAGGTTTAAGCCTCCCTTAATCCAGATGCAAGAGAATATACACCTATAAATTAAAAAAAAAAGTCTAAAACTTTCCAAATATGTTGTAATCTCATAAGCAAATGAAAAAAGGAACAAGAAGAGACACAAATACTTTGGTTTAAATAAAGACCTAAATAAGAGCATGCTTAGACTACCCTAGAATTAAACCCCCTCCATTTGATATTAGGGAGCTCTTAATATCTTTAGAATACGAGAGAATTGAATTCCTTTTAGACAAGGAGTAAGTATGAAGAATGAAGAGTAGGCCCCTTTGTTTGCAAGTAAAAGATGCTAATACAAATTACCTCCATCGGTTCACCAATCATAGGAATTCCATTAACATAATTTGGGAAATTTCTATACTTGTTTGATCTTGGGCATCTTCCTTTTGAGATATGGCAGATGAGGGATACAAGTAATTCAAATAAATATTTCATGAGGAAAATAGGGCTACTATAGATCAAATCCTCAAAGTGGCTAATCTTTTACCAAGTCTCATAAATCTTGAGGGTAATGACCATCTCATGGAAGAGTTTTTTAAGGAAAAACTAAAAAATGAAACTCCAAAGTTTTTAGAAAACAAAAGGTCCAAGTCCAAATGGACTCCCTATAAAGTTCTATTTTGAATGAGATGATTTTATAAGAGAAGACATGCCAAATGTTATTGAATACTCTAGATTGACTAGTCAAATTCTAAATCCTTTTAACTCAAATTTCATCGTCTTGTCCCAAAGCATAAAAATTCTATTTAATTTTATAAGTTCATGCCAATTTCATTATTAAATAACATCAAAAAAATTATCTCAAAAACTATCGCCCTCTTACTAAAGGATGTCCTATCATAAAACATTTCTATAAATAATTTGGTTTCCTAAGGGAGAGGTAAATAGATGAAGTAATTGTCCTTGCCTAAGAAGGTATTCACATAATTCATTTGAGTCAACAAAAAGAAATATTATGAAAATTTGGCCTTTCCAAAGCCTTTGATAGGGTCAATTGGTTATACATTAGACTACTTATGATAGACTTGGCCTTCAAGCATTCCTTTGTCTCTTGGGTACTCATTTGTATTAGCTCACCCTCCTTGGCTCTTTTAATAAATGACATAACATATTCTTTCTTCAACATTGAAAGAGGAACCCCTCCCCCCTCTAGTATTCTTATTAGTGATTAAGGTACTAAGTAGACTATTTGCATGTGCAAAGCAGATAAACAATTTTAAAGGTATATATATCAACCAATACCTTTGATTATCCCACTTACTCTTTATACATGACATTCTCATCTTGAAAAATGGAAACATCAAACACTTGCAGATCCTCAAAAACATTTTGAATACTTTTTCCTGGACAAATTTACCAACCAAGCAAGAACTATTACCTCAAAACGAGAACTCTATCCAAAAAATCCCAAAAAAAACATGAAAAAACAGGTTGAAAATGAAAATTGCTGATGTTGGAATAACACTTTTTATTTATTTTTTCGGGGTAAATTTTCAACAATTGTTTAAAAAGGGCAGTAAAAGCCAATAGAAACCATTTTTTTTGTGTGCAAAAGGCACTTTGAAAACAAAAACTGTTGATATTGGAATGTCTTTTTTTCGGGGTAAATATTCAACATTTTTTAATAATGACATTAAAGATAAAATATCACGACTCTGAAAAACCTTAAAGTTCCAATGATTTTCAATCATGGAATTAATGATAAAATATCACGTCTTTGAAAAGCCTTAAAATTCCAACGATTTTTAGTCGTGACATTAAATTTAAAATATCACTTCTTTGAAAAACCTTAAAATTCCAACAATTTTCAGTCATGGTGGTAAAGAAAAAATACTTATAACTATTTTCAACCATAACATTAAAGATAAAATATGATGACTTAGAAATACCTTAATATCTTGATGATTTTTCAACCATGGAATTAAAACCAAAGATTATGACTACAAAAAAACCTTCTGTTTTCAAATTATTTCAAGCATGACATTATGAAAAAATTTTATGACTAAAAAAACTCTAAAAATGAACACATGAATGAAAGAGTCATTATACCAAGAACACACACACACACAAGAGAACTTGACACATTGCAACAAAAATTTAAAAAACAACCGTCAAATTGACATGCAGTGTAGGTGAAGTTAACCCATTGTAATGAAAATTTAAAGACCAACCATGAAATTGGCACACTGTGGGGGCAGACTTGATTCATTATAACGAAAACTTTAAAATCAACTATCAAAGTAACACATAATGAGATCGGGTTGCTAGTCGAGCATTGACACAAACCCTGCATAAAAAGACCAAAATGAAACAAAATAATAAATAAATATATAAATAAATAAAAACGAAAAATACAAAAGAAAACAAAAATTTAAACATTAAAAAAAAACAAAAAGAAAAAAAAAACACAAAAATTAAAATAATAATAATAACAAGTAATAAAACATAATTTTTTTTAAAAAATGACAAAAAAACGAAATATATAAAAAGAAAAAAAAAACAAACATAAAAATGTAAAAAAAAACAAAATTAACTTGTAAAAACTAAAAATTTAAAATATATATATATTTCAAAAAACACATAATTTAATTTAAACAAACATATAATGTAAAAAAAAAACAAAATTAACTTATAAAAACTAAAAATTTAAAATATATATATATATTTCAAAAAACACATAATTTAAGAAAAAAATTAAAAACAAAACAAAACAATAGAAACAAAAAAATGATTGTATAATAGTAAAAAAGAAAAAGAAAAAAACATTAAAATAAATAAATAATACACATTAAAAATGGAATTGTCTATCGACACAACAAATTGGCCCGGACGGTAGTTTTTTTGCCGGAATCCGGTAACTTTTTCAAAAATTCAAGTAGTTGGAGTGTTTGAATCATTTTTTTGATGGTGGAAATGGATTCAGCACCATAAAAAACCAGTGGGGCACCCAACATCCTGAAGTTTGACACCCGTTACCGAGATTTAAAAAAAAATTACCGGATTTTTTATAATCTTATCGGAATTTCTGGGTTATTTTGTGGGTTTTTAGACTACGCAATTAAAAAATTAAAAGAAAAAAACATTGAAAATAAAAAAAAGCATTAAAAAAAATTAAAGATAAAAATAACGTTAAAAACAAATTTTCTTTTAAAAAGTTAAAAAATAATTTGAAATTATAAAAAATGCACAATTAAAGAAAATTAAATAATAATAATAAAATAAACATTTAAAATAAATTTAAATTAAAACAAAACTTAAAAAATCAGGCCCAACAGGCCCTGTGCAGCCAAGGTTGATTTCCAAAATTGTTGGAATATGTAATTCCTACTTGTCTCAGTTGTGACTTTCTATGTAAGGAGTCTGTTTCTATTCAATAGGAGATTGTTAAATATATATGTTCCTAGTTTGGTGTGTGGTTGAGATTGTGTGGTTGAGATATTCTCTCAACCAACTTATTATGTGTCCAAGATAGTTTCCCTATCTTGAGACAATACTTCATGTATATATGTAATCCTATTTGATTAATAGAATAGGGTGTGCATGCTCAGATTTTATCTTAGTATCATAGCCCGTTTGGGCCTGGCCTTGGTCCCTCATGGGCCAAGGGAAATAAACAGTTTATTTTTGCGTTGAGTTTTTCTCTCTCTTTTATTGTCCATAAGATTTTTAAAGTTATTCAAGAGTTGATTGGCAGACGTGGTCTGAGGGGATCGATTTGGCGCAACGGAAGCCTGGTGTGCTAGTGAGTTGCACAACGAAAGAGAGAAAAGCAACCGAGTGCTGTGAGAGTGTTGCTGTCAGTTGGTTGTTGTCGCTAGTTTTCGTTGTTGGAGAAGACAGAGGTGAGCCATGCCTGAAGCACGACGTGGTGTCGATCTGCAGCAAGCGACAAGAAATGGTTGGAACAACAGGTGATGAACAAGGAAAGATTGACTTCAACTTGTGAATACGTGGACTGTATATCACAAGAATATCTTCCTTCTACTGCAAAAATCAATGATAATAAGCGCGTTTATGAGGCTAAGTCAATCTATGTCCGAGACTCAGATTCTGTTTCCCGCGTTAAATTTATAGTAGAACCTAGTAGCTCCCCACAAGATAATGTTACACAGAGCGACATAACCAGTTTTATGAATTGTGCTGTCAACTCGGGCCTGATGGAATTGAGGGTTTGTGAGGACCTCATAGACCCTAACTTCCCAACGTTCGAGGATGACTGTAACGGAATCGAAGAATTTTTGAACCCCATAGGCATGCTGAACTCTTCTTCCTCTACAAAGTGTTGTTTTCGAGGGTCTCTATTAATTTCGAAGATGGAGGAAGAGCCCATATTAATCCAACTCCCAAGGTTGTTCGTTGATTCCTGAATGAGGCTGGATGTGGAAGGGACTAGTATTTATATGAATATAATTTTATATTTTCACTAAAATCTTAGATATAGGTATGTATCACAGAGGAAGATTGAATGTTTTTGGAAAAGTCATCAGGAAGCCATTTAGAAATATTTTCAACCAGTTTAGTGGTGGCACAAAGCCCATGTTTGATGAAGTTGGATCATACATCGAATCTGGAGATGGGATCTCGTAAGGAGTTGATACTGCTTGTGTGTTGAGTTTCAGGAGAAGGTGTTTTTGTATAACCTCGAACAAGATCTCCAATGCTGCTATGTTGAGATGCTAAGAATAGTGCTGCGTAAAGTGTTGCATTACTTTGCATTCTTATTTTATTAAGTGCTTAAAAATTTTCATGTCATTAATGTAAATCCGGTTAAAAATTGGATGTTGTATTGTTGTGACATTTATTTTGGCCAAATATTGTCACCAGTTTGAGTCTATGTTGGAATTGGCCATTCGAAAAATAGAAAAAATTATTTGCAGAAATGATTAACCATTAGATATAATGAAGACATGAAACTGGAGATGACAACATCAGAGATTGGAGGATGATGGACAACCGAGTTTCTGTGAGTTTGTGGAATAGATTCTTGATCAACTGGAAACCACTTTGTAATTGTGTTATGTATATTTTATTAATTATTAGTTAGATATAGTTATCTTAGGTTTATTAATGTGGAAGGGCATGATCAACAATCATGCCTCTTCGCCAAGGGACACCATAGGGCTATATTTAAAGCCTTGGTGATCCTCACTTGTAATCATCTCATCTTTTATCAATAATAATATATATTTATTTAAGTTTACCAGAGTTTTTACACTCCATTGGTATCAGAGCAGTCGCTCTTCAGGATCTGTGTGATCACCAAGAATTAGGGAATTATAAGAAAATTCCAGAAATTGCAAATTTTTTTAATCAAGTGCTTGTGGACAACAACATTTGTTTAAAAAAAAAAAAAAATTGCAAATTTTCCCTCGCTATCATCATCCCCCTTTCAATGCTCTTCCCCTCAACAAGCCTATGCTCTCGACCTCTCACATTTCTCCCTTCCCATCTCAGCCGCTCCTCCCATACTCTCTCGGCCATCCGACCCCCCTCTATACACACTCACATATCTTACAGCCGCCCCCTCCCTCCTACGCTACAGCCACCCCAACACCCTATGCACCCCACCATCCCCGCGTCCCCCTTACTACCCCCTCTCCCCTACGCTATCACCCTCACTCCAACATCACAGCCTTTTGGCCCCTGTCCCTCAACACCCCGCCACCCCTCTCTGCCACCCGCACCTTCCCGCCATCTTCCGGCTCCTCCCCTGCCCACCTTCCCGTCGCCTCTCCGTGTCTCCTATCCGCGTCACTCCCGCCTCCCGCTTCTAATTCCGCCTCAGCCCCGACATTCCTCTCCCCACTTCACGTCTGTCCTGCCCACTCCTCAACCCTCTCCCCATCGGCATCCGCTCATTCCTCATTCCCGTCTCCCATTAAACAACTGTCCGCTGTGATATCTCCTCATATGATATGACTGTTAACTCAACCACGTAACTCGTCGATCACATTTTAATTCATGTTTTTTTTACGGTGAAACCATATTATAACACCTTTAATATCGTTTAAATAAATTCGTTAATATAAACTATATTATATCAATTTAATATAGTTATATATTAATATATAAATAAATTCAATTTTTATATAAATTTTAATTTAAAATTAATTTTTATATAAAAATTAGTAGAATATATATATATATATATTCAAATTTTTATATAAACTTTAATTTAAAATTATTTTTTATATAAACATTAGTTAAAAATAATAATAATAAAAATTATTATTATTATTATTATTATTATTTAAAAAAAAGAGGGGAAAATTGGCAGAAAAATATTCACCAACGCATACATGTTCAATGTCTTCATCAATGTCGATGGCCAAATTCCAAAAAAAATTGGTAGATCTTGAGAAACAGATCAATAATAATTCCGATGATATCGACAAAATATTAGTCGATCTCGAAGGTACAGTTGTAGGAAACTCCAACGATATAAACAAATTTCAAGATATAACGAATCAAATAGAAAGACAAATGTGGCTAAATCATCACGAGGCCACAGAAAAGCATAGCGAAGCAATGAACAAGATGACATAACTCTTAGATAAGATAAATGATAAGATAGATAGGATAAGTCAGATACAACAACCCATATCCCCTAATAGGGAACAAAATCAACAGAATAATTCTGTAGATTCAGGGAACTTAAAGGAGGATCAGGAAAAAACTAATTCCCCACATCCTCACGAAGATAATAATGCAGATTCTCAAAATAAGCAGCTCTGGAATGCATTTGTTAATCAATAACCCCTTCTTGTTCCACCATTAGAATATCAGCTAAAAGCAAAAATCAAGCTACCCAAGTTTGACGGTAATGAAAAAAATAGCGTTGCATGGCTTAATAAAGCCGAAGAATATTTTTAGATTTATGACATTAATAGTGATGATGAAAAAATTAAACATGCTTCCATGAAAATGGAAGGAGAAGCATATAATTGATATATGTGGTGGAAAAAGACGACACTTGCTATCAGTTGGAGGAAATTTAAGGATGCATTCTTTAAAAGATTCCAAGGCATAAAAGAAGAATTTTTTTTTTTCAACATTCATCAAATTACGCCAAAAAGGAAATATGGATGAGTACACTTGAGAATGGGGGACCTTGGCAACACGAGTACCGGGATTGTCAGAATCTCGTCTAATCCAGTCTTTCATCTCAGGACTTAAAATCCATATACAAGAAGAGCTTGAACTTCACGGAATTACATCAGTAGAAGTAGCAAGGCAAAAAGAAAAAGCTGCAGAAAATAAATTTGAAAGGTTATTGTGGTCAAAATCAAAAAGAGTATATTCAAGACAAAGATTTCCTCAATCTGAAAATATAGATAACCCAAAATATATCCCACCCCATCTTCATGAAGAAGATAAATCTAACATGGAAATACAAAGGATGAGAGAGGGCAAGTGAAAACGTTGTGGCGAAAAGTGGGACCTTAAGCACAGATGTGCTAATGGAAAAGCAAAAAATCTATATAGTTGTGAAGCAACTGATGACGCTAACAATAATGATTCATATATAGAAGGATTAGAAGACACCTTAGATCTCTCTCCAGAAATAGATGACGAAACCATTCCACAAGTGTCATTGTCAACTATGACAGGCATATCACAACCTTAGACCCTAAAGTTAAGAGGACATATCAAAAACAACAACGTAATGGTGCTCATCGACACTGGAAGTACACACAATTTTCTAGATTCAACCATGGAAAAAAGACTCAACATTTTTACCTTCCGCATGCCTAATATGAAGGTAATGGTGGTCGATGGTAAGAAGATTCAACAAGTAGGGAAATGCCATAAGGTCAAACTACAGATAAAAAAATTTAATTTATAATCTCCATTCTACACCATCCCATTACAAGGAGTCGATGTGGTCTTGGGAATTCAATGGTTACAAACTTTAGGTACTTACTCTGCCAACCACCAGAAGTAGTTTATAAGCTTTCAGTGGAAAGGGCAGAAGCACAAGTTGTATGGTTTCCAGGCCCCAGGGAATCCAGTCGTATCTTCATCTGAGATGACGAAGATGATTCAAAAAGGAGCGCTAGCCTCTATAATACAATGTCATCAGTTATAAATGTTATCTACAAAAATGAACCACGAAGAGTCACTAGAAGTACAAGGATGCGTTCAGAAACATGAAAAAGTATTCCAACATCTACCCATAAAAGTGCCTCCCAATAGGAACATCAAACATCCAATAGAAGTCAAGATAGGATCCGACCCTGTCAATATCAAATCTTGTCACTATCCACATCAACAAAAGATTGCACTCGAGAATATGCTCCACGATATTTTTAAAATGTGGGAAGCAAGCGCTTGATGCTCAGGAAACCCAAGCATTCGTCAACATTGTCCATCATTACGTATGCTTTGAGGACAAAGCATCTTTAAGAGAGGGGCAATGTTATGTATATTTTATTAATTATTAGTTAGATATAGTTATTTTAGGTTTATTAATGTGGAAGGGCATGCTCAATGATCATGCCTCTTTGCCAAGGGACACCATAGGGCTATATTTAAGGCCTTGGTGATCCTCACTTGTAATAATCTCATCTTTTATCAATAATAATATATATTTATTCAAGTTTACCAGAGTTTTAACACTCCAAATTGCAGGTTTGTGGTCAGCCGGAAACCACGTGTAAGAGTGAAGTGGGCAGATATTAGTCTAGGCATGGTTTAGGGTCAGTCAACAAAACCCTTGGCATGGTTGAGGGTGAGTCGAGAAAACCCTCGGCCTGGTTGAGTCGGGTATTTGATGAGCTTCAGTGGCTCAAGTGCCTTAGTGGCAGATTTGTGGCCGAACTGCCTTAGTGGCAGAATTGTGGCCCATAATAGCTGGAGTGCCTTAGTGGGAGATTTGTGGCCCATGGTGCCTGGAGTGCCTTAGTGGCAGATTTGAGGCCCTTGGTGGCTGAGAACTGTTGTTGGAATGGTTGAGAGTAATATGATAAAACCCAGAGCGTGGTTATGGGTAATCTAATAAAACCCACGATGATGATGTTAGAGGGGGGTTTACATGTACAAGTACATGTATGTAGTTATAATGGTTTACAAAACCACGTATGCGAAGGACATCCTACGAGACTGGTGGTTGTAGTGATTGGCACCCGTGCATTCTGGTGGATGGTTGGTCCTTTATATGGACGTCGACATATCCTTTTTTTTTATGTCCGACTACGACTATATTTTGCAAATTGATATCGAGACAAGTAGTCATTAAGGGGGTGTGTTGGTATATTTAATTACTACTTGTCTCAGTTGTGACTTTATATGTAATGAGTCTGTTCCTATTCCATAGGAGTTAGCTAAATCTATATGTGTGGTTGAGATATTCTCTCAACCAACCTATTATGTGCCGAAGATAGTTTCCCTATCTTAAGACAATACTTCTTGTATATATATAATCCTTTTTTATTAATAGAATAGAGTGTGCATGCTCAGATCGACCTGGCCGCCCAGGCTCGAGGCGCTGTGGCCTTGGGTGGCCAAGTCGATTCCTGAAATTGTCCTGGCCACCCAGGGCCGCGGGACCTCAAGCATGGGCGTGGAAGAGCAGCTCCCAGGCCCGAGGCTCCTTGAGTCCTCGGCGGCCAAGGTCGATTCCCAGAATCAACTTTGGCCGCTTATCCCCCCTCAAGCCTCTATTTTTTATTTATTTTTAATGTTTTTAATAATTTTTTTTATTTTAAGTTATTTTTTAAAATTTTAATGTTATTTTTTATAATTTATTATTTGTAAAAAAATTGTTTTATTATTATTATTATTATTATTATTATTATTATTTTAATGGTTTTATTAATTATGTTTTTTTTCATTTAATTGTATTCTTAACTTTTTATGTTTTAAATTTTTACTTTTTAATATTTTATTATTTTTTTTCAAACAATTTTTTTGTTATTTTTACTTAAAATTGTATGAATAATTTTTTTTTTGGAAAAAGAAACTTCAAATGTCATCACTTTTGAATATAAAGTTCATAAAAATTTCATAAAATTTGTTATTTTTACAACTTTTTTATTCATTTTTTTCAAAAAAATATTTTATTTGAAATGTTATTTTTAGCGAAAATGTCCCGAAATACGTATTTTTTAATTATATCTATATACAAAATGTGGGTTTTTTTGTTGAGTGTTTAAAATTATTATTTTTTAGTGACAATTATTTTTTGTGTATTGAAGTATTAATTAGTGATATATAAATATATAAAAAATCATAACCTCAAAATATTAAGGTTATTATTATTTTTAAACTTTGAAAAAAAAAAGTCATTATAAAAAAATTTGCAAAGAAAAAAAAACCACATGTTTGGAAAATCCTTAAAAAACAAACATCTTAGGATGAAAAACAAGAAGACGAATAAGACAACTTTAAAAATGGTTAAATGATCATCATTTAAAAAAATGTGCATACTTAGGACATAAGAAAATTTAAAGTTTAAAAAATATGCCTTATAAGATGCTTTTCAAAATCCACATGAAAATCACCAATATTTAAAAAAAATTATCCACATTTAATACATTAGAAAATTTAAAGTATAAAAATTAAGCCCTCTAAGAAAAATGGTTGATGCCGCATCAACACTTTTCAATATTAGCATGAAAATCACTAACGTTTAAAAAAATGTCCATATTTGATACATAAGAAAATTTAAAGTGTTAAAAATAAGCCCTCTAAAAGTAATGGGTTGATGGTCCATCAACACTTTTCAAAATCAACATGAAAACAATTAACATTTAAAAAATGTTCATACTTGATACATAAGATAATTTAAAGTGTCAAGATTATGCTAAAAATGGGGTGTATTATGAATGAGCACATTTCAAATCAGATGATTTGTTTGCTACCTAAAAAAAACAGGTAATCGATAAGTTCGTGTTTGATCGATAACTATGTTCCTGGCCACTAGAATGGTTATAAATAATGCCAAATTTTCCCTAATTTTGTGTGGTTTCAATGAGGAGGAAATATCACAAATCAAATACTTACTTTATACTCATGTCGAAGTGATAGGTGAACGCCTAAAATACACGGGGTCTATTATAAATCCAAGCCACTATTTGAAGGTTGATTGGAATAAGATCCTTACAAAGATTGAGAAAAGGATTAAAGATTGGTGCAACAAGTTTCTCTCTAGAGTGAGTAGATTGGTCCTTTGGAAATATGTCATCGAAGTTATCCTAGTCTATTGGGCCTAACTATCTTGGATTCTTGGTGGAATTCTACACAAAATAAAATAGCTCTCCTTGCATTTATTTTGGGTAGGAAAGGAGGAAAAAATACCCTTTGTTCTCACCTTGTGAAACTCTATAGGTACCCCTAAACTACAAGGAGAATGGGGTTTAATAAACTTGACGTGGTTCTCCAAAGCTCTAGCTGCATAGGGGGCCTAGAAACTCATACAAGGAATGGGACTCTGGGCACAAGCAATGGACCAAAAATATATAAGCATGTCCTCTATCTCTAATTGAATAAGATCCCTAGTAAAATATTCAAATAATGTGTCATTTTCTAGAAGGCTATTATCCGAGCTTATATAATTGGTCAAATATTGCAATGGCTCTCAGGTTAGTATTGGAAAGGATCTGTGAAGAGGGAGCAAAGAAAACTATATTCTCCTTAGGGGACTGATTCAAAAATTAAATGAACATGCTTTTTTTTTTTAAAGCCAAATATCCTCCAAAGAGTATGTGTAGGAAAATCCTGGTTGGCTTAATTCCTTTGATATAAATCTCAAAGGTGATTATGTTTATGCATGGGAAAATTACACAAGAAATCTAAATCACTGCTTTATCTATTTTGGTGAGTAACTGAACATGCTTATTTGGGCTCCATGTTCTTGAAGTGGGTAATCTCCAAAGTTTGGATTTATATACTAGGTTAAAGGAAATGGGTCTCCTCAGTATCCATGGTGGGGGATACGGGAATTATGGAATATAAAATCCCCCCCAAAATTAAAAGTATTCATGTGCTTCCTTCTCTAAAATGAGGCGCCCACTTGGGAAAAATTTCAGAAAATATCTTTTCATGCTCCTAACAAAATTTTCCTTATTCTCTATTGCCTCTAAACCTATTGAACATATCTTTTTGAGTTATCCTTTCATTCAAGTGGTATGTGTTATCACTCCCCCATGTCCCAAGTCTGAGAATGGAACTGAAGGAGGTAGCCTCAAACTAATATTTAGGTTTGGTAGCTAGCCTTACCAAAAGCAGACAAGGATATCTCAATGTCACTTTTACATTCAATGTGGTAACTGTAGATATAATGATCTTAGGCTAGTTATAAAGCTCAATGAATTAGGGTTTTTTTTGTTTTGAATTTTTGCTGGATAGGAATGAAAGTCAAAGAACTAGGTCTAGGTTTTAGGTCTGATTTCAAAGGTTTAGTTGTAGAGATAAAGATGAGGCCATGTAGGTATGCTTAAGAAAATACTTAATTTGTCATTATGTAGAAGGTTTGAAAAGAGAAATAGAGGCAGTGTTGGCCGGATAAATCGTTCTTGCGGACAAGACCGATCTCCCTAGTGTCAGAAGACAATCTAGCAACAAATGAAAAACTAAGTTTGTCTTTCTCTAAATATATTTGTTTTGCAATTAAATGCTATGAAGGTGTCGATCCTACCTTAGATCCAAATGCTTATTTGCGGTCGTAGTGCTTTCGTCACATCAATATCCTTCCGTCGCAACAAGAATTCTTTCGTCACAACAAGAGTTCTTTTGTCACAAGAAAGTGTTGTCTTTCGTCAACCTGCAATCACAAACAAGAAAATATTAAATAGCACCTGTATAACAAATAATTGTAAAACATACCTATCATAGTGATCAAGGAATCTATGAAATAAACGATCAAACGACAGCTTATTGAAATAAACAATTGAACGACAATATATTGAGAAAAACAAAACTTGATTGTATTAATCTTAAAATGACAGAATAACCTTACAACCTTAGCCTTGATGTTCGAAAGGCCTTCCCGGGGTCCGAAGCAGGAGTCTCCTCTACTTTGATAAGTCTTGCACTCTTCCTCCAGGAGCACAAAGATGTATGTGATATTTCCTCTCAAAAGCTCAGCAGAAAGAAGACTGAATCTCAACAACACTTTAACTCAATCACACATAAAGCTTTAACTCTAATCCTCAATCTCCAAAATCTCAATCTCCAAAAACTTAACCTCTAAAATCTCAATCTCCAAAATCTTAACCCTTTGAGACTACCCAATGCCTCCTTTTATAGAGCAGATGAGGAGGTTAGGATTCCACCTTTGTAGGGATAGAATCCTCCTTCAAAGGGATAGACTCCTCACATCAAGGGATTAGTTCCTTAGGTGAGGGATACATGCACCTTATCAAAGCATACTCATCCCCAAAAATTCTCATCTAGAACCTTCTAGAATTGACCTCAAACCAATTTTTTGACTTTAATTTCTTGCCTTTTTAACTTTGAGGAGGGTACGCAGGTATTGCAAAGGAAAAATGCGTTCTAAAACAAAGGTAAGAAGTGTATTACCTGCATACCCAAGCTAGGAACGCAGGCATGCCTCATGTTACCTGCGTACCCAAAGTTTCAGAGATTTTTAGGGTTTTTCCTCCTATTTCAGGGCTTGACATGAGGAGTAAAGGTTGTAAGACTTGCAGAGGAGGTATGCATGAGTGTTAATGAGCTCATACAGTCAGCAGAATGTCAAGGTGACAATTTTTAGTGTAACAGATTTCCCCCTAAAGTGCGAAGTCTGAAATAGATGAAGATGAAGTCTGTCATATTTGAAGAGTGAAGTACTTTATCATTTCAAGGATCATCTTGTGGACACCCCAGTCGGAACCTGTAAAAACATTCAATGAAAAATATATATATGTAATCATATCATCGCTGAGGTAGGCATTCCCATACTCAGATCAAAAACTAACTAAACTTGTTCTGGTACAGAAATGATTTTAATATTACATCAATAGTGTAGACACAACATGGGCACAACCATCTATAATGAATATTCTACAATATAATAATAAAACTCCTCACAGCTTGGATGGTGGAAACTAGATCCAGGGTCTTGATTTCCACTTCTCAAACCAGTATGATTCTATCCATGTGAAATGAATGTGTCGAAGTCGAACATGGTAGAAACCACTTGATTACCAGTCAATGATGTGAACTGTTAACAAGTGTGAGAGAAACCACCAGTAATGTCAATGGCTCTCAAAGTACTCAGTACAATCCATGAAATGTGAATGAATGAGCTGAAGTCGAACATGTCACGGAATCATTCGATCAAAGGTCAATGATGTAACTTGTCGTCGAAGGCGAGAAACCTGCCATTGAGGCATGCAGATTTCAAGGTACTGACGATTTCTAGATCAACTTCCTAGATAATGAGCTGTCGTTGATAGAAAGTGATTCGTCGTAGGCAAGCCCACAACACTAAATCATAGATCAAGTTTTTAAGAAATATATTGGCAAGGACTGACTCAGGGATGGTCAAAATGGAAGAAAAATATTTTGCAGATGAATGGTTTATTTGGATTGTCCTCTTGAACACATAACGACACTGCAGATGGCTTGGTGACAATTGACCCAAAGCTAATACCCAGAAACCGGCTGAAAACTTTCAATGTGGTTTGATTAACTATTAGGCAAAGGATTTCTCAAACCAGGTGAACAAAAAGTGTCGTGTTCAAGAGTGGTTAACGGTTTTCTGAATAATCAAAATGTAACAAACAGGTTCATTTTTCTCTCTTTTCCCCCACCATTTCTGGCAAGTACCTCTTTATTTTTTACAATCTTGAGGAGGATAACATTTGCTTGTTTATAAGCTCATCCTTCGGATGAGTCCAACTTAGTTTAATATTCGAACCCTAAGAAGGAGTGGTTCGTTCCTGTTTAAAATTGAACAGGTCCTTTATTGTTAAATTTTAACGAGTCCAGTATAGGAGAAACTCGGTGTTTTTCAATTTTAGGGAGTCAGAAGAAAAAACTTAAGAAAACTCCATGGGGGTACTTTCTCGTAAATTTAGTCTCTCAAGCCTGAAAAAGGATAAAATAATGTGGGAGAGAACTCTATTGACTGTAATTAGTCAACGTGTACCTTTTTCATAAATAGTCCATTTTAGTCCGTAAAAGGGGTAAACTTATACTGAAGGGACGATCACTCATTTATTTTAACGAGTTCGAATAATCAAGTGCTTGGCAAGTTTTTCATGTTTAAAGAGTCTGAAAAGGGCTTAAAAGAGAACTCCAGGGTTTCGCTTTTTCGTAAGTTTTAAGAGTTCGAAAAATGGATAAAAATGTACTCATGATTTTCGCTTTTTTGTAAGTTTTAACGAGTTCGAAAAAGTGATAAAAATGTACTCATATGGCCGACTTTCAATTTAATTTACGAGCAGGAAAAGACGGAAAGAACTCGGAATTTTCATTTTTTTTACGAGAATGAAAGATAGCAAAACAATCTCGGGATTTTCATGAGTTTAACGAGTCTTGAAAATAACTGAAATTGACTCAAGATAGGTTTCATTTTTACAAAAGCTTGAAACAGAGAGAAAAATGTGCTTGATGCCCCCTAAGCGTAACTGCTAGAGTGCATGCCCCCCCAACTTCATTTCATTCAACTAAGTACACTGCTAGTAATTAATAGCTGGATGGAATGAAGGTTCATTTACGAGATCATATGAAAGACCTGACCTAAAACTATAAGAAAATTATGTAAAAAATGAAATAACTAAGCTAAATAACATTTACGAGATCTAGTCAAAGACTCGACTCAATAAGGGAAGGATTTGTTTCATTTTTTAACGAGCTTGACACAGGAAAAGAACTATGCTCATGGCAACGTGTTTCATTTTTTAACAAGGTCGACACAGTAATAGGAACTATCCTCACCTAAATGTTTCATTTTTTAACGAGGTTGACACAGTAAAATAAACTATCCTTGTATCTACTTTCTAAAATCTACCTATATAACCTATTGATTCATTTTTTAATGAGGTTGACACAGGAAAAGAACTTTCCTCATACCTGATTCATTTTTTAACAAGGTTGACTCAGTAACAGGAACTATCCTTTGACCAACTGATTCATTTTTTAACGAGGTTGACACATGAAAAGAACTGTCCTCATACCTGATTCATTTTTAACGAGGTTGACTCAGTAACAGGAACTATCCTCAGAAACTACTTATTTCTAATCTTTCAGTCTAATCTCTACAATCTACCTACTGATTCATTTTTTAATGAGGTTGACACAGGAAAAGAACTGTCCTCATGGAAGCTTGTTTCATTTTTTAAACGAGCTTGACACAAGAAAAGGAACTATGCTCTCGACTAACTGATTCATTTTTTAACGAGGTTGACACAGTAAAAGGAACTTTCCTCAGACTCACTGATTCATTTTTTAACGAGGTTGACACAGTAAAAGGAACTCTCCTCGGACCATTGATTCATTTTTTAACGAGGTTGACACAGTAAAAGGAACTATCCTTGGACTTACTGATTCATTTTTTAACGAGGTTGACACATGAAAAGAAATGTCCTCATACCTGATTCATTTTTTAACGAGGTTGACTCAGTAACAGGAACCTTCCTCATACCAACTGATTCATTTTTTAACGAGGTTGACACAGGAAAAGAACTATCCTCGCTAGCCACTGATTCATTTTTTAATGAGGTTGACAAAGTAAAAGTAACTATCCTCACACCTGATTCATTTTTTAACGAAGTTGACTTAGTAACAAGAACCATCCTCATAAACTACTTATTTCTAATCTATCAATCTACTCTCTCCAATCTACCTACTGATTCATTTTTTAATGAGGTTGACACAGGAAAAGAATTGTCCTCATCGCGGACTGATTCATTTTTTAACGAGGTTGACACAGTAAAAGGAATTATCCTCGAACTCACTTGATCATGGCTTCGAACTGGAAGAAATACATGTCAATGAACACACCTTGATCATGGCTTCCAAGAGGTCTTCATCAGAAGGAATAATAGTTCTCTGGAAAGAACACATTTCAAGGGACTCAAAAGGGATAAGAACATCACGTTCAAATAATCCCATAGATTTTTCCATGTCAATTACCGGATCTAAGTCAAAGGAAGACGAGAAAACAGTGAGGGGCTCACTTTCATTGGTAATTGAAAACATGGGACTAGTTGCCACATAATTAACCCGTGGCGGGGTAGGTACCACTTGTGTATGAGGAACATTCAGGGATGTCGGATCATTGGTAGTTGAATCAAGACTAGTGAATGAAAGCTGGTCTACAGTCACAATATTTCCATTGTGAGGGAAAGACATCACGCGAAAGAGTGTCGATACGAAAACTTTCATTGCATAGACATAGTCTCGCCCAAGGATTAAATTGAAATCCAAGGGACCTCGAACTACCATAAGATCAATACAAACAGTTTTACCTTCTAAAGTAATATAAAACTTAGGAAGGATACCTAAAGGTTTAGTAATGGTTCTATTAAAAACTTTCATATTCTGCGTAATAGGCACAAGCTGAGGGGAACCCAAAGCTTTCCAAGCAGTTGAGGATTAAATACTAACATAAGCACCTTCATCTACCTGTGTGTGGTGTATGTCCCTACCACCCAACTTCACAATGATTTGGAAAGGAATGGAGGAAGGAAGATGAGGTTCTATCAGTCTATTCCAATCAAAGGAAAAGACATCAGTATTTGGAGGGGTTTCTGTAGAAACAAGTGAAATTCCCCCCGGCGTAGAAGAATATGATGTAATAAGAAGAACCTGAGCGGTATGAAGTTCACTCTCTACAGGGAGAATGGGATCGACCGAACGTGAAATCGAATCGACCACTTGATCAACTAATGGATCATCAACCTGAGTAATATGAGTTTCACTCTCCAATGGAAGAGTGGGATCGACTGTACTTGAAATTAGATCAATCACTCTGTCAGTTGACGGTAGGTTGGGAGAAAGTTTACGGTAACCAGTTGGAATTCTTGCTGTGGAACAGTAAGGTTTTCCAAAAATTTTGAGGCTTCATCCATGTAAGGGAAAATGTGAGTATGATGACTCCCTTTGCATAAATTACAAGGAAACCTAACTTTACCCTTTTTCCTAGAAACCTGACTATCACTGGTTGATGGATCAACAGAAAGTTGATGAGATTTTTCTGACCATACTTCCAAGACCTTAGGAATACCAAGACAATTGATAAGGAAGTGGTCACCCTTACAAAGCCTGCAAGGGTATTTGGGTTTACGATGCATGTTGGAGGTTTCCTCAACACAACTGACACTTACAACCGTGGTTGGTTGGTTGAATTATTTCTTATCTTGCTTCTTCTTCATCTTCTTCCCTTTCTTCTTCTTCATCACCTGGTTACTAGCTTCAAGGCTTTTACCAAGCGAAGAGGAAGAAATGGAGGAAGAAATATTATGCGAAGAAGGTAAAGGGTCAACAAAAGGTTGGTGATGCTGAGATGGTGAACTCTGTTGAGGTGAAGCATCCGATTGAGGTGGAACAATTGGAGTATTCGGGGCCAACGAAGTTGAAAATAACCATATCGGTAAACCTATTGTAAATCCAGGTAATGAAAAAGTAGCCATATAAGGAGGACCAACATTTCCAATGCAAGGAAAAGTACTGGGAATCTCGTTAAGAGGGGTTCCTTGGTTGGTAAATTCCGGAACAGTTGCCATTATATTCAACTTCAGTGAATTTTATTAACAATTTAAAACTAAAATTAACAATTAACAATTCACACCTAACAATTAAAATTCACAATTCACACCTATGGTCTCTAAAATTAAAAACAAACAAATTAACACGCGCTATCAAATCTAGGAGTCAAACCACACACAAACAGTAACTTCCCGTACTAAAAACACTAGTTGCTGATGAAATCCAACATCGTAGAATTTAATACAGAAAGGGCGGTTGGAACAGTTACCCTGAAAACCTGCTTAATGAAACAGAATGGCACAAGTTTCTTCACAAAACCATATTGAGTGAAGAGAACCCCCCAGAGAGTCCAAGTGAGTCTAGTCGACATCTGCTCCAGGTACAGTGAGATCTTTCCTTCACCGTCACCTTAGGAAATAATCTTAAGCTTATGGACACTAAGGTTACCAACAGTAACAAATACAACTGGGGGAACAGTCTATGATCTGATCCCACGTGCAAGGGAAGAGTAACAAAGCTCAATCCCCTTGAAGGTTCCTTGACATGGTCAATCTGAGGTTTACTGACAAGTGACCCCAGGCTCCTCGACAATGGTTAATCCGAAGTTTACCGTTGGTAATGCACACAAAATATTCTATCTTCCCCAATGAAACATAATTTATTGTCTCAAAGGTTCGGGCATGATCTCGTGATTGACTTCTTTAAGAGAAGCTTCCCAGATTGTACTAATTAAAATTGGATTTATTTCCTACCACAAGATTTATCTACTTGTTTTTTTTTTTTTGCTTTGGAAAGTTAACTATATTCCAAAGCACTAATCCTGAGCTAGATTGGTGGAAAGAGCCCTAAAAATCTAAAAATTACTAGATGAATTTTAATTAAGCGTTGTGTTATTTAGGCTGTTATTACTCAAAAGGGTAAATGGATATGAAACCAATGGTGTTATGGCCCGAACCAAAAATGAATCCAATCGAATATGATAATGTAATCTTTCAATTCCATGAATCCTAAATAAAGTAAGGAGAGAGTTTCCATACACTTCCAACAATGCAAAAATTGATCACTAAGAGAAAATATAACAAATTCTCTAATGCACTAATTTCATTAAGAAAAACTAATGCAAATCAATCCCAAAACAATTTTTATATTTTTTTGTTTTTAAAACAAGCATAAAAACATCTAAATTCAAATCAAAGAAAATTGATCTAAATCTATGATTGATTTTTCATAATGTAAACTATGCAGTTGTAATCTATACACAATTCACATGAAAAGTATGCAAATGTCATCTATGCACATTTTTCATTCATATTCTGAAAATGAGAATTCTAATTATGCAAATGTGATCTATGCAATAGAATTCTCAAACACAAGATGTTTCTAATGTAATCTAAGAACCAATCAAGTGTAAGTCAAGAAAATCAGGTGACAGTTCCAAAGATCAAAAAACACTCAAAGGCGATTGTGAAAAGACTGAGACAAACCTCCAGGTAATGACCAAAGGAAATAAAATTAAGAATTTTTCAAAAAAGAGACTCAAAACACCCAATTAACTTAATGGAGATTGATGAGATGAAGAATTGCTGAAAGAAATTCAGAAACAAGAGATTTTTGACAGAAAAATACAGATCTGGGTAGATGCTAAGAATCCTGAATTAAATCTAAACTAAACTGGAAAAAGGAAATCTAAAGTTTTTCAAAAAATTTAACAGGGTCCACATGCTCCCAGAAGTAATAGGTGCGGTCCCGCACTGTTTACTTAAGGAAAGTGTGAAACTGCCCGCACTGTGCGAAAGAACAAAGTGCGGTCCCCAGAAAAGTTCAAGAAAAACTTAAAAGATTTTAAAATTTTCAAAAACAGAGAAAAACTAAGCTACCCAGGCAGATATCCATCAATCAAAAACTAGGAAAAATTTTTCCTCAAATCAAAATAAAAGAGAACTAAAACAAAAAGTTCTTTCCCCAGTGGAGTCGCCAATTTGTTGGCTGGATAAATCGTTCTTGCAGACAAGACCGATCTCCCTAGTGTCAGAAGACAATCTAGCAACAAATGAACAACTAAGTTTGTATTTCTCTAAATATATTTGTTTTGCAATTAAATGCTATGAAGGTGTCGATCCTACCTTAGATCCAAATGCTTATTTGCGGTCGTAGTGCTTCCGTCGCAACAAGAATTCTTCCATCCCAACAAGATTTCTTTTGTCGCAAGAAAGTGTTGTCTTTCGTCAACTTGTAATCACAAACAAGAAAATATTAAATAGCACCTGTATAACAAATAATTATAAAACATACCTATCATAGTGATCAAGGAATCTATGAAATAAACGATCAAACGACAAATTATTGAAATAAAAAATCGAACAACAATCTATTGAGAAAAAAAAAACTAGATTGTATTAATCTTAAAATGACAGAAGAACCTTACAACCTTAGCCTTGATGTTCGAAAGGCCTTCCTGGGGTCCGAAGCAGGAGTCTCCTCTACTTTGATAAGTCTTGCACTCTTCCTCCAGGAGCACAAAGAGGTATGTGATCTTTCCTCTAAAAATCTCAGCAGAAAGACGAATAAATCTCAACAGCACTTTAACTCAATCACACATAAATCTTGAACTCTAATCCTCAATCTCCAAAAACTTAACCTCCAAAATCTCAATCTCCAAAATCTTAACCCTTTGAGACTACCCAATGCCTCCTTTTATAGAGCAGATGAGGAGGTTAGGATTCCACCTTTGTAGGGATAGAATCCTCCTTCAAAGGGATAGACTCCTCACATCAAGGGATTAGTTCCTTAAGGTGAGGGATACATGCACCTTATCAAAGCGTACTCATCCCCAAAAATTCTCATCTAGAACCTTCTAGAATTGACCTCAAACTACTTTTTTGACTTTACTTTCTCGCCTTTTTGACTTTGAGGATGGTACGCAGGTATTGCAAAGGAAAACTTCATGCTAAAACGTAGGTAAGCAGTGTATTACCTGCATACCCAAGCTAGGAACGCAGGCAAGCCTCATGTTACTTGCGTACCCAAAGTTTCAGAGATTTTTAAGGTTTTTCCTCCTGTTTCAGGGCTTGACATGAGGAGTAAAGGTTGTAAGACTTGCAGAGGAGGTATGTATGAGTGTTAATGAGCTCATACAGTCAGCAGAATGTCAAGGTGAAAATTTTTAGTGTAACAGGCAGAATGAGCATGAATACATGAGTTCATTCATCAAAAGAGGTAAAACACATTGATGAAAATCTTATAAAGCAAAGCACAAAAAGTAAAATTATGTTAATAAACTCATAAGATCATCATATAAAGGCATATATGTGATGGAAAGAAAGAATAAAATTTTAAATTTTTGAGGTTACTAAGAAAAAACAATGCTAATAATCATACCACTGGAGTCCCAAGATTATAGTTGCAACATGTCTTTGATTTCACTAAAAAATGTTTGTACAATAGCTCCACACTGCAAATAACAACTATCCAACCTCTAAAATAACTTGAGTTGGACTACATATAGAAAATATAAGTCATGACACCTCATTGGGTTGAAACTTGATCCAAAATACATCATAAATGAACTCTATGATCCATTACCTATAATCTAGGGAAGTTATAAACAATCCCTTCAAATTTAGCTAATAACTAGGAATGTATGTCTCTTTGATTAATTACATGATTCTTGCACAATGAGAGGAAAAAAAAAACTCTCTTATAAAAAATACACCTCATAGGAAAACTGTAACCTCAAAATTTAGAGTTTTCTGGCTTGAAAATTTTCCAAAAGGAATCCAAGACAAAAGCGTTGTGCCAGTTAGCAGAAGCATCACGCCTCCTAGTAGAAGTGTCACACCACTTTGAAGGTGAATTTGGCTGACCTTAAGGCATCCATATGAAAATATGAAGATTGTTCTAGGTAGCCCTATGTGTCATATTTCCATCCCAACATTGAAACTGAGAAAATACCACTTGGAAGACCTTCAAAAACTCACTCTCCCAACCTTATTCCAGAAGCACCGCGCATAGGCAAAATGAGTGGAAAAATTATGAAAAAAGGCTATTTTTTGAGTTTTTATCCAAAAATAAAGGGTATCAAGACAACCTAGGACCATATCTATAAATTATAAGTCAAAATCCATCCATCCATGTAGAAAAATCCTCATTTGGAGGCTCTAAGGAAAATCGTCGCATTGCTATGCGACCCTCCGGTAAAACAGAAATTGCCAAAATTGCCAAAAATCCAAAATTTTCCAAAAACTTTCTACAAACATAGGGGCCAAATATGGATCAATATATCTCTAACCATGATGTTTTTTTCAAAACTGATAGAGGTTTTTGTTATTTTATATGCTACGAACTACAACCTCCTCCATTTTTCAAAAATACTTTCCAATTTGTTCAAAATCCAAGTTTGAAGTTGGTCACTAAAATTTGCAGAAGCATACCACACTCTCAGCAGAAGCATCAGACCACTTTAAGAGGGAGTTTGGAGGAATTCACAGAGGATTTTTGGGTTGCATGTGGTATGTTGGAAATATTAGGATGTCTTCTACACAATGGAGTCATCAAGCACTGCAAACCTCTGCTCTAAACCCCTGAAACATTGACTTGAAGACAACCTATCCAAAAGTGCAAAAAATGACTTGGAACAACTATATTTTGTGAAATTTTCTCAAATTATAACACCTGTGCATAAAATGAAGGTGGTTTTTGTTCTTTGGCCTATTATTGACAAAAAAATCTTTCACTTTTTACAAATTCATCTTCATTTCTTTAGAAAGTAAATTTTAAGTAGGACTATCCATGTGTGTAATGTAAACCCTAGCAAATGATCACAAAGCTCTAAAAATAATTCCATGGGTCTGAGTTGGATCAAACCTGGAATTATGAAATCCCTTATGGGCCTTCCTCTTCTCACCTTCCATGATGTTTTTCAGCAAAAAGAAACCCTAGCTTGATATGAAGGAACGGAAGGGTGAAAACCAGGAAAACAAGGGAAAATGGGGCAGCAATTTTAGGGAGGGAAATGGAGGGGGTAGGAGTTAGGGAAAAATTTGAAAAAATTAGGGGAGATAGGGTAGTGTGTTAGGAACAGAGTATAGGTGGAATTTTTTGAAATGGATAAGGGAAAGATGGAAAAAGGGCATAAACACAAATTTGACCTAATGTCTCTACAAAAGCGTAGTGAAAACTAGGGTTTGAGTGAAAATGATAGTTATGAGAGGTATGAGCGATATGTAGTGACTTGGTAAGATATATGAGTGATGTGTTAAGGTTACTAGATGATGCAACTAGGGTTTTCTTTCTAAAGCAAGATAAAAATAAATGAAACCAAAAATGTAGTTGAAAACCCTAGAAGAGGGAATCAACCCTTTGCTGAAAAAAGGTAAGGGATGATCGATTACTGACTTGGAAGCCTATGAAACTTGAGCAATGATTAAATGACCATTTTGATGGTTTCTTGGATGTTTAAAAGCAAAAACGTAGCAAAATGCCACTCTTTGGATGGTTGTGGAGAGTTGTGAGTATGAGAGAGGAGCTCTTTTGACCATGTAGCATACTTCTTGAAAAAGGACAAGTTGCCTTTGTTTTAGTTTCCTATATTTGTCAAATCCCAATGAATATGCTTTGTATGGTGAAAATTACCCTTTTTTTCTTTATTTCATGACATGATTGGACATTGTGGTGGAAAAACAAATGAGACCTAGACCATAACCTAGATGGAAGTATGTTGACTGATCTATGACCCGATGTGATTTATGGATGACATGACCCTGAAATTATGATTACCATGAATGGAGTGAAGGGAGTAGCATTTAGACCTAGACAACATTCATTAAACAAAATTTTGTTTGAAAATTGGTTTGAAAGTATGAAATTTTGACCTGGGACCACTACCATGTAAACTTGAAAGAGTATGTTTGATCACTGAACGTTTAGACACTAATAGTAAGGAAGGGTATCATACATCGTGAAGATCAATCATATTCCTGAGAAGGCTCCTTTGTTGAATAATGACTACAAAATTGGTTATATGCAAATCACAAACAACAACATTGAGCTTTTCCATTGGTAGTGACTTCGAGAGTTTGGTTATATAGGAGCCAAGCCATTTTTTAAAATACGAGGCATTCTTTCATAAAGATATTGATTTTAGTTGGGTTTATCTTGGGTGGTTGGGAGGAATGATTGTTAATGATTGTTATCCTCCCAACTCAGGTTCAATTCCCTAAGTGACACGATGAAATCATATCGAGTATATTGTTGTAATGGATTCAAGACGTTTTTTTTTATATGACCTTAAGCCCTAAAAAATATCTTACCCTTTATTGTAGGTTGGAGGGTAGGGTGATTTGTTACATAGAAGAAGAAGAATATCATGCTTCATAGTCTCTCCATATTGAACTCATTGGCTATTCACAAAATTCAAAAACCTTCTTCTTCTATGCCTGAAATTATATTTCAGGTTGATACACCTCGGGGATTTTTTTAACGGGGATGCCCAAGGATCCCAAATGATGTGGGTGGCATGGGGGGAATTATTTATTTATCATCAACCCAATAATATCCTTCCCTACCAATATAGGTCCTACTACAAATACATTTTTTGAATTGCTTGCTTGAAAATGGTTATTGGAAACTCGCAAAGGAACAAGGGATATACTTTTTACATATCTATGGGGACTGACAAGTTGTCATCAATTGGATTAAAGGCACAAATAAACTAAACAAATGCATTATATCGCCTCTCTGTCAAAAAATGTTGATTCATATTACTATTTTTACACATATTTCTTTTGAATATGTTCACAATATTATAAATCAAGAAGCATATCTCCTCTCTAAAGTTTGGTTGGAAGTACACAATGACACATGGAAAGTCAAAAAAGTTGAAGAAGACCAACAATAAAAATATGTTGATGACCTTTGGGCCTAAATAAAATGTTTTCTTCATATAAAATCTAAAGCATTTTTTTTTTTGTAATTTTTTAGGTTATATATGTGACAGTAGTAGTATGTATGTGAATTTGTAACATTAATATGTAAATTTTGGTGAGAAATAACATATATAGCCTTGAAGGAATTTTTTGTATGATAAATACCTCAGGTGATAGCTACACAGAGTTATATATATATATATATATATATATATATATATATATATATATATATATATATATATATATATATATATATATATATATATATATATATATATATATAACTCTGTGTAGCTATCACCTGAGGTATTTATCATACAAAAAATTCCTTCAAGGCTATATATGTTATTTCTCACCAAACTTTACATATGTTATTTTTTTTCTACAAGTGCTATAAGGCTTGTACATGTAATTTATAGCCATTTGAATGTTTGTAGGAGAAATGTGATTTTGTTTTTTACTGGCTTTAACCATGAGGGATTTGAACCTTGAATCTCATGCTTTACATAATACTTCATAACATGGTGATTTCCAATTGAGATACCCCTCTGGGATAAAATGTGATTTTGTTTATATAAATAAATTTTCTTTTTTCTTAGGGAAAAAGAAGGAGAGTGATGAATTTTCCAAGATATGTACCCTTGATAAAACACTCATTAAGAAGGTTTATAAATTAAAACAATAAAACAACAAAAAATGAAAGTAGGAAAAGGATGGATCAAAGGAAAACTGGAAAAAAAGAGAAGAAATCAAAAGGTTGCATTAGTATAACTGATACCTTATTAATGAAGTTGAGGATTTGAAAAAATATCTACAAGTGTCTAAGTTAAGGAATAAGGATGAAACTATTAATATTAATTTTTATGATCCATAAATCGTTTCATCAATGCATATTCCTATTGTGGAAAGTATTTATTCTCAGTCTAGTTTCAGTTGAATGTTCAGTTTATATGTCATTACAATCTATTTTTATTTCCCATAATGAAATAAACTTTGTATTTAAAATCATGAATATAAGAGTAAGCTTTTTGTTGTTAGAGGATTTGTTTCAACTATTGTTTTTTAACTTAGTTTTAAGTGGTTGTGTCTTCTCTCTAGAAAGAAAATATGATACGAATGATTTTTGTAGCTAAAGCCCAATGTTTCCTGTATGCATAATCTAGTCTTCTAGTGGTCAATTCAACCTTTAGAAATAAAAAGTGACTTCCCATGGATTTCCAATTGAGTGAATTACATGTTAAAGGGGGTGTATATGGTTGTGATGCCTAAAAAAACCTCAAACTTGGGGTCATAGAACAACAAGGAGGGTGTTCCCCTAAGGGGGAGGGGTTTGCAACAACCCTGGGTTAAAATTTCATGTAATAAAGTTAATAAAGGAAAAATAATAAGACCAATTTCACGTGACACATATTCCAAGATGAATGTTGGGAAAAACATCCTAGTGGGTGTCACTTTTAATATATTATGGCTAAGGAAATTGAAAAAGGAATTGGCAAAGGAAAAGAGTCATTAATTAGCATTTATTTATGAAAATAAAGGAAAATAGGAGAGAAAAGGGAGATGAAAGGTCACGGGTTTGCATGAGAGAGAAATTGAAGGAAAAAAAGAGGAAATTGAAGAAAATAGTGGCCTAAATTATAAAAATGATTCTGAGGATCAATTCACATTTTTGTCAATTCAGTTTTGGAGCTCTCTCTATTCTCTTATACTATTGTACACTTACAACATTCCTGGAGCACTTTAGCATTGGATAAATCAATGAAAAGGAAGGACAGGGGAAGCAAAAGGAAAGAAAAGTACAAGCAAGTAATTTTGGTTCAAGCAACGTTAGCAGGAAGACTTTCATGTAACAAGTTGCATGTGTGATTTCCTTGCTGTTTTGTGAATGCATGGTACATTCATTTGTATATTTGGTTCCTTTATTGTCAATGGCATGTGTTTGGGTGGGTGTGATGGTGGTTACAGCCTTGCCTTGCCCTGCCATTTCCAGATAACCATGGTGTGATGGGGTTGTTTTATTTGGTTGAGCTTTTGATTTCCAGAAGGTTTTAGAACTAGGTGAGGTGGTCTTAGGAAAATTCCCAAGGGTTTGGGGTGGAGGTGGTTTAATCTTCGGGAAGCCCTCGATAGGTGGGTGGAGACAGGAAAATTCCTCAAGGAATTGGTGAAGAAGCTTTGAGGCATCCAAGCTTGTTTTGGGCTTAGTGAAATCTTGACTGATTTTGGCGAGATCACAGTAACTTGAGGTTGGAGGTGGTTCAATCTCTGGGAAGCCTTGGTTGTTTATGATTTGGTTTTCTTATATGATCTCTTGACCAATTTTGGCGAGATCGTGGGAGCGTGAGGGTGGAAGTGGTTTAATCTCCAAGAAGCCCTGTTTTTTTATGTCTTGAGTTCCCACATTCATGCTTGGAATATGGCATGAGGGTGATTGGTTAAAGAAATATTTGGTTCAACCCAATCTATGGTCAGGTCGTACGTGGAAATCCATGAATTAGTTGGCTTTTGCATCAATTAATAAGAGATATTTTTCCTATTGTATTCTATGATTATTTGTACATGTTATTATGGTGATTTGATTGTTGTTATCTCACAGTTAGTAATCTGGTTATATGCTAGTTATAAGCATGGATTTGCAATGAAATATAGCTATGTCTTGTTCGAGATTTGATATGTATGTGATGGTTAATGAATAAATGGGCTAACAAAATGTATTGCACCTATTATGAGAGGGAATTAGACCTTCTTGATGATTTCCAGATAAGTTTTAGACTCCTATTTTCATATATGCATTCACAACCCTGTAGATTACTTGTTCATCATATTTTTTACGAAATGGCTGTCATGGTTAGGCTTGGTTAGGTCAATTATTTGATCAAGTTTTGTATGATTGGTATTTTATTTGAGGATTTTATCATTCTAGAAAATTTCAGGAAGTTCTAGGCAGTGGTCTAGAGGATGGCTTGGAATTAGGCTTAGATCTGGGGACCACAACCACTGAACTAAGAAATTTAGGTCACAACCACACTCAAGCAGACTTGTACATGTAGTTGGAGGGTCACAACTGCACTCTTGCAATATTATTCATGCGGTTGGGGTGTTAAGTCACTGAAAAAGAAGTCCATCTCAGGGTTGGGTGACCTGGGGTTGTCCTTTGGTCCCTAAGTGCCTTGTAAGCCCTATAGAATTTTAGTTTTAGGTCAATAAGTTCCAGATGTTGGCCCCACTTCCATAACTGAATCTTGGAGCTTAGTTCATGTCATAGTAACTCTTCATCTCATGTTTACCTTGGAAAAAAAGTGAAATTTGGTAAATGTGGGAGGGGTGGTTACAATCCATCTAATCTCAAACAAATTGACCAAATACTCTTTTACATAGCCCAACATTGAAGGGAACACTAAAAAAAACAGATATATTTGATCGATAATGAAGAAATCACTAAGTATAGTTGATGGGAAAACAATAAACACCTAGGCAATGATAAAAACATTTTGTAAGGTTTGTGAGAAAAGAGAAAATGCCTAGAGTAAGAAAAAACATTTTTTAAGGCTTGTGGGAAAAGAGAAAATTCATGTAGCAATAAAAAACATTTTGTAATGCTTGTGGGTAAAGAGAAAATTCCTAGAGAAATAAAAAAACATTTTTCAAGGCTTTTGGGAAAAGAACAAACACCCAAAGTAATAAATAACATTTTACAAGGTTTCTGGGGAAAAGGAAAAATGCATAAAGAAATAAGAACATTGGGTTTCGTATGTGGGAAAAGGGAAATAGTCAAGTAAGTATAAATCAAAATAGATTGAACCAACTCTAATGAATCAAGGTAATTATTTACCTAGAAAGGAATAAAGTTGGGAAAATGTTTTGTTGATATGATTTATACAACCTAAATATCTTTGTAGGTGATTGCTAGTAGTGCCTAAAAACAATAAGGGGACCATGTATAGGATTTTAGCTAATAAAGTTGAAGAATTTTCAAGAAATAACACCCAAAATAGAGCTCTAATAAGTAAACAACATATATTTATTTTTCTCAGGGAAGTCCTTACAAAGGGTAAGTCTTGTACGGCCAAAATATCATGCATTATTACAAATTGAAGAAAACAATTACAGATGGACATGGCTCAAAACACCTTCACTCATCATGGATAGGTTCCTTTACTCCATCCTTGAATATTCAAGCAAGTTGTAATATTTTCTCTTCAAAATTTCCAAGTTCTACTTGCATATCTTCAGTTTATCATGCTTCACTACAACCTTCACTTTTAATGGTTGCATTTGGAAGGCCTATCATCACATTAGTTCATTTCTCCTTCCCATTTTTCCCCAAAAAAGAAGAAGCAATTACAAGTTTATTTCAACTACAAAAAATATTGCAAGGATCCAATTCAGAATAATTAAAGAGAATACCACGATTGACGAAGATTTCCAAGAAGGTTGAAGAAGCCCTCAATGTTAATGAGGTAAAATCACAAATGCAATCCAAAATTGAAAAATAACGTAAGAGTTTTATGGATGACATCACATTGCAACTTTAAAAGGAGAAGAAAGACATGATTCAAGAATGTCAATATAAAATAAGTGAAGAAGTTGAACTCTAGCTTGAGGATGTACATGTCCAATATGGTGGTATTATCTTAAAGGCCATATTAATAAAATATCAACCATAAAGGATTAAGGATTTCTTGTCTCTGAAAAGAAGACTGATGATATGGGTGCATAGAGTGAAGAAAAACCATCAAATGTGAAATAATATCAACTTCCCTTTTTACTAGGAATGTTAATAGGAAATATAAGAAGATCAACATCAATATTTCAAAGGAAGAAGATGGCATAGTCAACAATATCCACCAAACAAGGCATATAAGAACCATGATTCAACAAGATATTATCATATACCAAAAATTATAACAAATGTAAGAAGTCACAATAATGGTGACAACAATAATTTAATTTGGATGGATGGACCATCATTAGTGGCAATAAGAAGGTAGGAATATAAGGAAATATTATTACTTAGTTTAATCACATGTAATATGGGTTGGAATAATAAAGGGCCACATGTATAATGAGTGAGAATAGGTAGAGTCCATAAAGTCATTATTTGGGGATGTACATATGATTGGTTATGTTGATGTTTTTGCAGCATAGGGAAAACATTCTCCCACGTGGTCATGCTGATTTGACTAGGGGTGAATGATGCATTCACCTATGGGGCCATCATGATTTGGCTAGGGGAGATTGGTCCACAATGCTCACTTTGCTTGATCCAGGATGGAGTGATATATTTTTATAGAGTGGGGTTGATTTGTTTATCTAATGGGGTTTTTACCCACTACTAGAATACACAATTATAGTATAATGTTGAGTTATGATGTAGGCTCCATTAGTGAAGGGTTTTATTGTGAGGAGGTGCCCCTTGATGGGTCTCCACTCAACATTAAATATCTATATAAATATATTGGCATGTGAGGAGACAAATCATCAACACAACAAGCTCATTTTGATATTTTATATTGGAGGAGAAATTTCAGCTAAAGGATAAATATGTGCTTCATCATTTCTATCTCTCTTTTGGAGGTCGCATATGTGAGGAGGTTGACCATTAACCAACACTTTTACAGTCAAGTTTGACATGTGTTGACTGCTCTATACAATTGAGTTTTGAATAGTGATGACCGTAGTTATTTTATCGAGTTTGATTGCATATTTGACCACATTTTTTGCGATACGTGTGGGTTTACCATAGGTCCAAGTTTAACCAGATAAAAGTTTGTCTATAGAGTTGAGTTTTGACTGGTTTGACTAATGTAGACTAAGAAATAGTTTGACCAGTTTTGACTTGTAATGTTGGCACATATTTCTAGACAAATTTCTGATTTGTAAACCTTGCTGAAAAGAAAAATTATCCTTAAGAAAAGATTGTTGGGTTTTCTCCCAAGATTGGGTTTTCCAGGGTAAAAATGTTGTTTGTGCATGGTTGTATTTCTATGATATTTATTTATTTTGCTGCATTTGTTGTTGAAATTGTCTATGTATAATAAGTCAATGCTATTAGTGGTATGAGAAAAATTGTTGGAAAATAATTAGGATGTAATTATCAAATCATAAAATTGTATTATGTTGCACATGCCATAGAATTTAAACATGGGATCAAAGATTTGTTGAAGATCAACCATTGATTTCAGCCTCAATACTAGTATTCAACAACTTGTTCAATTGTTTTATCTATTTTCAAGATGGTGCCCAACTTTAGAGATAAAATACAAGTTCTATGGTGGTACAAATGTAAAATCTTGGAAGACTAATATACTCCTTGTCTTGGATGAAAATGAGATTCATAATTACATGAAGGAGAATGTCTCAAAACTACAAGATGTTGTGGAGAAATCCAAGAATAAGAAGAATGAAGAAAAGGGTTAGAGGATCCTGATAGACTATGTAAAGGACCATTTGATTCCGCATGTTGTTGAGTTAAATATTGCCAAAGAGATGTATGATGCCTTGGTGGGATTGTTTGAGAGTGAGAATACTAGCATGAAATTAGCCTTGAGGAATCAGATACCTAGTATCATGATGTCTAATTCAGATTAAGTTTCCAGTTACCTCGCGATAGTGTCCTACTTGAGAGATAAAATTAAGGCCATTAGAGATACCATTGATGATGCAAATCTTGTTATAATGACTCTTAATGGATTTCCGTCTTTATGGGTTCCATTTGTACAAGGTAATTTTTCATGATTGAGCTGCCCAATTCTGATCAATGTTGGATTGATTGTGTCCAGGAGGAGGCCAGATTGTTGTCCAAGAACAACTTGCAGATACCTTAGGATAAAGAAACCCAAGCCCTTGCATATTTTTCAAGGAAAGGAAAGGGAAGAAGAAACTTTGATAAGAAGAACACACGTGGAAGATGAACTCCATTTTAAGATCAAAATAAGAAATATATTTCAAATATTAGGTGCTTCAAATTTCATACATTTGGTTATTATGCTTCTTAGTGTCATCAGAATAAAAGAAAAGGAAAGAAACATGCATAAAAAATCGATGTTGATGATCATCCACCATAGAAGAAGAAAAAAGACTCTAAACTGGATGAGATTGCAAATGAACTTCATAAATAATATTTCTTTTTCTCCATCACTTTCTTTAACATGATATCACACTCTCATTTGTGTAGAGTCTCCAAAAGTAATAGGGTATAAATCACTTTCTTTGACATGATATCACATTACCATTTGTGAAGGTAGAAGTCACCATTCAACTTCATTTTGGACATTACGATTAGGGTTCAATGAGTAAAGTTAAAAGTGAGTCCCAAAAAAAAATGTACTCCTTTTTTCACTTGATTGTGAGAGCATACAAGGTTTTACTGACTAGGATTATGATCATGACCCTAAGTGAAGTATTGTTATATTGGATTGTCACCATTATTAGTGCAAAGGGAAATTGACTGCTACCCTTCATCTTAGTGATAACATGAGTTGTGATGTCGAGTAGAAAAATATGGAATTTATCTCCCATCTATGAAAGGATGGTGCCATTGACCTGCATGCTTATGTGTGTGATAATGGCTTCCATGCATGGTTTAATCACTAGGATTATCGCGAGGAGCCTGTTTTGACCTTGGTTAGAGCCATTAAGTCTTGTGTGGTTGAATACAATGTATATACCAATTGTGATAGGTGGATACCAATATAATCACTATAGAGAGGTGTGTTAGAAATTTGAGGCATTGATACTACTTGCTGGAAGTGATGAACAATACTAAGCGGGGGGGGGGATCAATATTTTGCACTATGATCAATTTTACCAAATTTTTTCTTTTCTTACATATCATAATTCATTCACTTATTAGAAACACATCACAATGTAACCTATCAGCAACACATTAAAAGATCATATAAACATATAAACATGTGGATAAATAATCATGATTAGCAAAAAAACAACAATACGACATGCACACATAGAGGCGTTGAATGTAAGGTGGAAACCCAAAGGGATAGTCTTCGTCTTCTTCTTCTTATTAATATTAAAAATATTCTGCTTTAAATAGTCACTGACCACCACCAATGTGCAAGCCATAACTTTCTAATCATGTGAGCTACTACTCAGTCCAGGCCACTACCTGTATGAACTTTGTAGGCCACCACCTACTGGAAGCTACCACTCCCTCAACTTTGCAGGGCATCACCTGCTGGAAACCACCAATCCTAATAAGTCTTAGGCCACTACCTGAAGGATGCCACTACACCTTGAATCTGTAAGCCACCATTAGCAATCACTGAAGGCCTTGACCTTCAAGCACATCTCATGGACCTCATTTAATCTATTTTCAAACTATGGCCCATGCATACAATAAAATCATCAATAAATGAAACAAACACCCCCAATATATTCCTCTACTGCATAATCAATCTTTGATACAAACTCAACCAAAACATCAACCCAACATAACACATGATAACGAAAACATACAAATTTGTCCATAAAACATATGCAAATATCTGAAAAATCAACAAGAGGCAACAATATATATAGCATATGATTGCTACAACAATATATGACATGTTCATCTAATCTGCAATTCCAACAACTACAACAAAAATATGTTCTCCATATAAGTAGTAAAGAAGATAGTGGGATCTACATACAAAACCTAATCATCTATTTTCCATAGTCACTCTCAACATGCCTGCAATATTGCTTTATATCTGATCTCTAAATTGCACTCTATCTGTAATATTGTAGCTCACTCTCTCATACTCTCTAACCCCTTCTACTTTACACTCCAAATTTTTATCAATGAAGAAAGATGAAATCAATAAGAAGCACTAATCCTCATTATCTTTTACTTTATCACCTTCTAGAGTGTGGAGAAAACTTCTTTGAACTATCTAACCAAATAACACGTGTAAAATCCATAGTAAATACCCCTATAATTCACTGGAGTGCACAAAAAATATGGGAAATCACTCTAGAGGTAGTAACACACCTTCTCCATTCAATAATACATAGGTGATAAGAATGCTAGGGTGAGTTATAGCACACGTTTTCCTCTTATGACTTGTGTTACTCTGCTCTTCAGCCCAAACCTCAGTCAAATTGTTCTATCTCTTCCTGAACTTGTCCATCTTCCTCTGTAAGCTTCTCCAGAACTTATAGATCCTATGAAACCATTAGAAACACCTTAGTAACATGTCATCAAACCTTTGAACATCATGAAAACTCTTCAACCTTATTGACATAAATGGAAACACTATCGACCCCATGGATGAATCCTTAGGTAGACATCCTAGATTGACATCAATACCAACACCATAAGGAAAACATGCCCAACATGCTCCCCCTTTGGTGTTGATGTCAACCTACAACCACAACACCAAGCTGATCTCCATACATCTCCAACTAAGTGCTCAAGTGGTTGTGTCACTCTCCCCCTTTGACATCAATGGAAAGGGGAAGACAAGTATGGCTGAACCACATGCTAAACATTTCTAATATGGATTGATATGCATATGAAATAAAATCATATCTTCATTCCAACAAATAAAAACCATTCCAAAAAATCAACAAATAAACACCGTGTCTCTATTCCAACACCATGCACTTACTTCTGCTACTAGGCTGAACATAATCCCCATGAACGCGTAATGGGGTTGCAAATATCTCTCAATTTTGTTGTAGAAACACTTGTGCTACACTACAATAAGCCATCTTTCCACTTGGAAGAGACTGCTCCTCATGTAACAATGCCTCAACCAAATTTGACCCAATGATATACAATGAAAGTATAAAACTTAATAGAGAGAATACAATGCCTCCAAAAAACCAATATTTGGCTTAAACATGACTCCCCTCTCATACATGAACATCATTCACATGACCCAACCAATGACTCATAATAAAAACATGATATTACATGGGTACAATTACATTAAAAGACCACACATGGATTCCAAAATACTCAATACTCTCTCCAATGCATGGATCACTCAACCAACTCACCAATAATGGAAACAACAGTAATTAAAAATTTTATCTTGCACACATGAGTGTGTACATGGTTGAAGGAATGGACTCACTACAATTCATTCCAACACATACTTTCTCTCTATGCATAATTGATACATTAATGCACTAAAAAGTCTTGTACATGGCTGAAGCAAATAACTCACTACTATGCATGCCAAACTCAAATGTTGCTCAACCAATGGACCAAATAAGATGCATATACATACATGGATGATAGATTATGCTCATCGAAGTACTTGCATGGCTAAAATAATATCTCCTCCTAATGCATGCCAACATCAAATTCTACTGAAACAATGTACCAAAAAAAAATACAAGTACATGGGAAATTTTAGCCACAATATCAAGAGAACATGTAGAAAACATATGGCTTAAAATATCATTCTCCTCTATACATGGATAAATTAGTGATATTATTCTATGTATCTCTGGTACATATACTTTTCAAACAATTTTAAATGAGAACCAAGAACATATATATGGCCGAAAAGTGTACTTTTTCACTCATGGGAAACATATATAAAGCTCCTACAAAGGAAGGAGTGAAAGAAATAAGGAAAATCACAAGTAAAATCCAAACCATGCATAACTTCCCCTGACCTTATTATTCATCCAATAGGTAGGCTATCCTGGAGACCTGAATGTGCATGAGGCTCATGAGCATGCCAAGACGTTGCCACTACAACTCATACACATACCATGCTGCCATACACTCCCCCTGAGGATATGCACCAGTATTCCAAAATGTGCATCAGATAATCATGGAATGTAGGGGGCACTTATCTCTCTAATTCATGGTTTATTTCTCTTTCTTCCTCCACACTATCCTAGGTTGCTTCTTTTCTTGGAAATTCTCCTCAAATTTCCTGCTATGCCTACTCTGAATCTGTTGCTACTTTTGACAAATATGCATTGAAGAATTGAAAATATACAATCTCTCACGATGTGATTGAAGTTGTGACATGTATAACACTCCACATGACCGAGATATGATGCAAGGGGATCAAATATTCTACTAACCATGCCAAATCTCTTCCTTGAATAAAATGTGTCTCTCCTCTATGGGTTAGATCTGTAATAAACTGCCTTATGGCCAAACATGTTGCATGAGTACTAATAAAAATTAAATCATAGTTATACCTAATGGCTAATCTCCTTGGATTCCCATATTGTTGCAAGATCTTATGATTATATATGTACACTCTACTCCTGCAGTTGGCTGCAACATGACCAAAATTGTGGTGGTTGTAAAACTCTACCACAATCCTCTCTTGCAACGAATGGTATTCTAAATGTAGGTACTCATTGAGGTTTTATTCTCTGTTGCTGATAGAAATAATGCTTTTTTCATCCATGTTTCATCAATTTCTACTCTTACTACCACTATTGTTTGCTACATGGCCTTTTGGTTCTACATTATTATTTTTTCCTACATGTGAGATGCAATATTTCTTTTGAAAACCAAGAATGGATTTATTCATTGGATATATTTGGTTATTAAGAAAATTATCTAAGGACTTCATACTCTTTTCTTGCTTCAACTGATTGTACTTTTCTTCAATATGATTTCTTAGCATGAGAGTTTCACCTTCAAGCCATTCAACTCAGTCATCCTTCTCTCTTTTTTTTTTCACATTTTTCATAACTTGTTCAACTCTTTTCTATTATTCCAACTAGATCCTCAACATAATGATATCTCCTTGATCTCCTTCTCTTTTTCATCACAAATATGAAAGTATTATCTTGATATTTGCATGCAACTGTTACCCTATTAGCTTCAACTTATAACTTTTCAATAACAACTATGGCAGACTCATAATCAACTCTACGAAGTTCTACATTATCCTCATCTTCACTCCACATCTCTAGATAACTAGAATCATAGCCATCCAAAGTATAACTCAAAAGCAACTCATTAGTATTTATACCTTCAGATCCATCTACTGAAGTGACTTTGGTTCTCAATTTTTTGATTTCTTCATATGATCAGCTGAACCGTTCACTCTAGGAGGATGATACTCTTTTGGATAAGATTATTGATTTTGAGGGCGTGTCGTAGCTGCTACAACATCCTCCAAAATTTTTCCTATATTCAAATTTTGGAGCCCCATAATGATCATTTAATCCTTTGTTTCAATTCATTAATTTCATGCTCGATCATTTTTTCTAAGTGTTCAAGTCTTCCTTTAGGAAACCTAAGTGTCGAAACTACTTTCTTTCACATGCTTAGCTCATGATGTCTTCATAGCACACTTATTATAAGAAAGTCTAGAAAAATCCCTATTGACAGTAAGTGCGTACTCTTGGAACTCAAGAAATCATACCTCTTGCTGATATGCATTGCATATTTCCTAGAGATATTCATTGCACAACTCTCAGAAATAGTGATTGCACACTCCTTGTTGACAGTGACTGCACACTCCTTGTTGTCTGTCAGTGCACAATTCTTGTTGACAGTGAGAGTGCACTTCCTTAAGTTAACGTTGTTTCACTCCTCAACGGAAATAATCTCACTCTTATCTTCTAGTTATTTTACATGTGTTGAGCACACTTATAAACCCTAAACCAATTTCATGAGTGCTCCCCTTATATAAAGAATCCAACCCAAATCTTATTTCACATTCATGTTTCACTTTCGAGCTCTACGCACATTTGGAGCACAAGGAGCATCCCTCACTCTTGGTTACAAATGAATTGTCCTATGGGTGAGTTTCTCAAAAATTTCTTTTGCTTGATTTTTACTTCATATGTGTCACTTTTTCTTTATTTTTATTTCACATATGTCATTTTTTCTTTCTTTCACACCTGCATATGTCACTTTCACATATCTTGTTAAGATCACCTTGGCACATCTTCTCGAGGAAGTTACAATAGAAATTCTCACATTAATTGATCCTATATATCATAAGGACATGTGATGGACACAACCCCATGGAATAACACACTTCTTAATTGTAGTTAGCTCTTGTGTCTTAAAGAATTGTGCCCTAACTATCACACTTAGAGATAAGTGTCACTTTGTTGTCATTTCAATGTATACATGTTGGTTTTGGGTACTCTGCGTATTCTTGTTATGTTATTGATTGTGTATGTGTGTGTGATCATGTTCAGGACTTGTGTGTATGCTCTTACTCTCTCCCTTTCATCCTACCGATCTCACACTTAGTAAGTTTCAGGGTTCTTCCTTTACTTCATTAAATGCACAAGTCATGAGCACATTTTAGCTTTCAGCCAAGTGATGAGGGAATTATGCACTTCCAAGCCTCAATGTGAGACCCTTGTATCTTGAACCTGCACTCATCTTGAATTCAACTCCCTTCACAAGCACATTGCGCATATTTAGAGCACCATCACTCAACCCTTACTTATTACAATTTCCCACTTTGCTAAGCCTTGATCAACCTTGACTTACATTGTGCATTGCGAATTCATAGTGGACATAGATGTCATATCTTTCCCCTTGTAGTGGAAATATATGCTCAAACTAGAGGCTCCCTCTTAGTCACTGTGCACTACACATCCTTAGTGGGGAATCCTATCAACCTTACCTCTTAGACCCACTCTCTACGCCCACGGTTGTTCCTCTCTCTCTTTCCCTAGCACAATGTGCACCTCCAGTGCATATACCTCCACCTCTTGCCTCCTAAGTCTACACTTTGTGCCCAAGAAGGCCTCTCTCTTAGTCCTTGCGCACTTTCCCATCACAGTTAACATATTACACGAGAAAACAAGATAAAATAGGTGATTTTGGGACAAATATTGTCTTTCCATGAGTGAAATTCATTTATAGATACTATAATATTAACATGGTTGATAATGTTCAAGGTGATCATCAAGAATTGGTTTCAAATAGACACTTGTGGAGATAAGATACATAGATTATATCATGCAAGAGTAAAGGAATCTTGGACCATGACAAAGAGATGGAAACTTATGTTGACTTATAAGGTTTTGATACTTATCCAACCCCATTGGAGGGTGAAGATGAAGAACATTTTAGACATATCATGAAGAGTTGAAGACATGGAAGAAAAGATAAAAGCTTGGCATCGATACATTACAATGAAGTCTCATGTCATAATATCCAAATTGTAGCTTCCCATGTATTATCGCCACATTTTGGTGGAATGTGATTTTGTAATTTTGAAAATTTAGAATGTGTGGAATATAAAGGGTAACACATGGAATGTGAAAGACACTAGAAAGTCCAAAGGTCATGCAGGAGCTCAAAACTCATATGGGAGGCCAAGAGTCATGAGGGAGGTCAAGAGTCTCATGGGAGGTGAAATGTCACCCCATTTGTTATAAATAAACCCTCATGCATCAAGAAAAATGTCTTTAGATTTTTCACCTTGGCTTCTTAAGATAGGTATAAGAGAGAAAATCATTCTTTTGAGGAGTAAGTGGTGGCTAAATTTTCCACCATTAGGGCTAGTGATGCATCATTTTAATTGTGTATCTTGGAACTTTCACTTAATATCTTGAAGTTCTCATAGTAGACATTCTTTAATGCATGTATCGTGAATGTTGTAAGATTATTCTTTTAATTTTTACGATGTATGTTTGTGTTCACATGTACTAAATAAAATGAACTATTTTGTTGGATTTAGTATATATCTAATTGGCATGTGTGTTCTTACTTGATTTCATGATCGTTGTTACTTTGTGAACTATTTTACATATTAATTAATGATTCTTTCTATATATGTGTGTGTATTATTATGATAGTACTAGTAATTTTATTCTAAAGGGTCATTCTCTCCACTCTGTCTGTGTAATTACCTTATATACATTGCAATTGTATGCTTCATAGTATAACTTACTTGATTATCCCAAAGTATATGTGTGCTCTCTTATGTGTTAAATATAGTTAAGGAAAATATTTAAGAATAAATGGCAGTCGAGCCTTTGTTATAGATGGGACTTCTATCCCAAACGATGTGAGGTCTGATTGGGACTTCATACCAGGGAGACACCCTAATATTGGCGGTATGTAGCACCGTCAATATATTTGGAGCTATAAGGAGGGCCAAATGACAAGTTGAGCCCATCAAGTTTGTTTTGAATCTTCACCTTGAAATGGCTCATCCCCAAATCATAATCATGAGGTGATTTTCTAATAGATAAAATATTACAATCCTCGTGGAACTTATTCAAAACTTGTATCAATTAAAGTTTTATGGCAAGGGTGGAACATCCATACTTGAGAATACACTTCAATTTCTTAAGTTTTGTGACTCTCATGAAGTGAATTGTGAAGATGCTGCTTGTAAATTTTTCACCCACACACTTGAAGGCCATGTTAAGAAATGGTGTCAAACCTTACCATGAGTTGCTTCTATCCATTAATTTGAAAAAAAATTCAAGGAACTTCATCAAGCCTTTGACAAGTACAATTATAAAAATGTGTATAAAAGGATTAATCAACTTGGAATGAAATTTGATAAATTGTTAGAATATTTTTTCAATATATTTCTCCACCTTTTCTATAAATTTTCTGAAGAATATGTGAATTGAGATTTCAAGGGTGAAAAGTTTCAATTTTTGGTTCAAATATCTTTGAAACATATTAAATTTGAATCCCTAGTCAAATTTTCTCTTCCAACTTATATCGGTCATGAGGCACCCCAAATTCCAGAGAAGGAATCTGGCACCTCTTTGTCCCTTTTCCTCCTCCTTTCTCATTACCAAAAAAAGTGGTCAATCATACCAATTTTTACATTGGGAAGTATAAAAACAAAAATATTGATCCACTTATACCACCTTCATTCTCTTCCCATGATCAAGATATTATCCATAAGAACTCTGAATTTTTGGATACCTTCATAGAGCTTAATGTGAATTTTGATCCCTTGGTTTCCTGAGATAACGTTAATGTGCATAGTATAAATATTGAATATTAAATTACCAAACACATTGTTTCTTTAAGTGATACATGATATCCTCCATAATCTACATCTAATGGTTTCCTATTACTTTATTTGCTTGATTAATCTGCTCCATCAACAATTGCTTCAGATACACTTGATTTGCAATTTTCTGGTCCAAATGGTAATCAGGTACAAGGTGGTCACATCTCACTAGTAAAGGATAAAAATGGAAAAGAGATATTATATCTCTCTTCTATTTTTGAAATTCCTCTATTTCAAGATGATGCTTCTACATTCTTGTTTGATCAGGAATTTCATGATATCGACAATCATTCAAATGAAACCGAAGCTCTCAATCAAAATATAGGCCTGGGAAACCATATTCCTGATGATAATTTCTCCATTTGCATATATGGTGATGGATTTCCAAGTATATATGTTGATTTATTGATTTATCCAACAAATTTGGATTTACAAGGCTTAGATCTAGAATATGATTTGATCATAGAATAATTTCTCATAGGAATTTCTTCCACAACTCACCATCCCTTGCGTCATGATGCACGTAATGAAATAAATGATGATGAAAACATGCCATGCTCTTAGAATTCACAATCTGATGAGCTGAATTTTGAAGTGATACAAGGTGGTAAGGTCATCCATGATGAAGAAGAAAATAATGTAATTATTGACCATCCTTTCTATGCCTTGTAATCTCCAGTTTTGCATGGGGTTAATCCTTGAGTTCAGGTTGTTAACGAAATATCTCTCTTACACACACACACACACACACACACACACACAAATATATATATATATATATATATATATATATATATATATATATATGCAAATATAAAAATGATTTGGGTAACTTGTTTGTTTATGTTGAATTGATTGATCAAATCAGTAAACTCAATAATACATATTCTGTTAGTAAGGATCTAGTGCAGATAATGCAAGTCTAATCAAGCCCTCAATTTTTATCATAGGCTTTCCATATCTTATTTTCATTTTGTCTTTGTTTTTATCCTCGCATTGATCTCCTTGCATTCTGCATTTTCCTTCTCGTTTCAATTTTGTTTTCACGTCTCTTCTACAAGTTTGTACTGAATAAATATTTTGCATGAAATTCGTCTTGTTTGGCTCTAAGGTAATGTGGCGAAAGGATAAAAAGGAATTGTGACAACTAGAAACACTTGGATAACATTTGATCTCCATATTTTTTTGGGCCTAAATATATTTAAAGTCGATGATGCACAGGCGAAAAATATGAATCATTCTAAAAAGAAAACCTTAGAAGATATACAATGTTTGTATCCATTAGAGGATTTTTGTTCCATGAATCGACCATTTATATATATATATATATATATTATAATTTTTCAACTCATTTAAGTAGAGAAGGGAAATGAGAAAACTAATTTCAGAGGTATATACATAAGAGTCTCTACAAAATAAGGAACAACCTCTCTTTCTCGTAAAATAAGTAGGGATCCGTCTTTCACCCTTAGTGAAATAGACACCAATAAAATGCCAATGAGAATAAAATAATAAAATAAATAAAGGGTGAAATAAGAGAGAGGATTCCTACGCAAAGAGGAGAATCAAGCAACTTCACTAGGGTACTAAACAAGCATGCTGGAAACAAAATAATGTTTTTTATTCGTTGAAGTGACTCCAGTAGGGTACTGAACAAGCTCACTGGAAGTAGAGAAACACCAGAGATGACAATAAAACTTTGAATATATTAAACTCATAATTTACATACTCCTACTCCCTAATAGAAACAAATTAAGCATGTTAAACTAGTGAGGGAACATGAGAGACTAAATCTATAGCCAGGTTAAGTAAGGAAGCTAGGGTGATCTACTAGATGAGACACTAATTCCCAAAATTTATACTTCATTCCTAAAGTTGGACCTAAATAGAGAAATTGGGGTTCTTCCAGTGAATCACCAAGTGTTGTAGTTGCTACAACACCCTCCAAAATTTTGCTTATATTCAAATTTTTTAGGCCACTCATGATCAAGTCATGATTCATTTCAAGTCATTAATGTCATACTCGATCATGTTTTCTAACTGTTCAAGTCTTCCTTTAGGAAACCTAAGTGTCAAAACTACTTACTTTCACATGTTTAGCTCGTGATTCCTTCATAGCACACTTTTTCTAAGTAAGCCTAAGGTACTCCCTGTTGACAATTAGTGTGCACACTTGGAACTCAAGTAAGTGCACCTCTTTCTCATAGACACTGTGTAGCTCTTAGAGACAATGATTTTGCAGTCCTTGTTAATAGTGACTATGTACTCCTTGTTGATAGCCAGTGCACAATTATTGTTTATAGAGAGAGCACAATTCCATAAGTCAGTGTTGTTGCATTTCTCAATGGAAGTCATCCCACTCTTATCTCCTAGCTTTCTGACATGCATTTAGTGCATTTACAAATTAGGTCAAGGTGAAGGAGGTCCAAATGACAAGATAAGCCCATAGAGTCTATTTTGAATCTTCACCTTGAAATGGATCATCCCCAAATCATAATCCCAATTTTTTTTATAATAGATAAAATATTACAATCCCTAGAGAAATTATTCATAACTTGTCTAAATAAAAGTTTGATGGCGAGGGTGGAACATCCATACTTGAGCACACAATTCAATTTCTTAAGTTTTATGACTCTAATGAAGTGAATTGTGAAGATACTACTTGTAAATTAATCACCCTCACACTTGAAGGTTGTGTTAAGCAACAATGTCACACCTTACCAACTACTTCTATCCACTCATTCAAACAACTTTTCAAGGAACTTCATCAAGCCTTTGATAAGTACAATTATCAAAATGTGTATAAAAGGCACTTAGAATGAAATTTGATGAATCATTAGAGGATTATTTCGATAGATTTCATCACCTTTACTATGAATTTTTCGAAGAATATGTGGATTGGGATTTCATGAGTGAAAAGTTTTAATGTTTGGTTCAAATATCTATGAAACAATTTGAATATGAATGCCTGATTTATTTTTTTCTTGAACATATATCATTCATGAGGTACCCCCAATTTTCAAGAAGGAATATGACACCTCTTTTGTCCCTTGTCCTCCTCCTTTCCCATTATTGAGAAAAGTGGTCCCTCGTACTAATGTTGACATTGGGAAATTTTAAAATAAAATTGTTGATCCACTTATCCCACCTTTGTTTGCTTCCTATTATCAAAATATTATCTAGAAGAACTCTAAATTTTATGACACCTTCATAGATCCTAATGTGAAGGTTGATCGCTTGGTTTACCAAGATAACATTAATGTGCATAATATAAATATTTATATAATATGACCAAACATATTGTTTCTTCAAGGGATACTTGTCATCCTCCATCATGTAAATCTCATGGCTACTTATTAATTTATTCTCTTGATCAATCCACTCCACCAACAATTGCTTCAGATACTCTTGATTCTCAATTTGATGGTCCAAATGGTAATTAAGTACTTGGTGGTCACATCTCATAAGCAAAGGAACAAAAGGGTGAAGAAAAATTCCATATCTCTTTTCTTTTTCAAATTCCTCTATGTCAAGATAATGATTCTACATTCCAGTTAGATTAAGAGTTTCATGATCTTGGAAATCATTCAAATGAAACCGAAGCTCTTAATCAAAATATAGGTTTGAGAAACCATTATCTTGATGATAACATCTCCACCGATATATATAGTGATGGATACCCAAGTATGTTTATTGATTTATTTACTTCTCCAACAAATTTGGATTCGAAAAGCTTATATAAGAATCTGATTTGATCACAGAAGAATTTCTCACATGAATTTCTTCCATAACTCACCATCCCTTGTGTTGTAATACATCTAATGAAATAAATTATGAATAAAATATGCCATGCTATTTGAATTCACAATCCGATGAGATGAATTTTGAAGTGAAAAAAGGTGGTAAGGTCATTTATGATGAAGAGGAAAATAATGAAATTATTGACCATCCTTTCTATGCCTTGCAGTCTCTATTTTGGCATGGGGTTAATCCTTTAGTTCAGGTTGATCCAAAAATATCTTCGATCTATATATCTTTAGATATAAAACTAAAAGAACCTTATGATTTACGTACTTTGTTTTTGTATTTTTATTTTGAAATACATGATCAAACCTAAAAACTAAACAGTACATATTCCATTAGTAAGGATATGGTTGATGTAGATAATGTTGGTCTGATCAAGCCCTCAATTTTTTATCATTCAACATTTGAAGGTTCTGAGGATCATTAGGAAGTTGAGGCACTTTAATTTTCACTTATGGTTATGTTAGGTTCTCGCAATCCTGATGAGGTCCTCAAACTATGCCAGATCTTGATATTATCTCATAATTCTTTCTCAACACTGTTTCACTAGATGGAAGCTCACCCTTGAAGGATTTTCAAATTTTTCAAGTTCATTCTCTTAGTCTTAAATATAGAGTTTCTGAGAGGATAAAGTATTATTGTTTTATTAATTAATATCCATGCAAACTTCTTGTATTAAATCTAGGGTTGGAGTGCATATCTTTCATGGATGTATACAATCGTGAAACTTGTCATGTTGATCACCATCGGATGAAAGAATTATTCCTATTAAATTCCTCTATGAATGATCAACTTATCATTTTTCTTGTTTTTATTATGAATCTAATCATTTTATTTTTGGCACAATTTGTTCCCTTTAGTGTTAGTGAATGCTTGAGTTGTTTGGTGAATCAAAATCCCCATGATGAAAGATTACTTTCCCAAGCTAATATGAAGGTTAAACCTGAATCAACACATGCTAATTTACTATCAGTCTATTCTCATTATTCTTGGTATCCTAATTGGTCTCCTGGATTTTCTACACCAACATCCTTTTTTAATCCTTTCAATTTCTGTGTTGCTGGTTTAGTTTGTAATGAGATACAAGGTAATGATTTATTGTATTTAGCATGCAACAAGAATGATTCTATTATTCAAATAATTCGTAATATCTCTCAACCTAACCTATCTATATTATTGAATAATGGAGGGTCTTATGTGCTAATTTACTAATATGATCATAATATTGGCCTTAACAACTATATTTTAACTAATCATTTTCCCACCAGTGTATATGATGTTAGTGGTTTTACATTTGTTGATTGCATCAAGGCCATAAATTATTATGATTCATCATTTCACTACTTAGATGTTTGTTAAGAATTTGAGGCACTCTATATTTTGTTGATGGTGATGTCAGGTCCTCAGATCTTGACAAGGCTACTGAACAAGATCATATGAAATTTCCCTTACAAGACTCTCTTTGTAATATGATCACATCAATTAGAAGCTCATCTTTCCAAGAATTTCAAGAATCTCAAATTGGATGTTTTGAGTATCATGATCGAATCATTGATTAGCTAGAGCGATCTTATTCGACAAGCTTTGTTTTCAATAATAAGTTTCAATATTATCTGGTTCTTTCCACACAAAAATTATGGATGAATGTACATGTGCAAGAAGCTTTCAGGATCTGTATATTCATCATATTATCCAATGAGGTAAAATTTTAGACTAGTTAAAGTAAGCTTCTATGGCACAATTTCTACCTATAAACAAGACCTTCAACTTCTTATGTAAATTATTTAGGTAAGCATTTTTATTTTTGCACATTGTTTCGTTTCGATATTAACTATTTATATTTTGTGCTTGTAGGTCAGGATAAACTCTTATGGTTGTATTGTTAATTTGATTTCACATGATCCTGACCTTCTAGCTAGATAGATTAGGATTTAGGTATAGTTGTGGTTCATTTCTCTATTAAAGTATTTGTACGTTCTTGCATTATTTGCACAATATTTCCATACATAAGTTGCATTTTATCTTTGCTTTGCACGCTGCATTCATCTCCTTTATTTCTACAACTTCCTTCTTGTTTGAGTTTTGTTTTCACATCTATTTTACAAATTTGTATTGAATAATGATTTTGCATGAAATACATCTTGTTTGGATCTAGGGTAATGTGTAAAATGGTGAAAATGGAATTGTGACAGATATAAAAGTATGGCTAAATTTTGATCTCCTTCTTTGTTTGGGCCTAAATATTTTCAAATTCAATGATGCACAGATGAAAAATATGACTCATTCTGAAAAAAAAAACCTTAATAGATCTGTAATGCTTGTATCCATTATCGAATATTCATTCCCTGAATCAATAATTTATATTGACTAGTTTATAATGTGTTAAAGCATTCATTTAGAGAAGGTAAAGGACAAAAATTAAGTGAGCACACATGTGGGACTAATTGCAAATTGATTCCAAACACAAAAAATCTTGAGGCCGGAGTTTGTGATGGGACTTGATTTCATATTGCTTGTATCCTCCTACACTACAGGTGTATGGGTGACGCCTCCAAATGTTTAAACACGAGTGGTACTAATTGCAAATCGATTCCAAACACCAGAACTCCAAAGGCCAGAGTTGGTGATGGGAATTTCTTTCATATTTCTTGTATCCTCCTACACTACGAGTGTATGGGTGTCACCTCCAAATATTTGAACATAGGTGGGACTATTGGAAAATCGGTTCCAAACACTAAAAATCCAGAGGCTGGAGTTGGTGATGGGACTTGATTTCATATTTATTGTATCCTCCTACACTATGGGTGTATGGGTGACTCCTCCAGATATTTGAAACTGGGTGGGAATAATAGCAAATCGGTTCAAACACCAAAAATCTAGAGGTCAGAGTTGATGATGGGAATTTATTTTATATTTCTTGTATCTTCCTACACTACGGGCATATGGGTGACGCTTCTAGAGATTTGAACACGGGTGGGACTAATTTTAAATCGATTCCAAACACCAAAAATCTAGAGGCCGGAGTTGGTGATGGGAATTTCTTGCATATTTCTTGTATCCTCGTACACTATGGGTGTATGGGTGACCGAGAAAACTAATTACAGATGTATATACATAAGAGTATATGAAAAATAAGGAACAACCTCTCTTGATCGTAAAATAAGTTGGGATCCATATTCCGTCCTTGATGAAATAAATGTTGATAAAATTCCAATGAGAATAAAGTAATAAAATAAATAAAGGGTGAAAGAAGAACTTGTCCAAGCATCTTCAACACCTATCTAAGCATCTCCATTACATGTCCAAGCATCACCAATACATATCCAACTTCCTCTGCAAGCACCATGACATCAACATAAGACTCCAACTTTCGAGGTTCCTCTGCATCCTCCTGCAAATATGCTACCAATCACCAAGAGTATGATACAATCTAGGTTGACATCATCACAAGGAAAACAAGGCTAAGTTCTTGTTAACATCAATTCCAACAAATTGGGTTGATTTTGCTTATTTTCTTCTCCCTAAGTAGAATGAGCGAGCACAATGTGAGAGTAACAAGTGTTGAGTCTTACCTTCACACTATGAACCCTATTAACAATTATCAACCTTAGTGTCAACCACTTCCTTTATATCATGGTCAAGGAGGAATGGTTGGTATGTAATAACTTGTCTTACTTACTTTAGGCATTACGTCTAGAGTTACATAATTTAACGTGGACACACACTTTTGGATTTCATTGGCCAACACCAGTGATATTAAAGACCAAATTTAACATTCCATAATCACTATTACCTGAACAAGGGTAAGGTGATATTAGCTATATTTTGAATGATTCTATCACTTGAGCATCACAAATAGGGTTTCAAAGGTAGGAAAAAATAAGTAATCTGTGTGCTTATCACTATAGTTGGCTTGTATATAAATGGTGTGATTAAATGCTTGCCCCTAACCATGCAATATCTCTCTTTATAATTAACAAAATGAGGCACATTTTTGTTACTCATGTCAACTTTCCCGAGGTAAACCTAAAATTAATGAAAATATGTGTCAATTTCAATTTATTGGTGAGCATTATGCTTGGTAAATTATTTAGTGATGTAGGTAATTCTCCACATCAAGCGTGCACACACACATGTATATTTGTGTGCATGTGTGTGTACATACATATACATGTATATGCATATAGACATATATGTGCATATACATACATGTGTGTGTACATATAAAGATATATATTCATACATAAAATACAAAAGGGTTTGGCCACATTAATATATGCAATTTCAGACATGATCCTTGTAATATTCCTACTTAGCCTAAGCTAAGAGGAATATTCAATTTTGTTTTACTTTCTATTGCATGAATAAATGAATAAAGGAGGACATGTAAAACTCATAAAAAGACTGAATAAATCAATGACCATGTGAACACAGATAAATCACAACCATGTAAATAATCACTTGCAGGTGTGAAAGGGGTTTGAGCTATGAGACTGGGTCAACCTTGACCAAATCTACAGCACTATCTAGGTTCAATGTATCTTCTAAAGGGACAGCACAGTTCTAGAAGGAGGCCCCTCATGTGAAAAGAGCTAACTCATCAAGGTGGTTTAGGGTTTGAAAAGGCCCTCATATTATAAAAGGAATGGGAAGGAAACAAGAGAAGGTTTTTGATCGATTATATTTCTGAGTATCTTGCATGCTTAGATAAATACTATTCTCTACTGTTTAGTAGAGAATTGTGCTGCTTAGCACTTGGAGTTCTTATGCAGGGATTTCACCTCTTCCTTTGAGGATTCTTGGAGGATTATTTGCTAATTTTATCAACTATCAGGCTTGAGGCCAAGCTCTACTTCGAATTTCAACACAGATTCAGTGAGGGTTTGTCTAATTTTTCAAGCTGTAGCAAGTGGGATTCTAGATCTGCAGAGATCTAGCTTGTTTTGGGAGCCTCTTCTCATGGAGTGTGTCTTTTAACCTCCTGGAAGAGTGCCTCTCCTGTTTGCACTTCAGGTCTGTAACTTGGAAGTGGGCCATATATGTCATTTGAGCTACAACGATGTTTCCATTGATGGAATGTGTTATTTTTATATGAGGTTCTTCATGGTGTTTTGATTCCAGTTTTCATCAGAGATCTCTGGTGCTGGGCTTTGCCTTTCACTTTAGTGATCCATGGATTAGATTTCTGATCCATGTTCTGTTTAGATCTGATACATTGTAATGTAATGTTATATTCATAAATTACTGCATCATTTTATAGATCCGCAACTTGAAACTCAAATCTACTCTTATTTATGCATGATTTGGTCAAAACCCCAAGGGGATCTTGTAAAGAAAACTATCTAGTTTCCAGATCTAAAATAGATATGATGTTTTGTCCACAGATCTATCCTAGATCTAAGTTGTAATATTCAACTGCTAAATCTCCTTAAAATAACGCTGTTGAGCCATTTCTACAGATGTATATGTGTTGTAGCTCTCTTTTCTGAAGATATCTTGCTCTATTGTCTCATGTAATCTACTATATATTGAAAGAGCTTCAATTTACTTCTGATTTTCTGCTGTAATTAATTTTTTAATAATATTTGATGGTATCCTATTCATATTTTCCAAGACTACGTTATTCTTGAAGTAGTTTTTTGTGCATAGTTGTAACCCCTCTTATAGGGTGTTTTTCAACTAGACTAGGTTGTGGGAGACCTATTTACCACACCTAGTTTGATTTGTTTTTGCTCCCCTTGTGGATATAGAATCCAGATCTATTGATCTAAGGGATCCAAGGGTTGTAAACTCATTTCTATACATCAATATCCAAGGAGTGCATTATTTCAGCAGGCTTGTTGTGCTATTCCAGATCTGGGATATTACAGTGGTATCATAGCTCCTTTCTTGGCACAGCCTCTGCTTTCCTTGGATCATCTCAGCCATGTTGCATTTAGAAGAAGATGAAACTCTTACTAAGAGGGAGAAGAGGTATCAGAATAGAAGTCATAAGAATTATGATTATACTTATGAAGATCAAGACAAGGGTAAAGCCCCTGAAACTACAAGTAATAAAGAAGGAAAAGAGTTTGCAAGAACTCTATTGGTGGCCAAGCAATATCTTTCCAAGGAGATCAAGGGGATGGGGTGGAAAGAATGAGGGAATCTCTTGGGAGATTCCATCAGGGAGAAAGCTCTAACATGTCTCATCATGGCACTAGTCAACCAGTGAACCTGCCATAAGCTCCACAAGCCTCACAACGCTCCACTATGCCTACCTTCTTGGCTGTGGAGAATGAAGGACCACAACAGCAAGCCTCCCTTGAAGGTTAATTTGTGGAGTATGAATCTCAGAGTCAGAGATTCAAGGATAACTTGATTTTCTAAGATTTTTGTCACCCCAAGGACAGAAGAAGACTAGGGCAACAATATAGAGATGGTGGATTCTTTCATGGTAGACACCACTCTATGGGTAGATTATTTTTTCCCAAGTTTGATGGATCATCCTCCAGCTCTGCCAAGGCATGGGTAGAAAAGCTGGATATTTGTTTTCAGTTGAAAAAAGTCCCTGAGGTTGAAGCCATCAAGATTACAGCGCTACACTTTGAAGGTGAAGCACACAATTGGTGGTTCCATGGGTTTTCTACATTGGGACACATCAATGTGACTACCTATTTTGAGTTTACTAGAATACTGGTGGAGAGGTTTGACAGGAAGGATCCTGAAGCACCCTTCATAAGCCTTGAAAAGATGAAGTAGTCAGGAGATGCAAAGACTTATATCTCTGAGTTTCTAAGATTATCAGTCATGGTCCTTGATCTATCTGTAGCAAGGAGAGTCTACATGTTCATCGATGGCCTAGAGGAACATTTGCATGGGTTGGTTAAATCTACCAAGCCCATCACTTTGCATGATGCCATTGAGAGGGCTAGAGACCTCCAATATTCCTTGCCAAGAGCAAAGGCAACTTTCCAAAGCAAGGCCCCTCACTTTTCTAAGGGGAAGGAAGGAAAAGATGCTCCTCCCAAGGAGAGCTCTTTGAAGAAACCTCTTGATATTGATCTCAGGGGGGAATTGAGGAAGAAGAGACTGTGCTTCACTTTCCAAGAGTCATGGGCACCAGGACATAGATGTTCTACTGGAAAAGCACACTACATAGATGTCTTCTCAGATTTTGAGGAGGAAGATGAAGGTGATGAACCTAGGAGGGGTCACAATGCTGATGATGATGATGAGGGAGATCAAACACCATCAAGATATGGGAAGGGAGCCTTTGCTCCAACAAGTGGGACTCTTTCCTCTTTGAGAGGAGTGCCTAAGTACTTGACCCTAAGAGTACAAGGTTAAGTCATGAATCAGAGATCATTTGTCCTGATTGATAGTGGGGCAACCCACAAATTTATTGATGTTCACCTTGTGCAAAGAAGAGGAATCCCACTAATAATTTTGAGGGATTTTATATTTTGGTCCCAGGAGATAGGACCATGCAATGCATGAAATATGTTCCATCACTCTCTGTCACTATGGGATCCTACACTTTGGTGGATCACTTCTTTGTAGTTGACATACCAGACACCAACATCATCTTGGGTGTCCAATGGTTGATTACCTTGGGGAAGGTTACCACTGATTGGAAAGCTTTGCAAATGGAATGGGTGGACTTTAAGAGTGGGAAACCAAAAATGATTCAAGGCATGCACACATATCCTTCACTTAATACCTCCACACAAACAACAGAGATGGATTTGTGCAGTGGAGACAGGGATATCACAGTTCCTTCTCTCATTTTCATGAGGATGCTGCAAGGGACATTCTTATCTCATGGCAAGCCACCTAGAATGCCATCAGATTCAGTTTTTATGGAGAAAGCCTTACAAGGTGCTGCTCCAAATATAGATCTAGGAAGGGTTGGAGCAATGGAAGGCCAAGCTACAACGCTATGGGAGGAGAATAATGGGAGGATCAACCTTCCAAAAAATAGTTTTGGCATGTATTATGTCAAAGAGGGAATTAGAAACATGACAAGCACTCCCATTGATGTATCAACAACGCTATCATTTTTGAGAAGTGTGGATCTTTATTGGAAATCTCAAATGCTTGTAGAGTATTCCAAATATCTCCACATAGGTATGATACTAGATGGCACGCATCAAGAAGAGGGCTACTTAGTCCAAGGAGGAGTCATCTATTATCATGGTAAGGTCTTCTTGGCTAGAGCTTCCAAGCTCAAGCAGAAGATCCTACAAGGAGCATATGAAGAATTCTTCCTCAGCAATATGTATTCAATGAAGATATATTCCCTGATCATGAAGAGTTTTGATTAGGAAGGCATGAGAGAGGACTTACATCAACACTTTCAAGAGTGCAATAGATATGGAGGATTGGGGCAGCCAATGGACTCTTTGCAAGAGTCATCTCAACTAGCTCTTCCTTTGCTTGAGAGGAGGGGAATGCTCATGCATAACTCCATGTGTGTGAAAGACTATGATGGTAAAGGATTTGATCATGCCAAGAAATTTGTATTTTCTATTCCTTTGCCATGTTTTTTCAGCATAAGACTCCTAAAGGGAGTGAGAGATCATGTGGATATCATATTTTTTTGGGGGCCAATGGAAATTATGAACTTGGCCACTCCCTTGATGTGCAAAGGGAGATTCCTTTTCATGATGGGTGCTTCCCAAAGGCATCAAACTTATGTAACACCTTCAGCCATGTTAAGGTGACTCATGTAGAAAAAGTGTGGTGGGAATGCCACTTACCACACCTGGATCTAATGGAGACAGGAGGTGCATTGCGCTGGCATCACATGTGGGATTTTGACCCACCTCCTCAAGTTCAGATTTTAGTTTGCATATATGTAGTCTTTCTTCCATACCTTTATGCTATAGTTGTATTGTTTATGGGGTTGTATGGATAGCGGATGGGTAGTGTATATGTAACACATGGTTTGGAACTTCATCCTGTACTTTGTGATACATGTTTTAGATGTAGCATTGCTTCAACCGTGTATATTTCTGTTGAATTTTTCACTCCTGAAGGGATAAAATATGCACATATTATGTTGGCCTTGGAGGAACAATTCATGATGCATTGGCTTGTTGAGCACTTGGATTATGATGAGGAATTTATCCTTGATGATGCCATCAATGAAGGAGGAGAAGTACTGCAGCTCTTACCCTATCCATTTCTTGAGGACAAGCAATATTTTGAGGGGAGGACTGTAATATTCCTACTTAGCCTAAGCTAAGAGGAATATTCAATTTTGTTTTACTTTCTGTTGCATGAATAAATGAATAAAGGAGGACATGTAAAACTCCTAAAAATACTGAATAAATCAATGCCCATGTGAACACAGATAAATCAGGGCTATGTAAATAATCACTTGCAGGTGTGAAAGGGGTTTGAGCTGTGAGATTGGGTCAACCTTGACCAAATCTACAGCGCTGTCTAGGTTCAATGTATCTCCTAAAGGGATAGCGCAGTTCTAGAAGGAGGCCCCTCATGTGAAAAGAGCTAACTCATCAAGGTGGTTTAGGGTTTGCAAAGGCCCTCATCTTATAAAAGGAAAGGGAAGGCAACAAGAGAAGGTTGTTGATTGATTATATTTTTGAGTATTTTGTCTGCTTAGACAAATACTATTCTTTACGGTTTAGTAGAGAATTGTGCTGCTTAGCACCTGGAGTTCCTATGCAGGGATTTCACCTCTTCCTTTGAGGATTATTGGAGGAGTATTTGCTGATTTGATCGACTATCAGGCTTGAGGCCAAGCCCTACTTCCAATTGCAGTGCAGATCCAGTGAGGGTTTGTTTTCTTTTGCAAACTGAAGCAAGTGGGATTCTAGATCTGTAGAGATCTAGCTTGTTTTGGGGGCCTCTTCTCATGGAGAGTGTCTTTTAACCTCCTGGAAGAGTGCCTCTCCTGTTTTCACTTCAGATCTGTAACTTGGTAGTGGGCCATCTATGTCATTTGAGCTACAAAGCTGTTTCCATTGATGGACTGAGTTATTTTGATATGAGGTTCTTTACGGTGTTTTGATTCTAGTTTTGATCAGAGATCTCTAGTGCTGGGCTTTGTCTTTCCCTTTGGTGATCCACGGATTAGCTTGCTGATCCATGTTCTGTTTAGATATGATATATTGTAATGTAATGCTATATTTAGAAATTACTGCAACATTTTACAGATCTGCAACTTGAAACTTAGATCTACTCTTATTTATGCATGATTTGGTCAAAACCCCAAGGGGATCTTGTAAAGAAAACTATCTAGTTCCCAGATCTGAAATAGATCTGATGTTTTGTCCATATATCTATCCTAGATTTGAGTTGTAATATTCAGCTTCTAAAGCTCCTTAAAATAACTCTGTTGAGCCATTTCTACAGATGTATATGTGTTATAGCTCTCTTTTCTGAAGATATATTTCTTTATTGTCTCATGTAATCTACTGTATATTGAAAGAGCTTCACTTTACTTCTAATTTTATGTTGTAAATTAATTTTTTAATCATATTTGATGGCCTCCTATTCATATTGTCCAAGACTGCATTATTCTTGAAGCATTTTTTTGTGCATAGCCGCAACCCCTCTTGTAGGGTGTTTTTCAGCTAGACTAGGTTGTGGGAGACCTGTTTACCGCACCTAGTTTGATTTTTTTTTTCTCCCCTTGTGGATATAGAATCCAGATTTACTGATCTAAGGGATCCAAGGGTTGTAAACTCATTTCTATACATCAATCTCCCAGGAGTGTGTTATTTCAGCAGGCTTGCTGTGCTATTCCAGTTATGGGATATTACAATCCTAGAGTTAACAATATGATTTGTTATCCACCATTTCTTCCTCAGTTTTGATGGAAAGGAAGTGGTTTAAAGTAAGGTTGATTCTTGTGATTAGGGTTTAGAGTGTGAAAGTAAGACTCAACACTCACTATTCTTGTGTCGTGCTTGATCCCTCTACCATGAGGGAGATAAAAGGTACACATTTGAAAAATTTATTGTCATAAGGATGAATTTTTATCCTTTATTATCACTCATAGTAGAGTGATCAAGTTTGATGTGGGAATACCGAGTGTTTATTCTTCCCTTAATATTCTAAAACCTAATGAAAACCATCGACCTTAGTGTTAACCAATTCCTTTCTATCATGATCGAGGAAGAAATGGTCGATAAGAAACACGCCATATTGTTGACTCTAAAATCATGTCCAAATCCAATTATGGATTTTAATATCTAATATTGCTCATATTCAAGACTAAATTTAACATTCCCTAATCACTTTCACCTAAATAAGGAATCTAAAATCATGTCCAAATCCAATTATGGATTTTAATGTCTAACATTGCTCATCTTCAAGACTAAATTTAATGTTCTCTAATCAATTTCACCTAGATAAGGGTGATGAAATATAATTTCCTTGTGGTTATTTATGCTAGGGTTCAACGTGGACAAAGGATTGAGTACATACATGGATCACCATGTTGGGAATTTGGGCGTCATGGTGTTGGCATTGATGTCAACCTAAGATGTCTATCTAAGGAGTCATATGTGGAGTCGATTGTGTTGGCATTAATGCCAACATTTTTTAGGATTTGTCATGAAGTTCAGAGGTTTGATGACATGTTATTGAGGCATTTATGATGGTTTCATATGATCTATAGGTTTTGGAGAGGCTTACAAAGGAATATGACCAAATTTAGGAGGAAATGGAGCAATTTGATTGAGGTTTGGGCTAGATAATAGAGTAATGCAAGCCATAAGAAGAAAATCTACATTATAATTCACCCTAGTAGGTTTGTCACATGCATTATAATGCACCAGAGTATGAATATCATAAGATATTCACAGTTTGGAGATCAAATTCAGAGGTCAATTCAGGTTATGGATATCTGGTTGAGGTTGACATCAATGCCAAAGGGGGATCATGTTGGCATTTTTGTGCTGGCATTGATGTCAACAAGAGCTTAGCACTTTTTTCCTTTTGATGATGTCAACCTAGATTGTATCACACTCTTGGTGATTGGTAGTAGAGTTGTAGGAGGATGCAAAGGTACCTTAAAAGGTGGAGACTTATGTTGATGTATTGATGCTTGCAGAAGAATTTGGATAGGTAATGGATATTCTTGGACATGTACTAAAGGTTATTAGATAGATGTTCGAGATGCTTTGATAGGTTATGGTAGATGTTGTACATGTTCTGGAAGCCCTAAAGCTGATCCATTGGATAAAGAGAGGCTAATATAAGATAACGCGGGTCATAAGAGGACAAATTACATTATAAATCACCCTATAAATTTTTTCACCTACGTTATAACACACTTCTTGAATGTAGAAGGCGCATTATACCCTGTAAAGTGTATTTTCTGACTTGTGTGCGTAACTCAGTTAATTCAAGGGGATATTACTATGGTTTTTGCACTTGGTAATTGGTAAAATAGTATGAGGAATTCATGTAAACGATGGTTAAACTTGATAAGGTCTCTCATTCAAGAAATATCATGGAGGATCAATTAAATGAGGAGAGATATAAAAATACTAGACCAATCAAGAGTGTGTGAACATAGTTGATTAACTCTCCATTAATCTAATTGAAATTATTTTTTAAATCATTCCAAAAAATTATATATTGGAGAGTTATTTGAGAAGTTGAGGTTGGAAAAGTATTGTGATCTTGAGCAAGTGTGAGAGAGGAGGAGTGTGTGAAAGCTATGAGGAACATTATGAAAAAAATATGAATCAGTTTGCAGAAGGTAGTAAAAGAGTGTTTCAACCAACATATTATGCAAAGAGTGAGGAGATGGAGTAAGGAATGATTGAAGACCATTTAGTGGATTTTTTCTATTAGTGCATTCATCAAAATATTATTTTGTATGCAGATTTTGTTTTTGGATACATTTATTATATTATAGAGAGGACTGATGTGTTGTTATCGAGTTGAGTACATTATAGTTATCCTTAGAGCTCAGTTTGAAAATGAATTAAAGCATGGATCCAAGATCCTTTGAGGAGGTTGAGGCCTTCGTTTAGTAGTGGATGAAAAAGAAAGGGGTAGTTTCTCCTTGTTGGTGGTGGCCAACAAAATAGTATTTTGGGAGTGGTATCTCTATCTAGTGGTGGCTGGGCAAGGCTTATTGGGAGTGATGGCTTCTAGCATGTGGTGGTCTGAAATTTCGAGTGAGTAAATACTTTCTAGTTGGTGGTGGCCAACAATATTGGTAAAGGGGTAGTGGCTCCTAGCCGGTGGAGGCAATATGAACTATGTAAAAATATTTGGCCAATATAGTAATAATAAAATTAGAAGCAACACAACAACAATGGGTGGTTTTTGTCCCTCCATGGTTTCCACTAGAAATCATTAATGTCTTATGTGTGTGATTAAATTTGTGGTTATGTGTTATTTTATGATGCTTTTATCTCTTTTATGTGTTTTGGATTGCAATTGTTTAACGAATTAGTAAATTGGTGAAAATTTTATAAGTTCCATCATTACTGATTCAATCCTCCCTCTTAGTAGTGATCTACATTTCCAAAATAGTTATTGTCACAAGATTGATTGTGTGTAATGTCCCTTGCTAAATTATTTTTTCACAAGATTTATTATTATGTAGTGAGGGCCAATTTTGGTGATGTTAGAGCCTATTTGATATATCTTTAGAAGACTTAGGCGTTAGAATTTAGCAATTTCATGTTATGTTATTTTATTTGTGGTAAATAGGGACCACCCACTCCTGAAATACACATACACTTAATAACTGGTTTGAAATGCATGAGTGTGAACATGGTATGGAGGGAAAAGGTGGGAAAAAGGCCCATAAAAGGTTATACAAGGAATAAATCATTTAATTTTTGATATTTGGATAATTGATTTTGATCTCAGTTGCTTGAGCTGCTTAGCTGAGTCACTTACTGTTTAGCACAAGTTTTCCAAGCGGAGAATCACCCAATATTTGGGGGACTTCGAGTGCCACCCTAGTTTGGTTTTCCATTTCATTTGAGAGAGAATCATTGTGATATCTTATGCTTCTACATTTATTTGCCCCAACAATGCGTATTTCTAGAGGACATAATGATAGTTTGTGAGGACAAAATTGTGTTATGGTGTGGTTGTTTTTGGTTGCAATGTTCATCAACTTACAAGATCTATAGGCGAAACTAGTTTCATTAGCTATTAAGCTATAGGTAAAACTCCAAGGGCTGAGATTGATAGTTTGTTTCTAGAGCAGCGTTGCAGTCTTTGGGCCAATGCAAAGGAGGAGAGTTGAGCATAGTCGTGGGAGAGTGCTTCATCCATTTGAGCCTTTGGTTGATGAGGGAGATAGTTGAAGAATAAAAGGGAATATTCGTTGCATGCTTGGAGGGCCGTTGAGTATTTCGCTTATGATTCTATAGAAAAATTATCCAAAAACTACTAGGAGAGCATAGGGCTTATTGGGGTCAAATTTGGAGCATCATGGTTTGACAAAACAATTTATGGGTTTAGGCCAGATTGGGTTGAGGAGTACAAGGTTAATTTTGGAGAATTTTCTGAGTACCGAAAGTGGGATCTCTAGCCATCCCATTGCAGAAATTAGTGCGGAATCAATGGGACAGCGTAGAGCATCACTAGGCATATTTTATGAGTTTTTGTGCTTTCATCTAGGCCTTTCTCAGTTTTCCAAAAAGGCAAGCCCATGTGAATTTCTCTATATATTTGTACTCTTTCTAATATCATAATAAAATGGTTTAGTTGTTTCTAAATTTTATATGGCTCCAATAGATTACTGTAATGTTTTAAATTTTCCATGGTGTAAATTTATGGTTTTCTGTATTAGCACTGTTTTTCCTATTTTGGATCATTACAGTAGTATCAAAGCCCAAATCTTGGCTCAACCATGGGAAGATTTATTTTTATGAGAGAAGAAGATAGACGATATATCACTTAATAAAAGAAAAGGTACCAAAGAAAAGAATGGAAGTTGGAGATTACTCCAGAAATTGGGGATCAAGGGAAGGAGGAAATAGTAGAAGACATGGGAGAGCCCAAGGGGAAAGAGGAGATGGTATTTGAAAGTATTCTGAAGGTCATCAATGATTTGGACAATGGGAAAATGGACATGCTTAATGAGATCAAGATGCAGAACCGGGAATGAAGCACCCATAATTTTCTATTTGGAGAGACTTTTGGTGCATCTTAGCAGTATGATCAGCCTGCTGCACAACCATAATCTTCTAGTGGGCCAGATAGAGCCAAAATACCCTATTTCATACCCATAGTTCTGGTGGAGCAAGTGGGGCTTGATGAAGAGGAATATTTCAGAATTTTGCGGTCCATGGGAGAGGAGTTCAAACAAGCACTACCCTTCAGAGATTATTACTAGCTCAAGCAGAATGAGAAGGGAAGGGGCATTGGAGGTCAAGGCACACTAAGTTATGAGTTGCAACGTACCATCAGGAGAATGTTTTTATCCAGATTTGATGGCACTTCCAAGTGCACAACGCGTGCTTGGGTGGAGAAGCTAGATGCATATTTCTAACTCAACAAAATGACCGAGACATAGGCCATAAAAATGACCACTTTGCATCAAGAGGGAGAGGCACACGATTGGTGGTTCCCTAGATTGTCCACTTTGGGACATGATAATGTGGCTACCTATGAGGAATTCACATGGAGAGTAGTGGAGCATTTGGATCGAGGGGATCCAGAGGCTCACTTCAGGGAGATAACCCAACTTAGGAAAAATGAAAACCTTGAGCAATATATCTTGAAGTTCCTAGGTGTGTCAGTGATGGTGCCAGATTTTCCAGATGCACTGAGAGTGTACATTTTTGTAGAGGGTTTGATGCATCCATTGCATGGACTAGTGAAGTTCGCAAACCTTCCACTTTATTGGAGGAAGTGTCTTGTACGAGGGATACGCAGTGGGCCATCCCCAAGACATGGGTACCTTTTCCATCACACACTCCCTACCCTTAGAAAGGGGGTGGCACTAGACCTGCACCAACGTAGAGAGCCACTCTAGGGAGAGGAAAATTGGATGTTGAGACAAGGAGATACCTTAGGAGGATGAAACTATGTTTTACATGTCGGGAGTCATGGGCACCAGGCCATCGGTGCATAGTGAGAAAAGGCCACTATATCAATGTTTTCTCGAAAAATGATTAGGAGGATGAGTTTGAGTTGGAGTCCGAGGGAGGAGATAACGAAGGGCCATTAGAGAGAGCTCCAACACCACCACCTCCAACAGGAGGACCATATTTTACACTATCTATGGGATTTATTGCATATTTGTGTGGGGTTCGCAAATTTCTGACCATGAGGATTAGGGGCATAGAGCAGGGGCACCATGTCTTAGTCTTGGTAGATATTGGTTAAACCCACAATTTTATTGATGCTCAATTGGTGCAGAGGAGAGGCATCACCATTGCGGAGTTTGAGGGATTTTCAGTACTAGTTCCAGGGGACAAGACTATGCAGTGCAACAGATATGTTCCTGCTTTGACAGTTTCCATGGGGAACTACATGATGAAATATCATTTATTTGTAGTGGATGTACCAAACACCAATGTGATGTTGGGTGTCCAATGGTTGTATTCCCTTGGAAGAGTTACCATCAATTGGAGGTAGCTCGTGATGGAGTTTATCGGGCCGAATGGTAAGCTAGTACTTCTTCGATGTATGCATTCATATCCCCCACAAACAATCTCATCTCATCGGATGGAGACTGACTTGAGGCACAAGGAAATAGAATGAGAAGTGGAGATGAGGGTTTCAGAGGCCGGGGGATAGATCAAGCCTCCATCGCCAGACATATAGGAGGTGTTGGATAGATTTTCAAGGGTTTTTTGAGATATACCACCGAGACGACCACTAGATTGGGGATTTGTGCATAATATAGAGATGGAGACCGGTGTGCAGGCAATTATTACTACTCCCTATAGGAATCCAAAAGCCTATAAGGATGAGATTGAGTGGGACATTAGAGATTTGTTGGCATTGGGCCATATCAGGCCGAGTTGGTACCTTGCACATGTGTATTGTCTATAGAGAGTTCAACATGATGACATTAAAGAACCAATATCCCATACCACACATTGATGAGTTGATGGATGATCTTAAAGGAGCCAATTTATTCTATAATATTGATTTGAAATCAGGATATCATCAGATCTAGGTTAGGGATAAAGACATCCCAAAGACAATTTTCAGTTGTCACTATGGGAATTTTGAGTTTTTGGTCATGTCTTTTGGATTGAACAATGCCCCAACCACATTCCAGTCATGCATGAACCATGTGTTAAGGGGGAAATTGAGGAGGTTTGTATTGATTTTATTCGATGACATCCTGATATACAACAAGACTTGGGAGGATGTAGCAAGCTCTGATACCACTGTAACAGTGGAAGTTGTATATTTGGTTTCTGTAGTAGCAAGACTTGTAGATTTTTTGACTTAATAGAAAAATGGATTTAATTATAAAAATACACAAGAGGTATTTATAATAATAAATATTTATTGATATGATATGAATAAGATGATTGAAAGTTACAATGAGGCCCTGCTTTTGTACCTATGCAGGTGACCTTTCATGAACAGGCATGTCTTTTAGACATGCCTTTTCAGCTAACTTAATGACTACTTAACATAATTACTATTTGATTAATTAGTAATTATATTTATTCTATTTATTCTATTAATGAATATATTTATTACATTAGTTATGAATTAGGTTCATAACATTTCCTTCTTCTCGAAAAGCTTTGTCTTCAAGGCTTAACTTTTTGACAATTTCCTTTACTTGGGATTATCTGCTAGACATGTCATTGAGCACTGGTACCTTCATTGTTGTAGAATTCGCTCTAGTGTTGTCTTTGAGACTAAGTTTTTTTTTTTTTTTTTTAAGAGAGATAAATATTTATTGGTGAATATGAATGATGATTTACAAGGTTGAGGCGGTGCACCTTTAAATAGGAGTTGACTGGCCACGCCCAATTAGAGAGACACACCTCTTGGAACTGATGTCTCTTCATTTGATTTAATCATATATTTTAACTAAATAATTAGATTCATAATTAAATTAATAAAACAAGAACATATTCTAAATAGTTATGAACTTAGATTCATAACAGAGGAGCACCTACAACACTTAGAGACAATGTTGTGTATATTGAAGGAGCAATAATTCTACACAAAATTGTCCAAGTGTGAATTTGGGCTGACATAGATGTTCTACTTGGGACATATCATTGGCGCAGATGGGGTCAAGGTGCACAAGGAGAATATCAGGTCCATTTGGGATTGGCCAAAGCCTAGAGATGTGACATAGTTGAGGGGATTTCTAGGCATTTTCACTTACTACAAGAAGTCCATCAAGGGATTCCCACAGTTGGAAACACCCCTCATATATTTGACCAAGAAGGGGGCTTTTGCATGGAAATATGGAGCTAAAGAAGCCTTCAATCACCTCAAGGAGGTGATGAGTAGTTTCCCAATTTTGGCACTTCAAGATTTCACACAGTATTTCACCTTGGAGTGGGATGCATCGGGTGAAGGGATTGGAGTTGTATTTGGTGGGGAACAAATTTAGGGTGAAGAAAATTTAGAACAGTCTTTACCACTTCATGGGGAAGCAGGGCCTCAATGATAGACATCAGAAATGGGTCAGCAAGGTGTAGGCCTACGATTTTGATATTGAGTATGTGTGGGAAAATCACAACGTGATAGTCGATGCAATATCTAGGAGACCTACAAGAATTTCACTCATGAGCATTAGACATGAATGGAAGGCATAATTAATAGAAGAGTACTCCAAGGATCACTGTGCATGTGAGATCCTAGAGGTAATTCATGAATATGAGCGCTATTGGGTGATGGCAGAGGTTATCTATTATAAGGGGCACATATTTCTAGTTCTAGGCTCACAGTTGAGAGAGCGAGTACTTCATGCAACTCATGATTCGCCACTATCAGAGCATCAAGGGTTCAAGAAGACATGTATGGATGTGAGAGAGCGCTTCACTTGGAATGGCCTCAAGGGAGATGTTTTGAGATATGTATAGGAATGCGAGGCTTGTCATCAAAATAAGGGAGAGTTAAAACATTTGAAAAGGTTATTGTAGCCTCTGCCCATTCCAGAGGGGAAATGGGAGAGAATTTCTATCTATTTTATCACAAGACTTCCTAGAGTGCAGGGGAAGGATTGTATTGATGTAGTGGTTGAAAAACTGACCCAATATGCACATTTATTTTCTATTCTGACTTGGTTCTCAACATCTCAAGTAGACTAGTTGTTCTTTAGGAAGGTTTTTCGCTTGCATGGAATCCCTAAGACTATAGTCAGTGATAGAGACAATAGATTCATGGGGACATTCTGGCAGGAGATTTTTATATTGGTGGGCACAAATCTCACTCCAAGTACTAGTTACCACCCACAGATAGGTGGTCAGACTTAGAGGGTGAACAAGTTGCTAGAGGGGTATTTGAGGAACTATGTGACCGGACAACAGAAGGCATGGATTCGTTGGTTGCACTTAGGAGAATATTGCTACAACACTATGCATCATATGTCCATTGGTACGACTCATTTCTATGCTTTATATGGTTATGATGCTTTGTCTTTCACTGATATTTTTTTTGGAGATAGTCAGCCCCCCAAGGCCAAAGATTGGATCCAAGAGAACCATATATCCTTAAGGCTCTTAAGGATAATTTGTTGACATCTCATTATCAACAAAATCTATATGTTTATTGGATCCGGGTGGAGAGACATTTTGAGGAGGGGGAATTGGTGTTCCTACACTTGCAGCCATACTGATAGTCTGCTTTAAAATAGAAGGGGGATGAGAAGCTACAAACTCAATTTTCTGGAACTTACAGGGTTACCAGAGGGTCAGACAAATAGCTTATGAGTTGGAGCTACCAACAGGAAGCATAATCCACAACGTATTTTATGCCTCAGGAGAGTGTTGGAGCAACAAATCACAACAATTGTGGAGTTGTCTCTGCTTGATGATGAGGGGCATATGGTTTTAGAATCAGAGGCCATTGTGGAGACAAGAGAGAGGAAGCTTAGGAGAAAAATGATCGGGGAGTATTTGGTGCATTGGAAGAGCTTATCTTATGAGGATTACACTTGGGAAGGTGAACACATATTGGAGCATCCAACACTGAAGTTTCTTGGGGACACACAACATTTGGGAGGGGAGGAATGTAATGTTCCTTCATAAATTATTTTTTCATGCAGGATTTATTATTATGTAGTGAGGGCCAATTTTAGTGATGTTGGGGCCCATTTGATATTTATTTAGAAGAATTAGGAGTTAGAATTTAGTAATTTCATGTTATTTTATTTTATTTGTAGTAAATAGGGGCCACCCACTCATGACATATGGATACCCTTAATAAATGTTTCAAAAAACATGAGTGTGAACAGGGTATGGAGGGAAAAGGTGCAAAAAATTCCCGACAAAGGTTATAGAAGGAAGAATGCTCATTTCATTTGTCATATTTGGATAATTGATTTTGATCTTAGTTTCTCAAGCTTCTTAGCTGGGTCACTTGTTGTTTAGCATGAGTTTTTCAAGCGGAGAACTCACCCATTATTCGAGAGACTTGGAGTTCCACCTTATTTTGGTTTTTTGTTTCATCTGAGAGAGATTCACCATGATATCTTATGCTTATGCATTTATTTTCCCCAACAATGCTTATTTTTTGAGGACGCAGTGATAGTTCAAGAGGACACAATAGTGTTCTTTTGTGGTTGTTGCTAGTTGCAAGGTTCATTAGCTTACAAGAGCTATAGGTGAACCTAGGTTCATTAGCCATTAAGATATAGGTGAACCTCCAATGGATGAGATTGATAGTTTGTTTCTAGAGCAACGTGAAAGTCTCTAGTCCACTGTAGAGGAGGAGAGTTGAGCATAGTCTTGGGAGGGTGCTTCAACCTTTTGAGATTTTGGTTGCTGAGGGAGATAGTGGAAGGATAGGAGAGATTATTTTCTGGATACTTCGAGTGCTATTGAGTATTTCATTGATGATTCTATAGACAACATATTACAAATCTAATGGGAGAGCATAGGGCTTATTGGGGTCAATTTTGGATGGTTGTGATTTGGCCAAACCATTTCTCGGTTTTGGTTGGATTGGGTTGAGGAGTTTGGGGTTAATTTTGGAGACTTTTCTGAGCACAAAAGTGGGATTTCCAGCCATCCCATTACAAAAGTTAGTGAAAATTCACTGGGACAATACACGACATCACTGGGCATATTTTTTTACTTTTGACCTCAAGATGGTCCTTGGGCCTTAAGAGGTTCCCTCATAAAATTCAAGAGAACTAGCTACTTACTATCTAGGTAATAGCCTATCCATTAAGCTCAATGGTTAGATTTAAATGGTAAATAAATAGGAGAAACATGGTTGAGGATATAGATGGAAGAGGAATGGAAAAAATATTGTATACTTCATATTTCAGGCCTAATCCATTGGACACTAAAGTATCAAAATACAAAGAAAAAATTTGATGATGAAAGATGGAAGAGAAAGAGAAAAAATTTGGATGTCAAACTCAACAATGAGTAAGGAAGCCTTTGGAAAGTTGAATATGGAAGAAGTTTGTTGGAAATAGAAATATGAATCCAACATAATAAATATAGAAGTAATATTTGAAATATATACCCTAAAGATACGTGAAAATGGATGAAAAAAATCTTAGAATCCTTTCTCCATACTTTTCCTACACCATAAACTCTTTATACAAGACTAGAAATAACAAAGAAATGTTTACAATAAACAACCTCCTAGGTTTTATTACAATGTTGCCTCTTGTTGCCAGAAAATATAACTCCTTCCTCCCTTTCTCTTCATCTTCAACCTTTATTTTTATCATGATCAAATGTTGATTTGGTTAATGATAAGGTTGTTGGAGATTGATTTTTCCAGAAATATCTTGTAAGAAACAATGTTACCAACTTAATGAGAACTTTACCAAGTTCTAATTTTTTGCGAGATAGAATCAAATCATTATTTTCATGATGATCTTATTTTTTCATTCTAGGGTTAAAATTCCAACATTTTTTAACCATGGAATAAAAAACCAAATATCATGATTATGAAAGACATGAAATGTACAAGTGGTGATGAATCATCACTCCACCTTTTTTTAGTGTTAAAATTAAAACCTTTTTTGATCATGCCATTAAACACCAAATATCATGACTATGGAAAAATTTAAACATCAATTGAGAAAAGAAATTGTAAATATTTTCTTTGCAAAGGGGTAAATCAATTTACGAAATAAAAAATCACCTTTTTATTCCAAAAAATATTGAAAAACATTATTAAAAGTCAAAATTAGTAAAAAATACCTTTAGAAATTAAAAAAGAAACAAAAAACACATTGAAAGTAAAAAATAATAACATTTTTTTTTATACTAAAAATGTAAATAGAAATAAACAAGCTTAGCTTAATATAGTAAATTAAAAAATAGTAAAAACAAAAATAAAACAACTAATAAAATATTGTTATTTATTTATTTTTTTTCGAGGAAAAATAGAAATTTCCATTAATATATAAAAAGTTACATCGTATATGCACTTAAGCATTCCATATCAAAGGGTTGATCACCTATAAAGGTAACATAGGCATTGCATATGAAAGGGTTGATCACCTATAAAGGCAGCATCCCAAACTGACCAATCAAACTAAAACTATGAATAGTCCATACGAAGTGCATTATAAATAGTGTCTAGAACCAAAGCCAAAATAATGGCCACCCCATTGAGGAAAATAGCCCATAAGAACCACAAAATAAAAATAAAACCAGTCTCAAGTATAACCGAAAATCGGATGTCCAATAGAGCCATAAGAGTTTCATATATACATTCTGTATTTACAATAAGGAAAGAAAACAAAATACATAAGAAACAAAGGCCTCAGTTTAGTAAGGCCAAGTGTCTGACTCACGGAAAATCCCTCCAGATTTTCTGTTATTCTCCACGTTTCCAAAATCTATTGAGAGCCCTCTTTAGAAATCGTGTCAGCCGAGGAGTTGCATTCCCTGTAAATGTGACATACAGTAATAATATCAAATGATAAATTTAAAACATGTATTTATTTAAGGAACATAACCAAAAATTAATTTTGACATATCTGAAAGTTTTTGAGCTAGTTTATAACATTCATAGAGTCTCCAAATATTTGTATAGAACCAATAACCAAATGAATGAGCCATCATATTCGTGCTTGTGCCAATACCCACTGAAGCTTCGATTTCCCAATTTTTATTAAGACGAACAACCATGACGAAACCACATCTGTTTTTTTTATCCGAGGTCCCATCAAAATAAGCCCAAGGGATGTCTTGATTAATATATTATGTGATGATATTTTGAGGATGATTGACATGATCAATTGTTGGTATCAAGTGAAAATCGAAGCACATTCAACAACAACCACCGAGGGAGGTATAAATGCATCATTAAAAATACCTCTGTTTCTTGCAAGCCAGACTCCCCAACAAATAATTAAAGGAATGTTCCTATCATTTTCATCTGAGACATAATGCCACTAGCCTTGCCAAGCATCCACACAACTATTCCCACTCCATCTACTGAGGATACCTAGAAGAGATAAGTTATGATCCCAATTTTTTTGTGAGAATCTGCAATTTAAGAACAAATGGACAACAAATTCTTCGGCATCCTTGTAGAGAGTACACTGATCTGGCCCATGAATATTACACATTTGTAAAATTTCCCAAGTAGGCACTTTGTTTCTAATAATACATCAAAATGAAAGTATTTTTTTGGTTGGACAACTAAGCTTCCATATTGGCCTATACCACCATCCCTGGCCATATTTTTATAGATCCAATACCCAAACAAATGAACCAATCCTATTTTCTATATGTGTCTGATTTGAAATAAAACCCCAGGTACTTGAGGTAAGCCCCCAAAGGTTTACAATCAAAAGGGAAGAAATTTTTGATCCTTTCCAGGTTAGACCTTAAACCATTAGCATGAACTAATGAATATTTCTGCGAATTATAATCATACCAGTGGATTTCAGAAAAATATCCAAAGAGTCTTTTAACTGGGAAAGTTCCCCCCTCTTCCCATTGATAAAGAGTATAATTTCATCCACAAAAATCATATGAGTGATAAACATGTTTGTAGAAATCTCAATGCCTTCCATGTCTCCTCTTATTTTTTCCAAAATTAGAAGTTGACTAAGTCCTTCAGCTGCTAGCAGGAGTAAAAGAGGGGATAATAGGCACCCTTTTCTGAGCCCTCTTTGACTATGGAATAAAGATCAAGCAACCCCATTGAGAAAGACAACAAATGACACATTTTATATACAACCCATTATCGAGTTAAATAAAGCAATACCAAAACCCAAATGAGTCATCAATAATCTTAAATAAACCCAGTTGATCCTATCATAAGATTTTGATAGGTCAATTTTTACAATCAAATTTTTTTATTGGCCTGCTTTATGCTATGCATTGTTTCCCGGGCCACCGTAATTGCTTCATGAATATGCCTGCCATTTGAAAAACCAAAATTTTATTTAGAGATATTGCAAGACATGATTGGTTTCAATCTCATATCTATTACCTTAGCAATGATTTTATAAATGCAATTGCACAAGGAAATAGGCTGGAATTCATCAAAGGAGGAAGGAGAATCTGATTTAGGAATACGTGCTATAAAGGTCAAGTTAAAAGGTTCATGAACAAATACCTTAATTCTGTATTCCTCCACCACTCCCACCAATTCATACCCAAACAACTCAAAGAAGTGTTGAAATAATTACACAGTCCATCCATCAGGCCAATGACTCTTATATTTTTGCATGGACTTAAGTACATTTTCCACTTCCAACCTCGACACAGGAGCCGATAAATCCCCATTTTCTTCATCTTCAACATATTTGGGAGAATATTGAGCAACCCTAATCAACTCACCAATAGTGGCACCCTCATGAGACCTAAAGAGAGATTTAAAGTCCTCTTTCTCCATTAAAGCTAGTTCATTGAAATATTTTACCTTGCCATATCCTAGTTTATCCAACTCCAAAACAATATTGGATTTTTTCCTCCTTTTGCTATGATTTTGTTTAGGAATAACTCAATAATAGGGCCAAGTTGGGCTAGGGGACCCCATGTTTCAGCCAGGCCAATGGAGAAATTGGGATCACCACCCATGATCAAATGATGGGCATGCCTAAAGGAATTTGAAGGAAGGTTGTTCCAAAACCATACCCTCTCCAAACAGGGGCCATCAATGTTTACAATTGTGATATACATGGCCAATTTAGAGGAAAAAAACTATGCTCCAATAACCTGATCAAAGCCCCATGAGTTATTCAGTTTAATGGTACAATCCCTAAACCCCAGTTCTAAACCATAAGATCTTCCTTTGGCATCCGAGACAACAAAAGACCAACCCGTAAGCAATTTTGAAAGAGATGCCATAACCAAATCTCCCTACCCCAACATCTCCTGAAGCATAATCACATTAGGCTTATAGTGAAGAAAAAGAGCTTTTAAGGCTACTTTATTATGGGTGCTAGCAAACCCTCTACATTTAAAGGATATTAAAATCATTTTGAAACTTGGGCAGGGGTCTGCGCTGCTCTAAGTGCCCTTGTTATATAAAGTTGTTTCTCATCTACAATATCAATCATAGCTTTTAGGTGAGATTTTAAGATCTTAGTTTTCCGTCCCCTAGGTTTTCTGGGTTTTATAGACATATGGACACCTCCCAGGCCTCCAAAAACCTCCGCATGCAATATTTTTTTATCCCTCAGTCTCAAATTATAAGGACAGGTGTCTATGGTTAACTTCAAGATATTAGTAATAATATTTTCCATGACCATTGAAAAGTTATTGGTACTCCAAGATTCTATTTCTTGTGGCCTAAAAGGACTGGGAAATTTTGTGATATTCAATAAATTATCAAGAGTATCAATATCAGAGGGAGAAGAATGAGTGATAGTACCTGTCGACACTGTAGCATCTTCAACCATAGGTTGTTTCTCGAGATCCTGGATCAGAGCATCAACATGAGGGTTCTCCACTTGCACTATCTGTTCCTACATCCCTTCCATTAGTCTTGACCCCTCATCCTGATGTTGCCCCACCTCCTCCATCTGAGCTACTTCTTCAGCCTTTGGCTGTACCTCTTGAGCCCCGAAAAGATACATGTTGGCCCCCCTATGTCGCCTCCTCTGACTAATACCCAGGGGGCAGTATCTGGATATATGCCCATGATTATGGCATCTATGGCACTGAAAGGGAAGATTCTCATAATCAATGATCTGATAGAATGAATGACCTTCAAAGTGCAGATGGATTTTCTCCATTAATCCTTTACGAGGAACCAACCTAACTAGTAAACAGGCTACATTCAGAGCCTTTGTCTCCAAGAAATACATATTCGCTTCCAATAAAATATACAGGCTCTTTCCGATGGCCTTAAATACATCTAGGGTCCATAATTTTGGGGGCAACGCTGATAGTTGAACCCACATCAAAATCTCATCCACCCTTTCTCTCTTTGCATAAAAAATGGGTGACCAATTTTTAAAAAGGATCGACGTAATTCCAAACCCCTAATTTCATGCAAGAACCCATTCGAGGGTCACTATGTTCGCAAACTTAATCATGAACCAAACCTTCAATAGGGTAAAAAAATCCATCTCCTTATTTGGAGCCGCACCCCATGTTTGCTCAACCCACTTAATAATAAACTGTGTAGAGAATAATTTCCCATGGGCTCTACCCTCCAAAATAGACTCCGAGTTCGCCATTTCCCTATTAACTTGGATGTCCACACCCAAAACCAGATTCAAACACTTCAAATTATTTTTAATGAATTTATCTTTCTTCCTTTTTACTCCCATCGGTCCACTGTGTTAAGGGAAAAGTAAAAACTCCTTATCTTCCTCCTTATCCCTTTCATAGAGCCCCTTAATTCTCAACCCCAATTTCGCACCAGGTGTGTCCACCCCAGAAACCAACAGACCCTCCACCTGCTTTGAGCTAGACCCTGGTCTAAAGACCCCCCTTATTTCCTAGAATCGACAAGTATGACCTCGTATATGGGCTTTTCAGAACCATACTAAAATCCCACATCATCCCCAGACACCCCCTTTTGTAGTGCTTCACGGACCTCCTCCTACAACGTCTAACTGTCTTCTGGAGTGTCATGGCCATAACCTTCATTTCATACGTAGGTATGCTCAACACCAAACCACACCTTCGACTAAAGATTTTCAAAAATCCTCAAATTCATAACCTCGACATTGGGTTTCCATGGGAACCCATTCCATTCTCTCGAATCAATTAAACGAGCTTTCAACCCCACATTTGGAACCATGCCACTGCCAAAAACTATGTTCTTTATCCCTCCCAACTGAAACACCGATGTATGGTTTTGTATTGAACTTACATTTTCCACTTGACGCTATGCCAGTCCATCACCCACAGAAACTGGTTTAACCAACCCTTCCTACGAGCTATTGTCAGGGCCACTAGTGCCCACTTTGTTAAGCCCAGAGTCATCTTCCCCCATGAGATTGAAACCGTCCACCGAGTCCTATGACAACCTTTCCTCCTTCCACATGTTGGCAAGAGAATGATGTGGAAGAGCCACCCTAGCCAGGTTTTGCTGAGTAGGCTCCATTCCCCATACCCTTACAACGTCCGCTACATCTGGCTCCAAATTGACACATTCACGCAGCTTGACCATTATAACTAACCAGAGGAACCCGTTAAACCCACATCTGGCACCAGGAAGTAACAATAAAAACATTGTATGTGTAAGCCGATTGAAACTCCCTCGCCCCTATGAAACCCATCGCCTCAACCGTTACAACCCTTGCAAGAAAAAATTCCCACCTTTATGCACCGACAGTAAAATCCAAACTACCCACCAGAAACAGAGAAAAGGAATGAGTGAGGTTAGTGCAAGACCACCCTGCTTCATGAAAACCAAACCCAAGCCAACACACATCCCAATAGATTTTTTTTTTTAAATTTACAAGTGTAAGGGATGTGGGGGCCAAGTGTCGACACCCTCCCCACCAAATTCCATGCATGGACCTGAACACCATGAATCCATAGTGATGACTTAGAACCCTAATCAGGGTTTCCCCCCATTTTCGCCTCCCTCCATTCCTTCCACCTTCACTCCTCCATTTATTGCCATCTCCTTAATCTTCAAATATTGTACTATTGAATGCCACTACTAAAAAGTTAAGAAATATGATTAACTAATATTGTTTATATTAACATATATACAATATATATATTTGTGTGTTTTATTATAATATATATTATATTAAAAACTTAATTTAATATATATATATATATATATATATATATATATATATATATATATATATATATATATATATATATATATATATATATATATATATATATATATAATAAATTAAGTTTTTAATATAAAAAGGGCTACATAGTAGCTATACCTGCTACTTAATTTAAATATAGTTTAACTAAATTAAAAAATAATAGATCCAAATATTTCATCCCAAAAATAAAAAAAACTAATAAAACATTGTATTAATGAATTCCATCACTAAAAATTAAGAATATAATTAACTAACATTTATTTATATTAATATATATACACTTTGATATATACGTTTATTTTATGTGTGTGTGTTTTATTTTTTTATTAATATATATACTTCTTTATAATTAAATTTTGTAAAATATGTTTTAATATAATAATAAGTTATCTTAAATTGAAAATATGGATAAAAAACTAAAATTCATGAAAATGGAAATAATAGAAAATGGGAAAAAATAAAAATAAAAAAAAGTTAAATAAAAAGGAAATAAAACAAAAAACAAAAATTTAGTAACTAATATAAATGCAAGTTACTAAATAGCTCATAATAAGACGTCAACCAAGCACCTTATAAATAAATAAATTTAAATAATAATAAAAATTAACAAAATTGAATTGCCAATGTTAAACTATGGATAAGTGACAAAATTGTTTGGTCAAAGGCAAACTAATACACATTCAAAGGAGGTATAATAACAAGGGCTACATAGTAGCTAGTTTAAATATAGCTTAATTAAACTAAAAAATAATAAAGAAAAATATTTCATCAAAAAAATAAAACAACTAATAATATACTATATTGTTGAATGCCCTCACCAAAAATTAAGAAATATGATAAATCAATATTGTTTATATTAACATATATGCACATTAATATACATGTTTATTATATAATAATAAGTTATCTTAAATTGAAAATATGGAGAAAAAAAATATAATTCGTGAAAATGAAAATAATAGAAAAAAGAAAAAAATCAATATAAAAAAGTTAAATAAAAATGAAATAAAACTAAAAACAAAAAATTAGTAACTAATAGAAATGAAAGTTACTAAAAGATCCATAATAAGACCTCAACCAATCACCTTACAAATAAAGACAAACTAATACACAGTCAAAGGAAAAATTGAATACTTAATACCATTCATGCAATAATTCATCTTAAATTGAAAACAAGGAGGAAAAAATATAAGTCATGAAAATGGAAAAAACAAGTTAAATAAAAAAAAAAATTAAAATGAAAAATTAATAACTAATACAAATAGAAGCTACTAAACAACCCATCATAGGACCACAACCAATCACCTTACAAATAAATAAATTTAAATAAACAAAAATAATAAAAATTGAATTCTCATTGTTAAACTATGGATAAGCCCCAATTTTTTTTGGTGAAGACAAGCTAATATGAAATCAAAATAAAAAGTGAATAACTAAATGTTAATTCCATGCAAAATAGAACAAGTTCTACCTAGTAGGTATTACCTCCGGCTTAAATATAGCTAATTGGAGTATGAATTGTTAACATGATGTGAGATGATCAATTAAAACCTTCATAAAAATATAGAAATGAAAGTTAAAATGTTGTGCTAAAATGTTTCTTTTTTATTATTGGTTGTAGTGAAGCTTTATAAATTTATTTCTTCGGTAGTGTTTGGTTCAAATTGATATGGAGAAACTTAGTTTCAACTCAACAAGATGTCAATTCCAAGAAACTTGTTTTTCACAACCAATTGAATCCTAAAAAGTTCATGGGAATTGTACATGATCAATATAGAGTTAAATGCAATTGTGTTTGTGGTAGTAAAAGCATGGGAACATGGAACATAAATTTTAATGTTATATCTCAAATAACATCTCATTTTAAACAAGACTTCTTTCTTTTGCAGAGAAAAATAGAGTTGGGATTTAGTATTAAATTAATTTTTAAATTAAATTGTAAAGATAATTTAATTAATATTTATGAATAATTGGTAAATAAAAATTGTTTTAATATTCCCCAGTGGGGGTGATCCACGGAGCTCTAGGCTTCATGAATAGCAACAGTTGGCCTGTCGATGAAGGTCGTGCCTCCTCGTCCCTTCATCGTAATCGACGAAAGGGGAGGCATATTGGAAAATGTTATTGCAATCATGTGAGACCTTGACTAGCCTCAGGAAGAGGAGGTGTTGTTTGGTTGATAGGCGGGATGGTGAGCGCGTCTGACATTCACATATGTGTCTTGGCCTGGTGGCGCCTCTCTGGTTGGTTTCCCATGAGAAAGTGCAAGCGATGATGGAGAAATTTTAATGGCCGAGGGTGGTTCTCATTATTCTTTGGTGACTTCAGGATGTGTGAATTCAGTCGAGATTTCTTCCAACAATTTCCCAGGTCTTTCTGCGCCTGCCTAGTGTGGACGTTGGTAAGAAAAGGAAATTTCTATATTGGTTTTCTGTGGATATTTTCCTGTTGGCATGGTAGGGAGGTAAGAGATGACTGGAAGAGGAATCGTGGTGGAAATAGTTAGGAGTGGCATTGGCTCTAGGCGACATATCCCATCTTTGCTACCTGACCTGGAATTGGAGGGACGGATGCCCTAGTGGGTGGTTTTATGTTGACCATGGGGGTAGCAAAGATGACACTATGGTCTTCAAAGGGTTGTCTCCCTCGAGCAGTTTGCACGAAATTCCTTGGGCAATGTTGGTCTAGAGTGGGCTCTCTCGGCCTCCTCCCCTTTGATTTGTTTGTGGCCGTGAAGGTGCTCTCTCTCAGTGGTTTTGTGGTGGCTGGGGTGTGATGGGTTTCCCTTTCAAGCATAAACATAGTGTTGGTAGATCAGACTCTCGGAGGCAGTGGCAGGGGCATAATTTAGTGGCTAGGTTAGTGAAATCTGGTGGTGATGGCATCCTAGTTTGCACCAAATGAAACCTACTACTCGTTGTGGGCGTTCAGCCCTCTCGGCCATGCCAATCTTGGCAGGTCTGAAAAAATTGGTTGTGGTGGCGACGACGCCTGCCGAGGTGGAAAATCAGTTGGTTGTTCCTGGGGTGTTAGAGTGGGAGTATGCGATGGCCGTGGTGGAGGTAAGCAGTCCTCTCGCGAAGGTGGTAGTTCTCAGGTGCAATAGACTCCACGTTGGTGTGACCGAGGTAAGCAGGCCTCTTGTGGAGGCGACAGTGTTTGGGTGCAATGGACTCAATGTTGGGGTTGTGGAAGCTGAGGAGGAAAAAAAACCTAGGGGTCTGGGCTACGTGCAACCCCTGACCTGTCGAACATTCAACACTTCTGCTTGGAAAATTGAAAAGGTATAATTCAAGCTCTATTGGACCAGGTGGATACAATGGAACAAGTTAATCAAGAGGATAATTCTAAGGTAATGTCCACGCTGGACAAGATGCATTACTTCCAGCGCCAAGTCAAGGAGTGAGTGGTGGTGGTTTGGAGAGGACAAAACAACCTTGCAGCAAATGTGGAGTATCTGGAGACTTGGCTGACACTCTTTGAAGGGCACATCCAGTGCAACTTCCACCCCTCGCCTCCTCTAGGAACAACCCCAGACAACCCAACCTCTATTACGTTGGATGATTAGTATTCTCTCTGGTGTTTTTTATGTATTGTCTGTCTATTGGTGCCTATGGCCCTCTCATTTTTGGACATTGTTATTAGCTTATTTTCTGTATTTTTGTCACTTGTTGTAGACACTGGTCAAAAAAACCGATCGGGGTGAGACCACATGATTTTTTATGTGTCGGATGTACATATTTTTTATCCATATGTATAGAATTATTGACTTACAAAAAAAAACAATTGTTTTACTATTAGTTTAATAACTAAATTATGACTAGCATAGTTATATAAATTAAATCACCGGTGATTATAGATGAATATAAAAACACTTAGTTTCTAATCAAAATACTTAGTTCCTAAAACATTAAATAAATAAAAAACATTACAAAATTTAATTATTAAAATAAATAAAATATATCATTAGTTGTGTGGGAAGGAACCATTCAGTACATTCGTGAAACAATCCTATCGGAAAAATGGCTCCCAGAGGATTGGCAAGTTGCGCCACATGAAGCAGGTATTCTTACACCTTTGAACCTAGCACCCCAGATGTTGGCCCCTGCATCATGGAAGTTACGTCCGTCCATCCAAGTGTCACCCTCTAAATATTAGGCCTCCCCAAGGATTTATTAAATTAAACTTTGATGGGGCTTCTAAGGGGAATCCTGTACATGCTGCTTTTGGAGGTATATTTATAAATCATATGGGTCAGACTTTGTATGTATATGTAGCGGGTCGTGGGTATGCAATCAATAATGAGGCTGAGTATAACACAATCAAACATGGCCTAATCATTGTAAGAATATTGGGCTACAAGAAATTAATGGAGGAAGGAGACTCGTCACTGGTTATTGCGACCATCAAATGTCTTAACCAGGGAGTAAATTGGGAAAAACTAAGTAAAAGTTGGAGAAAAACCTGTATTTTCCTGGAATTAAGGTCATTCATGACTTTGAGTACATAATTCCATCGCATGTCCTCTGTAAAGGAAACAAAGTGGCATACTTCCTAGATAATTGGGGTGCGCTCAATTGGGACTCACTTTGGAAATATAATGGAATAATGGATACCTAACAAAATTAGAACCTTTGCTCAGGATCATTGTGAATGACTAAAAGGATGACTGAAACCCCAAGGAAGGGGTATGAATGGAACGAAGAACTGGGTTTGATGTGTTTGAGGATCCCAATGGGGATCATGATTATGGTAATTAAGATGATGCTTGCAGGACAAGAGGGTGGTCAAACAGATGAAAGATGGAGTCAAAGTAAATATGGTGATGTTTGTGTGTGTGCAGGTGAAATGCATGATGGAGTGTGATATCATCAAATAATTTTGGAATTTGGGTGGAAAAAGAGGTGGTTTGATGAAGTAAATGGGTTTTGGCTCCTCTAGTGTTGCATTTAGATTGTGGCATGTTGTTGGCAAGTTGCAAGCGAGAGCACTCGAAAGAGGGAATTCGATAGCATATGCAGCAAGGAAAGCATAGGGTATGTGAAATTCTCCTTCTCCTCCTTCATTCAAGAGAACATGGAGATAGTTGGTAGAATTCTAGTTTATACAATTCGATGGAACTGCCAGTATGGGATGTCGGATATCCTGTGTTTCTAGAATCCTGTGGGGTATTATTTCTTTTCTACATTCGGGACGTCGACGTCAGTCTCGATTATCTATGGAATCATGCTTTAGAGAATGGGAACCTTATTCCTGGGTTTGGGGGGATTTTCATGTAGCTGTCCCGACATTGCATGAGTTGTCGCAAAATATATGGGGGCGAGGAATGTAAATTGTCTAAATGATTTTACTGTGTTTTGCATTGTGGTCATGACCCAATTTCGAAGGCTCTCTTCTGTGGGATGCGAGGTTATGTCAAATGTTTTTGGGGTTATGTAAAATGTGTCTGTTAGAACTAGGCCTTGAACCACTCCTTTTCTTGCAATGGTTCAGGGGAAGAAGATTATGATGGTTGAGTGCTACCACGTGAGAGGAATTCTCTTATTGCATATATTATGCTATATCTAGAACCCTAATTTTATGTCGCTCTTGTTTATGTTCTTGTCCCTTGTCATTGAGGCAAGTTTATAGAACGAAGGCATTTTTCATTATGGGTGGAAAATTGTATGGATAGTGCTGGAACACCAAGAAATTCCAGTCCCATAGGTGCAAATGGCACGAGAAAAAACTGTTAAAGAGGAAGCAGTGGTAGAGGGACGCGTCATGCTAGATAACTTGCAAGAGAGGTTTGCGAGTGGAGAAAGGTGAACCTTCCTCCCATCAGCTGAGAAGAGCTAGCCATAAGACTCAGGCTCAGAAAAACAAGGATGTAGCACATGCTTATGTGAGGGATACCCCGAAGCAAGTCCGAAGGATTATCACAGGGTGGGAAGCAGATCTCACCCGCCAAGCCGAGGAAGCAAAGCAAGAAATGGACTACAAGTTTCTAGTCCCCGATTCTGGTCATTATTGAGGCCAGGTCTCTCAATATAAAAAAACCATCTACCTCTACTGAATGATGAAAAATATGGTAGCTAAATCCATCATGCATACTTCTGACTACATGTAGATCCACCCTACCGTACAGAAAATCCAAAAAGATTTTCAGTTGTTGCAGTTTCAGGTATAACAACAACATGTTCACCTGGGTAGAATTGAGCATCACCTTCGACGACCACAATACTCGGAAATAATAGGGTCTAGTGCTAAAGACCCTACACCTATTGAGTCCTATGAGGACTAGTTATTTTCTGGTTATGTAGGTTTTTGTTTAATTTTTTATGATGGCCATAGCGATAAGATGTTTTACGATCCAAGATATTTTTCTTATGGATGCATTAAAGAATTACATATAATAGAGCACTTAAAATTATGAAAACATAAGCACATAAGGCAAAGAGAAAAGAGAACACAGCATGCATGAGATCAAGACAACAAAAATTTGATTACGAAGTTCGTCCAATTTGGAATACGTCTCTGAGCCCTGCTCAACAGTGGGGAGGCCTTCATTCATTACGTGGCAACAAGAATAAGAAGTACAAATGAAATTACATAAAGCACCCTTATACCTCTAATCTGGAAAATGTCCAAAAAAATGGAGAGCTCTAATGCAGAAACAGACATCACCATTGAGTTCCTGTTAGCAAGAGGTTTAAAATCGACATAAAAATTTCCCCAAACTGACACTGGCGAGTTCTGCACCCCAGGGAATCTTTCTGATGCCTTCAATATTTCCACTGCATGGTTCTGCCCCTATGGCCTACTCGTGGTTTTGCTCCGCTCCTTGCTCTGTCTGAGCGCACTGCAGAAATGAGGATTTTTTGTATAAGGTCTTCGGCGGAGTGTGCAAAGGATCTCTGCTGGCGCACTGGTTAACTCCGTTAATGGTGGAGGAGGGGTCAAGGGATCAAATTCCGCCCCTCCCATTTGGATAAAAATTGTATATTTAAAATATTTGGTTGGTGGGTAGGTCTGCTCCACGTGGCCCGACACAACCGCACCTCGCTGTATATGGTGGTATTTCCTTTTTGGGGACCGCCCGCTCGGGGGTTGGCCATGTGGGCAGGGCGGGTTTGACCCCCGCCGGTCCCATTTTTTATGTTTCCTTCGGTGGTTGTAGTTTTGTATGTTTAAGGTGGGTTGGATCCGCTCCACGCGGCCTCGATCCATCCCACCAAAATTTTCAATATATATAGTTGTGCTCTGGCCAGGGGTGGCGGGGATTGGCCACCTGCCACCCCGATTTTTAATATATATGTTTTGTAATGAGTGGTGGGGTGGCATGGGTGGTGGCCGACCACCCTCATTTTTATATATATTTTTTGTTTTTAAAACAATAATGGCTATTTTTTTATTTTAATGAAAATAAGGGTCATTGGGAATTTTAACTAGGCCACAATTTCCCCCGTTTTCGGGAGCTTAGTTCCCTACTGGTTGATGGTGAATTTGTGGAACAATTAAACCTAGCCCACTACCCAACTTTGACCGCAACTTTGAATCTCTCTAACTTCTCCATACGGGCTTGGATTGGAGATCTGTTTAGACCATTGGAATCAGAGTGACGAGCACTTCAATTTGAATATTGTTCGAGAGAAATCTGACCACTTTGAATTTTGACCATTTCTGAGCCCTTTTGGTCTCCTGAGGGTATTTGGAGCCACCTGGATCAATCCTCCCCATTAAGGAGCTTTTGGACCAAAAAAATAAATAACACATTCAACACACTGTTTATATCCTTGCCAAACCACACTTTCAATCACCTGCATGCAAATCTAGTACATCCCTTGCAATCATATATAAACAATACATGTGTCAATCAAACCCACACTTGCGAAGATTTTATAACATAGACTCTTTGGTCAAGGATTACATAATAGAGACCAATACTTAATCTACTCATAAGAAAATTCCAAAAACATCATCGTTGCATTTCGAGGCGATGGAAAACACATGATCACTTTTATATTTATTCGCAACACATGATTTACAAACTGTGGCCATAACAAACTAATACCTCTAAGAAAACCATATTTTACTTAATAAAATAAATGTGTCATCTCCCTATGGAAAATTTTCTTGTGGAATATTTTCGATGACTGGATTATTCATGGGTTCTTTTTCAGCTTGAAGTGTATGACATGTATATTTCTGGTGTTCATCCTTGTGGCAATGATTCTTCCTCTTCTAGACTTTCCAGATTTTCTTGGAATTATTCCTCCTGATGTGCCTTTGATAAGTGCTCATGGATCTCTCACTGTCACTGGAATGTGATGAGGTGCTCTCATCATCTGTCATTGGTGGGTCGCTGGCTGTCTTGGAGCATTCCCCAACTTCCTTCCTGACATACCCAAGTCCTGCATGACCGGGTAATTCTTCTACTTTGATAGGGTTTATGATTACTTGGTCATTAATTCCAAGGACCTTTCCCTGATACCCCATTTTATTCAATAGTTTGGATCTGATACCTGTAGTATGTTTTTCAAAAGCAGTGAAATCTTCATCATGAAAATTATATGAAATCGAAGAATCACTTTTTACCTTTCGAAGGTTATGATTGATCTCCTCAAGTTCCTGGAGCCATGTCACATTGGGATACCTTTTCATCTTTGGTACATCATCTATTGAAATTTTTGTTTCATCCCCCGAATCTAAACCCAAATCGATGGGTCCATCTGTTGCGATTCCAAGAGTTGAAATCCTCCTTTCGTCATCAGAATCTGATACCAAGTCAATTGGTCTTCCTTGTGCAATTCCAACAGATGTGATCTTCTCGTATTCCTCTGATTCAGACTTTTGATCTTGTTGCATGGTGGCAACTCTCTTCTACCTCTCCTTTTTTCATCCCTCTTAGGTCTCAACTGAGGGTGAAATTTTCGGCAGTTCTCTTCGTCGTGTCCCTCTTTCTCACAATGTGTACAATAGGTCTTTTCTACTCCTCTCTTGGCTGTTGCGATTCTTTTTGGTTGGTCATTTTTCTCATTCATCCCCATAATTTCAAGATGCATGGCCTTCATGCTGGCCTCATCGATAGTAGAAGGCTCAAACAATAATAATGAGTGCCTTATGTAGCCATGTAAATAACCAATATACTTAGTTACAATCTCTAGTGAATCTAATGGAATGTCTAAGTTCAATGCTTGTTTTCTAAATTATTCAGTGAAGTTTTGCACATTTTTGCCTTTGCCTTGCTTTAGGTGTTGCCATTCCATTAATGATTTTTTCTTATAGCCCAATGGGTAAAACTGAGTTTTCAATGCAAAAATAAAATTTGAACATGAGGAGAGAAGGTTACCTAGATTTTTATGCCTTGAAATTTTCTCTCCCACCAAATGAGAGCGGTGCCACCCATTCAAAGAGATGCAAACTAGATATTTGCCTTGTCTTTCTTGATCTGTTGAACCTAACAGTAGACCTCAATCTGTCTAATCCAATTTTTGAGATTTTATGCATTACATTCTCTTGTATACATAGGAAAGTTAAACTTTACATGTAGTTTAAGGAAAGGTTTCCTAGATGTATGCTTATGACGTCTGTGGGAATGATGATAAGAAGAAGAGGAACCATCACTAGAAGATGGAGAGGGAGGGGGAACTATTAATCTAAGCTTTCATTGATGGAAATAAGATGCTTGATGATGATGAATGATGATGGAGGACTACATGAAGACACATAACACTATGGCATGGTAACCTTATGATAAAGAAGGCTATGATGGAGAATCAAAACCATAAATAACCACTAGAAATTCTTCCCTACCTTTATTTCTGCACCTGTAAATGGCCAGTCACATTAAAAATTATTTTTCACTACCTTCGAGACAAAACGTTTCTACGAAACCTTCACCATCATTTGGAGCATAATTTCATCTTTCATATGAGCTCTTACTTGGCCTAAAATTCCAAATAGTTTGGGAGAAATAGATTTGTCAAGTCAAGGGTATTTATCTGGTCCTTAAGCCAACCCGTGCTAGGTCTCTCATGTCGGCCTCAGTATAATTGACATGTCCCTTAAGCTCATAGAAAAAAAAACTCTATAATTACATGTTCGGACCTCCATTTTGGACAGGAAGCTCAGTTAAGAAATTATAGCATAGAGAAAGGAAAAAGGTTCACATCTCGTGAAACCTTAAGGAGAAGAAAAAACAAATATTTAAGCACCGCAGGTCCATTTTTGTATCAAACAACATCATCTATTCAGATAGGGCATCTTCTGTAGAAGACATATACTTTGGATACCAATGCAGTCATAAACATTCAAATTGTAGCTCCTGTGTAACTCGGATTTAGGTGACTGAACTCGGATCTTTGATTGGCTCCAATATTTCTCAGAATATCCCTTATTACATCTACCTCCTATAGTAACTTGGGTTGTTGTAAAACCTTTACTGTGCAACATTTTCAGTGGAGATACATTCTCATATTAGTGCAGATTGTATACTCGGACTATGGGTGCTCGAATTCTTCCTTTTTGAGGAATATATCTCGGACTGTAACCCCTGTACAAACCTTGAATATGTAGTATTATATACTCAATTATTGATGAAACATAAAATAATATCAACCTTCATTTGTCTCGAATTATGATCCTGCTTCTTGGATTTCTCCCTGGACTATTTGTAACTGTGAACATTTGATTTCTTGAACAGTGGTAAGATCTATAGCTTGGACAGTGATAACTCATCCTGACAGGGTTGACCACAGTGGCTCAGAATATTTTGAAGCAAATTCAGATATGATTACATTCGTTGGACAGTGAATGTGGTGTTGATTAAATCTCCTCTGGGAAAGTGAAGACAATAACACTGATGGATTAATTGAAGTTCAGTGATAAACACAAGTGGACAATGAAGAAATTTGGAAGTGATTAAACGATGAAGAATTATGTCAAGAACTTTCAAGTAAGTACTATTCACATTCTCTATTGAAAGAAGACAAAAGGATTGGTGTCCTAGGGGTTGGTGCTCCTAAACACAAGGTTGGTGCCTTGAAGAAGATAGGGTCGAAGCCCTAGAGGTTGGAGCCTCATCAAAGTCCAAGTTGGTGCTTAGAAATAGGTTGGTTCCTGAAGCATTAAAGGGTTGGTGCCCTCAGATAATTATTGTACTCAATTATTTGAAAAAGGATTGAAGTCCTTCTTGATCCTTAATAATATTATTATTATACACTTCTATGTTTTTAATTGTGAATAATCTAATTGGTAAAAAATAACAATTGAAAAGAAATACTGATTCACCCCCCTCTTAGTATTTCCAACAATTGGAATCAAAGCCATATTCTTCATTATCAGCCTAACATCTGGAAGAAGGATTCTTAGACACAATGAAGAACATAGAAGAAACAAGGACGCTGCCTATCTTTGATGGAACAAATTTTGGTTTTTGGAATAAGAGGATGTCCTACTATTTAATGTCCCTCGGTACTGAAGTACAAAATTATGTTTTGAATGGGTAAAAAGCTCCCTCCACTCTTCCAACTGATCTAGAAGAAATAAAAGCCTACATTGATAATGCCGAAGCTTTAAATTCCATCACTAGTGGAATCAATGATTCTGACTTCACAAAAGTCATGAATTGTGACTCAGCCAAAGAATTACGGGATACAATTATTGCCCTATATGATGGGGAATCCAAAGTTAAGAAGGCAAATCTTCAAAATTATATAAGACAATTCAAGAGTCTGAAAATGGATGATGAAGAAGATATTGCATCATACTTCCTCCGAGTAGCTGAAGTGGTTAACTCTCTTAAAGGGCTAGGAGAAATTGTTGAAGAAAGAAATATTGTTAAAAAAATCCTAAGGTCTCTTCCTGACAGATTTGACTCCAAAGTAAGTGCCATAGAAGAAATGAAGGATCTAGATACACTCAAGATGGATGAACTTCATGGAATCCTCGTTGCTTATGAAATGAGGAAAGGAATTCCAAATTCCAAAGAAGCAATATTCAAAGCCTCAAAATCAACAAAAGAGGAAAAGGATGGAATAACAACAGTGATGACTGTGATGTTTAAACCATATTAGCTCAATTTTTACGAATACTAAAGAAGGGATCTAAGCTAAAAGGCAAGTACAGTCTTATTTGTTTCAAATGTGAAATAATAGGTCATTATGCTACAAAATGTCCTCATAAACATGATAGTGATGATGAAGAGGATTCTAAAAGGATGGCATACAAAAAGAAATATTTTAATAAGAAAAAATTCTTCTCCAAATAAGATGAGATCGATGAATATGAATTTGTATTCATCAAGAAGAAACCATCTAGAGATTTCCCTCATCACAATAGAGGAGATGATGAATCAGATGAAGAAAATGACTATGTTGGAAGAAAATAAGTGTTATTCATGGCATTCACAAATTATGATGATTCAGAACTTGAAGGCGAAGGAAATATGGATGAATTACTGATAAGTGCCATTGAAGAGAATGAGAATTTACGAAAGAATATCATTTCTCTCAAAGTAGAAAAATAGGAAGAAAAAATAAGGGAAGACTTCTTGAACAATAAGCTAAAAGAAAATGAAGATGTCTGTGAAAAACATGAAGCTAAAATAGTATCTCTAAGGAAGGAGTTGGAGAAAGTCAAAAGGAGTTGGCAAAGCTCTCAAACACTTGATAACATCCTTAATAGTCAAAAACCTCAATATGACAAATTTGGGATTGGTTTCAAAGGAGAATCATCAAGTACTAAGGATAATACAAGGATTTATGCCAACGTAGTTTCTTGCCATCCAAAAGAGGAAAAGATATCTCGCCAAGAACAAAGGCCCATCTCCAACACAAGAAATGAAGGAAGAGCAACTCCAAGAAAGAATTTTGATTCAAGTTATGGCTCTTACAATAGGTGCCAAACTATCTTTATTGGGTATTGTTACTATTGTAAAAACTTTGGTCATCAAGCTAAGAATTGCAAGGCTCATAAAAATGAAGCACGAAGATTGAAAGATCAAACAAACAAAATACGTGATCCTAAAGAGAAAGGAAAAATCAAGACTTACAATTCTTTTGATCCTTTGGCTAAGTTTGATCCAACTTGTTCATCATGCAATAATTATGGTCATAATGAGAAAAATTTCCCACTCAAAAAGGAGGAAGATAAAAAAGTGAATCTCAATACAGATAAATGTGGCCTAGCTTTATGTGTTCATAGTGATGAGAATCATTGGTTCGTGGATATTGGATGCCCAAGACATATGACAGGTGACCAAAATAAGTTTGTCTCATTGAACAAAAATAATGGAAATTTATCCTTTCGAAGTGGATCTACTAAGATCAATGGAAAAGGAAAAACTACTCTCATTAATGGACAAGGAAAGGTTGAAAATACTTTGCTGGTTGAAGGGCTCAAACACAATCTCTTAAGTGTTAGCCAAATTTGTGACCAAGGACATAATGTTTTCTTTAGTACAAAAAATTGTGAAATAAGAGACTCATCCTTAGAAGAACTTGTGGAAAAAGGAGTAAGAACACCACATAAAGTTTATATTCTAAGAAAAATCCAAGGAGATAAATGTTACTTGAGTCAAACAGATGAAAGTTGGTTATGGCACAAGCGATTGGGGCATACAAGTTTTGAAAACTTGATAAATATGAGTAAGATTAATGCAGTAAGGGACATTCCAAATATTTTCACGCTAGATCAATTTGTATGTGGCCCATGCCAGCATGGAAATAAAACTAGAACCAACCACAAAAATAAGGAGTTTCAACATCAGAACCTCTAGATATCATTCATGCAGATCTATGTGGGCCAATTAGAACTCCAACTCTTCAAGGTGAAATCTACTTTGCTTTATTTTTTGATGACTATACTAGAATTATGTGGGTAAATTTCATAAAATATAAATTCGAAGCTGAATGTTTTAAGAATCTTAAAGCTCTCATTGAAAATGAGAAATATTCTAAGATCAAATGTCTTAGAAAAGATAGAGGAGGAGAATTCACCTCAAAATAATTTGATGAATTCTGTAAAGAAAATGGAATCGAAAGAGAACTCTTTGCTGCTAGGATTCCCAAGAAATATTGAGTAGTTGAAATAGGAAACCGAACCGTTCAAGAAATGGAAAGGACAATGCTACTAGCAGTTGATTTGCAACCAAATTTTTGGAGAGAAGAAGTTGGGAAGAAAATTTATACCTTAAATCGAACCCAAATAAGACCAAATAATGAAAAGAATCCTTATGAATTATGGAAAGGAAGACCTGCTTTAGTAAAATATTTTAGCATTTTTGGAAGCAAATGTTTCATAAAAATCAATGATGACTCACCAGGAAAATTTGATTCTCGAGTTGACGAAGGAATATTTCTTGGGTATTCCACAAGGAGTGAAGCTTACAAATGTTAGAACAATCATCTACGAAAAATAGTGGAAAGCATTTATGTGAAGATGGATGAAGGAATTCCAGAAAAGAAAATTGAATATCATGAAGTTGAGTCCTTCCTTGAAGAAAGTGAAGAAGAACCTGAAAAAGATGAAGAACCACAAAGTGAACCTTCACAAAATCCTTCTAAGATCAAATTCCTTCAAAAAAATCATCCAGAAAAACAAATTATCAGGGATATAGATGAAGGAATTCAAACTCGAAGAAGGATGAAAAACACTCCAAGAAAAGATGATGTTGCTCTCTTATCTTTAATAGAACTTGAAAATTTCTCTCAAGCAAGTAAATATCCTCATTGGATAAAGGCCATGGAAGAAGAAATGTCTCAAATCGAAAAGGATGAGACTTGGGAGCTAGTACCTCGCTCATAAGATAAAAATATAATTGGAACAAAATGGGTATTCAGAAACAAGATGAATGAGGATGGACAAATTATTAGAAATAAATCTAGGCTTGTTTGCAAAGAATACTCGTAAATTGAAGGAATTGACTTAGAATAAACCTTTGCACCAGTAGCTCGATTGGAAGCTATAAGAATGTTTTTGGCATTTAATTTATCAAAAGGATTCAAGGCTTATCACATGGATGTAAAATAAACATTTCTGAATGGAGAAATTAAGGAAGAAGTTTACATGGAGCAACCAGAAGGATTTGATCTTGGTGAAGGGAAAGAATCTGTATGCAAGCTGAAAAAGGCGTTGTATGGGTTAAAACAAGCCCCTAGAGCATGGTATGTAAAGTTGGATCACTATCTGCAACAAGAAGGTTTCAAAAAGGGAGTATCAGGTAGCAATGTCTACATGAAGATGGACAAGGAAAAAATTCTGATCAGTATTGTATATGTTGATGACCTAATATTTGCTAGAAATGATGATGAGATGAGCCATGAATTTGCTCTAAATATGTCCAAAAAATTTGAAATGTCAATGATTGGTGAGCTGTATTACTTTCTTGGGCTACAAATATCTCAAACCACTGCAGGCATGTTTATATCTCAAGCAAAATATCTTAAAGACATGCTCAAAATATATGGGATGGAATATTGTGCACCTATGAGCACACTAATGACCACAAATTGTAAATTAAGTAAAGATGATGATTCCCCTATCACAGATGCAACTCTTTACAGGTCAATAATTGGAGCTATCCTATACTTAATTTCCACAAGACTAGATATTATGCAAGCAGTGGGTGTTATCACTCAGGTTTTCCTTGAAGTTGTGGAAAAGGAAAGTATACCCGAGGTAACCACAAACCAACCTTCGGATACAGAATCTAGCCAATTTGTATCCAGAGAGGGCTCTCTCTTTATGATTTAACTTTATTCTTAGAAAATTTTAGGCTAGTTATAAGTCCAAGAGTTTGTTTGAAAATGGTGGAATTCTCCAACTAAGGGCAAGGTTGAATATTTTCAGGCCATTGGGCTATGGAGTCAAAGCGATGGCTTTACTGTATTAATCTTCTACACACAAGATGGCTTTGCAGGGCAAGATAGCCAAACAGAGAATAATTTTTAGGATTTAAAGTGGATGGAATGGGTTTTGAAGGGATGAAAGGCAATCAAGAATCTTTCAACATATTCAAAGAAAGAAAATGAATGATTACAAATAAAGAGCAGTTAAGAATTCTTTACTATAGCAATCAAAATGTTCAAACCAGCGAAACAAGAGCAATTAAGAATTCGTTTCTTATAACCAGTTTGGAAGAAAACATTTGGAATAACCGCAATTGAAAATCGGAGTACACTTAAGTAAGTTCTGATTTATTCTTTTATGTCAATTATTTAGAAATGGAACATAGTGATATTATAAACAGATATAAAACTTAAGACATAGGATAGAAAGACTTATTGAACTGCAGTCCGACACATGAATCCTGCAAAAAGTCCTGAGCTTCAAATTGTCATCCAGCAAGCCACAAATAAATTTCTCCAAAACACTTTTATTCCAAAAACATCAATGTCACAGCAAAGTAGTAGAATCCACCCAAAATACTTCCAAGAGTGAAGTATTTATACAAACTCTAAACTAAAATATCTTGAAAAATATCAAGATTGGTTCACAAATCTCTCCAACTATTTTACATAAATAGAACTTAAGTAAAGGACACTCAAACTAATCCATCTATTTGGCACTATTTTGTATGGATAGGTGATGACAAAGAGGAGAATTCGAATTTGATCCAACTCTTAGTTGATGATGAGGCATCCAAGTCACTAATTGCTTCCTTTCTTTGTGCATTCTGCTCCAACAATTCTGCAAACTTGGGGTCCAATGATATATTTGTATTTCTCAATCCATAATATATATGTAAAAAGTGAAAGACGTTATTGTGTATTAATATGTTGGTGAGATAAAACTCTTTTATTTTCCCAAAATTCCTCTTCAGCGGTGCACAATAGGCTCTGTACAAATATGTGTAAAACAGAGTTTTACAGAGTCTGAAAAATAGCCTGTAAAGATGTACATGTATCTCTCATTCTGAAATCACTGTGAAAAATGTGAGATAGGTTTTTGTAGATGGGTCTCCTAGGAACAAAAAACTCCTTCAGTTTTGTATGATGTATTTTTTATTTACAACAATATTCTCTGTAAAATGATGACTTAACTGGTATTTTCTGCAAAAAGTTCTTTCCAATATTGTTTAATATTTCCAAAACCATAATAGATGTTAGAAAAGTGAGAGAGGTTTTTGTAGATGGTCCTCTTAAGAAAATAAACCTCCTTCAGTTTTTCAAAAGTAATGTTTTATTGATCACAATAGTGTCTGCAAAACAATGACTAAAACATGCAATTTCTGCAAAAATATTCCTTCTTGTTGTGTTTTTCATCTTTTCACTTTTTTGTTCTTTTGACTATTTTACTTTCACTTTAGACAAACTTCAATGTTGGTGAAATTATTTTCATTTCCTCTTTTTACTATTTTACTCCCTTTGTAATTACTTTTACTGTTTATCTTTGACTGCTCTGTAACTTCATTTTAACTTTCATTCTGACTTTTACCTGATACACTTTAACCACTGATACTATTTAGCTGTTATGCTTTCTAACCTTTGTTTGAATAGATTTGATAAAAATATTGGAGTAAACAAGTCTTATGACTAGTATTAAGACTGTTTATCCAAGGATGTGGTCTTCTGATCACTTGTAAAACAAAACAAATTGTTAAGAAAGCATTGGTTTGTAGGGGAGGTCGAAAAGGTTTCATTTGATTTTGAGAGGTCTGTGGAGTGAATCTAGAATGACTTTTGGGAGGTAAACCATACTCGAATTGGTTAACAAAGGTTTCAGGTGGCGCAGCTGGGTTACAAAGGGTTTTACTGCACAATCAAGTGAGAGCAACACTAGGGTGTTTGAACAATGATTTGAATGGGTACTGGTTATGGCGGACGAGCTTCTAGGAAGCTTGACTGCAATTTTCTTTGATGAGACAAAGGTTGACGGACTTCAGCAGTGAATATTTGAATTTATGTGCATGGAGGTGTAGTCATTCTCTACGAATGAAATAATGAAAACGATGCGAACTTTTGTTTTATTGGCAAAGTCAAACGGGGTGGCGGGGTTTTTAACAAATGACGTCAGCATGTACTAGAGGTGAGTCATAGGGGGGAAGATGGTTTACGGTTTTTTCCACACTGCTTTTTAGAGGAGGGTGGTTTTGGGCGGAATGGCAGCGAATCAATACAGCAAGTGACGCATGGAATACACTATTTGAAAACCACTTTTCATTTCGCGCGTTAACTTTCGGATGGGGGATGGCCAGTGGAATCGATGCGAGCCGTTGATCTTGGAGCGAGCGATCGCATGGTGGACAGGACAGGGAGTTGATGGAGGTTTAACAGGCACGGGCTAGTTGTAATTAACAATTAATTAATTAGTTCGGGAGGTGTTTGATTGGCGGGGATTATTAATTAACCTGGAGGGTTAATTAATCCCATACGGAAAAAATGGTCGGGGAATGTTTGTTTTTGTTTTTTAAACACATATAAATATATGTTTAAGAGATTTTTCGTATATATTTTTATTATAAAGTAATTAAATCAATGCGATTTAGTTACCATAGGGGGCGGAAATAGAACTAAAGATATATATTTTAGCCAAAAGGGGGTATATTGTGGGTTTTTGATTTAAATAAGTTGGGATAAAATACTTTTGGCTAAAATAGCTATAATACATGGGTTTTGGGAATATTATTACAAAAGGATTTATATATAATAGGAAAAGGTGATTTTCATAGGGCGTTAATAGATAAATTAGAGTTAATATGACAAGGGACAATGTAAACTCAAAACACTTAAATATAACCAAGAAAGTGAAGATTCAAAAGTAAATGGCGTTATTATACTTTCATCACTTAGACTTAGAATAAAAAGTAATTTTGAGGGCTTTTCATGAAAAATTGAAGGATTTTCCTAAGTAAAATGGGATTTTACTTAGGAAAATATTTTGAGAGGTGAATGAATGTGATAATGGATGATTTCAAGTATGAGTTTTTTTCAAATTTATTGGTAGGGTTCCGGTCCACATAAAGGAAATCAATGCCTTGGAAGCCCTTTAATCTTCAAATACCTTAGCATAGAAGTAGTAAATATTTAAAGTAAGAGGAAATTAATAGTGCAGCTTTGATATAACATGAACTTTCCAATGTAGTAACTACCTTTGCACTTTGTGATGAAAATAAAATTGAACACATTTAGAACCATCATTCACCACATGAAATCCTGCAGCAACATCTACCTACCCTACTTACTTTACCCTACCATTTTCTCTTCTTTATTAGGGTGCACTTAGACTGGCAAACCCTTATCAATCTTCTTTTTCTTTTACATGGAAAACCTATCTAAGTCTACACTTATTACATCTAAGGGCTCAGATTAAACTGTTGAGCACCTTTTATTAACTCTACCTATCTACTTATCTTCCAAGACAAAAGGCTGTTTGCTTGAGATCTTTGTCTCTAATACCAACATGGAGTGAAAATGATTCAATACGAGTTTAAACAATTTGGCTCTTCATAAATGCAGCAAACTTTTGTGTTTTTAATTGCTTTATTACGGAGAAAAATGGAAATAATGAACGGCATTTGGACACACCACCCTGTCCTTGGCCTTTGTTTTGTTTGGGGTTCATTTCTTTCCTTTTTTTGGTAATTTTGTCTCTTTTACCCTTTGATTTTTCTTTTAAAATTTCCTCTTACATTTTTAAGTGCCATTTTTTTGAAAATATGTGGAAAACTTTGCAACAAGAAAAGGTATGAACATATTGCATAGTTCATCAAGTCAATCATGAAATATGACACCTATTGGTATAGGAGTCTATTCGGCTCACTTAGGGATGAGCATACAACAGCAAAAGAAATTAAGGCCATTGATCAGGATGCCTAGGCCATTGTTTGAACCATGAAATATTCTTCTTCTTGTTGCCTTATTGTATGTATGATAGTAATACTTCTGAAGCTTAGGGCCTTCTCCTCGGGCTTCAACTCCAGTAAGTTACTATCCATTCAAAACTTAAAACTTTGTTTCCCAGTTGGAAATCTTCTGCCTTGTTCCAATCCCAAACTTGCATTTGCTGTGGTTGAAAATCTTGAATTGAATATAGTCCTTTTTCTACAACCTGAAATTTGATCTGAAACTGAAACAACACACAAAAATTTTCAAACCAACTTAATGAAAAGCTAACTGAAAATTGAAAACAAAAAAATGTTCAAAATTCTGAGCTTATTAGCACTCATTTACCTACTCTAATCTACTAAAAATCCTATTGAATCAGGTAATACAAAAATGCCAATGAAGCCAATCAAGTAGATGTAATAATAAATGGTTAACTTGATTGCTTATGATCAAAATTGGAAGTTTATTATGATCATGTGCATTTATAATCAACGATAAGATGTGAAATGGAAATTGTTGATATATTTGATATTCATAGATAAAACATGTTTGCAGATTTGAGGTAAAAATATTCTCCATATAATCTGCTATAGGATCATTAAAAGCATAATGTATGATTTGTGTTTCTAGGCCTTCAATGACTAGTTGCTCAGTTGTATTCTGAATATTAATCCTTGAAACTATTTCCTCAGTCTTGTGTTTGAAAGAATAATCATCTTGAATATGCAGGTCAAAAGATAGTACAATTTCCTCTTGCTTTGGAGAAGGAAGATTTTCAAAGAATTCTTTAGGATTTCGGAAATTGTATGGCTGAATTTGAGAATGAAAAATTTTGATTTCATTTTCATAATTTTCGCAAATTATATCAAGAAGCCATTTTTTAACTTGAGGAGAACATTTTCTTGATTTAAAAAGAAGAAAGAAAGCTCTTAGAAAATCCTCATCAAACTGAAGTTTTGATAACTCATCCATGAATTCATTTAAAATTTCATCAAATGAAAGATTTTCCACAAACCCTGTCATCCAGTATCACTATTAATGCTTTGGAATATGGATTATTTGGTTGTGGAATTGCTCTGAAACTTGAAGCTCTGGTTCTCTGATCAACAGTGTCTTGATTGGAAAATGATATCAAAAGAGTCAGAAGAATGATGCTCAAATGTGCATGGCGATTTTATATTTACAATTTTCAAAAGAGATAAATTAAAAACTACTCTAAGATCTTCTCTAAAATACAATATACATTGGAGAAATCTATCAATTTAGAAAGAACATAATGTCTTGGATAACAATCCAAGTTGAAAGCCTGATCTTTCCACATTGTCCTTCCAGGTTCATTCCTCCAGTGGAGTCTTAGTAGTGAAATTGATTTTGGAGTCGCCAGGTGGATGATTTTAACCTTTGTGTCTGATCACTTTCCACCATCATAGATCAGATCTAAACCTGTAAAACAATTCTGAAGAAAAAGTTAGTTCTTCAGGAAACCCAATTTTGAGTATTTTATGATTATTTTGTGTTTTTGTGAATTTTCAAAACAACTTCTATGATTTCTTTAAGAGGCTTTAGATATGAGATTTAAACTTTCTTAAAGACTTATTAAACTAGAGAATCTGATTGAATGTTTGTAACTAAAGTTCAGTTATTTAAGCTAAACTAGAGATAGACTGAAGCAACATTTATTTAATATGCATTTGTAGAGCAAAAGCATTTCAAAGGATACTTGGCTGATCTTCAGACTCTGTCTATAGCTTATAAGCAAACAATATTAACAATAAAGATATTCAGGTCCCCAGTGGAGTCGCCACTATGTTATCACTCACGTTTTCCTTGAAGTTGTGGAAAAGGAAAGTATACCCGAGGTAACCATAAACCAACCTTTGGATACAGAATCTAGCCAATCTGTATCCAGAGAGGGCTCTCTCTTTATGATTTAACTTTATTCTTAGAAAATTTTAGGCTAGTTATAAGTCCAAGAGTTTGTTTGAAAATGGTGGAATCTTCCAACTAAGGGCAAGGTTGAATATTTTCAGGCCATTGGGCTATGGAGTCAAAGGATGGATTTACTGGATTAATCTTCTACACACAAGATGGCTTTGCAGGGCAAGATAGCCAAACAGAGAACAATTTTTTAGGAATTAAAGTGGATGGAATGGGTTTTGAAGGGATGAAAATCAAGAAATATTTCAACATATTCGAAAAGAAACTGATGACTACAAACAAAGAGCAATGAAGAATTCTTTATTATAGCAATCAACAATGTTTAAACGAGGGTAGCTCAAAACAGTTAAAATTCATTGCTTGTAACCGATTTGAAGAAAAAATTTGGAATAACGCAATTGAAAATCGAGGTACATGGTAAGTTGGGTTGTTCTTTTGTAATTATTCGGCAAAATGGAACATAGTGATATTATAAACAGATATAAAACTTAAGACATAGGATAGAAAGACTTATTGAACTGCAGTCCGACACATGAATCCTGCAAAAAGTCCTGAGCTTCAAATTATCATCCAGCAAGCCACAAATAAATTTCTCCAAAGAAATTTTATTCCAAAAACATCACTGTCACAGAAAAGTAGTAGAATCCACCTAAAATACTTCCAAGAGTGAAGTATTTATACAAATTCTAAACTAAAATATCTTGAAAAAATATCAAAATTGCTTCACAAATCTCTCCAACTATTTTACATAAATAGAACTTAAGTAAAGGACACTCAAAATAATGCATCTATTTGGCACTATTTTGTATCTATAGATGATGAAAAAGAGGATAATTCAAATTTTATCCAACTCTTAGTTGATGATGAGGCGTCCAAGTCACTAACTGCTTCCTTTCTTTGTGCATTCTGCTCCAACAATTCTGCAAACGTGGGGTCCAATGATATATTTTTATTTCTCAATAAATGATAGATATGTAAAAATTGAAAGCGGTTATTGTGGATTAATATGTTGGTGCGATAAACCTCTTTTATTTTCCTAAAATTCCTCTCCAGCTGTGTACAATAGGCTCTGTAAACATATGGGTAAAACAGAGTTTTACAGAGTCTGAAAAATAACCTGTAAATATGTGCATGTATATCTCATTCTGAAATCACTGTGAAAAAAGTGAGATAGGTTTTTGTAGATGGGTCTCTTGGGAACAAAAAACTCTTTCAGTGTTGTATGATGTATTTTTTATTTACCACAATATTCTTTGCAAAATGATGACTTAACTGGTATTTTCTGCAAAAAGTGCTTTCCAACATTGTTTAATATTTCCAAAACCATAATAGCTGTTAGAAAAGTGAGAGAGGTTTTTGTAGATGGTCCTCTTAAGAAAATAAACCTCCTTCAGTGTTTCAAAATTAATCTTGGATTGATCACAATAGTGTCTGTAAAACATTGACTAAAACATACAATTTCTGCAAAAATATTCCTTCTTGTTGTGTTTTTCATCTTTTCACTTTTTTGTTCTTTTGACTATTTTACTTTCACTTTAGACAAACTTCAATGTTGGTGAAAGTATTTTCATTTCCTCTTTTTACCATTTTACTGCCTCTGTAATTACTTTTATTGTTTACCTTTGACTGCTCTGTAACTTCTTTTTACCTTTCATTCTGACTTTTACCTGATACACTTTAACCACTGATACTCTTTAACTGTTATGCTTTCTAACATTTGTTTGAATAGATTTGATAACACTCTTGGAGTAAACAAGTATTATGACTAGTATTAAGACTGTTTATCCAAGGATGTGGTCTTCTGATTACCTGTAAAACAAAACAAATTGTTAAGAAAGCATTGGTTTGTAGGGGAGGTCGAACAGGTTTCATTTGATTTTGAGAGGTCTGTGGAGTGAATCTAGAATGATTTTTGGGAGGTAAACCATGCTTGAATTGGTTAACAGAGGTTTCATGTGGCGCAGCTGGGTTACAAAAGTTTTTACTGCACAATCAAGTGAGAGCAACACTAGGGTGTTTGAATAGTGATTTGAACGGGTACTGGTTATGGCGGACGAGCTTCTGGGAAGCTTGACTGCAATTTTCTTCGATGAGACAAAGGTTGACGGACTTCAGCAGTGAATATTTGAATTTCTGTGCATGGAGGTGTAGTCGTTCTCTGCGAATGAAATAATGAAAACGACGCAAACTTTTGTTTTATTGGCAAAGTCAAACGGGGTGGCAGGGTTTTTAACAAATGACGTCAGCATGTACTGGAGGTGAGTCACAGGGGGGAAGATGGTTTATGGTTTTTTCTGCACTGCTTTTTAGAGGAGGGTGGTTTTGGGCGGAATGGCAGCGAATCGATACAGCAAGTGACGTGTGGCATACACTATTTGAAAACCACTTTTCATTTCGTGCATTAACTTTCGAATGGGGGATGGCCAGTGGAATCGATGCGAGCCGTTGATCTTGGAGCGGGCGATCACACAGTGGATGGGACAGGGAGTTGATGGAGGTTTAATAGGCGCAGGCCAGTTGTAATTAACAGTTAATTAATTATTTCGGGAGGTGTTTAATTGGCGGGGAGGTTATTAATTAACCTGGAGGGTTAATTAATCCCATACGGAAAAAATGGTCGGGGAATGTTTGTTTTTGTTTTTTAAACACATATAAATATATGTTTAAGAGATTTTTCGTATATATTTTTATTATATAGTAATTAAATCAATGCGATTTAGTTACCATAGGGGGCGGGAATAGAACTAAAGATATATTTTTTAGCCAAAAGGGGGTATATTGTGGGTTTTTGATTTAAATAAGTTGGAATAAAATACTTTTGGCTAAAATAGCTATAATACATGGGTTTTGGGAATATTATTACCAAAGGATTTATATATAATAGGAAAAGGTGATTTTCATAGGGAGTTAATAGATAAATTAGAGTTAATATGACAAGGGACAATGTAAACTCAAAATACTTAAATATAACCAAGAAAGTGAGAATTCAAAAGTAAATATCATTATTATACTTTCATCACTTAGACTTAGAATAAAAAGTAATTTTGAGGGTTTTTCATGAAAAATTGAAGGATTTTCCTAAGTAAAATGGGATTTTACTTAGGAAAAGATTTTGAGAGGTGAATGAATGTGATAATGGATGATTTCAAGTACTTAGGTTTTTCAATTATTGGGCCGAGGGTCCGGTCCCTCCAAAAGTCAAGGAAATGCCTTGAGCCCCTTTAATATTCAAATACCTTAGCACTTAGGGGAAATTAGTAAAATCTTTAGGGAAAATGAGAGGGGAAATTAATAATTTTGACTTTGCTCTGCTGTGAACTTTTTCCAATGTAATATTTGCCTTTGCACTTTGTGATGAAAGTAAAATTGAACACATTTAGAACCATCATTCATCACATGCAATCCTGCAACAACATCTACCTACCCTACTTACTTTACCCTACCATTTTGTCTTCTTTATTAGTGTGCACTTAGACTGGCAAACCCTTATCAATCTTCTTTTCCTTTTACATGGCAAACCTATCTAAGTCTACACTTATTACATCCAAGGGCTCAGATTAAACTGTTGAGCACCTTTTATTAACTCTACCTATCTACTTATCTGTCAAGATTAAACTGTTTGGCCAGATATTTATTCTCTATTCTACAATATGAAATTGAAAAATGAATGAATCAAGTTTAAACAGTTTGACTCTTCATAAATTGTGGCAAAAGTTTGACAAGCTGCACATAATTGCTTTATTACAGAAAATGAAATAGTAGTGGCATTTAGACTTGCACACTTTCCTTGGCCTTTCTTTTTGTTTGGGGTTCATTTCTTTCACTTTTTTGACCATTTTATTCTTTTTACCCTTTGATTTTTCTTTTAGGGTATACCCTCTTTAAATTTTTAAAATTTTTTGATTTTTTGAAAATATGGAAAACCTTTGCAACAAGAAAAGGTATGAACATATTACAGAGTTCATTAAGTGAATCATGAAATATGACACCTATTGGTATAGGAGTCTAACAGTGGGAATGGTAGTAAGATTTCAATCATGTCCTAAACAATCCCATCTAGAAGCTGTGAAGAGAATACTTAGATATCTGAAAGGAACTGCTGATTTCGGTCTTTGGTACCCCTAAGAGCTCAACCCTTATTGTGACAAATTACTCCGATGTTGATTGGTCTGGAAGTGTGGATGATTGAAAAAGTACCAGTGGAAATGAACTCTTTACGGGAGATTTTCTTATATCTCGGCTCAGAAAAAAGAAATAATATATATCTACAAATATATAGCTGCTGCTAATTGTTGTAAAAAATTCTATGGATGAAGGAAGCTTTGAAGGATGTCAACATAGAAACTAAGCAACCAATCACTATTTTTTGTGACAACACTAGCGCTATTAGTCTTTCAAAGAATCTGGTGATGGACTCAAAGACCAAACATATTCCAGTCAATACAAAAGAGAAAATTGTAGATATCTTTACAAAACCCCTTCCACGAGAAGCATTTTAGTACATTCGCCAAAAGATGGGGGTCATTTCTCTTGCATCACATTAAATCAAGAAGCATGTCAGGGGAAACAACATGATAGGGGGAGAAAAATGACAGGGGGAGCACATTGGCACCCCATTGCCATTGATGTCAAAGGGGGAGAGAAGAAAAATATTTTCATCTAATGACAAAGGGGGATATTGTTAATCTAAGTTGTCATTGATGGACATAAGATTATTGATGATGACGAATGATGATGGAGGACTACATGAAGACACATATCACTATGGCATGGTAACCTTATGATAAATAAGGCTATTATGGAGAATCAAAACCATAACGAACCCCTAGACATTATACTCTACCTCTATTTGTGCACGTGTAAATGACCAGTCACATTAAAAATTATTTTGCACTACCTTGGAGGAATTTTTTTTCTATGAAACCTTCACCATCATTTGGAGCATAATTTTAGCTTTCATATGAGCTCTTACTTGGCCCGAAATTCCAAATATTTTGGGAGAAATAGATTTTTAAAGTCAAGAGAATGTATTTGGTCCTTGAGCCAACCTGTGCTAGGTCTCTCATGTCGTACTTAGTATAATTGACATGTCCCTTCAGCTCATAGAAAAAAAAAACTCTATAAATACATGTTCGGACCTCATTTTTGGACAGGCAACTTGGTGAAGAAGTTATAGCATAGAGAAATGAAAAAAGGTTCACATCTCGTGTACCCTTAAGGAGAGGAACAAACCAATATTTAAGCACCACAGTTCCAATTATGTATCAAACAACGTCATCTATTCGGATAGGGAATATTATATAGAAGACATATACTTTAGATACCACTGCTGTCATAAAAATTTGGACTACAGCTCCTATGTAACTCGGATTTAGGTGACTAAACTTGGATCTTTGACTGGATCCAATATTACACAGAATATCCCTTATTACATCTACCTCCTACAGTAACTCGGGTTGTTGAAAAACGTTTACTGTGTAGCATTTTCAGTGTTGATACATTCTCAAATTAGTGTAGATTGTATACTCGGATTGTGGGTGCTTGGATTCTTCTCTGTGGAGGAATATATCTCAGACTATAACCCCTATACAAACCTTGACTATGCAATATTCCAGACATAGTGATTGATGAAACAGAAAATAAAATCAACCTTCATTTGTCTCGGATTGTGATCCTGCTTCTTGGATTGCTCCATGGACTGTGTGTAATTGTGAACATTTGATTTCTTGAACAACGGTAAGATATCTAGCCCGGACAGTGATAACTCATCTTGACAGGGTTGACCATAGTGGCTCACAATGTTTTGAAGCAACTTTATATATGATTACATTCATTGGACAGTGAATGTGGCATTGATGAAATCTCCTCTTGGACAATGAATACAATAACACTGATGGATTAATTGAAGTGCAATGATAAACATAAGTGGAAAGTGAAGAAATTTGGAAGTGATTAAACGGTGAAGAATTATGTCAAGAACGTTCAAGTAAGTACAATTCACATTCTCTATTAAAAGAAGACAAAAGGATTTGTGTCATAAGGGTTGGTGCTCCTAAACACAAGGTTGGTGCCTTGAAGAAGATATAGTCAAAGCCTTAGAGGTCGAAGCCTCATCAAAGTCCAAGTAGGGGATTCGAAACAAGTTGGTGCCTAAAGCATTGAAGGGTTGGTGCCCTCACATAATTATTGTACTCAATTATTTGAAAAAGGATTGAAGTCCTTCTTGATCCTTAATAATATTATTATTATACAATTCTCTGTTTTTAATTGTGAATAATCTAACTGGTAAAAAATAACAATTGAAAATAAATATCGATTCGTCCCCCTCTCAGTATTTCCAACAATTGGAATCTCCTCCACCATCTCCATGATTTACTGATCCATGGTCATCTACATCTTTCTTCTCAGGCTTAACGGTCTTTTCATACTCTGCAAACAATTTGTCTACTTTCTCTTCCATGTTGTAGAATGTCTTGCAATAATTTCTCTCTTCTTCTGAATGTGATTCTTCATCTACCATGTCTCTTCTTCGTGGTGAATGTCCTGCTTCAACATCAAAGGACTTAATATTTCCTTCACTTCTTTGAAGCTTCTTTCTGGTTAGCATGTAATCATGCAATTCACATCAACAAATTCCTGCTCTGATAGCACTTGATCCAAGATATTTTTCTTATGGATGCATTAAAGAATTACATATAACAAAGCACTTAAAATTATGAAAACATAAGCACATAAGGCAAAGATAAAAGAGAACATAACATGCATGAGATCAAGACTCAAAAAATTTTATTACGGAGTTCATCCAATTTGGATTACGTCTCCGGGTCTTCCTCAATAGTGGGGAGGCCTTCATTCATTAAGTGGAAACAAGAAGAATAAGTACAAGTGAAATTACATAAAGCACCCTTATACCTCCAATCTAGAAAATGGACAGAAAATGGAGAGCTCTGATATATAAATGGACATCACCGTTGAGTTCCTGTCGCCGAGAGGTGTAAAATCGACATAAAATTTTCCCCAAATTGATACGGGCGAGTTCTGCACCCCAAAGAATCTGTCTAACGCCCTCAATATTCCCTGGGCATGGTTCTGCCCCTCTTGCCCACTCGTTATTCCACTCTACTCCTTTCCTAAGCGCACTGTAGAAATGAGGATTTTTTATATAAGGTTTTGGGCAGAGTGTGCAAAGCACCTCCGCTGGCAGGCTGGTTAACTCCATTAATGGTGGAGGAGGGCTCGGGGGATAAAATCTTGCCCCTCCTATTTTGGATAAATGTAGTGTATTCAAAAGCTTTGGGAGGTGGGCGAGTATGCTCCACACTGCCCGACCCAAACTCACCGTGCCGTATATGGTGGTAGTTTCATTTTGGGGACTGATCACGTGGGTCCTGGGGGTTCAACCCCTGTCAGTCCCGTATGTTATGTTGCCTCCAGTGGTTGTATTTTTGTATGTATTAAGGTGGGCGGGATCTGCTCCACACGGCCCCGACCCAACCCACCGGAAATTTATATATATATAGTTGGGCTCCAGCCAGGGGTGGCAGGGTTTGACCACTTGCCACCCCAATTTTTAATATATATTTTTTGTAATGAGTGGTGGGATGGTGGGGGTAGTGGTCTGCCACCCTCATTTCTATAGTTTTTTTTGTTTTTAAAACAATAATGGGTATTTTTTAATTTTAATGAAAATAAGGGTCATTGGGCATTTTAAATATGCCACAATTTCACCCATTTTCGAGAGCTAATTTCCCTTCTGGTTGACGGTGAATTTGTGGGACACTTAAACCTGGCCCACAACCCAACTTTGGCTGCAACTTTAACTCGCTCTAACTTCTCCATACAATCTCGGATTGGAGATCTGTTTGCACAGTTGGAATCAGGGTGATGAGCTCTTCAATCTAAACCTAGCTCGAGAGCAATCCGACCACTTTGAATTTTGACCATTTCTGAGCTCTCTTGGTCTCCTGAGGGTGTCTAGAGCCACCTAGATAATTTTAGATTTAGAAGGAAGAAATTATTGTGGTTTTCAGATAGTAAGGCCTATTTGTCTGAATTTGATAGACTTCAAACCTTTCGATTTTGGTTGGCTTATAATGCCTTCCGATGGCCAACAAACCTAGTTTCCCAATGGGCAGGTTGAGGCCACATAAGTATTGATGTAACTTGCTCTTTTTATGAATGAATGAAAGGTCCTACTCAAATTATATATATATATATATATATATATATATATATATGTATATATATATATATATATATATATATATATATATATATATCATTAAGTGTTTTCAAAAAAATTCCAAATATTGTACTTTTGTCTATGATTTGTCACTTAGTATTAAAATGGATGAATTCGACACAGTCATTTTGAATAAAACCACAAATAAAGTTGTAAAGTTGTAGTAAAGTAAACCGCTTTAACAAAATTCACATAATACTTTTCCCAGTCACGTTTCTATGGCTTGTTGCACACTGCTACTCACCATCATTTAATCACTTTTTTTTCTGGTGGATATTATTGAAAGTTATGGCGTTCCTTTCCTTCCAAAGGGACCAAAAAATGACACCCGACAAAAATTTCCATGCACGATTAACTTGTGGATGAGAGGAGTACGATGAGCATGAGTGCCTAATGGTGAGAAGGATGGAGGAAGGGTCCCTGTCATTGGTTTTGAAGATCAGGGAGGCCCAATTCCAAATATTTGAGGCAAAGGAACAATCATTAATTAAGTGATTGGTGGTTTCCTCCTCAAGTTTACAGAGAGTACATCTGGAGGGTCCTATGAAGCCATTATTTCAAAGTTTTTCCCATGTGAGAATTTTCCTTTGCAAGATGAGCCAAAGAAAGATGGTGATTTTTGGCCAGGGCTTAATATCCCATAGGTCTTTCCATTTAAGATCAGGGGGGATGTGATTGGGGGAGATCACATAGTGCTAAGCTTCATTGAGATTGAAGTGGGTTGTTTGGTTCTTCCCTCATCTTAGTTTGTCCTTGTCATCCATCCTTTGAATATATCTCTGAGTGAGCTCTTCAGAGAGATTAATCCAGGCTAGTGGATATGTGTGATAGTCCCATTCAGAGGCAGCCAACCAGTCCCTCTAGCTTTTATTTTCGTTGCAGTATTTCTAGTAGTATTTCACCAAGATTTTATTTTTGTTTTGTATATGAGTTTTTATTTGCTCATACTATTCTTGATTTAACTTGGGGTGTTGTTGCCAATCATCCTGCCAAAATAGAGCAGTTTATCCATTACCAATTTCCCAAAAACAATTCTCTTGGATAATTTTCGTGTTTTCGCATGCTTGATTCCACATTACTGAGCCTTTGATGGTGCCATTTAGGTGAATGAGATATTCTTGGCTATGTGTGGGAGCATATTTGGCTTTCCACAGAGTGGCCCAGGAGGTGTGGTGGTTGGTGATCCATCTCCACCACATCTTAGCCCCCAAAGCTTTTCCCATTTTCTCAGGATCTCTAAGACCCAAGCCTCCTTCATTCTTTAACTTGCAAAATTTATCCGAAGCCATGAGGGCCAACTTGTTTTCGTCCTTTTTCCCTTTCTAGATGAAGTTTATTTAGATGTTTCGAAGATAGCAGGATATGGATTTGGGGGCAGCTAAGGCGGAGTATTGGTAGAGGGGAATGGATTGCAAGATTGACTTAACAAGAACTAGACGACCAACGAAATTGAGAGTTCTGAAGGTCTAGTTTCTTATATTTTTCTCCACCTTAGTTGTGAGATTTTCCCAATTGGATCTAATGAGAGGTTTGTCCGAGAGGGGGACCCCTAGGTACTTGGAAGGGAAGGAGCTGAAAATTTATATTTTTCAATATTGATGGTCGTGGCAGAGGCCTCCGAGAAATCGGATAAGATATATTTAAAGGCCATTGCTTCTTTGACTGTTGGAGTTCCCATGAATAGGGTGTCATCAATGAATTTCTCATGAGTGGAGGGGGGAGAAAATGGATACAGTTTAATGCCTGAGATACAGTTTAGGGAAGAGGTTGCATAGAAGGAGTGGCTTAAACCTTCAACCAAGATGGAAAATAGAAAGGGAGAAAGGGGGTCACCTTGCCTAATGCCTCAGGTAGGGGATATGATTTGGGAAGGCAAGCCATTGATAAGAACGGAGAAAAATGCACCTATTACCATCGCCATGATCCATTTGATGCACCCTTTGTTGAACCTGAAAGCCTCCAATATTTTCCTTGTGTATTCCAGCTTATTTTGTCGAAGGCTTTAGACATGTCCAATTATATTATCACACTCGGTTTATTCTTGATTTTAAGAGAGTGAATTATCTCCTGGGAGAGGATGATGTTGTCTAGAATTTTTCCGCCTTCTACATACCTCGTTTGGTGCTGGGAGATGAGGAGTAGGAGAATGGTTTTGATGCGATTGGCGAGGACCTTGGAGACTATATTGTATATGACATTGCAAAGAGAAATGGGCTTGAACTTGTCGGTAGAGTCCACATCTTCGGATTTTGGGATCAAGGTGAGGAAGGTGGTAGTCAGATATTTTGGGAATGATAGCATGCTTTGTAGAAATTAGTTGTGAAGCCATATGGTCCTGGAGGCTTTCCATTGGGCATAAACATGACCACCTCCTCAAATTATTGCATGGTGAATTTTCTGAGCAGCATTTGGTTATGTTCCTAGGATAGGATGGAGGAGATATGATCCGTAATTTTTTTGATTCCTTCAGACCTTTTTTGATTGGTTTCTTCAAGGAGTGAGGCAAAGTAATGATTGATTTCCTCTTCCATCTCAGCATGAGTGTGTATGATGTCCACTTGTATGGTTTTTTGGCTCAAAATTCTACTGTTTTTCTTGTGCTAGATCATGGATTGGTGGAAGAAGGCAATATTTTTCTCCCGACATTTTAACAAGCTAATGCGAGATTTCTATAGCCATAGTTTTTCCTCTTGTGTGACCCTCTCCTCCTAACTTTTCTGTAGATTTATTTCCTCCATTTTCCTCTGCTCGGTGAGGCTATTGTTTATTATTTTCCGTTGTAGGGCTTCTTTCTTGAGCTCTATTATTTTTTTCTTTGTGATGATATTTCTGAAGTTTTTCTTGTTCTAGTTCCTTATCTCTGTTTTGATGTGATTTAGTTTTTTTTGGAACTGGTACATTTTGTTTCCATGCTTGGATTGAGGGGTATGCCACCATTTTTCATTTTTCCGATGAATTATGGGTGGTTAAGATAGAATGCTTCAAATATGAAGGGCTTATTTTTGTGTCCTTCCATAATTTTGATCGATAGGGCAATGGACCAATGACCAGAGCCTCCTTGAGGAAGAAAACTGGCTTCCATTTTCCAAGAGTTAAGATAGAATTGTTCTGAGAGGAGGAAGCGATCCAAATTTGATGCTATTTTATTTTCTCCAACCATCCTATTGTTCCAGGGAAGGAACCATTCTTGGTGGGGATATCTATAAGATTTAGATAATTTATGATGGCTATGAAGGTCTATGATTCTTTGTATAGTTTTCTAATACCTATTCTTTTTTCCTTAAGATTGACCACCATATTGAAGTCCCTTGTGATAATTTTTTAAGAATGGCAGAGAGAGACTTGTAGTCTACTGAGTCTTTTTAGTAGATCTATTCTTTCAGCTGCAGTGTGGGGTGCATAGGTCACACACATACTATCTTTATATCCTATGATTTTCAGGACCATGGTTAGTGTATGTTTGATGGTTGTGGAGTTAGTGAGCTTGAAAAGTGAGTTTTTCCAAAGAGTGTAAATGCCTCCTGCAGAACCTCTTGCTAAGATTTATGCATAGCTATATTGATTGAAGCATGATTTATTTATCAGTTCCATGTTTTGTAAGTTGATATTTGTTTCTTGGAGCAACATGATGTCTAATTTTTCTATTGATATTTTGTTTTTTAGAATCCTTTTTTGGTCGGGACTCTTGAGTCCTCTAATATTCCAGGTAATGCAAATCATTGAGAAATGTTGGGGATTAAGGTTAGGGCCTTTACCTTTCCTTCGTTGATGAGACGAGCCCCAAGTTCTCTCAAAACCTGCTTGGTTGGTTTCCTGCCGTGCTTCCTATTGGGACCTTTGTGGAAGTATTGTGCTGTAATTATGTTGGCTATGATGCTTCTGCCTGCTTCAGTGCCCATTAGGTTTTGTTCTGAGATTTGTAGCATGATTTCTTGTAGAAGGAAAGGCACTTCGATTTTCTGGATATGATCTATTGGGATGGCCTCAATCCCATTTGTTTTCCATTTTTTGAAATTTTTTAGAGATCGACACCTTCTAGAAACTCTTCTATAACATATTACTATGGGGTAGGTGCTTCCTGTGCCTAATCCATCTCTATATCCTCTCGAGCTTGCTCTTTTTCCCCCATTTTGTGTTCTTGGGTTTCAACATTCCTGGAGGTGTGTTCTGTGAGGTGTTCTGGTTGTGGTTGTTGTTCTGCGCTGTTGCTGTGATGGGTTGGTTCTTTCATTGTGGAGTTTAGGATTTTGAATATGTTGGGTTGTGATACATTGTTCCTATTTCCTATGTTTGTTTCTGTTTCCTAAATGGGTGAATCCTTGCTGGTCCTTCTTCTTTCTTAGTTGTGCTTCAATTGTCGTTGTCTTATTTTGTGGGCATTCCCAAAAGAGGTGTCCATGCTCATGGAATTTTAGAAATTGAAAGGGTATATGCTCATAGTCAATGCTTTGTGTCTAGATGTCATCTCTGTAGTTGAGTCTTGTGGCTCCGGGTAGAGCACCTGAAACATTTAGGTAGACGCATATGCAAGCATAGGATATATAGTGCCCATTTCTGGTGCCTTCAGATATTTGGATATACTCTCCTAGTTCATATCCTATGTCTTTGAGGACAGAGGGAGCCCAGTAGTTAGTAGGCAGAGATTATAATCAAATAGATACTGGAACCTTTGTGAAGTCCTCTTTTTTAGGCGTGAAGTTCTCCTTATAGAAGCTCATGTAGAGACCAGTTGAGTAAAAGAAGTAGGGGCCTACTTCAAAGACTCTATCCTGATCTTCCAAGAGACCGAAAATGACTATGAAAAATCCTTTGGATCCAAGTCATAGGCTGATTTCTCCTTTTGGTTTCCATTTTTCTTGGATCCAACCTTTAAGGGCTTTCTCAGTTGGCCAAATTCCCATAAATTTGCATATTATGGCATGTTCCTGCATATATTCTCTGTAGACTGTAATGTCCAGATATTGAATGATTACTTCTGGTATTTTCTGGGCTTTTGAATGGCATGCACTTGCTTTCTTGAGTACTTGTGGTGGACTTGATTCAATGTTAACACATTCTTTGGCTACATTTTACTTCTCTTGGGCAGTGGTATTCACATCGTGGTACTTTGATGTAGTGGAATTATTTTTCCAACCTTTGTGTTGGGCTCCGTCAGAGTTTGCAGCATTGAATTCAGGCCTAGAAAAAGCGGAGCTATGAGTGAGGTGGGTGAATAAGGATGAAGCATCAGGCTTAGGCAAGTTTCCGTCCCGTAAATATTTGAATGAGGAGCATGAAGGTCCGACAACCGACACCGCCAAGGGTCCACTAGGGAAACCCATGTAGGGCCAACAGAGGTAGAGGCCGTAGGGGCTGCATAACGTCAGAAGTTACAGAGAAGACCAGAGCTAGGGTTTCCTAGCCTAGCCATATTTTAAAACTTATTTATTTTATTATTACTTTTTATATAATTGTTTTTAATTTTTTTTTTTTCCCTTTTAAAAATAATCTTTAAAAATTCCATTCAATTCTCCCGGTGGGGGTATACTGATAGATGGAATAGGGCCTGAGGAAAAGTTCCCACCACCCTCGAGCTTGAAATTTCACATTTATGATGGAAGGATGTGGTTGGAGTCATGCATGCAACCCTACAATTGACTGAGGGTTTATGTATTGGTTTTGATGGTTGGTGAACTCAGTTGCGAAGAGAGGGTAAGATCCTAGGTGAGGTCCTCAACCTACTGGAGTAAATTTTCCATGAAGATGGTAAATATGAAGGTTCTGGTGTTGTGGGTAGCAGAGGTTTGTATTGGGAGGCAATGATTTCAAGGTGCTAATTTCATTTGGAGAGTGGTTTTGCAAAACATTTGCGTATCATGGTGTTTTCGGTTGGTGGAAGTCTTCATTTCAAAGGTCTTGTTGGGGTTTTCAATCCGTAAGTTTAATGCACTCAGTTCTCACCTTTGTTTTTCTTGGGTTTCTTATTTATTTTTCCTAGAAGATTTGGTATTAAGGGTCTTGAGTCTAAGTCTTTGTGTGTAAATTCTCTTTTGTGGTGTGAAGTAAATGTCAAGAACACTGGAGTATTTCACTTTTGGGGTTTGTGGTGGTTTCTTTTCTCTCTATGTAAGGACGGTGTGGTTTGGTGTAACTAGAAGTCTTTGCGAGGGCTGGATTGTGTGGGTTTATTTGTGAGGAAAGGCAAGTGTTGGGGGTGGGAATTGGGAAATTGTATGTGTTCTCTTGGTCCTAGGGTGGTGCCGTTTTTGTTCAATGGTCAAGGGTGAAGAATCTATGGATGAGTAAGTATTTTCCTTCGCCCTTTCTGGTGGGTCTTCATCTAAGGTTAAGTCTTATGCATGGTGCTACTATGAAAAATTAGTTTTTTGGTTTCTTGGTATTGCAAAGAGTGGCTCGAGTCAGTCTCTATGCTCTTTTGTAGGTAGGGAAAGTCCATATAATTATATTTATTCTCCCCCCAAGGCTCAACGATGCTGCCAAGGAAAAGGATGAGGAAAGGCAGTCTCTTTCAGATTCTGAGATGTTAGAGGATATGCTAATTTGGGTGCCAGACCCTGGGCACACCAGGGATAGGAGAAAACAATAGTTTAACTCAATAGTTTACTTTGGTTCGTCTTGGTCACAAAGTTAGAGGTTCGCTGGGTTTTTCTCCCTTTGTGTGCAATCTGATATCTATGTAATTCAACTTTCTTGAGTAATACATAGTATTTTAATTCAATTTTTTTTTCCATTCAATTATTTTTAAGTACGTTATATTTTTGGATTTTTATAATAATTTATTTGTTTTTTAAAAAATTAAAATTTTCATATTTTTAATTACATTTTTTTTTGTGTTATATATATATATATATTTTTTTTGTTTTTTCTTGTGTGTTTTTCATGATTTTTTGTACAACAAGGATGATTTGTAAGTGATAGTTAAAATATATTATAATTATAGTGCCCCATTTAAAATAGGTCAAGTTTTCTTCGATTAAGATATGAAAAGAGTTGTCAAAGGATCTTAGCTCGAGTTGTTTGGTGAACAATTCCTTCCCCTAATTCCATGGGATCAAGTTCCCAAAGACATGTTGTAAGTGCCCCGTTTTTACGTTGATCAAATGTTGATTTGGTGCCTTAAAATCTAGAATTGAATGTTGAAATAAATTAACGATAAGGTTGTTAGAGATTTGTTGTTCCACAATTATCCTGTAATAAACAAAGTTACCAAGTTCTCATTTTTTTGGAGTTAGCATAAAATCATGCTTTTCATGATGATTTTGAAAAGTGGTGATGAATCATCACCCTATTTTCATTTTAGGGTTAAAATACCAACATTTTTTCTTTTAATAGGAATGGTAATTTATATTAATTTGCAAATATCCGTTTGGAACATAGCAAGTCTATTAGGTTTACATAGTTGTTTTCGTATCTCCTGAGTCCTCATCTAACATATCATCAAATTTTTCTAGAGGACCTTGGTGCAAACTAAAAAAATATAGGTTTTTGTAGGTATACACCTTACAAAACTAACCCCCTCTATGCCAAAATTTACAGTTCATCTTATAAACAAAAAAATAATTTTTTTGACTAGACCTACTATGGTTAAGCAGATTCATTCAATTATAGACACTTTTCTAGTAGTTTCGTTTAAATTATTTTCCAAATTGTAGACTTGTACCTTTAGTTATTCTATCTTCCTTTTGAGAATATCCATCTCGTCACCCCACCTATTTGTTTTGGTCTCGACCTTTTGCACTTTTTCCATCACATAGGAAATTGCCTCCTTATTGCCAATATGTTTCAAATTTAATGTTACGAGGTACAGATAAAGAGATTCAAGCCTTTATGGCAATAGAGTCAACTGAACTTCATGTGGACAACCCATTTCAACAAAATCAATGCTAAACCTTACTGGCACTTGAAAGAGTTTTTTGGAGGAGTTCCGTTGCCACCTCATGACTGTGCATAGGAAAATTGATGAGCTGTCAAAACAATCAAACCACAGGGATGTGAATTGATCCTACTGCTCCTGATATCTCAACCAAACCTTTTTCAATCCTCTGTAGTCATCACTGGAAATAATTTCAAGTGCTTCTAACTTTTTCCACAGATGTTGCTGGTCATAACCACATTCAACTACAGAGGAGTATTGAGAAATAATGTTTCCTCCAACTAGATTTTAACCCTGCACTAAATTTCTTTAATGGGTACAATATTAGTCAGGGATGCACCCCAACTAGACCTCAATTCCTTTCTCTAAATGGAGGGGTCTACTTTCACCGTGAAATTGACCTGTCTCTGAACTAAATCTACCCACCAAGGTTTCTCAAGAAGATTCTTAGGCCATGTATGGTTGGAATCATATGAGTAAACATGGTTGGCCCTAAATTTATCCCAATACAAAGAGAAACATAATGATTGAGGAAAAACCAAACTTCTTGCATTACCATTCACATCATTTGATACTATATCTAAATTCATTAAACAAATATGATGACTTGACTCCCCATAGATGCCACCAATCACTCTTTCCAAATATTTGAATTGATTCAAAGAAACATGTAGGAGAATGGAAGGAAGGAATTTCCTAGATGACTTACCAGTCTCTAGTTTATTATATCCATCTTGGTCCATGCGACCAGGAAGAAGTTGTTTTTCCCATTCCACAAGCCTGCCATGCTTGGATTGGACATAATTTGCATCAATGCGAAGGATGGAAATGGTTTTTTCCACTTTAAGAAAAGGATAAATAGGCACTTGTGAGAGAATGGTGGTGACCCACATGTCTTTTTAATCTCACACTTGGCACCCCACTTCTCTGTATAATGATTCATAATTCTTCTATCCCAAAATATCATGTGAAACCTCAAGGAATAACCCTGATTGGTACTATATTGCGTGCGATAGGATTTAAACTTGTGAGATTTAACCTTCACCCTTGTAATGTATTGAATGCCAAGATATTGGAAAATTTTTCTTGATATACATCACATGGGTGACCACATTGGATTTGAATCCCCCCTTTCCACTTTTGGATTAATCTAGCATAACCCCCCCAACCTTCGGGGGTTAGCTATTATTCTCATTGTCATTGAATCTATGGGATATTTGATGGTCTATTGAAACCATGAAATTTGAACACACCCAATATTAATTGACAACATTCATTAACACAATTACCTACTATTTGTTTGAGATCCCTTAGTATGTGATTATATTATATGGATGCCAATCCATCCCATAACTTCCTGATTCTATTTAGTATATTTTCTGTAATTTTGTCCTTCAGAAAAATGCCATGTACAAAATGTTGAATAATGAACAAAGAGTCTCCTAACATTGTGAGAATGACTATTTGATTTTATTTAGCTAGTTGAGTGCCTTTTAGGAGGGTATACACTTCGGCTTGATTATTTGTCGTGCTTCCCAATCCCCAGAAGGACTGAATAACTCTTGTTTCCTCAGGGTATTGAAGTACCCCTCCCCCTAAAATTATGACATTTTAAAACATGGAATTAAAAACCAAATATAATGATTACGAAAGGCATGAAAAACCACACTGAAATGCAAAAGCAGTGATGCATCTTTACCTTTTTTCTTCAGTGTTAAAATTCAACCTTTTTTCAATCATGGTATTAAGGACCGAATATCGTGGTTATGAAATACATGAAAAAACACACTGAAATTAAAGAATGGTGATGAATCATCACTTTCCCTTTTCTAGGGTTAAAATTCAAACATTTTTCAATCATCCCATTAAATACCAAATATCATGATTATGAAAAACCCTAAAAATCAACAATTAAAATTTATCTTTAAAAAAAAAATTTAAATGTTTGTTTTTTAAGTGTTTTCTAAAGTTGTTTAACTTTTATTTCTTTTTGTGGCTAAAATTACCAAATAATTTACATTACAACCTTGACAATTGGTACCATAAAAAGATATAAATAAAGTTGACTATGAATCTAAAAGTGGCATTACATTATTTTTGTTAATTATGAATTATGCATTTTTATAACAATTTTCATATATATATATATATATATATATATATATATATATATATTTATATATTTTTGTGGTAAATTACATTTCCTTCAAAAATCAGGATTACAAAATAATACTTGAAAGTATTAGGTTAGTTTCTCTCTGGAGAGACCTGACGATAACCAAAAATAAACTCTCCATAGAGAGATACAAGATAACTGAGGGATTGGATCATCAAAATTTAACATGAAATACAGAGTAATAGGCTAACCATCTAAAAAGAAAATAGTAAGAACTAAGACCAATATAATAATAACATGACATATCATCAAGCAAAAGGATTGGAGTATGTGGCAACAACCTATATGGAGTATTTATTGTCTCTGACAATGTCCCCTATTGAGGGATATATTTTGAGACATTATTATATGTGCTCCATCAACGGTGCAAATTATTGAGAGAATGGAGGATGTCTTCATGATGCTCATGGCAGTCGAATATAGTTCTACCAAGAAGGAAATTCATATGCCAATAGGGTTCAATTTTCATCATGTACTATTTAAATCTGCCTTGAGTGTATTTAGTGTTTGGTACCCAATCAAATAACTCGACAAGGATCATCGTGTTCTAGAGGTGAAATATATGCTAAGATATTTCACCCTCAACACATGCTAACTCTTTGTGGATGGGCCCAGGAGTGAGGTCATGATAACATGAGGCCGCTTCCTCCAAGTGGTTACACATACATATATTTGCCATGTACTTCCCATGTGGGCCCTCTATTGATAATAGGACACTCCTTTGTGAACACGGGTTCACTGGTGTGACATTAGGGAAAGGTTAGGGATACTGAATGGGGAAATCACTAGAGAGGGGGAGATAAAGATAATACAACCTATAGGGAAAAGCCACATCATGGGAGAAAGGAGAGGGGGGTGAATGCTGAAAAAATGAACACCATAGGGAGCTGTATACCATGCAAAACAGTGTCAGAGTGGAAGATGACATGAAAGCGACATGATTTTCCAAAGAGGACAAGTACAAGGTGGAGGTTGATGACAAGGGACTGGGGGGAGAGAACTGTTACACAACAATTTGTCACCGTCCCTGCAATTCCCCATCCCGCACATTGGAGGGCTTATTCCGTGACCTGTGAGCAGTGACATGATCTGAAAATACTTTCATGGCATTCCCCTAGACATGGAATTTCATTCCTCTAAAGACAACTCCTTGTGAAAAACCCTAAAAATAGCCTTTTTATCCTTGGCGCGACTGCTCAGTGTCATACCCGCGCCAATGGGGGAAATCCTCCAAATAGGGCGCGCCAACTGGCGCACTGTCTCAGTGTTGTACCCGCGCCAGGCTTAATAAGGAGTGTTTTTTAAAAATAAATGGTAGAATATTGACTCCAACAAACTCCTAAACTGGACTCTAAATCGAGTTGGGATGTTTGGCTCTAGTTCTCCATGTAGAGGAAGTAGTTTTCCACCTCTCATGGAAGCTTCCTTGAGGATAGGGCCAATCCCATGACTGTAGGGATCCCAACTCCCCTTCCACCATATATATAAGCTTGCCATTTCCCTTTGCAAGCTAGTCTCCAAGAGCCTTCATAGCATAAAGAATGTTGCAATAGTCCTCACAGAGCCAAATCAGTAGCAAGGAGATTGACGATTGAAGAGAGAGGCTTGTCCCATCCCCGACGAGCTTTACCGAGACGTATTCTGCTGACGACCTGCCAATGGAAGGTTCAGCGTCAAAGCCAGGTTGTATTTTACTTTGTATGAATTAATGATAAGCGACTTTAGTTATGGTTCCACTCGTATTGTTCATTATGATCATGAGTTGTGTCCTCTCTGACTGATACATAATTGCATATATCGGGTTTTACGCTTGTGTTTGTCGTGTTTCTTGTGTGTGCAGGTGTTCGATCACGGCGAGCGAGAGGATTGTGATCTACTGGAGCAAGGAAATGGGAGCGCCATCTTCTCTACAAAAAACAACATTGGACTTGAGGTAGGCCTTCATCGCAAGTTGGTCTATTGCAATTAGGAACTTGCACCTTATCATGGTACAATTGTTGCTAGACCCTATCTGGGCTAGTAGGGGTCACCTCTGTCCACAGAGGGGATTTACCTCTACAACAAATTGGTGACTTCGCTGGGGACTTAGCTTTTTGTTTGCTTTATAAACTACAGATGGAGCCTGAAGTTAGCTAGATAGCCTTCGAAACGCTCTTTCTCTGCATTAGCGGAAGTGGATGAACGTTGCTTCAGTCAATCTCCGATCTAGTTTATGAACTAAACACTTGGAGTATTTTCTTGTCTTTTGGTCGATTCTTGACTTTTCTTGCTTGATCAACTCTTTTGGCTGGGCCTTTTTGTGTGTTTGGCTTTTTTTTTCAGCTTCAACATCACTGGTCTGCTTCTTGGATTGCTCTTTTTTTATTTTTACATAGTAAAATTTACTGGCGCGCTTATTAGCCTGACAGTTGTGCCAATTGGCACTAGTTTCTAGTTTACTACCTGTGCCAATCCTGTTATGGCACTAGTTTCCGCCTGATAGTCGCGCCCATCCTGAAGGTGCTAGGGTTTTCTCTGTTCTGAGCTTTCTGAGCTTGATTTGTGATTTTGGTTTCATTTCTTTGACTGCCTGAGTTTTCTTGAGCCTTGTTTGACTGACTGCAACCTTCATCCTTTGGTTGTTTTCCCTCTTGTATCGATTTTGCATTCTAGCCCTAGGGCATCTAGGTGCTATTGTGCATCGAGCCTCCCTTCGGAGTTTTTGGTTTCTATCTGTTCTGTCAACTTTGTGATTTTTCCTCTACATTCGTTTAGTGGTTGTTTATCATTTCATTGCATTATTTGAGTGATTGGCTTCTTCCTCATTCGAATTCCACCTTGTCTTGTTTTGGGCCTAGATTACATGGTTCATTTGAGTCTTTGAGTGTCTTTTGATTTGAGGGACTTTTTGTCAATTTGAGGTTTGAGTGTGTGCTTGCATTGAGTGAAGATTTGCTAGTTTTTAATCCTTTGCTATCGCTTCTCAAATTGCTCTTTTCATTAGTTTTCATTTTGTTTAGTGCACTTTCCTCTTAAACATTGGAAATACAAAAAAAAATCTCTTTTGCTTTGGTTAGTTAATGAAAATCGAATATTTTCTGTGTCATTAGTGATTTGTAACTTTGAAAGAAAAGATTTTAGTTTCCATTAGCTGCATTAGAGACGTTATTGGTTGTTGTCTGATCATTTTGTTATTGTGTGAAAAGCTCTTAACTCTCTCGTAATTAGCTTTCATCGAATGAAATGATATACTGTGGCATGTAGTGTGCATTTAGGAGATTTGAGAACATAACACTCGCTAGGACCTGAAAACTGAAACATAATTGAAGATAAACATTAAAATTTATTCAATTTACACTAAGGAAGCATTGAAATATTAACGAAATATTTAGAGGTCTAGGCTAGAGACGTGTTCCGGCATCTTTAAACCTAGTAGTTGTCGTTCGCCTCTTGGCTTTAGACAGCACTAGTACGGACTTGTGCTCCCCGTACCGTCGCGTATATAAAGGAAGACCCCTATAGGTTTCTATCCTTTATCCATAGGAAGCCGAGTCTGCCGCCCTATACTCGTGATACACCAGACACAACATTCGAGGAGACTGCTTGCACGTACATTAAGTCCTTGGTTGATTTCTCCTTCATTTTGAAACCAAGGTGTATATTGCAGTTCACGGGTATTTGGTACACCCTTTGCCTAGTATTCCTGAGCAGTCATTTTGATCTTATCTGACTCCTTAAATTTGAAAATATCACCAAGCGCTTGTCCTTTCACGATTTCTTCAAAACTGAAAGAGATAGAGTCATATTTCATCCGTTTCTCGATTCTTAAAACATGAAACGATGAAGTTTCTAAATTTCAATGTCGTAAAATAAATCACCCGCGATCACACACCCTATTAGATCTTGCTTGTTGGCCGTTTGATTGTGTGCCTTGGTTTTTCAGCCCTTGTGTTGTGTTTGATCTTTTCCTTTCATCATTACTGTCACAGTGGCGGAACCCTCAATTTCGTCTACTGGTAGTCCATATACAGACGATTCATCAGAGGTCTCACAATCCTCTGTTGAACATCAACAGCCCATTGTTTTTGAGTTTCCCGACGGGGGACCGGTTCTGTCTGAGCTTCCCTTTGGAGGACCAATTGAGTTCAATTGGCCCTTATTCGACCCTTGGTCTGGATTTGGAGTAGGAGAACATTTCCCTCCTCTTACATCGGGATCACCTTTTCTAGCTGCTGTTATTCCTCCTAGTCCTCGCCGTCTATTACGAGATCTAGCAGCAGGTTCAGATATGGGTGCATCCATCCATTCTCCTAGTGAGGAAATCCCCATGTCTGGTGAAGATTATTAGTTGTTCCTAGAAGACAACCCCGAGTTACCCGTCATGTCTTCGCCTGGTCCTTCACCTCTAGCAGGGTATAGATCTTTGAGTCAGATTATGACCGTCGTCGCCTCTATGGGGATATCAACTCCTTCTACGAGGCCGGTTATTCGTTCATTGGGGATGTCTCCTAGGACACCCATTACGTCATCCCCTCAGGTCACTTCTGTACCTGTCAGGCCCACTGTCTATGTGGCTGCATCTACACCTGCTAGCACCACTCAGTCCGTAAGGACCACATCGTTTCACGAAGATGTCTATATAGAATCTGCTATGCCAGAGAACATCTCTCCTGAGGTGTATCGATTGTCTTTACAACAATCAAACCCCGAGGTCAGAAAATCCTCTCAAGATCCCAACCGCCCGTATTTTTCGCATTATGCACAGGACGGTACACCTGTGTACATTTTTCCATATCAGTACGATGAGTACGAGAATCCTTTACGTTTACCCACTCCAGAGGCTCACCTTCATGCTCAAGGTTTTCCATCTAACCAGGCTGGGCAGCCTTATAACCCGCAAGGACAACCTTTTCAAGGTCAATCTTTGGGCTAGCCTGGCTATCCTTATGACCTGCAAGGACAACCCTTACAAGGCTACCCTTCAGGCCAGCAAGGGCCCTTATACGGTCCACAAGGACAGTATTACAACCCTTCAGGTCAACCTATGTAGCCTCTCCCTGGATTCCAACCTGGGCAACCTCAAGGACTCACAGGTCAACTGGGGTACCAACCGGGGCCAGTATATGGTCCTGGGGGGCAAGTACAACCTTCCCAACCCATGAAACCTCAGTATCCTATTGGTCTGAATGTTGCACATCAGCCAAGATAATATTATGGTCCTGTGGCAAGTCAAACTGGTTACCAGCCGCCACCTAGCTCCATTCCACCACAAGGCCAACCAGCCCATCCAGTACAACCTGGTGCTCCACAACAGCCAGGTCAACTTGTGCAACTGGCACAACCTGTTCACCTGGGGAAACCTGTTCAACCAGGGCAGCCCGTTCAGCTTGGCCAGCCTGCACATCCTGTCAACCCTGCTCAACAGTCGATTTACTTGATGCCACAACTGAATCAATCGGTGCACCCTAATTATCGCGCTCAGCAGGGTCCCACTTATCAGTAGCCTGCTCAACCTCAAGGCGGTTACTACCCTCACTGTCAATATCGACTGATTTATAATCCGCCCCAAGGTTCCCACTATTACACTCAACAACCTAGCTACACCTATACTCAATAGCCTAATCCACAGACTGCTCAAATGGGACCGACGTATAATCAGGGTCCATACTCTGGTTATCAAACCCCGTACACTGGTTACTAGCAACCAAATCAGACTGGTTATACGCCCTATACCCCCTATGGTCAGAATCCTTCAGGACAAAACCCATGGGGGCAAGGATACACTCAACCAGCATGGAGTACAAGTACAGGTCCTTATCGAGGGCTTGGCATGCCATTCAATCTGCAATTGTCGTTCTTGGCTACCTTGGAGTTACTGGACGTTTCTAAATTAACCAATGATCTGATTCTTCACAATCCTTATTGGCCTTCGGTTCCGACCAAGGTACTCGGTGACTGCCCTAAGTTTGAAGGTAAAGCTGGTGAAGACCCCCAAGCTCATGTAATGACCTACCATTTGTGGTGTTAATCTAATTCTTGGGTCGATGATTCAATTCGTCTATGTCTCTTCCAACGCACTCTTACTGGTGCTGCCGTAAAGTGGTATATTGAACTACCCCATGGCATCTTTCAGGATTTCAATACTTTAGCAATGGATTTTCTGACCCACTTTCAGTTACCGGTTCGCTATGAAGCCGGGACGCATCTCCTGACTTCGTTAAAGCAAGATAAAGCCACCTACATATCCGATCATATTCATGAGTGGCGACGTCATCGTAGGCTGATCAAGTTTGATATACCTGATCAACTACTAGCTCATTGGTTCACCACATCGTTCATTAACAAAATCGCTCAAGATATTGCTACGGGGGCATGTGTGACTGAAGAACAGGCCATCGTGCATGCCTAGTATCTTGATCTAGTATACTCTCAGTCCGGCACGCTGTATGACATTTTGACTGATGCTCCATGCCCAGGAACCTCTAAAGCTCAACCTACCCCAGCGGTGGATGGTGTTATTGGTTCTGTGTCTCAAAATTCTTGAAAATCTTCGAATGGGAAGCAGAAGTCCAATTCTTCGAATAATTCTGCTCTCCCTGCTGCTCTAGATTCTAGCAAGATTGCGGAGGTCAACGCCGTTTAGGCTAATCCTATGGAAAAAGTATCCAAAGGAAAGAATAAGGGAAAAGGAAAATCCAAATCCGACGCCCCAAAACCAGAGTCTTCCAAACCTCGTACTGAGGACGGTTCTCAACATAAACTGAAGTACCCCTACCTTGTTTGTGAAGGAGATCATTATACCAAGGATTGTCCTCGACGATCTGAAATTAGTCAAATTCTCAAAGGTTCCAAAGGGACTCTAATAGTTCTCAAAGAACCGTTCCTGTCTCAGCAGATCCGGATGGTTGAACAACCTTCACCATCTACACCATTTGGGTCCCAGGTCTTTATGATGAATGGTGCTGCACCTGTCTCAATTGCTACGCGTTCGAAGGATTATGCTGGATTGCGTCAGGCAGCTGGGAAGGAAGTCGTGGATGGCCCACCTCCTCCTCCTGTCTCCGGTCCTTTGGAAATTGAGAAGCCTACTACTGAACCTGTTGTGAGGCCACCTTCTAAAGGTGTTCTGTGAAGGTCTTCCTACAATCCAAATGCCCGTGCCACTCAACACTACAGTATTGTTGAGGATTTGGCACAGGCTCCTTCTGCTATGTCCGCATTGGAAGTCATTCAAAGTTTCCCTTCACAACGGAAAGCTCTGTTGTCTACGATTGGTGGAATCGATCCCACTGATTCTAGTCTTCTCACCTTTGACCTAGAAAACTTTACCCCCCAACTTCCGCATCAAATTGCTCTTGTGATACAAGTCGGGATCAACGGTATTAACATCCATAGGGCCATTGTGGATGAAGGTGCTTCTACCTGTGTCATGTCATCTGCCTGCTCGAAGGCCATTGGCTCTCTAGTGCTTTCATCATCTCCAAATGCCTTAGAGGCATTTGATGGTCGGGAATCGAAACCCCTGGGTGTTCTCGAGAGTTTTTCGATTACGTTACAGGGGAAGACAGTCAACGTAGAAGTAGAAGTGGTTGATGCCAAGCTTAACTACAACCTACTTCTTGGCCGTAGTTGGACTCACGAAATGCTATGCATGCCATCCACCCTCTTCTGACTTCTTAAGTTCCCTCATGAGGGAAAAATTGTTACTGTCGATCAGTTGTCTTTCTTCACCTCCACCTCTGAGAACAAAGTTCCTTACATGGATCAGATCCCCAATCCCCCTAACAGTGTGGGACCCAGTCTCTTCAAAGACCCCGTCCTCATAGGTATTTTTCCCGCGCCACCACCACACACCATTCAAGTTAATATGATCTCTAGGTCTGACGACCCATGGATCATCCCTTCGCCTGAACAGGTGACTAATTTTGGAGAATCGATGCCCTTAACTCCAGTAGATATTAATTATTGTGAAATTGTTACCGCATCCGATCCTCCTCCTTCTCAACATGATCCCTCGAGCATGGCTTTAGATATATATTCCCAATCCCTCTGGCTCGGCGAAGCCGACTTGACTGATCCTCTTAAAGAGATTTTCCCCTCTGGCGAAGCCATTGTTGAAACAATGTCTCTTGAGGAGCTGCCTTGGAGCGATGAACATCATCGTTCCTCCTTCATGCCCAGCTTGGGGGTAATGTCCGATTGTCTAGAGCGTGATGTATCTGGTTATCCCCCTCCTGAGCCTCTTTCGTTGAGCTCACTGGAGCACAGTTCCTCTTCTTGTGCCAAGCTCCTAAAACAATGAAATAATTTGCTGCGAGGACAGTTCTTTTGAGTGTGTCAACCTCGTTAAAATAATGAAACACGAGCCTGTTCAATTCTAGTTTTGGTAGATTTAGTTCAAATCTCTTATGTTTTCAACCTTCACTCCATTTCCTATGAACTTAATCTTGGGGAGCATGTACCTCGAATTGAGACACCATGCTGGGGGCATGCCCATCTTCCTCAAGCATAGTTTTTTTTTTAATATTGCATAAAAATAAAACTCATTTCCAAGCATAGTTTGCATGTGTGCTTTCATGTGTGCTTTTAAGCTTGCATAAAAATAAAATGTGTGATTAGATACATTATGTGAACTTTTTCATTGGGTCTTTTTTTATGCAACTGATGCATTAAGATAACATTGTATTAGTCATTTGCATAGCATATAAAAACATCATCACATGTAAAAAGATCCATCCAGAAATAGATATATAGATATATGTGTCGAATAGTTTGCAGTACATCACATATAGTCAAAAAAATATACATGTTTGTCTTATAATAGCCAGAGAAAACATGTCTCTCAAAAGATATGCATATGAAATCCCTAAATAAGCTAATCAGCATGGTGCTCGTGGTAGCATGCCACCACGCGCACCAATCACCTCAGAAGTCTGTGAAGGTGACTAGGCACCCCCACAGTGTGTTGCTGGTAAGCTAATGGGATGTCTGCCAGCCGTGCATAGTCCGAAATTCCCCGGGAAATGCCCTCCAGGTTCTGGATCAGCTCGCTCCCTTCACCACCCTCAGCTTGAGGGTCATGTATGAGATGGGTCCTCCGCGCAATGGGCGACATGCCCGCGGGCCTCTCTGGGCCAACATCTGCATACACATAACATTGTTGTTATAATGGACATGTATTACCAAAAAATTATAAATACATAAAAATCAAAAAGATAATCATACCCAGCTCCTCATCCCAGTCCTCCCCCTCTGGGAGTGGAAGATCGGGATCTCCGGTGAAATCGGTCCCAACATAAGGCTAATCTTCAACCATGATCAGTTGATGCCGTAACCACCCAAAGAACTCGGGTCTCCAAGACATCTGTTGACCTCCTCCTGACCTGGGCATAAGTGCTGCCTAGCGAGCCATGCTTGGCTCCCTCGGTATCGGCTCGACAACTATTGCCCCTTGGACTTGGAAAATGGGTAGTCGTTCCAGGATGAACGACACCAGAATGGAACCGTATCCAAACTTCTTTATTTTGGGTTTCTTGCATCTTGTTAGCTGCCTCTTGATATTGCTTGTCACTGCTGTAGCCCAATCGAAAAGTGTAGTATTCATACACTCGGAGGCTAGTATGAGTTGGGCCTTGGTTGTCTCATGTGGAGCTTGCGATCCTGCAACTCGTGTAATGGTATGAAGCACTACCCTGAGTGCTAGGTCGCGGACAGTGTAGATGTCCACCTTCCCGCTTCCTGATCCTGTTCATGCCCCTGGGCACACTCTTGCCATTACCATCTCCATTTTCTCTTTGGAAGGTCTGCTGTTGGTTATGATTGGCACTAGACCTATGCGCGGAAATCTCGTTATAAAGTAAACATCAGAGACCTCAAGAGCTAATACTTGGTCGCGAAGTTTGAATACTTCCTCATTTTCGTCCCATATGCTGACCAAGTACTGCAGCAGCTCAGGTTGAGCTCTTAAGCATGGCGTAAGGAAGAATTTTTTGAGTCAACAATTCTTGAGTGCATTCATACAGGCTTCATTTTCCATAGCCATTTCATCTTCCTCCCCATGTTCCCTCTCCTTCCATTCGATAACCATTGTGCCCGAATACCTGCATCAACATGATTAAAAATGCATTGTTAGATCTCTGTTGCATTTGAAAATCTACATGGATGGCTCACATTTGATAAATATAAAGCAGAAAACTACGTTGCGCCATTGGCGCGACCCCTTTGTGAGTAAAATTCCATTGGCGTGGGTCCGTGTCCGATACCCGCGCCAATGGGAGGAGCCCTAAAATTTCAAAAGGTCTTCTCCAGAGGTCTAATGTACAATGAAAACTCATAAAAAATGGATTAAAATGGAGCTTAAGGGAGCGCCTTTTACCTGAAATAGACGAGGATCTGAATAATGACCTGGATCAGTTGCAATCACCGCCGCAAGTTTGCACACAATTAGACCACTGTTGCTCTCCAAGTGAGGTAAAAAGTAAAAGTAAATGTTTTTTACCATTTGAAGCCTATTTATAACTTTTCAAGTCAAAAATTAGGTTTTAAAAGTCATTTTTCTCAATATTTTAATATATTTTTGTCGAAAAATGGATTTTACACTTGCTTTTCTGTGCAGCGACAGGCTTCTTCGTAGCTTCGACGGTGACACGAGTTGTATTTTATACTTTTTCGGACTCAGTAAAAACATGAAAAAGTCATTTTGGAGTCATCTTTTAGCTCTTTTCTGACTCTCTAAACATGAAAATATTGCCAAGTCCCTTGTCGTTTCGATCTCATTAAAGTGGCCCCGAAACGACATCTACCCAGTATACGTTTACCCCTTTTTCGGGCTGGGATAGATTACTTACGAAAAAGGAATACTCTAGCCTATCACGACTAAGAGGTTTTATCAGACATAGATTTCTACCTTTTCAGATTTGAGGAAATATTTACGAAAAGGGACCATTGGAGTTTACTTTTCTGCTATCTTTTCAAACTCTCTAAACATGAAAAGACGCCGAGTTTTTCCTTTATCAGACTCGTTAAACCCTGATGACATTGGATCCAGTCGTAATGACGATATTCAAGTTTCTCCTTCCTAGGGCTCGTTAAATGTACTAGGATGGATTCGTCCAAAGGACGGACTTATATTACAAGCATATTCTATCCCCTTCAAGCTTGTTTTCAAAAATAATTGGGGTACTCGCCAGGAATGGTGAGGAAAAATGGAACCACCATCATTTTCGTGTCGGCAATATGTCGCTCTTGAACATGGCACTTGTCTGCGTTCGTGTTGGGTTGGGGAAATCTCATCTCGTTTTCCACTTGCCTCCGTGGGTTTGGGTGATCCCTTTTTACCTCTCATCTGCTCTTTGCCTCGTCATCATGACCTTTGATATTTTGATGTCAAATACTGCCAAATCCACTATCGTGTCGCCGATATGTTCAATAGAAGTTGACCTCTGCAAAATTTCAACCTTCCTCTGATTCTCATCTAATCTTGATTCACAAAGACATTATGTTCCTCTGTCTCATGTCGATGATGTGGGAAACATTATGGCCCACCTTCGATGAAGGTCACTTCCTGTCGACTTCAGCTCATTATCCAGGAAGTTGATCTAGAGACTCCCTTTTGGTACCTTGGAGCCTGCATGCCTCAATGGCAGGTTCTTCACATTCAACGTGAGGTTTTCATCATTGGCCTCCGATCGAGTGATTCTACGGGTGTTCAATGCCATCTCACTGATTCACATGCCGTAGATTGTACCTATAGTACCTTGAGGACCATTTTCATTATTGGTGGTACCTCTCGCTTCTGTTAACAGCTTTCATCATTGGCTGGTAATCAGGCGATGTTCTTGCGTGTTCGACTTCAGCTCACTTATTCACATGCTTGAACTTGTACTTTGTTCGGGTAGAGATGGAGCGCAAGACCCTGGATTTTGTCTGTTAGAATCCAGACTGCGATTTTGTGGATTATTCTGATTGGTTACATGACTCACTGATTGGATGGCTGCGACCATACCTGAGTATATTTATCGGTCCTTACTGGATGGCTACGTCCATGCCTTGGATCTGGATTATTGTATACTCTGTTATGGATGGCTGCACCCATACCACATATATATCATATATTTGAGATATCAATTGTACTTCTCTACGCAGGTTTTCCGACAGCAGTGTTTTCAGTTGGACACGTTCTCGTAAAGCATTTCACCCCTCTCTCTCTTTCGGGACTCATGCTTTAGGGGGCATCTGTTACACAGAAATTTTCACCATCCCCGCAATTCCCCGTCCCACACATTGGAGGGCTTATTCCGTGACCTATGAGTAGTGACATGATATGAAAACACTTTCATGGCATTCCCCTAGACATGGAATTTCATTCCTCTGAAGACAAATCCTTGTGAAAAAACCTAAAAATAGCCTTTTTATCCTTGGCGCGACTGCTCAGTGTCATACCCATGCCAATGGGGGAAATCCTCCAAATAGGGCGCACCAACTAGAGAACTGTCTCAGTGTTGTACTTGTGCTAGGCTTAATAAGGAGTGTTTTTTAAAAATAAATGGCGGAAGATTGACTCCAACAAACTCCTGAACTGGACTCTAAATCGAGTTGGGACGTTTGGCTCCGGTTCTCCATGTAGAGGAAGTAGTTTTCCACCTCTCATGGAAGCTTCCTTGAGAATAGGGCCAATCCCATGATTGTAGGGATCCCAACTCCCCTTCCACCTTCTATATAAGCTTGCCATTTGCATTTGCAAGCTAGTCTCCAAGAGCCTTCATAGCCTAAATAATGCTGCAATAGTCCTCACAGAGCCAAATCAGTAGCAAGGAGATTGACGATCGAAGAGAGAGGATTTTCCCATCCCCGACAAGCTCTACCGAGACGTATTCCGCTGACGACCCGCCGAAGGAAGGTTCAGCGTCAGAGCTAGGTTGTATTTTCCTTTGTATGAATTAATGATAAGCAACTTTGGTTATGGTTCCACTCGTATTGTTCATTATGATCATGAGTTTTGTCCTCTCTGACTGATAGATAATTGCATATATCGGGTTTTATGCTTATGTTTTTTTTGTTTCTTATGTGTGTAGGTGTTCGATCACGGCAAGCGAGAGGATTGTGATCTGCTAGAGCAAGGAAACGGGAGCGCCATCTTCTCTACAAAAAACAACATTGGACTTGAGGTAGGCCTTCATCACAAGTTGGTCTATTGCAATTAGGAACTTGCACCTTAGCGTGGTACGATTGTTGCTAGACCTGATCTAGGCTAGTAGGGATCACCTCTGTCTATAGAGGGGATTTACCTCTACAAAAGCACCAAGTGTGCATAGAGGAAAGTCATAAATTCAATGAAAGAGAGTGAATATGGGTTTAAATAAGTATGGGGAATGGGTTAAAGGATGAAAATATAGAGGTGGCTAATGAGCTAGGGGGGAATCAACAAGAAGACTCCGAGGGACCAGATTTTGTGACGTAGATGATGTTGATGAAAGTGGATAATTTCATGCACAAGAGATACTAGGAACCTCACAAAGCTATAAATTCTGGATGAATTCAAAAGGGAAACTACAAGACAATGAAAATGAAATATACCATTCCATTGAAGTCTTGAAATTCGCTGCAACAACATGGGGGATGACCACTCGGTCCGGACCATAAAGAAGTTCCTTTTCCATTTGGAATGGTGGTTCCGATTGGTTTAACTAGGTCTAGTTACCTTCTCTCAATCTCCAATAGCTTAAAATATAACTTTTTTCTACCAATAGAGAAGAGACATAAAATCATCCCTCTTGCTGATCAGGAAAGAAAGTGATCCTTAAGCTAATTTGGGGCTCAACCAAGCCACACCTAAAGTTTTTCCTCTTTGCGAAGAGGATTTATAGTAATATAGAATTTAATCTAAATGAAAAATTATTCTAAAATGCAAGAAAGAGGAATTTTATCCTAATCCTATCTGAATTAAGCAGACATAGATCTAACCCAACAAAAAGAGAAATATATTTAAATGATTGGGATTTAAATATTTCTAGCTTATAATGAATATCAAGTTAAATAAATAGTTCAATTAACTGTCATTATGAATCCCAAAACACATTCTATTTAGAGACCTCTTATCTAAGATAATCAACCAACAACAATTAGGAAGTAGTTCACAAAAATGATGTTCATTGTTAAATCAGTAATTCGAATAATTAAACAATAATATGAGGAAATAGTTCACAACATAACATTGTTTGTTAAATCAATATTAAAAGACAAATTAATGAGTAAATAGTTACCTAGAAATCAAAATTCAACCTATAAGAGCAGAGATAAATAATAACATATAATTGAGACACATTACTTATATTGACAATATTGCACAAATATGGATAAAATGACACATTCTTGCTATCATAAAATGAAACTGATATTTAAAACAATAGTATTAGAAATACCAATTTATTGAATCCATTTCTCTTGCTTTAGTCTCCAACAATCCTTTACAATGCCTGAACTTCTGTTTTTTGAAACAATAGCCATAATAGTGCAAGCTTTTTTCTCTATACATAAATCAACATGCAAAAGCAAAATCTTCAATAATCCCCAGATTTGTGTTTTCTCTCCTCTACCTACAACTCTAAATCCTCTATACAATAGTGCCTTCAAGAATTCCAGAATTGCAAAGAAGAGAAGCCCTTATTACATTTTACAATCTACTATTTATAATATTTACAAAATGATTTCTGAATAAGAAAGTTTTTTGAAGAATAAATATGCTCCATCAATTTTCATTGGGCCAAAATCCCATTGTTTTCTTACTGGAGCATTCTCATTGATTGAGATTTTCTCTTCTCATCTCTTCAACCATTTTCCTGCAAAAACAAATCCAAACAAAATTAAAATGCAAAAATAAAATTAAAATGCCAAATATGGAATTAAAATAAATCCAATCAAATTTAATTAAATAAATAAATGAAAAGGAAATCTGAGATTTCAATTGATGCATGTGGTGATCTAATTGGTCAAGGAGAACATATATGAATAGATCTGTGCTCAATAAAGGCCGTGGGAAAATAAAAACGTAGAGAATAAAACTCAGAAAAATGATTTTGTTTAAAAAATCAGAGCTTGATTTTCTACTGAATTTTAGACCCATTAAATAATCAAATCTGGAAATGAAACCACTTCATAAATAATCTCCATGATTTTATCTATCCAATGAACCATCCCAGGCCTCATTTGTTTAAGTAAAACTCCATTTATGAGCTTCCAAAGTTGAGGAATTAAAATTGCTAGAATTATGGAAATTCTATTGCGTAGGCTAAAAATAAGATTTTTTTAGTTAAATCAAATCCTAAATTAGATACTACTTATTAATTAATTAATAAAAAATTAATTTAAATTAGAAAATTAACTTAATTACTTTAAAAATTAATTATAATATAATTAAATTAATTATAACATAATTAAATTAATTAAAAAATTAATGAAAATATAATTATATTATATTAATATGATGATAATGATGATGATGATGGTTAACATCCACTAAGACCAATATTTGGTCTATCGGACCTAAAGAAAAGAGTTATTTAGTTTGATTTAAGATTTTATTCCTATGGTCAAAAAGCTTGGAGAGAAGCCTCCCGAGCTCACTATAATTTTGACATCTTAAAAGGCTAGGAAGGTCAGTATTGCAACAAAGATTATGAAATTGAGCTCTAATGTGGTTGTATGTGGGGCACTCTAAGAGGAAGTGATTTTCATCCTCTATGTTCATATTCTCACAGAGATGTCAGATCCTTTCCATCCATGGTGTTTTAGGAACTGTCCAACGACCCGTTTCACTATGGAGCTCATGAGAGTTCATTCTACTCTTGGCTATATTAATTTTCTTCTTTGAGCTAGTTAAAACAGAGAGATAATTTTGATCTTCTAGGGTGGGGTTGATGACCTCCTTATAATATATTAATTTTCTTTTAGCTGTTAGATCTTTCTCACACCACATTTTTTCTTTGAACTTAGAAGTAACAATTTTTTTAATGTTATTAATGTTTTTCAATGCAACATTCTTGTCGATCTCCCAATGGTTTAACCAGGCCCTGGTGTCTTTATACCAACCTCGTTTAAGCCTTAGGTGGTTTGGGATGGAATTTAAAGCTATCTTAGGAATTCTATGGTCTCCTATGCTATTGAGCTTGTACTTGTACAACAGAAGCCTAGTCATAGCTACGCTCTCGATAGGGGAAAGACCCACTTCTATAAGGAGAATATGAGAGGGTGTATTTATTTTAATTTTAAGGTTACACGTTATAAAACACTTATGGATTTTCTCAATATTTCTCTAGGATTCTCTGGAGATGCTGCAACCCCAAACCTCACATCCATATAAGATAACAAGAGTGACTAAAGCTTCAAAGAGGAACTTCTTTCTATCCCACATTATGAGGTTTTTCGTTTTACAATTGTTTTCAAGACCAAAATAAGCTTTCCACCCCCCATTAATGCTTTTTAAAATGCTATAGTTCCAGTTGAGCTTGTGATGAATATCAATTCCTAGGTACTTGTAAGAAGACACTTCCTCCAAGTTACTATTGTCATACATAAAATTAGCGTAAGTATCCTTCTTGGATTTGATAATCATAAATTTTGTTTTGTTAGTGTTAACAGACATACCCATGGTAGAGAAGAAATCCTTAATAAGTCTAAGTTGCTTATCAAGGTTGGATGGGCACTTTGTGAGAAGAAAAATATCACCAGCATAGAGAAGAAGGATGATGACTGTCCTAGCTAAGATCGTGCCAGCACATCCTGCTTCCTCTAAACAACCTTCTAGCTTGTCGATGTAAATGCCAAATAGGGTAGGGGAGAGGGGGAAACCTTGTTTAACTATGATATTACACTTAATATCTTTTGGCCACTCTTCATTTCTATTTAACTTGGTAATTACATTCTCGTATAATCTTATAGCGGCTGCTCTTAGCTTGAAAGGAAAATTTAGCTCTTCTAATCTATTCCATAGGTTGTTTCTAGGAATCGTATCGAAAGCCTTTCTAAAGTCCACAAAGCAACAAAAGAGATTGGAATTATCATTGCAACATTCCTCCATAATGATCCTAAGCATAATGAGGTGGTCCGTTGTTGAGTGTTGCCTTCTAAAACCCGCTTGGCCTTTAGCCCTCTTACCTTCACTTTCAAGCCAAATGCTCAACTTATTTTCCAAAATAATACCATATAACTTGGCCAAGAGAGGGTTGATCATATTATCCTTAGAGGGGTTATTTGTATCCCAACTTTTAAAAATAGAGATAATGAGGCTCTGAGTCCAAGGTTTAGGGAACCCTTGCTTGACCGCTTGGTTGAAAAGCTTGTGGATGCGGGGGATGAGGACAAGACCTCCAATTTTTAAGTTTTCTGCCTGGCAACCTTCAATGTCTTTAGCTTTCCCATTTGCCAAGCGTTTAACCCCAAAATAAATGTCTTCTAATGAGAAAAATTCTTTCGTTGTGAGTAGGGTTTCAAAGTTATCCCTGGCATTTGGAGATTCATAAAGCTTTTTAAGGTAGGAATTCTAGTCGTGTAAAGCAATTTTATTATTATCTTTAATTTTCCTAGTTAGAATTTGCCTCCAGAATTTCTTAGGAGCCATATTAGAGAGGTATAAGAGATTCTATTATCTTTTACGAATATATTGCCTTTTTTCCTTTTAGTTAGGGCTTTGTAGATTTTTATCTTGTCAATTTTGAGAGATTCATCAACAACTTCCTTAATTTCTCTCCTCACACTTTTACAATATTTGTCATACCATGGGTTGGTTTTGCTATTTATTTTATTACTTGAGACTTCAATTGAGAACTTTTTAATAGAATATGAGAGGGTTGTAGTAAAATTATGGTAGAGGTCATCTATGTTGTCTATACTAGATAAAGGAAGAAAATTAGTTTTTAATTCATTTAGAAAGAGATTGTTTTTATTTCTATCAAAGATTAAGTTCTTTTGACTATAAGGATTATCTTCAATGGGATCTCTATGCATGAAAAAATTGAGAGTTATGAGTAAAGGCCTATGATCAGAGTCAGGCTCGTGGTTATCTAATATGTCAAAATTTAGTATTTCGTTGTATAAAGGGAGATCAGAAATAAAATAGTTTACCACGCTATTGCCAAGCCCATGGATGCAGTTCATATGGCTAGAATTGGGCCACTTCTTTAGACCATTGCAAATTATGAGAACTTGAGCACTACAGAGCTTGACTATTTCTGACCCAAACAAATTATCCCCGAGGTCTTCAGAGCTCCTTTTGTACTAGCTAGCTAGAGTAAGGTCTTCGTCTAACCAAGGTGGATTTGGGTTGGAATGATTGCTTAGAAGAATAGCTTGGTTGCTTGAAGTTCGAGAATTAAATTCACCCATTAAAAGGATATTACCTTCATTCCTCAGGCTAGAAATACCATTCTCTAAACCATTGTAAGGACTATTTTTATCTAGATTCTTTTTCTTATAGATGTTAGAATTGATGGGGGGGAAATAACAGATTTCTATGTAGGTATTTTTATCATTAATTTCAATAATCTCAATCCAACTATATTGGTTGTAAGGGTCATTTTTATAAATCCTAGCATGGGGGGAGATGTTCTTCTTAATGTAGCAAGCTTTTCCCCCAATGCCTCTACGGGAGGATCACTTGTTCTAGGTAGACCATAGTGAAAATCCATCTATGTCAGGGACCTTAGATTCTTCGTGCTCCCAAGTTTCAACAAGAAATATAATATCAACATCATTTGAGATCCAACTTAGCTTTGGGAATTTGTTCCATGGAAAGCCTCAACAGTTCCAAGAAAGAATTTGGAGCATGTTAATTGCTATTTATTACAATATTTTTGGTTTCTATCTCGAATAACGACTTTTCTATTTCTGATTATTGCCCATTTTCCTTCCTTCCTAGCGTATTTTACCTTTTGAAACTCCTTTCTTAATTCTTCTTGATCTTCTCGAATGAGATCTTCATTTATAAATATTCCCGTTCCTTTTAGACTTGAGGTTTTACTAAGTATGTCATACTTATGGTCAGTAGAGCTCACCTTTATTCGGATAAAACTTCCTTTATTCTCAGTTAATTTCCCTAACCTTGTTGCTTCTGTGAGACACATGGTTTCAATTTGTAATCTATTATGTAATTCTGTCTGGGCTATGGCTAAAGTATCCTCGTCTATCTCCTCTTTCAAACCGAATATTATAAGGTTCAAGGCCCTTTTGTTACGCTCATGGTCTTAATTCGATCAATTTTTTCATTTAATCTTTAATTGGTTTGATATTTAATTTACCTTCCCCACTATTAAGGGTGAAACTGTTGTTAACTTTTTCTTCTAGTTCTTTAATCATGTCCTTCATTTTAAGACTCTCTATATTATCAAAATCTCCTTGCTGGGATGTTTGGTTCATATCTTGGTTTTGTTTTTCTATGACCTGCAACCTAGTCTCCATTGCCTCCATTTTATAATTACATTATATTAAAATTATAATATTAAATTATTATTATAATAAAAATATAATTTATATATTTTAATATAACCATACTCATTAAAAAATAATACGAGGAGGAAGGTTAATGTATTGTGAAGGTTAGTATATGTTATCACATATCGGCAGTAATGGTTCATCACAGTTTTGAATGAATACACATTATTATTTTTGCAATATCGGGAAGCTTCGATATGGAGTGGAAATGATGTCATTTATAAAAATAATTTAAATTTTAATTCAGGTCCAAAGTCATATAAAATATTGAATATTGGGAAATTCTAAAAGTGTTAAAACGTTTTTATTTGGGATAGGAGAAGTTCCAAGGTTCTTGGTCTCGGGGGCTATTAAATTAATGAAGATGAGGCTATATGGGGCATGTGAATTAACAATCCTACAATTCGACTTCAACCATTTTGCAATTTTGAAATTTTAAAATAATATATTGCAGTAAATAACCAAGATCTCAAAACGTGTTTTAGTCCATTGTTCAATTTAGTTGGATCATTTTGTAGGACCGTTAGTCAAAAATGAAAGAATTAGTAAAAATAAAATAAGAGTTAAGATTCACAATGAATGAATATTTTAATTGCAAAAATTGAAATATCATACATCTATTTACATTTTTTTTAGTCGAGGTGCAAAAATGATCAAACTTCAAAGGAGTGAAATTTACAAACCGATTGACCAAATGGAGCGAAACAAGTATCGTTGGAAAGATTGTGAAAAATTAGATTCAATTTTAAAATCAAAATAGAAATCCGATAAAAATGAAAAATGAAAAAACTGTAAGACAATTAGCTTAAATGAAAATTACAAAATATTCTTAGCCAAAAATTAATGGAAAGGGTCCCCATTATTTGATGTAATGGGGGGGGAGGGGGTGTTGTTGGGTTTTCCCTACAACAACGGTGACACACTGGGAATAACGAGTGATCTATGGTTAAATATAATGAACTCTAATTTACCCAAATGTTAAAAATAATGAAAATCATGAAATCATCTAACATTAAAACATTTCCATAGGTCCCACATAAATAGATTAAGCAATATGATTTTGTAAAGATAAGTACTTAAAAGAGACTCGAGTAAAGTGATGAATCCGGATTTGAGGATTTTTTTTTTTTTTTTAAACTACCTCATATGAAAAATAGAAGAAGGTAGAGATAGGAGTTTTTGATAAAACATATATCCATTTTATGATTCGTCTCTGACATTTCTTCTTTACCAACGAGCACGAACAGTACCCTGGAGAAGTTGTCTTTTATGCCATACAAGCCTAGTCCCGCTACTAGCGAGCGTCCATAGCCCCAACGAATTTACTTGTATTTCCCATGATTCCTCTTTTAATCATCCTTTTGATAATCACATTTTCAAGATTTTATTTTATGATGTATTTGGGTGAAATAGGTGGGATGGTGATAGATATTTATGTTTAATGGACATAATTCTTTCATAATGTGTCCAAATTCTTTTCCTAGAACTTTCAATCAGAGGCTTTTTATGTGGAGGGGTGGGATGGATTCATTGTATTAAACTCAAATCAGTTCTTTCCTTAAAAAAGTAAACTCAATCACTTAGAAAGAATGTGTGTTCCTCTATGAAAAATATTTAAAGAAATATGGTTTTAAGGTTCCATAAATATATGCCTTTAATGATAAAAGAAATTCATTGAAATGATAGAGTAAAATAATTCCCATGTATGTCAATCACTGTTAGGTAAGAAAAAGGCCTTTCACATAGATCATGGCAGAGTCATCGAAATCAAAACCAAACCGAAAGAAAAGGAAAATAATTCATAAAATAAAGTAAGAAAAAAACTCAACAAATGAAAATAAAAATGAAGAAGGCAAAAACTAAAAGAAAAAGAGAATTTAAAAGATAAACTCCAACAAGACTGTTTATATAAATTTCTAAATAAAGGATTATAAAATAAAATAAGCATATGTACGTTCCTTCCTATGTTGATATTTTAAAATTTTTTAATCTCGTGGAAGAAAATGAGGCTCTCAAAATGTAGATGGTCAATAGCCATTATGAGGTAAAATTTAGTCCAAATGAAAAGGTCTCTATTTGGTGCAAATTTTATTTCTTCAAGACAAAACCTTCATAAAAGCATCTTAACCATTTTCAAATGAAAGAAATTCTTAAAGAAATAGAATAGAGGTCCAGAAACTCCCCAAATTAGCTGATTCGATGAGGCTCATTACTGTTTCTTTCAAGAATCTCAAAGAGAAAAAGAAAAGGAACTTCGAAAATTGTTCTGGTAGAGGTGATAAAGGTCCATGAAGACCTGTAAAAACAAATTTCAAGATCAACAAAAACTAAAAAGAAACAAAACTAAAACCTAAAGTAAGGAAATGAAAATGAATGAAAGTGGGCCCATGAAAATTACCATTGGAAAACTACATTTAATCTTACCTAAAAGGTATCATTTTTTCCAACAAAAGATAACTTCTTCCTTTAATTAGAATTAAAAGCATGAAGAAATTTTATTGACCCAAAATCATTGTTTATTAAATCTAAAGTAAAAAAAACAATACAATAAAAGGAAACAATGTTTCATGTTCAAGAAATTAGAAATAAATCGAATCCATCATAAATGAGGATGAAGATATGATTATTTATGAATTTCAACATGAATTTTCTCTTTGCTTCTTCCATTATGAATTTATATCAGCCCCAAAATATTGAATTTGATTCAACATCCCAAATAATGTAGCAATTATGTATATGAAGAGGACTTGAATCTTTATTTGATAAGTATGGAGAGAAATTCATAATAAAAGAAAATTAAAAATATGAATTAATCATCGATACATTACCTTTACTTGTTCCAAATTCCTTATTAGTGAAAGATATTTCTGAGAAGAGTAAAAGAAGTTCATGTACATACACTGTGAATAATGTATATCCCTTTAGTCATAAAATCATCCCTATGAATGAATACCTTGATTTGGAAAAAATATGATTGAAATACATCCAAGTTTTGGACCACCATGATAACATGAAAGTAGCATATATATTCAAAATATAATCAAACGAGACTTCATGTAAGCATAATGAAATATCAAAATGTAAAGATAAGAGACCTTTTGAAGATTATTAACCCGATATTCTGAAGTTCTAGGTTTCCAAGAAAATCAAAGCAAAAGATAAGAGCTCAAGTTTTCCAAAAGTCTTAATGGAAAAAACTTCGATAAATAAAAATATTTCTTTATAATGTTTCCGACGAAATTCGTTTTCAAAAGTTTAATGAAATTTCACCTTCGTTACAATAAGTCTTGATATTTATAATATTAAGGGCATCAAGATCTTGGAACAAAATATTTTGTGTAACTTTTACAATCAAAACTTGTGATATTGATCATGCTTGATAACAAATTCTTGTTAAATGTATAATGTAGTAATTACCTTTCTAATGCATCAAACATTCATGTATTAGAGGTAAAAGTTTCATAAGAGTTTATAAAGTAATTGTGATGTATTTCATTAAGATAATTTGAATTTTTGTAAAAATGATTTCAAGAGCATTTACACTTACCTGTAAAATTCGTTTCAAGGAGAGGAATTTGATTTTTAATAAATATGAGAATAAATCAAGTGTCAAATATCTCAAAAACCTTTTCTAAAGCCGAAATTAATTTTACAAAACTTTGAGACCACAAAATTCTGATGAAGATAGCAAAATAGGGGTCATTTCCTTTGCTAAATATGATTAACAAGATAGTGGAAAGTTAGGGAAATGTGAAGCTCAAAGAAGTAAATCTTTAGAATTAATTTTAAATGCTTCTGATATAATACAAACCCAAGAACCTGATAAGCTAACAACTTTGAAATTTTGAGGGCAGTCTCAAAAAATGAAAAGCAGAAGATTGGGATTTCAAATTTCATCAATTATAGGCTTTGAGCCTCTTTAGAAGAAATGAATATAACTAAAGGGAAAACAATTTGGAAAGTGTAATGAAATGGTTCAACTCATCTTGAAAAAATTTAATATTTGGAATGGACATAAAAAAAATCATGGATAAGATCATTCATTGCAAGCATGTTTATGCAAAATTTTCTTGGTTTGTAGCAATTTAGAGCAATAATGAGCATACGAACTTCATTCCAGCTAGACCAATGAGAGGCACTAATACGAGAATGTGTGCTCACATGGTATTTCATATAGGTCAATTCATCGCCGAATGTTTCTTATCGCAAGTTTCTTATCATGCATAAATTAAAAATTGTGACTTTGACCTTTTTCCAGTATGAGATCAGGTTTTCTATAATAATTAAAAGACAATGGTGGATAGGTGTATATCAGCATCTATCACATTGGAAGATCTTTAATATAACATTTTATTTGAGTTTTGCGATGTGATATAATTATTGTGATGACAAAGTTGCGATATGAGAATAGTCATATTGGAGATCGGAGAATAATTATGCTAGAGATAGGAGACACCGATATTATTCTTGCGATAACGAAAATGCGATAAATGATGTGGCTCACTGGTGGGACCGACTTTTGGTTTTATATGAGATAGGAAATCAGAATATTTTAGCATGAGATGTAACATTGTTGATATGCCAATGCGTGATGAAAAACAAACCTGATAGTTTTATTTTGTGGATTTAATTTCACATTAGATTCGGGATATCGAAACTTTTAAACATACACCCCAACCAAACTTGCAATTTATGAACAAACGCAATATCTTTTAGAACTGAATTTAAATGTCATATCGGGTCCGGGGTTATGTGGACATCACAATTTTTAGCGAACTCATTGTATCAGAGAATGAGAAAGATTCAGGAATATCATAGGTCTTTCATTAGAGGTTTCCTATCGAGAATCATTAAGAGGTTGTTTCGATCAAATGTTGTGATATCTACCGGAAAGGTTCATCAGATATTGGAGGGAATGGGAAAAACAGGGAATCAAAGATATTTGGAGTATGCTCATTTCAAAACCTCTAATATGCGAATTGTGATATATGACGTGCCATATGTGGGGCCAATGATCAACTGATTTAACTTTGATTTAAAATAAATAACCCTTTAATAATTTAATTAAATGTCGGAATATCTGATTGGAAAGTAATTTTACTAGAACTTTATTATGAAGAGAGTTGTGAAATATAATGATCTGATATGATTCCTTCGAAAATTTATTAAGACTTATTAGGATTTCAATGAATATAAGAAAAATTAGATAACCTTCAAATTTTAGATGAAATAATAAATACTTCCCTGAACATGTTGCGTATTTGAAAATATATGGCTTCTTGCTTATCTTGAGTCTTCATAATCAAGTTAATGAAGACCTACAAATAAAAAAAAATAGAAATAATAAATAATATTTGAAAAGTAAAATAAACAATAGATGATGGTGAACATGTAAACACATACCTAGAAGAAAATTGACGGTAACTTTTACCTCATGAAGCTTCAAGTTCTCCCAAATTTTCTCAAAGTTTGCATATGTTCAACATCACCTAATTATTTGATCTAAAAATTATAAATAATGAGTTTTCATATTGCATCCACTTAAAATTTACATCAGAAGACAAGAGTGGTAAAAATGGGTTCTTCAGAATTACTTGTGAATAAAAAGTTGTCAAGTTGTAGAAAATTCTTGGAATTTCTTCATGTATGATTATTGTGATGAATTTTTTACATAACAAGACAATACGGGGTTCACAAATATGTATGATATGATTATTCAAGTGCTACTAAAATTCTCTAAGCCGCTTCTCGACAATTGAAATGGGATGCCCAAAATAAATCGGATTCATTACTTGCTTTATTGAAAATCTGAAATAATGAAATAAATGAAAACATAAAAAATATAATCTGTTTTAATCTATTCCTATTGCTAACTGAATCAAGGGAAACATGAATAGTTATTGTCATAATTCCAATGTAGCCATGCAATCATTTTAATTCCTGCATGTATGTATAGGTCAAACATTAGTAACAAAAATAAAAATATAACTAAACTAAGGAAACAAAATCTGAAAGCAGAATGCACAATCATTATTAACAACTTATTTACAATGAAATTATTTTGAAATTTCCTTTCCAACCGTATTTCGATTAGATCATAGAAATCTAGATGGATTTCCATTATTGATTAGGAGAGGTTTAAAAGAGAAGATGACATGCTAGATTGTGGAAATGTTATTTCAGAAACAATGGTCTGTATGATTTTGTTAGTGTTATGTTCAAGTGATAATTTATTAACAATATTATGTGAAGGAAAAATTTCCAAATGTCTTTCAAATGGATCAATGAAAAATGGATGGAAGTGCAATAGATTCAACTGAAGATTATTAATTGAATTAGATTTTGGTCATATTGTGAAAATACACTCCTTGTCACTGCTAAGAAGTAACTGATAAGGAATGAACATCAATTGAAATTGAAAGTTTAATAGCTCTTGATGTTCACAATTATAATTTGAATCTTCATTTTTCCATTGAGGTAAGGCATCAATCGAGTATTCAAAATTGAGCTTCTTAACATGCCAACACAAAATATATAAAAATCTAAGAATAAAAATAGAAATTAAATTTGAAGTTAAGAATAGATGATGGAATAATATCAAAATTGAATCATAGTTTACACTAGTGTTACAATTATTGTTACACCACAATTGTGACTGACTTAAAGAAATTTCCTCTTCACAAGAATTGGGAAGAATAATGCAATAAGAATGATTGATGATATCAAATTGTGAATTCAAGAGAGGTTTATGACTATTAATGGGAATGAGAGTTTGATCATCATATAAATAGATTGGAATAGTTTCTTGAATGCTGAAATCATGAATATGATTGATTGTTTGAAAATGAGAACTATTTGAAACAATTTATGAATTAGATTGTTCTTCATTTTCACTTGTGATTTGATCACGAGGATTCAGTTGTGAAGAAGATAAATTAATATCCTCAATTTCATAATATCTATCATAAATGACCTCAATAAATTCGTTAGAATTCCATTTGATCTCACCTAATGTATCAAAAAAAGAAGGAATATTGAGCTCATGTTCATTAATGCCAGAAAAATGATCAATAATTAATTCTCTATCTTGATAAAAAATAATCAGCAATTCATTTAGATTAGTTTTTCTGTTTTCTGAAATATTTTTAAAGTGAAGAGAGGATGAATTATTGTTAGAAAATTATCAGGATAAAGGGAAAAATATGAATCCAAAACAATACATTTGAAAATACCTCTATTTGAGAACTCTTCTGCATTTTATTCATTGCAAATTTCAGATTTAAGATCTTTTACTTGGTTAATTGTGCTTTCTTGAAGAATGTTTCTTTGCTGTTTTGAATTTGGAATTTGCTCATCGTAAAAGAATTCAAAGATTTGTACAACAGATATTATATTTTTGGAAATTTTAATCGTTGCTTGTACTTTCCGGCTTATGCTACGATTTTATGATTCTAATACATACTGTTTTTCAGATTTTAAAGCAGTATCTTCTTCAAGATTGCTACTAATATCTTCTTGTATTTGAATAGTGAAATTTTCCAAGCTTTGTGATTGAGATGCATTGGCATGTGAAGGTGCACCTTGAGCATTATCAATATTGTATAAAGTGTGCACTAAATGAAGGAATTGACCATACATAATAGAGGCCACATCATCATCATTTGTTTGCATCTCCATATTGGAATTCTCAATTATGTTAATAAAATTGGAAGGAGATTGGGCAAAGCTTGAAATAATTTCACATGGATTATGAATGGGAGGAAGAGAGAAAATATGTTCAAATTAATCTAATAATTCCTCTTTCAAAGGTTTTTCCTCAATTTTAAATTTTAAACAATATAAATGAAATCTAATGGTAAAATCAATTAAAGACTCATTTTGAAACCTTCGTAGACCTTCAATTTATTCACATACTTGTTTGTAGTCATATCCGTCAAATTTACAAAGAAATATTGTAAAAAATTGATCCAAATAGTGAATTGAGGCAATTAGAAGTGATTGACACCATCTTCTGGCTTTTGCCAAGAATGTAAGAGTAAAAATCCTGCATAAAATACCTTCATCAATTTCTTGAAAATCAGAATTTGAAAATTTTTGAATGAATTGTAAAGCATGATTAAATGCAAAAGTATTCCTCTTACCGTTAAAATTTACCCGAGACAAGTGTCTTACTATTTCTGGTGGAGTATTGGAAGATGCATGTCCAAAAATACAGCTCAAAATCGGAAGTTTTAGAGGAGCCATTGTGATAAAAATGAAATGTTAGAATACAAAGAATCCAGAGGAAAACAAGTCTCAACACCTCCTTCTAGCGCCAAAATGTTGAAGCTTCGAAATTCGCTGCAAAAACATGGGTGATGACCACCCGGTCTGGACCTTAAAGCAGTTCCTTTTCCGTTTGGAATGATGGTTCTGACGGGTTTAACTAGGCCCAATTACCTTCTCTCAATCTCCAATGGCTTAAAATATAACTTTTGTCTACCAATAGATAAGAGACATCAAATCATCCCTCTTGCTTATTAGGCAAGAAAGTGATCCTTAAGCTAATTTGGGGCTCAACCAAGCCACAACTAAAGTTTTTCCTCTTTAGGAAGATGATTTCTAGTAATGTATAATTTAATCTAAATGCAAAATTATTCTAAAATGCAAGAAAAAGTAATTTTATCCTAATCCTATCTCAATTAGGCAGATATAGTTCTAACCCAACTAAGAGAAATATATTTAAATGATTGGGATTTAAATATGTCTGGCTTATAATGAATATCAAGTTAATGAAATAGTTCAATTAACTGAAATTATGAATGCTAAAACACATTCTATTCAGAGACCTCTTAACTAAGATAATCAACTAAAAACATTTAGGAAGTAGTTCACAAAAATGATGTTGATTGTTAAATCAATAATTCGAATAATTAAACAATAATAAGAGGAAATAGTTCACAATATAACATTGTTTGTTAAATCAATATCAAAATATAGATTTCTGAGTAAATAGTTACTTAGAAATAAGAATTCAACCCATAAGAGCAGAGATAAATAATAACATATAATTGAGACACATTACTCATATTAACAATAGTGCACAAATATGAATAAAATAATACATTATTTCTATCGTAAAATGAAACTGATATTTAAAACAATAGTATTAGAAATACCAATTTATTGAATCCATTTCTCTGGCTCTGGTCTCCAACAATGCGTTACAATGCTTGAACTTCTATTTTTTGAAACAATAGCCACAATAGTGCAAGATCCATTCTCCATACAAAATCCAACATGCAAAAGAAAAATCCTCAATAATCGCTAGATCTGAGTTTTCTCTCCTCTACTGTTAAGCCCCTATATTAATAGTGTAGCCCCTTATTATGTTAGTGTAGCCCCCCTTATTGTTATTATTGTACCCCTGTAACCCCCATATTGTTATTATTGTGCCCTTACATTATTATTGTTAGGTCGGCTAGGATTACATTGTGGCCCCACTAGGATTATATTGTGGCCCCATGGACTCCACTTCAGCCCATTTCCAACTTCGCGATTTGACCAAAATCAATATGTCAAATCTGAAATTAAAACAAATCCAATCAAATTTAATTACATAAATAAATGAAAAGGAAATGTGATCTTTCAATTGATGCATGTAGTGATCTAATTGGTCAATTATAACATATATGAATGGATCTGCACTCAGTGGAGGATATGGGCAAATAAGAATGTAG